>CM060171.1:76312591-77636341 GCA_030549775.1 Tamarix chinensis | reverse complement strand
ATGCTCCTTATATTTTAACAAAAAAAAATACAAAATTCATAACAAACAAATCCCAGCATAAGTCTATCCTTGATACAAGTTTATTATGCTCACACTCAAAATTCTACCATTTAAGGATTGATTTGATTTACCTAGATTGAAGCTTAACCAAAAATAATTACAAAGGTTGTCTCTAAGAATAAATCAAAATTGCTAACATAAGGAGGCATATAATAACATAAAATGATAACAAAAAAAGCCCTTATGATGGCATAGAAAAGTATGGATTAAAAGGAAAAGAGATATAATAGAAAATATTAGCCCTAAATAATGAACCTTATAATGTACTAGAATACTCTATATTCACCCAAACCTTAATCTCCTATGCTTATAATAAGTGTTTAGAAAATTAGCTAAGGGGTTTGAAAGGGTAAATTAATCAAATAAGGTTAAGGAAAAGTAGAGGAAGTGGTTCAAACAACAATAAAAAAAGTGAAGGTTTGTGCACAAAAAAAGGTAGCAGTAGCTATGTAGAAAAATGTAGTAGTAAGTGCAAATATAGCTTAAAATTGATTGAAAAGGAAGGGGAATTGATGGTGAGTGTATAGAAAGTTTAAAAAAAAACCCAAAAAATCTAAGAAAAATCATTCAATGGTATGGTTGTGGGAGCTAGAAAAAAGTGGTAGCAAGCAATGCTGGTTGCAAAGGGGGAAGTAGAGGTAAAATGAAGGAGGTTAGGGTGTGATTTTGGATAGAAAAAATGTGATAATTGAAAGAGTGAAAGTCAAGGGTTAAAATGAAAAAAAAAATGAGAGGAAAATTTTGATAATAAAGGAGAAAGAGGTGATGAAAGACAAGCATAAATTAGTTGTCAAGGTAGACACAAATTTGTGATTTTATGTGACAAAAAATGCAAATGTGCATGATTTAGCATAAATGGGGTTGAGTGGTATGTGAATTAGATGAGGATGAGTGTGGGTAGATTTAATCATGCTAACACTTGGAATGAAATCTTGAATGATAGGTGTGTAAGAGAGAGATTGATTATGGTTGAGTATGAATGTGTTTATTTCATAAACATTTGAGTTTTATACTTCCAACCAAAAATTGGGTTGAATGAAAGTAAATGATCCCAAAATATAAGATTTGGTTTAATTATATGGATAGTTGAGGTTTAATGGATATTTGGGAGAATAATTACATTTAATTTGAGGAAATTAAATTGTAAGAAAGTCCAATAGTAAAAACTTATTGACAAAATTAGCAATTAGATTTCAAAATTCTTTCATATTTATGGGGAGGTGCAAATGATATTCTAGAAACCAAAATGTAAAAAAATTACTATCATATTTGATTTGACACTCGACAAATTACAATAAATAAAAAGGACAATATTAGATAAGTAATGGGAACTTATTTTTCTATAAATGTACGAAATTAATAACAAAGAGTTAAAATTGATATCGATGAATGTGGAATAAATTTATATATATATATATATATACATTTTCAATGTTGGTTTGATACAAAACTAGCAAAAAAAGGAAAAAGGGCCAATCAAGTAAATAGATTTTACATAATGGAGAGATTCAAGCGAAACAAAATAAATTTGAGTGAATGGATGAAATGAATGAGTCAAACATATTTTTGGAATATTGTACAAATTTTTAATGACTGGAAATTATAAATACAACAATAGTAGTAGAGTTTGTGGAAAATATGACTTTTTGCAAAAAAATAAAATAAAATAAACAGCAAAAACACTAAATTTAATATGAATGATATGGAATTCTATTTTGGAATTTATAGAAGTAAATTATAATACAATTATATATGTTAATTAGGGATAACAAAATAGGGCATTAGAAATATTCTAAATATCTATAACAATGACAAAAATTCATGCAAATACAGTTTTAAAGGATTACCTTCCACTAGATGAAGATCATGAAGTCTAGTCTTCAAAAGTAGATACTTGGTGACACTCTTTGTCATATATACCAATTCCAAATTCTAAAATAGATCCTCAGTAGGTGTCTCCATTTTGAATTCATGTGAATATTCATTAGAGAGATATAATTGGATTGCAAACATCACCTTCAAATCCATTTCTTCCCCTTTATAAACCTTCATCGAATTTGTGTTTTTATTCATTACCATCCAACACCTTATGCAAGCCATTTTGAACAAGAACTTATCTCATCTTTATTTCCAAATACCAAAATTAACATATCGATTAAAATTTTCTATATCAAATTAGGTTTCCATTAAGAGATATTAAAATTGGAATCATCAAATTCCAAACCCTAAAAACTAAGCATTGATACTGCTTGTTAGGATCAGAATAAAATGAACATTGGAGAAAAAAAAATATATAAAATAATAATGGATAGTTAAATAATAATAAGAAAAAATGAGAAAAGTGAAGAATGAAATCAAGACACATGGATTTACATGGTTCATTTAAGTGACCTACATTCATAGGTGAGAGGAGTTAGATTAGATTTTATTATGATGAGTGATTACAAATATATAGAAAATTACAATCATATATTCACTCTCAAATATAAATTTGGGTGTGACTTGAAGTGTGTACACTTATGGTGCCTTCTGCACGAACCTTCTTATTAAAGAAGAGAACAAAACACAGCATAATAATGGAATCCAATCAGTCAAAGAATAACCAATTAAATCTAATACAACTCTCTATTTCTAGATTGGAAACATGATAATTAGTATAGTAAAAATAGCTTCAATTTAGTTTGTTACTTTATTTTCTTCAATAATTTCAGCTATATCATAAATAAATCCATAACCGATCATATTCAAGACAAAAATTCCAAAATAAGAGATGGTTGGTTTTGATATAACTTTAGCATACATCCACTAAAAATACCATACAACATTTCCAATATATAATCATACAAGTAAAAGATTAAATATATAAATTTCCTTAAAAAAATTTATTTAGTGACAACTCATTACCTGGGAAGCACAAAAAAAATTGGTTTGGCATCATCCTGTGTCTCGAATTTTTTTGAAGAATAAAAATACAACCAAAATACCGACACTTTGTTGAGAACATTTTAATCTAAATTTGGTGGGAAACAAACCTTTTGTATGCCAATGACCACTTGGGGACATCCATGTACATTGATATTTACTAGTACACTTGAAATAAATTGTGTTAGTACTGAAAATATGTTAATTAAATAAATATATATATATATGTAAACTTATAATATATATATATATATATATATATATATTCCTCCTTTACCCTTTTTCTAATTTTTCAAAGATTGAAATTTCTGCGTTCATTCCATCTCATCCCATCCTCTTGCATCACAACTCATGACTTTAATCTCTAATATCTACTTTGAATAACATTTAAGTATCTCTAAAAAGAAGCAAATTTGGGTCTATTTTCCTATTATATACCATATAAGCATTAAAATTTTGTTTTTATTGCTATAAAAAGGATTAATATAAGTAATAAGAATGAGTTGAAATATGTAATGAAAAGAAATATGTTTTGGGTTGATTTGATTTAAGTAAAATCTTATTAGTTTCAAGCATATATTACGTTGGGTTTTGGCATGAGTCTTTTTGTGTTATTAAAGATTCAAATTGTTGTGGAAGGTGTAGGATCAATGACTGCTATGGAGAAGGAGGAAATAATATATTCAAGCAAGAATTGATAAAGGGTTCAACAAGAAATTCAATCTTTGAATGTGACCCTATCTAATATTACTCCAAGTATTCTTAAGTAAGATTATTCAATCACAAAAGAGAGGAATAGACAAGTGTAATGCTTACAATAGATTTCAAATTATTCAACCATATGTTATATTTGTGTCAACACCATGCTTATATAGGAAGTCTTGCATTGCTAACTAGTACACTAATTTAGCCACATGACACACACACAGCTAACTAGCACATAAATTAATATTAAAAATATAATAATACCCTATATAATACATGAAACAATAAGGATTATTATATTTAAAGTAAGCTAATTAGTACATGAAAACAACTAACAAGAACCCAAATCAAAACAATGATGTTGACTAGGTCTCTTGACTTATGGAGTTGATTTTCATGTATAATAGCTCCCTTTGTAATAGCATGTAGCACAAGAAATCTTATGTATGTTGATATCTTAAATGACTTGATCTTCTTCCTGCAACTATGTTACATACCTATAATAATGACTTAAATTTAACTCATTAAGGTTATTCATATTATTAATAACATTATCAAAGACATATAATATGATCGGTTCCATAATCAAGTATGCCAAATCTTTATCATCTTGAGGATCTATGGATGCTCTTACATCAAATTTTGTCCAATTTTTATTAGCATTGGATTTGTCTTATCAAATTTAATTCAGCATTAGATTTAATCTCATAGTGATTGGTTTGAAATTGGGTGCAAGTCGATCATGTAAATCTGAATCATATTAAATGTTATACTTTTGGATAAATTTGGGTTGGATTCTAGATTGGTTAGTTAATTAGTTGGATTTTTTCTAACTAAAAAACATTTAACTAATGCCTAAAAAACATAATAATATAATATCCCTTTGTTTGAAAACCCTATTATATCATCTCATTTTGAATATTTTACTACATCCTTTATCAAATTTGAAGCCCTTGTTTCATTTTTGTTTCGTAACCCTTTTCTCATAAGTTCATTTCTATGAGAACTTCTAAGCCAATTTAGGCTATCATACTCCATCCAGATCATTCATAATTATTTTATTTTTTTGATTCATTGGATTTTTCTGAGTCTCCTAGGTTGTTTAAAAATTTTGGTCACAAATCTCTATGAAAAAGTATTATTCATATCTTGACTAACTCTATTTCAGTTTTTGAAGCCATGAAGTGATTGTTTTAGCTATAAAAAATTTAAGAATATTTTATAATCACTATATTTTAGTGTTATTGATCTTAAAGTGATTTAAAAATGTTGTGTAAGTAATTTTTTAATTTTTGGATTTCGTTAGATATTTTTAGGCACATTTATGTCAACAAAACCAACTTCTCTTCTTCCTTCTTTGTCCACCTTTCATTTTGAGTGAGGTAGATCAACATAAGACACCTAATTCCCTTACCTTGTCATTCCACCATGGCCTTTCCTTCCTTTGCTTAATATTATACCTAAATTACTAACATACCCTTCTAACCTTTTATGCTTAACATGATTTTTTCCTTTTTCTTTCTCCTCCTTTCCCACGTCTTACTCCTCTTATTATTCCTCTTCTTTTATGCCATCTATTCTTATTTCTTGATATTTTTGTCATAAAAATATCCCAAAATCATGCATTTACTATTATACCTTTTATACACTTGATTAACAAAGCCTAAAATATCTTACTTCTTACCTATTTTATCTTATACATCCACCACCTCATCATCTTCATCTCCAAACTTTCTCTTTTCTCTCCCTTGGTAGAATCAACCTCCAAAACCAATGACCACCATTTTTGCCACCCATAACCACCATCTTTCTACCTCCACTTACCTTCTCTTCTTCTACTCCTATATATTTACTACTTTTCCCCTCCTCCTCCTCCCTCCACTTTCAAAATTTTTCTTCTTTATTTCCACCATATTTAAGGCTTTTTTTCCCTTATATATTTAAGATACGAATTCTTACTTATTTACTCTTTGAATCTTCCTCCTTTGATGTAGTTTTTATGTGATGGTTTTGCTAATATTTTCTTGATTTTTCTAGGTTCATGGAGGCTTTTTGGATGGGTTTTGCTAATCTAAAGTCATTTCTTTTCTTTTTATAATTTGGAGCTTTGGTTTGAGGTAATATCTTTTTACTACATATAAGCATGATTAATGTTGGTTATTGATGGATTTATGCCATGTTTTGTTGGTTGTCGATTTTTGGACAAATTAGGGGTTTTGAGGACAGTGTTATTTTGATTAAATTGAAGATATTGCATTGACTATATTGAATAATAGATGATAATTGATGTTTAAATTGTTTGAATCCAAGCATTTTTGGTATCATTTTTGGTTAAGATAAATTATGAATGTTATAGGGTGATTTTGCTAAATTGATCATACCATGTTATAGGTTGTAAGTTGTAGATGAAGTTTGATATATAACATATCAGCCAAAAAGCATGATTAAGGGTCTTCAATTTTGGTTGAAAGTTTGATTTCTTTATATGTTTTTGATGTTCTTAATTGTATTCAAACTATTCTTAACTAATTACCCTAAGTTGTGTTAGAGGAATATTAATCATGTTTATGACAATTATTTTCACCAAAGTGAATTGATAACCCAAAGTGGCCTTTTCATATAATTAGGGGTCAATAATCAACATTTGACTATTGACCATTTACTCTAACATCATAAATAGTAATTGAGTATGAATAGTAAATCTTCATGAATAGTAATTCCTAATAATAAAATATTTTGGTTTTTAATTTTAATTTTCTTAGTATAAAATATCATTTTCCATCACCTGATAAATATTATTTTTATAAATAGTAGAGTTTTAAAATTTAGCATGATACCTTATTTTAAAGTGGTTAAGTTATATATATATATTAATTTTGATCCATGTAGTAAAAAGTGGGATTTTTGATATTTTTAACCAAGTTTTGAGGCATCTGAACCTTTAGATGGGATTTAGGTTTTTAAAGTGTATTTTGGTCATTGAATGACTAAATAAATGAATAATATGGTAGGTTGGACTTCAGGACCTTTTTAACCTAAGTTTAACGGTTAGTATGTTTTCTAGAACTCTTATTGGTAAAGAGGTACACTACTTTTGCATACCGAAAAAGTTTTTTCACGGCTTTTGGCTTGATTTCAGGTTTTTCTTGCAATATATGGCCTTTGAATTTGAGTTTTTTCCTAAAAGATATTGGGAAATCTTTTGATCCTTGGTGATCTTCTGGATCATTGGTTTTCACTGTTTGAATGATCTCTAATCATATTTAAGGTTTTTTGTTAACCTCAAACACTTATGTAATATGCAAAACATGTGCTTGCTAAGATTTTTTTTGGAATACATTATGTGTTGATGTTAATGATCCGCTAGATGCTCAATCCATATTTTTATAAAATTCTAAAGGTTATTAGTATTATAGTAGCTGTATTCTTTTTCTACTCTTTATGACCTTTAAACTCTATAAGGGTATGCATAATTAAGAATATAAACTAGCGAGATTATCTTGGTTGGAGTCCGTTGGTAGTGGGTGGAATGTTCGACATGTGATGTCATGTATGGTTCTAAGCTAGGTGGATGTTGGAGTCTTTTTACAAGCACCCCCTAGTGTTAATATGTCTGTTTATAGTAGAGTTGTTATTCATTTGTGGTATGGAATTTGAGCCTCTATATGTTTGGCTTTTATGCCATATTCTTGTTATCATTTGTGCCCCGTGGGTTCAGCCTATTGGTGGTAGGTGTGATTGCCCAAGATTATTCTTTAGAATTTGTGTTCATAATCCTATGGCTTATATGACTTTCTATTATGCTTATTCCCTTGGCCTAAGTGTCCATTGTGGTGGGACAAATGTTCTTATATGATTGAAATGCATGCTAGAGATGCTTATAGATTTTGCCTGATTCTTTTCCATATTTGTTGACTCCTTTATGATTTCCATGATTTGCTTGGTATTACCTTGAGTTATAATCGATGTCATATCATATTTGTCATATGTTATTATCTTTATAGATGCCTTATGTGGTTATTTGTGAGAATGAATCTTGTTGATGCCTTAGGGCTCTATTTTCCTTATTTACGTGAGCTATATATCTAGGTGTTAACATGTAGTCTTATGTTATTGTGGAATGTGAATGAAAGCTTTTTATATTATGATGTTATAAGCATTTTTTATAAAGCATGTTTATGTATGATAATTAGGTCATACTCAGTATGCATGTTGTCCTAATACTGCACTATTAAAGTCTTGTTTAGGTTTTTTGTGCTTTGCTTATATAGGGTTGAAAATGCTGAGTCCAAGGCAAAAAAGTAAACTCATATCTCGTGCTTTGTTTAGGTTTCTCGTGCTTTAAAAGTTGATTAATTAGTTTCAAGAGTTGGTAATAATATTGAGAATAATTTTATTATTTTTTTATAATAATAACAATAGATGAAACTTATTTTTATTGAGGTTAATGGAGGTGAATAACCAAAAACCATGAAGCTGACAACCTTAACCTCCTTTAACCATCAATTTGGAGGTTAACAATTTTGATATGAATTTATGATAAACTAAGTTAATTTTTAACTTAACCTAATGTAGGTATTATCTATGTAAGATTTACCAAAAGAGGTTAATAAGAAATTTAACCTTAACTAAAAGTGACTCTTAGAGAATACAAGGAATCATATTTAGGACTTAAGTACACTTTAAGGACCTCAACTTTTAAGGTTTGAAGGTTTATGGACGTTAGAAAATTATTAATTTTTGGATAAGTTAAGGATCCAAACTTTTATTTTTGTTAATTTATGGGACTAAACTTTTTCTTTTCTACTATTTAAGGACCTCACATATTTTTACACAAGTATTCCTCTAAAATACATATTTCTATACATAATATATATTTGAATGAGGCTCTAGTGTGGATATTCAATCAAATCAGTTAAGCATTCAACCTATAAAACCAAGTAAAAAATCAATCATTTGAAGTTTTTTGAGATTTCAAGGTTTTAATAGAAACGAATTAGCTCAATACTAGATGAAAATTTTAATAAATTTCCCTTTAATTTTAAATTACCTCACTTGAGAAAAAAGGGATTTATTTTCTAACATTGTGCACCCTCCTTCCTTCTCTTTGTCATCATCAACCTTTTGCGGTTAGTAAATGACTTCTTTAGTGTTGTCCCACTTAAAAGATCAAGGAAACTAACATCTCCGCCAACCAAAACTAGATCTGAATAAGAACTTGTATGCCTATTTCATAGCATGAAGAAGTCCCAAAATCATAATGAATAGACAAAGAGAACAAATAATTTGATAATCATGTACAACACAAAAAGGAAAAAAAGTAAGAAAGAACAAAAGGAAAAAAATAAAGAAAAAATGAAACATTGGAAAGTATAAAATGTGATGAAAGGATAAAGTCAAAAGGGGTGAGTCCTGCTAGAAAAGGAATTGGGAATCATAAAGACATAAGAAACTTAAGAGAAACAAAGTGCTCTAATGGTTAAAAATCATTGAGTGGAAAAATTATATGAAACTTTCGAGTGTATTATGCAAGATTCATAAAGGTGGAAATGCCTCATAGATGTGTTCATTTATAATGTGGAACCCAAAGATCAATACATGGAACACATAACCCCATTTTTAAGAGGATTTTCATTTTTTTTTGTCTAGGATAATCACTTATGTTATTGAGATAATCACAAGTGATACACATAACACATAATCACTTTTTTTTTTGGCTAGGATAATCACTTAAGTAATACAACATAGAGTTCTATTTAATGAAACAATTGTTTTTAAAGTGGAGCCTAGGTAACCAAAATATGGAAGACATAATCATTTTTTTTTGCCATGATTGTTACTTACATGAGCAAGATAATCACATTCACAAACAAGATGACCATCAATATTGCACATAACATATAATCACTTATTTTACCAAGATAATAGCCTAATTTTTTTTATTGGGTACATCTTCCTAGATGCATCTGGGTGTATAATTTGGGCATTGGGGAAAGTGGGATGGGAATGGAGTGGATATATATTAGGGTTAGGTGTTTATTTGGAATTTATTAATGCACTTATGGTTATATTATAAAAATTAGACAACTCTTTCTTAATTTTACCAAAATTAAAATAATACTCTAGGGAGAGGTTGAGATTTAATTTGACAGTTAAAAGAAAGAGTATTGTTTCATGAACCTAATGAAACTATTAAAAACTCATTACAAACCTAATGAAACTAGCTAACAATCTCTTGACCTAATGCAATGAACGAAGTTGAAGCTACATTGTTGAAGCTTCCGTCATTATCTTCATCGTGTTTAAGTGAACTCTCTTTGACCACTACATAAAGAAGTAACTTTGCTCCTCATCTTTCTCTTTTCTCTAGTATGAAATTTTCAAGTAATTGGCTTTTGATTAGTTTGATTTACTCACTTCATTCAGGCCAATTTCTCATATTCTTACTTTCCATGTCATTAGGTTGTTTTTTATGATATGTTCTGAAGTTTTTGAACTTATTATTTTTTTGGTTGTTCTATATCAAGTATGTCCAAGTATACATTTCATCTACCTAATTTTATTCATCATTTTTATTCCAATGCCTATAGCCATTTAGGTTAATTTTATTTTTCTACTGCCCTAATTCCATTTCTTTATATTTCCATCTTCTTCGTCATTTTTTGGCATGAGCCTTCGAATATGCACTAGTAGTACACTTGAGAGTCATATGTGTTCTAATAGCCAGGATTATGCTTTTTAACAATTCTAATGACTATTGAAACCTAGAGAGTCATATCTAATTTTGATGGAATCTGACATTTTTTGAGCTCATAATTCCGAGGTTCTATAAACTATCATTTTCTTTTTGTGCAACAAGGCATTCTTAAGAAAATAAATTTTCCTCCAGTGACCCTATTTGATAATAAGCAATTTGAAGAGCTTTTTGTGGTTTTGAGATAGATTAGAGGTTTGGCTACATCAAATCTCTAATTTTAGTATTTGATAAAAATCTTTTTGGATTGGCATTTTGAGATGAAAAAGCTTGTTTTGAAAATGCCCAAAATATGAGTGTTTTGAATTAGATTATTAAAATTAGCTTTTTAAAAGTCATTTATACTTTCAATTAGCTAATAGCTACCACAATTATCAAATAATACCAAACAATTTTATCTAAAAAACTAATATTATTTGGTAGGTAAACCATCTAATATATTATACTATCACCTAGCCGCTAATATAATTAGCTAATCATTATAAGCTATTGGCTAATTTACCAATAAGGCTAGTGTTTGATGATATATGAAATTGCACTATGTAAGGGGTAGTTTTGTAGGAGGTTGGTTGGGAACAAGAATATGACAATTGTGGAATATAATAAATTCACTAATTTTACCAGTCTCGCTCTAGCTAAAAATTCTATGTTAGCCACAAGACTATTACAATAATTTTATATATTGTATTAACTAGTTTTTTTTTTCTTCAGAAATTTAGAATAGTCTCATCAAACATTCATAGTAGTTTTATTAAGCAAATAATTTATTTTTATTACACAATTACTGAATTTTTATTGGGCACATAGTGTAGCTATATTAAAAATAAATTACTATAGTTCAATAGGTTGCATTGGTTAGTTCCATTAGGAACTTACAGTAGTAGTTCCGTGAAACATTTTAACTAAAAAAAGTTAGTAATTTTATTACGTAGTTAAACCAAATACTTAAAAGTTATCTTTATAATATTGGAAATCGAGCCATAAATAAGATGCGGGCAAAGAATATTCCATAATATGATGACGTAATATAAAACGAACTTTCCACCTGCAGCATTTGAAATAGTTAGACAAACTCCATTTGGACATATTGTATAGTTGTTTGAGAAGGACATATTGAGTGCCACATATTTGTGTAAGTACGGTAATGGTATAAAGAAGATGATCCCATTCTAGAGCAGCAAGGATGATGAATATAAGATTGGAGGATTATTATAATACCCCGTATTTTTTAAATCTAAATTTATTAAGTTTAATGATTTTATTAGTATAATTTGATGTAAATAATTAATTATTTTAATTTCGATTCATTTTATAGATTTATCGACGATTTCGACTTCATATTTGAATTTAATTAATCATTGTCGTTGCGGATCATTCTAGATAAATTCACTTACGACCATGATTTTATTATATTCATATGGTTTCAATTTTCGGTTAAAAATATGTATTCCCGTTCTTTCTTGTATTTTGATTTTTAATATTTTAGATTCGTTCTCGATTATAACTTGGTCGTATGATTACGACTTTATTTTGGAGTTATATTTTGTTAACGAAGTATATTATTTAAATTATGAAATTTCGGTTTAAACAATTAAACTTATTTTAATAATTTTATCCGTAGGAAATATTTCCGACTTTAAATTTATTCGTTTTCGGAAATCGTTAATATTTTCGGAAAGTTTTAAATTAAAAAGGTTTTTCAGATATTATTTATGAATTTCTTCTCGAAATTAATTTTCTTCCATTTTACGTTTTTTTTTCTAGTTTGCGGAAAACCGATTTCGGAAATTATTAAAATTGGTCTCAGTTTATTAGAATTTGACTTAAATATTTTCTTATATATTTTTAAATATTATTTCGGGGTTTTATAATGTATTTCCGTAAGCAAAACAAATTTTAACGTTTGTTGGTAAATTTTCCGAAAACATTCCCGAAATTCTTTATGTGGCTCGTATATCAATTTTAAGCCTCCGGATCCTTTCAAAATAAATATTCGTTAAAAAAATTTATATAAAATCTTTCAATAATATTTTTAGTATTTAGTATTTTATTTTATATGTGTATTCGTTTAAAAAAAAAGCCCAAACCCGTCGGTGCCCCCCGACCCCTCTCTCCCTTTTCCTTTACTCTTAAGCTATCAATTTTATAAAATCAATAATATCTTCGGGGATGGTTTTATAAAATTGATTTTTGCTATGCGTCTTTTATCTAATCGATTTCTGCCTTTGGGTTTTAAATCATTTGAATTATGTTTTAATCTAATCGGTTTGGATTTAGTTCTATACAAATGGTCGGTTTGTCTTCTGGGTTGTAAAACCTAACTAGTAAATCATTTTCGAAAAAAAATAACTTATCTTCTATCGTCATTTTCCTAGCTTCCAAATCAATTTAAAATACTTTTAAGTGATATGTATTTAAACCGATTTGAGTAATATTTGACCTTAAATCTTAATAGAGTTATGCTCTTGAGTTCTAGGTTTTGGACACGTTTTCCAAGAAAAATCGTTTGTGTCTCTTTTGTGTCGATTTAATTATAATAATTGAATTATTGATCGATAGGATAGTTTCTAACTTAGTTTTCAATTTTTATCGGCGATCTAGGAAAGCTTTATTGTGGACCCTTGGGCTAGTGATCTCTCTCTCTCTCCCTCTTATCTCGCTTAGCTAGCTTCGGATTTAGGTAAGTATTTACTTACCTCCACTTATGGGTGTTTCGTAAGAATGTGGCTAAGAACAACTATGTGTGTGTTAGGTGCCTTGTGTACCATGTGTTATGTCATGTTGTGTACTTTGTGTTTTTAATGACTAATTACTTGTAGCGCAGCTTGGAGTTGAGGTATGTTTATATGAATTCCTTATGACATGTGTGTAATGATTGTTCTGTTGTATTTATGATATTTTATGACGTGATGTTCTAGGACATGCATGCTAGGATATTAATAATATGATGTGGGGTGAAAGGACAAAATGGGGGAAAATGTGGAAGTAAGAACAATTAAGGAAGAGTAGAGTAATGGGTTAAGAGTATGGGTGCCATGGGAAGTAAGTAATGTTAGGTGAAAAGTAGAGAGATTACTTGTGGGGGAAGAAATGTACTAGGGTTTGGAGTGGCTAACTAGCGTTTTCGATCACCTACAAAATCAATGAGTAAAGTGATATGATTTGGGATTGAACCTAAATGAGATGAGGTGCTTGAGGATAAATGAATTAATGGTAGTGAAGTAAGAGGAAGTTGGGCCATATAGGTCCAATTAGGGTTTCAAGGGAAACCCTAGAGGCTAATAACGGGTGGAGTCTGATGTCACGAGGTGTTGGGCCTTAACCCACACCCTTAGGAGTTGGTTTTCATTATGTGTAAGTGTAAAGGGGAATGGATATCGAGGTGTGATAAGGGGCGCAAGAGTCCCAAGATATGGGATGGACCCTCTTGGGAGGATAAGTGTGGATATAGTTAGTCATGCATGTCAAGGGTAAAATACTTTCAAATAAGATATGTTAAGACACTAATCACTTAAAGAGGAAGATGTTGAGCCGGACCCAGACAGGTCCACCGGCGAATAATAGTGGCCAGAAGCCGGGGTGCCTTGGAGATAGTGGCCAGAGCGTTTTGCCCTGCATGATTTCCGGTCCACCGGCTATAATAGTGGGGGATTCCGTGCTCAACAAACCAAATGTAATGAAGCTAAGCCATGAGAAATACACTAAGCACTTACAGTGAAACATCATGTGAGGTGGGGCCAGACCGGTCCACCGGCGAATAATAGTGGCCAGGAGCGTTTTGTCCTGTATGTATTATGGTCCACCGGCTATAATAGTGGGGTTCCCGCACTCACATGAATTGATAAAGACTATGATGTGAATCGACTATATTTACCAGAGATCTAAAGAATGAGTCTACCCAGACCATAGCCGGCCTTCATTATCTATATTACTACATGCTGCTTATGTGATTGTGGCCATGTAATGAGTTGTCAATAATATGGATTATTCCTACCTAATATTTCGGTCATACCACACTTACATGTTTAAATAGGATGTTACATATGTTTTGCATGTTATTATATGTGTATGGTAGGACTTATGATGTGGGTATTAAGTATGCATAATATTGTATCAACGTAATGCACCATGATTCAATATGCACTTGATGTTATAGTTTACGTCACTCCCATAAGATATGGTAGTGTGATTTACTCAGTATTGGACCCGTACTGATACTACCTTGGTTGAATGGGTCCTGTGATGATCCACTGATGGTGGGGAGCAGACCTCTTGTGCAGGTTTGAGATCGGATATTGTATTTGGGTGGAAGGCTTGGTTTGAGAGAGTAGGCAATCCGGAATTTGATCTATCGAGATTTGTCTTGTTTGAATGTATTTATTTTTGGAGGTTTCAATTGTTGTATTTAAAATATCAAGGGCGTTGTAATTGGCTTTTAATTCCTCATACTCTGATAAGCTTTTAAAATTCGGATTTATTTCACAGGTTTCGCTGATTGATTCAGCCATGATTTTTTTTAATGAATCTATTCACTTGCCATCTACCTGTGGATATTTCCTTGTGGGAGTTTATCCTCACGGCATAGATGTTGTTTGGAATTTTATTCGACAGGTTTTAGCCTTGCATCTAGCATGAGATAGATGGTGGACATTTATCTTGTGTTAAATGTGGTGGTAACATCCCCCAAATTTTCTTCTAGCTTCCGCTTTATTCTTTCAAAAAAAAATTTTCAGGACTGAATTTTGGGGGTGTTACAATAATGACCGATGATGTTAAGACCGAATGAGAAGGTATTATAGACTAAAATATACTATAATTATATTTAATATGGAGGTGGTGCACTTAAAATTGGGTGTACCATGTTTACATAATGACTTCTCAAAACACATTCAATCTAGAATCTACTAGCATGATATATATATAAAACCTTTAGATATTTAGAGTAATATATTTTGTGAACATGAAATATTAATGTGAAAAAATATTTTTGATATTGACTCTTTAGGTATTGTCTTAAATCTTGATATCAAGATAGAAATATTGTTCTCCTATGAGCACTTTGAGATCACGGAGAGGATAAAAAATGGTGACCTAGAAGTTGCTTTGGAAAAAGCAAGAGAGTTTGAGATTAGTGGTCATGTAGCTATAATTAGCCCTTTTTTTTCAAACTCTAACTCTACTTTTTCGTGGACTCTAGAAAAAATATGTGTGGAGATTGAAGATATGCATGGGGCTTCATGGTGTTGCGGCACCTTGAGAATGGAATAAATAGAAAAGTAGATTCTATTGTGGGGTTCGCTTCATTAATTATGGTAATTCCTCATTTATTTTTAGTTTGATGGAGTTTTTCATTTACTTACTTGTGCCAATTACAAATAATGATGGGAACTCATCATATATTTGGTGCCAAATAGTATTTGCTAGAAGATAAGACTCAACTATGTAGAAATGTTGCAGAGAGATCATCATACCCGTTTCAGAGGCTTAGTGATGTACATGATGCATTTGTGATGTAAATTCGTGATGTAGAAGGATCCAAACATTGTGATTGCTACTATACCCAATAAAGATACAAATAATGATTTGTTGTAATAGTTTGTCCTATGCATACTCACGAAGATAAAGAAAAATGTGAAACCAAAAGGGTGAAAGTTAACACAATTAGGAGAAACTGAAAATAATATTTCAAAGGGAGATTTTTTACCTAATAATGGAGATGGAAGCTGATGAATAGTATAAACTATGACAATAAAAGCATATGTCCAATAAATTGAGAGCAAGTGCGAGTGAAAAAGCATTACAGAATTAGTTTCAGCGATATATCGATTTTTTTCTTTTGACACGACCATTTTAAGCAAGTGTATGTGGGCAAAAAATAGTATGATTAATACCATTCAAGCAAAACAATTCTTGAAGATGGTTGTTAGTGAACTCTATTCCACCATCATTGTGAAAGACCTTAATGTGACAAGCAACTCATTTTCAACAATGGCCTTAAATTGGATAGAAAATATTGTAGAGGTCCTACTTAAGTCGTAGTGGATAAAATCATGTGAAACGTGAGTAGTCGTCGACAAAAATGGAATAATAGCAAAAAATTGCAACATAATTAACTAGTGTGCCCCCCCAAATCACATTGTATTAAATCAAAAACTTGCTGAGAGTGTTTCTCATTAAGCGTAAATGGTAAATGCTTATTGTTATCCATTTGATAATATCGACAAACAATAGGAGCAGGTAAAATAGATGTAGCAGATAAATGGCCTAGTATATTCAAAACAAAAATAGTATCAAAGGCAACATGGCCTAAGCAATAGTGTTATAGTTCAAAAGAGCCTCTTAGTTTATTGCAATTTAAAACAAAAAGAAATGCATCTTTCCTAGTTTTCAAACATACAGACCTTGATCACATCTGCCTTTGGCCATAATTTGTCTCGTTGCCCACATCTGAACAACAAATGAGTTACTAGTAAAAATAACATTAGCGGGATATGTAATACTCAAAAAAAATTGCCTAACCTAATTTAGTATCTTTAGCCCTAATTTAACTCTAATCTCAAGAAATTTTATTGTTAGCCCTAACCAAATTTCTTATCCTGAAACTTTAATAAAAAACTAAAAACCAAAACCTTGATTCGGTTAAACCAAAATTCCTAAACCAAAAACCGAACCCGCTAAAATTTTTGTTAATCTAAATTATTTGGCTAATCCCAAAATTCTTAATCTAATCCTAATTTCCCTAACCTTTCTCTTTTTTCTTTTTCTTTCTCCTTTTCTTTTCTTCATTTCTTCTCTTCTCTTCCTCTTTCTTTTCTTTTCTTTTCACTTCTTCTTTGCGCTGAAGGATTGGCGTGAGAAGCTTTGATACTTATACACCACCACCATCCACTTGCCTCCCACATGCTCCTCTCACCATCACCCTACCAGCCCTGCCATCCCCCTTCTTCTTCTTCTTCTTCTTCTTCTTCTTCTTCCTTCTTCTTCCTTCTTCTCCTAGTGCATGCCCTATTTTCGCAACCATCATCTACCAGCCTGCCACCCTTCCTCTTCTTTCTTCTCCTTTCTTCTTCTCCCTGCCTTCTCCCCCCTTGCATATCTCCTTCTCCATCATCACCCCCTCATGCCTCTGCCTGACTCCCATCAATCCCAACCATCACCATCTTCCCCCTGTCTTTTTCTTTCTTCTTCTTCTTCTCCCGGCATAAATTCATCATCATTGTCGTCGTCACTTCTTTGCATTTTTCTCCTCCTTAGCATGCCACCTACTAGTATAAATACCCCTCCAACCCTCCATTTCATCATCCATCAACTCCCCCAACCTTCTCCTCTTCTTCCTTCTCCTTTCTCCTTCTTATTCCTCCATCATCCCTATTTTCAGCACCGCAACACCCAATCCACCACCTAGCACCACCCAAGCCACCACTAGCCACCCTTTGGCCGGTGGACCAACCACCAAGGTTGCCCCAACCTTCTCCCTCGCCATCGCCAGCCATCGCCACCGATCGCTTCCTCTTTTCCCTTCTCTTACCCCTCGATCGTCGTAGAGTTTCAGAGTGCACGGCCTATGCACGTCTATGCAAACACTTAGATACCTGCTGCATAACCGTGCAACCCTTGCACCGTCTGACCGTGCAAAATTTTTACTCTCGGCTTGATTCTACACAGTCGTGCAACTTCTGCACCACCTGGTCATGCATGTGCTTTGATTCTGCACGTCCATGCAACTTTTGCACTGCCTACTAGTTCAACTTCTTTCTTAGCCATGCAACCTTATTTTCACCCCAAATCTTCTCCAAAAACCACCAAAATTTAACCATAGCTCCACCACACATATTTCTACACTTCCATATAATTCAAATTTCTATTTGACTTTGGTAAATTCCATTTTTACCCTTCTCTACCATAATCTCCCTTTTTATTTTTAACCTCCGATCCTAATAATATTTTGTCTTGTTTCATAAGTGATTTTTCTGGTGATCTCGATGGAGGTATAAGATTTATGTGCATAGAGCTCAGTGTCCTTGTCGGTAAGGATACATGTCATAACTAGGGTTTTATGTGCTCTATGTATACTTTTATGTTGAATATGTGGTATTGAATAATTTAATTATGGAAATGCTATAAGATGATGTCCTTAGGAGTAATGAAATTATGTAAGTACATGTTTGGGTATAATATTGGTTACAAATCATCTATGGGAAACTAAGGATATGTACTTCAGATAATAAGTGAAAATATATATGCTTTGGGTTTTATAATGCTTTGGGAGAATACAATTGTCTTGATTTTCCTAAGGGTATTATGATCATTTGAGGATAAATACGTGGTCATACTTATGTGTTTAATTATATGTCTTGAGTTTGGCATGATAATATACAATCAAATCTAAATAAAATATTAATCAAGTAAAGTGAAAGATCACTTGGGTCAAGCCGAGGTGTTTATATGGCTCCGTTCCACTAGATAATAATAGTCGCTCGGGTGTCTTGTCCCCAAAAGGTGTTCCAGTCTGTTCCACCGGATTAAGAATAGTGGAGCCTCATACTCAATGTGAATAAAAATACAATTAAAATTTAAAGTATAAATAGAAATATACTAATCATTTAAAGTGAAATATTACGTGAGTTAGGACCGAGGTGTTGAGTTCGTTCCACTGGATAATAATAGTGGATTGGGTGTCTTGTCTCCGAGAGGTGCTTCAGACTGTTCCACCGGTTTAATAAATAGTGGCTTAGGAGTAATTTTTACTCTGGGAGGGGTTGGCTCCATTCCACCGGATAATAATAGTGGCTCGGGTGTCTTGTCCTCGAGAGGTGTTTTAGACCGTTCCACCGATTTAAGAATAGTGGGGTCGCTGAACTCAACTTAAATAAAAGATTGGAATATGATATATCTAATAAAAGACCTAGAATCAATATTTATCTAGCTTTCTTCTATTTATGCATGTATGATTTGCTTATGAGAATTCTTATATTATGTGTAATCCTGCTTGACTGTACCGTTACCTTACTCAATATGTAGTATACTGATCATCCATTTCATGCGTGCTGCTCAATCCAACGAGTAGACGACCTAGATGTTTATGTGCAGGTCGATGAGGACCAGTTTGATGACTTTGCAGCCATACTATATATGTGGAGGAGTGATTCATTTATATCAGGGTTGGACGTAGAATCATGTTATCCGGTTGATAATTTTACCCGGATACCCTTTTTGGACTCTAGTTCCATGGGATCCCTTTTTTGTTATATTTTGATATTGTAATCGGGGTTAATTTCCAAAAACTTATTTGATGTATAAAAGTTGTCTCATCTCTTTCTAATCATGTTTTAACTTTTCTAATCGTTTTGTCTTGTGATTGACGTAAGGATGGTGGGGTAAGCCAGACTTATGTCAATTACGGCGGTAACACCCAAATATTTGATTAAACACTTCCACTTAAAACAAAATTTTTTAATAGTAAATTTGGGAGTGTTACAGGATAAACTTTAATTAACTGGATAATAGAGACCAAGTTCTTTGTTAATCTAGGTACAGCCAACACATTCAATAGTTTAACAGAATTAGATAAACGACAAGAGCTAATGTGCAAAATATATAAAGTGTTACTATTTCCAACCATAACATGTTCATTACCGATGTATGGTTGAGTAGAGTCTAGAGAGGTAGGAGATGAAGTCATTTGGGTCATTGCTCCGGTATCTAAATACCAATTAGATTCATGAGATGGGTATGACCCAATGTTACAAGAAGCCATAAAAGACTCAACAAGTTGAGCAGAGTTTGCTGATTTGCGAACAACAAAGAAATCTCCACATCTATCGATGTAATGGTCATCTGTATGACACAAATGACAGTGTGGAGTGCTACCACGACCCTTATCCCATCCACCAAAATTGTGATTCCCCCCACTAGACGTCTTATTGGTGCACCCCTATCCAAAGTTAATATTTCCACCACTAGAGTTGTTGGTATGGCCACCGGAAGAAAGGAAGGGAGGTTGATAGGGCTGTGATACGAAGGCAGTAGATTGGGATAGAAATGCCACTGGAGAAATCGGAGACGCTATGGATTTCTAGAAGATTTCATGGCTGACTGCACGTGAAACAAGTTCCTGAAACCTAGGAATCAACTTGGTGGCCATTTGAGTGGTTGAAAAGATTTTGAATGATTGGCTAATGTCGTGTAAAAAATAGTAGGATTTGTATGATTTTGGCACATAAGGCCTTAAAGTGGAGCCCATATTCAATGATTGGACGCACTCTTCTTGGAAGATGTAATTCATCTTTGATTTGTGTGGACTTGTTATCATTGTAAAAGGCATACTCAAGAGCATCCCACACCAATTGAGAGGTGGTGCAACCTAGCACTTTGGACATGGTTTCTTCACTAAGAGAGGAAAGGAGAAGGCTCTTGAAGCATTAGTATTGTTGTTTTCATTCCTAAAATTTAGAACTGGGAGTTTTGGCGTCGCTCTTGCTGGTGGTGGAAGATAGTTGAGGGTTAGAGCCATCAACATACCCAATGAAGTTTTGAAAAACAAGGACTAAGGTAATTTGATTGTTCCATAAGAGATAATTAGAAGAAGTGAGGCAAATTGTGATCATATGAATCATTATCGCAAACAGCAAGGAGCTGGGGTTAGGGGCTGAAGTTTCTGTCATGGAGAAGAAGAGAGGGGCAAAAGAAATATAGAAGAATTAGGTTTAGGATTGGAAGGCTAATACCATGTAAACTTGTATGAAAGTCACCATAATTGGGGTGATATTATGTATTCCTATTTATAGGTATAATATTTACAAGATTAATTACAAAAGAATGAATTGCGATGAATACAAAATTAATAATAGAGTAAATTCAGTAGCTAAAATTTTGTGCGAAGGTCAAGAGTAGATTAGGTGGGATCTTGACTGATATCTTGACTAATTACTCTATCAAAAAGAATGAATTGCAATGAATACAAAATTAATAATAGAGCAAATTTAGTAGCTAAAATCATGGGTCAAGTTCAAGAACAGATTAGGTGGGATCTTGACTGATGTCTTGATTAATTACTCTATCAATGTATATATATATAGTTTTCTTTAAAATAATTATTTCTTTATAATTTTTATATATTTATCAAAAATGATGAGATTGGTTCGAATACTTGAATCAACTAGTAAACTTATGAACTAGTAGCCTTATCAGTTTGCTAATTAGCTCGATTATTAAAACTAAAATATATACAATATAAAAATTCATTAATGGTTTAACAATAAATTGATTTTTTCTAATTTACAGAAACTATCTAAATTCATAAGTAAATATTATATTGTCTATTTTATTGATACATATATTAATGATGCCCTATCAAGAATATATAACATTATTAAATTACATCCCAATTCATTCTAAAATAAATTGAAATAAAAATAAAAATAAACTTGAGGTCCTCAAAACATCAAAATTTAAAAGTTGAGATTCATATACAACTTAATTGACTACTTCAAATTATATCATGTAATCATTTGAACGATAATGTTGGTGTAACACCCCCATTTTTCACTATAAAAAAATTTGTTTAAAAGTATTGCGAAAGCAGAAAATAATTAACTTACTTAAGAAAAATGGGGTGCTACCGCCGTACTAACACAGGATAGACGTCATCCATCTGTCCCATATTAGGTACAAGGATTAAAAACCAAACCAACCAAAACTAAACTAATGTGCACAAGAATAGGATATATAGATATGTAAAGAAAATTTTTATACAATAGGGCCTCGATAGACCCTAAGAAAATCAAATACAGGAAGGTAGATTAAATTGAAGTATAGAGCTATTATGATAGAAAACAAGGGTAGGCCATTGCCCCAAAACCTTGGTCCATCACAGACCATACAAGGGTCTTTGGATGTCCGCGCTCGCAAGCCTTGAGCCCAAAAAAGGTAGGCCTACTACTGGCTATTCCCACATGCCTGCATATGGCCCTCTACTTGTGGGAATGAGCAGGTACCGAGCAAACATGCACATTAGTACGCTACATACTGAGTAAACTAAGTTACCTCCTTAATAAGAGTCACAAGAATACAAGGATCTAACATAATGTGGAAATCATACTTAACATGAGTTATGCCGATGCCATATAATTAGACGCACCTACTCTATCATGGTTAAGCATTAGAAATTATACCATGCACACCTCAGGCAATTCAGGATACATGTGACACCCCCAAAATTCACTACTGAAAAATTTCATTTTATTAAAAGATATAGCGGAAGCAAGGAAAAACAAGGATGTGAAATTCAGGGATATTACTGCTGTGATCAGTATAAGCCCAACCCCTGTCCAGTCTCATACTAATCACAAGGCTAAAGAAGATTATAGTCAAATACGAGTCAATACTTAAAACAAGAATTCATAAAAGAACTAAATCGTTCACAATACAGAAATTAGAGTAAGCATAAAAGAGTTACAATCCAAAGAGTACGTGATTAAAGTTCCCAAAGAGACAAAGGTTATAGTATGATAAAACAACATTGAAGGAAAACAGTACAAGATAAATTTAAAAGAGAATATGACCGAGTCGCTCTCGATCCTTAGGCCAAGTCCAGGCACAACTCTCAGCCCCACCTGATGCCTCATAAGTATCGTAGGCATCAAATATATCATCTCCTACTTGCACAAACTCAGGTGGGCCCTCTACTCGTGGGAATGAGCAACACCCATAAAACAGGTGGTTAGTACACTATGTACAGAGCAAGGTAATCATGTAGATAAGGCCAAACATATAAGGCATATAACACAAGCATGATCATAGAGACAACATACAACAATACAGATAATGAAGGCCGATCTATGATCTAGATAAACTTATTCTTTAGATCGATGGTCAATATACTCATTTCACACATGCTCTTTATCAACCCATGCGAGTGTGGGAACCCCACTATTATAGTCGGTAGACCATAATACATACAGGGTAGAACACTCCTAACCACTATTATTGCCAGTGGATCAGTCTCTAGGGTAGAATGCTCCTGGCCACCATTATTCATCGGTGGATCGATCTGACCCCAAATCATATGGTGTTTCATTGTAATTATGTAGTGTCTTTCCCATGTCTTATCATCATTACGTTCGGTTTGTTGAGTACAGAATCCCCCACTATTATAGCCAGTAGACCGGAAACATGCATGGCAAAATGCTCCTAGCCACTATTATTCGCCAGTGGACCGGTCTCTAGGGCACCTCGCTCCTGGCCACTATTATTCACCGGTGAACCGGTATGGGCCCGACTCAATAATCTTTCTCTTTAAATGGTTAGTATCTTATTCATGTCTTATTCGATAAATATTTCACCCTTGACATGCATGTCACCAACCTTCTACTTCTATCCTCCTAAGAGGGCACGCCCCATATCTTGAGACTTCTGCACCTCCTATCACACTCCGACATCCATTCCTCCTTCCATTTACTCATAACAAAAACCCAACTCCTAAGGGTTTGGGTTAAGGCCCGCCACCTTATGACATCCAAATCCACTCACTATCATCCTCTAAGGTTTTCCCCTAAAATTCTAATTAGACTTATGTGGCCTAACCTTCCTCTGACTTACACAACCATTATTTCTTTTATCGCCCAACACATCATCTCATTTAGATTCAACCTTAATCATATCACTTTACTCACTGATTACACATGTGATCATGAACCCTAGTTGACCACTCCAAACCCTAGCACCTTTCTTCCCCCACAAGTCACCTCTCCATTTTTTCACCTAACATCTCTTCTTCCTTATGGCACCCATACTCATCCTTCATATAATAATTTTCCACTCTTATCCCATACTCCACTCCTCCTCAATTATTTGTACTTTCACATTCTCCCTTAGATTAGGGTTTCCTCCCAAACCCTAACCAAGTCCCCTATACACCCTTATACCAACCTATGCATTATTTTTCATCCAAAGTCTCCAATCAATCCACAACTCTCCCCTCACCTTACTTATGCCCTAGGAAAACTTTTCTCACATAAAGGTCATTCCTATGAAAACTCCATCCATCCCACACAAACCCTAGAAATTTCTCATGTAAGATTCACATCACTTGTTGATTTTGATTATAACCTCCTTTTATTTTCCCCCTCATGGATCATGAAATAATTAGTTCAATCTCATATCCCTTTAATCAACTCACTTCCCCTCTTTCCCTTTTTATCCTTTCATCTCATATCATATTATTAAACTTCCTAGCTTGCATGTCCTAGATGATCACATCATATAACATCATAAGAATAACATATACAATCATTATACACATGTCATAATGGATTCACATAAGCATACCTCAACTCCAAGATGCGCTGCAAGTAATTATTCATTATAATCATAAAGTACACGATATAACATAACACATGGCACAAAAGGCACATAACACACACATAGTTGGTCTTAGGCACATCCTTACCTAATACAACACCGGTCTTTGAGCACGTTCCTACGCCTCCTTAGGGTTTTGAATTATTCACCTATAAGAGGGAAATACTATGGGTTAACTTCCATCTTACCAAAATTACCATTATTCCTACCTTACCCTTATCATAACCTACTATTAGGGCTAATAATGATAATAGTAGTTTTATAAGTAAAAGTAGGGTTATTATTCTTAAAGTTGCTAATCATGCTTCTACTAATCAAAATAGGTCTTAGTAGATACATCAGTTCATGTTAAAGTAATTATAGCAATATTCATGTTATTAATGATAATATTTATAATATTACTAATACTAATAATAGTAGTAGTTTCAGTGATAATACTAATAACAACCCAAATCTTAATAATAATAATAGTAATATTAGTAATACTAAAGTAATGACAAGAGTGATACTAATAATAATGATGGTGCTAGTAGTGATAGTAATGATAGTGACATAGGTAATATTAACAATAATGAAAAAGTAATAATAATAATAATAATAATAATAATAATAGTACTTATTAATAATAAAAATGTTAAGAACAATACTAATGATAATAATAGTCGAAGTGGTAATAGTAATATGAGGATTCAAATATTTACAATAATAATAAAAGTGATAATATGCCAAAGTTAGTATTAATAATAATAATAGTGATAATGATAATAATAATGGTAATAATGATAATCATAATAATACTAGAGTTGTTGACCATTAATAATAATAATATTAGTTAGAATATTCTGGGGTTAGGTCAAATAATAAAAATGATAAGGGTAATAATAATGATAATATAGTAATAATAATATTATTATTATTATTAAGAATAATACTATTAATACTACTAAAAATAGCTAACACTTGTATAAAAAGGGTTTAGGGGTTGAGGAGGTTAGAGTACCACCTAGGGACGGTGGCGGCACTGGTGGCGGCGCACAGCGGTGGCAGTGGGAGCGGTGGAGGGAGAAGAGAGGTGGAGAGATGGTTGTCTAGGCTAAGAGAGGAGGAATGAGGGGGTGATTGAGGTGGTGGTGGGTGCCTCAGGTGAAGAGGGTTGGAATGGAGGTGGTGGTGTAGCCAAAGGGGGCGGTGCACGACGGTGGGTGTGATGGCCGAAGGTGGTGGAGGGAGGAGAAGGGAGAAGGAGAGGGAGGTAGGGAAAAAGGGAGGTGTGGGGAGGTAGAGGAAGCTCCCCTGGTTGTTCTGGGGGTAGAGGGGGTGGTTATTGTGGCAGAATTGGCGGCGGACAGTTGTGCCAAGGGCGGGGGTGGTTGAGGTGGGGTTGATTGGGAGAGGGACTTTGCATGGCAGGGATGGCTCGTGCATGGCGAATCGAGGGTGGTGGAGGGTGATGCAGGGAGTGGTTTGGTAGGTGGCTCGGGTGGGGAGATGGGCGGTGGCGACAGGGAGGTCATATGATCGGGAGGTGGCGCAAAGGAGGGTTTTATGGGTTGTGAATCAAAGGAGTTTGATTATGACTATTTATAGGGTATTTATAGGCCAAATGGAGGGGAAAATGACAGAGGGGGAAGAGGATAAGAGGGGGAGGGTAAGGTAGGACCACCGACCAGCAGTGGCAGACCTGCGTAGGTCTGCCATAGTAGGGAGTGGTTTGTGGTCAGGGGAGAGAAAGGGAAGGGACATGCATGTGTGAGGAGGGAGAAGGCTTGGTTGGGTCAAAAATGGAAAGAAAACGACGGAGGAGAGAGGGAAAGGATGGCCAGTCTACAGTTGGTGGCTGCCGACAGGAATCGGGCTGTAGGTCGAGGTTGGAGGTCACATAGGGAGAGAAGGAAGGAGAAAGGGTTGGACCGCGTAGTCCGGGGAGGAAAGAAAAGAAAAAGAAGAGGGCCGACCAGGTGGGTGATAGGGAGGAAGAGAGGAGGGTGTGCGGGCCTGGGCCGCGCCGAAGGAGAAGAAAAAGAGGAAAGGGTTTTGGGCTACGAGGGTTGGCCCAATCATGGAAGAAGGGAGAAAGGAGGGAAAAAGGAAAGAAAAAGGAAAAGAAAAAATAGGTTGGTTATGGTATTTAGAGTATTTTGGTATTTTTTGAATATTTAAAATAATAATATTTAGTAGAATAATAATTAAATTCCCTTTTTAGAGTAATTTAGGATATTTTGAATAATTTTTTCCAAATTCCATTTTAATTAGCAAAAAACTCTAATTTTTTTCTAATTAAATTATTTATTATTTTCCTCTTTATTTACCTTAATTCATCCTATTTATTTTAATAAAATAATTTATTTAATTAATTTCCCTAATAAATTATTATTTTGCCATAATTTCCTAAATTAGAATTTTGGGGTATTTCAATACATCATGCTGGTCTTCATAATATAACATCATATATATTCACATATAAATACTAAGCATGTTATTCAAAGAACAACAAGGGTTTCTACCATCCATTCACATGGTTTTTCATTTACAATCATTATTTCTCTTTCCCAATCCTTCTCTTTTATTTTTTATTTCATCCACATCCTTATTTTATTCTCATCCAAATACTTGTTCAAGTTATCATCCAGTTACTCATTCCAATTATTATCCAATTACTCATTCTAATTATTATCGAGTTACTCATTCTAATTATTATCCAAGTATCCATTCCAATTACTATTGAGTACTCACTCCAATTAATATCCAGGTATTCCTTCCAATCTTTTTATCATTATCATCAAGCAATGAATCGTGCACCACCCCCATGGTCTTACATACTATGGAAGCCTATCCAAACCAAGGGGCATAAAATCTAGGTTAAAGCCAAGTAACCAGCAATGGACTTAAGTCTGGGCCGAAGCCAAAACCACAAATAAACATAAGGTTGGGCTGAAGTCGAAACTACAAATGGACATAAGTCCAAGCTGAAAGCAAAAAAAAAAACTAGGTAACTAGACCCTTTAGTATTGATACCCCCTAGTACATCATCAGTATTTAAAGTAGGTAAGTGTAACACCCCTAAATTTACTACTAAAAATTTTTTTTTAAGTGAAAGTGTATTATCAAATAGCTAGGTGCTACTACCGTAATTGATATAAGTCTGACTTGCCATACCATTCTTACAACAACCACAAGGTATTACAATTAGGAAGTAAAGCGTGATAAATAGAAAATGAGGGAACTTTCATAAACATTAGATAATATTTTGGAGGTTTACTTCGAGTACAATAATCCAAAATACAAAAAGGGATACTATGGATCTAAGAGTCCAAAAAGGTACCCAAATAGAACTATTATCTAGATAACATGACTCTATGCCCAAATGCCTGGTATAAAAATCACTCCACATATAATGCATCAGAGGCTGCAAACTCGTCCACTAGGTCATCATCAACCTACAGAAAGACATCTAGGTCATCTACTCATAAGAATGAGTAGCACCTATGAAATGGATGATCAGTACACTATGTACTGAGTAAGGTAACAGTACAGTTGAAGTAGGATTACACATAATACATGAGTTCACATCAGAGAGTAAGTATACAGACGTTAATAAAAAATAGTGCCAGGTAAAAGCTGATTTTATGTCTCACTATATAGATATGTCATATTCCAATATTTTATGATGATTTCAGGGACCCCACTATCCTTAAACTAGTGAAACAATCTGGATCACCTCTCCAAAACAACTCGCCTGAGCCACTATTATTGTTTGGTGTAACAAATCCAACACCTCTTAGAGCAAAAAACTTGTGAGCCACTATTCTTAAATATGTGGAACGGTTTGAAGCACCTCTCAGGGACAACATACCTAAGCCACTATTATTATATGGTGGAACATACTCAACACCTCGATCCTAACTCATGTAGTCTTTCACTTCAAGTTATTAGTATCTTTTCCATTAATATATTATCTCTTAATTGTATTTTCATTCACATTGAGTATGTGGCTCCACTATTCTTAATATGGTGGAATGGACTGATGCACCTCTAAGGGACAACACACCTGAGCCACTATTATTATTTGGTGGAATAGACCCGTATAAACACCTCGGCCCGACTCACGTAATCTTTCACTTTAAATAATTAGTATCTTATTTAGAGTTGATTGTATATTCAAGATTATCATGCGGAACTCATATTGATATGCAAGGTATATAATTGAATAACATAATCACGACCACATAATTATCTTCAAATAACCATAATACACTTAGGGTAGTTATAATACTCATATTCTCCCAAAGCCTTATAAATCTCAATACTGATACATACAAATCTCCAATATTCATTCGAGATACATATCCTCAATCATATACACAGATGTATATCCAACATTATACCCAAAAGCATACTTCCACAATTTCATTACTCACAATATATTATATCATAGAATAACATCATTTATATAACATGTCCAACATAAAAATCACGTACACATACATATAAAGTCCTAGCTACAACATGTATCTTTACTAACAAGGATACCAGGCTCTAAGCACATAATTCCTAACCCACTTCCTCTAATATTACTGGGAAGTCACCTACAAAAACAAGAAAATACATGATTGGGATAGAAGATTATAATTGAGGAAAAAGTTAAGGTAAAGGAAGGTAAAAATGGAATTAATCGAAGTCAAAGGGAAGCTTGAGTTTTGTTGAAGTGTGGTGGAAGGTATGGTGGTTTTATGGTGTTGTTTTGGTGATGTTTGGGTGTGCTAAAAGAGAAGTATAGTCCATAAAAATGTGCGGCATAGGAATGCAGCATGCAATGCACGCACAAGTCGTGAGCTAGGAAGGCGCACGGGTAGGTTGTGCGAGGGAAGCACGAGCGTGCATGGGAGAGAAAAAAAAAGAAGACATTTGGGCGTGCGTGAGACCATGCGTGGCCTATACAAGCATGCATGGACGGGTTGTGCGAGGGAAGCACATGTGTGCGATAAGAGAATAGGAGGGTGCACAACTATGTGAGGGACCGTGCGAGAGTCGTGCGATGGTCTGTGAGGGGGAACGATTGCGGTGTGTGTGATCTGAAAGGTTGTGTGTCTTACAAAAGTCCAATAAAGCACGAGGAAAGAGGAGGAGAAATATACGATGGTGGGCTATGATGCTCGGTGACGGTGAGGGAGATTGATGGGGTGGTTGAGGTGGTTGTTTTACTGATCAAATGGTAGTGCTTGGTGGTTGGTGGTGCGTAGATGGTGATGGTGGTTCGAGCGATGGAACAGAGTAAGAAGAAAAAGAAAGATGGTGGCTCGGGAAAGTGGTTCTCAACGAAGAAAAATGGGGCAATAAATGAGACAATAAATGAGGGAGGGAGAGAGGAGAAGGTAATATATATATACAAATAAGGTGGTGTGAAATTGGGGGAAAATGGCAGAGGATGATCGATGATGGTGATCAGCATGGCAGAGGCACGAGGGTGAGGAGTAGGGGCACTAGTTCGATGTCATGGTGCCAGAGGAATGGTAGGGAAATTTTTTCAATGGAGATAAGTTGGGATGATAGGTGAAAGTGGTGATGTGTTGTAGGTGGTAAGGAAAACACACGTAAGAAAAATGGGATAAGAAAAAGGAAAGGGAAAATGAGAAAGAAAAGAAGAGGAAAAAGGGCTTAAGGTTAGGATTTAGATTAGGTTAAAATTTTATTAGCTAAATTAGGTAAGGTTAATGATATAGATTAACTGGGATTAAGGTTAGGTTTGGAAATATAAATTTTTTGGGTCAAATATTAGGATTAGGTTAATATTTTTGGGATAAAAGAATTAGGGTAAGGCTACAATAAAATTATCACAATATTAGAATTAGATTAAAGTATTAATTATATAGGATTAGATTTAGCTAAAATTTAAAGTATTACAGTATGGTACTAAGATCTACTAGGATTATGTCTGAAGGCAAAGTCTAAAGGTAGACTAACCCTTGATAGTTAATCAAGGATCGGATAACCTAAACCCATACACAACTTGATTATCTTTCATTTTAAGTGATTAGTATATTATTCTTGAGGTTTCGTGATCACACAAGACCCACACAATATGCAAGCAATGAATTCACATACTTATTCCATATTAACCTTTCTATCCCCAACTATATGTGTAGTTTCCTTTAATACTTGCTCAATATTAACTAGATCTATTATATTAATCTATCCAAGGTAAAATCCATATTTCATCTCCCCTTTTAAAGTCATCAAACTTTTACTTGGATTTACCCGTCAAGGCCTTTACTATATCCATTGAGTATGTCATGAGTCATGGTTCATTTAATCCATCTATTAGGTTATTTATTCATTTCAACATATGTATTTTACCCATTAGATAGTCATATAACAGTGTTAGGTAAAAATCTCAAAGTATATCCAAGTTGGGAAATCAAGATCACACACTTTGATTAAACTAGTCGATCGGTTGGGCTGACTAGTCAATTAGTTTAGCTTGAATAAACCCAGGTCTCCCTTAAACGAATCGATAGGTTTGGGCAAACCATTCGATTGTTCATGCACTAGTTGATTGGTTTTGCCAAACCTGTTCATAGATTTAAGTAGAGAGCAAGGCCAAGCTATTGCAGACCTACCGGTTGATAGGTTGGGTCGACTAATTAACTGTTCTAAGGACTAATCGATCGGTTGGACCTAACTAGTTGACTAGGTTTCCCTCAAACAACAAAAAACTAGCATTTTCATGCAAATCCTACTGGTAATTCTCTACTATACCAATTAAAATATGTACTAACATCACATAGACACATTTCCAGCTCACAATAGTTGAATATTTTACCATTAATTATCACAACCTAGTTTTTCTTAAAAATCATGCATTCCTCTTAAATTTTCATAGCTTAATCATTTAGTACCAATCTAAAACCATATACTCATACCCACATATAAAATCAGAACATTAAAGGTTTCATATCATGCAAGCTTAACCAATGCATATTTCAGAAGTAAGAATGACTTATTTGATGCAGGCAAAACTTTTTTGAGATAAGAAAACTTGAATTGGGAAATCCTCAAATTTCAAAACCTTAAAAACAACAAGTTCAAACTTAGAAATCATTAAATAATTTTCACAAGTTAGAACTTGAAATAAAAAGGGAAAACAAACACACCACACATAAGAGAATATAGGGGAGATTATGCTAAATTCAACTCAACTTTCTCCTAAATTTAACTCTTTCTTATTTAACAATAAAATAAGAGGGAGTTAGAGATAGGATCAGAAGAGCAACATAATTTGAATGCAAGGCTCAAAGTGAAGAGGGGAGAAGGCAAGTGTTAGAGGGCTAAGGTATTTTTAGTGGCTGAAAGAAACGTGAATAGAAAGGGTGATTAGGGATGTTTATAGCCAACAATTTGATACAAGCACATATTTGGTCAAAAACTAATCGAAAACCTTAATTTATACCATTCGAATTTGAGTTACAAGGGGAGATTTCGTCTAAGATAGACTGACCGATCTTTCAGAGCTCATATGGTGATTTTGGAGAGGTGCAGGTTGATTAGTCCATAAACCCCAAATAGGAGAGGAGAAACGGAAATTTAGCATGAGAGTTAAGCATAATCAAGCCCGGAATCAAAGAAATGGTTCCAAAGGTATTTAGAGGAGAGAGGTGGAAGAAGATAAATCTGAGGTTATCTTCCCCCTCAATTGTCCAAATTGAACTACTTAGATCAGTTTGAGGTAGTATTTCGGGCCAAATGCATCACAAGAAAGGCTAAAAATCTTTAAGAACAATTTGGAATGGGGTTATCAAGGTTCCATTTCGATATAAGACATTTTCCCAAAAAATTGAATTTAAAAAATGTACTAAGCTCGATCGGTTTGGCCTACTAATCGACTGTTCTACCAACCAGTAGATTGGTTCCCCCACCAGTCGATCTATTCGGTCTAGCAAAACCCATTTTATTGAAACAACAAACCAGTCAACTAGTTCATATAACCAGCCAATCAGTCCACCTGAAAACTTAGTTAAGTTATTTTCCTAACCTTACTTCAAATTTAACTTTATCTCTAACCCAATCATAATTCCAAATTAATATCAAACATTATGAAATCTTATTAAAAACTCAAAAATTTCATTCAATAAATTCCACAAAAATATGGGGTATTACAGTTGGTATGATGTTGGCAACATAGTTTAAAAAATTCAATATAATCCGTTGGTCGAATCAATAAACCAATTTGATCACCGATCAAATTTCATATATTCATTCTCAAGAGTGTGGAATTAGATGGATCGATGAATTGGTCAAAACTCAATCGGGCCAATCGATTACAAAATCGATTGTGAGCCGATCATATTCATATGTAGTTTAATTTTTTTAAATATTTCATATTTTTAATTTAATATATACTACTAGTCCGACTAGTCTAAACCATTAGTTCAACCATTAAACTAATGAATCAGTTATGATATTGGTCCATTTTTTAAAATTATGGTGAAATATAAGTACACATTTTTTTTCTAACTTTTTAAAATTAAAATGTATTTCAGTAAGATTATAAAAAAAATCTTATCATAATTTTTTTTAAATTTTCTCTACAAATAAATATTCATATTGATATACTTCTGACAAAAATATGGTAAAATATTAGTACAATCACTATGAAATGTTCAATTTTTTTTTTTGTATAATAATTGTGAAATTTTAACAAAACCATGGAGTAAAAGATATATAATAGCGAAAGATATATACAACAATGATGAAAAATACGTAAATGATGGTGAAAATTTGTGAAAAGAGTGTTGAAATTTTATGGAATAGTGGTGAAAGATATATACAATAATAGTGAAAGGTAAGTATGATGATGCAAAAGATTAATTCATTTGTGATGAAAGATAAGCTTATATATGGTGAAACATTTAACTATATTTAATGTTGAAAGATCATCTCAACATTGGTGAAAGATCCATTTATGTATGATGTCAATATTGGTGAAAGATCAGTTTATGTATGATGAAATATTGACTATATTCTATGTTGAAAGATCAACTTAATGCTAGTGAAAATTTATTTTGGTTATGGTAAAAGATATATGCTTTCATGGTGAAAGATTTTGATAAAGTGTTGAAGTTTCAATAAGATACTGGTGAAAGATATATATAACTATGGTAAATACACATTTTTGGTGAAAAATAGACATTATTATGATGAAAGTTTAGGATCAAATGAAAATAAAATACAAGAAAGAAAATATTAAAACATATTCAAAAGAAATAGTGAAAGATTAACTCAATATTGGTAACATATAATGTTATGTTATGGTAAAATATCAGTTTATATACAGTGAAATATTAACTATGTTGTACGGTGAAAAATTAATTCAATTATGGTAAAAAATAAGTTTTGTTATGGTAAAAGATTAGCTCAATTATGATGAAAGATCATTTTAATTATAGTGAAATTTTAGGACAATATATGTACAATAATAATGAAAGGAAAATGCAATGTTGGTGAAAGATTAACTCATTATGGTTAAACATTATTTTATATATAGTAAAACATTTGACTATATTATATGGCTAAATATAATTTTGACACTATTAAAACATCAGTTCAATTATAATGAAAAATCAATTTATATGTAGTGAAACATTACCTATATTTTATGGTAAAATATTAATTTAATGTTAGTGAAAAATGAGTTCGATTATGGTGAAATGTATGTGCCTCTATGGTGTAATTTCACAAGTGAAAGATACATAAAACTATGGTAAAAAGTTAATCTTTTTTTTTGAAAGATAAACATCTTTATAGGGGAAGTTTAGTGAAATAATGTAAAAAAAATTATAGTAAAGAAAATGCTAAAACATATCCAAAAAACGGTGAAAGATCAACTCAATATTGACAAGAAATTAGTTATGCTTTGGTGAAAGATTAGTTTATATATGATAAAATAATAATTATATTTTATATTTAAGGATCATTTTAATTATGATAAAAATGAGTTAAGTCACAGTGAAAGATCAAATTTACTATAGTGAAAGATCAACTCAATGTTGGTAACATATCAGTTTATTAGAGTAAAATGCTAATTTATTTATGGTAATGATAGGCACATATATAGAGTAAAAGAAATGTAAAAATTATTTTTTAAATAAAAAATATATTAATATAATTATCTATTTAAAGGTAACATTCTCTGTTATAATATATATATATATTTTCAATAATCTAAAATAAACATATTTGAGGTAAATAAAAAAATGTCATGGCAACTTGTTGCATAATGCTCAACAATTGATTAACTAAGCCCTTATTTGGAGCTAATTAAAAACGTGATTATTCAAGATATTTTTTTAATTAGTTCCAAATAAGCTATTAATTGCAATAAAATAGATAATTTATGGTATAATATTTTTATAATATATTTAAATAAAATAATAAAATCTATTTATCATAAGATTTATAAATATAGGACAAAATAATATTATGTATTAGTTATTTTGAGGAAGAGTTAAAGTTTTCTCGGCAAAGTACCGAGATATATAATAAAATTAGTTATATAATTAATTAATTTAAATAATTTTGTTAAACATCTTTAATATATGTATCAATTAAAAAAATAGAATAGTATTTACTTATAATTTAGGGAAGTTTAGTAAATCAGAAAAAAAAATTATGATGCTTAAAATAGTAGTGTATTTTTATACAGTATATTATATACAAAAATATATATTGCGTCAGAATAATCACCAAAAATTTTAAACTATCAAAAAGAAAGTTTAAATCCTTAAATTATTACAATGAAGGCCCAGGCCCATAAATCCTCAAAAAATCCTTAAACCTTGAAAGTTGAAGTATTTAAAGTTTAAACTGCACTACAGCCCTGCATTCGAATTGACGCAAATACGACGGGACAGACAGGCAGCCTAATTTCCTGTAATCCCGTGTGAGCACACTTCGGCTAACATTGAAAAAGTTAATAAAACTCAGGGAAAGATAAACAGTTCCGCCTCCTGTTCGTTTGTCCTCGTCTGACGACTGCTGACTGCCATTTGTATATATTGGACGACTGACTAAAGTAGCAGGAAGTGAAGTTTGGACAAAAAAGACACCCGCTGATAGGAAAAGTAAAATAATGGAGTCGGAGAAGCAATCACCGCCGCAACCTTCTCCGCAAGCACTGCAATCACAACACCTCCAATCCAATCACCACCAGCAGCACATACCCACCGACACCGGTAATTCAAATTCTTCTATTGCTAATATCACCGCTAATGGTAAAGCTGCTGGTGGAGGATCCGGTGCTGCTGGAGTCTTGTATGTGAAGGTTATGACGGATGAACAGCTAGAGATTCTTCGAACACAAATTGCCGTGTATGCTTCTATTTGTGAGCAACTCGTTGAAATGCACAAGTCTATTACTGCACAACAAGATCTCGCTGGTTTGCCTTTCTTTCTGTATTCCTCTCTTTTGTTTCCCTAAATTCTGTACCAATAGTCAGTCTTGCTTAAACATTTATGGTTTACTTCTGTTCAATGGAGTAGCCTCTCCTTGTAGTCCCCCTCCCCGTGTAGCTATGTTACTTCTTTGCATTCCTTTGTTCGGTTTTATTTAGTCAAGTTTCTCATTATTCTCTTCAGTTTGTCTTTGCCCGAAAGGTAGTAGTGTTGGTCGGATCTATAGGATTGGTATCTGAATTAGATCATTTGTCAGAGAGCGTATTATAGTAGTTCTAAATTTGGGATTGTATGCTGCTAAGGAAGGGGGAATGAACTGTCTGCGGGAGCGTGTCTGACTTGATCCTGAAGGGTACATAGGTAAACTCGGATACTTTAACGAAAAGGATAAGAGGACGGAACTGTTTGTGTATGATTCATGCCCCCCTTTTATCTGTTATGCTACCAATAGATAATTTGATTCACTATCATGCATCAATGATAAGTTATTAGTGTGGGAATTACCTTTTAAGTATCAGGATGACTTGAGGTTAAATTATGCCTAATGTGTGTTGATAGGTTGAAGGTGTCCTATCTGCAAACTGTGATATCTTAATATTTCGACTAAAGATTACAACTGTATCCTCCTAATAATGCAAATAATGGTTTTACTGAGATATGCAAGAGATTTGCCATTACTGGCGTTTGTCAATGCAGACCATGGTAAGGCATAAAATTGATCTGAGCACATTCTTGTTGTGCTGAAGAAGTATGATCTGACAGTTAAAACTGCCATACCTCAACAATACGATTAATACCCTAGATAGATAGCAAGGTCCAAACTAAATATCTATCATAATAATATAACTTCTCAATGTACAACAAATATTGATTCCACCTCCAATACTACTACAATTGAAAGTTTGAAACATCCTCAATAGGAGCAATAATTACAATTGTCTACAATTTTAAAATCCACCTTCTTGAACTAAACTTTGCCCGTCGCTTGGAATGAGAAGAGGACATAGCTCAACAAGTAAAAAGCCTTCCGGTCAAAATAGAGACCAAGCAACAAAATATCGTATATTAAGAAATATTATGCAGAATAAAAAATCACACTTTTCAAAATGTTTTTGTACAATTTGAGAATGCTTGATCAATGATGAACATAAATGTATCTCAAAATAAGATGATTTAGACTGTGAAAGAATTAGTTGATCAATACACAATCGTAAAGGGTTAGTGGTAGGACCAACCATTCAATAGAATAATAAAATTAGAACAATAAAGATCAGTAAATCATTTGTCAATCAATCAATAAATTGGGGTGTAACTGCTAGAGTCGATTAAATTTTAGGTTCATTTGATAACTCTTTTCTCCATTTAGGTTAAACAATTTTTTTTATACAAATTAGGTCAATGTTTGAAACTACTCTTTATAGATTTTATCGTAACAAAGTTTTTATTACTAACTTCATTTTACCTCATCTATTTCCATATTTTTTTTACAATAATAATTACTCACATATATATACCAATTAGCTAAATGCATAATATTAGTATCAATTTATGTGTAGATAAGTTTGTAAAAGATATATATACACTATATGATGGTCAAAATACTATCTACTAAACATTACATGTATTGTTAATGATACTAAATATTTGTCAAAGATTTATGCTATACACTATACATTTATTAAAGATACTATATGCTGTGTCTTATACTTCATATTATATAGTACAGTACTATACACTCGACTAAAATACTATATATACTAGATATATACATTCGATAAAATTACCATGCATTACAAATTTATTGAAGACTCTATATGTTATATGTTTTATACTATATACTTCATACTTGACAAAGATACTATATAATAGATGTACACATTTGATAATGTTCATCAAAGATACTATATACATTACACATTTATTTTTGATACTATATTAAATATTTAAGAATGATACTATGTACTATATGTTATATGTTTATTAAGGATACTATACACAACTACTACACATTTGTTAAAAAGACCATATATTGCATACTGTGCGTTGTTTGATGAATATATTATGCGCAAGGTCACTAGCTATATACCGCACATTGTGTGTCATGATATTGTCAGGATTTTTCTATTACTTTCACAACTTCGTTAGGTTTTAAAATTCAAAGTCATAGTTTATGAAAATTATTATAGTAATAGAGAGATAAGAATGATTTATGGATTATTACTGAGAAAAAAGTAAAATTCAATTTGTTATGAGAAAAACGGTGTATGTTGAAAGTTAAATTTGAAAACTGACACAATTTGTACAATTTTTTTTTTTTTACATAGCCTTATTAGCAAAAGATTAGTCAAAATAAACCTAATTTCTAATTTACTCTAACTGCAATGCATTAGGTCTCTCACAGTTAGGACACGATAACAATATTAAGGCGTCCTATGTAGTGCACTACTAGTCTATCACCTATAGCAGTATTGATTAGCAACTTCATGGGTTGATAAGGGCTTTCTCTGTTCTTTGTCACAGAATAATTAAAATATCCTATTGATAAAAGATAATTTGTAATCATTAAAATAAAAACGGTTATTTTTGTAAACAATCAATATGAATAAATGTAATGCTTGATCTCATTTCATTCCTCACATAGGGTAACGAAATTCAAATAACATATGGAGGAGATTTAATAAAGTAATATTTTATATGAACAAAGAATTGAGGAGATTGCTACAAAACAACATAAACTTCTAATTCTAATTGTGGAAGGCCAAGTTTGCTAACTAATTTTGTACATGCATTTATAACTATTTTGAATGCCAATCAATATCTTAGCTGTCACCCTAATCCTAGGATAATTAGACAGTACTTGAACTATCTAACTCCTAACTATTAGAAGTTACCAGGTATACAGTTCAGTTAATAAACAAAATGTATATAGTAAGCAAACTAATCAATTATCACTATTATTAACTAACTTATTTAGGATTGAAGGCCACAAACCATGGGCAATGTTCTCCAAAGTTTGAGCATTCATTACATTAACTTAATTACTACAAAACCTTAATTCCTCTCCACTTGTTCCTCTATGCAAGATTTAATTTTCAAGGTCGACATTCCTTAAAGTGTCAGGTCTACAAGTCTAGCATAACAGGAAATTGGGCAAAGTTGAATCTGTCCTTTATGGATGTTTCATCATAAATATACTGCAGCAAAAATAGCACAAGATCTCATACTATGTATTATCAATGCCCTAAAAAATAAGCATATTAATACATCTGATTCCATCAATTAATCTAGATACCTGCTTCAGCATGACATCTCATCCAAATTTCATATATAAACAATCATTACAAATTGAGTGTAGGAACTAAAAGACCTATAACCCCAAGCTGTTCTTCAGCTTTGTAGCAAACAGTGGACCCCAAATTTAACCATATGTAGGTCTTCAAACTAACCTCAAATTAAGAGCAAAACTAACTCAGACTGTTGGGATTTAGTTTAAATGGTAATCTTATTGAAGACTATTAGAATCCATGCAAATTAAGTACAAAATTACAGAGGAAAAAGAAATTTAGTATTAAGCATACTTCTTCTTGTAGAAACTGTTGATCCATATTTGGGCAATGAAATATGGTCCTGTAGCACTTGGATGTCTCGACAATGTCTTACTAGAGTTCAATTGGTTTATGGAAACTATTAAGTAAAAAAAGGTGAAACAAATTTCTTCTAGACTTTTTTCATTTTTTTATAAAAAAATCAATTAGCTAGTTTTTGACATTTTTTTCCCTAGTACTTTTCCATTTTTTTTTATTGAGCAACCAAACATGAAAAAACCAATTTCCTCTTTTTTTTTTTTTTTTTTTTTTGCCCTTACCTTGTGACTTCTGAAAAGCATATCAAATTGCTGCTGGAGGGAGTACATTCGCCTCCAGTGGGCATATGGTCTTCTATAGGAAGCTTCAAGAGATACACATTATTTCCTTCACTTCGATGTTTTCTTTGAATAAAATCAGATGCAACACAGCACATTATAGGTAATTTAAATGACTATTAACAGCTTATTGAATTGTTTATTGACCGAGACTAATTTGAAGCTATGCATTAATCGGAGAGGGATAAAATTAGTTATATAAATTTTGTAGACTCCATTAAAAAAAAATATTTATTAATTTTATTTTCAATTCCCACAAATAATGTGAAAATCTTGAGTAGGTAATGATAACAGAAGCTGCTTATGATTTGACTTGAGTTATCAAAACTTTAATCATATTTTGGTTATCTGTGACTAAAACTTATGCCCTGAAATATCAGCCTTCTATATTATCTGTTTCAGGTTCTGCCTATCATTTACTCATATTTCGAAAGATCACAAAAGTTGTCATGTAGTTTCTTTCTAAAATGTGCTGTTTTATTCAGGAGTTAGGCTGGGAAATTTGTATTGTGATCCCTTGATGACATCAGTTGGACACAAAATTACTGCCAGGCAACGTTGGACTCCAACGCCGATCCAACTTCAAATTCTTGAACGTATCTTTGATCAAGGCACTGGAACACCAAGCAAACAGAAGATCAAAGAGATAACTGCTGAATTGTCTCAGCATGGCCAAATTTCAGAAACAAATGTTTATAATTGGTTCCAGAATAGGCGTGCTAGATCAAAGCGGAAGCAGCTAAATACAATGCAGAACCATTCTGAATCAGAGGTGGAGACAGATGCCGACTCACCGAAGGACAAGAAGACAAAGCCTGAGACTTTTCAGTCTCATTACAACTCAAGTACAGGTACTGAGGACCAATGTTTTCAGAATCAAGAAATAAATTGTGAGATGCATCCTACTGATCAACAGTCCAACAAAGTTGAAGTCATATTTCCACCAGATGGCAGTGCAAGACCTCCTGAAAGTTTAGGTCAACTATCCTATTACAAACAGATGCTGCAGAACTCTAGTATGTAAATGCATTATTCATATATTAGTATCCTTCCATATAAGTCCTTTGTTACTGATCCTGCATTTGGAATTTACGTATGTTGTCTTGTCTCTGTCTTTTGTATTATCATGATCAACATTCCAGGAAAACTAGGAAAAGGCACTGCTTATTCTGTTTGCCAATTATGGCAGGCAATGACTGGAGGAAATTAGGCTTTTGCAGTGTGGCAGATACATAGTAGGGATTTCAGAACTCTGTTACTAGTGGTGGATAACTGGGAAAAGGAGAGCAATAAAAACAATAAGTCCTTTTTTGGTAGCTAGTAATCTTCAGTACCAAAATAGCTGTCTGTGTGCCATCATCTATCAACTCCAACTTAAGCTTACAAAAATTATAAACTAAATGCAAAACTTACTAACTGCCGCAAACCTTTTCTGACTTATAGTACTGCTCCTTTGCAAACCGATGTGCATATTGGTGATAATCCTCTTTGTCAGCACTCTAGGAAGCTGTTGCCATGTTTGGAAGAGCCCTTGCTATGCCTTGCCTGCTCCTCTAGGTTGTAAATTAGACACACCATCTTAGCTAGTTCATCATGTTTTGCTAGCAGATCTGAGCTAAAAGGCATTGAACAAGTAGATGATCCAGATCCTCTATTCCATTTTCTCACGCACGAAATTTGCAGTTTCAGCAACCCTCTAGTTGTATAGCCTTGCTCTATTGAGTCTATTGAGTATGCTTTCTTTGCTCACTAGCAATAGTATGAACTTGTGTCTTGGTAAGCCCTCCTGCTGCCACACAAGATTATAACACCCAACCCAAGGGCTTCTTAGTCTAATCTTCTCATATATTTTTCCGACAGAATATTTTGAGTGTCCTTCACATTCTCCAGCTGCAACAATCTGCTTTAGATCATCTCTCAGCCCCATCATCCTCTACAAGCCATTTGATTGCCATCTTTGTGTTATATTTGTGCTACTTTGTTCCAGCTGTGTATTTCTGCAGTACCTAGACCACCCTCCTTTGGTGGGCACACTTTCTTCCGTCCAACCAGAGCCTTGGTGCTTTGCTCACTGATTTCAGTCCATATAAATCTTCTGCTAATAGATTCAAGTTGATGTATCACTGTCTTGTGCAGCAGAAACAGTTGTGCTCAAAAGCTTTGAATGACAAATAGCACCAAGTTCAATAGTTGAGTTCTCCCTGCATAATTAAGATATCTTATATTAGCTGCTGGTACTATTGGACACTCAGTCTGGAGGTCTTCATTTTTACTTGAAAATATCTGATTGAACATTCTCCTTTACTACGTCCCAGTTTAGCAAGGATCTGTATCATTGTAGCCATGTAAATGCCACTGATATATACTGAGATCTTTGTTTGATTCACTCATCCCTAATATCTTGCCAATGTCATTTAGATAAGCTTTAATTAGTGTGGCTGATTGAGTAATAGCTTTGAAGAAGGTCAACAAATTCTTATCTATGTATAAGTGCTTCAAGGAACAATGCAAGTACTCCATTCCAATGACAAATAGATATGGAGATAGGGATCTCTTTGTCCTAACCCTCTGTTACAATGCATTGGTTTTGAGAAGGAGCCATTGACATTGAAGGAAACTCTCACGCTGGAGATATAATGACTAATCATATCAAATACCTGGGGAGGGAAAACCGAAAGCAAGCAACACCTTGTTAGAAAGCCCCATTCTATAAAACTGCAGGCTTTTCAAATATTCACCTTTAAGAGCATTCAAGGACGGGCATTCATCCTCTTGTAGTGCTTGATCAGTTCAGCAGCCATTAAACATTGTTTCAGAGTGCTATCCCCTTTACAAATGAAGCTGTTGAGGCATTAACCTTTTTCATGCAGAATTGCTTAAATTTGGTTTGTAAGCATCTTTGATAATAGCTTGCATATCACATTGCAACATGCAATGGGCCTAAATTGCTTACTCTATTTGCATTTTCCACCTTGGGGATGAGTGCGATGGCTGTGTTATTGATTTGCTTCAACTAGTGACCATCACTTTATCTCCCCAAATTATCCCTCAAGCCTTATTGAAAAATATGGACTATAACCATCTGACATTGCCACCCTGGTGCCTTTGAGTTCCCCATTGAGAACTGCATAATTCATTTCAGTTGTTGGTATCTCCAGCAAATACAACCTGCTTTCTCTTGAAAGCGTTCCTCCTTGCTGGCATGTTTTAGGGTGGGTTCTGCACTTCTGCCTGCCCCAGCAACTTAGTATAGAACACCAGTATTTCGGTGGCAATACAATCCTTACCTGTCAGGCACCTACCTTCTTCATCCTACAACCACATCTAGGAATATCACAAAGTCCACACATTTGTAAGCATTGTATAAAGTCCCCAACATCATTAGCATCTGCACCACCTTCCAGATTGTCCATAGCAGATGGAACCAATTTAATTTCCCCAAGGCAAGCCAGGGCAGCATGCTGCTTCTATGTGCTGCATCCATTACCAGAACTCCTGTCTGTGTCTGCCTGTATTATATCCATATATCGTAGTATCCATGATTAAGTTTTTCGACTGTGATCTAGCTATGTATCCTCTGTGCACACCTATTCAACACTTGCACCTCATAAAAGGAAGAGTCCCAAAGAAGCCGAAGTCTACCATTATGATGGCAGTTGTAATTAAGTTCCTAGGTCCAATTTAATCTCTGCCTGCTGATGACCATTGGAGCTTTATGTTCCGACACCCTTGTCTTGACTATTCCCAAGATCTGCAACTTATGTTGCACTCCAAACTCATTTACATCACTCTGCTTGAGGGCTTTGTTCATTGTTCTAATATTCCTCTAATGTTAGTGGAGGTTGGAAGTATTTCCACCACCCCTATCAACTTTCCCAGCCAACATTGCCACCATATGAGTCTCTTGATTCAACTGAGTAAGATATCCTTGCTTGAGTAGGTTTTTGAGCTTTCTTATTACCCTTTTTTCTTCCTTGTCAAGTAATCACCACCACACCAGGCTTTCCTTGTTCCATAGTCTCAGAATATGCTATGGGTATGAAACACTCATCATATCCATGCCAATTGATTTTTATTCATCATCAGATTAGGAATGAATTAATAAAATGAAATTAGTATGATTTGGGCATAGGACTGTACAGCTGAGTGTTTCTCATCTTCCCATAATTCAGTTGGTTTGAGTGTCACTTCTAGGTTGGCCCGTGAGTGTTTGTATCGAGCAAGCCCAAGTAAACTTATTCAAGTGTGAGTTTCATCATGGTAGAATAACATTGGTGCTTCCTTCTGAGTATAAATCTTCAAGGGGTCGATTCCACTGTGACTTTTTATGATAGATTTTCCTGCCTTCAAGTCCAAGTTTGCCAATTTTTTCCATTCTCCTCTCTGGTCCCTCATGCAATCTATGGTATTCTCCCAACCTTTTTTATTTGTTTTGACCAACAGAGAATGATGTGATTGATGATGCAACACTCATAATATGTTTTCCATGTCAAACATATTTCTCTTATTTATAATTAGTTTCACATATTCAGTATCCTGCATCCTTTATAATCATCTTCTATTCCATTATTCTAGATAAAAAGTAGGAACTCCCTGTTCTCCTTCCTATTCCATTAGTCTAAAGATAAGCCTTAGTCTTGTATTCATCTTTGGACTTGAACGAATAATTGTTGAGATGAGTTGATTGTTCAGCTTAGTTTCTCTCTAATTACCAGTCCTACATCATGGATATAAATGCTTATATGATGCACGTTAATAATCATTACGTTCTGAGTTTTTCTTCCTTATTTTATAGCTATTTGGATATTGTTGGTTAACCCTACCCCTCTGAGGAAGACATGAGGTATTTCTTCACATAGTTTATGTGTTGCCTTGTAAGATTTTATGTTGAACTCAGTGTTGATCTTTGAAATTATTGTGGTTTTATCATGCGTTATTGGGTATCAAAGCCTTTTTTTTTCCCCTTCTGCTTTTATTCATTCCTCTGCCCACTCTCATAGCATGTAAAAGATAATATAGCAGTCATGATCATGGATGCTCATAATCATTGTAGTTATTTTGATTGTGCAGGAATTGATCAATTCATCGGAAAAATGGAAGTTCCAGGAAGTTGCCATCCGTACCAACCAGCTGAAGATTACAACAGCATGACAGGTTGATTTTCCATGGTTTGCTAATATTTCTGTTACTGCTGTCACTACTCGCTGAAGCATATATATTTTCTGATGAAAAGCCAAGCCAGATCTCATGTTGAGATTATTGTGCTAGGTATCGGCTTATGCAAAAGCCCTGATAATCTTATTTAATGTATACGTATTGAAACCAGGACGTCTAACCATGCTTAACATGGTCTGACTGTATCATGGGTCTGATGGTACCACTTGTTTTCAAATATAGGGACGGGGGTATTTTCTGGTTTGAATCTTGTGTAGATGTTATTTTGCTGCAAGGTTGATATTGAAGTAGTGTAATGGTGTTCCAGTGGTTTTTTGCAGATGATTCTTGTTGTTTGTTGTTACAGGCTCTATAATCTGTATTCCTATGTGGTGCGGTTTGGCATAGTTACGGGCTTAATGCTGATTTCCGCATGTTTGTTGTGTAAACTATTATGGTTGCCACTCTTATTGTGTAAAATTTTATGGTTGTTACTTTGATAACGGTCCCTGCTCGAAATCTTATTGTACTAGTCATTGCTTTCTATGCCATACATCCTTGTTTCTTTGGGTACATGTGTATTGGTCCTGCTTCCAAAACAGGGTTTCAAACGCCCCCTTTTATTCCTTGTAGTTGGTAGGACAATGATAGGGTTGATACCTGATTTGAGCAAGCATCTTGCCGGGGTCTAGCTGTGCTTGAGAAAAATCAGATTGGAGTAGTATTGGATCTTGCCTCGCATCAATTTTTGGTCGATGTATGTTTTATGGGGTTTTAAATTGTTTTTGACTTTGATCAAACTTTTTGTTTTATTCGTATGATCAATATATTTTAATATTTTATACATTTTCCAACTAAACTCAATATAATTGGTTGTGTTGCACCAATGCAACAACATTAAATAGAAAATAAAAATAATTAGTTATTAAGATAATGTATGATTTAATGATGTAAAATTAACATATATGTAAGGCAAAAAGTAAAAGAACACACACAATTTTACGTGGTTCACCCAATGTGGGCTACGTCCACGGACGACAACGAGCAAGGATAATTTTACTATGTAGAGAAAGAATACAAGAATCCTCAATTGAATAGAGGATTGTAGAGATCTATCACTCTCAATTATTCTAACTCTCAAATGTGTGTAGAACTATGATGGATATTGTGAGTCATGTTTTGATAAAGGGCTAGAGACTACATATATATAGTCTTCAAAAGAAAACTCTAAAAACTGCTAATTAATGGAGATTAAAAACTGTAACTCTCCATTTATGGCAGTTAATACTACCAATTAATTTAGTAGTAAATTCTTCGGTTACGTTAGTTTCATATTTAAGTCTTCCATAACCTCTGGTTTTAAATTCTTCATTGATGGTAGTAAATACTACTAATTAAAACTCTTCGGTTACTTCAACTTCACATTAAAGACTTTCATAACCATCAGATTTGAGTCATAAACTCAACAATCTCCACCTTGGCTCAAATCCACAACACTCATCATCGTCATAAACCTTGAAAGGTAATCATATGTTGCAAGTACCAACTAAGTCTAAGCAATGCTTGAACTTAGCAGTATGTAGTGGCTTCATAAGCATGTCTGCAGGATTATCTGATGTGTGAACTTTCTTCACCACAACATCTCCTACAGCAATAATGTCTATGATAAAATGGAACCTGACATCAATGTGTTTGGTCTTCGAATGATAAGAGTCGTTCTTGGTTAAACAAATAGCACTCTGACTATCTGAGAACACAACAGTAGTACCTTGTGCAACACCAAGCTCGAGAATGAGACCTCGCAACCAAATGACCTCCTTCACACCTTCAGTAGTTGCAACATATTCTGCTTCTGTAGTAGACAAGGCATCAATAGATTGCAACGATGCTTTCCAACTAATAGCACCGGAAGATAGTGTGAAGATATAACCAGAAATAGACCTACGTTTATCCAAGTCAGCAGCATAATCAGAATCAACGAAACCAACAATATCAGTGGTTTGTGCTCTACTCCTATCGAACACCAAACCAATATTAGAGGAACCCTTCAAATAACGCAAAATCCACTTGATTGCGTTCCAATGACCCTTACCAGGGTTGTGCATAAATCGGCTCACCATACTCACAGCATAAGCTAGATCAGGTCTAGTGCAGACCATAGCGTACATCAAACTGCCAACTGCACTAGAATAGGGAGTGCTAGACATTAGCTCCTTCTCTTCCTCGGAATCTGGACAAAGCTTTGATGATAGTTTGAAGTGAGCAGCTAGAGGTGTAGACACAGGTTTACAATTACCCATATTAAACCTGTCTAACACCTTCTTAATATACTTCTGTTGTGAAAGAAATAACTTCCCAGCCTTTCGATCTCTGATAATCTCCATGCCGAGAATCTTCTTAGCTTCACCAAGATCTTTCATCTCGAACTCCTTGTTAAGTTGTGATTTCAACCTGTTGATTAAGGACTTATCCTTGGAAGCAATCAACATATCATCAACATAAATCAATAGATAAACAAAGGAGCCACCTTCAAACTCTTTAAAATAAACACAACTATCAAACTTGCTTCTTGTGTAGCCTTGCCCAATCATAAAAGAGTCAAACCTCATATACCATTGTCTTGGAGCTTGCTTTAAACCATACAAGAACCTCTTCAACCGACAGACACAATTCTCCTTATCAGGAGCAACAAAACCTTCAGGTTGATGCATATAAATCTCCTCTTCCAACTCTCCATGGAGGAAAGCTGTCTTGACATCTAACTGCTCTAACTCAAGATCAAACAGAGCAACAAAAGCAAGGAGAACTCGAATGGAGGTATGACGAACAACTGGTGAGAATACCTCATTAAAGTCAATACCTTCCTTCTGACTGAAACCTCTAACAACGAGGCGTGCCTTCCATCTAGCATCTTCAACCCCAGGTATGCCTTCTTTCCGTTTAAAGATCCATTTGCAACTCAATGCTCTTCGACCCTTAGGTAACTCAACTAACTCCCAAGTGCCATTCTTGTGCAAACTCTCAATTTCTTCATTCATGGCAACTAGCCACTTAGAAGAATCAGGGCTGGATATGGCCTCAGAATAAGAAGAAGGTTCAACACCTTCGGTAATCTCTTCAGCAACCGCTAGAGCATAAGCAATCAAGCCATCATCATCTCCATCTGCATATCTAGCGGGCCTTCGAATATTTCTCCTTGGCCTATCACGAGCAATAGAATAACCATCCACCTGTTGTTGCTGGATGGGACTAGTGGTATGAGCTAGATGGTCAATACCATCGACATCACTGCTGGACTGTGTGGATGAGGAAGAGGGAGCACTATGATCTGAATTAGCGGGCATCACTTCTAACTCCACCTTCTCGCTAGTACCCTGTTGATCACTTGTACCATGCGAGGAAATAGTAGATTCTTTTCCAGAAGATAGTAATGCATTCTCATTAAAAGTTACATCCCTACTCAGAATAATTTTTTTAGATTCGGGACACCAAAACCTATACCCCTTGGACTCAGAAGCATAGCCTAAGAAAATGCATTTAACAGCTCTAGGAGCTAATTTACCATGATTAACATGAATATATGCAGGACATCCAAAAACTCTAAGAATAGAGTAATCAACAGGATTACCTGACCAAACTTCCTCTGGAATCTTGAAATCAATAGATGTATGTGGAGATCTATTGATGATGTAACAAGCTGTAGAAACAGCTTCAGCCCAAAACTCACGTTTACTCCACAATCCAGCATTAGAGAGCATACACCTTGCCCTCTCAAGTAGAGTTCGATTAATGCATTCTGCAACTCCGTTTTGTTGAGGCTTCCCAACCAGAGTCTTATGTCTAGCAATACCATGATCTGAACAGAACTCATTAAAATCTATCTCAACGAACTCTAACCCATTATCTGTCCTGAGCTTCTTTACCTTCTTCCCTGTCTGGTTTTCAACAAGAGCTTTCCACTTCTTAAAAGTAGGAAATGCTTCATTCTTGTGGCGTAAAAAATAAACCCAAACCTTCCGGGAGAAGTCATCAATTAGAGTCATCATATAGCGCTTACCTCCAAAGGAAGAAACTTTGGATGGTCCCCATAAATCAGAATGGATATAATCTAGAATATCCTTAGTACGGTGTGTTGCAGTAGAGAATCCAACCTTTGTCTTTTTCCCTAAAACACAATGCTCACAAAACTCTAACTTTCCTGTACCATTACCAAGATGACCACGCTTGCTCAAAAGATTCATACCTTTCTCACTCATATGACCAAGACGCATATGCCATAATTGAGTGAGGACTTCATCAGACATAGATGTGGATACAACAGCTGAACCTGTAATTGTAGAACCCTGCAAGATATAGAGACTGCCATGTCTGTTGCCCTTCATTAGGATAAGAGCACCTTTGGAGACCTTTAGAACCCCACCTTCAACTGAATACCTACAACCAAGAGACTCAAGGGTGCCCAAAGAGATCAAATTACGCTTTAAATCAGGAATATGCCTAACATTGGTCAATGTCCTAATACATCCATCATGGGCCTTGATTTGCACACTACCTATGCCAATAACCTTGCACTGGGCATCATTGCCCATCAAGACAACACCACGATCAACCTGCTCATAAGTGGTGAACCAATCCCTATTGGGACACATATGATAGGTACAACCAGAATCTAGAACCCATTCAGACCGACTCCTTTTATCATCAAATGTAGCCAACAGTACATCACCCTCAGAATTATTTTCAACAATTGTATCGGCTTCAGCATTACTAGAATTTTTCGGTGGTTTTCCTTTATCCTCCTTATCTTTCTTATTTTTCAATTTATAGCAGTCAGAAATCTCATGCCCAAATTTCTTGCAATATCTACAAGTCACATTGGAATTACGTCCTCTAGATTTAGACCGGGATTTTTTCTTATTTTTACTACCACGGTCATTAGATCTACCTCTAACAGATAAGCCTTCAGCTTTATCATCAGAACGAACTTCAAGATCAAATTTCTCTTTCGAGAGCAAATTGGATTTAACATCCTCAAAGGTAAGCGTATCAGAATTACCATATAACATAATTTCCTTGAAGTGTTTAAAGGTAGATGGTAAAGAGACGACCAATAAAACAGCTTTATCCTCATCATCAATTTTCACATCTAGATTCTCAAGATCAATAATAATTGAATTAAATTCATCTAGATGAGATTGAATAGGAGTACCTTCAACCATACGTAGAGTATATAAACGTTCTTTGAGACGAAGCTTGTTCGCTAGACTCTTTGTCATATAAAGCGATTCAAGCTTGAGCCATAAGGCAGATGTAGTAGTCTCATGAACAACCTCACGAAGAACCTCCTTAGATAGAGACAATTGGATTGTTGATAGCGCCTTCTCATCCAATTCGTCCCATTGCTCATCCATCATAGTATCGGGCTTCTTAGATTTACCATCTAGAGCCTTCTTTAATCCATTCTGGGTCAACACTGCTTTCATCTGGACCCTCCAGATACTAAAACTGATCTTGCCATCAAACTTCTCGATCTCAAATTTGGCAGACATCATGAACCTGAAGCTTTGATACCACTTGTAAGGCAAAAAGTAAAAGAACACACAATTTTACGTGGTTCACCCAATGTGGGCTACGTCCACGGACGACAACGAGCAAGGATAATTTTACTATGTAGAGAAAGAATACAAGAATCCTCAATTGAATAGAGGATTGTAGATATCTATCACTCTCAATTATTCTAACTCTCAAATGTGTGTAGAACTATGATGGATATTGTGAGTCATGTTTTGAGAAAGGGCTAGAGACTACATATATATAGTCTTCAAAAGAAAACCCTAAAAACTGCTAATTAATGGAGATTAAAAACTGTAACTCTCCATTTATGGCAGTTAATACTACCAATTAATTTAGTAGTAAATTCTTCGGTTACGTTAGCTTCATATTTAAGTCTTCCATAACCTCTGGTTTTAAATTCTTCATTGATGGTAGTAAATACTACTAATTAAAACTCTTCGGTTACTTCAACTTCACATTAAAGACTTTCATAACCATCAGATTTGAGTCATAAACTCAACAATATATTTAAAGTTTACATATCACGTAAGAAAAATGATTATAATAAGACAAACCAGCATATTAGGCGATAGTAATAATAACCAACTCAACAATATATATAATTTTTCGAGATTTTATTAATGCATGTTGTCTTATTTGGTAAATTCAGGCACCTAAGGTAATCTTTGCTAGCAAACTAAAAAAAAAGGGAAAAAAAGTATAATTTATGTATAATTACTTATATTATTTATTAACAGTTTAAAGAGAAAAGTGAATTTATTAAATATATTAGTGGAGTACCAGAACTTTTAACTCTATGTAATTAATTATTAAGTTGTTGTAATGAAACTTCATCCACGCATTCATATATGCATTCGATATTAACTTTACACCTTAATGGTTTCAAAACTGAATGTGGACAATATATTTGTCCAAACATTACATGCGGCAAGAAAAATATGTTCCATGGTTTTTGTTTTTATGTAACTACATAGATATAAATATTTGATTTATTAGCTAATGGCATCAAAAAATGAATGTAGACAATATTTGCAAGAAAATTTATTTTCCATTCTCTTATCAAATATTAGAAAAAATGATTAGAAATTTAAACACGGTAAAAAGGAAAGGAGAGACATTTCATAAAAAATAGACAAGAGTAGGAAATGTTACCGTGAGTATAATATTATCAAAATACAATAAAATAGATTTCGTAGAACTAAGAGTTTATAAGGGTATTTGGAAAAAAAATATCGTACACTACCAAATAACTAAGACTCTGCACCCAAGTTCCATTAAAAAATAATCGCTCCTCCACAATTAGTACATCAAAATCATTAGTGTAGTCATAAAATACTTGCACAAGAGCACCTAGATCATATGCTCATGATAATGAATAGATGTTCATAAAACAAATACATTAGTACATGTGTACAAAGCAAGATAACAAACACATTAGTAGATTGAAGCTTGCATAGAACATAAGATCATAGGATAAAAGAAATACTATACATGCATATACTATTCATGATATGAGATGACTTAAGAGAGACTGCATTAGAGTTCATTCATACTTAGATGATCACAAAATTTCATTTACTTAGTCATTTGATAATGGCGACCCCACTATTTATAACTAGTGCAATGATATCATGGCATATAACACCTTTTCGGGTATAGTGCATCTAGGGACTACTATCAATATCTGATGGAACAAAGTTTGACATGTAACACCTTTTTGGACAACACTCTCCTAGAGGCCACTAATATTATACTCTTAGTCATTAAGTATGCATAATTGTGGAATGGACAAGTATAAAATAGATGTAGAGTCATTTTAGTTATGGCTGAAATAAGTTATTATCACTGTCAATGATGTTTCTTGATCCTGATTCTTGTGGTCTTTCCCTTTAAATATTAATGTCTTATTATCCACCTAATCGACACTTAACTAGAGACCACTTGCTTCACTTTTATTACTATATCTTTTCACTTGTAATACCACTTATCACTTAGAAAGCCGTTTATTACATGAAATGCCTATTAACACTCATTACTAAATTCATTCTAATAATTATTTAACTTTCATGCATTTAGATTTATACCGTGGTTGAAAATACAAATCATGCCATAATCACATGGATATAATAACCAAATCATATTGTAACTAACTAAGGACAAATGAAGACATTCCACTGTTAAAAAGACCTCAACGCTTTTATAAAACCCTAATTCTCAAATAATTCATAACTTCACCCATACGACTCATAAACTCACCAAACCTAATACAATACTCAACCACATCATGCTAAATACAACCAATCCAAAAATAGAGTTAAACTTCAATATTTTAAACAGAAAATATTGATTATACCCCTAGCATTTTGAAGCCCATATTAGGCAATTTCACATAAAATTAGCACTTATGGTAAATAATAATTAATCTAAAATAATCACATATCACACTTGTTATATTTTAACCCAAATAATACTTATGAAACATTATATTTCTAAGAATAATACAAGATGACCAAAATGCCCTAATTGACTTAATGCACTCCAAAACTTACAAAAATTATAAAGTACTCCACATTCAACCAAACCCTAACACATTGCATATATAACTTTATGTAAAACCCCCAAAATGCAAAATAACATACTTAAATTTTTCAAAACTCATTAATTTGAGCAATTTACACGTAAAAACACCAAAAAGAAAAATGACATACATAAATTTTACAAAACTCATTAATTTGACCAATTTACCTCTAAGGCTAATTTTAGCACAAAATTCAACCTTCACTAATTTCACACATAATCTCTCATATATAATACGACTCTTTAGCGTGAAATTAGATTTAATCAAAACATATAAAAATCCCACCAAAATCAAAAGGGTTTAACCACCCCAATGCCTAAAATCCACCAAAAGTCCAACCCATTATATATTACTCACAAGGATATTTAATATCACAATAAACAAGACATAAAACCATACTTATTAAAAATGACATTTGACACTATCTACCTAAAAATTTAAGATAAAGCCTAGCATGACCTAAATGTGGTATTTCCACATAAAATTATAAAAACACATGCTACACATGAAATCATATATAATACATGAATACGAGCTCCTATAACCTAAATCATGATCTCACAAAATAAAATCTACTATAAAAGGGTAATTAAATTAAAACAATACATAACATTAAAAAAATCCTAATCTAATAAGGTATATAACCTTAACTAAGCACACCAATCTCTAAGAAAAATAATACACCTAAGCACCTTCTTCAATCACCCTTTTGTCACCTAAAAAAAATCATAAAATTAGAAGTTAAGAATGACAATAAGAAATTAAGTATAGAAAAATGAGAAGGGAATACTCTTGTTTTTTCAAAATAAGGGTTGAGTAAGGTTACTAATAACTTTTTAGTCCACAACTTAATCCATTTTTGCTTAATAATCAAGCACTAATGGAATAAAATTTAGGACTATAAAAGTAAAGATGTGAAAGCAAAATAAAGAGAAGAGAAGAGTGGAGGTTTGCATACTTAAGAATAGCAAGAACCAAAAAGAGCACTACAAGAATGGAGGGCATGGTGAGAGGATAGAGGAGGGAGAAAATGAGCAACTTAGGAAAATATGCTGAGTGTGAAAATGAGAATCAAAGAGGCTTAAGGTCCTAATGTAAGATGAGAGTGATTAAAATGAAGTAAGAGAGTGAAAGGGTTAGTTAGGAAATGTAAGAGTATGATTATGTACATAAACTTGGTCAATTGAGTAATGACAAGGTATATCATATATGGGAAGGTATAGGGGTTTGATTTCGCAGTTAACATGGTTAATGAAAGTGATATACTATCAAAAACTAATTAGCAAGGTGGAATATCCAAAAACTAGGTAAAAAGTAGGGAAATAATCAAATAATTACCAAAAATTGTAAAAAATCAAGGAAATGTGTATAATTAATTTAGAAATATACATACATACATATATATATAGGGTATAAGAATTGATTTAGAGTTAAAAGGTAAAAGAAGAAAGTTAGATAAAATCGCTCGGTACATGATCCATTATAGAAAGGGCTGGCAAGTTGACTGTACGATCCCCTAGACAAACAATTATTCTATCTGTAAGAAAATCGACCACCGGTGGGCTAAAACAAAAGCTAGGGTTTTGAGGTAAAATCAAGGGTTTAGAAGTTAAGGTAAGATGATTAAATGTTAAGGTTTAAGGAAATATTAAGAGACTAATCACCTAAAATTTAAGGTTTATGAATTTTGGAGTATTTCATTATTAAATCACAATGTATTATGTTGTTACCACTATACATAATTTGAGTTTGGTTTAGCATGCCATGCTCATATCAAGTACAAGGCAAAGTAATTATGACTTTAAACATGATAAAAATGGAATGAGAGATATTTCATAAAAAGTAAATAACTATTTGGAGATAAAATTCTAGGTACAACATAATCAAAATATAATAAAAAAGATCCCATTGAAATAAAAGTTCATAAAGGTGTCTGTAAAAATGCTACACTTATTGATAACAAAGACTCTACACCTTATATCCATACAAAAGGGATCATTCCTCCATAACAATACATCAAAACCACTAGTAAAACCATCAAACACTGGCACATCAATAATTTAATCATTTGCTCATGGGATTCAGAAGGTGTCCATAAAACAAACATGTTAGTACTTGTGTTGAGAGTAAGATATAAAACACATAAATACATTAAGGCATGCATAACACATAAGAGAAATACAATAAGAGAAATACTATACATGTATATATTACTCATGATACTAGATGAATTAAGAAAGACCGTATTAGACTTCATACTTAGATGATCAAATAATTTCATTCAGTTAGTCACTTGAGAATAGGGGCTCCACTATTCATAATTAGTGAAACAGTATCATGGAATATAGCATATTCTGGGGCATAATGCACCTGCACTATTAAAATTTGGTGGAATGAAGTATGGCATATAACACCTTTTAAGGCAACACACTCCTAAGACTACTAAAATTAAACTCATAATCCTTAAGTATGAGTACTTCCTATAGGCCAATAGAACAAATAAATATAGAGTAGATGTACAACCACTTTAAATATAATAGAATCACGTGACTATTACTATTACATGTATTTCTCGATACTATATAGATTATGAATGTAATTTTAGGATAAAGTTTATTTATATTATCATGACATATATGGATGTCATGTGTTTTAAATAATTATGAAGTGGTACTATATATATATTGTTTTAATAAAAACATAAATAATTATAGTCTTAATTTCTTAAAATGATAATATTTTAAGTATCATATATATATTTTTAGCTAATGCGTGAGAATTTTAATCTTTCAATTATATTTTGTTATATTTTTTATTTTCTTATTCTAAATGTTTAGATTTTTAAGAATGCTAAAAAAAGTGGTATACATGTAACTATCAAAATATCTACAAAGAGTTTGTACAAACTAAGATGGAAATGAAAACTAGAGATATTGTGTAGTCCTTACCCTAGGTTGTAAATACCTCCTCTTCAATTCAAAAGGGCCTTAGGTTTAGGATATATGTTGTTATCCACCTTAATTAGTACACACTAATTGGTAGAGTGGGAGCTATTATGTGAACAACTTCAAGGATTATAAATGAAAATTGAAGGACATGCGTAGAGAGAAGAAATTAGAGAAAGACAGAGAAGATTATGTGTTTGGTGATACTATTTTAGTACAACTTGGGTTTTATATATAGGAAATATAGTTGGTTTTTATTAATAAGAAAACCTTTGGAAATCAACCAAAAATAGTCATATGTAGTCGAAGTTAATTATATAATAATGTTGATTAATGTTTGAAAATGGACCATTATATCATGATGACTAGTAAAAATGAACAAAAATGGTCATAACAGACAATCAAGTAGGTAATTATTATGGTAACTTGAATTTTAATAATTAAAATTGTTAGATTCAAAACAATTCAAAAATGTCACAAGATTTAATTAAGTTAAACTGACTAATTGAATTCAATTTAAATTAAAATGGATCTCAAAAAGAAGGATTAGATCATATCAAGTTTCCCAATCCCAGATCTGAACTTGGACCTAGAATAGAGATGGCTCTTACTTTCAATGTGGGACTCCAATTTTAGATAAGCCTACAAACTCAACATACAATTTCCTTGTAATGATAAATAAGATATATTATTTTTTGGTAGTTGTGAAGTTAATGAATAAAAATACTTTATAATCATTCAATAGTCAATTATTTGATATATGTATAGTAAATAAAAAAATATTATGCATAATTTTTTAAATAGATTTAGGATTTTCCAATGAATCATTTGAAATTTCCCAATATATGATATATTGGCAATAAATTTATGAATTTTATTATCTATTGCATTCCGACCATTTTGCATATATGCTAACTCTAAATCTAATAAATAGCCACTACAATATTCATGATTACATAGGAAAATTTTAATTACCCTATGTGATAACAGTATTTCCCTATTAGTCTATCAAGAAAAAATAAACTTGCCCTACTATTTTTTCGTTATTTACGCCCTATTAGGGTTAGAAGGGATTGTTTTGAAATTCTATTTGTTTCAATTCAATTAGAGCAATAATAATAACTCCATTTGAGTAAAAAAAAAGGTAGGATAATTTAATATCATTACCCTAATTAGATCACCTATTAAGGTAAAAAAAATATATTTCCCTATTTAATTCATATAATAGAGGCAATATTATTACCCTATTTGTGTTGACACAGTTAGAGAAAAATTTATATTATTTCTCTATTTGACTCACTTATTAGGGAAACAATATTGCTGTATTTAATTTCATAACCTTTTTTCCTCTATTTTATTTATAAGAATATATTTTCATGTTAAACTAAAAAGTAGTAAAATTTCATATAAACAATTAGGCATAATAATTAAGATTAGATATTGAGTAATAAGAAATGAATTTTGTACATTAGCTAATGGTGTATATATATCAATAATTTTCATGTAGTAAAATATCTAGTCAATTACTAATCCTTATCTCTCCTACAAGAATTGTACAAATCCAATGCCAAAAAAACTTTTCAAACCACTACTTATAATGATGATAAAGCACATTACCACATTTGCTCTTTATACCAATAATTATCATATTTTTTGTGTTCCACAAGAGTATGTGAAATTGGCACCACAACCCCAATCATGCAACAACCCTCAATACTATACATCTCTATAATCAAATATTCCAAGACATACCATGAACAATCCTAGGCTATAAGGTCAGAAATCCAAACAAGAATAGACATGCAATAACACAGACAACAAAAATCAACATCTAATGTATCACAACTATGTTTCACAAGTACAATTAAAAATAAAATAAGACTTGAAACTTGTTAGAATCTAAATATTTCTTGGATTCTCTTTAATTGTATTCCATTCAAAAATATACATGGGAATTTGAAAAGTGATAGGTAAATTCTAGAATAGGCATCTCATCTTCTCATCACCTAATAATGGACATAATGGACATAGATTGATTAACACATGAATTCACAATAGTGAAAGAGGGAAGGGGTCTATTCTTCATCTATTCCAGATCAAAATGTTTGAAATAATAAATCAAACTACGAGGTCATTATCCCAATTCTATACATTCCTATCAAAATTCATTTGAGGAGGATATAAGCATGAAATTCAAGATACCAAGTTCCTATGCATTTTAGAATAAATTAGTTTGAAAACAATTTTAATCATGAATTATAAATTTTCAACCATAACATTTTGCAATATATAGGAATTTTAATAAATTTATTTTTGAATTAATGAGGTTTAACCTAGTCGTTAACACCAACTCTTGAGTATCAATGGCCTAATTTATTAGCATTATAACATCTTTATAGTGATTGTGACCACCTACATGATATTTTGTAGTCATTTTCATGGGCTTTAGATGAATAAGAAAAAAATTAATAAATTTAGTAAGCCATATCTTAGTCTTTAACCACTACATTGCATAATATATTGTTTATTATACAATAATGCTAAGCGTATTCTAAAAATATGAATATAAGAGATGAGTGATTATGATTTGATCCTTCTTCTTTAAAACAGTTGTATATACAGGAAGAAAAATAAGGTGAGATGTTTTAAGTGAAAATGAATCTAGAAAAATAGAAAAAATATTAACAAAGTAATGTTTATTTCCTTCTCTCTTTTTTTTCTCTCTTTTTTCATAAGTGTGCGTGGGTTGATATTAAACTACTTAAACTTCATGATCCATTGTACACTATGTAAAGGCAACTTGAAAGGGCTCATCTTATCAAAATGGAATATGAATTCATGGTTCTTTAACTAAATTAAGCCATTAATTACTATGGATTAAAATGAACACACATACATATACATATGTATATGGACTCCACACATCTCCTAGGATAGATAAGGACAAAAAGTTAATTAACTTAAAAGATTCATATATGTTCATGTTATGATATAAGCAAACTAGTGGTGAAATTAGGCTTGGACCATTTCTTAATTAAGTAGTTTGTAAGATCGTATATGTATACATATACATATATATGGCTAAGATCAAGTACAAACCATTAATTATAATGCAAACCTAGGAACCATTTATATCCGTTGGATCTGTGACATAGGAGCAGAGATTTTATGGTGGCATTCTAGTAAAAAAAAAAACAAAGAAGAAGGGTAGTCATTGTAAATAACTCATAACTCATTTCTTAAACCTTTTAGTTAAACCATTAGTTTTAAATGAAATAACTCATAGTAGTGATTATGTGATGGAGTATCAATGGTCTTTCTTTACTCTTGCATGGTTACATATAATCAATCCTTGACAACCTTAGTAATTGAGTATTTTTTTCCCTTGAAAACAAATTTCTTAGTTTAGTTAGCTTAATAAGTTATGTTCTAGATATGTGGTAAAATTTAATCAATTTAGTTTTTTCCTCCTTTGATTTGTATTTACAATGATCCCTATTAAAAATCTAAAATTTATAAAATAAATAGATAAAACTCCGAATCCTAAATCATATTAAAAAAATCTAACAATCCTAACATAAATGGAATAAATACAAGGCCTTAATATAAAAATCCTTAAGTATATGGAATAAATACTGAACCCTAAACTTTAAACCCCATTAAACATCTACAAATTATAAAATAAATCCTAATCCCTAAAAAATTCTAAAAAAAATTCAATCAACCCCAAACCCTAAAATAATATAAAAAAACTAAAATAAATGAAATAAATATTAAACTTCAAATAAATTTATAGAACAAAAATTAGAATGAATAAATGAATATTAAACCCCAAACGCTAAACCATGGATAAATTTAAAAACCTAAAATAAATGGAATAAATCATAAACCTTGAATGTTAAACCTTTAACCATTAACCCTTATCAAATATAAAAACCCTAAAATAAATGAAATAAACACTAAACCCTAAACAAATCTAAAAAATCTAAACTAAATGAAATAAACCATAAATATTAAACCCTAAATAAATTTAAAAACCTAAAATAAAAGGGATAAACCCTACACACCTAAATCCTTAACTCTAAATAAATCTAAACACCCTAAAATAAATGAAATAAGCCCTAAACCCTAAACCTAAACTTGAATAAATCTTAAAAGGTTAAAATAAATGGAAAAAAAAATTAAACCTTAAATAAATATCAAAACAAGAATTAATTGGAATAAAACCCAAACCCTAAACTCTAAATAAATATAAAATAAATGGAATAAACCCTAAACTATAAGCCCTAAAACCTAAACCAGAAACACTTAACCCTAAGCAAATCAAAACACCCTAAAATAAAAAGGAATAAACCATAAACCTTAAACACTCTAAAAACTCTAAAATAAATAAAATAAATCCTAAATCCCTAATAAATATTAAAAAACCTAAAATAAATAGAATAAGCCCTAAATTATTGTTCACATTCATATGAATACATTTCTAAGAAGTATGATGAAGCTAATAAAACATGATAGCTGAGGGGACATCATTGCCGAAATGTATATTATAGAAAGTGAATAATGCATATGCTCATATATTAAAAGAACTAAAGCTCGATTTCAACCATAAAAATGAAAAAAGAAATTGAAGCTCAACATTAAGTAAAGTAATCTACATCTTGATGATAAAAAAAAATACATACTCAAGTGTTAGAGTATCATGATTGACTACACCCTCAAAAATTAAAACATTGTCAACCTAAGATACATAACCAAAGACCATAAGGCATCACACAAAATAATGAATAGATTTTTACCCTCATAATATTGCTTTTTTTTTTTATATCATGAATGCATGTTCATTTCTCTACACAAAATAACTAGCAACAATATTACTGAATTCCATACAAGAGTTATGGAGCTCAAAATTTTTCCAAAAGCAAACATTTTTCATATAGAGACGGATTATGGTACACATTCTACATATTTTTACAACTCATCAAATAAAGCCTAAAATTGAAATAAACAATAACAAACCACACAATATCCACAAAATCTAAGTTGAATAAATATTAATGAATACCGAGTATATTGAACAATACCTAAATTTGTAATTTAAAAACTACTCAAAAAAAGCATTACCAATGATTGAAAGCATCAACATAGTTGTACCATCCAAGAATATGAATCCCTAAATTACTAATTAATCCTTGAAAACAATAGACTAAAAGAGGAAGGGTAAATGATGTACATGCAAACAAGATGGGTGGGATACAAGTTAATGGCAACTATGGACAATGGTGAGTATTGAGTGTGTCGTGTGACGGTCTCCAGAAGTGAGGAATAATAGAGTAATGCACGAGGAAGAAAACTAGAAGTATAGTCATGCAATAAAGAATTGGACTACGATTGGTTGAGTTTGTCTTTATTTTTGTTTTTGAATATAGAAATAGAATCTTGTAGTTTAATAAAGTAAGATTATCATAGGAGTGTGAGTTATTTTTTCTAAAAAAAAATTACAAAGTATATTATTAAATAGGATCGTTATATATTTTCCTATTATATGAAAATAGATAGAAAATTATTATTCATTTTCCTAATAATGGAAATCTGATATTAAACTGGAAAGAAAAAAGCATGGTAGTATTAAATAATTATTTTTCTTTCTAATTATGTTATCATGCAAGGGATTTTTATTTATTCTCCTATTAGATAGCACCAATTTGGGGGGGGGGTTGTCATTGCTTAAATAGGAAATTTTTTATTACTTAATTAGATAAGATCATATATAGGTGTTTTCACATTACCCCACTACACATATAAAATCAAATAGGGAGATTTTTTCCATTTCCCCATTTATTAGTATCAAATAGGGCAATTTTTTATTTCCTTATTAGATTATATATATATTAGGGTGATTTCATAATTATCCAATTTGATATCCTAATATTGCCCTATTAAATTACATTTCTTGTAGTGAGTGGTTGATATGCTGTAGCAAGAGCGCTATTTAATTATAAGGTTCTCAAATGGTGTGTTATGGTATTTTTGTCTATTGCTTAATGATAATGATGTTTTTTTTTGTTTGGATTGCATAAACTTTTTTAGAAAATCACTCTACGATGTGGATAGAACTATTGAGTTCATTTAGGATGGATAGTCAGTTTATGTATGCTAGAGCCTTATTATTGAAAATTAGAGCTCAAAAGGATGTGGAAAAAGAACTGCATTTATTACATCACAAATTATTGAATCCTACAACATAAGCTAGATTGAGCTTGAATCCTAAACTCATATTTATCCTTTTATTAGCTCTAAACCTCTAAGGCTTAGGTAAATACTTGCTTATGGATGGAATGATGAGGATGATTTACTTCTTTGCAAGCGTTTATGCATCATAATTGAAACCGATATATCTTATTTTTCTTAATAATAGCTCATTATTTTTGTCCTCTCCTTATTTCTTTTATTTTTCCGTTCAAATGTAGAGTTTGTTATGATACTACAAGGATTTGGAGTCTAATTAGAATCCATTAAATAAGGTATCTTCCTTAAATAGAGTCATAGGGTGACTCTTTTTACTTAGGTCTTTCCCATGTGGCACTTAGAAGCATAATTCCTTTAATGCTCACTAAGTTAGCCTTTCCAATTCTAAGGCTAATACCAAACCTTTAAAGATGAGTGAGAACACCTGGAGAATTTATAAGACTTAGAGAAAGTGAGAGAGTGTTTGTATGTAAGAAAAGAACAATTTATTGATGAGAGAGGAGACAACTTACAACTTAGAAGATGGTGGGAGCGAATGATGGTCCTCTATTTATAGTTGAGGTCCCCCTCCCCACTTCCCTATAGTAGAAGGTTCTAAATCTTCTACAACCTTCTACATTTATATAAGAATTTTAGAGACTTCCTTGCAAGATTTGCCTACACTCTTTTTAGATTTGAGAGATCTAGAGAATTCTTACATTATCTAGAGTCTACACAACTCTAGAGTGTTCTAGAATAATTTAGATGATTTTTTTAAAAAAAGTGATATGTGAAAATCTCCCCCACCTAAACCCTTGACGTCCTTAGTGGTCTTGAAAGCCTCTATCTAGTCATAGAATTGCCACAAGTCCTCCTCATGTTTCTAACTTGCCTCACTATCTGGTAACCCTTTCCAGCACATGAGTTACTCAGTGTAGTTGGGTAATCCTCTGGCCTTCTTTACTCAATCTACCACTATCTCTACAAAATCCTTCTTTGAAAATGTAACATTTGCAGGTGGTGCTTAGTGAGACTCGACTCTCCTCGGGTAATCCTTATCCTTGTGGAAGGGCTTCAGACGACTCACATGGAACACTGGGTGGACCTTGAGCTTCTTTGGTAATTCTAATCTATATGAAGTCTTTCCAACCTTCTTCATAATTGGATGCAATCTCTTATACCCTCATGTCAAGCCCTTATGGACTTTCTTATAAGCCTTGAACAGTTGGGTTGGAATTTTTACCATGACTTTATCTCCCAGTTGGAATGCCCTGTGTTGTCTCTTCTCATTAGCCCACTTCTTCATTTTCTTAGCTGCCTTGGTTAAGTTGGCCTTGGCCATCTCCAGCTACTCGACCTACCCTTTTACATACTTGAAGGATATAGGATTAGGTCCTGTGTATCACTTAGCCAACTCCTATAGAGATGTAGGTTGTTGGACTATCACCAAGTTAAATGGGATCTTTTGTGTCATCTCACTCTGTTGAAGATTATAGGAGAATTAGGTCACATCTATTAACTTTACCCAATCTATTTAGATGGAACTCATAAAATGTCTCAAGTAGATCTCCAACAAGTGATTCACTTATTCTATTTTCTCATCGGTTTATAGGTGAAAACTTATGGAGAAGTGGAGATCCGAGACCATGAGCTTGAATAGCTCCCTCCAAAGTTTTCTTGTGAATTATGGGTCTTTTTTTACTGATGATACTCCTAGGAACAACCCAATAATTCACCACATGTTTGAAGAATCAGTGCTCAGCTTCCTCTACTATGCAAGCTTGTGGGGCAACGATGAAGGTTCTATATTTATAAAATCAATCCACTACTACCATGATAGAACCACATCCTTCTGAAGTAGGGAGTGATGAGATGAAATTCATGGATATGCTCTTCCAAGGCTTCTTTGGAATAGGAAGAGGCTCTAGTATACCCATAGGCTTGCTTTGCTCTACCTTATCTTTTTGACACACCAAACACGTCTTCACTTATGCTTCTACATCATCCTTCATGTTAGGACAATAATAAGATTTTTCAAGAAGTGAATGGGATCGTATCATACCAAGATTACAATCCCACTTTGAGTCATGACACTCCTTTAGTAGTTCCCTCCTTAGGTTACCCCACTTTGATACATAGAGTCAGCTACCAATGGTATAGATCATGCCATCTTCTATCCAAAATCTCCAAATCCTTCATTCCTTATCCATATCCATTAAGTTCTTGGCTAAGTGATCATAGGCCAATCCTTCTCGAAATCGATCTATAAGATCACAATGTGGCTAGCTCAAAGCTGCTAACTCCGCCTTCTGACTCAATGCATCTATGATAACATTGGCTTTACCTAGCCTATACTCCATCGTATAATCAAACTCCACCAAGAAGTCCTACCACCGGGCTTTCTTAGGACTTAATTTCTTTTGTCTATAGAAGTAGCTAGTAGCAACATTGTTGGTCTTGATAAAATGAATCCCAAGCAAGTGATTCCTCCATACCCGAAGGCAATGTATGATAGTCATCATTTCTTTGTCATGCACCGAATATCTTCTTTTCGTATCATTCAACTTTTGACTCTCTTAGGCTATAGGGTGGTTCTCCTACATCAACACACCACCTATAGCAATATCTGATACATTAGTGTATACCTCAAATGGCTCCACAAAGTTGGGAAGAGCTAAGACTTGCTCTTCCATCATAGCTGGCTTAAGATCCTTGAAGGCCCTTTAACATTCCTCTGTCCTTTCCCATGTGAGCTTCTTCTTAAGAAAGTTGGTTAAGGGTGTAGGCCTTGTTGAGTAACCCCTTATGAATCACCAATAATAGTTTACAAGGCCCAAGAAAGATCTTAACTCCAAAACCCCCTTAGATGGCCCTCATTCATTAGTAGCCTGCATCTTAGCCTTATCCATAAAGATCCTTCCCTTCACAATCCTGTGCCTTAAGAATATTACCTCCTCCTAGGCAAATGAGCACTTCTCCATCTTTATAAAGAGCTCATATTATTTGAGTACCTGGAAAACATTTCTTAGTTGCTTAACATGTTCACCCAATGTCTCACTATAAACCACAATATCATCCAAGTACACAACCACAAACTTATCCATAAAGGGATGGAAGATCTTATTCATCAAAGTGCAAAAAGTTGCGAGTGCATTTGTAAGACCAAAGGGAATCACCAAGAACTCATAAGATCCATACCTTGTTACACATGTAGTATTGGCCTCATCCCCTTCAGCTATGCGAACTTGAAAGTATCCTTACCTCAAATCTAGCTAGAAGATCCATCGTGCTTTTCCAAGCCTATCAAACAAGTCAGCCACCAACAGAATACGATATTTGTTCTTCACCATCACCTTTTTTAGTGCCCTATAGTCGATACACATTTAGAGGCTTCCTTTAAAATAACAATGGGGCACTAAATAGAGCTTTGGATGGCCTTATGAATCCCACATCCAATAGCTGCTTGAGTTACATCCTTAACTCTTCTAACTCTAATGAAGTCATCCTATAAGGACCCATTGCTGGAGGCATAGCTCCTAGCTCTATATCAATCACATGATCCGCCTAAGCTCAAGAGGCATCATGTCCTCATACTCCTTAAGGACTCTCTTAATCTCTTTGGATACTTTCAACCTAATAGGAGAGGACTCTTCCTTCAACATAACCAACAATGTGACCTCTGCTTTCTTGAGTCCTTTAGATAATTTCATAGAGGAAAGCATCTTGGACTCCACCTTTTCTCGTACTAGGGAAAAACATAGGACTTCTGAACCTTAGAAATATGCTTAGTGTTAGCATTCGAGAAGGAGAGTGGGTATATCTTATCAATGAACTCTATGCCTGACACCATTTTAAAGTCATCCATAGAACGATTATTATACCCCTAGTGTTCATAAGCTCATTTTAAATCATTTTCACATAATAATCCAACTAATGGTAAACATTATTAACCCAAACAAACCACTTATCACACTTATCAAATTTACACCCGAATAATATTCACATAACTCCAAATTTCCATAATTATGTAAAGTGACAAACTACCCTTAATCATCTAAAACACTTAAAATCTTTCAAAATTCTTAACTTGTCCCTAACAATTCCAAACCTTAACACAATATACATCAAAATTTATATAAAATACCCAATAAAAAATGAACTAATTTTTTTCAACATGTACTTAAATTATGTCGATATAAAATAAAATGGTTTTAGTTTTGGAAATGACTTGACATTAGGGTGGAAAATATGAGTTTCAAGGGTACCAATTCATCGATCACCCAAAAATAGTCTACTTGTAGGGGACTAGATTCTCACTTCCAAGACATTCAGCATATTGTTCCTCCTTTTACAATCAACCAGTCATGATGTGGTTTTAGGTTTTTTATTTTTATTTTTTTATTACTTTAATGGTTTCCTAAACTTCTTATCGTTGTTTATTTGTGTTAATAAGCATAATTTAGTACTTGAAATTATTATCATAATACTTAGATCATTATATGATTTTATTTAACTAAAGTCTCTTAAAAGTGCTTTTGAGATACTTTTTTTCTCATTAACTCCCTCTCCCTCTCCATCTCCATCTCCTTATATTTCCTCTCTCCTCTATCACCTAGACATATGTGTAGTTACTCTACTATTGTCCCTTCCTTGTTTTGATTTGATTTTCCCTATCCTTTCACCTCATCCCTCCCATACTTCACCGTTCAAACTTCTTACACCTGTCAACGTTACACTCCATCTTATTCAACTATTCCCCGTCCTCCTTCTCCTTGTATACCTAGAGAAAAAATTAGATATGATAATATTATCTCTTCTCTCCTAACATACAAACTCTCCTTATTCTTCTTATATTTTCTCTTAGCAAAATTTCCTAAGTGTGGAGACTTGGTTCTTTGCGTTATAATCTTCTTACAATTTGTTTCCTCTTTTTTTTTCTTATTATCTTTTTATCTACATTTTATTACTGAGATGTAATCCTATTCTTTTATTCTTCTTAATATTTACTTTAGCTCCTCTTTGATTTCTCTAGACAAAGGAGGATTAAAGTTTAGAAACTATTAAAAATATTTAATTTTCTCATACTGGCTAATCCATCTTTTAGGATGAGGTTGAGGAAAAATACTTCTATCATTATTTTTTAAAATTTGATTTTAAAGTTTTTTTCATTGATTTTTGGGTTCTTTATTTCCTTAGGTAATCAAGGATTTGGTAGTTGATCATCAATTTAGGAGGTGTTTTTTTTTTTGGCTAGCAGAGCTTTTGTTCTAAGGTATGGCAAATCCTATCATGTGATAAGGTTAGGTGCTACATGCCTGTCATAGTTTTAATCATGAGCGTGAGAGCATTTTATGTATTTTGGTTAGTATATTAAAGCATGTGAAATTAGGGATTTTTCTATGAAATATACACTTAAGTTTAGTTTGATACTTGTCCTCCTATGCTATTACCATGAATTATCATGATTATTATAACATGATATTTTTTTTTTAGTATAAAAGCATGCTTGGCCATCCTTGGCCATTTTTGGTGGATTTTGTGGAAATGCAATGTACATTAGTTAATGTGATACCAAGCATGAAATTATATGTTTTAGAAAAATGAGCATGAGATGTGTTGTCACATGGATTTGAGCATGTTAGCATGATTTTACATTATTGAAAGTGTGAGCATGTTTTATTTATTTGAGCCATAGCATGATTGTGAATAGTTATCATAAGAAATGTTATGCATTGTTTATATAGCATAAATCCATGCATTTTGAAGTGTTCAACATGTTTTTATTTTTATTTCAATAGTATAGGATCATGTTATGATTATTTCACTAAGTTAGAATTTTCTCTAATAGTTCAAATGATATATGATATTATTTTTTTACTTAGTTTCATTAGATGACTAGTATGTTAAAATGTATTTTATTCTCACCTCTATGTTGGGGTTCAATCAATTAATAAGATTTAACCAACCAACTAGTACACCAATCAATTGGCCACCCCTATACTAGTCAACTGATTGCCTATTGTCCATTTTTATTTTGTTCTATTCCAATTTTTAGAGCAATCAACTAGTTTGTGGGAACATCAAACTAGACCTTTGGGACATTTATGTGGTATTTTTAGGATTTGGCCAAGCTTTGATCGTAGTCTTTAACTTTTATTTTTTCCCTAGCCTTGAATAATTAAATTTCAGGAAAGATAAAAATAGTATATTTATGTGTCTTATAGCCAAGAATTGAGTTTTGTGTTATCATTATAAAACACTAATAGCGTTAAATAAGATTTTGTTTGATCTTTTTTCTACAACTCTCGAGGTAGTTGGCTCAAATTTAATAGGTTTATTGCCTTGTGATATTTACATTTATTTTCACTTAGTACATTTCTTGTCCTACCTAGTTATGGCTTATAGAAAGAATTATGAATAATATTTTGGTATACCATTATGGTGTCTAGGGCTATAAACGAGCCAAGATGAATACCCGTGGACTTGGGCTCATCTCATTTAACTAAACAAGCCTAAAATAAGGCTTAGGCTTGGCTCGTTTAACTAAAAGAACAATCCGAGTCGAGCTTTTAACGAGTTGAGCCAAGACGATCTCATGAGCCAAAGCTAAAATATGAACTGAACCTCACTTTTTTGAGGTCAGACTCGGCTCAATTAATACACAAGCCCAAAAGTTAGGCTCAATCTCGACTCATTTAACTAAATAAACGATCCAAACTAAGCTTTTAAGGAGCCGAGCTTAGCTGAATACCGAAATGGCTCGGCTCATTTATAGCCCTAATGGTATCAATACTTTATAAGGTTATAACTTGTGGATGGTATGTTATGACTGGTGGGTTTATCCTTGTATTTGGTGTGATTACCTAAACACCCAATTCATAAGGTCATTTTTTATTTGTGTTTGGTGTTATTACCTAAAAATACTCATATTAGGATTGATGATCTATAAGGTTGCAGATTGTAGAGGGTATATCAATATTTAAGGGACATATATTCCCTTGTAATTCTACCATGACTTCTAGTCATGATGGAGAATTAGGTTTTATCATTCAAATATCATACATAATTGAATTGTGTGGCCATATATTGAAATAATAACATCATTTATTTGTAGTCAAAATGCATGATATTACCTTATGTCATTGTTATTATTACTTGATTATTTGTTTAAACATGTTTGTTATGACATCATCAATATGACCGCTATGTGTACCATAAGTCATTTCCATGGTATAATATAGTCTTATTTTATCAATACTTCACTATATTGATATTACTTTATATGATCACAGTGTTTGATCCGACTTTTATTCTGAGGATCATAAGACTTTACCAAGTTTGATCTACTTAATGTAGGCCTCTTGTGGACACTTAGGGAAGATTTATTACATTAGAGAGGTAGGATAACCAATATAGTTAGGATTTTCCACACAATGTTGGGATGTTTTGTACTCTTCGTCTACTTAAATATTACCTAATGTGAGCACTGTAAAACACCTAATTTTATGGGTTTAATGCCTTGTGTTGATTTTGGTGTCATCTCTAAACACCCAGTTGGTGGCTTTTATGCCTTGGTTAGTGTTTGGTGTCAATACTTAAAAAAATCCAATTGGTTTGATATGTGGAATTTTCTATCATGGAATCTTAGAGGCCTTTCCGATATGCATAATTAGGATTTGGTTATCTTTTGTGCCCCTAGACTAGGAGACTAAGTGTGGTGGATATTGAAGATCCCTGATAAAAGCCCCTTAGAACTAGTGCTAGTGTGGTGGGTAAGTGTAACACCCCCAAATTTACTACTGAAAAATTTCGTTTAATTTAAAGGAGTTTAGCGGAAACGAACAGATAAAACCGTAAATTCGGGGGCATTACCGCCACACTTAGTACCAGATCGATTCACTCCTACCGACCCAATACTAAGTGCTAAGGCTAAATAAGAATAAAATCAAACACGAGTCACTAATAAAGCATAAGTTATATGGAATCAGAGTGCGAAAGTCGAAAGTTACAATCCGAAGTATAGTTTAAAAGGACCAAATGTTAGAGGACATAATACAGCGGAATAAAACAAAATACGATAATACAGAGAAACAAGACGGAGGATGCTCTCCGACCACGTCACTCTCGACCCCCAAGCTAGGTCCAGACTCAACTCTCAGCCCCGTAGGCATCAAAGACATCGCCCCCTACCTGCAAAACTCAGACGGGTCTTCTGCTCGTGGGAATGAGCAGCACCCATGAAACGGGTGATCAGTACGCTACATATTGAGTAAAGTAACAGACGCACTAAGGCCCACATACACGGAGATACATGACATAGAAGACATGGCACACTTACGTAAATTGCATGCAATAACACAGATGAACAATGCCGGCCATGAATCAGATAACTTTTCATTAGATCTCTGATAATTATAATCGATTCACATCATAGTCTTTATCAATCCATGTGAGTGCGGGAACCCCACTATTATAGCCGGTGGAACGGTCACGAGGGCCATGCCCTGCCACTATTATAGCCGGTGGACCGGTCACGAGGGTAACATACCTTGCCACTATTATTTGCCGGTGGACCGGTCTGGCCCCGACTCACAAGGTGTTCCACTGTAAATATTAGTATTTTTCCCATGTCTTATCATTTTTACATTTGGTTTGTTGAGCACGGAATCCCCCACTATTATAGCCGGTGGAACGGTCATGAGGGCACATGCCCTGCCACTATTATTGCCGGTGGAACGGTCGCGAGGGTAAAACAACCTGCCACTATTATTCGCTGGTGGACCGGTCTGGGTCCGGCTCAACATCTTTCTCTGTAAGTGATTAGTGTTTTAACGTATATTATTCGAGGGTATTTCACCTTTGACATGCATGGCTAAAGGGCCTCAACACGTCACATCATAACTTATGACATATTCGTACTATCACATACTAATGAGGACACATGCACACATCTCGATTCCAAGCCACGCCACACATGAAACAGTTAAGATAATGGCATTTAAAACACGACACATAAATTATATAGAACATCCAAGGCACGTAGGATACATGTCACACATTCGGCCTTAGCTATACCCTTACTCGGTTTAGGTTACCGAGCTATTTTCTGCACTTATATTAGGCCACTAAACACCCTTTATAATTATCATACTTAACACATTTCTCACATTGGAAACCCAACCTCTAGGTGTGTGGGTTAGGGCCCACCACCTTATACCCCGAGGTCTACTCACCACTTTACCCTAGGGTTTGCACCAAAAACCCTAATCTGGGCCTATGTGGCCCTTCCTTCTCTGTCTCCCACAACCCATACTATTTTAACGCCCCACGTATTATGACCTTCAGACTCAACTCTCACCTCATACCTCGCTCCTCCTCGTTTGTTTTTATTATTTTCTTTTTCTTTTTCCACCTCCTCAAATTAAGGTTTCCTCCCCAAACCCTAGTCAGTCCCTATGTACCCTTATATTATCCTATGTACTATTTTTCACCTCGAACCTCCAGACTCCCAAACAAACCTTCCATTACCTTCCCCACGTCCCAAAGTAACTTTTCATATGTAAGGTTCACCCCCATGCGGACCTTAAACTCCCCATGCAAACCCCTCGATCTCTACCATGCCAAACCCTAAGATTTCCATGCAAACCCTAGTTCTCCCATATAACCTTAGTTTCTCCCACTCTTCCATTTTATTTAATTCCCCTTTTTCTCGTCCATTTATGGTTCACAGATTGTCTAGGTCATTCTTACCTGCGTTAGCCAACGTACTTCCCTTTGGTTATCTTAATCTCTCATTTTTCTCTTTCATGCCCCCATTCCACAACACCTCATCAAATAACTTAGCATGCATGTCTTAAGGGTCACATCACATCACATCATATTTGCATCATATCCATATTAGCACATACAGACAAGAGCACGAGAACATACCTCGGTTCCACGCTGCGCTAGACAGTAAAACAGATAACATACATAATACAGCATATAAACCGTACAAGGCATCCAAGACAAGTAAAACATGTAATACACACAGGCAGCCTTAGTTACGTCCTTACCTAAATCGGCGCCGGGCTTGGAGCAGGCTCCTACGCCTCTTGGAGGGTTTAATCCGATTCACCTATAAGAGGGAAATACTAAGGGTCAATCTCCCTCTACCAGAATTACCATAATTTTCCTATCTTACCCCTATCATGGCCTAATACTATAGTTAATATTAATAATAGTAGTTTATAATTAAAAGGGTGGGGTTATTATTATTCTTGAGGTAGTTAAACAAATGACCACTAATCAAGGCAAGTCTTAGTAAAATCCATAATTATTAAAGTAAAGGGTTTTAATATTACTACTAACAACATTATTAATAATACTAATAGTAATAATAATAATAATGGTTATAATGATAATAATGATGGTAATAGTAATTGAAATCGTAGTAGTATAAGTAATAATAATATTAATGATAATGATAATAATAATAATAATAACAACAACAACCATAATCATGATAATAATAATAATAATAATGACAATAGTAACAATAATAACAATGATAATGATAATTATAATAATAATAATAATAATAATAATAATAATAATAATAATAACACAAATAGCAATAAGAATACTAAAAATAATAATAATAGAGATAATAACAATGATAATAACAGTTAGAATAATAAACATAATAATACTAATAATAATAATAATAATGGTGATGATAGTGATAACGATAGTAACAATAATGATAATAATAATAATAATAACAATAATGATAATAATAATAATAATAATAGTGGCAATACTAATCATAATAAGAATACTAAAAGTAATAATATTAAATAATATTGATAATAATGATAATAACGACGGTAGTAATAGTTAAAGTAATAAATATAGTAAACATAACGATAATAATAATAATAATAATAATAATAATAATAATAATAATAATAATAATAATAATAATAATAATAATAACAGTGATAATGATAATAATAATAGTAATAATGCCGATAATAATAATAATAAGGGTACTAAAAGTAATAGTATTAAATAATAATGATAATAAGGATGGTAATGATGGTAATAATAGTTAAAGTAATAAATGTGGTAAATATAACGATAGTAATAATAATAATAATAATAATAATAATAATAATAATAATAATAATAATAATAATAATAACAATAATAATGATAATAACAATGATAATAACAATTTTGATAACAATAATAATAATAATAATACTAAGGGTAAGAACAATAATAATAATAATAATGATCACAATAACCACCATGACCCTATTAATAATAATAACGATAATGATAGTAATAATAATAGTAATAATACTAATAATAGTAAGACTACTAAAATAATAATAATAATAGAGATAATAATGATGTTAGTCATAGTTAAAGTAACAAACATGATAATCATAATAATAATAATGATAATAGTAGTAATAATAATAATAATAATGATAATAATAATAATAATAATAATAATAATAATAGTAATAATAGAAATAATAGTAATAACTTAACAAGGTCTTAGAATTAATTAATACCATTACTTAGAAGTTCTTAGGGGTAATGTTAGGACCTAATAATAATAATAGAGGTAGTAATAATAGTAATAATAATATTAGTAATCATAATAATAATGTTAATACTAATCATAATAACATTAATAATAGTAGTTAATAGTATTAAAATCATTAATCACTTTTATTATTCAGGATCTAGGGTTCAGGGAGTTGGGCAACCTGGTTGGGGTGGTGGTGCCGGCTGCGGCGCGGCGGCGGCGGCGGTGGAGGAAGGGAGAAATGGGGAAGGTGGGTGTGGAGGCTAGGGGAGAGGAAAGTAGGGGAAAAAGGAGGCGTAGTGTGGTAGAGTAGGATCCCCTGGTTGTTTTGGGGGGGTAATGGCGGTGCTGCAGGCGGCGGCGCGAAGGTGGTGTAAGGGGGTCAAAAGGGTTGTTTGGGAAGGCAATTTTGCATGGTCGGGGTGGCTCTTGTGGGGCAAGGCAGGGATATCTAGGGGATTGATTGTGTAGGGGGTGGTGCAAGGGGAGTTTTGGTGGCAGTGGCAGGCGGCAGAGGCGACCGATGGCGGAGGAAAGGCTGGCTGAAGGTGGGGCGGCGCGCGACAGAGTTTTTTGGGTTCCAAATTTTCGAACCCGATTAATGCAACTCTTGGGGCTATTTATAAGCCAATTGGGACGGGAAACGACAAAGGTGCGAGGGAGAGTAGGGGGGTTAGGGTTATGGGGGTTGTCCGGTGAGAATGGCCGGCGCAGGGTCTGCAGTTGCAGACCATGATCTGTCGAGGAGGGAGAGGGGTTGCGTGCGAGAGAGAGGCTGAATTGTTTGGTCAAATCCACAGGGGAGACAACGAGGAGGAGGGGGTAATGATCGGTGCAGGCGTGGCGTTGCAGGCTCTCTTTTTCGGCGAAATTTTCGGTGGCAGGGGCGTCGATCTGGAGGTTGAAGACGACGGGGTGGATCGGCAGTCCAGGGGAAAAGAAAAGAAAGAAAGAAAAAGGCCGAACCGGCTGGGAGAAAGGGGAGAGGAGGTGCACTAGGGAGCTGGGCCAATAGGCCGGCCCAAGTCGGGGGGACTAGAAAAAAAGAAGAGAATGAAAGGAAAGAAAAGGAAAAAGAGGGGGAAAAAGGAGAAAAGGAAAAAGGAAAAAGGAGGGAAATTAGTGGTTGGCTTAATTAGTATGATTTGGGTAATTTGGGATGTTTAATAAAATATAGATATTAAAATAATAATTAAATTCTCTTTTTAGGTTAATTTAGGGATTTTTGAAAGAATTTTCTTAAATTCCATTTTAAATTAACAAAACACTCTAATTTTCTCCAATTAAATTATTTATAAAGTTTATATTAATTTGAAACTATTTTATTCTTCTTAATTTAAAGAAAGTAATTTATTTAATTAATTTCTAAAATAAAATCCTTAATTAGCTTAAAATACCACAATTCCTCCTATTTAAAACACTTTTAAATTTCTTCTTGATTTTTCCTAATTAACTTCCTTTTATTTTATTAAAAGCAAATTATTTGATTAACTTTCAAAATACAATCTTATTTAATAATAAATAATATAAATTAGGGTTTTTGGGGCATTTCAGTAAGGCAAGCCCAAAATTAAGTGTATGCCCCCTCACCTAGGAGATCAAGTGCAGTGGATGTTGAAAATCCCTAAGAAGAGCACCTTAGCACTATTGTGATGTAGTGGTGGGAGTTATAGTCCTACGTTCATCTCGTCATTGTATATCGGCAATGATTCCGATTCTATAGTTATGTACTTCGGGTGAAGTAAATCTAAAATTTAGCGTATGTCCCCTCACTTAGGAGACCAAGTGTGGTGGATATTGAAGATCCTTGAGAAAAAGCCCTTTGGCACTTGTGTGATGTGGTGGTGGGAGTTGCATTCCTATGCTAGTCCCATCATATGATATTGGCATTATGTGCTTTACTTTTATACAGATTGTTGTGGAAATCCATGCTTGTGTGTAAATGTATATCCTAGGGCCTTGCTGAGGTATTTATATGTTATCACTATTATCGTATATTACCTTTCTAGAAGTTTGAATACCATGCTACTATATGACCTCAATGTGCTTCATGAGCTTTCCATATTTTAGGTAGTTTATTTTACCAGTACTAATACTGTACTTGTATGGTCACTGTGATGATCAAACTTCTAGTCTAGGGAGTAGATAATAATTTATAATGTTATGACTCTCAGTTGGAGTATGCTGAGAGTGATGACGAGGCCACTAGCAAGTCATTACTTGGAGTTTGAGGTTTATGATTATACCTAAGAGTTAGGCTAACCATTTATTAGTATTTTGTCCACTACGTTGTGATGTTTTTGTATTTCTAATTATTTAAAATTTTGGCTCAAATTATTGTATTTGATTTTGTAAAACTATCAAGTTCATTATATCTATAATATTGTTCTTGTCTTATTTACTTGTATTGTCACATTATTATTCTAATCATGCATTATTTGATCCTTGTTTCATTTTACCTTGCATTAGGCATGGATTAGGTGATGATCACACCTCTCTTACAGTTGATGTGGTGGTAATATTTCCTAGTTTTGCTTTTCAAATCACTTCCGCATTGTCTTAAAAATGAAAATTTACGGTTAAAAAATTAAGGGTGTTACAATTCCACTCATATTTCACAAAAAATTCAATAAAATGATAGAATTGTACTTATAACCAAAATCATCCTAAAAATTCCCAAAAATAACATATGCCAAATCACGCATAAACTTATACTTTCTATGAGACATCTCATGGAATAATTAACACAATTTAAATTAACCAAAAGCTTTATCAAAAGAAAAAAGGCTAAAATCATTATAAGGGTAAAAAAAATGTACATAAATCAACTAAATAGAAATCTTCACAATAACACATACACAAATGGTAAAACAACAAAAAAATGTGATTTTAAAAATAAATAAAGGCCTAATTATCACCCTAAAAAAATTGCATAAAAACACTATCATAGCCTATCATGGAATTTTTTTCTCTTTTAACATATAAATGATGAAATCACATAAAGAAAATTAATACAAGATCTTTAAAAATATACATGATGATATAATAATAATAATCATGCTATTGTGGTAAAGCAAAATTAGCAACATAAAGAATGATACCAAAATGCACCAATTTATATGCAAAAATTCTCATAAGCATTGCCACTTCCTTCACTCACAATTTTATCACCTTAAAAAATTTATAAGATTAGAAATTAAATAAAATAACAAGGAAAAAGAAGAAAAAAAAATTTAAAGAGGGGAAAGTGAAATCCCTTGTCTTGAAACGGTAAGTTTTGAGGAAGGATGAATAACTTCACTAGTCTATAAACCTTAATCCACTTTTACTTAAATTAAAGCACTAATGGATTAAAATTCAAGATCTTAGAAGAAGGAAAGAAATGAAGGAGAAAAGGAAGAGGAATAGTTTTAGTGGCAGCAAAAGCAAGCAAGACCAAAGCAAACTTAAGAGAAAATGTAAGAGGAAAGATGAGAGATGGAAGAGCAAACATGGAAATGCTTTTTTTTTTCTTTAAGTGTATAGTGAAAGCCAAATTCCTTAACCCCACTATGAGGCTATCAAAATGCTGAAAGAGAGTGGAGAGATCTAATCAAGAGGTTTCTTGCAAGCCAAAGGGTGATGGGGTGTAATTAGAAGGGGTGATGGGTTGTAAAAGAGTGGGTATGATGTGTAAGAAGAGGGTTATGGCCAAGATTGTGGTTGATTTATAAATTACAAGATCAAATATAATATAGCAATATGGGGAGTAAAATTTCAGGGTTAACCCTATCCATAAAAGGGTTAGTTTTAATTAAATTAATTTAGGGAATATATAAAGTCTAACAAATAGGTAAAAGTGTGGGGAAAATATTAAATAATTTCTAAACATTATGGAAATAAATATAATACATTTAGGAACCCAAATTTATAAAAATATTGATATATAAATTGATTTGAAGTAAAAAAAGAATTAAAATAATAAAGTTTGAGCTAATCACCCAATGCTTATGATGCATTATCCACATCAATTCTTGAGGGGGTTCCTGGATAATTTATATTGGTAACTTAACCCTCCACTCTTGAGCTAGCTTCTTGGAAGAGTTATGACCTTTTCCAAGCAATTATGCCCGAGGCCTCTTAGGTTATTATGCCTTTGAGGTTTATATTATTTGGTCCTTGGTGATTATGCCTTGGGATTTTGAGCAGGATTCATTTAGTGTGACGGTATCTAATTGCTAGGTGGGGCTTGTATCATCTAGTATCAGAGTATTACCTCAACAGACCAAGGTGTAGATAGTGAAATCCCCGGGTAAGTGGGCCTCTGCTCAAGGATAAGTTATTTAAAAGGGGTGAATATGATGCATTCCACATCATTTACTAAAGGGGTTCTTTGATAATTTATATAGATGGGTCAACCTTGTACTCTTAAATAGATTTTAAGTAGAGTGAGGGTATTTCTTGAGCAATTATGCCATTAAGGTTCATATCAAATGGCCTTAAGGAATTTTTGGTGGGACCTGTTTAGTATGATAATATCTAATCATTAAGCAAGACCCATATCAGATTGATCTAGCAAAGTTAAGGGTTAGTCAACCACCAATCCCTTAGATGAACTATTGGTTATATATTTAGGTCAATCAACAAAATGGAAAAGGTCATTCAACCACCATTCAAGGAAATACAAAAGTAGGGTTTTGAAAGGTTGAAGGGTAAAACAAGTAATTTTTTTTATAAAGATAAGATGATTACTTAATGTTAAAAGGTCAAGAAATCATTAACAAACTAATTGTCTAGAAATTAGGGTTAGCAAAATTTAGGATATTATAGTGGTGGTGGTGGTGGTGGTGGAGGAGGTGATGGTTGTGGTGGAGGAGATAGTGGTGGAGGTGGAGGTGGTAGATATGACGACAAAGGTGATGGTGGCGGAGATGGCAACAGAGGTGGTGATGGAGGAAGAGGTGGTGTGGGTTATATAGGGTTGCAAACTAGAATAAGAGTAATTTTGTCAAGATATATTAAACTTTTATGTAAAATTTACCCTTTACCCCCGGATTCATCCAAAAAATGGGACTAACAAAATATAAGTGATTCGAGGTGAATACTTAACTTATATTAACTTAGGTAAATATTGTTAAATATATTCTCAAACAGATTAAAATTGAGGTAAATTATTTTATTTATCCCAACTCACCTCAATACAAACCAATTATTAGAGGTTATTTGTTTTAGAGGTCAACCGAGGTTAAGTGACATTTTTTTTATTAACATCATTTAGTAAAACAAAAATGAGACTAATTAGGTTAGGTTAGGTTAAATTTTAATCTTTGTTTAACATAAATTCATCCTAAATTTTTTAACTCTTAGATCAATGTGATGCAAACCAAGGAGCTGGACTTGTTAATCATACACTTGGGGATGATGCAAATCCTTCACAAGACCCTTTGTCACTTCCAAGTGGTCCAATTACAAGATTTAGAGCCAAACATTTCAAAAAAACACTAACTGGGCTAATCCAAGAGATTTGGGTTGATTCTAAACAGACCAAGATGGGCTCAAATAATAATCAAGACTTAGTCAACATTATCAAAGAAGTTGAAGATACTAATATTTATGCAAAAACATTTCCAAAATGATGTAACCATCAAAAGACATGAATTTGATGAGTTTCAAGATATTAAATAGAGGATTAAAACATAGTATTGAATGGTTGTGTTAAATACATTAAACTTGGTCATTTAGCTATTTATGATTGCCTTTAGAATTCCAAGAGGCCTAAAAAATGTGGGAACTTGTTTATTTTGTTGTTTGTGCTAATTTAAAGCTTCAATTATGACTTTTCCTATTCTAGGAGGGTGTTTTAAAGCTTTAGTTGTGACTTTTCCTATTTTTGGAGGGTTGTTCCAAGTATATATGGGTATTTCGAGATAAATAAGGATATAACGTTTTCAGAAATTATCATATTTGTGAGGTTTTGTGTTCCTCTTCGTTCTTAAAAGAACTTGTAGAACTTATCAAGTTAGTCTTCGTTCTAGGATTGAAACCTCACAAATATGATAATTTTTGAAAACGTTATATCCTTATTCATCTCGAAATACCCATATATATACTTAGAATAACCCTCCAAGAATAGGAAAAGTCACAACTAAAGCTTTGAAACACCCTCCTAGAATAGGAAAAGTCATAATTAAAGCTTTAAAATAGAACAAACAACAAAATAAACAATTTCCCACGTTTTTTAGGCCTCTTAGACTTCTAAAGGCAACCATAAATAGCTAAATGATTAATTTTAATGTATTTAACATAACCATTTAAGAACATGCTGTAATCCTCTATTTAATATCTTGAAACTCATCAAATTCATGCCTTTTGATGGTTAGATCATGTTGGAAACTTTTTTGCATAAATATTAGTCTCTTCAACTTCTTTGATGATGTTGACTAAGTCTTGATTATTATTTGAGCCCATCTTGGTCTGTTTAGAATCAGTCCAAATCTCTTGGATTAGCCCATTTAGTGCTTCCTTGAAATGTTTGGCTCTAAGTCTTGTAATTGGAGCACTTGGAAGCGACAAATGGTCTTGTAAAGGATTTGCATCATCCCCAAGTGTATGATTAACAAGTCCAGCTCCTTGGTTTGCATCACAATGATTAATATAGGTTAAGGTTAATGTTTTAATAATCATTACCTCTGTTAATCCAAATTTATAACTTATTCACCTAAGTGTGATGAGCTGGAAGCTGACGTGTGATAACAAGTTAACTTTTGTTAGTTAATTGTAATCTGTTAGATTAGTTGTTTGTTATTAACATATGAGAGTTGTTGTATTGCCGGAGAATATATACATCAGTCTGATAATTGAAGAAACCACACGAAATGAATTATATACCATTTTTAGCCTTCCACCTTTCTATCACTCTTTTCTTGATCAATACAACTATCGGGTTCTATTCCTCCATTAGAACTCCTTACTTGTATGCTTGGGTACTCTCTTACCAAACAAGTGACTAAGTATAACACTAAGTTAATCTAATAAATATATATAAAGCATTTTAAAGCATTTACCTAATCTAAATTCATAGGGAGTGAGATGCACGAACAACTCGTTTGTAAGGGATGCATCAATGGCATAGTTGATGTCTGAAGCTGGTTATTATATAATCTTAGGGTTTAGTTGTATAACAATTAAAATCAAGAGTTTAAAATCAAAAGTCTAGATTGTCATGCTACAAAAACCACCGTTAGCATAAAATCTTTGATTACAGGAAAGGATTAACGAGACAATTTCACCTAATAATCTCTTGTGGTCGAGACATAAGATCACTTTGACCTTTCCTCCCAATCCAAATACACATTTATTCTAAAACATTCACTGTGCAAAGCCCGAGTGATTCATACATGTGTGCTCGCATTTACAATCCAGAATTACAATATGAGTTGCGAGGAGTCATGAGGGTAAGAAGCCCATATTCTACTCCAAAAATTCGTTTAGCATATTACATCACTGTTGGAAGAAAAAAAAAGTACAGAAAAAGGGTCATGAAGACGGTCATCTTAGCAGGAACTGGACGGATCTCAGACTAGGTTAGTTTTTTTCATTTCCCCGCCGTAATTGGCGGGTTAGTTTAGCCTTATCAACACTGGAATCATGATTTAGTGTCAGCAATTGGATTCTTGACCTCCAGCGAGCCATGGGTTCTGTAGACATTGATGTGCAGTTGGCCGCTTCTCTGGAGCAAAATCTAAAAGAGGGCAAAGAAACTGAGCAAAATCCTGAGCATCTGCCTCGGAAAATTTGTACTTCTCAACCAGCAATCTGTCTAAAGGCCAATGCTTTAGCCTCTTTATTCTCTTTAAGTCACCGTACCTATCAAAGTAATCTTTAGAACGGGCTCCTCCAACAGCTAGCTGCTCAGCCAAATCGCAAGCAGAAATTGATGTCAAGAATAGTTATCACAAAGCCATATAGTTGTGGTTAAAATGCTCACCTTTCGAGGCATCTTCCCAAGTAGTTCCATCATAAGTGCAAGGTGATCCTGAAAAACCAGCACAAAATAGTATCACTTGTTGAAGATCGACAACATACTTCCACTCATATCCTGTTAGCTAGCAGGATAGCCACTACAATCATCAACTCGTCGCTCCCAAAAGAGTATGGAATCATGGACAACGTTATTGTATAAATCCAGGCCGTGTCAAATTATGAGCCTCGGAATAGTCTGATCACGAGTACAAGGCCAAGAGGATGAGAGACGCTATCCAATTTAGTGTAGCTTATGGTAAAAAAAAAAGTATCGTGAGTAGTTTCCATCCGTGCAAGAAGCTATCCAATTTCAAAGTCTATAGACAAAATATTCCACAAGAAGCAGAGTCTCGACCCTCAGGACAATATCAAATTAGAAGTTATTTAGTAACCTTCTATGCTACGTGTTGAGCCAGATGAAATTCAAGAATCTACACCAGAAATGCTCGTCAAAGATGTTCTTAGCCTTCAAGTCTAAGTTTACTATATTTAAGTAATTCTTCATGCAAGACCCTCCTACACTATGATGTTCTCACAACCTCTATTATCTTATTATGTACAAAACTCAAGGTCAAGTTTTCATCAACCAGGGAAAAATGATGCAGATACAGTTGTCGGAAATATTTCATTTATTATCAGATGGAGGTTTAGATTATTTCCTATATTTAGTGATCACTCATAAGTTCAGATAGTCCCTTCATTTTAGAAAGTCCTTTTAGGTAAAAAAAAAAATTTCAAAAATCAAAAAGAAAGTTCTAATAAATAAGTCAATGCCTACTTTTCATATTTATCTTTACTTTTCCTTTTTCAAGTCCATTTTTTTTTGCATCTTATGATCTAATATTATTGGTTCAGACAAACTTTAAGCCATTTGTCGTACATATTATTTTCAAAACCTCATTATCTATATTATCAACCATATTATTACTTCATGAGTACGCCGTACTATTTTTTAGTAAATATTTAAATTATCCAACGCTATTACCTTTATACTCTTATTAAATATACCCACATATTAGATGAGGTACCAAGCACCATTATTACTTCAAACATAAATAAAATCTATCAAATATCATTATGAAAGCAGACACATTATTACTTCATCAGATCAGATATGGCCTAACAAACAAACATTTCTTTTTCTATGCATTAATTATAGTACTGTTGTCCAAGAAGTGAATAACTATAATACTAAAGGTATAGTTATTACCTTTTAAGATAAAGGGTGAATTATTAAAAGAACTTACTGTTGGAAACAGGAGTACCAGTTAGTTTAGAGATTATCTTTTAGGTTGAGAATAAGATAATTGTATCTATCTTTATAGTCATTTGGTCTATATAAGAACCTTAGGCACATATTATATAGTATAAATAAGATTATTGTATATATCTTTATAGTCTTTTGGCCTATACGAGGGCCTTAGGCACATATTATTCGTCAGATCCGATAAAAGTAAGAATGTAGAGAGGAAATTTTGGGATGTTTGTATAAGAGAAATTGTCCAAAATTATTGACGCAAATCACCATGTTTATTATTAAAGAAAGAGAAATGAAAGTAAGATTTACTATTTATTCCTATAGCAAGATATTTTTGGCAAGCGGTCAGCTTATTTATGGTGACACAAGAAAGTTATAGCGGACGAAGTAATTTGATTTTAGATCAGTTAAGAACACAGTTTATTTACAAAGAGAATATTGTGCTCAACTTTTTTTAATTAAGTATTCAACATAACGAAGTCTGTTCCTAATTATAAATATATATTGCCTTTATGTAACCAGTTGATGAAAAATAATATTTAGTCACTATCTATTACATAACTCAAACCACCTAATTTGTCCCAATACACAAACACACACATATTGGGAATCTAAATTGATATAAAACCATATAAGCCATAGCCATTGGTCCCCATCCACATGAAAGAACATTAAAGAGATCAAGATCAAAGAAATCAGAAAAGGATGGCAAATGGTTCAGCAAAGAACAAAAAAAATATTGAAAAGAAAAGAGCAGCAATATGAAAAGTTTCCTACCTCATCATCACTGTAGCCTTGACCCCCTTTAGGAGCAAATAACATGTCACCTGTAGCAAGCTCAAAGGCGGTACAAGCGAAGGACCACATATCAACAGAGCTACAGTAGCCAGTCTGAAGAATAACTTCAGGAGCTCTGTATTGCCTCGTTTGAATTTCTTCCATGAACGGCCTATCCGCCCAACAAGCATTTCCAAAGTCTACAATTTTGCACCTCAAATCAATCCCATCCAGAGATCTCTGTGGCTTTACATTCTCTCCTAAAACCCCTCCCATGGAAGCCCTTCTCCCAGATATCCTAGCTGCTGCCCTCCTTGCACTTTTCTTCAGCCTTTTGTCAATCAAATTCATAGTAGATACACCATTCATGTTGCCTTCAGGCCTCTCAAGTATTGGGGTAAGCCCAGACCTAACTGGATCCTTAGTAGGATCAATGGTAGAAATGAGAAGGATGTTTTCAGGTTTTAAGTCAGTGTGGATAATGTTTAGTTCTCGATGCAAGTAATCCAATCCCGATAAAACACATCTGCAAATTTCCTTAACTTTATTCAACTCCAAACCTTTGTGGCGGTTATATCTAATTAATCGGAGTAAGCTATCTCCAAGAAACTCAAGCACCATGCATAAATGCTGTCCATTTGGGCCTATATGCTTAAAGTGGTCAATCAGCGGGACTACAAACCATGACTTTGATGAGTTACCATTAGTGATAGCTGAAAGGACTTCAATTTCGTGATGTGCAGCCTGAGCAAACTGAGGTGCACTTTTCTGAATCTTCAGAGCGACGTAGCACTGAAAATGACAAAACATCAAATTAAGGTAAATTGAACACATAAAAACACTAAAACAATGAGTATAAACTAAGTGACAACTGCCATGGAGTAAGAAAGCAGGAATATTCCATTCAAAGCATCCTAATCGAAGTTCCATCTTTAGCCCAGTTATTATAAAAACAGCACATCCATAACAAAAGTAGAACTAAGTTTAACATTTTGGGGAGATGGGTAAGCATGACAAGATAGCTGGCTCTGAGAAAATGCAGTAAGGTAATTTTCATTTCATCTCAGCTCATTGCCATACTTAATATTTCATCCCCAGGTTTATACAACTGTAGGAAGCAAGATGGGGGAAAAAATTACCAAAGCAATAACCAACATACACAAGTATTAACATAGTTCTTTAAATTTTTGTCTGAATTTGACATATAGGAAAAGGAATCAAAATCAGCACAGATCAGATCAATGCCCTCAATAAACTAACCAGCAACATGCAGAAATCCGCCAACTTATAAGTCTTTCTAATCACTGAAATAAAGCTACCAGAAGTTTAGAACACATTCAAAATGTTCATTAAGTTCAAGTCTTCACGAGACAATAAATGAGATTTAATTATAAAAAGAATTTCCTCATCCCCACTATTTTCCGTTTCCTCCTCCTGGGCAGCTTAGTTATGAGGAAACTGAGACACATATACACTATAAAACACATACACATACTTCAATTTAGGGCACATTAACTCATACGCTGAAGTTCACAACTCAATGTATGCTCTTTTGCAACCAATTTGTAAGCCTTAAAATCTACTAACTGAAGGTGCAGAAACATAATAAAGCACTGACTATAATTCCTATTATACATACAAAGCAAAATCAATCACAAAAATAAAGGAGATCCATATTTTGAATCTATCACAAACAGAAAACTCTCAAATATACTAGATACTGAAAGAAAAACGAATATACCATTCAAAGAGACTAGACTATATTGCAACTTGTCAAACAGTTTGCAACTCCCTAGAATCAACAAAGGTTATTATGTTTACGTGTTCATTGTAACTCCACCACTGCAAACACAACAGTATTCTCAACAACTAGATATTTCAAGCTTCTTCTGCTTGTCAGCTTGGATATAGTTAAGTGCTGAAGCACCATAGCCAAAAACCTAACATTATTAACAGTTATTACTCCCTTTATGATATTACATAGTTCAGTGAACTATGCGCAAATGTGAAAAAAAGCTTCCCATTGCGTAAAATACAATATTTGTCTTTCTTTATTCCCTGTAACAACACAGACTCATAACAATGCATCAAAGAAACCAGTGCCTCAAAGCTTGACAATAGTAAGGCTCAGAAAAAAATGCAGCAGCACATATGGGAAAAATGCAAGAACACAATAATTTGAATATGACAAAAAGAGAGGCATGATTCAATGACAGAAAAAAGTGAGTGGGAAGGACAGCTAAATGAAGTGTCATAGTGAATATTCAACAAGAAAAGTAAATCATGACAGGAGCAGACAGGCCTAATATTCCTCTTATAACATCCTGCCCTAAAATCTTTCAAAATATGTTTAAAATTATATTGATATAAAATAAAATAATTTAAGTTTTGGAAAGGGCTTAAAAAAATGGGAGAAAACATGAGTTTTAGGCCTCTACCAGTAGACTGGTCTAGGCCTAAACCAATCGACCAATTCATCCTGGGACTCAAGTTATTACCCCAAAACCCAGCAAACTGGTTTGTGAGAACATCCAAGCACTTTCTGGCTTGGATTCAGTTCTTCTCCCACTGTTTGCCCTCTTTGTGCTAATTAGCATATTTGGATGCCTCAAGTTATTTTCATATTATTTGAATAACAATTCGATTTTATTTTAACAAAAATCTCCCAAAAGGTATTTTCCTCACCTACCCTCCTTCCTCTTGTTTCCCCTCTCTCCTTGACCTTAGGCATGCTTGTGCAAGCCTGATTGGAATGTTGTCACTTTCCCTTGGTCTGTTATGGCTAGATTTTCTTCAATACCTCCCTTACTTCCATCATACTAATCCCTTACACTCATGTCTCTTACCCAACCTCTAGTCCATACTCCAACTCTCTCTTTATTACCCCTTTTGTCGACTAGAGATGTAAACGGAACAAATTTCACCCGAAACATACTTAAACGGATTTAGATAAACAGATATAGAGAATGGAAGAAAATACCCGTAGGATTCAGGTGCATATGCGAGTAAGGGATATCCATACTTGTACCTGTCTACCCGCTATATAATGAGTATAAATTAAAGTTGAAATTGTCATTTGTCGTAATATTAAATGGGTTTATCCATTAGATAATCTATTTATCCATCAGTAAATGGGTTATCCGTAGGGTAATGGACATCTGATGGTTACAGATATAGATATATTAGTGGATGCCTACTCAGGTATAGGTATGAAATTTCATATCAGGTATGGATATAGCTATGGACGTACTCATCCTGAACCCACCCCTTTTACATCTTTATTGTCTACTAGCAGGGTCGCTGCCTCCCAAACAATAAAACTACGGTTGCAGTCGCGGTTGTGGTTATAGTCGTAGTATCGAAATGTCATGAACAATATTTTCTATGTCGAGGCATTATTTTTTTTCGCAACAAATATTAATAAATATCGGTAAATGTCGGCAAATATTGGTAAATATCAATAAGATATCAGCAAATATCGAATGACAACCGATATATCAACAATAAATACATAAAATTCTAAAACTGTCGTGTATCGCTAATTTCATGTATTGACTAACCAAAAAACAGCTAAATATTGATTGATATTTAATTGTATGCATCCTTCCTCTCTCTCATCCCTTCTGTTGACTAGGGCTTCTATGCCCTTCATTCTGATTGTTTTTGCATTATCAAATTCAGCTCTCCTTGCTTTTTTCTAATGTGTATGGAAAATAAATTGGGTTATGCCAGAAGATGGTGGAATTTACGGTAGTCACCACCAAAATGAAAAATGGAAAAAAAAAGTGGAGGTTAAAAAAATAGGAAAATATGAACTTGAATATTCCTCAAGAACAAATACTCACATCTACCATTCAAGGTACACAACTCTTGAGATAAAAGAAGTAATATTTGAAGATAGGATTTAATCAAATTCTTCACTCACGTTTGAAGGTCAATCTTACCAAAATGAAGGAAATTATGGGAAACCAAATCAAAATTTTCCTTCATGAATGATTCCAACACTTAAAGGAGCGAGTTAGGTTTCATTTAGTTACAGTCTGACTAAATTAAAAGTTCAAAGGGCTGATTTGGTTAAGATCAAACTAGTATTTTTCTAAGGAGACTAACTTAGCTAATTTAATTATGACCAAAAATAAATCAGCCATTGACTTTTGTGGGCGGTCAAGTTTCTCTGAATCAGCCCCCATGCCCCTAACATCTGATCTTGAGGTTTCTTACAAATTAAAGGGCTAAAAAAAATAGCTAGGACATCATTTGACTTTGCAAAAGTAATCCAAGACCTAAGTAGTTGCTTTAGGGGCAGATTTAAGTACAATAATGACTGAATAAAGCTTGATTGCTAACAAAGGTCCGATGATTTTCTCTAGCCTAACTTTGACCCATGTTGCCTCTGCAGACCTTTGGAAAAATGTTGCAGGCTTAAAGGACCATCATGACCTGATTATAGCTTGCTTTCCTTCCATAATCTGTTATTGTCTTTAACCTTTATTTTTGTGCCCATAAAGTCCTAAAGAGCTAATTTGATGCCACTGTTGTGGGCCTGGACGTTGATGTGAGGCAGTGAACCATTTAAGCCAAAAAATGAGCCACTAGATTGGGTTTTAGCATGGCTTTCATGGTTTGTGTTTTAATTAATTTTATTAGTCTAGGTGATAAGGCTTATATGTCCTCCAAATTTAAAAACATTAATAGCTAAATTATTATTAGATGCTCCTGCATCAAACTCCTCAGGTTGTTTGAGAATTCAACTTGTTGAATCCGACATTAGCATAACACTTGTCCTTCAAAAAAATTATGGAAATAAGGGATAAGAATAACTGTGCCTTAACACAACAAGACGACGGATCCATGATTCTCAACGAAATAAAATAAAAAATAAAAAATCATGACCCATGGTAATCATAAGAAGGAAATGGTAGTGGTGAAGCCAAAAACCATAAGTATTTGCCCGTGTGTAAAGTTTCTTAACAAAGGGGTGAAAGTTAAGTCTAGAGACACTTAACTTCTCACAAAAATTCATGTGCTTACATCTAGTAGGAGGTGGTTCATGAGATAGAAAAAATGTGTGCATAAATGCATCCATTGAGGAACAGCAAGGAAAACCCAAAACACTCGTAAAGTTACTCTCCTCAATAAAGGTTAAGGAATGATTTTTGTGACTTCCTCAAGGATATAAGCTTCATGTTGTCATAGCATAGGAGGAATAACAAGCATATCTAGGGGAACAACATGAAACACGTTACTAAAACTAAGACTTCTTATAAACAAAGAAATAAGAGTTTCAATATTTACCTTAACTTTAATATAGAATTCAGTTTGTTGGGGTTCAAATAGGTTGGAAAGGGCTGTTGTAAGAAGCTTGGTTATCTCTATTGATGAAGTAGCAACCATGTTAGCATTAACATCACAAGTAATAGCCAAACACTCCTCTTGGATGATTCTCACTACTTCCCCTTCCTCAATGCCATCCAAAGATTCATTTCATGATTGAATCTCTTTTTACAGCATTGTCAAGGCCTTTAAATTTGCTTTCTTGATGTTGTGATAGGATGCAGCTTGTAGATATTTTGATTTTGGAAGTAGAAGACACCTCCTTATGCTTGCTTAGTTCCATAGGAGTGAATCATGTAACAATTCTTTCTTGATTGCAAGTAGCCACTTTGTTGTAAAAGTCACAATCGTGAGTTAGTGGTAAGAACTCCTTTCTCATGAGTTTCTTTAACTTCCTCCATGACTTCACCTTTAGCCTTTCCTTCAATCTTCCTTTGATGGCAAAAATTTTCCCACCAAATAGAAGCACAACCTTTAAATCTCTTGATAGCAACTTTAAAAGCCTCTTCATTAGAGTATCCCTTTGTTTCAAACACCTTTGAACATGCTTTCTCCCAACGAGGATAATCTCCAAGGCCGAAGAGGCCATTAAAGTATAATTTTTCTTATCACTCCCATTGTCTTTCTTTCTTAATTGTGATCTTTGAGCTACCATATCTTTAAGGTGATGATGAATCCACTTAAGATCTTCACTTATAGCTTGCATGCTTCTATCAAATGAGGTTGTTCTTTCTTTCTTTCTATATGTATATATATATATATATATATATATAAATTATTTTTGAATTTTCAAAGGTCTAAAGGGTGGTAGGTGAAAATGGGGTTAAATGGAGGCGGATGATGGTTAGAAGATGGTTTTTGTGTGTGTGTGAGTGGGTGGGGTGAAAAGGAAAAAAAAAAAGATAAGACCTAATTTAATCAACTTAAGCTTTGATACCAATTTGATGCATAATGGATACAAATTGGGTTAAACTAGATCAAGACTTGATTTGAGTTCCGCCGAAAAGGAAAAACAGAAATGGAGAATAAAAGAGAGGGAAAATGATTAACAAACATCTCCTATGATCAACTTACTCACAATCACCAACCAAGGTTTACAACTCTTGGCATAAAGAAGGTAAGATTTTGTAGGTAAATTCAATGAAAATCTTCACTTGGCTTTGAAGGTATCAATCTCAAGAAATGAGAGAAAATAGGGCATCCCAATAGGCTCTGTCTATTCAGATAAAAATTCTAACACTTTTTAGATAGTTATTAAGTTTTTCTCAGTTACAATTTAATAGCAAAAAAGTCTGACTTGTTGGTATCAAACTAAATGTTATCTAAAAGAGAGCTAACCATCCTAGTTTAGATCTAACCAAGAGTTAATCAGCCATTGACTTTTCTGGCTGTCAAACTCTAGTGGCCTGCCCATCCTATACTTACAAGCTGATTTTAATTAAACCTACAAATTAAGTTTTTTTTTTTTTTTCAAATATAACAGTAAAAGTAACTCTGCTGAAAAATAAATAAAACACTATTTTGCTTATTCCCAGACTGATTGCTACAGCCCTTCCTGCCTCCTTTGTTTTCTGCACCCAATCAGTCCAAAAGTGCTTTCCCCAAACTGATTGTTATTGTCCTTCCTGTCTCCATTGTTTTCTGTACCCAGTCAGTCGAAAAGTGATTTCCTCATGCCCTTACACAAGACCTGATTTACATGGTACAACCAGCAGTCCTTTGTGTCATAAAAGTGCTGTCAAATCCTTCCATAAAATGGGCATCCGCTATTGTACTTGTGTTGCTGCTGATTGTCATGACTTCAGCACCAACATTGCCCCAAAATTAGACAATCTTGCAGCCAGGGGTCCCAAGGCCTGTTTGGCTACTTCCCCCATGCCTCACACCTAATTTAGGTGTCCTAAATTACTACCACATTCTTCCTTTTTCTGGTGGCTGCTGCCCTCCTTTATATTTGTGCTGAACAAACTCCAAAAAGGTGCATAAGTTGCTAAAAAATGATGTCAATCAATTCATAAAATATAGCTGCTGCTACTGGTGTGGAATTTGAATCATTAGAGGCCGTTTGTGAGCCATTTTTTCCTTAAACAAACTACTCAAAAGTCATCAGTATGGCTTGATTTGGCTTTTAATTTTGTGTCCAAAGTAACAGAATTTGCTGCTACAGTAGCAGCATTATGGAGCTTGAATCTTGACTCATGGAAGCATGCTTTGTCATCCTCGTTGTTTGCACGTGATGATTCATTTGCTTGCTTGTGTTGGGGATTAGTGTGTAGGAGTTGGGACCATGGTTGAGTAGAGATGATTTGATGATGCCTTAAATCTTAAGAACTAATGTCCAAGGATCTTTATCCTTTTGAGTTCAAGAATGGTTTAGTTCGATAGGAAGTCAAACCAAGACCATAACTTGAGCCTACTAGAACGAAAATAACCATGTAATGGTATTCTTGAGCCTTGTAAAGATTGAGGACAAAGTCACAAAAATTTTTATTAACAAAAAATAAAAATGATGGTGGATGCTCCCGCGTCATTCTCTCTTGTCTTTTCCTTAGAATTTTCTAAGTGTTGGAACTTTGAGTTCTTCCCTCGTTCCCTCCTTGCAGCCGATCCTTCTCCATCCTTCCTTCTTCTTGATCCTCATTTTAGCTCCTCTTTGTTATCTTAAACAAAGAAGGGTTCCAGTAAGGAAAGGGTTGAGGAATATTGAGTTCTTCTTCTTGGCATTCTTGGATATTGAGTTGAGGTAGAGGATTTTGGCCTCCCTTCTATTCTTTTCTTTTTTCAAGTGTTTTAATTGAATTATTAAGGTTTTTCCTGATTTTACCTAGGAAATCAAGAAGCTTGGCAGGGTATCATTGAACAAGGTCTTCTTTACTAGAAGAATGATTGCTTAAGGTAAATCAAACTTACCTTAATATGGGGTTGGCTAATTTGTATGGTATTGTGCTATCCATTAACCTATATGCTTCTCTTTAAATTCAAGCATGAATTGTGTATGTCTTAGTAATATATGTGATAGAATGAGATTATAGAAGCATGGTTTGATGATATATATGATATGTTGAAAGTATGGCAGCATGTTAAGCCATTTGGGCTACTATGGTGAATTTTGGTGATTTTGAAGTATGTTGGTAATTAGATTTCCTAAGCGTGATCTCTGAGTAATAAGCATGATTTTTGTATGAGTTCAATATTTAAACGTATGTTAGAAAAACATGATCAATTTAGGCTTTATTTGGAGTTAAATCACATGATATATCTGTTTTCTCTAAGAAACTAGGCAACTAGTATGTGGCAAAATCAATCGATTGATTTTAACCCACCAATTGATTGGTTAATGGAATGTTATGTCGTGGTTTCAACCTTACACTAGTCTACTAGTTTGCAAGTTGAATGGGTACCCTCAAACCAATTAACTAGTTCATGATCTATCTATCGTTGTTGTTCCCGAACAAACCAATTGGTTCATGGGACCGGTCAACTAGTTCCCTGGGACAGTTTTGGTACTTTTTGTTAGTTTGACTATGGGCTCAACTTTGATCTTTGACCTTAGGTTATGTGTTTCACTTTAGAGATTCACCTTTATATTTATGTTTGGCCTTGAATTATTAGGCATAAGAAATTGATATTTGATTGAGCCATTGAGGAATATTAGATACCTTTGTCGAATATGCATACTTAGGGTTATGTTACTACGGTTACTAAGTGCCCTCTAACCTCGGAGTCAAAATGTGGAGGGTGTTCAAGATCCCAATGCAAGCCCCTTGGCACTAGTGACAATTATGGTGGGTGTTACATACCTAAAATTAAGCACATACCCCATTGTCTAGGAGTCCAAGCATACAATAAAACCGCAGTTATGGTTGCGATTGCGGTTAAGGTCGCGGTGCGGCGGTATTGGGGTGTTACGAATGATATTTTATATGTCGCGGTTGTCGTGGCATAATTTTTTAATTCTTTTACACAACAAATATCAGCAAATATCGGTAAATATCGGCAAATATCGGCTAATATTGGCCAATATCGGTAAACTATCGGCCGATATCCGAATTTTCGCCAATATCGCGGCGATAAGTATGTGATTTTCTGAAACGGCCGCATTTTCAGAATTTCGCATCGCGGCTGACCCAAAACCGCGAAAGTACAGCCGATACGCAATTGCAGTACCAATATTTCATTGTATGAGTCCAAGTATAAAGGATGTTGAAGATCCTAGTATGGGCCCTTTGGTGCTAGTGTATAGTGGTAGAAGTTTCATTCCTATATTTGTCCCCATTGAGCTAATGATAATTAATCAAGAGATAATTAATAAAGATTTCTTAGGTGACTTTTGGTATCTTGAGATGATGTTGCATATGTTTAGCTTATGTGTTATGTTTAAGTAATAAGTATGCCTATATATAATATGTGCTAGAATAATTATTGTTGTAAATGTTAAGCATGTTTACCATGTACTATCTAATTAAGCATGATCCCCTATATGTAGCAAGAGTATTTACTGATATTACCTAGTGGAGTCATTATAATGATCTGGCTTCTATTCTGATATGTAGAGGACAAGACTACGAGTCTCAACTTAAGTATGTTAAGGATGATGACACGGGCAAATGGTTAGTCATTTCTTGGAGATTATTTACTTTTGTAGACTGTAGTCAAGAATTAGGCTAACCAGATTAGCTAGTTTCATTAACCCATTGTGTTGGGTTTATTTTATACTTTTGGTTATTTAAACTATTGGTTTTGGTTCTTATATGTTTTGATGTCGTAGGACATTGTCATATCATCGCTATCATTGTCTCATGTTAGTCTCTTTAGATCATTTAATTGTATGGCTCTGTTTTGTCTTGAACCAGACATAAGTTATTATGTTCAATGAGCCAGTGACATCCCCAATTTTGGTTATAATGTTTCTACATTATCTTCAAACAAAGTTTTTTATTCTAAATATTTGAGGGTGTTACAGCTCTCCTCACAGGTTGATGCTATTACCAAGAAGAAAATTTCTCCTATTTGCCAAAGAGTAGAAGAGATAGAAAGATGACTTGCCATTATTACAAGTAATAGCATTTGGATGAAGAGTTAGCATGCTCCTAACGTAATGAGATAGAAGGGGGGGACCCAGCAGTTCAGCATCTCTGTTCCCAGTAAGTAAAGAAATAGGCAACTGAGAGAGAGAGTGAGAGACAGAGAGAGAGAGAGAGAGAGAGGTAGCTCAATGTTCCCACTTAGATTGTATAATACATCAGTTGATGGAAAACCAAAGGAGCTTATTTTTACCTTAATAAGAGGAACAAAACTGAGTCATGTAGTGATGTTCCAGACAGTGAATTCATGTAAGGAATACAGTACCACACAAATCACCCCATTCACGAGTACATGCAGGGAGCTACAAATATTTATTTCTAAATTTTACCATTCAAGTAAGCTGCAAGACCAAACTCAATCCGAAATATAGCCAGAAGTCGAGAAGGAAGCCATCAACCATCGCAAAAAGGTAATTAACTGTTTGAGGATAGATCCAAGTAATTAAAAGATTATGTGCTTTCTCTACCTAAAAGCTAACTCCTACCATGACTTTGTAGTTTTCCAATAATTTGGAAGCACTTTTAAGCTAATCTGTAGCTGTAGCTGGAACTTGAAAATGATTCAAGGATGCTAAAACTGGGTTTTTCTACATTGGCGACTGAAACAAAATCAGATGCCACTATAACCACCTGCTAAAATGAATCACTTCCAGCCAAAAATGTCCCTGAATGAAAGAATCTCCTGCTTTATAAATATTTTTATTGAAAAAAAAAAATCTACCAGACAAGAGAGCAATGAAGAATCAATCATTGTTCTTACCTTCCATTGGGTACATTGGCTCTCCATCTAAAGAGTTGTATCACATTCTCCTTATCTATAGGTAACCCTATTCACTAAAATGTTAAATCTACACCAAGGCATTAAACTCGACTGCAGGATCAAGACTGTCAAACCAGATTTTATCGCGTCCCCACAATAGCAAAGCCCCATAACCGTGAAGAATCATGCAGATACCAGCAAAATATAATCGAATGTGATAAAAAAGATGAAACTCCACCCTTTCTTTACTAGTAGCAGAGAACATGATCTTTAGATCTGAATAGCGAATGAACAGCATTCACATGGTTGAAAACAGTCATCACATCATCAAATGAGTGATTGATATAAAATCGTCAACTAAAATCCATGATTGGTAAAATAGAACAAAATATATTGAATTTCTTGCTGGATAAAGACAACCAAACCCACTAATCTATAAAACAAAACAACAGACAATCCAAAGATAAACACCAAAACCAAAAAAAAAAAAAAAAAAAAAAAAAAAAAAAACAGTTCAGCACAAATAGATGATCAAATTCAAAATGAAACGGAAGCATTGGGATCAAAGAAACATACGGATGTTAAAGTATCATAAGCAAGCCAAACAGTAGAGAATTCACCCCAACCCAGTTTTCTCTGAGCGAAGTAACGTCCTCCATTGAACGTATCACCGACTCTGACGGCATGGTACCCTCCTTTCCTGTAAGAATCGACTTCCTCCTCCTCTTCGTCTGACCCAGAAGACGATGACCACGACATCATTCACAATTCAATTACTCTCTGTCCTCTTCTCTGCTTGTTCTTTTTCCTTTTTTCTTATTTTGTCAATCTGATCAAATACAGAAATGAATGCGGGGTGATTTGGTCAGAATAAAAAATGGGCCTGCTTCAAATATTCCTCTTCTTATAGGAATGAGAATCGGTAAAGGGCGTTTATTATACATCGGGCAGCATAGAGAGGAATGTTGTCCGACCTAAGAGGGGGCACTAAATGCCGCCTTCAATACAGACTCATTCCACGTTTGTCTCTTTCTTGCACTTTCTTCACACTCTTCAGCAACTCATATCGATTGGCCTATTTTCAAGTAATTTATAGGTTAATACAAGGGGATGACTCAGACTGGCCCCTTCAGCAAACGAGTGATAACCTACAACTAGGGGGCGCTTCTTACGGATGATAGAGGAGGAAATATACCTTGTATTATACATATTCGTATGAAATGAACTTTTTTTCCTGAAGATTCTTATGCGGAAGAGAATGGGTATTCTTCCAATATGGCTTTCCAAAGACTAAGCTTATGTTTGAAGATATTTATCAAAAATAATTATTCATAATAATTATTTATTTTAGAAATTTTTTAAGTTAAAAAAATTATAAAATAAGTAATTATCTATAATAATTACTTTTAATAAGTAGCTCAAAATATAATATCACGATAGTATTTTTAGTGGAAAAAGGAAGACATGATGTCAGATATTATTAATGGTGTAGCAACATGACTCGCATTAAATCCTTACATAGGAAATCGCCTATAACAAACAGGAAACAAAGTCTATGAGTACAAAGGAATACCCAGAAACTAGATTGACTAAACTGTTGGTACATGTATTCACCTCACAAAAAAGTGTGCTCAAGACAATGCTCCTACAATAAGCTCTGTATTCTTCTGCAATCAACAATAATGGAAGCATTAGCACCACCTACATTGCACTCTTCCTTGATCAAAGCAATGACTATCCTAGAGTGTGGCTCGACCCAAAGTCGAGAACAACCTGGGCTCGATGAGATTTGAAGATCGGGCCACAATGTCGAAAGTTTAGCAAAAAAAGGTTTAGAATTTTGAGAACAATGATAAACTAGTGATGGTTTTTTGCCTTCTACTGTTTTTCTAGTATCTCACATTTGTGGGATTCGTCATTTTATTTCAAATTTTATATCCCTCATCATGGCTCCTTATTTGAGATAAAAGTTTGAATTGGTTTTAGTGGTTGGCATTAGGGTCATTGGGTCACACTCATATGTCTCGTCCATCCGAGCCCACTTTTTTTTATTAGAAATTTTCTTCTTAAATAGTTATGGGTTGGGAAGCTTGGTCTTCGTCCATCCCACTTATTCAGACATTTTTGAATGCTTCATCAAGACAGTTCCCATGTGCATGAAGAGTGAGAGTCAGATTTCAAGTGTTTTGTCATTTTCTATTCATCTCCTTTTTTGTTGTTTTTTTAGTGGCATTAGGGAAAAAAATTCTTCACAAATCTTCTATATTCAAGCACAAAATATTTAGGAAAATTTTCTACATTTTCAGACTCTTCATTCTTGAGTGCACAAGAACGGAGACTAGTTGTATTAACCTTGGGGGAGATCTAGAATACTCGATTTGTACCACGGTGGAGCTATATTTTGCTTTAGAGCAGTAAAATTATTTCACGACACAACTGAATATGACAGGTTTGATTTTCTGCTCATCTTCTCCCTTGTTATTTACATATACTGCTATTATTTTTCTAACAATATAAAATGAAATACCGTTGGAAAATTAAGTACATTTACTATTTTAATTTGGTGTCTGATTGATTGTTGTCATTGCCTTGCTCTACTTTGCTGCACAATAATTTGGTTTCATACAATGGTAAATTCGTATTATGGTTTTGTGCTAATAATCAAAGTTAATAAATGCACAAAGCTCTAATTCAAATCAATATTCCCTACTAATTGGTCTTTTGAGTTTGATTACTCTGGTACGTCTATTGTGGGTGTTGTAAATTTGGTACTTTTTACCATTGAAATCGTGGGTTCGACTAGTTGTGTGTTGTTTTGCTTTGTATTCAATGACTAACACACACCAAGTCCTTGGTTGTTTGTTCTCATTGTATTTTTAGTTGATCTTGGGTTGCTCTTATTTTTGTGCTCATGATTTTTTGTTCGATGTTTGTGCCTCTGTTTGGATGCAACATTATATCAAGTGTTCCTGCTGGAATTGAGTTTTGATAGTATGCTACAATACTTTAGTGCTAGGCTATTTTGCTATATTGGTTTCTTTGCTTGCTTCTATTATCTTCTCAAGTGTTATATTTAAGTGTCTTATTACTAATAAGTTGAAATGGTTGCTAGTACTCCAAGGGTGATTCCAGAGATGTCCAAACTTGAGCCAATAGATAGAACTAATTACCATAGATAGTCACAAAAGATGGTGATATTATTTGAAGCATTGGAAGTAGACTATATATTACACCAGGATCCACCAGTAGATAAGGGTGGCGGTGTAGCTCCTTGGACTCCATCCACTACTCTAGCACCTGCTACCATAGAGAAAGCTGAGACAGATGCAAAAAAGAAGTATGGCAGGGATAACAAGATAGTTGAAGATCACTTGGTGTCTCATGTGAGCAATGAGCTATTTAATTTATTCTTTGGAGTTTCATCTTCAAAAGAGATATAGGAAACTTTGAAGAATATGTGCGATTCTAATGAGGCGGGCAAGAAGAAGCATGTGGCAGGCTTGCTGTTGAGATTTTAGATGGTAGATGGTAAGCTGGTCATGGAATGGGTTCATGAGTTTGAAATTTGGGTAGCTAATGTACCGAGTGAAGGCATGCAAATCTATGAGACCTTTCATACCAATATTCTCCGAGAAAAATTCCATCCCTCTTGGAGTAACTACAGAAACCATGTGAAGCATAAGAAGAGGGATTTGACACCACCAAAGTTGATCAACCATATAGGGACGGAGTAAGAAAATCATCTAAAGGGTAGCCATATGTTACATGCTACCAGGTCGATTAGTGTCACTATGGTCTAGTCAATTTCCACTAAAGACAAGCCTAAGGGTAAGAGAAAGATGCCCCAAAAGAAAGGTCAATAGAAGAATTAGCCCAACTTCAAGAAGGGTGACAAGATTTAGAAATGAAGGTCGCATGCTATGCTTACAGGAAGATAGGTCACATAGCTTATCAATGCTATAAGAGGCAGGGATAGCTAAATTAGATGCAAACTCAAAAGTGTGCTACTCCTCCAGCTCCATAGGCTAATGTTGATGAGACCGAGGAGGTCATAGTTGTTGTAGTAGTGGAAGTAAATCTTTTTGATAACAAGATAGATTAGGTCTTAGATACCTATACTTCCAAGCATCAATATGCCAACAAAGATCTCTTCCACTAGTTTGAGGATGCTACTAATGGAGAGAATGTGTGTGTGGGAAACTCTGCCCCTAATCGAGTTTTTGTTAAAGGAAAGGTTGTTCTAAATCTCACTAGTAACAAATCTTTATCTTTGAGTGATGTTCTTTATGTGCCATCTCTACGTAGAGACCTTGTTTCAGGTAGTTTGCTTAATAAGGTTGGAATAAAATTAGCCTTTAAAGCTAATAAGCTTGTTTTGACCAAGAGTGGGGTCTTTGTGGGAAAGGGTTAATTGGGTGATGGTCTCTTTATTTTGAACACTATTTTAGTTAATGAAAATGCTTCTACTTCTACTTATATTGTTGAATCACTTTCCTTATGGCATGGTAGGTTAGGCCATATGAATGTGGCTTATATCAATAAACTAAAAGGATGAAATTGATTAATGTGCTAGACACTAATAATTATGAGAAGTGTCTTGTTTATGTGAAAGACAAATATGCTAAAAATCCCTTCAAACCTATCACTAAAAGATCATCTGAATTGTCGGAATCGATTCATACTGACTTGGAAGATTTTAAGAACATTATGAGTAGTGAAGGAAAATGGCAATATGCGACATTTATTAATGACTATTCTAGATATACCAAGGTTTACCTCCTTAGGTGTAAGGATAATACCTAAGTTATGTTCTTAAAATATAAAGCGAAAGTAGAAAACCAATTGGACCATAAAATAAAGAGACTTAGGTTCGATAGGGGTGGTGAATATGAAACTAATTTCCTAAAATACTTCTATGATAGTCATGATATTGTGCAAGAGACAAGTGTCCTTTATACCCCTTAAAAAATGGCATAGGTGAAGGGAAAAATAAAACTTTAAAAAAATGATGAATGTTATGCTATTAAATTTGATATGTTTGACCAAATGTGGGGGAAAGTTGTGTGGCCTGTATCTTACATTTTGAATCGATTCCCTCATAATAAGCTTAACAAAACACCTTATGAGTTGTGGAAAGGCTTTAAGCCTAACTTGAAAATTTTAAAAGTGTGGGAGTGTTTGGATAAGGTTGGCTTACTTGTTTTTTTATGAACTAATGTGGGAACAAAAACTTTTAATTGTGCATTTATTAGTTATGTTTAAAATAGTGTTGCGTATAGATTTTTGTATTTAAGATATAACAATAGTTGTAATTATAGAAGTGTAGAATTCTTTAAGATTGTGTTTCCTATAGAAATAATGCATGTGATATTACCATTTATTCTAACACTTCTTCATTATCTTTTTCCATGCCTTCTTCATCATCTAATATTGTGAATGATAATGTGCATGAACATAGGATAAGTAAAATATAGACGATAGAAACTAGCTTTGGGTCTTATTTTGTTACTGCTTTCCCAGTTGAATATAATGATCTTGATAAGATTGATTTGGACTTTGTGTCTACTTATTTGATTGAGGATGACCCTAAAACCTATAAGGAAGCTATAATATCAAAAGATGCTAGTTTTTGGAAAAAGGTAATAAAAAATGAATTAGATTCAATAATAACTAATCACACATGGGATTTAATTAACTTACCTAAAGGATGTAAAAAAATTATATACAAATATATATCGAGAAAGAAATTAAGATTTGATGGAACCATAGATAATTTTAAGGCTAGATTGGAAGTTGTAGGCTATAGAAAAAAGAAAGAGGTTGACTTTTTTGATACTTATTCTTCTGTAACTAACATTGCCACTATACGTTCTTTAATCTCCTTGGTTTTTATCTATGGGCTTGTAGTTCATAAAATGGATGTTAAAATTATGTTTTTAAATTAGTGACATTGAGGAAGAAATTTATGTGGAGAATCATGAAGGCTGTGTGATTGAGGGTCAGGAGAACAAAGTATGTTGATTAAAAAAGTCATTGTATGACTTTAAATAAGCTTTTAAACAATGGTATGACAAGTTTGAACAAACTTTCGTGAACAATGGTTATGTGGTAAATGGATTCGAGTCTTATGTTTACTCTAAGATGTTTGATTGTGACTATGTGATTATATGTTTATATGTTAATGAAATGTTGATTCTTGGTACTAATGTGATTGTGCTCAATGAGACAAAATCATTTGTCATCTTACTTTGATATGAAAGATCTAGGGGAAGCTAATGTAATTCTTGGTATTAAAATGAGAAAATTTGAGAATGGATTTTCCTTGAGTTAGTCACACTATGTTTCATTGTCATGATAAATTCCTAGTAAAAACTCCCTATGATCTTATTATTCATTTAAAAAGGAACTAATGTTGTAGTGTTTCTTAGGAAGAGTATGCTAAAATCATAGGTAGTATGATGTTCCTCATGAATTTTCCTAGACTTGACATTCTATATGTCGTGAGTCGACAAAGTAGGTATGCTCACAACTCAAATAGAGATTACTAGACCATATTTCATCATCTACTTAGATACCTTAAGGGTATTAAGAGTTGGTGTTTGCATTTTAGTAAATTTCCTATTGTGTTATAAGCATTTACTTATGCTAATTGGCTTTTAGATAACGATGAGGACAGTTCCACCAGTGGATATTTTTTCACACTAGAAGGAGATGTGTCATGGAAATCTACCAGCAGACTTGTATTGCTCGGTCTATAATGGAGTCCAAGTTTATTACCCTTGAGTTATTTAGTCAAGAGGCAAATTAGTTAAGGAACCTATTAGCTGATGTGTCATTGTGGAGGAAACCAAATGTGTTAGTTTTCTTACATTGTGATTCACATGCAGCTATTAGTGTTACCAAGAACAATGTGTACAATAATAAATGGAGACACATACATGTGAGACACAATACTGTGAGACAATAGTTAAGGAATGGATTGATCTCCTTAGAGTTTGTCACATTAGAGAAAAATATAGCAGATCCTCTTATGAAGGGTATAACAAGGAGAGTAGCCCTTGAATCATCAAAGGGGATGGGGCTTAAGCCTTTAAGTTGAGAAAAGTATGGTGGATGCTACTTATGGTCAAACGAAGCCATATAATTATTCTATTACACTACATTCCCATCCCTATGGCATATTGTAGTGCTTTAACTGTAGGTTGATCTTAGACTCTTGATGAGTTCATAGCCCTATTTTTGGGTGCTCTTAGTGAGACAGACTTGATGAACTCGCTATTTGATATATATGAGGTTGAGCATTCCTAGCTCTTAATGAATCCATATCCTTTTATGGTAGTGTTGTTTAGAAGCATTTGATAGAGTGAAGGTGGGCTTCTTTCTATGAAAGACATCAGTTGTCTTTCTAGAGCACTCATGAGTACCCAAAGTGTATGTATGACCATTAAAGGTACTCATTTTATTTTATTTTTATCTCAGAAATTATTAAATTTAAAGTAAGATGCATGTTGTGGGGGTCACAATCGAAGCCAAGGTAGTTCAAGATTTGTTCACTCGCTATATACAATTGTTTCTCACTTCACCACATATCAATTCAATCCTCATCATATTGATTCTCAAGTGTTACACCTTTTTTGCCTAGATAACTTTTGTTTTTTGTTTCTATTTTATCTTTATTGGGAACAATGGCAAACCGGTGATGGTTTTCCCTTGTACTATTTTCCAACATACCATATCGGTGAGATTCACCGCTTTATTTTAGCTTTCATATCCCTCCTTATGGCTCCTTGTTTGAGATAAAAATGGGGAATGGTTTTAATGGTTGGTATTGGGTTGGTCATTGGGCCACACGCATGCACGCATGTGTCACCCACCCATTCAGCTCGAGCTAGGCTGGGCTAGGTTTGGGTGTGGGTGTAGATCATTGTTTTAGGTAGTCCCACTTATTATTTTAACTAAAATTTTTCTTCTTGAATAGTTTTGGATTAGGAAGCTTGGTCTCCATCCATTCCGCTTATTAAGGCATTTTTAAATGCTTTAGAAAAAGGTTTTCATATGAGTTAAGATTGGGAGCCTGATTTCAAGAGTTTAGTCATTTTCTCTTTTATCTCCTTTTTCATTGTTTTTTTTTTATTTAAGTAGGCCTTCAAATTTTTTAGTGGCATAAAAAAAAATTCTTTCTTCACAAATCTTTTCTATTCTTAGAACAAAACTATTTAGCCAAAGGTTCTGCATTTCCAAGCTCTTCATTCTTGAGTGCACAAGAATAAAGGCTGGTTGTGTTAACCTTGGAGGCAATCTAAAACACTTTATTTACACCATGTCTAGGTTGTATTTTGTTTTAGGGTAGTGAAATTATTTTACAACACAACCAAATCTGATAAGTTTGATTTTATGCTCATCTTTTCCCTTTCTATCTATGTATCCTGGTATTGATTTTTCTAACAAAGTTCACATCGATACATAAAATAAAACCTTAAGCTAGTGATCATGTGAGTCCCTTAAAATCTTTCAACACTAGCCAAGCCCGCGCCTTGGACAAAACACCCATATGTATTCAACTTAACCCATCCTTATGGTAGTAATGTCCTGTAGAAAGACCTAGCTTCTTCAAATCTACCTCCTACCATAACATTATATTGTTCCAAGACACTACCATTTCATTGGACTTTTTGATTAAGAAATATAATGAAACATGTGGGATCGACCATCTTTTAAATATGATTAAGAAAGATATATTTTTCACTGCTATAAATCACATACCAAACACCCCACCCTTATATACCTATCTATCTTATAATGATAAGTAAGACTTTGATAATCCACTTTTATCTATCTATGGGTATTATATAGACTATTTCACCATCTTATGTAATACACACGCACACATAATTAAATTATAAATACATAATAATCAATATATATATATATAAAGCAAATAATGACACATAATAGCACAATATAAGGATGCACTGGACCTATGGCAAACTAGAGAAAATATATTACCTTGTGCGGTGTTCCTAGCATATCGCATTGGTGGGATACACCTATTTCATATCAATTTTTATATCCCTTATTTTGGTATATTGTTTGAGTTGAAAGCTTTGTTTGGTTTTGTAAATTGGTCTTGGGCTGGACTTTGGACCATACACATGCACGTGCGCTACCCGTCCCCTATCAATTCAGTATGAGTCAATATTGGATGTGGCTCATTAATCCAGAAAGTCCCAATTATTCTATTTGTATTTTTTTTAAATGATTTAAATAGTTTGGCTTCGTCTTCTTCAGTTTTGATCTTTCTAGAAATTTTGAGCATTCATAAAAAAGTTCCCCATTATATGAGGAGTGGATGGCATACGTTTAGATGAGTTTTTTTTTATTATTTTCTTATACTATTTTTATCTATTTAAACTAGATGGTTGCTTCCATTTTGTGGACAAAGTAATGAAAATTTACTTCTTTTCTTACCAAGTGTTCTCTCTAATTGCATGCACAAAAAATATGGGTATTGATCTACAATTCCAATTCCATTTTTCTTGAGTGCATAAGAACGATTGAGGTTTTGTTAACCTTGAGGGTGAAGCGGTGCGAGGATTTCACCATGATTTCAAAATCTCACTTCAAGGTAGCGATCTATTTCGCATCACATTTATTTCAATAAATAGTTCTCCTTATTTCTATGTCTTGATTTTACTAGGCTATTTGTTTGGAAAAGAAATCTATTGCTGCATATCAACAATTTGAAGCAAAATTTCTTTCTCGTTGATAATATACTTAGCTCTATTTTTGCATTATTCTATTCAAAATTGATTGTTTCAATTTATTACTTAGTGTGCCTTAGCTTATGTCTATTGTCGACTTATAGTTTTTGTCAACATTGAACTTAGAAGCTATCATCGATTTCAATTGTTTGAATTAATTTTCCCATTTAATTTGTCTCATTTTTTACATTTTTGTTTTGGCCCACTATGTTCTAGAATTTAATTGATTTATTATTATTGAGTTTGATTTTGGTGCTAGAGCCTAATTGTTTTTTCTCGAGAAGCTTTTATAATATTGTTAGCTAGTTGTTGGAGTTGTGGTTAGTTATGCATGTTAATTTTATTGACTCAAAGATGTTTTATTTGGGTATTGCTGACACACGCCAATTGCTTGATATTTTCCATCATCTATTTTTTTTTTAAGTCAGTACAGTTTTAGAATTTCTATTGGGTTGTAGTCATCAAATTTGGGATCGGCTCATTACTGTTGTTATTTTTTAGTTTAGTTTATGTTGCCATCAAGTTGTTTTCTATTGTGGTAGTGCTACAATCCATATAAATCTTTGCTTCAGGTCTTGTTTTATTTAGTGTTACATATTGTTTTTAGATCTTAATTGTTTCTATAGTGCTTTACTACTTTTTTGATATGGTTTCTGGCATTCCAAAAGTGATACCAATTATATCCAAGCTTGAGCCACTTGATGGATCTAATTATCGTAGGCGATCTCAAAAGGTTATGATATTATTTGAGACCTTCTAAGTTAATTATATTTTTCTCAAGGGCCTATTGGTTGAAAAGGAAGAGAATCTTAATCCTATAACCCTCATTAACACACCAATTCCTCCCATTGCTAAGAAGGTTGATATAGATGCTAAGGAGAAACATGGAAGAGACAACAAATCCATTTGAGATTATCTCCTATCCCACATAAACAACAAGTTGTCTAATATCTTCTTTAGTTTTTTATCTTCTAAGGAGATTTGGGATACCTTGAAGAGTTATTATGGATCAGATGAGGCTAGGAGGAAAAGGTATATTGCATGAAATTTATTGTGTTTTCAACAAATAGATCATGGAACAAGTCCATGGGTTTGAAAATCTAGTTTTTTATATTCATAATAAAGGCATGAAGTTTTGTGAGACCTTTCAAGCTAATGTCTTACTTAAAAATTTATCTCATTCCTGGAGGGACTACAGGAACCATCTAAACAAAAGAAGAGAGATTTGACACTACTAGAGCTGATCAATCATATGAGGATAGAGGAGGTAAGGTGTTTGAAAGAGAATTATATCTCTTATGCTTTTGGGTTAGTTAGTACAACTTTGATTGAGTTTATTTCTATTAAGGACAATAATATGGGAAAGGGGAAGATAATCCAAAATAAAGGTTAGTAGAAGAGTTATACAACTTCAAGAAGGGTGACAAAATTTAAAAGAAGAAGGTGGCTCGCTATGTTTGTAGGAAGATAAGTCACAAGACATATTAGTGCTACAAGAGGCAGGGTAAGGTAAACCAAAAACAAACTCATAAGGGTGTTATAGCTCCATAGGATAAGGTTGCTGAAACCGAGGAGGTTATAATTATTGTTGTGGTGGAAGCAAATCTAGTGTACAACAAGACATATTAGGTTTTAGACATCGGTGCTTCCAAACATTTATGTACCAATAGAGATATCTTCCACCGATTTGATGATGTTATTGATAAAAAGCATGCCTTCATAGGAAACTCAATGATTATTGGCGTTATGGGAAATGAAAATGTTCTTCTAAAACTCACTTCTCGCAAAATTTATCTTGGAGTGATGTTACCATGTGTCCTCTTTACATGAGAACCTAGTTTCAAGTAGCTAGCATAATAGGGCTAAACTAAAATTGGTTTTTAAGGCTAATAAGGTCATGTTAACCACAAATGAGGTATTTGTGGGAAGATGGCACTTAAATAATGGTCTCTATAGTTTAAATATTATTTTAGTTAATGAAAATTATTCCATTAGAAAATAATTTTTGATAAAGGCGACACAGAGACCTAGAGGCTTTTGTCCTCTACTATGGTAAAACGGAAAATGGCAAAAACCCCAGCAAAACGTTCACCCTCATCATTGAAAAATTTATCCACACCGTCTATATTTAGGTTTATGTCAAACGATATGAGAAAGTCTAACCCAGTATCCTCAAATCTAAAGTTGCAAGATTGCCATGAAGTGAATCATGGCGAAGCACTAATCGATGGCAATGCGAAACATAACCTTCTTCGGGATATGCAGATTTTACCAAAGCCCACATAAATTATGAATAATACAGATGCAAGGCTACATGAATCTAAGACAAATCATTCAAACCCTAAGAAATCCCAAGATGTTGGTGTATCGTGGAAAGATAAAATTATGTAAAATAGAAACCCTAATTATCTTATTCGACTCCACTTCAAAGCCCCTGATATACATGATGTGGTTGTTGCTGCTAAGATTGATGCTAAAGATGAAGATGAAGAGGCCAAACGGTGGAAACATACTTTGGTTGCGTATGTCTTTGGTGCTAGACCTAGCTACTCCTATATGTAGTATTTTGTTTGTGCCCATTGGTCAGTCATAGGAGAACTAAAAATTCATTTTCATAATGATGGATACTTTCTATTTGAATTCCGATCGGAAGAGGAATGTCAACACATTTTGAAACAACCATATTAGACAATCCTTTGTTTGCTATTGCTATTAAAACGATGGCATCAAAATTTTCAATTTGATCCTATAGAGCTCCAATTTGTTCATACATGGGTTCAATTTTTGGGATTACCGTTGCACCTATGGTCTATTAGTTCTTTATATAAAATTTCAAGTATCATTGGAAATTCCCTTAGAATGGATGGTGTTATGGCTAGGAAGGACATAATATCCTATGCTAGAGTATCGATTGAAATTACCATTCATCGTACCACCCCTAATTCTATTACAATTAAGACATCATCGGGTATAGTAGAACAAAAGGTTAAATATGAATGGAAACCTAGTTTCTGTCTACATTGTAACTCTTTGGGCCTTTTTACTCATCAATGCAGATGTGTACAACCACCAAAGAAACAATGGGTTGTTGTTAAGTATGGTCGAAAAAATTCTACTACTTCCCAACTACCAAGTGCCATACCAAATAATAACAGTTCTATCAAAGTAAGTCATGCAAATCCCTACCTTGATGAAATGCCCCGAAAATTTTTAATTTTATAAACTACATTTAAAGGATATTTATTATAAGAATTATTTAAATAAATTATTTTTAAATTGAATTAATTAGGGCAAATCAAGAAGAAATTTATAATTATTTTTATTAGAAAAGAATTTGGGTATTTTAGCTAATTAAACATTTTATTTTGAAGATAAATTAAATAAATTATTTTATTTAAAATAAGAAGGAGAAAATAGTTTCAAATTAATATTAATTTTACAAATAATTTAATTAGAGAAAATTAGGATGTTTTGCTAATTAAAAAGGAATTTATGGAAAATCTTTTAAAAATCCTAATTTAGCCTAAAAAAGGATTTAAATATTATTTTATTTAAATATTATCATTTTTAAATATCCCAAATATTCTAATTAATTTAATTGAGCCAACCCACTATTTTTATTTATCCCTTTTTCCTTTTTCCTTTTCTTTTTCTTTTTCTTCTTCTTTTCTTTTTCTTTTCCTTCTTCTCCCCGAACTGGGCTAGCCCGGCGGCCCAGTCTTCCTCTTCTTCTCCTTCGGCCCAACCCAGCCGCGCGACGGGCGTCCTTCCTCCCCGCCTCTTCCGCGCTGCGTTTTAGTGTGTTCTTCCTTCGAAACGCGTCACTTCATTTAAATTAATTCCTCCCCCGTGCCGACCGCCCGGTCTGCCTCCCTTTCCTTTTCGTTTCTTTCTTCCCTGGACCGTCCGATCCAGCCTTTCCTTTCTTCTTCTTCATCGCACCAGCCCGACGCCACCGACTGCAACTCGCCGCTGCCATTGCCTGGTTTTTCACCTTCGATCTCGCCGTTTTGACCGGCCGATCTCCTTCCTTTCTCTTTCCCTTGATTCGGCGACTGCATAAACCCAATCAACTCCCCTTTTCGTGCGATTTTTCCTCTCTCTCTCCTGCATATTCCCCTACCCGAATTTTGACTCCCTCCGGCCGACCTCGCCACCGGCGACCGGAACCCTACCTTCTCTATTTACTATCCAACCCACAGAACCCTACCCTCTCATCTAAAGCCTATAAATACCCTCGTAAGCAGCTCTGTATCGAGCTCTTGATCCCCAACCCAGAAATCCTTCCTTGCCGCCGCCACTCCTTTAGACGCCCCATCCTCCACCTCCGGCCAACTTCTCCGCCTTTTATAGTCACCCGTGGATTCTTTGCACCTCCCTCTAGCTAACCAAACCATTCATCACCCTCGATTCTTTCTGCATAAGCCTCCCCGACTGTGCAAACTTTTCCTTCCCGATCAACCCTGTTTTCTGCCCCGCCACCCTTCGCGCTGCCCTTAGCCACCTCCTCCGCCACTAAGGCCGCTTCTTTCACCTCCCAAATTGTGCTGCAGACCCTGCCCTACCTTCCCATACCTTTATTTTCCTTTTTCTCGTTCTCCTCCCCTCTCTTTCTTCATCTCCTCCATTCGGCCACCACCACCGCCGCCGTGCGCCGCCACCTTTGGCTGTGCCGCCACCTTCATTCCATTCCTCTCCTTATGGGCAACGCAAAACAGCCCAACTTCCACCACCATTCTCTCTATTTTATTCCCAGCATGCAACTTTCCCCTCTTTCTTCTCTTTTTCCGGCCACCGCCGCCGCCGTCATGCGCCACCGCCGGTGCCGCCTATCCCCACCAACATTTGGTTGAACCCTAGACCCTCTCAGCTATTTTCCCTATTTTTATAACCCTTAAATTATTTTATTTCAATTATTTACATATAAATACTATTATTATTATTATTCTTAATATTTATATTTTAATATGCATTATTATTATTATTATTAGTATTAATATTTTATTATTATTTATGTTGAGGGCTGAAGCTTAATATATTTTAATTCGATTTTATTATTATTTTTCTTATTACTTCTATATTTACTATTATTAATATTAAAATGTTATAAGTATAATTATTATTATTATTATATTCTATTTCGAATTTCCATTATTCTTATTTATTATTATTAATACAAATATTTTAACATTAGTGTTGTTAATAATGTTACTATTATTATTATTATTATTATTATTATTATTATTATCATAATCATAATCATTATCATTATTATTATTATTATTATTATTATTATTATTATTATTATTATTATTATTATTTCTGAATTGGGTTATTTATTTTACAAATAATCTTTTTAGTATTATTTTGGTAAAGGGGTCCGAATCCCTTATTTCACTTTATTTTTGAGTAATGCCTTTTATTATTATTTCTACTATTTTATTATTCTTATTAATATTAATATTGATATTATTTTGGTATTTTGTTATTATTATTTTATCAAAAAAAAATATTCTTATATTAAATTAGTGTTTAATATTATTTTAATAGGAGAGAGTCTAATTTTAGCATTTCTCTCATAATAGGTAAAACCAGTCAAAACCCTAAGGAGGCGTAGGAGCGAGCTCCAAGACCGGTGTCGTTTTAGGTAAGGAGTGCTAAGGTCTTTTATGTGCTTATGTGTATTATGTGTTTCGCATGTTATGTATCCAGTGTTTATTATTATTAAATATTTTATATGTGGTATGACTTGGAGTTGAAGTATGTTGTGCATGGTATGTGTATTAATTATATATGATGATATGTGTTGTGTATGTGAGGAAGTAGATTTGGTTGTGTGAGAGAAATGATGAAAAAGGAGGATGGGGAAAGAATTTGATTAAAGGAAGCGAGTTAACCTAATTTTATGGTTTTATAAGGAATAACCTAATGTATGATTTTATGTGTGGAAGAGCAGAATTTATGGTTTGTTTGGGAGAATCTAATTTAGGATGTTATTTGGGATATAGTAATTTATGATGTTATATGGGAGATTCGAATTTATGGTTTTCCTTGGGAGATTCTAATTTATGATTTTATGTGGAAGAATCTTTATGGTTTGAATTTAGGGTTTGGCATGGAAGAATCTTTATTGTTTGAATTTAGGGTTTGGTATGGGTGAATCTTTGTTTTTGGTTGGATTGAATTTAGGGTTTTGTATGACGGAATCTAGGGTTTTCCTGGTGGTATTAATGGATGTACGTTGGTATTAAGTTTTGGATGATGATATTAAGGTTTGTATGGTGGTAATTATAGTTGTTTGGTGGTATTAGGATTTACATGGTGACATTGACGGTTGTATGGTGTTATTAGGGTTTGCATGGTTGAATTTAGGGTTTCACGTGGAATTTTAGGGTTGCATGAAAAAGGTTCGAAGGTTTGCATGGGGAGATTAATGTCTGCATGGGTATTAAATTTACGTATGGAAAGTTAATTTGGGATGTAAGGAAGGTAATGTAAGTGTTGTTTGGGTGTGTGAACGCTTGGGATGAAAGATAGCACGTGGAGCAAATTAAGGGTACGGAGGAGACTGAATTATGGTTTGTTGTGGTTAATTAAGGTCTATGGTGGTTGATTAGGGTTTTTTGTGTTATCATATGTATGTGGTGATTAAAGTGTAAGTATGATGATGAATATGGAAATTATGATTTATGATTCATGCATGTCTATGGTGAAAGCCTTTGAATAAGATACTTAAGACACTAATCATTTAAAGTGGAAGATTATTGAGCCGGGTCCAGCCGATCCACCGGTTAGGAATAGTGGTTAGGGTTTAACCCTATGTGTGACCGATCCACCGGTAATAATAGTGGTGAGGACTTTGTCCCGCAAGTGTCTGGCCCACCGGAAATAATAGTGGGGTGACTCGAGCTCAATAAAAATAAATCATAGTTGCCAAAACATTTAAAATGTACTAATTACTTACAGTGAAACACCATGTGAACAGGAACCAGCCGATCCACCGGTAAGGAATAGTGGTGTGGACTTTGTCCGGCAAGTGACCGATCCACCGGCGAATAATAGTGGTGTGGACTTTGTCCCGCAAGTGACCGGCCCACCGGCAATAATAGTGGGGTGTTCCTGTGCTCACATGGACTTGATAAAAAGGCATGGTGTGAATCGAATTCTGATAAGAGATCAATTAAATGATTAATCTGGACTACAATTGGGCCTTTGTACTTTTACATGGTCGATCATATGCATTTATGAATATGCTCTTTTACATCCTGCATGAATTATGTGTTTGTGTGTTGGCCTTAGTGATCAAGTCACCTTACTCAGTACTGGACCCGTACTGATACTACCTTGGTTGATGGGTCCTGTGATGATCCACCGATGGTGGGGAGCAGACCTCTTGTGCAGGTTTAAGATCAGAGACTGTTTTGGGGTGGCAGGCCTGACTTGAGTGAGTAGGCAATCCGGAATTTGACCCATCGGGTTTTATCTTGTTTAAATTTATTTCTATTTAGAAGTTACAAGTGTTATTTGAAACTTCAAGGGTATTGTAATTAACTCTTAATTTCTCGTACTCTGATTTTGTTGTATGATCTTTCGAATCCTTTTATGAATTGTTAATTTGAATTTAACGTAAATCTTTTCTTTAGCCTTAGCACTTGGTACTGGAACGCTCGGAGAGAACCGGTTTGGTACGAAGTGTGGCGGTAACATTCCCAGAATTCACAGGTTTTAAGTATTTCTATCTTAATTGCTTCCGTTTTAAAAAAAAAAAATTAGTGAATTTTGGGGTGTTACACTTGATGTGTCTCATTATCCATATGCTCAAAGCTCCCCTCCTAGTAATGATGTTCATAAGACTCCCTTTGATAATCTACTGGATCATGAGGTACTTAATGGACTTAAAGACAATGATTTTCCATGGATAAAGATCATGTGAGGTTGAAGGTTGAATGATGAAGGATATCTTCCTCAATTTGACATCCACTTACCATGAAGATTGGGGGATGGAATATAAGGGGACTCAATGACCCTCGTAAACACTGTGAAGTTAGAAATTGGGTTAGGGAGAATAAATTGTCTCTGGTTGGTTTAGTGGAGACTAGAGTAAGAAATCATAATATAGAAAATATTCAAAAAACCTTTACTTCTAGGTTGGAAGTGGGTCACTAATGCTCAACATCACCTCAATAGGCGTGTCTATTGTGGATGATCTCCCAATGATTTATTAGTATCAACAATTGCAATGTTTGATCAAGCTATGCTTTGTGAAGAGAATCCTACTGGTCCTAAGATATTTTATGTTGCTATCATTTATGCTAGTAATAATTCCACTCACTGTAAAGAACTTTGGCATTGGTTATAGGTGAATCAAATTCAACATGCACTATAGACCATTCTAGGTGATTTTAATGTGGTTCTAACTACTCAAGAGAAGCTTAAGGGATTATGGAAAGAGAATGAATCTCTAGAATTCCAACATTTTTTGGACTATATATAGGTTAAAGATATAAAATATACTAGGGTGTTTTTTACATGGATGAACAGACAAGATGCTCAACACTTGATAGCTTACAAACTAGATCGAGTGTCATGTAATAAGAGGTGGCCTCAAATATATGATGGCTCGGCTACACATTTTCATGCTTCTAAGACATTGAACCATGCCTCCATGACTATAGTAATTAAAAATTTACCCCAACAAGGGCTAAAACCATTTTGGTTCTACAATATGTGGATGCAAGATTCAAATTTTATGCAACTGGTTGAACTACCAAGAAGACAAGTGCGTGGGGTTATCCTCTGTAACAAATATGGTATAAACTTAAAATGTTAAAATTGCCCCTAAAACAACTCAACATGCAGAATTTTAGTAGTATATCACAACAGGTGCAAAAAACCTAACACACTCTGGTAGAAATTCAATATAAACTTTATATCACCACTTAATTCAAGAATTATCCAAAGGGAACAACAGTGCCACCAAAAACTACAATTCCTTGCTAGTTGTGAGGAGAGTTTTTTATGCATAAAAATCCAGAATAAACTGGCTCAAATTGGGGGATAGCAACTCAAGGTACTTTCACTCTGTCAGTGACCAAGATGGTGTGATCCATAATATGCAACAAGGTATCTTCCATGTTTTCCAAGATTATTATATGAAGTTGCAAGGTACCATAGGGATCACTAGAGAGATTTTCTCTAAAGAGGTAGTTAATCTTGGTCCTAAACTACTTGAGGAAGCTTCTCTTAGCCTTCTAAAACATGTCTTTATGGAAGAGGTGAAGAATGCTCTCTTCTCTATGGGTAATGAAAAATCCCCTAGGCCAGATGGGTTTAATGCTTTTCTCTTCAAGGCCACATAGAGTATTATTGGGAAGGATGTGTGTCAATCCATTCAAGATTTCTTTGTATCTAGGGACCTACCAAGGGCTATTAACACAACAATTCTTAATTTCATTCCTAAAATTTTGAATGCTGAGACGCCAAGAGACTACATGCCTATTGATTGTTGTATCACTCTCTACAAACTCATTGCTGACATTTTAACCCCTAGAATTAAGCTTTATTTATTGAGTTTAGTTGGAGATGCATAAGCTACTTTCATATCAAGGAGAAATATTGGAGATAATATACTTATGGCTTCGGAGTTGGTAAATGGATATAATAATAAACACCTCTCTCCCCGTTGTATGTTGAAGCTAGATATAAAGAAAGCTTATGACTCCATAAGCTAGGATTTTTTTGGAGAAGATGCTTATTGCTCTTCATTTCCCCATTCATTTTGTTAAACTCCTCATATCTTGTGTGACCACTATTAGGTACTTTCTATTACATAATGGTGTGCTACACCCACCATTTGTTCTTGTTATGGAATACCTTAATAGGTGATCCAGTATCACTCTACTTGTTTGTTCTTGTTATGGAATACCTTAATAGGCTGCTGGACACTTTATGGACCACTCCTTTTCACACTCATCCAAAGTGCAAGAGATTCAAGCTAATATGCCTTCTATGTGCAAACGATTTGGTCTCTTTTTGGTGAGGTGATGTCCCATATGTTCTTGTATTGTATAATACCTTCCTCTATTTTTCTAACATTTTGGAGCTACAGCTAAATGCCAATAAAAGCTCTATCTATTATGGCGGTGCAGTTGAGGAATGCACTTAATATATCTTATTTGATCAATTGCACATTCCATCTAGATCACTACTGGTTCGGTATCTAGGACTTCCTCTTACAAGTAGTACACTTAAAGCATGAGAATATCAGGAATTACTTGATAAATTCACTAATAGACTATAGTATTGGATTACAAGATATCTAAACTATGCAGGACGCCTCCAATTGATGAAATTTGTGCTTTTTTGGATCCAAGCTTACTAGAGTCTTATGTAGCTAATTCTAAAGAAGATTGTATCGGATTTTAATGCTAAGTGCTGGTCTTTTTTATGGTTTAGAACTCATTATACCACCAAGAAATGCCCCATTTCATGGCATCATGTATGCATACCTAAGAAAAAAGGTGGCTTAAGTTTGTTTGATTTGGAATGATGGAATATTGCGGCACTAGGACGCCTGCTATGGAATATAATGCAAAGAAGGGCATATTATGGGTGATATGGGTACACTCCTACTTCATTAAGGGAGGTGACCTCTGAACTAAACCCATCCTTTCTACAACATTATGGTGCCTTCAAAGAATTATGAAGCTTAGGGAGATATTCCTAGCTATGTCTAACCCTAACACACATGGGATACTACGCAGAAGGGGTGATTATTCCATAACTCAGGTCTATAATTTGTGACGACCTTGGGGCATCATAGTTACTTGGTATAAGGTGATATGGAACCCAATTTCTATTCCTCGGCAACAAATTCATCTTTGGTTTACTATACAGAATCGGCTATTCACCAAAGATAGGTTGAATAACATGGGAATGGAGGTTAATAGACAATGTGTGCTATGTGAATCCTTTAACGAAACCATGGAACACCTATATTTTGATTGTTCTTTCTCCCGTTAAGTGTGGGTGCCACTTATTAAAAGGTTTGGGTGTACTCATGATGCTTATACATTTCATGATGTTTTGAGATGGATGCAAAGGGGACGTAGTCCCGCTAATAGAAGAATGGTACTCAAGTTTCTTTTTTACTTCCACTACCTATCATTTGTGGCATGAAAGAAACTAAAGAATTTATCATCAAAAGACTTGTGCTCCTGATCTGATCTTTTGCAATATAGTTAGAGAGTTAGCTACTAGAATGACTAGTAAGTCTCATTGTAAATCATATAACACACTAGTGTCTCATGTAAACAATCTAGTTTAGAATGCTTTCTTCATTTTGATCTTTGCTCTTATGTTTGTACTTTCATGCCATTTGGAAGTAATAAAAATTTCTTATTGGCTTACGAAAAAAATATTATTCCATTTTCACTTATATTGACGAGTTTCTTTCTTATTACATGATATGGCACGTGAATGTGGCTTTTATTGATAAACTAAAATTTATTAACTTGGTTAATGAGTTAAACACTAATAATTATGAAAAGTGACATGTTTATGTTAAATCCAAATTTGCTAACTTACCAAATTTTAAGAACTCCATGAGTAATGGAGAAAAATGGTATTATGTGACATTTGTGGATGATTATCCTGGGTATATTAAGATTTACCTCCTTAAAACTAAAGATGAGATTAAAGGCATTTTCTTAAAATACAAGGCGGTAGTAGAAAATCAATTGAATGTAAACATAAAGAGACTTAGGTTTTATAAGGGTGTTGGACAAGTTTCCTTCATAGGTCATGTAGTATTTTTTTTTATGTTCACATATAGAAGTTCCCACACATCCGCTTCTTAGCATTCCCTAATGCAAATAAACAAAGTTCCACTTATCATTTATTATCTAACCAATTAATAACCTAGAAAAAGATCTCGAGATTTAATTAAATATAGCATTAACAATTAGGGAGCAGTTAACTAGAATCATAATTATAATTTGATCGAGTTATATAGTTCTAAAGATTAATTAACTAGATTAAATTCATATCTTTATTTAGAAATTAACCAACCTTCTTGCTACTTGCGGATGTATATGTTAACAATTCTTGATTATTTATACTATCCTAGATTCTTATTAGCACTCAAATTAACCAAATGATCAAGCCAAATAATAAAGTCCTAATCTTAGATGAGTGATAATTAAAATCAATTAATTAACCTTACCAAAAACATACGTAATAAATAAATCCAATTCACATATTATGATTAATTATCCTGTTGCTTTCATATATCATCCTACCATTTATTAATATAGCCTATCATATTTATAAAATAAGAAAATGTAAGATTTGAACACATAAAAATCATAATTTTAATTATAATAGATGAATAAATAACAACTGTTAAATTAAACTATACAGAATCAAAAAACTCTATTAAATAAAGAAAGGAATGATAATTTCATCAAACAAAGTAACAAGTGTGAAATAATTAAATGAAACAAAGAAGAGAATAAACTTAGAAGATTATAGCAACACAAGTACCAGATGATCTTCAATCTTTTGATTACAATGCAACAATTGAAATAATGATTTAAATATAATACAAGATCCCTAATGGCTTGAAACCAATGAAAACAAAGTCAAAAGGCTAATGGTAGTCTCCCGATGATCTCGATCGCCCTAAGATATGTCACCTATATAATTAGAAGGTGTGTGAAATACGTCCAAAAATTGCCAAAAATACGATCTATATTGGTGAATACTTGACACTCATATTTTTTCCCTAAATATGTGCACATGATATGAGTTAATGAAGCATGTGGGAGGGGAAACCAAGAAATATGGTCTATATTACATAAATATGGGGAATTCACATTTCTTTCCCCTTTATTATCTTATTTTAATTTTTCTATACATGACTTCTCTTTTAAAGTCTTTCATGATGATGCATCAAAATTTCTATGACTCCAAGCTTTGCTCCTCCTATTGTACTATTTGTTTCCTTAGTTATTTGCTCAAATTACCTTAATTTTATCTTTTCATAAAAAAATAGGCTATAAAAAAAAACTCAAAGACAAGGGTAAAATTGTTAAAACAAATACAGTAATCTAGGTCAAAATATGTTAAATAATACTATAAAATATGCACCTATTAAATACCCTCATTCTTGAACTGCTGCTTTCCTTCAAGTAACACAACCTCAAAAAGTATGATAAGTCCCAATTATTAAGCAATGTAGGACCCCCTTCCAATGCATAATAAGAGATAATTGATAATGGTTATACCAAATGCACTCATTTAAACAAGACTCAAAACAGTGCAAAGTAACATGCAAAATATCATTTTTCACACTCATTTTGGGTCACATACATCACAAAACCAATTCACCATCCCAATCTAATTTTTAAGTCATCAATGAGAAAAAATATGAATAATTAGGCGAATAGATCCTCACTTTAGGAATATTAGAGCACTCATCTCCCATGTATCTCGGATTTGTGTTTACTCTAAAAAATTATACTAATGATAATGATCACCCATAGGCTTGTCATTCTTCTCTATAAGCCATTGCTTATAAACTAAAGCACGCAAAAATCAAGTGCTCTTTTATTTGTTTATAATGGGGCTAGGGTTGAGGGTCGAAGGTAGGATGAATTCTAGGACTGTGGTGTAATGTCTATTACTAGTGAAACATACAACTTCCATGATGCCAACTCTTTATGATTCTCAAACTTCCCCTTTTCTCCAATGAATTTTTACTTCCAACCATCACCTCCTATACTACCAATAGCTACTAGAGTGATAGAAAATATTCTTTTCTCTTCTTTTTTTCCTACTTGAGCCATACTTCATACGGTGGGTGTGTTTTACTCTCCATTATTCCTAACACAAAGACTTAGTGGTTGTGCAACCTACCCCTTACTTTCCACATTGGTACTGTAAGTTTCCCCCCTTTTTTATTTTTAATCATTTTTTCTTGAAATAATACAACTCACTACTAGACAAACAACACTAACACACCCTCATGCTTAGAGTTTCAGTGACAGTAATAGCTTATTACCAATTTCCACTCCACTAGACATAGAATAAGGGATGAGATAGGATATAGATAATCAACCATGCATGTAGGTGAAATATCAATAAAAATAGGCTTAAAAACTTAACGAGGTTATGCAAAAGAAAGATTGAAATAGATATGCTATTTAGCTAAGTAATTAACATGAGGATAATTGTGTCTCTATCATCTTAATATATGCACACTTTCATGCAGCCTTGATTAAATCAAGGGAAAGTTCTAGTTTTATACACTAGTGAAGAATAACACACAATAATGAAAAAGTATATTGTATAAATATTATATCCACTATTAAGGTTCAAAAGATTATCAATTTTTATTTCTATTAGTCCTAAACTTTTTTTCTTATGATGAATATCAAATTTTTATGTTCAAGTTCTTTGATAGTTAAATGAAACCAAAACATTAGAAATCTTTTTTTTTCTTTTCTGAAATCATATCATTTAAAAAGAATTTAGTCCTAACTACTTATGCACATTGTTAGAGATTTGTTTTTCATTATATATTCTTGATGTTTCATTTCCTAGATATTTGATTCCTTCATATTTTTTCCTACTCAAAAAAGAGAAAAAATGCAAAGCACACTAAAAAGGAACAAAAAAAATGAAAGACACACTTAAAAAGAAACATAAGAAAAAATGTAATAAAAGATAATAAAATGATAAAAGCTGGCAAAAAAAAAAAACGAAGATAGAACCTCCAGTGTTCTTAAAATAATCATTATCCTTAATGACTAAACCATATAAATATAAATTAGGGGTAAAGGGTAAGGTTCACTAGGGAGGTGGATGGAAATGACCACCAAAGCCAAATTATAGATCATACATCAAAATCCTCCACTCAATGTCCTTCATAGAATGGCTTGAGTCAATGCCTAGTTATTTTCCATGTTTGATTGGTCTTATTACTCTTAAGATAATGATGTAATAATGTAATACATTTTTATACGCTTTTATAATTCTAATAATTTTTTCCTTCTATAATGACATAAGGTCACCAGCAATAATCATAAGTAGTGTCCAGTTTTATACTAGAAATGCATAATTGAGATGACTCGATAAAGGTTTAAACTCTACTTTTAGAGCTTTTTCTATATAAGTTGGGTGTAGCACCCTAAAATTTACAATTGAAATTTTTACTTAAGAAGAAGAATAAAACAACATAATTGGGTGTTACTGTTGTACTCTACATAATTCTACCTTACCATGTCATCCGTACATCGATTACAAGTCAAAATATTTAAACACTAAATTCATGGTAAAATAGAGAACAAGATAGGTTTCATAAATTTAAACACGTGTTGGTGGATTACTCTAAGTAAAAAAAAAGGATAAAATATATAAAAGAGATAAATTAGGAACTAAGAGTCCCAAATGGTATCTGGACCAAAAGCGTCAACCATATAACTCGACTCTACATCCCAAGACCCAAAGGTGATATAGTCACTACTCCCTAAGCAATACATCATATGTAGAAAAGTCATCCGGTAGGTCCTCAATAACATGTAAAAACTCAATTGGACCCTATTCTTGAGGGAATGAGCAACACCCATGAAAAGGATGATCAATACGATACGTATGAACTAAGGTAACAATACAGTTATAGTAAGCTCTCACAATGTCATAAGGTTAAATCAAGGGATAAACATGCATATATATTAACAAACGGTGGTACCAAATTATGTATCGATTTCAGGTCTCATAAATGATGGCATAATCAAGATCTATAATCTTATTTAATTTGAGTTCAAGGACCTTACTATTCTCAACCGGTAGAGCAATATCAATAATATAAAACCCAAAGACATCAAGATCTTAGCCACTATTCTCAATGGAGGGACTGACATCAATTATATACAACTTTAGGGCATAAAGCACATGGCTATTATTCTTGTCTGGTGGAATGTACTGTAGTCTTTCACTTTAAGCGATTAGTATCTCATCAAAGATTATGATTATTTTAATGATTTACCTAAAATTGAGTTCTAGGATCCCCACTATTCTTTTTTGGTGGAATGATGTCAATAATATATAATCCTAGAATATAAATCTCCCTACTACTATTCTCATTAGATGGAACGAACAAGTACAACTGGTTTAGAATTGTATGGTCTTCAATTTTAAATGATTAATATCTTATTTGTGATTATTTATTTTAAGTTCATCATGCAAAGACACATATAGACATGCAATACACATAATCCATCTTAACATAAATATTTGAAACACATAAAACACAACCATGGGAATAACAATTATATTTTCCAAGGACAAATGCTATATTTTCACTAAGAAACCCTAATTTTATAAGTTAAGCATAACTTCTTCCCTATTACTCATTTTATCACCAAATTCAACACCCATCCCAAAAACATTATTATTGAAAACATGTCCAAAATTCAAGGTATAACCCCAATATCTTACACATATGATAATAGCCTATTTTTAGTGTTATTATTCATAATTTCCCACAAAACCCTAATTTTTCAAATTAATTATAACTTTTTCTATGATAATCATATAACAAAAAATAAAAAATAAAATACTCATTCCTAAAATGCCATTATTAACAATAGATCCAAAAATTAGGGCCACAATCTAACATTTTACATGTGTAATAATGATCTCGCCTCTAGGGTTACTATTTTCAATTTAAGCCATTTTTCTTTTTTTTTATTTGAATTTGAGACATTCATAATAACTCTAAATTTTCACATAATACACTTAAAATATTTTGAATTAATTACCACATTAAAATACTTAAATTTTTTTATTTAACCTATATTGACCAAATTACCCCTAAGATAGCCAAATTACTTATATTTTTACAAAAACCTTACAAGGCCTAATATAAATGATTTTCAACCTCTCAAATGTATCCTCATAAAAAATCCATAACCACAAATATATAGACACCATATATCCCAATTCAGATATTGATTCATGCCAACCTTTGTGGTTTGAAAACATAGGCTTAACCAACAATATAAATAAACACATGATATCATAAATTTCTTACTTTTTTATCATACAACATACATATAAGCCCTAGCTACGATATGTATTCTTACCAAAAGTGTCTTTAGTCTCTAAACACCTAAGGCCTATGAATTTTCCTCTAATACCACCGAAATATCACCAAGAAGAAAAAAATGTAACAAGATTAAACTTAGGAAAATTAACTGGAAAATAAGACAAGGGAGATGGATTTAAATGGAGATAACTGAATAAGTGGAAGAGCTTTTGCAAGGGGAGGTGCACGATGGAGGGCACAATGGTGTTGTAAGGAGAAGGCAAGGTGGCATGGTTAGGAAAGAGTTTGCATGGTTGGGTCATGTGAAGTGTGCATGATCTAGGAGTGAGGGCACGACCATGTTTGAGAGGTATGATTTGTATACCATAACAACCATAACAAACCACAAACAAGAAAAAATGAGGAGGGGAAAGCTGCAGCTAAGGAAAATGATGTTTTACATGTAAGGTGGAGTGGTGTGGTGGAGATAGGATAGGTGGTTAGTGATAGGCGAAAAGTGGTTGGTAGTGGAAAAGGTCAACTACTCACCAGGTGGATGGTGGCCAAGTTCAAAGGGGAAATGCAAGGGAAATAGATAATGGATGGGGTGAGGTGTGATGATAGAGGCAAGGATAGGAGAAGAAGGGAAGGCTCTACAATGATGGTGTTGGGTGTAGCATTGTATGCAGATAGATAAGGTGGGGTGAAGGAGGAAAGGAATGAAGGGGTTAGCTTAGCTACTTCTTATCAATAGAGAAAGGGAAAATAAAAGAAAGGAGAAGGCAGAGAATAAGGTGCATGCATATGTATATATAAATGCATGGCTTGGTTAGGAAGAAATGGGAAAGGCAAAAGGGAAGAGGGCTCAGGTTAGGAGTGGTTGGGTTGGTAGGTTTGGTGAGGTAGTGTGCAAGGGCTGTGAAAGGGTAGTGTGCATGGGGTGTAAGGGGTTGGTGAGGTATAGGGATTGTATTAGGGGAGTTGGTGGTGCATGTAAGGGCTAGCTAATTTAGAGGTAGTTGGTAAGGGTGTTCAAAAATCAATCCTAATCAAAATTTTGGAATAGAATGGCCAGCTATGTTGAGTTCCATTCTAAGACTAGATTGGCATTCTAATCTTCAGTCAAGGTTTTGGCCCTGAAGTAAAAAAAAAAAGGAATCCTTAACTGGTTACGGTCCTATTTAGTATAGTCTCAACCGATCTAATCTTATGATCTAACCCAGAATTTATTATTATTTTACCTAAGAAAATACATATTTTTAATATGAAAAATATATAATTTATTAATTATGTTCTAATCCTTAGTCCTAACTTAAAAAAATCATAGTCATTAATCAAGTTTTGGTCTGGTATAGGTACATCCAATCCGGTTTGGTTTTGGATCGATCCGTCAGCGTGCATGGCTCTGAAGGGGAAGGAGAAGATGACATGCAACATAGAGGAATTGGCATATTCGGCCCAAAGGGGAAAGTATGGGGGTTGGGTAGGTGTGAAGGTTAGGAAGGAAGGGGAATAAAGAAAAAAGGGAAATAACAAGGGCAAAAGGGCAATCTATAGGGAAAAAAGAAAAGAGAAAAAAATAGGTTTATGATTGAGATTATGTTTAAGATTGAAATTGTAAAATTTGCTAAAATTTAATATATTAATTATCCGAGATTAAGGTTAGGCTAAAAAATTATAAAAACCCAAAAATTAGAATTTAGATTATGTAAAAATATTAACTATTCAATATTAAGATTAGATAAAATTTCAGGTTATTGCAATAGGGGTTTTTCAATAATAATAGGCAAGTCCATACGTCTCCCTATGGTACTTGGGTGAGCTTCTAAAGCCAAAAAAAAATTGTATATATATTCCTTTATTTACTTATTTTAATTCAAAATTTCTATTTAACTCTTTATAAGAGTCTATTTATATTAGCTATGTAAGAATAACTTCTGGTGGATCATCACACGTCAATTCAAAAACTTGTTCAGTTAAAGTGTCAATTAAATCCATCATAGAAACATATTCATAGTCAATAAGATATCTGATGGACTCATAAATAGTAAAATTAATTGTTTCCTCATCAAATTTCATAATAAGAACCCCATCATGCACATCAATTTTACTTATAGGAGTTTTCACAAATGGTCTTCCTAACAAAATAGGGGAAGGTTTAGGAGATCCATCATCTTCCATATCTAAAACATACCAATTAGATAGGAATATAAGTTTATTTTACTTACACTAATAAACCTTCAATTACCCCTTCAAGTTATGTGTTAGATCTATTAGTTAATTAGATCATAACATAATTTTCTTTTAAATGGTCTAGACTTAGAGCATCAATAATAGATAAAGGCATAATATTTATAGACTCCTAAGTATAACATACATTTTCATACCTTGTGTTTCTAATTATATAAGGAATGGTGAAAACACTAGGATTCTTACATTTAGGCGGGAGTTTCCTTGGTAAAATTGTAGACACATTCTCCTTCGTGCTAACTTTTTCATCCCCTATAAATTTTCTCTTATTAGTGCACCAATATTTTAAAAATGTTACATACCTAGGCACTTGCTTTATTGTATCTATCAAGTGAATTTTTACCTCCACCTTCTTGAAAGTTTCTATTATCTCTTTTTCATGAGTCTACTTATTACTATTAGCGAACTTGCTAGGAAAAGGACAAATAGGTTAATATGGATTATAAGGATTCACTTCAATTACCTTAGGTGGATTTTCTTTTATATCTTCTTTCACATTATCTTATTCTTCCTCTTTTTGCTTTATCACTTGGTCATCATGAATTTTCTTGGGACCATTTAATTGCTTACCACTTCTCGTCATGATAGCACTAGTATTCTCCCTTAGATTCCTTACTATTGGGCTTGATAACTATAAGGAACTTTGAGCGTGTAACATACCTACAAAAGATGCTAACTAACTCGCTTAATTATTTAAGTTCTTTAACCCATTTCTTGTTTCTTGCTGAAATTAAAGAGTGTTAGTGGCTAAATTTTGAACTATATGCTCTAATGAGATACCTCTAGATTGTTATGGTACCAGTGGTTGAGGATGTTGTACAAATGTAGGTCTTGGTTGATTATGAGAAATATGATAGAATCTCAGGGGTGGTTTTAACTTTGATGGCTTTGATACATGGATGGTCCAAAGCTCAAACTAGTGTCCTGTTGGTTATTCCCATATCTCATGTTAGGGTGATATTTCCGTATCTTATGTTAAGGTGATATTTCTAGCCTAGGTTGTAGGTTGGAGCATATGAATCATGTTTAACTTGTCATTAAGGTTCTCCAACAGCGTTGAATTTTTGCTCTTCTTATAAAATTAGACATGCATCAGTAGCATGGCTTGCATATGAGAAAATTTCACACACTTGAGCAAAAACTCCCCCTTTCACTTCCTTTTCAATTAAAGAAGTCAAGTTATTTATTTTTCCTTTAATTTCACTATACTTGTCTCCTCTATATGGTGAGATTAAGAGGCAGTATTCCTACTACCACAGTATTGGAAATTCGAAGCCATATTAGAAATTATCCCTTTACCTTCAGTTGGGGTCCTGTTTACTAATGCTCCCCTACTATCAACATCTACCATATTATGGTCCGTATGCATTAATCCTCCATAAAAACACTATAATAATATTTTTTCACTGATTTAATGCTTAAGAAAACTACCACACAATTTTGTAAATCTTTCCTAATATTTATATAAAAGATTTCCCATATCCTACCTAATAACACATATTTCTTTCCTAATATTAGTGGCCCTAGATGAAAGAAAGTAATTTTCTAGAAATGCTCTCTACATATCGGCCCAAGTATTTATGGATCTTACAAGTAAGCCATATAACCATTCTTTAGAAGCATTAGCTAAAGCAAAAGGAAATGATTTTAATTTAAGTTGATTTACACTTACCCCTAATGGTTCATACCAAAATAGGCTATATGAAATTCCATGAGAATTTTTTTAGGGATAGTAATGCATCTTGATCAAGAAGAGATAGTGTCTTGAAAACCCATAAAAATAGGAAGCACACATATCGGTATAGGTTTAATCTTACATTCATTCTACACATTCAAATAATTAAAGTAAAGAACATCCAAATTAAATGTAGGATATGTTGTAACATCCTAAATTTATCTAACCCTAATTCTAGGTAATTAATATATTAACCAAACTATAACCACAAATGATTGACAAATTATTCTTACCCAAATTTTTTGATCTTAAATTTAAACCAAATTCTAATACTAACCCTAATTTCATTTTTCTATTTCCTTTTCCTTCTCCCCTTATCCCAACCTACCTTTTCCCTTCTTCCTCTTTAGGCCATACCTCCCCCTCCCTTATGAATTTCTCTTCCAAGCCTCTACCCTACATTTACCCCTACACATATCCTTGCAATCTATCCCACAAACACAAGGAATAACACCACTATACCCATTTCTCTTTCCTTCCCTAGCTTGTGTTGCATGAAAAAAAAAACACGCTAAAACTTCCCGACCTTGCACCTTCAGCCTTCTCGATTAGAACCTCACCGCTCCCATATAAATACCCCCTTTGTAACACCCCAAAATCATGACTTGAAAATTTTGTTTAAATTTTTATTTTGCGGAAGCGATAATTATAAAATAGTGGGTGTTACCGCCACAATTAACATAAGTCCGGTCTCCTCACCTTCCTTATGCCAAGCACTAAGGCTTAAAACAAGTCAGACCAAACAAAATACGAGAGAAGGACAATATATAATCAAGGGTTTTGCGAAAGAAAGATTATCCGTACAATAGGACCATTTAGATAATTAAGCAACTAATAATTTTCGGAAAATAAATAAAAAGGGGCATATGAAGGTGCAATAGTGGTTTACCTTACACTCAACCGGTCCATCGAATATTACAAAAAGGGGAATAGGGACAAGGTCCACTCACTCCCTTATTCTAACTATTCGCCTGGGTGATGCTCCTCAAAATCCTTCAACCATTGCATGCCACGAATGTACTACTCTGAAAAGTGATAATATTAGTATGACTTCCTCGTACTGAGTAAACCATAACGCCTCCGGAGAGGTAGCATACACACATTTACAATTATCATACAAACAAGGGACTCAATTAAAACATACGATCACATGCAAAGCCATGACTTCATGACACAATTCCATATCACAATTAACAATACTTGTTAGGTAAAAATTCCTAGCAAAGGCACTGAAAACATGTTTATAATTTGACAGCCATTTCAAAATACCAACGATCATACTTTATAGCATAATAGGAAGAATTATTGATATTCCAAACAATCTAACCGAGTTCAAGTCACGCCTAATCCAATTATTATAGATGTATTATGGTGGGTATCTAATCTAGTTATAATCATTTATATCTCAATTCTCGAGTAGAATACAATGCCATATCCAAGACAATGACCATTAAGGAGGTAGTACCAAAATAATCCACTCAATTCTAGGGCAAAACTCGCTAAGGAAGCCACATGACATATCAGTCGTCCTTAAGTATGCGTACCCCCTATAGGGTGTATGGAATACCTATAGAGCAGAAATGAGCTCCTTGACCCAAAGGCCCAAACTATGCACTCAAAGCCAAATCCGAGGCACGAGATTCCTTTCAAAACTCAAGTCTTCCTCTTTAAGTGGTTATTGTCTTATGAAATTATAGGTTATTAATTTGAGAATAACAAGGTTCATAATATTACAACTTAGCCATCAATCCATCCACCAATTCCAAATCTAAAGGATCACAACAATTTCAAGCCAACATGACCTAGGGTTAGGCATCATGCCATAGCCCGAATAATTATCTGATTCAGTTATTCAATCCATTTTTCCAATTATTTTCAAAATTATTCTGAGACCAACACTTAATTCAACTAGTCCAATTATTCACTTTGAATCATATTTTTGCCTTCGACCTATAACTACCACGTTTTCTTTTACTTTATTAACAGGTTTATCTCCATAGGATATTTCTCATGAAAAAGCTAACATAAAATAGCTAATGATAATTAACCATACAATAATTTCTTTGGTACGACAAAAGACCATATTACCCCTAAGCATTCACCATACATGGTACACATATACAATCTTAGCATGCATTTCTAGCATATCATAATATTCATGCAATTACCACGAATAACTTTCAAATACGAATCATGGTATGTAAAATTTACATTTTTACCCCTAGAATATGCAACACATTACCATTTAAACACATTTATACTCTAAGTTAACATGCTATATGTCCAAATTTATCTAAAATATCCAAGTGACACATTTAATTCATTTATAGGTCTACCATAAAATATGAAAAAATTTTAGTTGGACTCTAACCCTAAACACACACATTTCTCTTTAGCATAAATCCATATATGTTGTCATAAGCATATACTCTCAATTTTTAGAATACTACCTACGCATATAAATATTAGCATGGTAACATATATTAGTCTACACATCGTAATATTCACATAGAAATGAACTACAACACTCTTCCATTTCCCAACAAAATACAATTTATTTGATATCCTCAACCTAGCATGATTGTTATCCTAGAAAATTAACTGTAATACCCCAAAAATTTAGAAAACCTATATTTTAATAAATAACTTTTACTTGAAATAATATTTGCTTTTAAAATTATTTATTTTAATTATTTTATGGATTTTAGAGCATGTAAATTTGAATAAGAGTATTTAACAAATTAAAAATAAATATTTTGCTATTTATCATATTATTTTATTTAAATAATTTTCCAAAACTAATATTTTACCAACTTTATCCTTTTTAAACTAAAATATTATATTATAATAAATTAAATTATTAAATTAAATAATTTACCAAGAATATTATATTTTATGATTTTATAAATTAAATTAAATTACTTTTCCTATTTTTCCATTCCCCTTTTTGCCCTTTCTCCCTTTTTCCTCTTTCTTCTTTTCTTTTTTCTTTTCTTTTCCTTCTCCTCCCTTGGGTCGTCCGCCAAGCCAGGCCCATCTCCCTTCTCCCTTGCGCGTTAGGCCAGGCCGTCCCCCAACCTCTCCTTCTCCCGCGCACAGCCAGCCTCCTTTATTTTTTTCTTGGACCGGCCGGCTCTCTTCTTTCCTACGCCGGTCCAGCCACTCGCCAGTCCCTTTCTTCTTCTCCTCTCTTCTCCTCCCACGCCCGATTCTTTTCTGCCATTGTCGAGCGCCGACCGCCACCCTACAGTTGCCACCACCTACCTCCTCTCCCTCTCTCTCTTCCCCCATCATTTTATTTCTTTTTTTGAGCCAAATCGGCCCTGGACCACAACCCCGCATGCCCCTCTCCCTTTCCTTCTTCTCCCCTCTCTTCCCCTGCCACCCGACCACCACCTGCCACCTGCAACACCGATCGCCGGCCAGCCCTGCCCCCTCTCTTCTCCCTCTTCTTTTTATTCATCTTCCAAGCCTTCATTTCCCCATTTTTTCGAGCCCTACTCCCTTTCCCGAGCTCCCTCCTCTCTCCTTCCTCCTTCCCCATTTTCTCCCCCGGTTTTTTATCACCGCCACCCGCCGCCGCTCGAACCACCAAGCCCAACCCCTGCGCCGCCTCCTGCCACCACCCACTACCACCCTGCACCACCACGCCGCCCCTCGAGCCCTACACTTCCTCCCTTCTCCTCCTCTTCCTTTTTCTCCCCAATTTTCCCCCTTACCACCGAGCCACCTGCAACCACCATTTCCGCCGCCATCCGGCCACCTCTGCCGCCACCTAACCCGCCGTTCGACACCCTGCAACCCCCTCTACAACCGCCATGCATTATTTGGCCGAAAACAGCCCTTGAACCCCTCCATTTTTCCCTCTCCTTTTCCTTCCTTCTCAGCCCCTCCACCTCGACCCTTCTCGGCAGCCAACTTCGCCGCCTTGCCGCCGCAGTCTCCGCCGCCCTATGCCGCCGTGAAACCACCCTTAGCCTCCACCTACACCCCCTCTTCACTTCTGCACCATTCCCCTGCCTTGAAACCTCCCCCAACCATCTTCTTTTCTAGCCTAAATACCCTAACCTGAAAATAATGGATTTTGCTTCCTTCACCCCTCTTCGAGCCTTTTCCCCTCTCTTTTCTGCATGAAACTCACACTGCTCATGCAGCGTGAGCTCTCCCCTTTATTTTGAAAATTTCTTGGATAATTTTTAAGGTATAATAGTATTTTATGTTAAGTGTTTGATTATTAAATAAATTTTTATAAAGTCTTATCCTTTTTAAAATCTTGTTTCTAACATAAATATGATGGATATTATTTTTAGGTGTTGAGTTGCTAATTATGCTTGGTAAGATTTGATATTTTGCGGGATTAAGGTAATCGTTAATCCTCCCTTAAATATATGGAAAAACGCATGCTAGCACATTAGGGGTTTAGTATGATTTTATGCATGTTTGGTGTGCTTAGCATGATATGTATATTGTTTCTTATATTGCTTGATAAAAAGGAAAAGCATGATAACTTTTGTGCCATATGTAGGTATGTTAAATAAGGAAGAAGTTGATTAATGATGGAAATGTGAAATGCTTGTCTATGATGTATTATGTTACTAATGCATGAGTAATAATATTGTCTAAGGGTATTTTAGTAATTTTGCTTATGAAGTATGTGACCTAATGTAGGTAGTTGCTAATGAGTATTATGTTGAATAATGACATGTTGGTGGACTTAGAGGATAAGAATGAAGCACTAATATCATTATTTTATGTAGTGTTAGTAAATTCATAAAAATGGTGAATAAAGGGGTTGAGTGGAAATTTCATAAGTGAAAAAGGGCATTTTGGTAATTTTGTAAACAAAAAGGGTATTTTGGTAATTTCAAAGGGAAGGGGTGAGATGATAATTTTATAAGTAAAGGATAAAATTGTAAGTTGTGAGAAAGAAGGGTATTATGGTAATTTTCGAGATAAAAGAATAATATGGTAATTTTATGATTAAATGGCCAAATGATAATTTTATAGGTAAAGGGGTATTATAGTAATTTTTGGGAGAAAAGGGTAAAGCAGTAATTTTGGAGTCAAGGGGCAATATGGTAATTTTATAAGTAAGAGGTAAGAATGGTAATTTTGGAAGTAGGGGTAAAATAGTAATTTTGGATGAATGAGGGCATTATGGTAATTTTGTAAGTAAAAGGGGTTAATATGGTAATTTTGGAGGTAGAGGGGCAAAATAGTCATTTCATAAATAAATGGTAATATGGTAATTGTATAAGTGAATGGCGAAAAGGTAATTTATAAGTAAAGGGTAAAATGGTAATTTTGTAAATAAAAGGATATCATGGTAAACTTGGGAGTAAGGGGTAACTTGGTAATTATGATAACGACAAAAGATAATTTAGAATTTAAATTATGATTGTAGAAGGGCAATTGGATAAGTATGATACTATAGAAGGGTAATTTGGTAAATTAACTAATTAAAGGGCATTATGGTAATTTTAATAATGGAGAAGGGTAATATAGTAATTATGATTATGAAGAAGGGTAAATTAATATTTGTAATTATGAAGAAGGGTAATTTGGGATTTATGATAATTAAAAAGGGTAAATGACAATTAAAATAATTGAGAGGGGTATAATGGTAATCATGATAAAGGAGAAGGGCAATTTGGTAAATTATCCAACTAAAGGGGCAATTTGGTGACTTAGCCAATTAAATGATAAAGTGATAATTATTTAACCAACTAAAGGGGCAAAATAGTAATCATGATAAGGAAGGAGGGTAATTTAGTAATTTATCCAACTCAAGGGCAATTTAGTAATTATAACAAAGGAGAAGGGAAAATTGGTAATATAACCAACCAAATGAGAAATATGATAAGTGTAGTAATTATGAGGGGTGAATGTTGGTCTAAAAAGTGTAGGGGATAATTTGGTAATCTAAATTGGACAAGGGGTAATTTGGTAATTATGTAACCTAAATGGTAATATGGTAATTTGGCGAGTAAGGAATGGATACTTAACAATTATATAAGTAAAGGGAAAATGAGTGGTTTATACCTAACATGTCTTTGAGATTGTGGAACATTAATATGATTAAATAATGCTGGTTAGCCAAGTAAGAGTATCTGATGATTAGTATGGCCTTAATGGTTTCTCTGTGACATCCTGGATAATCCTCCGAATAAGAAACGATTAATGATATCAGAACGATTGAAAGTGAATAAGTATCGGATTATCGTGCTTTTCGTGATCACCTTAATTAAGACACTATTACTTAAAGTGAAAGACCTCGAGATCGGGAATGGTGACTCCTTAGGGGTCGCTACCCTAAGGACGTGGTTTAGTCCACGATTATTCTGGTATTTGCTGGTGTGCCTTTGTGCCCCAGCCAGGCCCTATATCTTACTCTTTCTAGCTCTACGGACCTAGTTAGGGGGTATGCATACTTATGGATTAGGTGTCCTTGTCAGTAGGGTACTGAGTTGGCTTTATGCATCAGTACGACCAGGGTACCTTTGCGTCCTTGGGTTCGTGGTTGAAGGGTACTGAGTAGCTGATATGCACCGGTACGACCGGTGTACCTTTGTGTCCCGGGTTATTGATCTCCCGTTCGAGGCAAATAAATATGATTGATGTGCTGATTAAAGAAAGGAAAGATACTATAATTGAAAGTGAAATATTAATGAGCCGGGCCCAGTGATTTATGATATTGAGTACTGGTCCACCGGTTATAATAGTGGCCAGGAGCGTTGTGTCCTGGATGATGATTCTTATATATCCCGGTCCACCGGTTATAATAGTGGCTAGGAGCGTTGTGCCCTGGATGATGATTCTTTATATATATCCCGGTCCACCGGTTATAATAGTGGCCAGGAGCGTTGTGCCCTGGATGATGAGTTATATGTATTCCGGTCCACCGGCAATAATAGTGGGGGTCCCGAGCTCAATAAAATCAGTTATGTATGTGAATAAGATTATGGAAAAATACTAATCACTTATAGTGGAACACCATGTGAGTCGGGGCCAGACCGGTCCACGGGCAAATAATAGTGGTCAGGTGCGTTCTACCCTGTGTGTTTATCTTCCGGTCCACCGGCAATAATAGTGGTCAGATGCGTTATGCCCTGAGTGTATACTTTCCGGTCCACCGGCTATAATAGTGGGGTTCTCGCACTCACATGGATATAAAATATGATACTGATTGAATGGTGACGGAATAATGGCTTAAGGCCCAAATGTATTGACCTTACACTATGACATGGCTTAAGGCCCAAATTATCGATCGTGACTTATAAATTATTATGTATGTTATTGTTATGCATGAACCTCTCATTATGTATGTGTGTAGTTTGCATTATGTGCCGTATGCGGGCCTGTCTTTAAGTGTGGTATTAAAGGGTTACCCAGTACCGTAGTACTGAAGGGATTCCCTTTATGGGGCCCCTGCCTATTCAATGGGCAGTGCCCTTGCAGGTATTTCAGGTGCTACTCAAGTGGGCTACGGGAAAAGAGAGTAAGGAATTATTCGGTACCGTTAGGCCTTTTTCTTTCTCATTTAAATTCTTGGTTTCAAATGTGTATGTTATTACTGTAACCACCATTGGTGGATTTTATTCTAGTAAACAATTTGAAGTGCTACTCTGATTTGTGTATCTTAATTTCCTTCAAGCTGTATTTCATCTTTCTTAGCCTTAGCACTTAGTACTGGAACGGTATGAGTGAACCGGTCTGGTACTAAGTGTGGCGGTAATACTCCCAAAGTTCACGTTTTATTAATCTGCTTCCGCAATTATCTTTTAATAAAACGAAAATTTTCAGTAGTGAATTTTGGGGGTGTTACATTAACCTATCATTTTCACACAAGATTCTACCATCTACGGATTAGTTGGATTTACCTTTAAGCTAAGAAAATAATACCATGAAAAGCTTCTTCCAAGGATACCTTAAGTGAGGTCGATATTACCTAAAAATAAATAACACCATCCACACAACTATGCATACATTAGTATCTTTACTAAATAAAATAACAAAATGACAACCTATGAGAACTAATGCGCAAAATAAGATTAGGGAATTAACCAAGGCTGCCGGTGTATGGAACTACTACGTGCCACACATACTGGAGGGTAGAACACTTACGCCAAAATTAGTTGCTACTTGGAGAGGCAAATCACGAGGGGAGAGAGAAGCTTGACAAGGATGCAGATTAGGCAATTTTTGGGCAGGGGATCGGTGGTGAAAGGGAGCATGTTAGGGCTGCAAACAAGAGTATCCAGTGCTGGAAGTAGGGGAGAAGGAGGGGATTTTTAGGGATAAAAAGAGAGGACCAAAAGGGAGAGGGAAGGAGGGATTTTTTCTATAGGCTAGGGCTGAAGAAGGAAAGGGAAAATAGGTGAAAGATGGGGCTGCTGCAAGAATTGGTTGGGTTGGATGCTGTAGGTTGGTTGAGTGGAAGTGGGTGTCAAATGCATGGGAGAAGGGAAAGAGGCCTGTAGTAGGTAGGTTGTTGCATGGGGAAGGAAGGAAATGGATTGGTAGCTAGCTGGGAGGGTTGAGTATGTGTGCAGGCTGGGAGGAGAAGGAGATGGGGGCTACCGATTGGTTGGGGGCTATTGCATGTTGCTGGGTTGGTTAGGGAGGTTGGTTGGGTTGGGTTTGCTGCGGTTGCAGGGGCTGGGATGGCGTGAGGGAGGAGATTAGCAGGGAGGGTGATGGGATGTGTTTGGGAAAGAAGAAAAGCTGCATGGTTAGTGGCTAGGATAAGTAGGAGTGTAGGGTGGAGAGGTGGTGCACATGCATGGAATAAAGGTGGTAGCAGCCTGCATGGGGGAAGAGGGTGCTAGACAGGATGGGGGAGATTAGAGTGGGAAAAATTACGGGGATTGGGTTAAAATTTATTTATCAAAAATACCCAATAGTATTAGGCTTTTAAGAGTATAGATACTAAGGAAAAATCCTACATATTCAATGTTTTATTTTCACCATTATTCTCACTATTATTATCATGATCAATATTATTATTATTAGTGTTATCACTACCACTCTTTATTGTCATAATAATTTCTAACATTATTATTCTCACAATTATTGTTATCGGCATTATTTTTAAGAGTGTTACTTATCATAAGGCTATTGTTATTACCATCCTTCCTATTTTGATTACTCTATACACTCTTATTAATATCGTTGTTATTACCATCATTAACTTTTATCTTCCTCTACTCATATATACACTAGTCTGGATTATTATCATATTTTAATAACTATAGACTTACTCGTAACAATAAGACATTCATTCTAAATAGGATCCTATGATTAATTACGCCTGCGAATCCAATTTTAAGTCTTGGGTATTTAAATTAAGGAATTATTAAAATGGGGTTTTACACCCTTATCTTCAATCTTCAATCCTTACTTAACTTGTTACTTAGAATAAACTCTCCCTAGACTCCATCTTCCTTCCCTAAACTAAATTATATTTTTTCCATCATCATCGCCATTTTTCTTCAAGCAGAGATCTGGATAACATAAACACTGTCATGAATCCTAATCCTTTTTGCATCCAAAACCCATGAAAATTGCCCTTTGTTAAGTCAAATTCTCATGCAAGACCATCCCCATCCTTGACATCACCATATGCAACAACCATCACCCTATGCCAGAAACCCTAGAAATGTCACATGCCAATAATGCACCACCGGTCCACCACCCCTTACATCTACCATCCACATCAAACCCACCCTAGATACATTAAACCTTGATGTAGCAACTGCGCTAGCTATGTCACAATTGGATGTAGCAACCCCTTGGTTGCACCAAATTCTGACTCAACTAGTTCAAGCCTTGCAGAAACCGTAATGCGATTTTATGGAGTATGTAAAGTGGTAAATTAATGTGGTCAAGTTGTTTCGTGATGTTATATATTTTATGTTTGAAATTGATAATATCAAGCTCATAAGGTTTTTGTGAGAATATGGGTGTATTGATTATATTAATGGTATTTTGGGTTGATATGCATTTATCATGGAATATTGGGTACTTTAATTTTTTTAATGGGTTTAACTTATGCCAAATGTATTATATGTGATACTTTGAGTAATTATAAGTGGCTTAAGTCCATTAAAATGAGAGAATAGCTTAAATTGATAATAGTAATCATAGAGGTAGGGTCATTATTACATGTCTATAACATTGGAGTTAGACCTCTATTTTTTAATATAATCTTAATAATAATATTTTAGGAATTTGTACTAAATTTTGTAATTATATAAGTCTTATGTAAAAAGGTATGCCTAACTTGTAAAATTAGGGATTTATAAGGATTTGTAAATAGTAACCCTAAAGGTAGACCATTATCACATGTGTTAGATGTTGGATTTAGACCTTATTTTTAGATATGTTGTTAATAATAATATTTTAGGAAGATATGTTAAATTTGGAGGATTAATTAGTATTATGGAAGAAGTTATGCTTATAATGTGAAATTAGGATTTCTTAAAGGAAATGTGACCTTTTTCCTTGGGAAAATGTCCCAATATTCATGTGGTTGTTTTTTTTTTACATGTTTTGAACTATTATTTCAAGTTGGATTGTGTACCATGCATATCTATATGTTTATCTTCATGATGATCTTGATATAAACAACAATGAATAAGATATTAATCACTTAAAGAACATATAAGTTAGGAGTGAGGTGTTTAGTTTGTTCTACTAGCTTAATAGTATTGGATAGGTGTATTTTTCCTTATAAGATGCTTCAGATCATTACACCTATTTAATAATTGTGGCTAGGAGCATGTTGTCCTAGGAGGTGTTGAGTTTGGTCCATCGACTTAATAATAGTGGCTATACGCATTTTAACTTGAGAGTTATTTCAATCTATTCCACTAAATTAAGAATAGTGGAATCTTATACTCAACATAAATTAGAAATGGAATGTTGCTATACATAATAATGGAACTCTAATTCAGTTCTCTTTTTACATTGTATCATCTTTAATCATTCTGCGTGCTTATTTTTCTATGTGACCTTATGTATTTTTGTGTATCCCTGATATAATTGTATTATCTCCTTATTCAGTATGTAGTATACCGATCATCCTTCTTATGGGTGATTCTTATTTCCATGAGTAGATAGCCCATATGATATTGTGTAGGTCATTGAGGACCCATTGGATGACTTTACAGCTTATGCACTTTGCTTGGGGAGAAGTGACCATACTATCCTTAGGGTTTGAGATATAGAGTCATGTTATCCAATTTATTATTTTTGATCTAGATAAATTTTGGAATCTTAGTCTAATGTATCATTTTCTAATGTAGTTTGATGTTGTACTCAGAGTTAACCTTCAAACTCTTATATAAGTTTATGAAGCTCTCTCCTTCTTTATTTATCATATTTTAAGTGGTAATTGTTTTTCCTTATATTCAATGTACGGGTAGTATGGTAAGCTAAACTTATGTCTAGTAGGGTGACAACACCCAACTATATTGTAATTATGGTTCCGCTAAAACAAAATTTTTCCGTAATAATTTTTTGGGTGTTACAATTACAAGCTCCTTCAACATTTGATTCGCCATTTGCTTTTCATGTATATTCCCCAAGTGTCCTTCTATTTCTTTTTTAGAAGACAAAAAGATATCATTTAAAGGTAATAGAATGAAACACTCATACTCCAATCGCCTTTGAGTTCTATTTGCCATAAGAGAAATTGAAGTAGGGTCTAAACATTGTATTACCAAATTTCTATTTTTGATTACAAATTCTTTTATGCGTGAATTCTTGTCAAACACAAACAAAAAGAGAAAAGCGACTCACAATTAGAAGAAAAGCTAAATAAAAGAAATAAAAATAAGAATAAAATGACAACAAAAATTAGAATTAAAGTTTTCTATCCCCGCAACAATGCCAAAATTTTGTGTGTCGTCATACACACTCTAAATTAAACATAAACACACAAAAAAGTAGTAAGAAGTGATTAGGGGTCTATCCTATAAATACTATATTTTAATCCATAAATGTATATTAACAAATTACTTTTACAGCTCTCAAATTATGAAAAACTATTGACTAATAATGAAAAGAAGAAGTTAACAATTAATAGAATAACAATAATAATATAATAGGGGTTGGAGGTTATATTTAGCATAGGAATATCAATCGATAACCAAATAATGTCGTCATGTAGTAATTTTGATGTTAACCTATAGAAGCTCGCATACGTCCATTTCTTATCATCCCCTTATGCATATAAACAAAGGTTCCCTTATGATTTATTGTATAAACAATTAATAACCTAGGATAAGATCTCTATATTGAAAAAAATATTCTAATGGTATTGAAGATTTGTATTATTAGAGAAGAAGGTAAAATCTATGGGTGATTTAGAGAAGAAGGAATGAAGATATTCAAACAAGAATTAATAAATAACTCAACAAGACTTCAACCTTTGAATGTCACCCTATCTAAGATTACTTCAAGTATTCTTAGTTAGGATTATTCAAGAATTAACCAATTGTATTACTTGTATTAGATTTCAATATACCTAACCATATGTTACAAGAGCGTCAATGCCATGCCTTATATAAGAGGTCTTACATTGCTAACTACCATACTAATTTAGTCACTTGACACATACATGGCTAACTAGCACATAAACTAGTAATAACAATGTAATTATACCCTATATAATACATGAATCAACAAAGAATATTATAAAAAAAAGCTAATTAGTACATTAAAACACCTAACAAGAACCCTAATCAAACAATGATGTCGACTTGAAATGTTGAGTAGGCCTCTTGACTTGTAGATCTGACTTTCATGCACAATATCTCCCTTTGTAATAGCTTATAACACATGAAATCTTACGTATCTTAACTTTTTAAATGGATTGATTTTCTTTGTAAAAATATGTTACATACCTGTAATAATGATTTAAAGTAAACTCATTATGGTTACTGATATTATTATTAACAAAGACATATTGTGATAGGTTCCATAATCAAGTATGCCAAATAATTATCATCATAAGGATCTATAACTACTCCTAAATCAAGAATATGGTTTGATAAGCTAAATAAAGAATTTAATTGACATGATTTATTCAATGATGCGTGTGTTCAATTCAAAGTACATACTAAACTTTCTCTTGAATGTTTTTTTTTCTAATGGCTTAAGGAATACCCTTCGTCTCAGCCTTCTTATTTCTCCCTTAAAAAATCAATACATCATTTTTTTTTCTATTTAACATTTAATGACATTATCATTAATTTGTATTCAACTAATGGTATGTGTTACATGCAAACTAATTTTTAGGTAATCGTTATCAGTTTTCCATTAATGATAGATAATATGGTTTTAAAGCAAAATACAATCCAAAAGAGAAAATTCTATAGCGAAAACTAGGCAAACCCATAATTCACCATATCGTCTAGATGAAAAAAAGGAGATACTAGATGGCATAGAGTCCACTCAACTCGATAACTCCATCACAATAGATCAAATGATGTTTTGAAGGCTCCTTCTCTTACTTTTGAAAGTGTTGCATCCTTGTTTTGTGAGAGCATTATGGTCTTTTCACTCAAGTAATGCTTTTTATTGTACTTTTTATATTTATTTATGTATTATCATTAACTCATATGATTATAACATGTTTATTTGTTCAACCATGATGCACTTCTAAATGTTTTAAATGATATTAATAATTGGCATGAATTCAATAATAATTGACAATCGATATTCCATTTAAAAATGATAGCATGTGATAAAACAATGGTAATATAAGTAAAAGTGTTATGATGGTGGGTAAGTCAAGTGATGCATTATTATGTGTTAAATGTTGATTTATAAATGAATAAGACATTAATATTTAAAGTAGACGATCACATGATTCACAACTAAAGTGATTCCAAGTATCGTACACATTTCAATGAACATGGTTTGAATTTCCAGAGGCACCGAATCTACTTTATACCAGTCCAATCCACTAGCCTATAGGGGTATATGTACTTAATAATTAGTGGTTTAATAGTGTCCTATGTATGTTTTACTCAAGATGTTAGAGTGAAAGCATCGGTAACGTTGATTATCTTTCTTCCATCTATAGGGAAGTTAGGGGAGTAAATTCTACAAGTAGTTTTTTAGTCTCATTATGACTAAGTAAATGGAATACTGCAATCACTTAATGTTGAATCCTAATTTCCTCTTACCTTTAGCTTTCTCATATCATGAACATTTATGCATGCAAAATATCTATCTTTTCTTATGATTACTGCTATGAATCTTAAAAATTTATATTTAATTAATTTTGATAATTGCTGTGAATTATTTACTTACAATTGCTTGTCTTATTTGGTGGATAAATAGGAGTGTAATGCAGCATATGGACTCTGTGGATCTTTGGATGCAGCTGCTAGAATGTGTAGATTATGTATCTGAAGTGTGCAGATTATGTAATTTTTTTTAATTAATTGTAATCCCATATGATGCATTCGCCGGTCGAAATTGGCTAATGAAAATTAAGTCGGTTTTATAATCCGCCACCCGGTCCTTATTTTTGGACTAGATGGATTGTGGATTAATCAATCCTTAATAGCCATGATTAGCTAAAGTTTTTTTAGCTGATGGGAATTATGTCTCAAACTTACCTTGTATTTGGGGCATTTCTCTTGTGGTTATTTGGGCTAGTCGACTTACTTATGTGGCCCAAAGTAACAGCCATTCAACCCTTTCCGTTGTAAGGCTGGCTGTGTATTTTGTTGGTCTGTATTGTGCGGGTATTTTGTATGTTTGTTATACGGTCTGTCATACTAGTATAAATAGCTTATAAAGTGTAATACGCGGACGACATCTTTGACAGAATACATTGCTGAGTTTCTCGATCCTTCTCGCGACTTGTCTCTCTCTCTCTCTCGGCGAATCTCTCGCTCGCTCTTCTTCTCTGAATCTGCTCTCTCTTGCTTGATCAATCTTGATCATTCTTTCTTCGATTTCAGTTGCCATTGTACAAACTATGCCTCTGAATCTTTGGGTCTTCCTTTGGAGTTTTTCCTTAGGCTGAACCGGCGAATCGAACGTTGCGCTCGATTAATCTTTCGATCCTTTCGTGAAACCCTAACAGGTTTCCATCATTTGGTATCAGAGCCTCGATTATTAGAGTGCTCGTAGTTTTCTTTGTTACTGATTAAGTTTTCCTCAATTTTTGAGTCGATCTCTATATTTCGCTAACCCTATTTTGAGGTGTGAAATTTTAGGGTTTGCAACGACGAGGACTGTTTCGATTTTCATCATTCTAGAACCGGCGATTGAAGTATTTTGGTCTGCTATTTCGAAAGTTCCTAAGAGAAACCCTAATCGACCTAGGGTTTGGTCAATAACTTGAATCTTGACTGACTGTGCGACAAATTGTTGTTGGTAACCTCGATTCGTAAATTTTCTTGTTAAATACTACTATCTGCTATACTTAATTTCCAATTTCTTCGCAAATTACTTGTTTGTTAATAAGTACTCCGGTGACATAACCGGCGAACCTTTGGTTTCGAGAAAAGGGTTAGACCTCCAAGAAGAGGGGTACCCTAAATAAGTGGATTAATTGCTTAAGCAGACGCGGTAATATCGTTCCCTTTTACTTAGTCATTTTTGTTGAATTATTATAGACTTGAATAAGTCTGAGTAAGATATACTATTGCTATTTCTGTTAATTATTGATATTGTGATACTTCTTGTGATTGGACTGTGTGTTCTGTTTTTCTGAAGTTCTTAAATAAATTGATTCTGTTGATTAATTGCTGCTGTGTTAGTTATTTAAGTCTAAAAATTTCATTATGTCTAACAATGGTCAGTCTGTTAATCAATCTGTTTCTAGTAATGATCTTTTAGAAACCTTTAGAACTTTTCAAGAACAAATGACTGCTCAATTTGCTGTTTTATCTGCTAACCTAGAACAAAGACTAGGAGAACAGGAAATAAGAATCAATGAATTGCAACATAACAGAGCTGAAACTAATCAAGCAGGAGTTTTAGGAAGGGCTCCAATGGATCCTAGGATTAGAATTCCACCCATAGCTAATCTAGAAGAGTTGGAAGATCAAGTATCTAACAATAGTGATAGGATGCCTAGACAGAATAATAGGCAAGATAGGGAATTAGAGTTCATTGATAGGAATTTGAATAATCTTAAGCTTAGTATACCAGGGTTTAATGGCAGGAATGACCCTGATTATTATTTTGAGTGGGAAAGGAAAATAGAACTAGTGTTTGAGTGTCATAATTACTCTGAAGAAAATAAAATTAAGGTGGTTGTAGTAGAATTTACTGAGTATGCGTCCTCTTGGTATCATAATTTGGTGTTAACTAGACGAAGGTGTGGGGAACCACCTATACAGACTTGGGCAGAATTTAAGACTTTAATGAGAAAAAGGTTTGTGCCAAGTTACTATTATAGGGAATTGCATAAGAGATTGCAAACTATTAGTCAAGGAGTGAGGACAGTGGATGATTATTATAAGGAATTAGAAGTTTTGATTATTAAGACAGGAGTTATTGAGGATGATGATGCTACCATGGCTAGGTTTCTGAGTGGATTAAATTCAGAGATAGCTGATAAAGTAGAATTATATCCTTGTGGGACTTTAAATGAGATGGTAAATATAGCTACAAAGATAGAGATTCAATTAAGGAAATCTAGGAAATATAAACCCCCTGGGATTGGGTTTAAGACTACAGTAAGGAGAAATTTTGGAGGAACTATTTCTGGAAACTGGAAGAATAATAGTAAGGTTGAATTTAAAGGTAGAAACAATGAAGTTAAGGTAGGATAGAAGTTTGAAAAGGGTAAGAATGTGATGACAAATCCTGTGAATGGATCAAACAGAACTAGGGATATTAAATGTTTTAGATGTGGAGGATTAGGACATATAGCTTCTGAATGTCCAAACAAGAGAAACATTTTAATTAGAGAGTTTGGAGATATAGAATCTGAATCTGAAGAAGAAGAGGAAGAGGTTAATGTAGTTAGAGAAGATGATAGTGATCTAGAGGAAGAAGTAGAATTTCCAGTGAGTAGGGATCTTTTTGTAGTTCGTAGAGCTTTAAACAGTAATAAATTACCTGATTCTAATGCTATACAGAGAGAAAATATATTCCATACCAGATGTTTAATTGATGATAAGTGCTTTAACATGGCCATAGATAGTGGTAGTTGTATTAATGCTGCTAGTACTCTGTTAGTGTCTAAGTTAGGTTTAACAAATACTAAACATCCAAAACCATATAGATTGCAATGGCTTAATGAATTGGGAGATGTCAAAGTTAGTCAACAAGTTTTAGTAAATTTAAAATTAGAAAAATATGAAGATTCTGTTTTATGTGATATAGTTCCTATACATGCTGCTCACCTGTTATTAGGTAGACCTTGGCAATATGATAGGAAGGTAATACATGATGGTTATAAAAATAGGTATACAGTACAGAAGGATGATAGGAAGATTGTCTTAGCACCTATGACCCCAAAAGAAATATTTGAGGATCAAATTAAAATTAAATCTAATTATAAGGAGTTATCTAAACCTAGTTTGGAGAATGATATTAGTTCAAAGGACATGAAAGGAACTTCTGGATTTTATGCTAAAGGTAAGGATGTAAGAAAGGCAATGAAAAGAAATGCTAATGTGTATTTGATGATTTATAAGGACTGTTATGAGTGTCAGAGAGGAATAAGTGGAGAAGTACCTAGTACAGTGAAACAGTTATTGGAAGAATATAGTGAGTTGTTTCCTGAGGACATTCCTAGTGGATTACCTCCATTAAGGGGAATAGAAAATCAAATAGATTTTATTCCAGGAGCTGTTATACCAAACAGACCTGCATATAGGGCTAATCCTGAAGAGGTTAAGGAATTAAAAATACAGGTCTCTGAACTGTTAAGTAAAGGATACATTAAGGAGTCTATGAGTCCTTGTGCAGTACTAGTGTTATTAGTGCCTAAAAAGGATGGTAGTTGGAGGATGTGTGTGGATAGCAGGGCAGTAAATAAAATAACTATCAAGTATAGATATCTTATCCCTAGGCTTGATGAAATGTTGGATCAATTGCATGGTGCTGTTATATTTTCAAAAATAGATTTAAAAAGTGGGTATCATCAAATCAAAATGAAACCAGGAGATGAGTGGAAGACAGCTTTTAAGACTAATTTTGGATTATATGAATGGTTAGTGATGCCTTTTGGGTTGTCAAATGCTCCTAGTACTTTTATGAGACTTATGAACTATGTTTTGAGGGAATTTATTGGAAAATTTGTGGTTGTTTATTTTGATGATATACTTATATATAGTAAATCTTTAGAGGAACACCTGAAACACTTAAGGATTATTTTAAATGTGTTTAAGACAGAACAGCTTTATGCTAATTTAACTAAGTCTAGATTTTGTTTGGAAAGTGTGGTTTTCTTAGGATTTGTGGTAGGAAAAGATGGTATATCTGTAGATGAAGATAAGGTTAGAGCTATTCAAGAATGGCATGTGCCAAAGAGTGTGACTGAAGTAAGAAGTTTTCATGGATTGTGTTCTTTTTACAGGAGATTTGTGAGAAACTTTAGTACTATAGTTGCTCCCTTGACTGCCATAACAAAGAAGGATAATGGGTTTACTTGGGTTGATGTATCTTTGGATTTTGTTTTAGGATTACCTAGGACTAATAGAGCTAAGGATTCAATAATGGTTGTAGTAGATAGGTTCAGTAAAATGGCTCATTTTATACCTTGTAATAAAACAAATGATGCTGTAGCAGTGGCTGAATTATTTTTTTCTAATGTGGTTAAATTACATGGTATTCCTAAGACTATAGTTTCAGACAGAGATGTTAAGTTTTTAAGTCATTTCTGGAAAGTTTTGTGGGGAAAATTAGGGACTAAGTTGTTGTTTTCTACAACTTGTCACCCTCAAACTGATGGAAAAACTGAGGTAGTAAATAGAACATTAGGAAACATGTTAAGAGCTGTCCTTGGAAAGAATCTTAAACAATGGGAATATGTTTTACCTCAAGTGGAATTTGCTTATAATAGGACTTTGCATTCTACATCTTGATCATTCTTTCTTCGATTTCAGTTGCCGTTGTACAAACTGTGCCTCTGAATCTTTGGGTCTTCCTTTGGAGTTTTTCCTTAGGCTGAACCGGCGAATCGAACGTTGCGCTCGATTAATCTTTCGATCGTTTCGTGAAACCCTAACAGGTTTCCATCAATTACTATGTGATATGAATGCCTTACTCTATTTATGTGTATTTCTAACTTACTCAATACGTAATGTATTGACTATTTTTTTTATAAGCATTACTCATTCCCATGAGCAAATTTCACCCTAATTTAGGTATCTATTGATTTGATCCTATTAATATAATTACCTATAGTGAGTAATTATTTGAGTCAGTACTAGATTATGATTATCTAGATCTCTCTCTTTCAACTTTTAGTCCTCTATTTTCTATTATCTCTACCTCTTCTATCATATTTTGTAATCTTATATTATTATAGGAAAAAACATAATACCCACAAATTTTGTAACTTTTGTTTTTGGGTGTTTAACCTTTTATTCAATAACTAACCCTTATATTATTATTAATCTTTAACCCGTAACCCAAAACAATTTTCTAGATTATTATTTTTTCCCGATATGAAACTGGTTTATTTTCTTGATCTATTTTCTTAGTTGATACCTTAACCTAACCAAAATGAAGTTAAAACAAAAATAAAAATTATACCACCCTATTCCTATCCTATCCTACCTCTACCAAACCTCTCTCCTTCATGTAACCCTATCCTACCTTCCTTTCCACCAAAAAGCACTCTCCTTGTCTCCCTCCTTATCTCATGTAGCTTAATATCTATATGTACATATGCTCATCCCCTCCATTTCCTCCAACTCCCCCGATCGTCCTTCCCCTTACTCCCATTCTATGATCTATTTGGTTTCATCACCTCTTCCATTTGAACCATCACCATCACTAGCTTCAACCACCTTGATCCAAGCCTATCCATTTATTTCTACCTCCAATAACTCCAGCCCTCCATTCTTATTTTCCGTAGACACTCATAGCAATCCACCATCACCACCAATCACCACTCACCATCCACCTCTAACCATCACCATTGTCGTCACCCATCCTCTTTGTTTGAACCGTCCACTATCACTTCCCTTGTTCATCTTCCTAGCCCCTCCATTTTCTTGTGAGTTATCTAGAAAAAACCATGCTCAACCATCACTGAAGCATGTTATCACCACCAACCTCTATCATCACCATAACCGACCTTATTATTCTTTTCTTCTTCTTTTGCCTTCTCCTCTACCACATCTCATACATTGTTTCTTCATCAAAACCCTAGCCACAACCTTCCCCCTAGCACCTACTTCTCCATTTGTTGCACCTCCTAGAAATAGCAAAAGCCATCATTTTCCCCCTCTACTTTGGCATCATCTACAGTAGCCTCCTCCTTGTGTGTGCCACCCTTCACCGCATCCTACTCTCAAATTATGCCACCCTTCACTGTACCACCATTCCAATCTATACCACCCTCTACCATAAACCCTCCTATACCATTCCTCAACCTTTCCTTCTCCTCTCAGTGGCCCTTCTTCCAACCTCATCCAACACACTTTCATAGCCATCATCCCACCATCACCACCTCGCAACCACCAACACACCACCATTTTCCCCCATTCCTAGCATTGCCATCATATCCTCTTGCCCTTGTAACCTTCTTTCACTTCAACCATAAAATACCCACAGCCCATGCCTCCCTCAATCTCGCCACCACCGCCCAAGGCACACACCCCATCTTTATTAGCTCAACTCATGCAACCCATATAGCATAAGGAAATTTTTTTTATAAATTTTTCTACCCATTTTTAATATTAAGGTTATTATGGTAATTTTAGTTAATAAATGTCTTAAGATAATTTATTCTTATTTTATTTGTTAAATATTAATATGGTTAATTTGGTATTATTTTAGGTACAAATTTTGATTGTGGGAGCATAATAATTTTAGTAGGGTACTAGTAAATTATGATCTAGTTGGAAAATAGGTAACTCATATACTTTATTAAAATGTTAAAAAAAAAAACATGATAGCATATTAGGATTATATGATACAAGACATGATTAGGGATGTAAACGGGGCGGGTTCGGGGCGGGTATACTATACCCATATCCGTACCCGATAAGAAAATCCATACCCGAATCCGTACCCGTACCCGAACGGGTATCCGCTAACACATCCATATCCGTATCCGTTGGATATCCATTACCCGACGGATTATCCGTTTACCCATTAATGGATATTATCCAATGGATAAATCCATTACCCGATAGATAAACCCATTTATAGTTAAGCCAAATGACAATTTTAACCTTAATTTATACTATATTTATCTTAAAATTAAGGGTAAAAAAGTAATTATATATCGGGTAAACGGGTATGGATATGGATACGGGTATGGTTACGGGTACGGGTATGGATATCACATACCCGTATCCGTACCCGAACCCGATGGATATTTTAATCCATCATCCATATCCGTATCCGTATCCGTTTATCCATATCCGTTTAAGTATCCGTCGGATAAAATCCGTCGGGTAACGGGTAAAACCTACCCCGTTTACATCCCTAGACATGGTTAGTATATTTCTATATGGTAACTCTTATAATTTTCTAAAATGTTAATTATTGTATCATAGCACATTACAGTTTTTGTATATGAAATATGTTAAGCATGATTTGTTACCTTATGATTGTGTGCTTATTTCTGTTAGCATGAAAATTGGAAAAAGGAACATGTTATCTTATGTAAAATATTACGGGTACAAAAGTATGACTAAAATAACTTTAATGTCGAGTAAAGAATAGGTATTACATGTATGTGTAAAATGATAATTTGGGCATGCTTAGACAAATTTGTAGTATAATTATTATTGTTGTGTGCCCTAGGGGAAATTTTGCCATTTTAGTGTATTATGTTACTTATCCCAACAAGCATGTTTGATATGTATTAGTTATTGTCATCCATGTGAGTTTTTCATATTAGTGTTGTATAATGGATTATTTAGTACTATTGTACTAAAGGGTTCCTTTATGTAGGCCTCTAAATATTTAATGGGTAACGATCTTTGTAGGTTAGCTTGCAAGTGCAACTGAAGACTAGTAGTATAGGCTAAGAATAGGACTATATGTTATCATTTTAAGCGTCTTTGATTTTGGTTGTATTTGGACTCTTATGTCCTTCTATACCTTCTCTCATTTGATTTTTGCAATCATTGACGATGCTTATTTTCAAAACAGTATCAATGTGTTGTTACCTCTATTCTTTTTTCTCTTAATTATGTTATTAATTTAAGTAGAGTAATGATTTTAGTGTTAGCACTTAGTATGAGAATGGTAGAGAAAACTGGACTTGTACCAAGTGTGGCAGTAACACTTACATTTTTTATAGTTTTAGCTTCCGCAATTAACTCTTTAAAACAAAATTTTCAAGTCATAAAAATGGGTGGGTTACATAAAATTCTTCCCACAATTGATCTATGGATACAACTTATTTTTAAACTCACACCCTGCATAGATTGGGTATAGGGAGTACATTTTCTATATTTAATGTAGTGTAATGCCCTACATTTTTTGTTTGTCTTCCACAAAAAATTTTTAAAATAAAACTTTTCAATTCATGAAAATGGGAGTGTCACACACACCAAGATACCAAACAAGGCTACCTTATTTTATCTTTTATTTTTTAATCTAAGCCAATGAAGTGCTATAATAAATATTACTTTTACTATTGTTGAGGGAGAATACAAACATATGGGAAACGTGGTGGAAAATATTACAAATGGCTTAAAGTGAATCAATATTTACATAAGAAAAGATATTTTAATCATCTATCAAAAGAATATTTAAAAGTTTTACCTTATTACTTTTGAGATAGGCTTTGAAGTTAGTATTTGACCACACATCAATCATTACACAATTAAGGTATTTCATTATTAGCCAAAAAGATAAAGAAAAGGGGTTTCGTTGCCTTATGCCTCTCTTAGACATAAAAGGTAGCTTTAGTGATCCATTGATGAAGATGGAATAACTAGTAGCAGTGACACAACTCATCACAAGTTTAATAATAGGAAAGGGGAATATTAGTGTAGGGAGCACTTCCTCAAGAAAAAAACCAAGCTACAATGTTGTAGGCCTTGCTCATATATAATTTCTCCATGCATCTTGGAGGTGTATTTGTCTTATTATACCCCTTCACTATCTTCATTGCAAATAAAATTTTATCTTCTACACTTCACCCTATTATGAATATAATTTGTGTATCCCTTACAAGGTACATCATGACTTGCTGTAGCTTTTTAGTGGGAACTTTAACAATCACTTTGTAGAGTATTTTGCAATATGCAACTAGCCTGTAGTCACTTGCTTTTTTTATATTAGGAACTTTGGGTATCAAGTTAATAATGGCTACATTGATATTGTGAAGGATTTGTCATGTAATACAAACCTCTACCACAACCCTCCATAAATTGTCTCCCATAATTAGCTAGCAATGTTGATAAAATCTTACATTATAGTTTTCTAGGTCACGCTTTGTCACCATTCATACTAAATAGAGCATCTCCTACTTTGTTATTGGACATTAAGGATATAAGGAATTATCATGGTGTTGAAATGAATTGTGAGCTTCAAAGCATTATGTCCTATCGAAAAGGATCTAATGTAACACCCCCAGCCCCTGATAATTTTGATCTCTACAAAAAAAATTGATAGATAGCTAATTTTATTACATTGTTAATTATGTGAAATCAGGATAGAGATAGTTGGATTTATAATTAGTGATAGGTCGCTACAGCTTGAGAGAGCATAATGATAATTATCTCTATCGACATACTAAGCACACATTTCAGGTTTTGATCTATGAGTATGTCAACAGGGATAAATATCATTAATCTCTCTCAAGCCACAACAACCTATCTTCAATTACACATCCAATTATCTCTAGCATAAATTCACATAATTAACAATGCAATAAAATCATCTATCTACCCTTTCTATTGTAGAGATCATAGTTAACGACACTTGACATGTTAATTTCTAATTTGTAATTGTGTCGTGTAGGTCTAATACCATCTCATCTATTGATCTCAATGGAAGTTTTCTATATAAAAAGTTGATCATAAATTTGACAACGAAATTCAAATAACAACACAACCAAAACAATTACAAATTCAAACAGAACATACATGAGAAAATATAATGCATCGGGATCATGAAACTCTCCCTTCACCTTAGCATAGGACCAATTAGCAAGTAATAAATTGATTGAGGAACAAGATATCAAAATAAAGGACATGCATCATATTCAAAAGATGTACATATAAATATTAGGTGATGAAAAAAATACCATTGGAATTGTAATTCAAAGAAACTCTAATCAACTGCCTCCGCTTTGGATTATAAGTGCAATGGAAACATAAAACAAAGTTGGATGTGAATGGGGACGAGGGATGGGGAATGAAGAATCCTAGAACCTCTTTTGTGCCTCTAAAAAATTGTCTTCATTTTTATCCCTGAAATCCCCTTTTTAAAGCAAAACCTATGCATTTTTTTCCATCACCACAATTTCACACATTCGTCCTTGAGAGCATGGCCCCACTATGCTGATCTTGGTTACTTATTTTCTTGATAGCTTTGATATATTTTGGTATTTCAACCATTTTTGTTTGTTATAACTTTGATTGAGATGATTTTTTATTTGTTAGAAAGCTATAAAAAAATGATATACAACTTCCATGCTTATCACTTTTCCAAATTTAGATCAAATCATGGTTGGATTTGTGTTTCTTTCCACCTTTTCACACTTTGAGCATTCATTTTTGCTTCCATATTGTTCTAAATATTGTGTTTTATCTGTTATCGATCCTGTTTTCTCTAAATACCAATAAAGTGTGATAAATAGCAATAAATAATAATAACTAAACTAAAGTATGAAAAAATCATAAGAAAATCACATTAAATATTTACATTAAAGCTCCACATGACCAACATAATCCATACCTATCACACACCCATCCTTATACTATTCCAATCCAAACATACTTAACTATCGAGTTCTACATGGATGGGATTTTGAAAAGGAAGGCACACCTTATTAATATAGGTATTCTATCAATCTTTTTAAGCCTCTTCCATTAACCAATAATTTGGGCTATTATATACACCCCCACTCAAAGAACGCAAATTCCTCACTGTGCCTCAATCACTTATTGTCTCATTATAGTACTACTTGTTGTTATATTACACAGAGCAATGAATCTGCAACTTTTTTTTATCTAAGAATATGGAGATTTTATTTTAATATAAAATTCCTAGAATAAATAAAAAAAGTTTGGGAGAGTAACAACTGAGGGGAAATTGTACCTCATCCATGAGCTTCACATGTAAAATTTTGAAAATGTAAGATTGAGAGATAATTAGTATTGTAAAAAATGTACACACTTGGTGGGGTAGATGAAACAATTAAACCTTGTGTGGAAAACCCTTTTTATTATCTCTTAAAAGTTTAATCACTTCAAAGTAGAATGAAAAAGCACGCTAAGGCTCAAAACTAGAAAAAAGTGGCAGCCAAGACAAATTCTTCCAAAATCAACACCCTTGAAAAATCTCAACAGAACTGAGATTCATTAAGTAATATATTCATACTTTGGGGTCCTCATAACCATTTAATGGATTATAATAATTTAGTGAGAGGAACTACACATGCTTAGGAATCTACAAACTAATCCATCATGCTTAAGTTTAAAACTAATTAGTACTATTTTTATTTAACAACTAATAATTGCTCTACCAACGAACATGTTGGCTCCAGAATCAAGGATTCTAACAGACATGCCAAATACATCGTCAAGATTTTTACATATTATACACCACAATTAGAAGCTTAAGGTATAGTTTGATGTGTCTATCATAAAATTTTAAATTGATAAAGCAATAATTTCTAACCTAAAAATGATTGTCTAACTATAAAATACAAAAATGGCTAGAATGTTAAATTTTGTGAATGGAAACAAGATTTAACCATGACACTCTCTACTTCTACGCACCCATATCCTCTAAGTTATGAATATCTTGAAAGTTTCTCGTAACACAATAATAGGAAGCTGTGTCATTAATTTTCATGCTCCATTTTCTCCATCCATTTTCTATCTTATCTTTCCTTGATAATTTCTAATTTTCTTCATCAATAAAAAAAAATAACTTCACAACTCATTAAACTAAGTTAGTATTAATCAAAATTAGCTCTAAATTTATAAGTTTTTATATAATCAAAGTAGTATAGTATCAAAAATGTCATTAACTTAGTATCACTAATGAGTAACAAGTTAGAAGATGATCACTAGATAAAAGAAGAGAAATCCCAAAGATAGATAAAATTAATAATGCAGTACAACCTAATAGTTGGAGAATTAAAAAAAATAAACAGAACAACATAATAGTTACATGAGTGAATGAAAACATAGGGGTTTAGATATGTTCACATCAAAAGAAAATTGAAGTAAAACTAGATGATTCAAATGGTAAATCTAAGAGAATAAAATGGTTTCAAAAAATGAAAGAAAATTCTAGTGATACATTTTCATATATTAGCAGTACCATATAAGTTCAGTTCACTTTTTGGGCTATAGGAACAATCAATTTAAGCTTTTATAAGTCTAAAGCATTATTATAGGAGAAGTGAAGAAATATTGAACAATAAAGAAGGAAGGATGAGTAATAAAGTGAAAAAATATCAAAGGTGATGAATGGAGTAAGTGTAGTGAAATGGAAGGTCCAACTCCTACCCCAACTAATTTTTCCTTGCCCTACCTAATTCCCCCCCCCCCCACCGTTTATGAGTAGAAAATGTTTATGCATAACTTTCTTTTAAAATTTAATTGTTAATTTCTTTCACTATATTATTCCAAGTAACCAAAAACATGTAAAACATTTTCCATTCAATTTATTCCTTTCCATGCAACCGTTTAGGAACCAAATGGAGCCTTAAAGTGAAAGACACATCTGAGGTTGGAAAGAAATCTAATGTATCAGAATAAGTCCCCGAGTGCATAGTTGGACCTTCAGATTAAAGGGTCTATTTCTTCTCCTTAGGGACTCATAAACCCATTAGAGGGTATATATACTTAAGTACTTGGGCACTAACATTTTAAGTATACATGGTTTTGTTTCATGTGAATTCCTTGATTAGTTATCTTGGAAGTTGGTGGTTTGATTTGGTTTCATCCATGGTGATCATTACCTTGGATTATGGGATTGTATTTCTATCATTGTTGAATTGAATTTTTCATTGATCGCCTTAATAAAGGTTTAATAATTAGAGTGAGGTCAAGGTTGACTTGTATTGATTTCTTATTGTATCATGGTTAGTTACCTTATGTGCTTGATAAGTTGACTCTATGTTGAAATGTTTAGTATGACTAATAAACACCCGCTTGAATTATTAGGTGTAATTAACAAATACTACATTGAATTGTTACCTGTAATCAATAAATACTAAATCAATTGTTTTGTGTATTCAATAAACACTATGTTGGATTATTTGGTGTAAACAAAACAACACTCATTGGAATCACGGAATTTTCATGAATAAAGAGCTGCCATTTTTTTTGATATTTTCTTATGGCTAATTATTATTAAATTTGATCATATATTTTAAGCATGATTCTTGGTTCTGCTTGATTTCTTGTCAACATGGATTTGATACCTCATTATAAATGTTGTTATTTACTTAGTATGATAAATTCATACTAATACTATATTTTCATATGATTATGTGTGAGATTTGACTTTTAGCATGGAGAGGATCCTTGGGAAGACATTCATTTTCAAGAATGGGCCTTTGGTTTAGAGTGTATAAGGTTATTTGATGTAGCTTGTGTTCCACTTTGTACTTTGTTCTCCTTTATCTCCTTTTGGGAAATCAATGTTTGTAATAATTCCCATTTTGTAGTTAATCATGTTCTATCTTTCGCTTGTGTTAGTCTTTTTTTAGTTTTACCTCAACTTTGGTTTAAGTATTGACCACACTTAATCTTTGTGTTTGAGTTATTTTAGCATTGCATCCAACATTAGTTAAGTATTGGTCATACCTCTCTCCATGTTGGATATGGCAGCAAAACAAAATATTTAAGTAGAATTGTTTAGGGTATTACATGCTCAAATCAATTATAAAACATAAAAAACATACTAAAAAAATGGCAAGTTATGTATGAAAATTCATCAATAAACTCCAAGAATTATTATGGTAACCTTAGGTTGTATAAAAAAAAATACTAATATTCACATCAAAAGTACAAGAGATTAAATCCACCTTTAAAATTCTTAAACCTTTCTAAACTTGAATCCTTTGTAAATCATGTCATACTAATCCAAAAGATGTCATATTATATATCAAATTGCAACTAATAATGACATTAAAGATCATGGAGTCATAAAATTAACCAAAAGACAAGCCTAACACCCAATTAGTTGTTAAATAGACACATACATTATTCATGCATAATTCATTTTTCAACTTAACAACACCATATATGCACTAAGCTCATGAATCATCGAAAACACCAATTATATCATGCTTTACATATCATAATATTATTTATCACAACCTACATATCATCATATATGTCACACTTTATCTCATCTTTCATATACCATTTAATAACAATGCCAACATAAGTGTACAACATTAAAAAAAAACCCTAGTTATACTTGGGAGAGGAGGAAATATACTATGCACTAAAAGCACCATACTACATGCTTACACATAACCCTAATGGCTAAGAAAAAGAAAATTAATTGATAATAATCCATGAATGTTTCACCTTCAACATTACCATCAATGTCAACTTAATTTGAAAAAAATTAGAGAAAAAAGTATATTGATTATAATAGACCTAACACAACATTTGATCCCTTATCATCACCGTGAAATCTAAACAATTACAATCGTTTTATATATTTACATGGGAATAATTTTGTGTACAAAACTATTATACTTAATGTGACTAAATATCTAAATCATGAGGAATCCCTTAAATAGGTCCACAATCAAAATTTTAGAGTGATATTATCCGTTCCATTTGAAATCCTCATCAAATCTATGTTCTTACATATGAACTGCCTAGTATACATAAATACATGATTATGGTTGAAATCAAGCAAGAGGAGTTCAAAGTTGAGTCCTTGATTTGGAAGAACACCCTTTTGGGTATGGTGTGGATAAAGGCTTGTGTTTCCTCACATGGAATTATATATCATTAGTGGGACCATGTAAATATGCCCCATATCCAACTCCATGATGATGGCCACTTCTTATTCATATTTGATTCTACTAAATATTGTGACACTATAGTTTAGGCTAGATGATTGAATTTATTAAATCAACTATTTTTACTCCAAAAATGGCATCATGATTTTAGTTTTTACAATGAGTTCCAATTCCTTGCTCTTTGGTTAACACTCCCTAGCTTATCCCTGCCTCTTTAGTCTCGTAATATCATAAGTCATATATGTAGTTGTGTGGGGAGGCCAGTTGGTATAGATTTGATTACTGCATTTAAGGGACATATTTCTTTTCCAAGAGTATTAGTTGAGGCTGAGACCCATCAGCCATTACCTAGTTTTGGGAATTTTCAAAAGCCAAATGGTTTAGTACTCAGGTTAAACTAGACTATGAATGAAGGCCATCCTTGTGTTATGTGTGTAGCCAATAAGGTTATCTGGCTACGAAGTGTCCCAAGATAGCAGCTAAAGGTGTTCATCCTAAGAAAAAATGGGTGATGGTACATTATGGTATATAGGCCAATTGGAATAATAAACCCAACCCTACATGCCAATTAGCTATTGATTTAAAACTTCTAAGGACTTCTACATCTTAGTTGATGAAACCATGATCAAACTCTAGTTGTGATATTGATGGTTCCCCCTAGTCTAACCTAAGGAACACTCAAATAGCAACTAACATTTTTAATAAAAATGTGGGAGAGCCACTTACCACAAGATGTAGATCTAATACTCAACAAGTGACTATATTTGACCACTCTACTTCATTATAGCTAGAACTTAAGGATGAGAATGAATGGAGACTAGTAACAAGTAGATCTATGGCTAGTCTTGTGTACCCTATCCCTGATTTCCACATCTAACTTTCATGATAGTTATATGTCAAAATATTAGGGGACTCAATGATCCTCGGATACAAAGGGAAGTAAAATATTAGTGTACATTTCAAAGACTAACTCTAGTGGGCTTGATTGAAACTAGGGTAAAAAAAACAATGTTAATAAATTTACTAAGGGAATTATGTCTAATTAGGTGTAGATCCATAATTATTATACTCACTATAATAGTCAATTATGGTTGGGATGGAACCCTAGGATTGACACATCCAACCCATTAGTTCTCATAGCCAGGGGTATCCATTGCCAAGCTTCTCTTCCCACTAGATTATTTTAGTTATATCTAACTATTGTTGATGCTACAAATAATGGGGAATCAAGGAAATATTTGTGGGCTTGGATGCAATCACTATACACCACTCAACCTTAGCTACTATTAGGAGACTCTAATGTAGTACTTAATCAAAATGAATATTAGGGAGAGATATATATTATGGGTGTTGAGGACTTTTGTGACTACCTTACCCATCTATAGCTAAGTGACCTAGTATATATTGGAACATTTTACACTTGGTTAAATAGGCAGATAGGTAAAGCTAGATAATGGTGCAAAATTAATAGGGAATTTCCCAATGCTGTATAGATGTCACAGTTTTAGAGAGTTTATTCCCATTTCCATCCACCTCTTATTTCCAACCACTCAATTGCTATTGTCATAGCTAATAATGGTATTCATTTGGGAAAATATACATTCTATTTTTATGACATGTGGAATGAAGATGATAGTCTTAGATCTGCCTATATACACTTGGCAATTGGTTGTAGGCTATTGTCACTCAACAACTCAAAAATCCTCTAAAACAACTTTTAAAAAATCCAATTTTGGTTAAATAATTGAGAAAGTTCAAAGATCTAAAACAAACTTGGAGAACATCTATCAAAACTTGATTATAAATCCATTAGACCATGAACTCCAACTCTAAGAAAAAGCTTACCTTTGACAATATAAGCATTTAGCTAAATGTAAAAAGAGTTTCTACAAATAAAAATAAAGAATTTGATGTTTGGACATGGAGATGAAAACACTTGTTTCTTTAATGCCATGATCAAAGGAAGTAAACTACAAAACCAACTCCACATCATTGTTGATACTAATGGTGTAACACCCCCAAATTTACTACTGAAAATTTTCATTTAATTAAAAGGGTTTAACGGAAGCGAAAAGATAAAATCGTAAACTCGGGGGCATTACCACCACACTTAGTACCAGATTGGTTCACTCCTACTATTCCAGTACTAAGTGCTAAGGCTGAGTAAAGTTAAAATTAAACACGAATCATTAATAAAACACAAGTCATACAGAAATCAAAGTGCGATTTAGGGTTACAAACCAAAGAGTACGTGGCTAGAGTTTTTCAAAACATAAAGCATAGTATGATAACACAACTAAATATGATAATACAAGGTCAAATAAAGGAAACAGAGTCCGGCCGAGTCGCTCTCGATCCCCAAGTCAGGTTTAGGCTCAACACTCAGCCCCACCCGATGCCTCGTAGGTGTCGTAGGCATCGAAGACATCATCCCCTACCTGCATAAGCTCAGATGGGTCTTCTACTCGTGGGAATGAGCAGCACCCATGAAACGGGTGATCAGTACGCTACATACTGAGTAAGGTAACAGATGCGCTAAGGCTAACATACAAAACACACTACATAGTATATATGGCATAGTCATATGAACAGCATGTAGTAAAAAAGATGATAAAGGCTAGCTATGGTCCGGATAGACTTATTCTTTTAGATCTCTGGTAATTATAATTGATTCACATCATAATCTTTATTAATCCATGCGAGTGTGGGAACCCCACTATTATAGCCGGTGGATCGGTCACTTATAGGGCAAAACGCACCAACCACTATTATAGTCAGTGGATCGGTCACTTATAGGGCAGAACACACCTAACCACTATTTTATGCCGGTGGATCGGTCTGGCTCCGACTCTCATGGTGTTCCACTGTAAGTACTTAGTATCTTTTACGTGTATTAACAAATTAGGGTATGGTTTACTGAGCTCGGGATCCCCCATTATTATTGTCGGTGGGTCGGTCACTTGCGGGATGATGTCCACACCACTATTATTCGTCGGTGGATCGGTCACTTGCGGGACAATAGTCCACACCACTATTCCTTACCGGTGGATCGGCTGGACCCGGCTCAGTACTCTTCCACTTTACATTATTAGTATTTTATCGTATCTTATTCAACAGATTCCGCCCTAGACATGCATGACTAACTCTAGCTATAATTATTCCCCAAAGAGGGCTCGTCCCATATCTTGAGACTCGGCGCCCACTAACTCACACCCCGACATCCATTTCCCTTGACACTTACCCTTTAATAAAAACCCAACTCCTAAGGGTGCGGGTTAGGGCTCAACACCTCATGACATCAACTCCACCTACCATCACCCTCAAGGGTTTTCCCTTGAAAACCCTAATTAGACCTATGCGGCCTAACTTCCTCTCACTTACACAACCATTGCTCCATCCATCTCCCCACATCTCACCTTAATTAGATCTAATCCCCAAACATATCACTTTACCTCTCGACTTCGCATATGACTGGAAAAACCCTAGTTAGCCACCTCAAACCCTAGTATCTTTCTTCTTCCACAAGTAACCTCTCCCTTTTCTCACTCAATATTCCTCCTCTCCCATGGCACCCATACTCACTCCTTACATAATAAATTCCCATTCTTAACCCGTAGTCCACTCTCCCTTAATCATTTTTACTTCCACAATTTCCAGATTATTACTTCCTCCCAAAACCCTAATCGGGTCCCTTATACACCCTTACACCAACCTACGTACTAATTTTCATCCCAAGTCTCCAATCACTCCACAACTCTACCCTTAGCTTATTTACACCCTAAATCAACTTTTCTCATATAAGGATCACCCCCATGTAAGTTTTAATCGTCCCATGCAAACTCTCGAAGTCCCTATGAAAACCCTAGAACTTCCATGCATGGCCCCCATCTCTCGTTCATTTTGGTCAACTTCCTAGCCCCTTAGCATCTCACTTCCCATTTGTTTCTTTTTGTCCTTTCATTTCCCATATCATAATATCATTTGTCCTAGCATGCATGTCTTAGAGGGACATATTATATCACACCACAATCACCACATATACATGTCATACTCATGCCATAAGAACACATACAGAACATACCTCAACTCCAAGCTACGCTACACATAAGACAAGTTAAGGAAAATCATACGATACATAATATAACATGAAATATAAAGCATCCAAGGCATACAAGTCACATAACACACATGGGCCTTAGCTACATCCTTACCTAAAGCGACACTGGGCTTAGAGCACGCTCCTACAACTCCTTAGGGTTTTGGATAGATTCACCTATAAAAGGGAAAATACTAAGTATTAGTTTCCCTCAAAAGTACCGTCACTCCTTATTTTAGTCTAAGATTAGGATTATTATTATTAAAGAGAGTATTATACGAAAACTAGGGTTTTTATCTTAAAAATAGTCTACTAAATATTACTAGTCAAAATATGTTTATTTTAATATTTATTGCTACACTTATATTATTAAACCTATTAGTTTTATTCTTCTAATAATAGTACTGATACTAATTATAGCCAAATAGTGGTAATAGTAATACTAATAGAAATGCTAATGCTTATAGTGATAGAAACCCTAGCGGTTTTAAGGCTAAGTCTAATAATAGTGTTAGGGTTAAAATAATAATATAATAATTACAATACCAGCAAAGTACAAATATTCCAAAATATAATAATGATAAAAGTTGTATTTTAAATAATAATAATAATATAAGGGTTAAAATATTTTTGTCACAATAATAGAAATAAAATGATGATGATGATGATGATGATGATGATGATGATAATAATAATAATAATAGTAGTAGTAGTAGTAGTAGTAGTAGTAGTAGTAGTAGTAGTAGTAGTAGTAGTAGTAGTAGTAGTAGTAGTAGTAACTAATAATGTTAGTGACAAAGGCATTAGGAATAATATTAGTAATATTTGAATATTAAATAGTAAAATACTAAGGCTTAAATATTCTTCTTCTTTGACAACAAAATGATAATACGCCCACTTCGGTTTAAATAACAACAACAATAATAAAATAGTAATAATAATAATGGTAATAATGTTAAGTATAATAATAATAACAACAACAATAATAATAGTAGCCAAAATGATAATAATAATAATATAAGGGTCCAAATATTTATATTAATAATAAAAGTGATAAAGGACAAAGTTAGTATTAACAATATTAGTAAGGAAATAGTGGTAATGATAATGGTAATAATAACAAGAATAATAGAAATAAAATTGGGTTAAGTAGGAATAATAATAATAGTAATGGCATTAATAATAATAATAATAATAATAATAATAATAACAACAACAACAACAACAACAACAACAAATAACCATTTTAATGTTAAAGTTGTAGCATTTTAAATAGTTTACCCTAGTTATAAGTATTTTCTGAAGTTAGGTTAGGAAATAAGGGGGATACATAATAATAATATTAGTAATGGTAATAATAATACTAATACTAATAACCATGATAATACAATATTAATAATAATAATAATAATAGTAATAGTAATATTAAGGATGATACTAGTAATATTAAATGAAATTATTAAAACTTATAGAAAATAGTTTAGGGGCTGGGGAAGTTGGAGCACCACCTCAAATTAGTGATGGAACCGACGGCGGCGCATGGTGGCGACAGCGGCGGCGGTGGAGGAGGAAGAGAGGTAGAAAGATCAATATGTAGGCTAAAGGAGAGGGAGTAGAGGGGTGTTTGAGGTGGAGGAAGGTGCAGCAGGTGAAGAGGGGTAGAATGAAGGTGGTGGTGTGGTTGGGAGTGGCAGCGCACAGTGGTTGGCGCGGCGGCCGAAGGTGGTGGGAGGTGGTGGAAGATGCGGGAGGTAAAGGAGAAGGAGGCAGGGGGGATGATGGTACGGGAAGGTAGGGGAAGGTTCCCTAGGTGTTTTGGAGGGTGGAGGAGGTGCTGGTGGCGGCTGAATTGGCGGCAGAAGGCGGCACGAGGGGCGGCGAAGGGTTGGTGAGGGCTGATCCAGGTGGCTACTTTGCACGGCTGGGGCGGCATGTTCAGGGCGAGGCAAGGGGTGGTGGTGGTCTGGTTTCGTAGAGGAGGGTGCAGGTATGGTCTTGGTGGGCGGCGTTTGTTGCAGAGGTCACCGGCGGCAGCAGAATACACAATTGTTTGGGCGGCGGCGAGGGACAGAATTTATGGGCTTGCAAAAGAGGGAGCTTGACTATGCCTGCCTCGGGGGTGTATTTATAGGCCAATTGAGGGGGAAAACAACAAAGGGAGAAGAAGACAACCGGGGGCAGGTGAGGCAAGTCGCCGATCGGCGATCGGCGGTGGCAGCCGACGCATGCCCTACGAATTGCAGGGTGTGTTTGGCTCAGTGTGGGGAAAAGGAAAGGGGGCAGTATACGTGAGGGGAAGGACGAGTAGGCTGGGTCAAAATTGGAAAGGAAAGCGATGGGAATGGCAGGAGAGGACAGCCGGATGGAGTAGGTGGCCGTCGGCAGGCGTAGGCTACGGTCAGGGGTTGCAGGCCCGTGTGAGGAAGAAGAAGACAGGCGCGGGGTGGACCGGGCGGTCCAGGGAAAAAGGAAAGGAGGGGGTCGGGCCGGTCTAGCAACAGTCATATTGTCATTAAACGAGACACAACGTCTCAAAGAACTGAGGGTCGAAACGCTGCGTCGAGGCGCCGCAACGAAGAGAGCCGAATGGCACTGGGCCACGGAGGAAGGAGAAAGGAAAAAAATGGGTTGGGCTGCATCTAGGCCCAATCCGACGAGAAGAAAAAGAAAGAAAAGAAGAAAAGAAGGAAAAGAGGAAAAAGAAAATTTTAAGGGTTTTGGGTTTACATAAATTATTTAAAATATTTTTGGGTACCTAGAATAAAAATATTTAAATAAAAATATTAAACCTCCTTTTTAGGCTAATTTAGGACCCTTTTAAAAATATTTCTCCTAAATTCCTTTTTAATTAACAAAAAGCCCAATTTTTTTTCTTTATAAAAATATTTATACATTCCTATTAATTTACCCTAAATAATCCCTCTTATTCCAAATAAAATAATAAATTAAATTAATTTCCCAATAAATCCTTATTTAATAATATATCTTAAAATAAATATTTCTGGGGTATTTCAAATGGTATAACCCACACTAAGTAAGGAGATACTTTCTCAACATTTCAACAACTTTATAGCTAATGGTTAGGTTCGGTCTCCCCCATTACCCATCAATTTGATGTTGTATTTATTCAAAATGGTCCTAAACTAACAGTATATCAACATCACTCCTTGTTAGTTCCCATCACTATCAATAAGGTATAGAGTGTTGTGAATTCATTAGCTATTGGTAAGGCACCTGGACCTGATGGGCTTAATGCTTGTTTTTTCAAGTATTGTTGGAGTATTATTGGATAAGATTTATTCTTGGCTATCTTTAAATTCTTCATTACTTGTATTATGCCTACAAGTCTTAATGTCAAATCTCTGAAATTGGTTCCTAAAATTCCCAATACATATTCTCTAGGATATTTTAGCTTATTCCATGTTGCAAAACCTTATATAAAATCATTGCAACTATTTTAACCCATAGACTTTGACAAATACTGCTTGATCTGGTAGGAGAATCACAATTAACCTTTATCAAAGAGAGGGGCATCGCTGATAACATCTTATTGGCCACTAAACTAATCAAAGGATATACTCAAAAGCATCTACCTCCTAAAAAAAATAGATGTGAAAAAGGCATATGATATTTCTCGATAAATATGTCTTGAAAACATGCTCTATGCCTTGCATTTCTTTATACATTTTGTGAAAATATTGTTAGAATGTGTTTCAACTATAAACTATTCCATCAAATTCAATGGGATTCTCCATCCCCTATTACATGCAAGAAGAGGTTTAAGATAAGGATATCCTCTTTCTCCCTACCTCTTTGTCTTGGCAATGAAATTCCTAACAGGTATTTAATGCAATTGTGGCCTAACCCTACTTTCTCCCCTCATTCTAGATGCAAGAAATTGAGGAATGCCAACCTTATGTTTTCCGATGAGCTCTTGTACTTCTACATGAGCAATATAGCTTCTATGACAGCCATCCTCAATACATTTCTTCCCTTATCTAATATTTCAAGTACAATGATGAATACATCTAAGAGCAATATCTATTATGGTGGTTGTTGTAATCAAACATGTAAAGAGGATTTGTTAGCATAGTTTCACATCCCATAAAGGAAACTACCTTTCATATATTTAGGTGTGCCAGTAGATGCCAAATGTAACACCTTAAATTTTACTACTAAAAAAAAATCATTTTACCGAAAGCGTAATATCAAAATAGTTGGGTGTTACCACCATAATCAACATGAGTCTATCTTACCATACCGTCCTTACATTAACTATAAAGCAAAATAATTAGAACACAAAACATGATAAATAGAAAATGAGAGAACATTTGTGAACTTAAATACGTGTTTAGAGATTATATATGAGTAAAATATCCAACTATATAAAAGGGATCCCATTAAATAAAGAGTCCAAAAAGGTACTCCGGCAAAAAATGATAACCGGATAACATGACTCTATGGCCAACCCAATATATAAGATCACTCCTCAACGCATAGGGAATCATATGCAATAAAATTATCCAAAGGGTCCTCATCGACCTGCACAAAAGCAAGGATGTTTATTACACTATATATTGAGTAAGATGGTGATACAATCAAAGCAAGGGTACAAATGCATAAATTATATAGAAGAATGATAGAGCACAATAATATATAATGTAATATAATACTAATTTAGAACTCCATTAGCAGGTATAACCTCAATGATATCAATAATATAAAACCATAGGGAGAAATAAAATCCTATCCACTATTCTCAATTGGTGGAATATAATCAACAATATATAACCTTAGGACATAAAGCTCCTGGCTACTATTCTTGTTCGGTGAAATGGACATGTATAATTGGTCATCCTCATGTGTTCTTTCACTTTAAGTGATTTATATCTTGTCAAGTATTATAATCATTCCAATGATCTATTTCAATTTAAGTTTAGGGACCCCGCCCACTCTCAATAGGTGGAATGGTGTCAATAATATATAACCCCAAGGCATACAGCTCTTGGCCACTATTATCATCCAATGGAATGGACAGGTATAACCGGTCTAAAATCATATGATCTTTCACTTTAAATGATGAATATATTATTCATAATTGGTTATACCATCATATGGGGTTCATATATATGTTCAAAACACAAAATTGAAACACATAAAGCACAACCACATAGTTATCAAGATTATCCTCAAGGAATAGGTCCATAATTTCCCTAAAAAAAACCATAATTTCACATTATAAGATTAACTTCTTCCATATTTGTCATTGATCCACCAATTTTAGCACTTATTTCTCAAATATTATTACTATAAACATATCAGAAAATGAAGATCTAACTCCAACATCTTAAACATAGGATAACAACCCTATCTTAAGAGTTATTATTCATAACCCCTATGAAACCCTAATTTCAAAAGTTAGGTATAGATTTTTTCATTAGATTCATATAATCAAAAAATTAAATATGAATACCTAAAATTTAAATATTAACAATATATACAAAAATCATGGTCTAACTCTAATTTCCTATACATGCAATAATAACACCACCTTTAGGGTTATTATTCTCAATTTAAGTCATTTTCTCATTTTATTTAGACTTAAGATTTTCATAATTACTCCAAACTTTTCACATGATATTCTTATAATATTTTAAACCATCTAAATCATTAAAACACTAAAATTTCCATGTTAAACACATTTTAACCAAAATTCCCTTAAGGATTGCTATAAGCCCTTATTTCACAAAAAAAAAAATCATACTTGTCCGATATCATTATTTTCAAATCCTCAATTTATTATGTTACTATACATATTAAATATACTCACTTTCTAATTACCATAATTATTCAAACCCATGTTACCATACTATATATCATGCTAATTCACTTAAGACTTACAACATAAGAATTATTACAATAATATCATATAAATGCATGCTTCCTAAGTTTTACTTACTTTCCATCATATATCCACATTATCATATCATAAAATTAACAAATTGAATTTAAAAACATAATAATAATGACATGATAATATAAAAATCATACATAACATTTAGCACGAAAACCCTAACTACAACTTCTATCTTTATCAAAAACGGCACATGTCTCTAAGCATGTATAATCTATCCAACCTATTTTGAGACCTCTAAAAAAATCACCTAAGAAAAAATGATAAAACACAATTAAAAATTAGAGATATAACCAAGGAAAAGCTAAGGTAACAAAGAGTGAAAGAATGGAATAAAAACTAAATTTTAAGGCTCAAAGGTGTATCGGTGGAACTTTCCAAAACAAAGGGAGGGGAATGGCAACTAATGTCAAAGAAATGGAGGAATCAATGAAACTAGCTGTAATTACTGGGGATAGAGGAAGGGAAACTATGGATATTACTTAAAGGGAAGGAACAAAAGTGGAGGTTGAAGGTGATAGGGTGGTTTTAGTGATGATGGTCGAATGGTTAGGATAGTTTTGGTGGTGATGGCAGGTGCTAAGGGGAGGAAATGGAAAGGAGGGTTAATGAAAAGGAGGAAGGAGTGGAGGAGATTCATGTTTATTATGATGATGAGGGGAAGGAAGGGAAGAAAGAAAGGCTTCATGGTTTCTGCTACTCTTTGCCAAAATTAGAGGGAGAAAAGGAGGTGGTTGGGGCATTAAATGAGGTTATTTTTATGGGATACACACACACATATGTTAAGTGCATTGGAAGATGGGGGGAAAGGGAGGTGAGGAATATGGTTGGGTAAATTTTTCAATGAAATATATCAATGCAGAAGGTGGGTGGTGATGGTGTGATGATTATGTTAGGGGGAGGTAGGTTATGGAAGCATGGAAACGGAGATTTGGTTAAGGGAGTGATTCATGCAAGAAGAAGAGGGATGAGAAGGGAAAAAAAAGAAAACTAGGAACAAGGAATGAAAAGGAGAAAGAGAAATAGGAAAAAGGAAATAAGAAAAGGAAAAAATAGGTTTAGGTTAGGATTAGAATTAGGTTAAAATAATTTACATTAGGGTATAAGAATAAAATTATTTATCAACCATCTAGAGTTAGGTTTAGATTAAAAATATTAATGACCCAAAATAAATATTAGTAAGTCAATATTTAGGGTTGAGAAATTAGGATAAGATAGAATTATCAATTTCTTGATATTATAATTAGCTTAGGATTTTAATTACTTATGATTAATATTGGGTAAAATTTTAGGGTATTACACAAAATATCTTAATAAATACCATTATCAAGTCTTGGTTGATAAATTTACATTTTGATTAAGAACTTAGCAGATTCATCTACTCAATCTTGGTGGGAGGGTGTAACTTATCAAATATATTCTCTTTAGCCTACAAAACTACTCGAGCATGCTATTTCCCATTTTGGTGAATATTATATCTAAAATTGATGTCATTTGTAGGAAGTTCCTATAATTAGAAGCCATGAAAGCACAAAACATACCTTGGTTTCTTGGGACACATATTACCTTCCCAAATCATAAGGGGTTTAGGTCTTATGCACCATACATGGTGGAATAAAGTTTCTATGTGCAAACTTCTCTAGCATTTGGACTCAAAGAAGTACATACTATAGGTTAAATGGATCCACACCTACTATCGTAAGGGAATGTATATATGGGAAGCTAATGTTAAGCATTCAACATCTTGGATACTAAAGAAATTGTTGGGTCTCAAGAAAATTTTCCACATGGCACTTCAAACAGGTACCTTACAAATACATGTGTGGTAGGATAGGTTCTCCATATCAACTACATATAATATGATACAGTCATGAGCTCCAAAAGGTGATTTGGCATATAATGGTTTGGTTTAATTACACTAACCAAATACATGCTTTTATTTTTATGACTATCTATGCATGATTGTATCCAAACTAAGGATAAAATGGAATATTATGGATTGTAGATAGAGTTTACTTGTGATCATACTACCCCAGAAAATAAGCCTCATCTATTTTTTTACTGTACATACTCATGAGTTGTTCGTCTCCCTCTGTTAAATAAGCTGGGCTTCCCCCAACAAATTAAAATATGGAATGAAGTTATTAGCTGGGCCATAATAAGAGGAAGAGGACCTAAATTTAGAAAGCAATTTAGTCATGCCCTTCTAACGGCAACAATTTACCACATTTAGAAGGAAAAGAATATGAAATTTTTTTACTAACAAAGTCCAAGAGGCTACTTAGGTTCAAAAGATGATTCTTGTAGACTTGGCTGGAAGATTCACACAATTCCAATGATATAAATAGTACACTAAGTTGATGGGTCTTGTTGATTCCTTAGCCTAAGGCTTCTTTATCTTATTCAACATATTTTTTTCACTCATATGATGTACTCCTCATGTTCCAATTTGAAGTAATAAAATTAAATTACTTACCAAAAAATTACCAAATTATGTTTTAGTGGAATAAAACTAGATTTTACCTTTATATTAAGCTTTGAAAAATGTAAAAAAAAAGGAGGTGTCACATGCAAAACACCACATTATAAACCTCCTTCAAAAACCTTAAAAGATTCCAAATATAAAAGTAAAAAATCATTCCTCAACAATTTTAAAACAAAAGGGATTAAAATAAAAAAAATAAAGGAAACTAATTAAACTATACCCTTGATGAATTGAAAGAAAAAAGGATGATCTCCCAACAACTTGAAAAGATGAGAAGATGATGATAACAGCTTCACCTAATGTTAAAACTTAAATTTATTTTTCTTCAAGATAAGCTAAGGAGCCAAATGTAAGATTTTTAGAAGGTTAAACAAGTTTAATAATAGAGTAACAATGGAGTAAAAGGTATAATTGGAGGAGGAGGAAGATAATGAAGTCACATCAAGGTCGTAAGAATAAGGAAAGGGTTTGATGAATGCAAAACAAATAACGAAAATGAAGGTGAATGTGCAAATGGAAATGAATAGTTTAGATAGCATTTGTGCACCAATTTTTAAGGATAACAAATGTAGCTAATTGGAAAGGAAATGGGGTTTCATAAATGAACCAAAGAGAGAGGAAAGGGTGGCTAACTTGAAAATTTTTGAAAGGAGAAGATGTTTCTAATGATTTTCAATGATGATGGGAATATTTCCATGAAAAAGAATATCATGCTACAGAGGGGATGTATGATGGTGCACGAGCAATATGAGCATAGGATGGTATAATTAATGTGGGTGGGGTATAGTAAGAGGTGAAGGAGAATGAATGTGACATGCGTTGACCTATGGAGATGGTTCGCTAATGGTTAGCAATCAATGGGAAATATTTTCATAAAATATCCCATTTTCCAAATATAAAGGTGTGCCAGAGAGGGGTTTGTGGCCAAATAAATGAATAAAATTGACCATTAATATGAGTGGATGTATTAGATTAGGTTTTACTTAGGTTAGATAAGATTAAAGTAAAGAAAGGTCAATTTTGGTAAATAATTATGATGGAAAATGATGAATATATATATGTATATATAGTACTTTAAATTCATTTACATACCAAAATCATTAAAGTATGGCAATCCTCGAAGTTTCATAATTTTTAATATGTAAAAAAGCTAATTTAAGGCTTAAAATATGAATAAATGTTAATCAGAATATAAATAGCATTTTTTTTCATCGCCATCACCATTTTATCATTTTAAAATTGAAGTGGAGACTTATAAAAAGTTAAAAATATGGATTAATTATAATAATTTTGAAGAATTTTCATAGCCAAAAAGATCACAAAAGTCTCATAAAATTGTAAATAGTAAGAAAGGGTAAGAAAATGAGAATCAAATGTTTTGAAAACATGCAACGGATTTAAAAATTCTTAAAGGATGCAGTAAAATATGTAATTAAGACAGATTTGTGCTTAAATCACAAAGATCCTTAATGATTATGAGTTTTTGAGAAAGGGGATATTACATCATTGACCCCTTAAAATGTACTTCATCCTCGAAGTTAAGTAGAACAGTGAGAAACAAAAATAAATTCAGATAAAGAAGCAAGGTTTTGCTACCAAAAAAAAAGTTTAAACAAAGTAAAATAAGACATTGATGAGATGATACTACAAAGGTAAAAAAATTATACATGTGAGACCATTAAATTATATCTAGGACCTATATCAAAGTCACCATCTACTTATCCATTATACAATTTGTGATCCCACAACTAGGGTTTAATCCTATCCAATCCTTAGTTAACATAACCATTAATGGATACACAAAAATTATCCATTGATTTTTTATTCTACTAAGATATTGTTACTCCTAAAATGCCTTTTGACGTCAAATATCTTTCTATACTATATCTACAACTACAGCTATATTTTCCATACTCACATACCACTACTTAAAACATAACAAAATAAACCAACTAGATGTCACCTCCATGACCCAAACCTCTAGAGGTAACATCCTCAGCTAGATACGCATCTTCATATAATGAGATAAACTCCACAAAATTATCGGGGAACAAACCAAAAACATCCATCTTCATCCCATGATAAGCCTTCCATACATCCTCTAACTCTAAGGATAACCGATTGAAATCCTTTAAGAACCCTCTATGCCACATATAAACTAGGTTGGGTTCATCCCTAACAACAACTCCTTGTACCTTCACAACACTACCCACTAAGGTCCACTTAGGGGAAAAAACTCTATAATGTAGTAAGATCAAACATCATGAGGATTAGTACCACTACCCAAACCCCAAATCACTATTAACATTTCCCATTACTAGTCTCCATGATCTCATATTGTAAGTTGTGGTACATCAGCATATTCTCCATTACTGATAACTTAAATAGCCTAACATCTTAAGGGTTTATAAAAGAAGACAGCTAAATCTTAATTCTAGGGTGACACAAGCTTTCCTCAACACATAAGATTATACATCTTCAAAGGTTAATAAGATACAAGAACACAAATTTTTCATCACTCTAATAAGATTATATATGCACCCTTCAACTACTACTATATTATATTCTCCCAATCATCAAATTTAAACTTAGCAATGACTACCCCCTTAAAATAAATAAATAAATAACAATGAACTAGAAACATTTGCACATAATAGCAAGTTAAGATCAAGTAAGACATGATAGCAGGAAATCCAAGAGTGAGACCCAGTAACAAAAACAAAAGAAGAAAATGGGACATTAACTTATATAACAAGAAGCCATAAGATTTATGTGCAACAAGCATTAGTGCACAAACATACAATAACAAAGGGGAAATAACCCTCGTATAATTAAGGAAAAACTAGAAACCTTAAAAAAAAAAGAACGCACACGATAAATAATAAAGTATTATGACTTTTGTCTCTTATGTTATTTAAACACAAGAAATAGGACAACCTCAATTCCACCTTGTTCACTTCGATACATCAAAATTATTAAGCTTGTTCCTAGTGGCATCAATAGCTCTACCCTCACATATCACTCATTGAGTACACTCCTCATTTAATATCACATATTCCTTTATTTTTCAATATCTACAAAATCACTTGAGTATGCGCTTAGTGGTATCCTAGTGTCACATAAACTTTCTTTCCTTTAAAACCTAGGGTAAAGATTGTCAAAAACAAAGACATCCCTATATGTTGTTCTTACTTCTATCTATGGTTCAACCAAAGGTAAAATCTAAAGTGTATGGTATGACGTAAACATCTAAGGCTCCAAGTAGTGGCCAATCTCTAACATATTATTCAACTAATCCTAAATCCACCTCATGTGTACTCTGATATCCTCTCTTGGTGTCATCCTAAGACCAACCAAGGGATAATTTGTTAGTGGAAGTGATATAACAAAATACTATAAAGTTAAATCAACCTAAATCAACACTAAAAGAAATTCCAACCAAGAATCACATCTTACATGACCCCAACAAATTTTTTTTATCAAAAGCAATAAGTACTAAGACCCTTGAAAGATAACAAGATCACTCATCAAATCAATCATTTCCATTCCCAAAGTCCTCTAATAACTTCTATTCTCCCATCGTTACACCATAAAACTCACAAATCGTATACAACATAAATAGATTCATAAACTCAAAAACATGCAAGATATTATCATACCTATGAGAACTAACCCAACTCTCTATCACACACACCAACTTTCAACTCTGGGCCGTTATAAAATAATGGAAGCCAACTACGCCTAAGAAAACTGTATAAGAATAACCACAAGATCAAGCACATTAGCACAACATTACACCCTAAGGCAAAAACCTGACTCGCACACCCCAACCAAAACTCACTCACCACCTAAATTAGAATTATGATTTAAACTTTTACAACTTTAAAACTCTTTAAAGAATTTTTCAACCACCAAAAACTAGAATCACAAAGCATTTTCCAAGTAAAAAATGAAAAAGCTCTAATAGAACTTGTAACACTCCAATTTTTTACCATTTAAAATGCAATATGTGGGAGCAAAATAAGAAACGAGTATGGAACTACCTTGTTAACTATGAAGAAAGGTGTGAATATAAACCTAACATATGCTCAATAATAAGTTAAAATGTAATATAACTTACAAATCTTTACAGAGATAAATCTTAAAAGTAATACATTAAGTAATTATAGGGTAGTACTAAAGAGATACTTCAACAACTGTAAGTGATAAATAGATACAATGGTAATATGGGAAAGAAGTTAAAAGCCATATAGCCTAAGCTATAAACACTAACCTAACCAAGAGCTTTAGCAAAGATAGAACAACATGTAAAAATAAGACTAACTACACCCCTAAATGAACATGGTAATCTTAGATTGTATAAAAAATAACATTAAGATTCACATCAAAAGGCCGGGAGACCAGACCACCATTAAAAGGTTTAAAGCATTCTAAACTTTAATCCTTTGTAAATCATGTTCTCCTAATCCAAAATATATCATATTATATATCAAATTACATCTAAAAATGTCACTAAACATCACAAAATCATCAAATTAATCAAAAAGTAATCCTAACACCCCAAATTGTTTAGTCAACCTATATAATATTCACATATAATTCATTTTTCAAATTAACAACACCATATTTGCACTAAGATCACAAAATCATGGTAAACATCAATTATCTCATGCTTTACATATCATAATACCATTCATCATAGCCTTCATACCATCACATGCAACACTTTAGCATATATTTCATACATCATATAATAACCATGCTACAAGAAGAATGAATCATTAAAAAAATCCTACTTACACATATGATAACAATCTAATAATATTTTCAAGTAAGAAAACTATATTTTACCTTTCTATTAAGCTTTAAAAATACAAACAACAAGAAGTTGTCACATGCAAAATACAACCACACAAACCTCCTTGAAACCCTTACAAGATTCAAAATACACAAATAAAAATCATTCCTAAAAATGCTTAAAACAAAAGGGATTAAAATCAAAGATAAAGGAAACTAATTAAGCCATACCCTAGATAAATTGAAAAGAAAATGGAGATCTCCGAACAACTTGAAAAGAGAAGAAGATGGTGAGAAAAACTTCACCAAATAGTAAAACTTAACTCCCTTTTACCTAAGGAGACACTAAGGAGTTAAATCTAAGCTTATAGAAATTTAACAAAACTTGTTAATAGAGTAATAATGGAGGAAAATGTGTGAATGGAAGGGGAAGAAGATGATGAATTCATGTCAAGGTCAAAAGGAAATATAATAGGGTTCTATGAATGCAAAACAAATAAGGAAAAATGAAGGCAAGTGTGCACATGGTAATGATTACTTTATATAACATTTATGAACCAATTATCAAGGATAACACATATATCCTAAGGGAGAAGAAATAGGTGTTTCATGGATGAAGTAAAGAATGATGAATGGGTCTAACTTGCCAAATGTTGAAAGGAGAAAGGGTTGCTAATGATTTACAATGATAAGGAGAATATTTCCATGCAAAATATCATGTGAAAGGGGGATATATGGTGATCCATGAACATGAGGAGCAAAAAAGGGCGTAGGTAGTGTGGGTAAGGTGTAAGAAGAGGTGAATTGGAATGAATGTTCCATGGCTTGGCTTATGGAGACGATTTGCCCATGATTTTCCATCATTAAGGAATATTTTCATGAAATATCCTATGTGCCAAGGAAAAGGGTGCAACAAAAGGGGTTCTGTGACCAAATCAATACCTAAAATAGATGCTTAGCATGAGTAAATGGCTTATATTAGGTTTCACTTAGATTTGATAAGATTAAAGTAGAGAAAGGTAAGTTTCAATAAATAATTATGCCTAAAAATAGAACAAAAATCAATTAATAATAACAATAAATATAAAATATTCTAAATTTATTTATATATCAAAAATATTCACATATGGCAATCCCTAAAGTTTTGTACTCTTTAGATAAGAAAAAGAGCTAATTTGTGGCTCAAAATGCGAATAAATGTTAGTAGGAACATAAATAGTACTTTTTAGTCATCATCTTCGTCTATCATTTTAAAGCTATTAGGGTACTCACAAAAAGTCAATAAAGTATAATATTGATTAATTAGAATGATTCAGAAGATATGCATAACCAAAAGTGGTTGATAAGTTTCACGGGAGTCGATATTGTAAGAAACAACAAATGCAAGTTTTTTAACTTTTTAGAGATGTAGTAAAATGTGTTTTTATTTCACAAAGATCATCAACGAGCCATGATTTTTGAGAAACATGATATTACAACTTTCCTTACTATATTCCTATTTATACTGTTACTATTTTTAACCGTGTGTGTGTGTGTGTGTGTCTATATATATATATATATATATATATATAAGTATATATTATATAGTTAACTTTTCTTTAGTCCTCTTCTCAAGGTATGTATACATGGTAGGGAAATAGGTACTGAAATACATCAAGTCGACAAATTAATGATCTCCTTCGTATATCTATCTGGGATACATTTTTGTCCCTTTTACAATAACATTAACATGGTGAATATATAATAAAATCATCATTGCATATCACTCTTTGAATTGCTATAGAGGTGATAAATCTGTAACAATGATTGTGGGAAAAAATTGCGCTTATACTTACACAATTAACCATGGTTGTATAAAGGAATCACCATGGTATATTAGTGCAATACTCTAAATTCTTACGCTTGATGTATTTAGGGGTCAAATTAAGAATTTATATCTATAAAGTGACCTAAAATATATTAAAAATAGATGTTTGCAACTTTGTTAGAAAAATTCCTATTAAGTTGCCGTAACTAAATCATAATGTAATATTTTTCAATTTTTTTTGGTAAACAATGTATGATTACATTTTACTTCCAATTTTGAAATGATTGCATCCACTAATAGCATCCTAATACACAACATACCAGAAAATGCATTTCAAAAAGTTTACAATACGCCTAAATCTATGGTATGATTCTCAATTATCAAAACATTCTATCTTAGTGGTCATTTCCCTAAGAACCTCGCGAATTAGATGGTCTCGGCTATGGGAACCTCCATTGTGCAATCAACGATTCCTTTCTCTCCACATATGATATATTGTAGCTATAAATAAATATCTGAGCACCGCTTTTCTTTCTCTTCGACTTTGCCCTCCCTTTACCATCCAGTGCAACGTGCCATGGAAATCTCTCTGATCATGAATACATCAGAATCTGTGCATAATGTGAGACCAAACAGTCTTAAAATAATCATAATCAAAGAAATTGTGCTCAATGCTTACGTGTGTCATTACACAGCAGGCATGAACCATCAATCTGAAACCTCCAACTCAATAATCTATCACGAGTGAAGAGCCTCCCCAGCAACACTAAAAGAGGCAAAATCTATGTATTGGTAGCGTGAGAGGAGTCTAGAGTACCTTCCACTAATTTACGTCAGGTAAACTTGGTTTGATTAAATGGTAAGATCGAGAGATGTGGAGCTTCCCTTGATGCAAGATTCCAGAACCCTGTTGAGATGAGAAAAATAAAGGTTGGACAAGGTTCGGTAACTTCCTCACAACCTAAGAGGCTGACTCTTTGATAGGCATGGTCCATATATCAGTGTCTTTGAGATAATAAGCGTACAACCAGGTAATCCAAAGCGTTTCCTTTCCATGGTGGATATCCCACAGCATATTTCCTTTAGCAACGGTGTTCCATCGAGGCAATTAAATCGCGGTCGCGGTATTACGGTATCGGAACGTCACGAATGATAAATTATATATCGCGGTCATTGCAGCATAAATTTTTATTTTTATTTCACCATATATTCTAATTACTATTTATTGATCATTTGAATATAAATATTCAATAAACTAGTGTTTTATATTATATTAGAAGTATTAAAGTGAGTCATTATATGCTAAATTTTCCAAATAATCCTAAATTTACCTTAGAATGAAAAAAAACATGTTATGTAATAGTAAATGTGAAGATAATAAACAGTAATACTTTATTATAATTCAATAGTAACTTGGTCCAATATATATATAGTAAATAAATAAATAAATAATTGTCATGTATGCTTTTTTCAGTAGATTTAAGAATTCTAAATAAATCGTCGATAAATCAGCAATTTATTCCGATTTATCGGTGATATTTTTTGATTTATCAGTGATACCGATTTATTAGCCATAATTGTGAAATTTTAAAACCATAATGTATCGGTAATTTTAAACCGACCCAAAAACCACTAAATAGCAGTCGTTACGCTATAGCAGGACCGCTATTTAATTGTATGGTTCCACCATTCTACATGCACAAGGCCTAGGGCTCCCTCTTTTTAAGACTTGAATATTTGTTCCCAAGCCATTGTCACCTATGTGTAATCTAGAAGGAGCCAAATCATAGAAAACACCTATATACGGCATGTATATCATGAATAACTCCCTCTAGTAGATGGTAAATCAAACTCTAGTGGGTTTGGAGGCTAAATATTACTAATTTCAGTAGTTGTAGCCTGCCAGCATAGCTTGGCCACTTATTTTACTACAAGGTCAATCGGGTTGTATACTTTTCAATCAGCATCTGGTATTTTGCTTTTTGTAAAGTTCTACCAACCAAAGGAACACCTAGTCACCTAGATACCTTATTAGGTGGGAACCCTCCTATATTTTAAAATGATCTTGAATCCGCCGCTTAGTTTAACAAGAGACTCTACCACTGAAATAAATAGCTAGCTAGCTATTTTGTCTTATTCACATTCATGGTTAAGCTAGCTAGCGAGGAGAAATGATTGAATGTGTCCATAAAATAGCATGCATCTAACCAATATACACCCTACTGAATAACAAACTGTTAATGGCAAAGAAGAGGTTCACTAGTTTAATCTGCTTGCACTTTGGGTGAGCTTTGAACCTAGTATAAGACCAAAATCTGCTCAAAGATCTAAGCAAATAATCCATCACAATTACAAATAAATACAGGGACATAGGGTTGTCTTACTGTAACACCCCCAAAATTCACTACTAAAAAATTTTCGTTTAATTAAAAGAAAATTAGCGAAAGCAAAATAATAAACCATGAATTATGGGGATATTACCGCCACACTTAGTACCAGACTGGTTCACCCTACCGTTCCAATACTAAGTACTAAGATTAAAAGAGTAAAACACAATTTACGAGAAATTCAAACATATTTAAATCAGAGTAGCACAATTAAACATTTTATAAGAATATAATCCACCAATGGTGGTTCAAAACAACAAATACATTAACGCTGTAAATTTAAAGGAGACAAAGTAAAACCCTAACAGTTTTGAATAGTTTCGTACGCTCTTTTCCGAGGGCCCACTTGACTAGCACCTGAAACGACCTGCAAGGGGCACTACCCATTGAATAGGCAGGGGCCCCACGAATGGAACCCTTTAGTACTACGGTACTGAGTAACCCTTTAAAAATGCACTTACAAGTAGGCACGCGATGTAACACATGATATACTACTATATCCATACATAACGATAGGTGTAAACATAATATTCAAACCCATACATTCACATATTCCACAAGTCAATCACATATTAATGGTGTATACATAACATTCACTTTCGTACATTCGCATACTTAACAAGTCAACCAAATATTAATAGGCCATAATGAATAATTGATACTTTTAGGGCCTTAAGGCCATTAGTCCATCATTAATCAATCATCTCATATTATAAATATCCATGCGAGTGCGGGAACCCTACTATTATAGCCGGTGGATCGGTCACTTATAGGGCAGAACGCACCTAACCACTATTATATGCCGGTGGATCAGTCTCTAGGGCAAAACACTCCTGGCCACTATTATGCTGGTGGATCGGTCTGGCTCCGACTCTCATGGTGTTCTACTGTAAGTGAATAGTATTTTTTCATAATTTATTCACAGCCAAATCAAATTTATTGAGCTCAGGACCCCGACCATTCTGGCCGGTGGATCAGAATACAAATATACATCATCCAGGATAAAACATCTTGGGCCACCATTATATCCGATGGATCGGTACTCATAAACATCATCCAGGGCAAAACATCCTGGACCACTATTATATCCGGTGGATCGGTACTCGTAATATAATTCAACTGGGCTTGGCTTATTAATCTTTCACTTTAACGATTAGTGTTTTCCCTTTTTAATCAGCACAACAATTCCATTTATTTGCCTCGATAGGGAGATCAAGATCCCGGGACACAAAGGGACACCGGTCGCACTGGTGCATGAAATCTACCCAGTACCCTTCAACTATCAACCTAGGGACGCAAAGGTACCCTAGTCATACTGGTGCATAAAGCTAACTCAGTACCCTACCGACAAGGACACCTAATCTATAAGTATGCATACCCCCTAACTAGGTCCGTAGAGCTAGATAGAGTAGATATAGGGCCTGGCAGGGGCACAAAGGCACACCAGCAAATACCAGGATAATCGTAGGCTAAACCACGTATTTAGGGTAGCGACCCCTAAAGAGCCACCATTCCCGATCTCGAGGCCTTTCACTTTAAGTATTAGTGTCTTAATTAAGGTGATCACAAAGGCACAATAATCAGATAATTATTCACTTTTAATCGTTCGGATATCATCAAGTATTTCTTATTAAAATGGTTATCCAAGGTAACATAGAAGAATCATTAAGGTCATCCTAATCTCATCTAATTTCGAATTAGAATTCGTTCTCGTGATACTTACTAATTATCAAATAATCTTACCTCGCTAATTAGCGTTATTTGAGTCATATTACGAAATTCCACAATCACAACGACATGTTAGATATCATTTACCCCTTACTTACATAATTGCTAAATCATCCCTTCCTTACTTGACAAATCACCATATTACCCTCCTTGTTACATAATTATCAAGTTACCCCTTACTCGATTTAGGTTACCAAGTTATCTCCCATACTTATCAGGTCACTAATCCCCCTTCATAATAATTACACTTAATATATTTTCCATTTGGTTGGTTAGATTACCACTTTGCCCTTTTTCCTTTATTATAATTAATAAATTGCCCTTAAGTTGGTCAAATTACCAAATTACCCTTTTTATATAATCATAATTACCAAGCTACCCTTCTCTATTATCAAATTTACCAAATTACCCTTTAGTTATTTAAATTACCAAATTGCCCTTCTCTATTATCATAATTACCAAGTTACTCCTCTCCAATTTCCACTTTACCTCTTTTATTTACAAAATTACCATTTTACCCTTTTACTTTTAAATTTCCCATTTTACCCCTTAACTTCCAAAATTTACCGTAACACCCTTTTATTCATAAAATTACCATTTTGGCCCTTTAATTACAAAATTACCATTTTGCCCTTTCATTATAAAATTACCATTTTGCCCTTTATTACAAAATTACCATTTTACCCTTTTATTACAAAATTACCATTTTACCTTTTTATTACCAAATGACCATTTTGTCCTTTTATTACAAAATTACCAATTTACCCTTTAATTACTATTTTACCCTTTATTCACAAAATTTACGATTTTACCCCTTTATTCACAAAATTACCATTCTGCCCCTTCACTTCCAAAATTACCATTTTATCCATTAATTCCAAAATTACCCTTTTACTTTTTAATTAACAAATTACCACTTTGTCATTGCCTCCCAAATTACCATAATACCTTTTATCTCCAAAATTACCATTTTATCTTTTAATTCCAAAATTATCCTTTTACTTTTTATTACAAAATTACCATAATACCCTTTTTAATTAAAAGTTACCATCTTGCCCCATAGTACACCACTTATATTAAAGTATTATTATTACTACATAAAATATTAATATTAACACCTCATCCACAACTCTTATAATTAATATAATATTATTAGCACCCATATATATATATATATATATATATATATATATTAGGCCATATTCTTGTACAAGATACATTACTAAGATACCCCTAAGGTTCACAAAATATTAATCATGAATTAAGATCACAATAGCATAATACAACATGGATAATACTTAACATTTTCATTGGTAACCAACTCCTACCTTAAACAATATCTCCATACATAGCACGTTATATATCATGCTTCCTTTTCATCAATCAACACAAGAAACCACATATATCATATTAAACAACATATATCAAGCATAATAACATATTAAAAATCCTAATGTGCTAACATACGTTAATCCATGTGTTTAAGTGGGATTTAACGGTTACCTCGATTCCCGCAAAAACAAACCTTGCCGGTATTCCAGTTTAAGGTTCAAGCTTTGATTATCAAAACCAATACCTAAAAATAATATCAAGACTTATTACAGTAGAAATAATAAAAATCAAAGTATAAGGCTTTATAACACTTAATTAATCAAATAATTAACTTAAAATATTATTATACCTTAGAGATTATTACCCAAATTAATCAAGAAAGGCAACAGCTCATGTTGCTGCTCATGCAGCATGAGCTGCATGTAAGGAAATGAGGAGGATAGGGCTCAAAGGTGGTGAAAAGAGGAGGAATAGGCTATTTTCGGGTTAGTGGTTAGGGGATAGGAAAGAAGGTGGTTGGGGGAGGATTTAGGGCAAAGGAATGGTGCAGAAGTGGAGAGGGGGTGTAGGTGGTGGTCGGGGATGGGTTGACGGCAGCTAAGGGCGGCGGTGGCAGCGAGGCCGCAAAGAGGGGCTGCTGACATGGGGGTCGAGATGTAGGCCGATGAGGAAGGAAAAGGGAGAGGGAAAATGAAGGCTTTTGGGTGCTAGTTTCGGCCAAAGGAGGATTGGAGGCGGTAGAGGGGGTTGCAGGGATTAATGTGGTGGCTTAGGTGGCGGCAGAAGTGGCAGGACGGCGGCGGATCGGGGTGATATAGGGTGGTTGCCGAGAAGGGATGGAAAGAAGAGAAAAAGAAGAGAGGAGGAAGAAGGAGGCTGCAGGGTGGCTCAATGGGTGTTGTGATGGTTCGGGGGTGAGGTAGAGGGTGACAGGGGGTGGTGCAGGTGGCTATTGAGGCGGCGGAGCGGGGCGGCAAAGCAAAAAAAGGGTGAGAGAGGGGAGGAGAAGAAAGGGAGAGAAAAGAGGTTGGGGTAGCATATGGGGCTCAAAAAATGGCCGAATGGAATAGGAAGGGAAGAAGAAAAAGAAGAAGGAGAGAGAGGAGGGGATAGGGTGCTCGAGGGGTGGCGTTAGGGTGGTAGGGAAATGGCCATGGCACGGAGAGGGAGAAGAAGAGGGATGGTAGGGCATGGGGAAGGGAGAGATGATGGGGCCGGGATGGGGTAGAGAAATGGCGGGAGAGAGAGAGAGAGAGAGAGAGAGAGAGTTAGGGAGATCAATAGGGGAGAGGGGGTTGCAGGTGGGGTGGCAGTGATGGCGAGTTAACGGGATTCTCACCGGGGAAAGAGGAAGAAGAAGAAGGGAAGAAGAAAGGGTAGGGGGAGCTGGGCGCGACAGGCGGCCGAAAGGAAAGAAGGAGCGGGCCGGCCCGGTCGGGGAGAAAGGAAGAAAAGAAAGAAGGCAGCCGGGCTCGCGCGAAGGAATGGAGAAAAAAAAGGGGAGCCGGGCCAGGGAAAAGAACAAGGAAAGGAGGGAGGAGGGGGAGAGATGGGCCGGCGGCCCAACGCACAGGAGGGAAGGGGCAGGCCGGCCAGCCGGTGGCCCAAAGAAAAAAAAAGGAAGAAAAGAGAAAAGGAAGAAAAAGGAGAAGGAAAAAGGGAAAAAGGAAAAGAAAAGGAAAAATGAGGTAATTAAAAATAATTTAATTTATAAAATAATAAAATGTAATATTTATGGGTAATAAATTTATTTAATAATTTAATTTAATATAATTAAAATATAAGGATTTAAAAAGGATAAATTTAGTAAAATAACGGTTTGAAAAATTATTTAAATAATAAGTGTATGATAAAATAAAAAAATATTTATTTTAATTTATTAACTATTTATATCCAATTTTATATACTCAAAAATCTATAAATAATTAAACTAAATAGATTTAAAGGCTAATTTATCCCAAATAAAATGTATTTATTAAATTATAGGCTTTTAAAATTTTGGGGGATAACACTTACCTTAGACCTCTCTCTTAGATTGGAAAGGTTCAGAAAGGCAACCATTAACAGCCAAGGAGTATTTAACTATAGTAACGCATAACATGACTAATTTCACAAAATCAGGGGGAAGTGTAGCTCATGCAACATACCCTCTAGGAATATCCTACTTAATGAATCATTTTTTTTTATATCTACCTTTATCATGCACCTAAGCAATAAATAACCATTGTCATACCCTTTAACCAATTCAATGGCTAGTAGAATATTATCCGTAATGTTCCTACCACTTACAAAAGTTGTTCGGTTAGTCTTGATAAAAAAAAGGGGGGGAGTAAAGTTTGGATTCTATTACATAATACCCTAGCATCGATCTTATAAAGTGGATTACAGTAAGTTATAGGCCTCAATTGAGCCAGAGAATGTGATTGAGATATTTTAGGGATAAGATTTAGAGTGGTTGTGTTTACCATACATGGCAACATCACACCTGTGTTGAAGAAATTAAAAATAGCATGACATAAATTATCACCAACAATTTCTCGGGTAATTTTAAAGAAGTAAGCATTGAATCTATCTAGGCCTAGGGCTTACCAACCCTCATAGAGAAAAGGGAATGCCTTGCTTCCTCCTTATTAATAATTCTAAGAAGTTGTTTTAGGTGTTATGCGTTTAAGATTGAGCCTATAATAATCACCTGGGTGGAAGGACTAAAAAAAGTTTGGTATAATGCTAAGGAGACCAAAAAATAATTGATGTAAAGTGACTTGTGTGGCATTAAGGTCAATCTGTAAAATACCTCCATGATTACTGAGAGCACTTACATGGTTCATATATCTCCTCCCCTTCATCATGGCATGAAAGAATTGGGTACTATCATCTCTGTGTTTTAGCCATTACACTCTTGATTTATATGGCTAGAAGTTATCTTGGTATCCTACCCTATGTTGGAGTACCTTCAAGGCATCTTGTTCTTGCTGGATAAGTTGTTCATTAAAGGGGTCTTATGCTATCTGTCTTTGCACTTTCTTAATTGCCTCTCTAGATTGTTGAACTTTAGAATCAATGCAACCGAATATCTCCATGTTTAAATTCTTCAAAGGAATTGCCCATTTTTTTAGTTGTATCGCTAATTTGTATAAGTTGGAGCCTTTACATGTCCTATTCGAAACTAATTGGTAAATTATTGAATAATTCACTCAATCAATTTATTTTTGTATGAGTGATATATAGTTATATAAGATATTGGTACTGTTTTACTTGAAAATTATCTCTTAAATACAAGGAGATGAGGAATAATAGCTAACAGAATGTAATAAAGTTAATTTTGTTGTTGTGAAGAATGTTTTGGCTCAACAACCCCTCTCAAGGTAAGCATAGGTGCACATATAGTAAGCTTATTCATAACTTATGAAACCTAGGAGAGGCAAGAACCTTGTTGAGAATATCTGCCAGCTGGTCTTTGGTAGAGATATACCGGACATCAAGATTCTTAGAGGCAATTTGTTCGTGAAAAAGTGATAGTCACTTAGTGCATGCAGAGAAGATTGGATTTGAAGTGAGATATATTGTGCCTAGATTATCACATCACAACATAGGAAGAGAGGCTTAAATGCCCAACTCACATTGTAAGAATTGTACCCATAAGAGCTCCACTGAGGTAGTTGCAAGAGCTCAATATTTTTCTTTTGTACTTGATTGGGAAACCGTTTTATGCTTGCGTGCACTCTATGAGTGTAATACCCCAAATTTAGCGGAGTGTTATAAGGATTGATTTGGCTACTTATATCAACATGGTATACCATTCTTTTGGTGATTCCGTCCTAAGAACTCCACAGTTAAGCGTGCTGGCCGTGGAGCAATTTTAGGATGGGTGACCTCCTGGGAAGTTTCGAAAATTTTCTAAAAATTTCTCGGGAAGCACGTGAGTGAGGACAAAGTGTGTTGAAAGGACTCGTGTTGATTTGTGGGGTCAGCCGATCAATCCGAAAGTGCTCCAAGGTAGCCCCCGCGTGGTCGTGTCGACTCGGGGTGTTACAATGAGACCAGGTTATATTCAAAGAAGATACAGTAGCCACTTGTAGAGTTTCACTCATCAATGCAGCCTGCCCAATCAACATCAAAGTAGGCATGAATAGAGGAGCTAGAGGAATTACACAGTAAGATGCCATAGTTTACATTATACTTGAGATATCGAAGGATCCATTTTATGGTAGCCCAATGATCCTCTATATGACTATGCATATATTGAAAGACTTTTTGGACTGCTACAACAATGCCAAGATATGTGAAGCTAAGATACTAGAGAGCACCAACCACGCTGCGATAGGAAGTGACAACTTGAAGTTTTGAGCCACCATTAACTGATAATCAAGTATCAACTGTAAGAGGAGTAAGCACCGGTTTTGAGCCACCATCAAGTTTTGTTGTCTGTAGAAGGTGAGAGATATATTTGCATTGAGAGAGAAATAACCCATCAGCAAAAGTTGTGGCTTCAATACCAAATAAATAGTGAAGGGAGACAAGATCCTTGAAGGCAAACTTTGATTGCAACCCATATATGAATGCTTGGACAACGGTGAAATAAGAACTTATGATAATAATACCATCGACGTAGATAAGAACATACATAACAACATCTTAATTACAACAAATGGACAAGGATGGATCTGCCTTAGAACCAGAGAAACCAAGACATATGAGATGAAAACTGAGTCAAGAAAACAATGCATGGGTAGCTTGTTTGAGTCTAAAAAGAGATTTGCGAAGTCTGAAAACATGGTTGGGAAAATGTGAAGGGAGTATAACCCTTCATGCTAGTGGTTGTTTCATAAACACCTCTTCATTCATAAAGCCATGTAAGAATGTGTTTTGGATGTCCAGTTGATATATAGGCTAGTAGTGAATGAGAACATAGGACAAAAGAAGACAAATGGTTCAGTGCTTTACTATAGATATAAATATTTCTCTGTAGATAAGCCCATCTTGTTGAGTATAACCCTTAGCTGCATATCAAGATTTGTAGCAATCCACCAAGCCATCAACATGTCTTTTTATTTGAATTAACCATTTGCACCCAACTACATTCATGTTAGGAGTTGAAGGTACAAGGGTCCATGTGCCATTACGGGTGAATGCATTAAATTCATCATCCATAACACTTCTCCATTGAGGATCAAGAGAGGCTTAACTATAAAACTAGGTTCGACGAGTCCCCAACTTGAAGGGGATATTTAGTGGCTACAAGATAGAGTTTCTTTATTAGTTTGTGAATTCTAGCTTTCGTACAAGCAACCATATAATTTCGGCGAGCCACAGGTAAAGGATGTGATGAAGATGTGTTTATGGGAGTAGATATAGTAGGTGTGGCATAAGATAAATGAGAGGCAAAGATAGGTTGTTGAGAAAGTGATGAGGGTAATTGTGGTGCACTAGTGGGAGCTGGTATTGGAGTAGTAGAGGAGAGAATAGGTAACAGTGGTGGTAAGTGAGATGTGGAGATGAGAAGAGAAGTAGTAGTAGGAAGTGAACAAGAAGTATTTGAAGTGGGGTCAATCTTGCTGCTATCCACGAATGGGAATGTGGTTTCCTTAAAGCACACATGTTGCGAGGTGTATAGCTATTGAGAAGGGATGTGGAGACATAGATAACCTTTATGAGTGCTATTATAACCTAAGAAGACACATGGAAGCGAGTGTGGTTGCATTTTTTATGAGCTATAGGGATGAATATAGGGAAAAACAAAGGCATCCAAACACTTTCAAAGATTTGTAGTTAAGGTTTTGATTGAATAAAAGCTGGAGTGGAGACTTGGATTTGGTGACCTTGGATGGTATGTGATTAATGAGATAGCATGTTATTGTGAAAGCATGATCCCAATAAGAAAGGGGCATAGATAAGGTGTTTAAGAGTGACAATCCTATCTCAACAACATGATGATGTTGGCGTTTAATTAAGCCATTTTGTTTAAAGGTATGGGGACAGGAGAAGTAATGATAAATGCCTTGAGAGTCCAAATAGGTTGTGAATTTTCTAAATTCACCACCATTGTCGAATTAGAAGATTTTAATCTTATAACCTAATAAGTTTTCAATTTTAGTTTTAAAGGAAATGAAGTAGGAGAGAGCATGCGATTTTTGAACCATGGGAAAAAGTTAGGTGTAATGACTAAAAACATCAGTAATAAGTAAGTAATAATGAAAACCTTTATGATATAAACATGGAGAAACCCATAAATTAGAAGCAAGTAAGCTCAATGGTGCAAAATAAATAGTATTTTTTAATGAAAAAGATTTTGTGCAACTCTTGCTAAGATTACAGGATTGACAAAGCTAATTCAAACTATAGGAAACATCGATATTGATGGACCTAAGAAATTTATTGACAGTAGAAAACATTGAATGACCAAGCTATTGATGCCAAATAGATATGGAGTGAGAATGAAAGGTAGAGGGAGAAGCATTTCTAGATAGCTCACGAACACGTGCAAAATGATAGAGGTCATTCCTATTCTGGCCTTGCAAAAGAGGTTTACTTGTGCAGTAGTCCTTCACAGCAAAAGAGGTTAGATGAAATTCAAAAAAGCAATCGTTATCTTTGGTAAACTAAGATATAGAGAGTAGATTAGCAGAGAGAGAAAGGACATGATATAAACCATTGAGATAAAAGGTGTGAGATGGAGTAGTGAAAGATGAAATACCAACATGAGCAATAGGAAGTGTCTTACCATCACCGACTTTGATCTGATTGGGGCCATTATATATAGAATGAAGATGGAGTTTGCTGAGATCTAGGATCATGTAGTGAGTGGTTCCACTATTAGGCAACCATTGGTGTTCAAGAGTAGATCCCTAGGCAGTAGTGTAAGCCTATGGGGAAGATTTAGAGGCTTGAAATGATTCATCAAAACAATACCGACAGTCCAGAGCAATATGCTTCTTGCGACCACAACATTGACATGGTCCCTAGGCATTGGTGTGGCTGTAGCCGACATGCAATTTAAACCCTCTTGTTGTCATTTGTAGCACTGGTAAATAAGGGTATCGTTCTAGGCCGGGGATTGAGAGGGCTCACCTCTATTTAACTAGCTTAAGAATAAATAAAAATAAAAATCCTAAATAACACAAAATAAATAAATAGTAAAAATACTAATATGGGTTATAAAAATAAAAATAATAAAAGGAGTAAGTAAAATAAAATAAAATAATAAAAAAAAAATAATGGAAAACCGCATATATGATAAATATGCTAGGGAAATAAAAATCCACCACTAGATTAGGTCGAACTATAATATTAATTTTTAAGTCATCTCTTAATCATGAGAATGAGATCGACCAAGTTGTACACCAAAAGCAGGTCCATACATCTTATGTTTTTTTTCGATAAGTAAAAATTTATTACTATCGAAATAGAGGTTATAAAGTAGCAGAACACTCTATACCATCAAGCAACCCTAACTATCTAGCATACTTAGTAGAATAAGTATGATTCACAAGCCTCCTAGATACATTCATAATAATGATCCTCAAAAGAACACATATCTGCCTAGTACTTTGCTGAAATACTCTAAGATTCCTTTCATGCCAAATAGTTGCAACGTAAGAGACAAATAAAGCTCCTAAAATGTGTTTCTTCTTTGCTACTTGTCGAGTTATTGAAGTTAAGATCTTGACCTCTAGGTCCCATCCCAGAATGGGGTCACTTCTGCCAACAGTTCTCCTAATACGACAAACCACTATTAAATACTATTAAATACTCATCGTGGCACCATTAGGTCGCCACAAACCACTGATAATACACCTTATATTACTTCCCTTAATTAATTAATACGACAAAGCGCCAATATTAACCCTATTAAATACTAGCAGTATAGCAGCAACAAGCGGCTCCTATATTTAACTAGATTTAATGCATTAAGTGCAATTGGAAGGCTGTCAATCTAAATACCTAAACTAGTACACAAAGCATGTCTAGCTGTATTTCCTTTCCTTAACCCACACGTATCTAAACGTTTTACTACTTCGGTTAGAATCACAAAACTATTAGGTGAATTATTATCTAACCTAGCTGCAATTTATACATATAAATTCTAGTATATTTAGATGGCCACCTAGCAGGTAAATAATCCTACATATTGTCACTTATGAGAAAACCAGAACAAGGCATGCACCAAATAAATTATACTTGACAGAATTATATATATAAACAATAGTAATTAAAATAGAATCAAGAAACAATCTCACGAAACAAAGAAAATAAAATTATAATTCAGACCCTGATCTAGGGTTTCAATTTATTCCCTAACAATAAATAATCAGCCAACCATAATTATTGAATTAATTACACAAAAATATATATCTAAAATATAAATTAAAATAAGAGAAAGAAATAACTGAAATTAATTTTAAATAAAAGATCAAGAATTTATTCAGATAAAAATTAATTTTATCTGAAATAAATTCTACCGGATAAATTCTTCCCTATTTTTTCTTCTCTCGGTGGCCTTGATTTCTGTGTAATAATTTCTTTTCCTTTTTTCTTTTGTCGCAGCCGTGCCTCTCCTTCCGTGCGTCGGCTACTCTTTGTCCTTCCTTCTTCGGTTTCCGTGCAGCGCTGCCCTACGTCGTCCGTTTCTTTCTTCTTCATTTTTCTCTGCCGAGCCTCCTGTCGATCTAATGGCTTGTTTTTCTTCTCCGTGTCGTCCTCCTGTGTCTTTGATGCCTAGAGGCTACCCCTCAGCGTCATAGCCTACACTCTCCCACCTCCTTTTTCTTCTATACTGCACACCCTGCCTTCTACATCTTTGCCCCCTTTTTATTCTTATTTTCTTCTTTGCCACGTCAGCCCTTCTGCGGCTGACTCTCTTTTTTTTTTCCTTTTTCGCGTCAGAGCCTCCCCGTTAGCCCTTATTTCATTTCGTGGGGCTCATTTGGTTGACTCGCCGCTGTGTCGTTCTTTTCTTTATTTCTTGTTCTGGGCCTTTGGGCCTTCGACTTTTGGGTCGTTGGTCCAAAGGTCCAATTCTTTTTATTTTTTTATTTTCTTTTATTTAAAAACAATACCTACAAAATAAAATTAAATAAATATTAATAAATAATATTTTATTCTAAATTTACTTAATTTATATCATTTTAGCTTAAATAATAATATTTATACAATTATTACCACTTAAGCATAAAATCATAATTATTCACCTATATTAATTAAATAAAATACTAAAAACTAAGATTATAAGGGTATAAAATATATCAAAATATGAACTAATCAGGCATTAGTATTGGGAAGATGAAAATTAATAGACCTTGCAGGAACACAATTATTACGTGGTTGAGAGGATAAACTATCAGTGCTTTGATGAGCTATTGGTTTAGAGGAAAAAAAGCAATGTTGGGAGGCATAGTTGGCAATGGGTTGTTGCTGAATAATAGCTTGTCGAGCCTCAAACCTAATATTGAAACAAGAAGATGAGAATAGAATTCTTCAATAGTGCAAGGATCATTGGTAGCAGTTAAGAAAGTGACAATTGTATCATATGTGGAATCAAGGTCGGTGAGGAAGATTTTTTGCAAATTAGAGGACTCAATTTTGTTCCTAGAGGCAGCAAGGTTGTCTGCAAGCTGCTTAGCATGAATAAAATACTAGGACATGGATTGATTTCCTTTTTGAAATTTCTAAAGAGATTGAAAAAGTTGCATAATGTAAGCTTTAGATCGAGAGGCATAATGATTTTCATATGTAAGACAATGTCCCGAGAGGTGATAAGCCTACTACTTGAGCAAGAATAGATTCATTAAGAGAAGTGAGAAGCCATCAGAGGAGGATTTGGTCTTGTTTCTGCCATTGAGTATAGGCATGATTAAGCTCTGAATCTGTGGGAAGAAGTTTGCATGGAGGAAAGGGAAGGTTTCCATCAACGTAGCCTTCAAGGTCATGATCTTTTAATAAAGGTTTAAATTAGGTAAACAATAGTAGATAATTAAAGGAGTTAAGTTTTACAGCAATTCGATGGTGAATATAGATAGGTTGAAGTGGAGAGGAGGTAGAACTATTGTGGGATGTTGTCGTGCACACTACTACGAAAACGGGAAATAATAACGGGACATTAATAACGGTAGTTTGAAAACCGTTGTCAAATGCGTGAAAATTAATGGGCGGGAGAGTTTTGATAACGGTTCTAGTTAAAAACCATTATTAAAAAGGCAACGTTAAAATTTGGACGGATGTTTAGAACCGTTGTCAAAAGTCAGAAGCTTTTAATGACGGTTCCTGGAAGAACCGTTATTAAAACCCCAAAATCAAACTTCTCCTTCTATTGTAAAACCCCAAAATTTCGCTCAGTTATGTTTTGTGCCAAAGTTTTCAGACTCCCTGCACCTTCGTTCTCTTACACCACCACACCATGCACCACCAACTCGCACCACCACACCGGCTCCTCTCAAGTAAAGGAAACCCCCGCACCTTCATCCTCCGTCGTGTTTGAAGCCCTTGCCTCTCTCAACATTCTCACCGTCGTGTTTGTTCTTCCTCTCATAACTTTTTATCTACTTATATATGTGTATATATATATATATATATATATATATGAAAGATTGTGGTTTATCGTTCGAAAATGTGTTGTTGAATGTGTTGGCTAAAAATTTTGCTATTTGTTGTTGAATTTGTTGCGTTATTGTTATATATTAACAAATGCATGTGTTGGCCGAGACCTTTACATATTATTGTTGTATTTGTTTGTATGGAGAATATAGATTCAACATTATTGTTGAATAATGGCTCTTGGGAAATAAATTTGGGTACTATGGATCAGAAATATAATATATTTAGAGAAATAAAATCACTAACATTAACACCATTCAACATATTAGTAAGTAATAAACAAAAGAGAAGACATTATTACTGTAAACTTTGGAGGGTCATAACTTTTTCATGGGACCTCGAATTTAGGTGATCTAGGAGGCTATTTTGGGTATTTTTTCGAGATCTACAACTTGGCAAATGGCGTAGCTGGTTTGGGCAATCTGGGAGCCCAAAAAAGGCCATTTTGGCCTCTAAATTGAGGTTTTTTTGTTACATACAAGTGATACAACCTTGAGGGTATATTTTTAGGGCCTTTTTTACAAATTGAACCTTTAATTTAGACTATCCTGAAAACCTTTTTCACATTCTAGGGTATGATGGTGTTATATAACCTCTTGATTAAAGTGGTAATACATGTTGCCTACCTTTGTATTTTTTATATAGAATTTATTCTAGAAACAACCATTATATATCTACCCCCTTGTATTATTTTGTATGTAGGGTAATACATGTTTTCAGTTATTTTAGTTTTTACTTTTATCAGAATTGTTTTTCCTCTATTGTTTATCTCTTTTGTTTTCATAGTTACTAAGATATTGAGGCAGGATAGTGTAACATATTCGAATTTAAAGACTTCTTAGTTCTTACTGTAATTATGCCAATTTTGTGTAATTATGGATGAGATAAGAGCTTTAGGTACCTCCAAAGAGCTACTGGAACCAGATCTTCGAGACAAAGGAACTTAGATGATGATGATGAAATTGAAGTTTTTAAGGGTTCAAGTGAAGAAGACGAGCAATGGATCTTATAGTCCAAAATAGATTGGTCAACATAGTTCCAAGCCATGTATGTTTGCTTTTCCATATTTTTCTATTAATGAATCATGACATTTATATTTTTGACCTAATGGCTAACTATATATTAATTGAAACATGGGTGTTGTATTTTTTCACCGATAACTATGCACGAGGCCAGCAATATAATATATTTTGTCTTCGGTCTTCCAGCCTAGATCTGTGAACTCTTTACTTTGGGGTGTAGAGCTACCAAGTTGTGGTATGCCCACTAATTTTTATTCCTAATTATAGTTGGTGTATTGAGACATGCATATCAATTATAGATTGATTGAAATTATGGTGTGATTGCAGATTTGGTATGAATTGATGTTGTTTTACATTGCAGATTTGGTAATTGTTTGAACATACAACTGTGTATGTGGGCAGGAACAAAACAGAAAAATGCTAAAAAAAACATATAGTTTTAATAACGGTTTTGTTTAAGAACTGTTATTAAACCTTCGGATTTAATAACTGTTTTTAAGTAAAAATCATTATTAAATCTAAAGTTTACGCACATATTCGCGGGTTTTGTGTATTTTTCATGACGGTTATGAACCGTTATTAAAGATTTAATAACGGGCGATTCAATAACGGTTGAAAACCGTTATTAAAACTATAAAATAACCGTTATTAAAACCCCTTTCCGTGGTAGTGTGGAAGTGGAAAATGAAGGAGAAGAGGCCATGAGGAGGTCATGTATTTGGATCAAATTTCCTTTTGATACTATGTAAGTTACTAAATAATTCACTCAATCAATTTGTTTCAATATGAGTGATATCTAGTTATATAAAAGATGGATACAACTATAATTAAAAATTACCTCTTAAATATAAGGAGATGAGAAAAATAGCTAACAGAATTTCAAAGACCCAATTATGTTGTTATGAAGGATGTTTTGGCTCAAGAAATTGTATCATAGGTTTGAATGCAGCATCATTATCTCACATATTAAAAAACCAAAAATTTTTCTTTCATTTATGTCCAAGTGCAGCCATAGTAACTAGCATTAATGAGTGGCCTTATGTGATCAGGGGAAGGAACCGTGTTACAAAATCACCAAAGGACATTAGCTAACTAGGATCACCCAAAACCTGGTTCAGCTTACAAACCATGTATGTACCCTGCTATTGATTAGACCAAGTGAAGAACAACCCTAAAGACCATAGGTCTGTTAGCCCTAGGTATTGAATACAATTGGAGAATTCCTAAGAAACTTGTTCATTAATGAAATTTCCTTGTAATTTCGCTAAACTACTAAGCACCACGTTGAAGCCCCCATAACAAGCCAGGGTTCATCATAAGGTTGAGAAGAAATCATACATGCCCAAAGTGAACTCTTATTAGTATTCTCATTCATGCCATATAGAAACAAAGCATAAAAATCAAAGGTTACCCTATTGAGAGCAGACATGGTAGCAAATTCCCTGATCCAAGGCATCTTGAAAAGTTAAGGTAGCCTTTCTAGGATTCAAACCCACCAAAACAAGACCATTGTAATGGAACTTATAATTTTAGAACTACTACCAACTAGATATAAGCTCACTTGAGTTTTTCTTAGCCTTCGCCTCCTTTATTCTTGTTTCTAATAAGCTTATTATCTCTACATTAGTTTTTGTGTATCTGAATTCTAACCTATTAATGTTTTAAGGGGTTATTAAGTCCCCTTGTATTCCATCAAGTAATTTTCACTGTAAACAAACGTTGGGTGCTGGAGGAACTCTATCCTCCATTTTAGCTCTACCACCATCCTATGATAAGAGGAGCTAGCAAAAGTTGACCCAACTCAACCCACACAAAACTCAATCTGATATAATCTAAAAAAAATTATCAATCTGACCCAATCTAAAACTGACCCTATTTGGTGCTAACCAAAATATAAGTGACCCGACCTGAACCTAACCCGTGACCCGTTATCAACTAACCTACCATCAACCCAATCTATTATAAACCCGATCCACCACCAACCCTATCTATTATCAACCTGACTCGCCATCAACCAAATCCAACTTAAAAAAAACAAATTTGATATTAACCAAATATGATAATAATAAAATACGCATGTCTCATCATATATTTAAAGCTTTTACAAATATATTATTTTACAAAATTTACTTATTTTTATTAATTTTATCATGTACATACTTATTCACCAATAATATTCTAATTTTTCACGTAAAAATATAATATTAAAAAGTCATAAAAATACACAAATAGTAATTGATAACACATTATTAATCATATTCTTACATGAAGTTAAATTTAAGTATTTCTTATAAGGTTAATGAGTTAAATTAATATTGGTGGTTAAAGTCTAATTTATCCCAAATCCAAAGTGATCTAATCTAGAATTAGATCAGCCCGAACCCAACTCGACCCATCAAAACTTAAAAAGATTCAATTCGTCAAATTAACCCAAATCTAACTTGTCAAATCAACTCAAGTATGAAATCACCCGAATACAAGCTTACCCGACCCAAATCCAACCCAACGTTACCCGACATGACTTGAATCTAAACTAGCTCAACTCAAACCCAACTTAGTAAATCAACCTGATACAACCTAAATCTATAATGACATGAATCTGACCCAACCCGACCAAACCCACAACTAACCTACAAAGAAAAATAATCTACAAACAACCTAACCCAAGGATGAACCAACCCGCTATAACCCAATACACCTAACCCAATTACTCCGTATAATAACAAGTGTGATCAAGTAAAATATCATGCTACTCATCTTAGTGTTATAGTTAATTGATATGGTTTGTTTTATAGTACTAACAAGTTGGACCTAAAAACCACACGTACGTGCTCACCACCTATCAAACCAGCCTAGGTAGGGCTTATTTGTGTGGGTGGTTTATGGCTCAAATAGATCTGAGCCTAACATTCTTTTTACTAAAATTATATTTATTTTTTTCCTCTTCTCTTCTTGGCTCTATTTTACTATTTCAAGTTTTACTCATCTTTGAACAATTCAACATTACATTTCTGTACCCTCTTCTTCGCTCGATGCGGGTGAACCAAGTCCATCATGATTGGTTATTATTTTATACAGTTTTCATCTTTATAATATGGTTTTGGTAGCATTTTTTTTAAATGAAAAATCAATCACCATTTTCATTCTCTCGACCTCCAATGTTTCACTTAGTGGGTAAAGTTCTACAACTCCATACTATTCAATCTTGAGTGTATGAGATCGAAAGCTAAACTGGCATACAAGATTACACTAGAGGTTTGGCTATAATTCATTTCAAGGCAACCATCTTATACATGACACACCAATGGATTTGATAAGTATTTTTGTAGCTTCATTTGATTTAATATATTTACTTCATTATTTATATTGCTACATACATTATTCCAACAATTTGAAGCAAATCAATAGTATACGTAGTAATTTGTGTTTGAATTAGTGTTGTTGTTGAGAAATTGATAGTCAGTACTCTAATTGTGTTTGATTTTTGTGTTGTTTTTAGCTCTAGTCTGAGATTACTACTTACAAAGTTCTCGTTCCTTTCAAAGTTTTATGTAACTAATATTTGGGTTCATTGTTGGGATTAAGTTGATTTAGTTACTAAGTTTATATGAATGTAATAGTTCCAAAAGTTATTTGTGATATGTCTAAGGTCTAAGCACTCAACAATACTAATTACCATCGATGGTCACAAATGGTCATGATTTTATTCAATGCTCTTGATATTGATTATGTTCTTATGATTGATTCACCTATCAAAGATGGTGTTGCAGCAAATCCCATTGATATTCCAGTCACTCCTACAAGAAAGAAATTGGATAAGACAAATAAGGAGAAGTATGATAGTGATAATAAGATAGTACTGACCACTTGTTGCCTAATATGACAAATAACTTGTATGATACTTATTTTGATGTGGGTTCTACTAAGGAGATTTGGGATTCATTGAAAACGTGATATGAATAGACATGTGGTTGGTATCTTATTGAGATTTCAATTAGTTGACAATTATCCCATCATGGATCAAGTACATGAATTTAAAAACTTAACTATTTATATGGTAGCTAAGGGGATGAAGATCTGTGAGACATTCTAAGCTAATGTTTTGCTAGAGAAGTTTCTAACTTCCTAGAATGACTATAGGAACCACCTAAAGCATAAGAAAAGAGACCTGACTTTATCGAAGTTTATCATCTATATGAGGATTGAAGAGGCCAACCGATTAAAAGATAAATGCATCTCTTATATTGCTAATTATGCTGATGCTAACATGTTCAAAAGAAAGGGAAAGATACCACATGAGAGAGGACACCAGAAGAATCAATCCAACTTCAATAAGGAAGATAAAATTTGGAAGAATAAAGTGACTTGCTATGTTTGTGGGAAGGCAGGTCATAGAGCATATCAGTGCTACAAGAGGCGATGTCAAGGAAGTTAGATTCAACAAGCTCCTACACCTTGCGCTCCTCAAGTAAATATTTTTGATACTAAATATGTGATTATCATGGTTATCAAATTCAACATGGTGAACAACCGAGCATATTAGATTCTTGACACAGGCGCTTCGAAAAATATACATGCTAGTAAAGAGATGTTCAATCAATTCAAGGATGCTTATTAGGGTGATCTTTCTACATGGGCAACTAAGCCACAACTAAAGTTCTTGGAAAAATAAATGTTCTTCTAAAATTTTCTTCTAGAAAGAAATTGTCCTCGAATGATGTTTACTTTGTACATTCCTTGCATAGGAACTTGGTTATTGGTAATTTATGTATTAGAACTGATATGAAACTCGTGTTTGATGTTGATAAGGTAGTAATAACTAAAAATGGGGTATTATGGGAAAATGGTATTTAATTGATGGTTTATTCATGGAGAATGTTATTCCTTATTATTTAAATGAAATTAAATTATTGGTTCTAATTATTTGTGTGAGTCTCTTGATATTTGGCATAGTAATCTAGGACATGTGAACATAGCTTCCTTAAACAGACATAAAATTTTGAAATTAATTAATGTGATAGAAACTTATAATTGTGAGAAGTGTTATATTTATGTAGAAGCTAAGTTTACTAGAAATCCTTTTATGCATGTCACTAACGGAACAAATAATCTACTTGAATTGGTTCATATGAACTTAGGGGATTTTAAGAACATTGCAAGTAGAGGTGATAAATGGTATTATGTGACTATTATTGATGATTATTCAAGAAATGCAAAAATCTGCTGTAATACCCCGTATTTTTAAAATCCAGATTTATTAAGTTTAATAATTTTATTAGCGTAATTTGATGTAAATAATTAATTACTTTAATTTCAATTCGTTTCACGAATTTATCGATGATTTCGAATTCATAATTGAATGTAATTAATCATTGTCGTTGCGAACCATTCTAGACAAATTCGTTCACGACAATGATTTTATTATATTCTTATGATTTCGATCTTCGGTTAAAAATATGTATTCCCGTTCTTTCTCCTATTTTTATTTTTAATATTTTAGATTTGTTTTCGATTATAACCTTGTCGTGTAATTTTGACTTTACTCTAGAGTTATATTTCGTTGATGAAATATATTATTTAATTATAGAATTTCTGTTTAAATAGTTAAATTTATTTTAATGATTTTATCCGTAGAAAATATTTCCGACTTTAAATTTATTCGTTTCGGGAATCGTTAATATTTTTGGGAAGTTTTAAATTAAAAAGATTTTCGGAGTTTATTTATGAAATTCTTTCTGGAATTAATTCTCTTTCGTTTTATGCTTTTTGGTTTGCAGAAAACCGATTTCGGAAATTATTTAAATTAGTCTTGGTTTATTCGAATTTGACTTAAATATTTTAGTATATGTTTTTAAATAATTTTTCGGGGTCTTATAATATATTTCCGTAAATAATATAAATTTTTATGTTCGTTGGTAAATTCTTCCGAAGATGTTTTCGAAATTCCTTATATAACTTTTTATTAATTTTAAGCCTTCAGATCCGTTCGAAATAAATTTTCGTTAAATAAATTTTAGATAAAATCTTTCAATAATATTTTGATATTTTATTTAAGTATTTTATTTTATGTGTATTTGTAGTTAAAAAAAAAAAAAAAAAAAAAAAAAAAAAAAAAAAACCCCAACCGGCCCGACCCCCCTCTTTTCTTTTTCTTTCTCTCTTCCCTACCCCGACCCCTCTCCTGTGTGCCCCTGTTCTGCAACCAAAGCCCTAGCGGACCTCCCTCACCTCTTCCCTTGCCCCTCCTTGCTTCACCCCGCCTGCCGAGCTCCGACCGCCACCGACCCGCACAGCAGTCGCAGCCGACCGCCGCAGTAGCAGCAGCTAAAGCCGCGCGATAGCAGCCAACGTTGCAGCGCAACAGCGGGCGACGATAGCAGCAGCAGCAGGCCACGCAACTCGTGCTACCGCCCGGCCACCGGCGAGCCCAGCTGACCACCGTCGAGCCACCCCCGGTCCCCGACGAAGCTTCCTCGGCCTTCCCTTGCCCTGATTCGTTGATTTTCGTTTGGTATAATTTCCGAAAAACCCTAACCCTTGTTTTGATTAATTGGGTATGAATTAGCTTATAAAAAGCTAAATTGATTGTTTGTTTATGTATGTATATGCTGTAAGATTGATTTGGATAGGCTAATTGTGTGGTTGTGTTGGAATTTTGGAAAATTTGGATTTTTGGCTGGGTTATGCCCAAAAATTTTCGGATTCATCCGATTTGACGATTTTGGACAAATTGATTATACAATATGTTTTTAAAGGTATCCAATTTTATTTTGGAACCGTCAATTTGAGAAATTTATACAGGTTTTATCGAAATTCGATTCCTAGGTCAAATTTTGGGTGTAATGAAATTGGGTCGTATAATTGAGCCGTTCTGCTCAATTGATTTTATAATATCGTTTAAAATGTATTAAATTTTATATTGGAAGTGTTGATTTGGAAAAATTGTGCGTAATTGATCGAAATTGGATTTTTAGGTCAAAACTCCCGCGGGTTTAAATTGGATTGTGTAATCGGGTTATTTTATTCAATTGACTATATAAATTACATTAGAATATGTTTAATTACATTTCCGAACCGTCAATTTATATATTTTGGCAAAAATTAATCGGATTTGCGTTCCGGGCTCAAAAACCCTAATTGTGCTAAATTGGATATTTCTGTTATCGGTTTTGATCAATTGATTAATTGATATGTTATAAAATGTGTTTAATTGCATTTATAAACATTCAGTTTGATTAAATTTATAGAATTTTATTGAATCGTATTTTCGGGCTTAAAACCCTAGATGTTAAGTGAGATTATAAAATTGGTTATTTGTATAGTTGTTTTGCTAAAATTAAATTTATAAAAGTAGTGGAAATGATCCTAATTGTATTCTAATATCGTTAATTAGACTTAATTGATTTGAATTACCTGAGTTTATGTCGTGGACTTTAAAACTCTAATTTTGAAAATTGATCATCTGGAATTGATTTATCGGAAGATCGTTTTGTTGAAATTGATTGTCTAGATTTATCTAAAATTAGTTTAGTTGTGTTTTAAAACTATCAATTTGAGGTAATCAAAGTGATTTGGCCAACTTGTGGTTTAAGTATTAAAAACCCTAATTTTCGGGGATGATTTTATAAAATTGATATTGCTATGCGTATTTTATCTAATCGAATTCTATCTTTGGGTTTTAAAACATTTAGATTCTATTTTAACCTAATCGGTTTGGATTTGGTTCTATGTAAATGGTTGGGTTACCTATTTAGTTATAAAACCTAATAAATAAGTTATTTTCGATAAATTAACTTATGATCGATTATTCTTTCTCGGGCTTTCCAAGTTAAGTTGAAATGTCCCAAGTGATATTTGTATTAATCTGTTTTGATTTAGTTTTAACCTTAAATCTTAATAAAGCTATGCTTTTAAGTTCTAAGTTTTGGGCACGTTTTCTAAGAAAGATCAATTATGTTGTTTGGGTTTATTTAATTAGAATATGTGAATTATTGATTGATAGAATAGTTTCTAACTTAGTTTTCGATTTCTATCGGATCTAGGAAAGCTTTCTCGTGGATCCACGAGCTAGTGATCTCTCTCCCTCTTATATCGCTTAGCTAGCTTCGGATCCAGGTAAGTCTCGACTTACCTCTACTTATGGGTATTTCGCAAGGATGTGGCTAAGGTCCCTACGTGTTATGTGACTTGTATGCCTTGGATGCCTCGTATGATTATATGTCGTGTTTTATATGTTGTTACCTTACCTGTTTTATGTGTAGCACAGCTTGGATTCAAGGTATGCCTTTGTGATCGCTCTTGTTACGTGTTAATGTGGATGTGCTACAAGTTGTGACATGATATGGCCCTCTAGGACATGCATGCTAGGGTTGGTAGCATGAAATGATAATAAAAGAACACGGGAAAGTGGACCTTTGGGAAGTTTGCATGGGGGGACTAGATCTTGCATGGGCGTGACCCCTACGTGGGAAAAGTTGATTTGGGTTGTAAGTAAAAGTTTTGGAGAGTCTAAGAGTGATTGGAGACTTGGGTGCAAAATTTTCCGTGGGTCGATGTAAGGGTGTCTAAGGGGCCTGATTTGGGTTTGAGAGAGAATGAGGAATTTGAAGGGTACAAGGGTAAAAGTGATCAAGGAAGGATGGAGTATGGGGTTGAGAGTGAGAACTCACTTATATAAAGGATGAGTATGGGTTTCTAAATGAGAGAAGAGATTTTGGGGTGAAAGAGGGAGGTTACTTGTTGAGGAAGTAAAGTGCTAGGGTTTGGCATGGTCAACTAGGGTTTTGGGTGGTCAACTGGGGTTTGTCAGTCACATGTGAACTAGGGAGATAAAGTAATACATTTGGGAAATTTTCTAATAAGAATGAGGTGCGAGATAGAGAACAAAGTGACGTTTAGGTAAGTAAGAAAGAGTTGGGCCACATAGGTCCGATTAGGGCCTCCAAGGAGGAACCCTAGAGGGATGAGGACGTGCGGAGTCGATATCATATGTGTTGGGATGGCCTATATCCTTGGAGATTGTGTCTTACTATATGCCACTTTACCTAAGTCTACGGGGGATGGATGTTGGGTGTGAGAAGGGGTATGAGTCTCAAAATATGGGACGGTCCCTCTGGAGGGGAAGAAGTAGAGTATCAACCGCATGTATGTCAAGGGTGTGATGTGATTCAATAAGACACGGATAAGACATTAATTACGTAAAGCAAAAGACTGATGAGCCCGACCCAGTTCGGTCCACCGGTTAGAATAGTGGCCAGAGGCGTTCTGCCCTGGGTGTTTATTTTCGGTCCACCGGCTATAATAGTGGTCAGAGGCGTTTTGCCCTGAGTGTTTATTCCGGTCCACCGGCTATAATAGTGGGGGATTCGGGCTCGACTGACCCAAACAAATAAGTTAATCCACAGGAAAGATACTAATTACTTACAGTGAAACACCATGTGATTCGGGGCCAGTCCGGTCCACCGGTTAGAATAGTGGCCAGAGGCGTTCTGCCCTGGGTGTTTATTTTCGGTCCACCGGCTATAATAGTGGTCAGAGGTGTTCTGCCCTGTGTGTTTATTTCCGATCCATCAGCTATAATAGTGGGGCTCCCGCGCTCACATGGATTAATGAAGAATGCTTTGAATGAATATGAATGAAGTAATCCATGGGAAAATACTAAGTACTTACAGTGAAATACCATGTGAGTCGGGGCCAGTCCGGTCCACCGATTAGAATAGTGGCCAGAGGCGTTCTGTCCTGGGTGTTTATTTCCGGTCCACCAGCTATAATAGTGGGGCTCCCGCACTTACATGGATTATTAAAGAATATGTGTGAAATGGACATATTATTAACGAGGATAAAGAATAAATCACCGGACAGTACTCAGGCCTTATCTTGTGTGTTATCGCATGTTACTTATATGATTGTGCTATGTGTGATATGTGGTATGATTGTATGCTTGGCCTTAGCGCACCTGTGCCCTTACTCAGTATTGGACCCGTACTGATACTACCTGGACTGAATGGGTCCTGTGATGATCCACCAATGGTGGGGAGCAGACCTCCTATGCAAGTTTGATCGGTTACTAGTTGGGGTGAAAGACTTGACTTGAGTGAGTAGGCGATCCGGATATTTATTCTTCAAGATTTGTTTTGTTTAATTGTATTCATCTTTCGAAGTTACAAGTGTTGTATTTAAATTTCCGATGATTTTGTAATTGACTTTTAATTTCTCGTAACGCTATTGTGCTTTTAAAATTCGGATTTAATTGTTGACAGGTTTTAGCCTTGCATCTAATATGATATAGATGGTTGACATTTATCTTGTGTTAGATGTGGCGGTAATATTTCCCAAAATTCGCTCCTAGCTTCCGCTTTAATCTTTCAAAAAAAATTTCAGGAGTGAAATTTGGGGGTGTTACATCTGCCTACTTAGACGTTCTTAAAATATAAAGCAGAATTTGAGAACCAATTAGATTGTAAGATAAAGAAGCTTAGGTCTAGTATGGGTAGCGAATATGGAACTAGCTTCCTAAAGGAATTTTGTGATAGACATAATACTATACATGAGACTAGTGTCCCTTATACTTCACAATAAAATGGCATAGCTAAAAGGAAAAATATAAATCTAAAAAAAATGTGGAATGTTATGCTTTTGAGTTCTGTTATGTCTAACCATATGTGGAGGGGGGAAGTTATTTTATCAGCTCATTATATTTTGAGCCATGTTCCTCATAAAATAAAATAAAACGTCCTATGATCTGTGGAAAGGTTTTTCACTTAAACTGAAAATTTTAAAAAGTGTAGGGTGACTATCTAAGGTTAGCTTACCTAATTTATAAGGAATAACATGGGAATTAAAATGTTTGATTGTGTATTTATTGATTATGCTCAGAATAGTGATGCTTCTAGATTCTTATACTTAAGTGATAATTTAATTTATGAATCTAGGAATGTAGAGTTGTTTGAAAATGTATTTTCTATGAAAAAGAATACATATGATATAGCTAGTTCTTCTAATGTTGCTCTTATGCCTTTGTCTTTGACTTCTTCTTTTGTTTCGATTAATGATGATGTTGTTAATGAATATAAGAGAAGTAAAAGGCATAAGATAGAAACTAGCTTTAGACTTGATTTTGTAATTGTTTTTATTATTGAGAATGATGATATAGATAGGATCAATAAGGACTTTTTGTATACCTTTTTTATTAAAGAAGATCCTAAATCATATAATGAAGCAGTAACTTTAGTTAATGCTAGTTTTACGAAATAAGCAATTAAAATGAGTTAGATTCCTTAGTGTATAATTACACATGAGATTTAGTTGATTACCTAGGGGGGAAAACCAATTAGATGTAAATGAGTATTTAAAAATAAATTGGAAACTGATTGAACCATTAACAAGTTTGAAGCTCATTTGATAGCTGTAGAATATAAATAAAAGAAAGAGGTTAACTTTTTTTATACTTATTCTTCTATAACTAAACTGTCACTATCCATTCTTTAGTCACCTTTTCAATTAAATATAGACTTGTAGTTCATCAAATAGTTGTTAAAACTACATTTTTAAATAGTGACATTATAGAAGAAATTTATGTAGTGTAGCCCAAGGGTTGTGTGGTTGAAGATTAAGAGAATAAAGTGTGTGAATTGAGAGAAAGTCATTGTATGGCATTAAAAAAGCTCCTAACAATGGTATGAAATCTTTGACCAAACTTTAGTCAGAAATCATTATGCGGTAAATGGATCCAATTTTTGTGTTTTCTCCAAAACATTTGGAAGTGATTGCATGATTATATGTTTGTATGTTGATGATATTATGATTCTTGGTACTAATGTGACTATCATAAATAAGACCAAATCATTTTATCTTCTCAATTTAATATGAAATATGTAGGGGAAGCAAATGTAATTCTCAATATTAAAAAGAGAAAAAAGAAAATGGATTTTTCTTGAGTCAATCACACTATGTTGATAAGACACTAAACAAGTTTGATTGTCATGATGAATTGCCTGTGAAAACTTCCTATGATTCTAGCATTCATTTCAAAAAGAACTAAAGTTCTAGTGTTTCACAAGAGCAACATGCAAAAATTAAAGGCACTATGATGTTCCTCATGAATTATACTAGACCTAAAATAGCATATGTTGTGAGTCAACTAAGTAAGTATACTCACAACCTAGATAGAAATCATTATACTAAAATATTTTGTTTACTTAGATACCTTAAGGGTTCTAAGGAATGGTGTTTCTATTTTTGTAAATTTATTGCTATATTAGAAGGATTTGCTGATGCTAACTAGATTTTATATAATGATGATGTCAGTTCCATTAGTGGATATGTTTTTATGCTAGGAGGAGGGGTTGTGCCATAAAAGTTTTCTAAGAATAATGGTGTGATCTCCTTAGAATTTGTTAGATTAGAGAGAAACCTAACATAACCTCTTACAAAGGGTCTAACAAGGAGAGTTATCTTAAAATCGTCTAGGGGGTGTGACTTAAGCCTCTAAGTTGAGTAAAATATGGTGGATAACACTTACAGTCAATTGAAGCTGCATGAGTATCTATTGAAATACATTATCATCCCTACGGTAAGTGGTAGTGCCTATTAGGCAGAGCCTAGTATATAAATAAGTTCAAGCCCTATTTTTATGTGGTTTTAATGAAACAGGCTTGATGAACTCACCACTAGACATAACTAAGGTTTAGCATTTTAATGCTCTTGATAAATCCATGATTGTGTATTATGAGGCACACTTGATGGATTCACCTAGATGAGTAAGAAGGTAGAGTTTCCTTCTATGAAATACTAAGATTGTCTTTCTTGAACACTCTTAAGTACCTAAGGTGTGCGCGAGGCCATTAAAAGCACTTCTTTATTATCTCAAAAATTGCACAGTTCTATGTAAGATATATGTTGTGGTGGTTTCAATCACTGTCAAGATAGTTTAATACTTTTTCACTCCTTTGACATGATTGTTGCCTCACTTCACTATGTGTCAATTCAGTCATCGTGACATTGATACTTAAGTATTGCACCTTCTTTACCAAGTTTTTATTTTTGTGTTTGTTTTCATTTTACCTTTGATGAAGGATTGTTGGACAATAGCATAAATTTTGGTGTTTTTGCTATTGTTGGGAGTTTTTCCTTAACCCACATTGGTGGAAAATAAGAACACTTTTCAACATAAATATCTCCTACTCAACTTAGTGTTTAAGTTAAGTGATTTGGGTTGTTTTGTAGTAGTGATAGGATGGACTTAATAACCACCCACATGCACCCACCGCTAGTCCAATGGGTCCGGATGGGGCTTATTTGTACAAGTGGATAATAGTTCCAGCAAGCCCGAGACCAACAATTATTTTACTAAAATTTTATTTTTGTTTTCCTTTTCTCTTCTTGGCTCAATTTTATTGTTCCAACTTTTACTTCTCTTTGAATATTTCATCATTGCACATAACGTGTGCATTGTGGGAGGACTGAGTCCATTGTGATCGGTTATTATTTTGTGCGGCTTTCATCTTTATAATATGATTTTGACCAGCATTTTTTATATGAAAAATCGAGCACTCTTTTCATTCTCTCAACCTCCAATTTTCACTTATTGGGAAAATCTATACAATTATATATGCTTCAATACAATATCAAAAGGCAAATCAGCAAACGAAATTACATTGGAGGTTCGGTCGTAATTTAATTTAGAGCAACAATTTTTTTCACGACATAACAAAAAATTTGATAAGTATTTTTACAACTTCATTTGATTTGATATATTTAATTCATTATTTATATTGATACATATATTATGCCAACAATGCATTATGGTGAGCTTCCACTCATACCTAATAACCTATTGTATGTTTTCTAAGTATTCTTAAGCTTTGTTAACCTTATAACAGAGACCCATTTTCTGCTTTTCCTCCTTATTCTCTTGTTTTTATTTCTATAGTTTCTTCTATATAAGCTGTATTTGTTTTTTTTTAAATTAAATAATGTTATATTTTTGGTTAAATTGAGAAGTTTTTATCTTTCATCTCCTCTTCTTGTGCCTTCATTTTTTAAGGCATTAAATTTATTTTAGAAGTCCTTTGTTTTTATTTTGCTATTTGTTATAGGGAAGAAGTATCCCATATGCCCTACTAAATATGTAAAAATCATATGATAGCATATTTGGAGTTTCATATATTATACTTAAGTGTAATTTACACTTCCTTATAAGTTCATAAAAAATATGCATGCACTATATATTGTTGTTAATTTCTCTAAGTATGTGACTATACATTTTATGAAAGAGCATGTTAAATTTATTTTTTTAATATATGTGTATGATAAAATGCTATAATATGGTTGTTTGTGGTATAATAATTACGCACAATTAGGATTATATGTGCTAAATGACCTTACTTGTGTTTTAGGGGTAAAATAGTAATGTTGCCTCTTCAAAAAATTTCCCAAATTGAAATTTTATATTAAAGTGCCTATTTTAATGTTATTTATTTATACCATGATTTTTTCTTAATATAATAACAATTGGCATTAAAGTGAGAAATTATTGAGTAAATATCATCACTACAACAAACTAGTGCATTAGTAACCATTTTTTTTATCGCTATTGATATATTATTAATGACCACCATCAAAAGTCGTCGTTATTGGTATATCTATTATAACTAATATAATTTTTGGTCATTAATCATTAATTTATTTGGTCAATAAAAACATTTAAGTCTTACATCTATATATATATATATATATATATATATATATATATATGTTTTATAGTGAAAAAAATCAAATCTCTAAATTCCAAAAAAAAGGGAAAGATGTAATGAAAAAAATACAATTAAACTTCTCAATTTCTTAAAATTCCAAAACCAAAACAAAACTCGCCCATCAGCAGGGCCCCTCATCTATGTGCTTTCTCTCTTCTCTCTTTCTATTTTTTCCCAGTGTCCAAACACAAACCCAAACCCTGACCCCGTACTTCTTCCTCTTCTCCACTTCGTTCTCCATGCCCTTCAACCCAAGCCACACCACCACACCAGTGACCATCGCTCGACCACACCACCATCCCTCCTCTGAGTGTCATCATCCTCTAATGCAGCAGTAGCGAGCATCAGCAGCCAGCAATCCACAAAGACAGCAATGGCGCTCTACCACCTAGCTCCAGTGTATCTCGGCACCAAATTGTGGTTCTTGACCACCGGTGAAGCTCCATAAGCTCTCATCCCCTCCAATTTCACAATAATTTGTTTGGTATAAATACTGAAACCCTAACCTTTCTTTTGATTAATTTTGAATGAATTACCTTATGATAAGATAAATTAGTTGTTTAATTATGTATGTATATGTTATATGAATGGCTTAGAATAGTTAATTGTATTGGTAGTGGTATATTTGTGACTTGGTTATGTCTGGATTTGTCAGTTTTATCTGATTAAGCTATTTTAGATAAATTAAATTTACAATATGCTTTAAAATGTATCTAATTTCATATTGGAACTATCAACTTAAAAAATTTGTACAAAATTAATCAGAATTGGATTCTTAGGCCAAAATTCTTAAGGATTTAAATTGGATTGTGTAATTGAGTTATTTTATTCAATTGATTATATAATTTGTATTAGATTATGTTTAATTCTATTTCTGATCTATAAATTTAAATATTTTATCAAGATTTGACCGGATTAACAGTCTAGGCTCAAAAATCCCTAATTATGTTAAATTAGGTATTTCGTTTATTATTTTAATAAATTAAGTATACGACATATGTTATCTTGAAAGTAAAAAATTGGGAAGGGTTTTGATGGATGGTGGTGCTCAAGGTTTTCTTCATTACTTTATATTGTTGTATAATATCTTTTTGATGTCCTTAGATTATTTTCTATGTTAATTTATTTAATAATTTCATAATCCTTCAAAATGATAAAATTAGATAAAGAATATGATGATGATCAATATTGACATTAATTATTTTTAACAAGAAACAAAATATGATGTAATTGGTGTGCTTTTATGCTTTCTATTTCTTTCATTAATACTTTAGTAATGATGTTTGGTGACATATCTTTGTAATCCTTGTCATATATTCTTCAAAATGATAGTGTGCATGTTTTATCTAATTGGCATTTGTTCTCTAATTGTTATGTTTATGCCCTTTTTTCTTTAGAAAATGGCACCCAATAAGGAATGGATTTCCCTTGTTGATGATCGTTTTCATGATCCAACATATTTTACCGAGATTGAAGAATTCTTGAATTATGCATTTCAAAAAATCAAAATAAATCTAATTAGATGTCCGTGTATCAATTTTGTTAACACTGATTCTAGAACTCGTGATACTATGAAAGCACACTTGATAACCTTTGGGATTATGAGAGGTTATACTCTATAGTTCTATCATGGTGAAGAAGGACACTAGGAACATTCTAACATTGATATGGATTCTCAAAATAATGAGAATGAAGATTACTATGATGATAGTGATAATGAGATAGCAAAACTTTTAGAACATAAGTATCCTTATTATCGAAATCTTAAGCCAAATTTGGGAAATATAGAATCCTTAAACCATGAAGAAGAACCCAAATATGAAGTGATAGATAAAAATAGGTTGTTGAATGACTTCCAACAACCTCTTTACAAGGGTTTTAAAGGATCTAAATTTTCTGCCTTAATTTAATTGCTTCATGTGAAGTGTACTGAAAAATGGAGTAATCGTTCTTTCACAATGTTACTTAAATTGTTGAAAGAAGAGTTATTGGCCAAAGATGCAACCTTTCCCGACTCTTATTACAAGATAAAAAAGACAATTAAAGATCTAAGCTTTTCATATGAGAAGATTGGTGCATGTGTGATGGATTGTATGCTATTTTGGAAAGAAGATAGTCATCTGGAGAAATGTAAAATTTTCAAAGCTTCAAGATGGCAACATAACAAGCATAGTGGAGAAGAGAAAGTAAAAGCAAATGGAAAAAAATACACGTTAAGATATTGTTATACTTTCCATTAAAACCTTGACTTCATATACTTTTTATGCCCATTAAGATGGCCTCTCTAATGAGATGACATCTTGATAAAGATAATGATAGAGATTTGAGGCATCCGGCTAATGGGTTGGCATGGAAAAAACATGATGAGATAAATCCAATTTTTTCTTCTGAACCTCAAAATGTTAGACTTGGGATAGCTAGTGATGATTTACAGCCATTCAACAATGTGAGACCCTCATATGGTATGTGGCTTGTGACCCTTATTCCATACAACTTGCCTCCTTCGTTGTACATAAAGGAACCAAGTATATTGTTGTCCATGCTCATTCCAGGTTTGCAATTAATTTTCAACTTTCATCGATCATTCTAAATTATAATATCAAAAAATCATGTTTTGTGCTTGCTTCCCTTTGATATCCATGTCAACGAAATTTTTTTCTTTTATGTTGATTTTAGGCCCTGATAGTCCTAGGGATACTATTTATGTTTATCTATAGCCTCTAATCAATGAATTAGAGGACTTTTGGACTAATGGCATATGATGCTTCAAAGCATCAAAAATTCAATCTCCATGCATCTCTTATGGGGACTATCAATGATTTTCCCGCATATGGAATATTTTTTTGATGGAGCATAAAGGGAAAACTTGCTTGCCCTCTTTGTAATAAGGATAGTTACTCTTTGAGACTAGTCAATAGGGGAAAGGAATGCTTCATGGGTAACCGACATTACTTGGAAAGTAATCATAGATGGATAAGAGAGAAGATGCTATTTGATAGTACTATAGAAAAGGGCACACCTATGAAGCCTCTAACAAGTGAAGAGATTCTTCACCAAGTGAAAGATCTTGAATCCATCATAATAAGCAAATATTGTGCCTCCAAAAAAAATTCTTGCACAAGAAGAGGCAGGATAACTGGAACAAGAAGAGTATATTTTTTTAGGCTCCCATATTGGAAGCACCACTTGATACGACATACCTTAGATGTAATACACATTGGAAAAAATATATATGATAGCATACTTGGAACACTACTTAATGTACCAAATAATATGAAGGATAACTATAAATCTCATCTCAATTTACAAGTAATGTGTATAAGGCCAGAGTTACATCCTATCGCAAATGGCCATAAAAAATTGATGTCTGATGCCCGTTTCACCCTATCTCTAGAGGGAAAACATAAATTCTATAACTTTTTGAAGCATTTGAAGGTTCAAGATAATTTTTCTTATAAAATTTCACAATGTGTAAACTTGAAAGAGAATAAGAGTTTTAAATTAAAGAGCTATGACCATCATATTCTTCCTCTTGCATTGCGTGGCCTTCTTTCGAAGGATGTGTTGAACCACTTCTTGAGTTGTCTATATTTTTCAAGGATTTAGGTTCAAAAAATTTGAATATGGAAGACTTTCTGTGTCTTGAAGCCCTAATTCTAATAACCCTTTGTAAGTTAGAGAAAATTGTCCCTCCATATTTCTTTGATGTAATGTTACATTTGGCATATGAGACTATGTTATTTGGACCTATACATTCTTATTGGATGTATCCAGTGGAAAGGAATTTGTCCACTTTAAAGTCTTATATGCGTAATATGGCTCGTCAAGAGGGTTCTATTGCATAAGGTCATATAGTAGAAGAATGCATGAATTTTTGTTCAAGATATTTGCATAAAGTAGAGACTAAATTTAACCACCTCGATCGAAATTAAAATGATGATGTGAATATCTCTACCAAATTGTCTTCCTTTTCTTACAAGGGAATGGGGCTAGGAAGTGGTAGAACTATGGACTTAGATGTAGATGAATTAGAGAAATCTCATATGTATGTTCTTAACAAGTTTGAAGAAGTTTAACAATTTCTTGAATAAGTCATACCATTCCTTTCTATCTATATTTTTCCAAATACACGTATTAGACATATGGTATATCTTTTTCATTGTAGAATGTATTATCAAAACCAAGAAGACAAGCCTCCACAAGCATCTTCCACTAAATGGAATAGAATGCTTATTGAGCAGTTTAACAAAAAAGTAAGTTTTCTATGCTATTCAATATCCAATATATATAGTAATGCAAGTTTAACTAGATCATTGGGTTTGTAAGAATACGTTATAATAAACATAATATTTATTAGATTGCAGATTTATATGAAATAGATAAAAGTGAGAAGATAGAAGCATTACTCTCATTGTCACATTGTCCATCAAAATATGTGACATCTTTCTATGGCTATGCAATAAATGGATATTGATTACACACTACATCTCATGGGGAAATAACAAGGTCACAATGTAGTGGAGTGGTAGTGGTTGGTGATGATGGCAATGGATCCATTGGTTACTATAGTTGATTGACTGAGATTATTAAATCGTAGTATTTGGGCAATAAGTGCTTATTTTTATTTCGATGTGATTGGGTTGATTTAGGTGATAAAGTTATGGGAGTGAAGGAAGATAATTATGGGTTCACAAGTGTTGATTACAAACGTATTTGGAAAACTACAGAACCTTTTGTTCTAACAATTCAAGCATCACAAGCATTTTATATTGAAGATAACATTAATAAGGGTTGGAATGTTGTGGTAAGCAATCTACTAGCAGTTCCTTGTGAAGACATTACAATTGGATGAAGATTTGTGCATATAAACTTTAACCATCCTTGAGATTTATAATATTGCTTAGTGATGTATGTTTGTATACTTGATACTAATAACTTGAATTTCCCGAAATGAGATATATTTTTTTATTGTTTGTTTTGAAGTATTAATTTTTGTGTTTAATACATTAAGTGTCTTACATACCCTATATTGGTAATGTGTTATAATTTTGATGAAGATAGAGGAATGAAGAAATGTAATCGTTTTATGTAGCTCATGATGTACATATATTGTGACATAATATCTTCCACCAAATATTGTTTTATAGAATCTCATTGTATATATTTATAGTATGGTTGCAGGTTTCAAGGAAATGGTGCCACCTATTGAATCAAAGATTGATCGACCTAAGTATATATCACTAGGTCAATTGACTGCTATTAGGAAGGGGTGCAGCCGAGGAATAGGATTGAAGACATTTCGACTATCCCCTATAATAGGTGAAAATATTCAGGCCATTGATAAGGCAAATGTCATTCCCCCATCATCATCAACTTCAAGAGCTGGCACTAAATGTAAGTCCAGAACTGCTAATGTCCTTATAGCTCAAAGGGACCCCACCCCCAACATACTCATTGAGGATGTTGCTCCACAAGGTGAAACAATTGCTACCCTAGGTGGAAACAATCAATTGAATACTGAAAATGTCTCCAAATCTTCTTTGGTGAAGCTTGCAAGTAGAGGTATGGCACAATAAGCTTTTTTTCTTATTATTTTACTTAATTCCATTTCTCTTTTTATAACAGTTTTATGTAATAGATAATTTTACTCAAAAGATTTTGATGCCTCGAGGTAGAAATAGGTGCCAAAAAGTGGCAAGACTTAGAGGTGGAAACAAGCTACTTGTAACTTTTTTTAATGGTTGTGTTGCTGGAGATAATAATCATGAGTGGAGTAGGCACATAGGTAAATTAGTCCTTGATCACAATATAATTCCTGTTCGAATCCACTCTTGGGATGCAAGTGAATAAAGATAAGGACCGCCTATGGGCTGCAATGACGGTAATTAATTTTAGATGTTCATTTTGATATTTCATTTACTTTTACTGTTTCTACGGAAAACTTTTTTCTATTTTTCCATATAATAGTTTCCTTTGAATTCTTAACTCTTATTTTCTTTGGATTCATTGCTTTTGTGATGTAGGAGAAGTTCTTCATTAATGACATGGAGAGTTATAAAAATTATACTCTTCGTCACATGAATGACTTGTGGAACAATTGGAGGGGAGAAAATCACATAACTATTAAAGGCTTGGATTTTCATGAAAAATTGAAGCTTAAACCAACTACGATTGAAGAGCAATCCAATTGGGAGTGGGCAGTGAAATGTTACTACCATAGTCCAAAGTGTGTAGTAAATCACTTATGAATAATTAATTAGAAATATAATTATATATTCGATTACCTTGCTAATAATTCTCCTCTTATTTATCATATAGTACAATAAATGTGCATAGGAAATGAGCCAGAGAAATATAAACAACCACTTGATGATGGACAACAAATTTCTTCATTATAGAGATAGCAAATCTTGTCGAGAGATTGCCTATGATATAGTATATATCATATGTATTTGCCTATGAACAGAAAAAGACAAACTTTTACAAGACATTATTTTTTCCTTATTTTCAATCCTTATTGATAAATTTTGTTATATTATGTAGGGAGGAAAGGATGGAAAAAATCCAAATTATGGCACCGTTTATTTTGAAAGCCATAAAAAGGGGGAAGAGATAGCTACAACAAAGGCTGCAGACATCCATGTACACCTTTTTCCATATACCATTCATTTTATTGGTTCTATATATTTTTTTTTTGTCTAACTAACATTCTTTGTCTCAAGGCTCAAATTATTGAGGTCCAAACTATTGAACCCTCCTTTACTCATGTTAATGTGGTTGATCGTGTGCATGGGGTGACTCGAATAAGGGGCTATGTTCTTGGATATGGCAGTGGATTGAAGCCTGGAGATATTAGAGGCCCTTACAAAGGAAAGAAAAAACTTTTGGAAGATCTCAAGGTAAAGGATGCTACTCTTAAATGAAAAGAAGAAGAGCTTGAGAAAAATAATCAAGAAAATCAAGTACTAAAAGAAAGAATGGGAAAATGGGAACCTATCATGGAGAAGATTTTGAAAAGTGTATAATTTTTATGCTTGATACAAAATGAAGAGAATGTAGATGATAATGTATATGACATTCTTTCTTCTTCATCTACATTAGAGGATACTAGGTGCCCTTGAACATGAGGTTAGTTAAAATTATTAAATGTGTTACTCATTATGAGAATGATTCTAACTAGTGTCTAATAAGCTTAACTAGCTAGTTTAGATCTAACTTAATTCAAATCACCTACATATGGTTCCTAGGGTTGAATTTTCAAAATTAACAAGCATAGCGACCTTCCCAAGACAACTGGACTTGACTTTTGAGAGATTACAAGTAATAAGCTAATATTAGTGGATAGGAAATTATAAATATGTATAGTAAGTAACAAAGAATTCAGAATAACCTAGAAATTATAAATATGGTCAGAAGATTCATATTAGTGTGCCTCTTAATAAGTATATTTGAGACATATATTGGTTGCTTATAAGGGTTACATGTAGATGCTTCCATTAATGTTTCTCTTCTTTACTAGAATCATTGCTCATAAGGGTTACATGTTTAGTTCTTTACATTACTATCTTTTAGATTGAGTTCTTCTTTCAATTAATAGTTTTATTTCATACTTTTTTTTTTAGCTCTAACGGTTGAATTATTAAAATGTTCATCCAACAGCATCTAAGTGGATATATTTTTTAGCTTGTCATTAATTTTGAAAAGATAACTAATGGTGATAATATTCATTGTATAGAGGTGAGGTTTATTCTCTTAATAATGCATTGATAATTATATATATTTTTTAATGGCCTTGATTTTTTATTTCATACTTTATTTTAGCTCTAATAGTTGAATTATTAAAATGTGCATCTAGGAGCATCCATGAGAAGGGACTTGTATGGTCCAGGTTTCATCTTGGTATCTTTAATGCCATAGAATATATATTATCATAAATTCAACTATTTTCTTTACACCTCCCAATTATCTTTAATTCACAACGAACACCACTAAGTTCCAAGTGGATTTATTTTTATAAAGGCCATTGATTTTGAAAAACTAACTAGTGGTGGTAATATGTATTTTATAGAGGTGAGTTTTTTTCTTGGAATAATGGAAAGCTAATTTTGTTGGTTATGATGCAAATTTAAACCTTATTCATTGATTTTGTTGGATCGTCATATATCATTGACAATTGATTAGTTGAATTTATTTTGTTTGAGTCATTTATTACCCTGGATATCTTAGAGGAATTGTTTAGATGTGATAGGGTTGGAGGGTAAGGTTTATGGTGCTCGTTGTAGATGCTGCCAACTTGGTTTTGAAGTAGTTTTTATCTTGGATTGAAGAGTAATGATATACTCATGTTTTTATTATTCGATATAATGTTTTTCTTTTCTTTTAATATGATATTTCATTATTTATATGATATTTATATTAAGTATTATTGTTATATTTTTGTTGTTATAGATCCAATTCATATTGACAAACTAACAAAGTTTATTACATCCGGTGAATAAAATGATTAATTCTTAGGTGGTTGCTAATCATGATATTTTTGTAATGCAACAACATCCTGTAGCTCTTTTATAATATATTTATATTTGATCAAATACTTTATTGTACCAGACATTTGATACAAACTATTTCTATGAATATTTAGTTGAAAGTTTATAAACAAATAATTAGAAAATTATATCCGTATGATAGAATGGATATATATGCATATAGGTATAGGGTTTCAGAAGATTGAACTGGATAATACAGGTGTAGGGATGCCAATTATATTATTGAATATATAATTATAATTATGCCATTTGTTACCAATAAATTATGTCGCTAATAATGAATAAATTTTAGTAGATACGAAAAAATCAATCGTTATTGGTGTGATAATTTGTTATTTAATTACGATAAAAAAATTGGTTAACATTATGTACAATGGGGTATTTTGTTCATCATTATTTCTTTTAACGACTAATATCATACATCGTCATTATTGTTTTTAATAACCAACATCATATGTCGTTGCTATTACTTTTAGCGACCAACATCATATGTTGTCGCTATTAGTTTCAGTGACCAAGAATTTACGTCGTCGTTATTAATTTTAGCAACCAATATCATGAGTTGTCATTATTGATTTAGCGACCAACATAATATGTCATCATTGTTACTTTACTGACCAAAAAATTTCAGTTGGTCATTAAAGCCTTTAACGAGGGAACAATAATGACCACTAATTTTATTTTATTTTTTTGTTATTAACATTAGCGACCAAAATTTCGCCATTCATTAAAAACCTAAGTATAAGGGTATTTTGGTTATTTGTGACTTATCATGTCTAAAGTGTAAATATTTGGAATAGGATGGCCTTATTGGATTTCTAAGTTAGCTATAGTGTTGAATTTGACTTTGGATTGGATCGTTGAACTTAGGGTCAACCTGAATAATTAAAAATGAAGAAAAATGGTTAAGTATGTATTAACCCATGTTTTTATAAATGTGTTGAATGAGAAATTATACCATTTGTTGATGTTTGATTTTGATTTGAAACTATGATTGGGTTTGAAGTAAAGTGGATTCGAAATGAGGTTGGGAAACTAAATTGAGCAAGTTTTCAGGCAGACCAATCGACTAGTTTGTCATTTTAGCTAAGGGATTTTTACTCTACCAAACTGATTGATTGGTCTATAGAATAGTTGACTGGTAGGTCAAACTAATTACTAATTTTTTGATCTCGGTACATTTTCAAATTTTAATTTTTTAGAAAAAATTATTACACTATAATGGAACCTTGATAACCCACTCCAAATTATTCCTAAAAGATTATTAACCTTTTTATGATCCATTTGGCCCAAAATACTGTTGTAGATTGATCTGAGGAGTCTATTTAGACAATGGAGGAGGGAAAATGGCCTCAGCTTTGTCTTCTTCCACCTCTCTCCTCTACACACTTGTAAGATTACTGCTTTGATTTCAGACTCAATTTTGCTTAACTAGGAGATTCCTTCTATGCTGACCTTCCATTTCCTCTCTTGTGTTTTGCATTTATGGACTAATCGACTTGTACTTCTCCAAAATCACCATTTGAGCTCTAGAGGACAGATGAGCATATCTTGGATGAAATCTATCCATTCAACTCAAATTCAAGTGGTAAGAATTAAGGTTTTTGATCTATTCCCGACCACACTTATGAATTATAACAATTTGTTGGCTATAAATGGCCCTAATCGCCCTTTCTATTCACCTTTCTTTCTGCCACTGAAAATACTTTAGCTCTTTAGCAATCACCTTCTCCCTCTACACTTTGAACCTTATATTCATATTATTTTGATCTTCTAGTCTTTTCTCTAGCGCCCTCTCACTTTAATTGTTAAGCAGGAAAGAGTTAAATTTACAAGAAGATGAGATGTTCAGCAGAATCTTACTCTATTTTTCTATTGGGTGTGGTATGTGAGTTTTTCCCTTTTTTGTTTCAAGTTTGGATTTAGAAAATTTATCCAATGATTTCTGAGTTAAGCTTGTTTCTTTTAAGGTTTTGAATGTTGATGATTTCCATAAGTTGAGTTTTCTTATTTAAGGGAAGTTTTGCCTACATCAACTAAGTCTTTCTTACTTCTAAAATGTGTTGCGATTAATATTGCACGTCATGGAACCCTTGAAGTTAATGTTATATGTTGGTATGAGTAAATAGCTTTCCAAAATTGGTATTTAATGGTTAGACTATGCATCTTGAGAGAAAAGCAATATTTTTTGAGAAAAAATTAGGTCGTGATGATTAATGGTGAAATATGCAACTGTTGTAAGCTAGAAATATGTTATATCATGTTATTCCATGTTTTAATTTAGTATGATAAAGAATTATAAGCATGATCTACATGAAAATGCCTATTTTTTGTTGTTTGAGGGCAAATCAATCGACTGGGTCCTAGAATAGTCAACTGGTCGACTCAACCCATTGATTGGTAGGTCTGTAGGGACCTTGGTCTTGTCCTATGCTTAAACCCACTGATTAGTTAGGTATAACCAATCAATTGGTGTATGATCAGTTGACTGGTTTGTCCAAATTGATTGACCGGTTTGAGGAAATCCTGGTTTGGTCGAGCTAAACCGATCAATTGGTCATCCCATACCAATCAAATTATTCGGCTAGTTTGTGTGATTTTGTTTACTCGACTTGGATATGCTTTAAGATTGTCCATGGGATTATTATATGACTATTTAATGGGTAAGATACGTATGCTACCATGGATTAATGACTTAATGAATGGATTTAATGAACCTTGATGCATGATATGTTCAATGGGTGTTGTAAAGGCCTTAAGGAGTAAACCAAAAATAAAATGGGATAGTTTTGAGAAGAGGGTGGTGAAATATAGAATATGTTTTGGATGGACTAATATAATGGATATGGTTAATATTGAGCAAGCATAAATGAAAATCTCACACATGGTTGGGGATGGAAAGAATTAATATGGAAGAAATATGTGAGTGTCTTGCTTACTTATTGTATGGGCCCCATATGATCACGTAACCTCAAAAATAATGTACTAATCACATAAAGTGAAAGATAATCGAGTTGTGTATGGGTCTGGGTTACCCGATCCTCAATTAGCTATCGAGGTTAATCTGCCTTCAAGCATTTATTAGCACTTTAGGCTTTGCTTTTAAGTAGGATCCTAGTAGATCTCGTTGTCTTACCTACTCTAGACACTGATAATATACTATAGGGTATTGATCTGGTTACTTAGGTGGTTGGCTTCAGTCTAGACTTATGTCCATTAGTGGTTACTTGGCTTTATCCTGGACTTATGTCCATTGTAGTTATTAGCTTCAGCCTAGACTTTATGTTCGTTAGTTTAGATATACTTCCTTGGTATATGAGACCATGGGGTGGTACACAGTCCATCACTCGATGATAATGATAAAAGGATGGAATGAATATATGGAATGCAATTGAAATGAATATTGGATAATGATTTGAATGAGTAATTGGATAATGATTAGAATGAATGACTAGATGATAACATGGATAAATATGTGGATAAGAAATTGAATAAGTACTTGGATGAGAATAAAATAAGGATTTTGTAAAATTAGAAGGTAAGAGAAAAGAAATGAAAATGAGAAATAATGACTATAAATGAATAACCTAATTGATTGAGTAAGTTGGAAAGTAAACCCTATTTGTCATTTAGATAACCTACTTAGTACATATGTGTGACTATCTATGGTAGGGCACTATAAAGATAAGCATGATGTATCTTGAATTTCCTAAGTTATGCATGGTATTAAATCATGATGTATTACTTGATCATCATATAGTATGTACACTTAATTACATGGCATTGGCATGAATGTGTTAAGTATGAATTCCATGATATGATAAAACCTTGTATGCTTATGACTTCCCTTGAGAAGGTAACTTGGCTTACTTAGTATGTAGCGTACCGATCTGTTTGCTAGGTCACCTAGTCATTTCCATTAGCAAAGACCCATGTGTAAGTTTTTGGGGATGGCTAGTGGTGGGCCTACCTCATCTTAGGTTTGGAGTTTTAGAGCATGGACATCCAAAGGTTTTTGTGTAGTCTGAGATGGACCATGGTTTTGGTGCCCTATATTTTTAGTTAATCATTCTCCCTGTACTTAACTATGTCAGGGACCGTCAAGGTCCCGTGGTGTAAACGCTTTCTTTGAATATTTATATAAATTGTTATTGCACACTCTACTTTTGTTTGGTTGATTTGGTTTCTCAGCCTTGTATCTAATATAGGACGGATGGCTGATGTATATCCTGTGTTAGATACAGTAGTAGCACCCCATTTTTTCTAAGTAAGTTTAGTACTTTCCACTTCTACACTATTTTAAAACAAAACTTTTCAGTTGTGAAGAATAGGGGTATTACAAAATTGAAATCGTTGTGCATTATGTGATATTTTATGATCACCTTATTAAGATATTAATATTTAGAGTGGAAGACCTCAAGATTTGGGAATGGTTGATCCTTCGGACTAGCTACCCTAGAGACAATGTAAGTCTCGATTTAGTTTGGTGGGGTTCATCGAATGCCTCAACATTTCAGCTAATGCCCTAGTATACTCTATAGGTGATCTATGAGTCCTATAGATGGTATTAATACTTAAGGATTATGTGTCCTAGGATGGGAGGATATTGTATTTCCTTGTTGCACTAGTTTGATCAAAGCACTTGTATGTCTCTAGGTTATCAGTTGGGATGATATTGTGTTACCTTAATACACTGGTATAATTTGTGTACTTTATATGTCTCCAAGTTATAATTTTATCCACTCGAGTAATTGAAAATGGAATAAACTCTTATGTGAAGATTTAATTTGATTATTTTGGCTTGTTGGTTTGGTAGTTGCCTCTGTGCACTACTTAATTTTGGTTTGCTCATTTGGTAGTTGCCTTTGTCTTCTATTTAGGTTTAGTGTATTGGTCAGTATAATTTATTACTTATGTTTACAAGTGGTAAACAAGTGATTAATGGAAAAGGGATTAATTATGATTTGGTGTCTTCCCCTTTGTGGAAAATTCTTGGTATAATTGGATTAATAAAACAATCACAGTATGGTTAAGTGTAATAAGATGATCATATGATCTATGGTGTGAGATAAATTATGGTATGAATATAGTAATTAGCTATGGTATGCACTATATGAGATGTTATGCCATGATTATTTATATTACCTTTTATGTGATCTATGTGATATTTTATGCTTAGTATCATTGAATTGATGGGTTTCATTTTATGGCCTCCTTCCTATTTAATGGGTAGTCTTAACCATTTAAGTTCTGTTGATAGTGGTTGTAGCTTTGGTTTTGGCATAGTGTTATTTAGGGATATTTAGTGTCCCTTTTTTTCTTGCATCTGTTTTATTATTTTTCTTCCCTATTGAGACATCAAGTGTTATATAAACTCTTGTTTATTGTATTTAAATTATTTCTCTCTTTTGCTTTATTAGTTTCCGTTAGTGTTTTCTTGACCTTAAACTAAGTTTTAATCACACTTAATCTTTGTCTTTGAGTGGTTTAAACCTTACATATGCCATAGGTTAGATATTGGTCATACCTTTCTCCATGTTAGATGTGACAGTAACACCCAATTATATTTAATAATTGCTTATGCTAAAATAAAATTTTTAATTGCTAAATTTAGTAGCGTTACAGTTAGGTATTGGTTACATCTTCCCCATACTGAATGTAGTAGTAATACCTTGTATTTCTTTTTTTTCCTTAAATTGTTTTCCAAAACAAAATTTTTCAAGTTGTGAAAAAGAGGGTGTTATAGGTTAAGTTTGAGCAGGTCTCAAACTTAACACATGTTCATATGCCATGAGGGCCTTTGGGGCAAGGGATTTTTTGATGATATTTTGTGCTCCTGCTGATAGTTGGTTCTACTATTGTGTTAAGGTGGATATTTATTTTTATTTTTTTGTAAAATTCATTTCATTATACATAACATAAAGGGTTATGAGTAAATGTTTGGGGTGAATTGGGAGTTGTTTGAAGACTACACTAGTGATAATGTTGAGGTATATTACTATATGGAGTTTGGTGAAGAACATGCAAAGAATGGAGGCATGAGGAAGGAACATGGGTGGTTCATGTTTATGTACACAATTCATTCTTTTTCTGACTTTTAATTTCTTATAAAATTGGATGTAACTTGAGAGTATAAAGGAAAACACAAGGTCCCTTTGTTTTTCCTCATATTACATTGATGCCTTAAAGTTTAACAATGTTCTATATAGTTGTATATATGTTTCATATGATAATTAATTTTTTCTCAAACTCTTTTTCTCCAACTCACTTCTCTTACATCCTCAATATACCATTTATTATCAATTAACTCTGTAATTACGATTTCTGCACATAATTGAGATAACATGTTTCTATAATTGTTTTCTTGAATATTTTCTCTATTAAATCTTATATATCTTAATTCTATTAGATTATGTGTTAGGTGTTCACACTAGTGAACTCACATCGATATGTATATGAGTGGTTATGTGTTTGATGAGTCAGTGAAAGCTTCGTAAACTTTTTGAAATAGAATCTAAAAAAATATATAGTTAGGTTTTAGCTCAATATACCATTTTCTCTAAAGCTAAAGTGTCAAAATATTAGAAGGTGTACACCTAGAAAAAAATTGTTGATCCCTTCCAACAAGTAAAATTTATCTAGTGTCATATTGTAACACCCCGAGTTGATAGGACCACCCAAGAAATACCTTGGAGAATTTTTGAATTGATCAGCTAGCCTCACAAATCAACACAAGTCCATTTATCACGTGTTTTTCCCACTCATGTGCTTCCTAAGAAATTTTTATAAAAATTTTGAAACTTTTTAGGAGGGTCGTCCATCCTAAAAATTACTCCATGATCAACACGCTTAACAGTGGAGTTCTTATGATGGAATCACCAAAAGGATGGAATACCGTATTGATATAAGTAGTCATATAAATCCTTATAACACTCCCTTCAATTTGAGAGTATTACATTCACCCTTACTCTAAGAACTCAATGTCATCGTTGTGCCTAAACCACTAACTCTCTCAATACAGTTCATCCCAAGAATCATCAGTAAGGGCAGGGATCATCTAGTGCCCCAAGAGTTCCATCAACAAGATGTCTGACTGTAATGAGCCAAGCAGAGGCAAAACACCAAACCGGTATGGTGGCCGGTCTACTCAGTATCTCTACTCATTCCGCTTGTGTGTTTTTTTATTTTGTTCCTTTACACTCTTTTGTAGCATCTATTTTTTTAACTAGAGCTGCCTTATCTACTTCAAGTATAATCCCTATGCTTGGTGTATTTCCATTGGGGGATATGATTTCATGCTCTAGGTTGTATCAAGGAGTTGTATTGGTAGTGGGAGGAATAGAGTTTCCATTTGACATCATAAAGCTGGAGTTGCATGATTTTGACATAATTGTCTGGATGGATATGCTGGGGAAATACCAAGCTTTGATCGATAGAGCGCAAGAATGAGTGGTTCTATGAGGACCAAAGGTTATTATGGTTTAATACCAAAAATGTGAACCTAATCCCTCTAAAAGGATCATGTCGGCAATCGCATTAAGAAACCTCGTATGTAAGGGATATCTGCTTTACATGTGCAGCATCAGAGACATTGAAGTGACTGAGATGCCATTGGAGCAAATGGCGGTGGTCCATGAATTTTCCAATGTTTTCTCTCAGGAGATCCCAAGAATGCCTCCAGTTTGAGAAGTTGAGTTTGCCATGGATGTAATACCAGGAATAGAGCCAGTATCTAAGGCTCTGGACCATATGGCACCTGTAGGGATAAAAGAGCTAAATGCTCAGTTGGAAGAGCTTTTGGAAAATGGTTACATCAGACCAAACATATCACCATAGGAAGCGTCAGTGTTGTTCGTAAAGAAGAAGGATGGAAGCTTGAGATTATGTACCGACTACCGAGGGTTAAACCAGGTGATGGTGAAGAACTGTTGTCTATTGCCAAGGATTGGTGACTTTTTTATCAACTCAAGGGATCCAGGGTGTTCTCTAAGATTGATCTTCAATCAGACTACATCAATTGAGGATAGTAGAAAAATATATCCCTAAGAATGATTTTTGAACAAGATATGGCCATTATGAGTTCACTACAATGCACTTTGGACACACTAAAGCGCAAGCAGCTATCATATCCCTCATAAACCAGATCTTCCATCCTTTCTTGGACCAGTTCATCGCAGTATTTATCGATGACATTCTCATCTATTCCAATGACTAAGACATGTGCGAACAGGATTTAAGACAGACTTTGGTATTACTAGGTTCGCACCAACTGTATATCAAACTCTTGAAGTGCGAGTTTTGGCTAGACCAAGTGGTCTTCCTTGGTCATGTGATCTCTAAGGATGGTGTGGCAATGGATCCTACCAAAATTCAAGTTGTTTCTAAGTAATCAACATCCACTTTTTTCAATACCATACACGGATTCCTAGTGTTAGGCAGTTACTACCGTCGGTTCATGGTATACTTTTCCCAGATTGTATGACCGTTGACCCAACTACAGAAGAAGGATACACATTTCCAGTAGAATGAGAAATGTAGTGAAGCATTAGATGAGTTGAAGAGGTGTTTGACTTCAGCCCCAGTGCTCACATTGCCAAGTGGGTCTGATGGTTTTGAAGTATACAATGATGCTTCCAAGCATGGACTGGGTTGTGTGCCAATGCACATGGAAGAGTGGTGGCTTATGCCTTATGACAACTGAAGCTACATGAATAGAACTACCCTACACATGACTTAGAACTTGTTGTGATTGTAACACCCCAATTTTTATTACTAAAAATTTTCATTTTACAGTGGAAGTAAATAAGTAAAATGATGGGGGTTATCATTGTAATTAACATAAGTCTAGTTTATTCAACTATCCTTACATCAATCACAATGCTAAAACATAAGGAAATTAGAAAAAAAAAAAGAAATATTTATAATACAATAGTGATTTTAGAGTTTAACTCCGAGTTACCATACGAAATATAAAAGAAGGGATACCATGGATCAAGAGTCCAAAAGGTATCTGGGTAAATACAATCACCAGATAACATTACTCTTCGCCCAATCTCCTAATACATATGAAGTCACTCATCCCCACATAAGGCATCATAGGTAACATAATTACATGGAAGATCTTTTGAGACCTACACATAAGAATTAGGGTCTCCTACTCATGGAAATAAGCAGCACCCATAAAACAGGTGGTCAGCACACTACGTACTGAGCAAGGGGATAATACTATCAAAATAGGGATACAAATAGTAAATGCTTTCACAATAAATAATAGTTATACAAGCAGATAAATGAAAAATCTCATCAGACAAATAATGATCCAAGTCTCTTATTAGATATAATCTATTTTTATTCTTTTATATACATTGAGTGTAGGAACTCCACTATTCTTAAACCGGTGGAACGGTCTGAAGCACATTATCAAGGACAATATACCTAAGCCACTATTATCATCCATTGGAACGGATTTAAAAATATCACCTTCTTAAGGTAAAATGCTCATGAGCCACTATTCTCCCTAGTGGAACGAGACATGTATAAAAATAATACCTTGGTCCTAACTCACATACTCTCCCACTTTAAATCATTAATATCTTTCCCATAAGTTATACTGTTATATTTTCATTTCATGATGAGTAGGGGTCCCACTATTCTTAATCTAGGGGAATGGACTAAAGCACCTTCTCAGAGCAAAAATACTTCCGAGCCAATATTTTTTCCAATGAAATGGAGATTAAAAACGTCACCTTCTCAAGGCACAACGCTCCTGAGCCACTATTATTCCTAGTGGAATGGGAATATATATATCACCTTGGCCCTACTCGTGTGTTCTTTCACTTTAAGTGATTAGTATCTTATTCAAGGTTAATTCTCAGGCATCAAACACATTAAAGCATATAGACACATAACTTAGGTTATAATTCTCACATTCTTTCAAACCCTAATTACACACTCTTTAGCATTCATTCTCTGATATTGATTTTTCCACCACAAATTATATTATCTCCTCCTCAAATCACATCATTATTATCATACCCATAATGCATGGTCTAACACCCACATCGTACACATACGATAATAATATTGTCCATGGTACTAATCACAAAATTACTAAAAACCTTTATTTCATAAGTAGTCATAATTCCTCCCATAAAATTTACAAGATTGCCAGGTCAAATAAAAAACCTCATAAGGCCAATCATTAGCAACATAATCAATATCCGAATAACATCTAGATTTTACCCATGGAATGATAACATTATCTTTATAAGTTATTATATCCTAATTAATCATTATTTCATTGAAGGACCCCAAAAAACAATAATACTTCCAAGCATTTATCATGATATTATTATCATATTTTAATCCATCTAATACCTAAAATACCCAAATTTTCTTATTATCCCTTAATGACCAAATTACCCTTAAGGACAAATAATAACCTTTATTATATAAATTCTTGTACCTTCCACACATATTATTTTCCAAATCCACAAATTATCATCATACCTCATAAAAATAATTAAGCCCACTTATCAAAGCTCATTTAGCCCATATTTTATGTCATAAGATATATTTCCATAAATATGACATTATCACAACAAAATCATAATGGTACCTCTTACCCATTCTTACTTTCTATCAATAACATAATATCCATACTATCACAATATCATCACAGAATATCATAACCAACATATATTTAAGCATGCATCAACAATATCATGAAACACACATAACCATACAAACAATAACACAAAAATCCTAAACATCGAATAGTATCCTTATCAACTAGGACACCGGACTTGAAGCACATAAATCCTAGACTTCCTCCTCCAAGATTACCGAAATACCATCTATAAAAAATAACAAAATCCATGGTTAGGCTCGAAGAGTGTAACTGAAGGAGAAATTAAGGTAAAGAGGATAATTATATAAATAACTGTAGTCAAATGTAAGCTTAGGATGTGTAGTGGAATTTGTGGTGGAGCTATAGTAAAAATGTGGTGGTGTTTGGACAAGGTTTGGAGGTGAAAATAGGTGTGCATGACCGAAATGGGGTGGTTGCATGACTATGATGCAAGCGGTGCACACTTAGTCCGAAAGGAAAGATCGCACGACCAGGCAGTGAAAGGTGGAATGGTCATGCTAGATCACTAGGCAAACAAGTCACAAGTCGAGCAAGTGCACAAAAGCATGCATTTAGGTCGTGCGTGCGCAGACTATATTGAGTTGCATGGGCATGTGATAGGAAATTTTAGTATTGCATGGCTATTCTTGATGGCGTGTGCAAGCCATGATTTTCTTAAAAATTAAACGAGCGAGGAGAAGAAGAAGGAAAAAGAAGTGGCGGTCGGTGACGATGGCCGGCGGCGGTGCTAGGGAAGGTTGGGGTGACCTTGGTGGTCGGTCCACCCTTCAATGAACGGTGAGTGGTTTCTAGGGTGGTGCACAATGGTGGAATTATTGGTGCACAAGACAAAAATAGGGAACATACAAGAGGAGGAGGAGGAGGAGGAAGAAGAAGAAGAAGAAGAAGAAGAAGAAGAAGAAGAAGAAGAAGAAGAAGAAGAAGAAGAAGAAGAAGAAGTAAAGAGAAAGAAGAAAGGAGAAGGAAGAGGGAGCTTAGGTAGTGGCTTTTTGACACAAAGAGGAAGAAGGGAGAGTGTGGGGTGTGTGTGTGTGTGTGCGCGCGCATGTGTGAGTGTGTGGTATGAATCAGGGAAGGAAGAAAAACAAAGGGGAAGATATACGAAGAGCATGAGGGATGGTAGGGTGATGTAACAGAAAAATGGTTGAGTGTTGGGAAAAATAGCAGGTGATGGAGATTGTTGTGTGTATAGGTTGCATAAGAATAATAAAGAAGAAGAAGAAGAAGTGCCAGGGTGTGCATGTGTGGTGGTGTATATCGGTAGAGATATAAGAGGAAGAAGGAAAAGAAGAAGAAAGGTGATAGATGATGGATGATGGATGGCTACAAAAGATGATGGGTGATGGTGCAAGTGGGAAAGGGAAGGCAAGTTGCAACAAATTTCAAACATTGCAGATAAGGTTGATGGGAGGAAGAGAAGAAGAAAAAGAAAAGGGAAAAAGAGAAAAGGTTAAGGGATTAGTTTAGGTGATTTTAGATTAGACAAAATAATTAGGATTAGCAGTAATTTTAGCGCATTTTAATTTCGGTTTACAAATTTTAATTTATCAAGGTTAAGGTTAAAGTTTTGGAATTAAAAAATAGGGTTAAGGTTAAAATAAGATTTCTATAGATTAGGATCAAATTAGGATGTTAATAATACGGGATTAGGCTAAGAAAATTTTTAGGGTATTACAGCGGCAATGTTTGCTCTTAAGATCTAGAGGCATTATCCCTATGAAGTTCGGTGCAAGTTTAATACTGACCATAAGAGTGTTAAGTACATCTTTACTTAGCAGGAGTTGAACCTAAGAAAATGCCAATGCTTGGAGTTGGTCAAGGATTATCACTAATTGACCTACCATGAGGGTAAAGCCAATGTAGTGGCAGATGCACTTAGCTAAAAGACATCACATTCCCTGGGTATGATCATGTTATCAAATCACCTATGCTGAGAGATAAAAAAGATGGAGATTGAACTAATCACTATCAGAAGTCTAGAGGTGAGAATGAGTGCACTCACCATTATACTTGCAATTTTCAAGGAGATCCGAGCTAACCAATTTGGTAATGTCAAGCTTGAAAGAATCTAGGCTAGTATTGCAGAAGGCAGAGCTCAAGGATTCCAGATCCATGAGGATGGCAGTATTAGATACCATGGTAGATGGTGTGTACCACAAGGGTGTGTGAAACTTAAGAGGAGGATACTTGAGGATGGACATTATACACCTTATTCTATTCACCTTGGAGGGGATAAGCTATACAAGGATCTAAAGAGGATATATTGGTGGCCCCACATAAAGTGGGAAGTGGAAGAGTTTGTTGCCCAATGTTTGACCTATCAGAAGGTTAAGATTGAGCACAAGATACAGGCAAAGTTAGTGCAACCACTCAAAGTTCTCAAGTGGAAGTGGGAAAGCATATCAATGGACTTCGTGGTTGGTCTTCCAAGGACCCATAGTGGTTTTGATTCCATTTGGTTCGTTGTGGATTGTTTGACTAAGTTGTATGTGTTCATACCAATAAAGGCAACATGGAGCATGGAATAATTAGCCAATGCCTATAAGAAGCACGTGGTAAGACTATATGGATTTCCTAAGGATATTGTGTCCAATCAAGGCTTTAGGTTCTTATCACACTTTTGGCAAAAATTGCAAGTGGCCTTTGGTACTCAACTGAAGATAAGTACGGCTTTTCACCCAATTATGGATGGTTAAACAAAGAAGACCATTCAGACTCTAAAAGACATGCTTCAAGGGTGTGTGTTAGACTTTAGCGGAAGTTAGGAAGATTGTCTAGACTCGATTGATTTCTTCTACAACAACAGTTATCACTCTAGTACCAAGATGGTGCCTTTTGAAGCCTTGTACAAGAGGAAGTATTGAATTCCCTTATATTGGAGATACATCAGCGAGGCACTCATGTTAGGACCCAAGATGATCGAGGAGACGAATATGAACATCTATTTGATTTAGGACTGGATAAGAGCCCTAAGACCAACAAAAGATCTATGCAAATCTGAAGAGACAGACTGATGGTTACAAGGTATGTGACAGAGTCCTTTTGAGGGTCTCTCCCACCAAAGGACCCATGAGGTTTGGTAGTATGGGTAAGCTTAGTCCCAGGTACATTAGATCGTATAAGATTCTGGACTATCAATGAAGCCGCATATCCCTTAACTCTAATAATGGAGTTTCCACGTATGCAAAATATCTTTAACATAACCTAGCTATAGAAGTATATCGTAGATTATTCGCACATTATCCGACCACAGTCATTAGAGCTCGATGAGTCTTTGACTTATAAGGAGCGACCGATGAGCATTCTAGACACAAAGACGAGAGAGATGGTATGAAGAATGTTCCTATGGTGAAAGTTCTTTAGTCACGGCATGATACAGAGAAGGCTACTTAGGAGGTCAATGATGAAATTCGAGCCAAGTGTCCATATTTGTTTTCATAATTGTTATCTTAAGTATAAACCTTTTCTTTAAGGGGGTATTACCCTTTTCCTTGAATGTGAATATGATATGTGTTTTACTTTATGTGCAATGATGTGATTATATTATTACAAGCTTCAGGGCACAGCCTTTTTAAGGGCGTAGTGTTGTAATACCCCATATTTTTGCAAATGATCAGATGAGAAATATGCTAAACTTTGGGCTTTTGATTTTGATTTAATGTTATGATTTGATTTGGGAAAAAATTTGATTTGAAATTATGTTGAAAATGGAGTTTATAGAGTTTCTCAAGCAAATTGATCAACTAGTTTGTCGTTTCAGCATATTTGTTTTCTCTTCTAAATCGATCAACTGGTTGGGGGAAACTAATCTACTAGTCTATTAATAGTTAACTATTAGACCCGAACCCATCGGCTGATTTGTCAAGGTAGTCATATTTCTTTAGGTTGATTTTCTCAAAAATCTCTTACACTGAAATGAAACTTCATTAACCCATGTTAATTTGTCCCTAAGAGAGTCCTAACCATTTTCATGATGCATTTAACCCGAAGTATTACCTCAAATCGATCTGGAGGTCGATTGGGATAATTGAAGGAGAGAGATGATCTTAGCATTGTCTTCTTCCTCCTTTCTCTTCTACACATTTTTTAGACCAATGCTTTGATCTCAGGCACGATTCTGAGCAGTTGGAAGATTCCTTCCATGCTAACATTCCATTAATCTATTTGTATATGCTAATTATGGTTTAATTAACCTGTATTATCTAGAGACATCATTTGAGCTCTAGAGAATAGGTTAGCAAATCGTTGACAAAATCTGTCTATTTTAATCAAATTCAAATGGTTAATTGTAGGGTTTCGAGTTGGTTCATGAATCCTCTATATTTCCTACAATTTGTTGGCTATAAATAACCCAATCATCCTTCATATGCACCTTTCTTTTAGCCACCAAATCCTCTAAGATCTTGTATTCACTCTCTTCTTCTTACATTTTGAGCCTTGCCAATGAATTTTCTTACACTCTTCTTATCCTCTTTCTAGCTCTCTCTTGTTTCAATTGTTAAGCAAGGAGAAGTTAGATTCTGGAAAAAAAAAAGTTAAGTGGTCTAATCGAGCTCTTCCATATTTGACCTCAAGTTGGTATGTTCTTATTTCTTTATATTTTTTAGTTCAAAATTTAAATAAGGCTTTGGTGTAATTTCTGAGTTGAGATTTTGGTTTTACGGTTTTAAAAGCTAAGAATCTTACAGTTGGGATTTCTGGTTTTAAGGCGATTTTTTGCCTACATCAAGTAAGTGATTTTTGCTTCTAAAATATTTAGCAAGTATTCCTACATGTTAGGTGTTACCTTTAATTGATTTCTAGATGTTAGCATTAATGAATACAATCAGTATAAGTGAATTGGATGATTAGATGGCATGATTAGAGTAAAAACCATGAAATTTGATAAAAATGAGATATGATGATTCCATGTTGAGAAATGTACGTTAATCTGGTTGATAATATGTTAGATTATGTTGATCCATGCTTTAATGCGCTTAAGAATGATATATATGTAAGAATCTGCATGAAATTTATGATTTGGTTCTGTGTTAGGGTAAAACGATTGATTGGTTAGGTTAAACCAATTAACTAGTTCCTAAAACAGTCGACTAGTTGACACAATCTATCGACTAGTAAGCCTATAGAGACCTTAGTCTTACTCTCTACTTAAACCCATCGTCTGGTTGGGTAAAACCAATCGACTGGTCTATGAACAGTTGATTAGTTTGCCTAAACCAATCGAACGGTTGAGGAAAGTATGGTCTGGTTGGTCTACATGAAATATAGATTTTATCATGGATTATTGGCCTAATGAAAAGATTAAAATGGATTATAACTTATAAGATACTCTATGAGTAATGTAAAGGTTAAATGGGCATTTCACTTATGATAAGTGATGCTATTGAGAAAAGAGTAATGAAACTCAGCATGGGCTTAAATTAAATAATATGGTGGATGTGAATACTACTAGCCAAGGATAAATGGAAAACCCACATAGTTGCAAAAATGGAAAGAAAAGGGAATGATATGGAATAAACATAGAAATTGCCTTACTTGTTTTGTATGGGCCTTGTATGATCACCCATTTTTATGAATAATATACTAATCACATTTATGAATAATATACTAATCACATAAAGTAAAAAAACATTCAAGTTGATTATGGACTTGGATTACCCGATTCTCTATTAGCTATCGAGAGTTAGTCTGTCTTCGGACGTTTTTTGTGCCTTTGGACGGGATCCCGAGAGATCTCGGTGCCTTACCTACTCTAGACACTGATGATGGACTATGAGGTATCAATACTAAAGAGTTTGGTTACCTAGGTGGTTGGTTTCGGCCTAGACTTATGTCCATATTGGTTGGCTTTCGCATGGACTTATGTCCATTCTAGTGATTGGCTTCGGCCTAGACTTTATGTCCCTTATTTGGATAGACTTCCATAGTATATGAGACCATAGAGTGATGCACAATCCATCCCTCGATTATAATAAAATATGAATGATAAATATTGATTGATAATTTATGAATGATTACCAAGTGAACGGTTAATAATTGGTTAAGAAGTGGAAGTAATGGTATGATTGACCAAAATAGATAAAATCTGGCTTGTACACTTGGCTAATGATCGAAATGACTAATTGGTTATGGAATACAATGTTGATTAGATGATTGACATGTCTCGTATATGGATAAGTAAATGGTATAGCCTAAGGAATTGGGTAGTTGGAAATAAACCCTAGGGGTTGCTTGGATTTTCTTTGCTATCATATGTGTAAATACTTATGCAATGATAATGAAAAACCAAACATGATATAATCTGATTTGTTGATGTTATGCTTGACACCATGTCCATATATAATCCTACTATTATATATATTGTTTGTCATTGTGCATGTTGTATTTCATATCCATATATGATAGATTGGCATACTTGTGTTTATATTGAGGGAGAAACTTAGCTTACTCAATACTTAGTGTATTGATGTACCTGTTTGCTCCGTCACCTGCTCATTCTTACGAGTAAAGGGACATGTGCAGGTCTTTGGGATGGTCAATAAAGGACCTACCTTAGTTGGGTCAAAGCATGAGAGTAAGGACATCTAAAGGTTTTTTACGGGCTCTATGGCAGACCAAGATTTTAAGTTAGGTATCATTCCCTAACCGTATTTTATTGTAGCCCCGTATTTATACCTACATGTATTTTGTAATGAATTGGTTGAAACCCATTAGGGTCCTCTGATGTAAACACTATTTGAAATTGTTTAATTAATCAGTTATTTTGCACACTCTATTGTTTTAAGTGTTTTGGTTGGTTTTGCTTTGTATCTGATATAGGTTGGATGGTGGATGCCTATCTTATAGTAGATATGGCAGTAACACCCCATTTTTTCTAGGTGCATTTATTACTTTTGTAAATGTTTTGACAAAATTTTTAGGTAATGAAAAATGAGAGTGTAACATATATACTTACTAGATTCTACTCACGAACCATAATATTCACACACAAAAAATGTATTTTGTATCTTATTATATCGCTTAACTTATGAGATGTTCCTAATCAACACGTCTGTCTAATACATGGTTTATGAAAGTGGTTGGTTGTTCAGTATGTATTCTATATTTCATCATAATTTCTTTATTAAAAATATACCAATACGAGTATTTATTTGTAGAGTAAAATATTCCAACATTAATCTAGGCATATATCACCGGTCATTTACGTATTTTTTTATCACAACCACATATCTATTTTACCACAAATCAAAGTATCTTTTATGACTATTACAAGTTATTTTTATAATTATTTCCTGGAAATTTTCAACACAGATCTAAGTCTTATATGTATCTTTCACCACAACTACATATTTAAGTATCTTTTATTTCTATTAAACATATTTTTACCACTATTTTTTGTGAAATATTTCAACATTAATCTGAGCATATATCAATTTTAATGAACCCATAATTTAAGCATATGTTTCAACATTAGTCTAAACATATATTTTGTGAAGCATATTTAAATACCGTTCACCATTAGTTTTACTCAATTTAATTATCTCATTATCTTTTACTATAATTATACCAATATTTCACCATAGTTACACATATTTTTCACGACTTTTTTGTGTAATATTTCAACATTAATCAAAACATATATCATTGGTCCCTTGCAAATCTATTACCACACACACACACACACACACACACACACACACACATATATATATATATATATATATATATATATATATATATATCTAACTACGTATTTAAGTATTTTTCAATATTATTTTTACTCAATTTTAATTATCCCATGTTTCACCATAAATATACCAACATTTTACCATAATTTTATTGTTGGAAGTATATTAGTATGAAACTTTATTTGTACTAAAAAATCTCAAGAACATTATGCTATTTTTTCCTAATAATCCTAATAAAATATATTTTGATTAAAAAAAATAGATAATATTATGCTAATGTCAATGTCCGCACAATATCGGGAGTACAAAAGGTTGCACAATATAAACTGTGGTTGCAAGTTCCAATTGACATTATTATCTTATTATGAAATAAATTTACTACATTTTGTATAAGTATCCAATAAATATATTTGAAAAGTTGTTTGAAAATCAAAAAGTTTAAAATGATAGTATATATAAGGTTGGTCCTAAATATTTCATTCAAAATATGCAAAATATTGGAAATCTATACATTATGTGTTTGTTTCGCCCATCATTGTCTATATTATTGCTTCTCACGAATTTCAAAATGTTTGTTTTACATATTATTTTCAAACTTCTTTATTTATATAATTCACCGTATTATTACTTTATAAGTAAGTCCAACTACTTTTTATTATAATTTTAAACTATTATTATTATTATTATTATTATTATTATCCTTATCTCTTTATTAATTATACCCATCTACCATCATTATTAATATTATCATTATTGTTTAATGTTATTAATCATTAAGTATTAATATAAATACTAATAAGTAATAACAATAATTTATTGTTTATATGCTATTTTTAATAGTTATAATATTTATTATTATCATCATCATCATAAATTACTAATAATAACATAAATATTAAGTACTACTTAGCGTAGATATCAATTACAATTGTTAATTAGTAATATCAATTATTATTTTTTATTATATTAATTACTAATTATATAATCATTATTACCAATATTAATTCGCAATTATTTATATAATATCATGAATTATAATTATAATTATTACTATTTATAGCAATAATATTAATCATTAATATTAATTATAATTATTATTAAATATTAATATTAATTACTATTATTAATTTTTATATCAATTATTATTATTATTAATTGTTGATATCAATTAATATCATTAATAATATTCATTCTTAATCATATAATACTTATTGTTAATTATTAATTAATGTCTATTTTTAATATTAGTTAGTATTATTAAGTATTATAAATTATTATGGATATTATTAATTATTGATAATTAGATATGTATTTTCAAATATTAATATTAAATATTTATTATTAATGTTATAATTTTGAATATGAATACTAATTATTATTAGGTATGATTTTTTTACATATTAAAATGATTTAAAATAGTTGTAATGATTAATATCATTTTATAATACTAATAATTATTATTATGACTAATATAATAATTATGATTAATTATGTATATTGTATGTCATGTTTGACAATATTCATAATAATTAATATTTATATGAATTATTATTCTAAATATTGATTATTATCATTGTTATTAATTATTAATATTTATATTAATTATACTTAATTATTCGTATCAATTTTTATTATTTATTGCATTGATTATTAATAATACATTATACTATGAAAAAAATTATATTGATAATTATTAATATTATAGTAATAAATAATATTAATAATATAATTACTCAATATTATCATTATTATTAATTAATATATCTTATTAAAACCAATTCTATAAATAAATACATTATATTGTAAGATTTTATTTTATTAAAATATTAAATGTCCAAAAGTTCAGCATACATCATTTTATTTCAAATGAATTACCAAACTCCAATTACTTAAAATATAAATAAAATGGATCTAACAAGTATTATAATTATTATTATGGATACATTGTTATTTTATATCAAATTATAACTTAGATGAGAAAACAAAAACACACATAGATATCCAACTAGCTTCTTGATTATTCCTCCATCTCAAAATTTTCATTTAAAAGTTATAATGTGGAAGAAAATGCAAAAAATGAGGATGAAATTACCGTATCTAACATAGTGAAAGGTGTGTACAATATCTAACTTATGCCAGATTCAAGGCCGGGTATAAAACCATAAACAAAGGTAAACTTTTCAAACCATTTTATAAACATACATGTTTAGAAAAAGTTATGACTAGTATAAAGGCTCAAAAGTTGGGAATGAGGTTTAAGTATAATGGGAGAAGATCCACCAAAATAAATCCGAAATAAACATCAAAATAAGAACACTGAATATCCCTCACACTCATCTCAAACCTAGGTTGCCTTAGAGGGGACTTTCAAGCCACTCCGACAAGGTATACGCTACTCATTAAATAAGCAAGTCTTCATAAAATGATTATGTCGGTATGGATGTATACTGAATAAGATATAATTAACACACATAAGCATAATTCATATAGAAGAATGACATAATAAATATTCTCCATAAATAACATGAGTTCACATGTAAACTGTAACACCCCCAAAATTCACTACTGAAAAATTTCATTTTATTTAAAACAAATAGCGGAAGCAAAATATAAAACGGTGAATTTCGGGGATATTACCGCCACACTTAGTACCAGACCGGTTCACTCATACCGTTTCAGTACCAAGTGCTAAAGCTAAAGAACAAAATATCAATTGGTACAAATTCAAACCATTATTAAATCAGAGTTACGCAAATAAATACTTTATAAGACTAGGTTCCACCAATGGTGGTTACAAAAATAAAATTTCATTTAAACCATACATTAGAAGATGAGGAATGAAACCCTAAAGGTCGTTTAATCCTTACTCTCTTTCCCGTTTCCCTCTTGAGTAGCACCTGAAAAGACCTGCAAGGGACACTGTCCATTGAATAGGCAGGGGCCCCACGAATGGAACCCTTCAGTACTATGGTACTGAGTAACCCTTTAAAGTCACACTTAAAAGTAGGCCTGTAATGTCACACATGATACAAAACTACATACATCTATAACAAGATGTGTATATATAACATTCACATAATTAACAATCACATCAGATATCAATAGGTAGTTATGAACAATTGATACTTTCGGGCCTTAAGCCATGTCATAGTGCAAAATCAATACCTTCGGGCCTTAAGCCATTAGTCCATCATTATTCAATCAATCTCATATTTTATATCCATGTGAGTGCGGGAACCCCACTATTATAGCCGGTGGATCGGTCACTTATAGGCCAGAACGCACCTAACCACTATTATATGCCGGTGGATTGGTCTCTAGGGCAAAACGCTCCTGGCCACTATTATTCGCCGGTGGACCGATCTGGCCCCGACTCACATGGTGTTCCACTATAAATGATTAGTATTTTTCCACAACTTTATTCCCATACATAACTGGTTTTATTGAGCTCGGGACCCCCACTATTTTAGCCGGTGGATCGGAATATATATATAATCATCATCCAGGGCACAACACTCCTGGACCACTATTATATCCGGTGGACCGGTACTCATAATCACTTGCCTGGGCAACACGCTCCTAGGCCACTATTATAACCGGTGGATTGGTAATCAATATCATAATTCAACTGGGCCCGACTCATAATCTTTCACTTTCATGATTAGTATTTTTCCTTTCTTTAATCAGCACAACAAATCCATTTATTTGCCTCGGATGGGAGATCAAGAACCCGGGACACAAAGGTACACCGGTCGTACCGGTGCATAAAAGCTACTCAGTACCCTTCAACCACGAACCCAAGGACACAAAGGTACCCTGGTCGTACTAGTGCATAAAGCTACTCAATACCCTACCGACAAGGACACCTAATCCATAAGTATACATACCCCCTAACTAGGTCCGTAGAGCTAGATAGAGTAAGATATAGGGTATGGCTGGGGCACAAAGGCACACCAGCAAATACCAGAATAATCGTGGGCTAAACCACGTCTTTAGGGTAGCGACCCCTAAAGAGCCACCATTCCCGATCTCGAGGTCTTTCACTTTAAGTATTAGTGTCTTAATTAAAGTGATCACGAGAAGCACAATAATCAAATACTTATTCACTTTCAATCGTTCTGATATCATTAGTCATTTCTTATTCAAGCGGTTATCCAAGATAACAGAGAGAAACTATTAAGGCCATCATAATCTCATATAATTCCTAATTAGGTTTCGTTCTCGTAATACTTACTAATTATCAAACACTCGTACCCTACTAATCGGCGTTATTTGAGTTATATTATAAAATTCCACAATCACAACGATATGGTAGGTACAAATTATTCATTTACCCCTTACGTATATAATTGCTAAGTCATCCCTTCCTTAATTGATAAATTACCATATTACCCTTAAGGTTCCATAATTATCAAATTACCCCTTGCTCGGTTTATGTTATTAAGTTATCTCCTACGCTTTTTAGATCACCATTCACCCCTCATAATTGCTAACCTTAACATATTTCCCTTTTCGATTGATTAGATTACCAAATTACCCTTCTCCTTTGTTATATTTACTAAATTGCCCTTGAGTTGGATAAATTACCAAATTACCCTCCTTCATTATCATGATTACTATTTTGCCCCTTTAGTTGGTTAAATAATTACCAATATACCCTTTAGTTGGTTAAATTACCAATTTGCCCCTTTAGTTGGATAAATTACCAAATTGCCCTTCTCCTTTATCATAATTACCATTTTACCCCTCTCAATTATTATAATTGTCATTTTACCTTTTTCAATTATTATAATTATCATTTTACCCTTCTCCATTATGATAAATACCAACTTACCCTTTTTCCATAATTATAATTATTAATTTACCCTTCTCCATAATTATAATTACCAATTTACACTCCTCCATAATTACAATTAATAATTTACCCTTCTCCATAATTATAATTATTAAATTACCCTTCTCCATATTTATAATTATTAATTTACTCTTCTTCATAATTATAATTACCAATTTGCACTTCTCTATAATTATAATTACTAATTTGCACTTTTCCATAATTATAATTACCAATTTAGACTCCTCCATAATTATAATTACCAATTTACCCCTCTCTATTATTATAATTACTATATTGCCCTTCTCCATTATTAAAATTACAATAGTGCCCTTTTATTGATTAATTTACCAAATTACCCTTCTCAATTATCATAATTATCCAATTACCCTTTTATAATCATAATCTAATTACCAATTTATCCTTCATGCTATCATTATTACCAAGTTACCCCCTTACTCCCAAGTGTGCCATAAATACCCTTTTAATTTACAAAACTACCATTCTACCCCTTATTTCCAAATTACCACAATATCCTTTTATTTACAAAATTACCACAATACCCTTTTACTTATAAAATTACCATAATACCCCTTTTTACTTTTTAAATTACTATTTTACCCCTTTTACATCCAAAGTTACCATTACTATCTTTTCTTATAAAATTACCATTTTGCCCTTCTTTTCCAAAATTCCCATTTTACCCTTCTTTTCCAAAATTACCATATTACCCTTTACTCCCAAAGTTTCCATAATACCCCTTACTTATAAAATTACCATTTCGCCATTCACTTATAAAATTACCATATTACCATTTACTTATAAAATTACTATTTTGCCATTTAATCATAAAATTACCATATTGCCCCTCTGCTTTTAAAATTGCCACTTTACCCCCCTTTATTACCCCACTTCTATTAAATTAACATTATCACATGGAATAATAATATTAGTACTCCATTAACAATATCCAACTCCACCAACCATTATATTTTAACATAATACATATTAGCACCCACACATATTAGGCCATAATCTAGCGCAAGGAATATTACTAAAATACCCCTAGGGCTAACAATAATATTATTCATGCATAAATGGTCACAATAACATAAAATAACATGGATAATTGATTAACACTTTCATTAATAATCAAATTCTTCCCTTAGGCAACATTTCCACACATATCACATAAAAGAGCATACTTTCCTTTTTATTAAAGAATACAAGCAAACATATAATTTATATTAACAACCATATATCAACCATAATAACATATTAAAATTCCTAATGTGTAAACATATGTTTATCATGCGTTTAAGAGGGGTTTAATGATTACCTTACTTCCCGCAAAATTGAATCTTACCGGTATTCCAATTAAAGATTCAAGCTTTAAATAAAAAAATCAACACCTAAAAATAATATCAACAATTATTATATTAGAAATAAGGAAGTCAAAGTATAAGGCCTTGTAAAATTTACTTAATAAAATAATTAACTTAAATATTATTTTACCTCAAAATTTTTAATAAAAATGGTCCAATAATCGCAACAACTTATACTGCATATGCAGCATGAGCTGCATGCAAAAATAATTAGAGGAGGCTCGAAGGGGAGGGTGGAGGAAGAAAAATTGGTTATTTTCGGGTTGGGGTCTTTAGGCTAGAAAAGAAGATGGATGGGGGAGGTTTCAAGGCAAAGGAATGATGCAGGAGTGAAGAGGGGTGTAGGTGGATACTGGGGATGGGTTGTTGGTGGCTAAGGGCGGCGGATGCGGCGGCGGCGAGGTGGCGAAGGTGGCTGCTGAAGTGGGTCGAGGTAGAAGGGCTGAGAAGGAAGGAAAAGAGGGGGAAAATGGAGGGGTGTAGGGGCTGGTTTCAGGAAAACAATGGATTGGGATCATAGAGGAGGTTGCAGGGAGTTGAATAGTGGGTTGCGTGGCGGCAGAGGCGGCCGGAAGGCGACAATCGGCGGCGTTACAGGAGGACTTCCAAGAAGGGGGAAAATGGGGAGAAAATAAGTGGGGAGGAGGAAGAGCTGCGGGATGGCTGGAGAGGGATGTTGTGGCGGCGCAAGGCTGAGGTGGAGGGTGGCAGGGAGCGGTGCAGGGGTTGGAGAGGCGGCAGAAGCGGCGGACGGTGGTGGCGACGCAAAAACAGGGTGGAAATGGGAGAGGAAGAAAATGAGGGAGGAGAGGAGGTCGGAGGTAAAGGCTCGAGAGGATGGGGCAGAAAATGGGTTAAAGAGGAGAAGAAAAAGAAGAGGGAGAAGAGAGGGGGCAGGGGCTGATCAGCGGCAGTGTCTAGGGTGGCAGGGTGTCGTAGGGTGGCAGGGGGAGGTTGACGAAGAAGGGTAAGGGGAGCTATGCAGGACGGGGTGCATGGCTTCCCAATTCCAATTTGGTGAAAAAATACAGGAGAGAGAGAGAGAGAGAGAGAGAGAGAGAGAGAGAGAGAGAGAGAGTGTGTGTGTGTGTGTGTGTGTGTGTGTGTGTGTGTTGCAGGTGGTAGCAGTGGTTGCAGGGGTCGTGGCCAGCGTCTCGGTGGTCGGGCATGGCGGCAGGTCTGGTGATGAAGACTGGTCGGGGTCTCGGGGTGATCGAAGAAGAAAGAAAGAAGGGAGAGGGAGGGAGACCAAACCGGTCCGGCACAGGGAAAAGAAAAAAAAATCTGGGTCGGTCCAGGGTGAAGGGAAGAAAGGAAAAAAAGGAAGAGGGGGTATGGGATGTGCGTGGCTAGGGCGAGGGAAATGGGCCAACGACCCAGGCACAAGGAAGGGGAGGAGCCTGGCAGCTCGAGCCAGGAAAAGAAAAAAAAAAAGAAAAAGAAAGGAAGGAGGAAAAGGAGAAAAGGAGAAGGAAAAGAAAAGGAAAGAGAGGGAAAAAGGGAAATAGGAGGAAATAATTTAATTTAATTTATAAAATAATAAAATATAATATTTTTGATAAATTTTTAATTTAATAATTTAATTCAATATAATTTTATATATTGGTTCAAAAAGGCTAATTTTGGTAAAATATTAGTTTGAAAAATTATTTAAATAAAAATAATATGATAAAATAACAAAATATTTATTTTTAATTTATTAAATACTCATATCCACATTTTTATACTCAAAAATCCATAAAATAATTAAACTAAATAATTTTAAAAGCTAAGTTATTTTAAATAAAAGCTATTTATTAAATTAATAGTTTTCTAAAATTTCGGGGGATTACATAAACCTTCGACAACAAGATCAAAACATATTATACACCAAATTCTCCCCATAGATAATCATGCTATCACAATACAACCTAACAACCTTGTATGTAAACATAAGATGATACATGTATCAACATGCAATAAATAGGGTAGTATAAATAATGCCACTATTGTAATACCCCAAAATTCACTACTTTTTTTTTAAAGCGGAAGTAATTAAAATACTTAATTTAAAACCCGTGAATTCTGGAGATGTTACTGCCACACTTAGTACCAAACCGGTTCTCTCCGACCGTTTCAGTACCAAGTGCTAAGGCTAAAAAAATAATCAATTATAAATCAATACAATCCAAATTCCAAATAAGCATTCAACTGTTGTAAAACAAAAATCAGAGTACGCGTAAGGAATTATTATTCAACTTAAAAAGAGAAATAGTTACAATAGATAAAAGATTAATAAAAGGAAAAAGAATCACATAAAGACTGAAATATGGCCACAACTCTCTCAAACTTGAGCCAACCACAACTCAACACACAGCCCCGACTAATGTCTCACCCACCTGCACAAATCAGAAGGGCATACTACTCATGGGATTGAGCAGCACCCATGAAAAGGGTGATCAGTACGCTACGTACTGAGTAAGGTAACTGAGCACCAAGGCCAACACATAAGCACATAATCCATATAGAATAATAAAAGGGCGTAATCCAACATAACAACATAACAATTCAGGTAAAAGTACAAAGGCCCATATAATCCGGATTAATTACTTAATTAATCTTTTATCAAAAGTCAATACACACCATACCTTTTATCAAATCCATGTAAGTACAGGAACACCCCACTATTATTGTCGGTGGGCCGGTCACTTGCGGGACAAAGTCCACACCACTATTATTCGCCGGTGGATCGGTCACTTGCGGGACAAAGTCCACACCACTATTCCTGACCGGTGGATCGGTCTGGTTCCTACTCACATGGTGTTTCACTTTAAGTAATTAGTATCTTTTAAATGTCTTAGCAAACTCTAGTTTGTATTTATTGAGCTCGAGTCACCCCACTATTATTGCCGGTGGGCCGGAAACGCACAAGTACAAAGTCTGACCACTATTTTAGCCGGTGGATCGGTCGCGAGGGAAATATTCCCTGCCACTATTATGCCGGTGGATCGGTCTAGGCCCGGCTCAACATCTTTCACTTTACGTCATTAATGTCTTAAGTATCTTATTCAAAGGCTTTCACCCTGGACATGCACGAATCATTAACTCATAAATTCCATATTCATCATCATACTTTATTCACCAATTACACATGTGCTACCACCAAACCCTAGACATGCATGAATCGCTCCCTTTACACTTATCCTCCAATTCTACTTTACATCTCACTCTAGGGTTTTATCCCGAAACCCTAATTTAGGCCTTAGTGGCCCATCTTACTCCACCTCACACAACCCAAATCATTTTAACACCCCACATATTCCAACTCATAAACACCATCCTCATAATTACACTTTAGTTACCAAGTACACATGATACAACAAAAACCCTAAGCAGCCACACGAAACCCTAATCAACCACAACAACCCATAGTTAATCACTCCAAATCCTATCTAACCATAACAAACATAATTAGCCATTCCAAACCTTAGTTAATCACAACAACCCATAGTTAGTCACTCCAACCCTAATTCAGTCTCCTCCATACCCTTATAATCTTCTACGTACTATTTTTCATCCAAAGTGTTCAAACACCCAAACAACACTTATATTACCTTCCTCATATCCCAAATCAACTTTCCACACATAAATTTCACTCGCATGCAAACTTTACACCTCCCATGCAAAACCCTAACTCCACCATGTAAATCCTAATACCACCATACAACCATTAATATCACATTACAACCATTAATAATACCATGCAAACCCTAATACCGCCATGCAAAGTCCAACGCCATGCAACCCTAGATTCCGTCATACAAAACCCTAAATTCAATCCAACCAAAACCAAAGATTCACCCATACCAAACCCTAAATTTCATCCATACCAAACCAAATATTCATCCTTACCAAACCCTAGATTCAAATCACATAAATCGAAGATTCATCCTTACCATACAATTGATTAGATTCTCCCATTCATAACCACAAATTAGATTTTCCCATACAAGACCATAAGTTAGATTCTCCCACATAAAATCATAAATTAGAATCTCCCAAGCAAAACCATAAATTGGATTCCCCCAAACAAATCATAAAATTAGATTCTCCCAATCAAATCATAATTTAAATTCTCCCAAATAACATCATAAATTAAATTCTCCCAAACAAACCATAAATTCGATTCTCCCATATAACATCATAAATTAGATTCTCCCAATTAACATCATAAATTAGATTCTCCCAAACACACCATAATTTCTAGTCTTCCACATAAAACCATACATTAGATTATTCCTTATAAAACCATAAAATTAGGTCAACTCACTTCCCTTAGTCAACTTCTTTCCCCATCCTCCTTTTTCATCCTTTCTTCCTTACAAACCACATCGACATCCTCTCATGCATGTCTTACAGGGTCACAACACATATCGTCACATACACATAGTACACATGCCATACAAACACATACTTCAACTCCATGTCATACCACATATAAAATAATTAATAATAATAAATATAGGATACATAGCATGCGAAGCACATAATGCACATAAGCACATAAAAGGCCTTAGCACCCCTTACCTAAAACGACACCGGTCTTGGAGCACGCTCCTATGCCTCCTTAGGGCTTTGATTGGTCTCACCTATTATGAGGGAAAAGCTAAAATTAGACTCCCTCCTATCAAAAATACTACTAAAAACTAACTTAATTTAAGACTAGGCTTAGATAAAATATTAAAATAATAATAGAAAAAATACAAAAAATAATATCGATATTAATAATAATAAGGTTAATAAAAACAGTAACAATAATAATAAGAAGGACATTACTCAAAAACATAGAAAAATAAGGGCCTCATCCCTTTTACTAAAATAATACTACTAATAATAATATTAGTAAATTAAATAACCAAATTTAGTAATAATAATAGTGATGAAATAATAATAATAATAATAATAATAATAATAACAACAATAATAATAATAATAATAATACATTATTAGCAAAACTAATGTTAAAATATTTGTATTGATAATAATGGAATAAGAATAATGGAAATTTGAAATAGGAAATAATAATTATTATTATACTTATAACATTTTAATAATAGTAAATATAGAAATAATAAGAAAAATAATAATAAAATCGAATTAAAATACAATAGGTTTCAGCCCTCAACATAAATAATAATAAAGCATTAATACTAATAATAATATTACTAATGCATATTAAAAAATATAAATATTAAGAATAATAATAATAGTATTTATATGCAAATAATTGAAATAAAATAATTTAAGGGTTATAAAAATAGAGAAAATAGATGAGAGGGTCTAGGGTTCAACCATAGGCTGGTGGGGATAGGCGGCACCGGTGTTGTTATTAGTATGTTATTATTTGGTCAAAGTCCTAAGGAGGCATAGGAGCATGCTCCAAGACTGGTGTTGTTTCAGGTAATGGTGTTACTAAGGCCTATTATGTGTTGATGTGCATTATGTGCTTTGTATGTGGTGCATCCTTTGTTTATTATTGTAAATATTTCGTATGTGGTATAATATGAATTTGAAGTATGTTTGGTGTGTTTACATGGTATGTGTACTATGTGTACGTGATGAAGTATGGTGGTATGTGATGATTTGTTTGTCACCTTTAGACATGCATGTGAGGATGTATCAAAGTGGTATTGTGTGGGAAAAAGGTTGAGAATGGAAAATGTGAAGTGAGTTGACTAAAAGGGAAATGAGTTGACCTAAGTATTTTAATGATCTATGAGTGGAGGAATAAAATAGGGAATTTAAGGTTTCGTGTGGAAGAATCTAATTTATGGTTTTGTGAGGGATAATCTAATTTATGGTTTTACTGGGGAGAATATAATTTATGGTTTTATATGGGAAACTCTAATTTATAGCTTTATATGGGATAATCTAATTTATGATTTTATATGGAAGAACTTAATTTGTGGTTTTATATGGGAGAATCTAAACTAGGGTTTGATATGGATGGAATTTGGGTTTTGCATGAAAGAATTTAGGGTTTTGCATGGTTGATGCTAAGTTTCTACATGGGAGTTTTAGGGTTTGCATGAAAAGGTTCGAAGGTTGCATGGGGAGGTTAGCGTCTGCATGGGTATGAAATTTACGTGTGGAAAGTTGATTTGGGATGTGAGGAAGGTAATGTAAGTGTTGTTTGGGCGTTTGAACACTTTGGGTGAAAAATAGTACGTGGAGTGATATAAGGGCAGCCGGAAAAAGAAAAGAAAGAGGGGAAAGTTGCATGCTAGGAATAAGATAGGGAGAATTAAGATGGGAGCTGGGGTGTTTTGAGTTGCCCAGAAGGAGAGGGACAGAATGAAGGTGGTGGCCCAGCCAAAGGTGGTGGCGCACGACGGCGGCAGGTGGTGGTCAAATGGAGGAGAAGGAGAAAGAGAGAGGAGGAGAGGGAGAAAGAGGAAAATAAAGGTATGGGGAGATAGAGGAGGGTATGCAGGAGATTTTGGAGGTGAAAGAAGAGGCAGAAACGACGGAAGAGGTGGCTAAGGGCGGCGCAAAGGGTGGCAGAGGTGGAAGAAAGGGCTGTTTGGGAAGGCAACTTTGCACAGCTGGGTCAGCTTGTGAAGGAAGAATCAAAGGGTGAGGGAGGTTTGGTTAGCTAGAGGAAGGTTTAAGGAAGAGTTTGGTGGCCAGGGATGGCGGCGAAGCTTGACGGAGGCGGCGGACGAGGCGTCTAAAGTGGAGGCGGCGACAAGGGATGATTTCTGGGTAAAAATCAAAGGCTCGATACAGGGCCATTATGGGAGGTATTTATAGGGTTAGAAGGGAGGCTTGGATTCTGTGGGTCGTATAGGGAGTAAGGAAAGTAGGTTTAGGGTCAACGGGGGCGAGGTTGGCCGGTGGGAGTCAAAACGGGGCAAGGGATATGCGCAGGGAAAAAGGGAAAGAACGCGCGAGAAAAGGGAGGTAGATGGGTCTGTGTGATCACTGAATCAGGGGGAAGATAAGGGAAGAAAAACGGCCGGTTGAATCGGGCGAGATCGCCGGCGAAAAACCAGGGCAATGGTGGCGGTGAGTTGCAGTCGACGGCGAAGGCAGGATCGAAGGCTAGAGGAAGAAGAAGGAGGTAGGGAACCGGGCGGTTCGGGAGGAAAGAAAAGAAAGAAAAAGAAGGAGACCGGGCGGTCGGCTGGGCGAAAAGGGTGCGTTTAAATGAAGCGATGCGTTTCGAGAAGAAAAGGAAAGAAACGCAGCGCATCGAGGGGCGGAGGAAGGCCGACGCGGCGCGAGCTGGGCTGAAGGAAAGGAAGAAAGGAAACTGGGCCGCGAGCTGGCCCAGTTCGGGGAAAAGAAGAAAAAGAAAAAGAAAAGAAGAAGAAAGCAAAAAGAAAGAAAAGGAAAAAGGAAAAAGGGAAAAAGAAAAATGGTGGGTTGGCTTAATTAAATTAATTAGGATATTTTGGTTATTTAAAAATAATATTATTTAAATAAATTAATATTTAAAAATCCCTTTTTAAGCTAAATTAAGATTTTTAAAAGGTTTTCTATAAATTCCTATTTAATTAGCAAAATATCCTAATTTTCTTCAATTAAATTATTTATAAAATTAATATTAATTTAAAACTATTTTATACTTTTTTTGATAAAATAATTTATTTAATTAATTTCTAAAATTAAATGCTTAATTAGCTAAAATACCTAAATTTTCTCCTAATGAAAATACTTACAAACTTCTTCTTAATTTGCCATAATTAATCCCCTTTTATTTTAATAAAAGTAATTTATTTAAATAATTTTTTTGATAAAATATCATTTAAATATAATTTATAAAATTAGAAATTTTCGGGGCATTTCAACTATTGACCCCCAATTCAATAATCAAGGGTAGTGCACATAAGGCTGCTACGAACACAATAATAATGGTAGTACACAATGGTAACTACCGACTCTTCACAACATGAGTAGTGCACATATGTATTATCATAATCATATAAATCTTATGCTCTATTAAAGTAGACTATCTACCACTATACAATAAAATACATGTAATTAGCATAATCATAGCCAACAAACATAGGTGGACAAAAACCACCAGTTAACTCAATAAGGATATCCAACATGACGTGGATGCTCGAAGAGCATTTGAACATACACTCAAGAAGGATCTTTCTTTGTTATTCCAATGTGATTTTGGTTTGAATGGTGATTGTCGATGCTCTTCAATTTTGGGATTGATATTCAATAAGACCACTTTGATTCTAAGGATAAGTCACAAAGTTTTCTCTCTAGAATAACCTCAAATCTCAAGATCAATTCACTTAGAGAGAAAGGGAGAATTATTTAAGCTTTAATTCAACTTGATGTTCTTCCATGTACAAGCTCAAAAATCATATATATACATGTGTGTGTGTGTGTGTGTGTAATTAGTTTATCCTTTGCTAACTAAGCACTAACCTAACCAGCTTTAGGCTAGATAAATAAGCTATTTAGTAAAATAATTAAACAAATACACTATACCCCTATAATATACATACAATCATCTACAATAAGAAGTTACAAGACATTACAAAGTATACATAAAATCTCAAACCTAAACAAAACCCTAACCATGCAATATATACAATAATCATGTAACTAATCTTTATATCTTATAGCTTTATCTTTTATGCAACTTTATAACTCTTGTCTTGTCCTTGTCTTTTACACTAGAAATATTTGATTAATTATTCTTTCTTGCAAATATATAAAATACCTATAAGAATCTCTTAAGAAAACATTAGTAGCATTAGGATTTTTAAGAATAATTGGTACTGTCTCCATATATGCTAACTCTTGACATCCAATAGAAGAAGAGTGAGATGCTCCTACATCAGTCTCCCTTTGTAAAAGAGAATTTCCCCTAAAATTAGCACCCATATATTAAGAAGATAAATCATGAATATTGAAATTTATTGAAACTTCCTCGTAGAATTCAGGTAATTCCAATTCATAAGCTTTATTCCCAAATTTTCTTAAGATTTTAAATGGTTCATCGACTCTTGTCATTAGTTTATTTTTTCTTAGGTGTAACCAAACTAATTTTCCTAGGAAAAGACTTGTTGAATTTTACTTTTGTTCGCTTAAGGTTGGTATTTAGCATTAGATTTCTCAATGTTGTTCTTGATTTGCTCATGAAGTATCTTAATGAATTCAACTCTTTTTTTCACTTCATAGTTCTTATTATCACCTATCTTTAATAAAAACATATCAATAGACAAATAAGTATTAACTCCATATACAACTTGAAAGGGATTTGATTGAGTTGTACCAGAATGACTCCTATTATATACAAATTAAGCATGTGCACATTTTATATTTCAATCTTTTGTACTTTTGTTAAATAATTATCATAGTAAAGTTCCCAAGGCTTTATTAGTCACTTTACTTTGACCATTTGTTTAGGGATGATGGAATGTACTAAGCAACAACTTAGTACCTAACATATGACAAAGTGTCTTCCAAAAGTTGCTCAAAAATTTTACATCTTTATCCGACACTATATTTTTAAGAATACCATGTAACCTTACTACTTCTTTGAAATATAAATCTGCCACATGAGTTTTATTGCAAGGAATAAAATGTGTCATTTTAGAAAATCTATCAACTGCTACCATAATAGAATCCTTTAACTTTGTGTCCTTGGTAACCCTAGAATAAATTCCATACGAACTCCTTTCTATGGTTGACTAGGAACTGGTAAAGGTCTATATAAACCCTTTTGGAAGAAACTCTTACTTTTTTCAGAAGTTACACTGTAATACCCCATTTTTAGAAACCTTAATTATAAATTGATAATTATGTGTGATTAGTTATGATGATTATTTTAGGATGTTTAGTATTAAATGTATCATTATTATTATGTGTATTATTCTGACGGTTTATATATAAATTTAAATAGGTCTAAATTTGATAGAAATTAGGCTATTAAATTTAATCTTAGTTTATACCCTTAAATCTTAGCCTAAGTATTTTATATACACATTTGACCTGTAATCCTAAATAAATTTCCTAAAATTTATCCCAGATTAATTTTACTCGTCCCCTTCCTTTTTAACCTATCCTAGATTAGATTATTTTTCTCGATATATTGTTACCCTATACCCTAATTTACCCAAACTAAACATAAAACTAAAATAAAATAAATATATTTTACCCTCTCCCTCAAGTAACCTTTTTGTGCCCCATTTCCCCTCCCCCAATCACTCTCCCTATCTCCCTCCTTATCTCACTATACTCAACCCATTAGCACATGTATATACATATACGTATACACACATACCCCGCATCTTAGCACTGAACAAAATTGCCCCCTACCATCTCCCCCTCTTGTCATCCCTCATCCTCACAACCCTCCTCCCTCTATGTTTTCTTCACCAGACTGACCCTACCCATGGTTTCCTCAACCGATCCCAGCAACACCACTACCCCCTTCCATCGCCGGCCCTCTCTACCTTGGCTCCTTTCCTCCCGTTCCTTTCTACCAAGAAACCTCCAGCCCTTTCACCACCTCTCACCAAACCCAGCAGAACCACCACCCTCATCCTCAACCACAAACTACAACCACTCGTTTCCCTGCCCTTATCTACCCCAGGCTCCACCATCACCATCATTCGTAGCCCCTACAACTTGCAACCACAACACTCCAACATAGCCACCCAACAACATCACCCCCGCCGCCACCAGTCGCCATCTTGCACCACCAGTCCACCTCCCTTCGCAACCTCACCACCCTTTCTACACCACCTCCACCACAGCCTTCCACCATCAATCCCAACACCACCATGCTTGCACCACTACCCCCTTCACCGCTGACCACCAACCACCACCAGTCTCCACCATTACTGCTATCTATCCCTGACTCACCTTTCCAGCCGACCAGTAATAAACTCCCTACACGAGACTCACAGTACGCATGTAGGGTGAGAAATGTTTTAGTTTTTGTAAATTTTGGTACCTAGTATTAATAAGAAAGGGTATTTTGACAATTTTAAAAAATAAATATGTTAATATTATAATTGTTATTTTATCTGGTAAATATTAATTTGGTAATTTTGGTATTATTTTTATATAAAAAAGTTTGATTAGCAGGACCTTATAATTTTAGTAGGATACTACTATTTTATGTTTTTACTAGAATTCAGGTAACCATTATACTCTACTAAAATGATAAATATTGTGTGATAGCACATTAGGATTTTGTGTATGAAATATGTTAAGCATGATTTGTTATGTTATAATTATGTGATTATTATTGTAATCATTAAAATAAGAAAAATAAGCATGTTATTTGATGTAAAATATTTTAGGTATGAAAGCATGATTAAAATGATTCTGTTGTTGAGAAAATATTTTGTATGATATATGTGTATAAAATAATAGACGAGCATACTTAGATATAATTGTGGAATAATAATTATGGATGTGTTCCCTAGGGACAATTTAGTCATTTTAGTATATTATGATATTTATCTTGAAAAGCATGCCTAATATGTATAATCTATTATTGAGTATGTGATCATGTGTTTTAGATGGTTTAAAAGTGTATGATAGGATTTTATGTGCAGAAACATGTATAAGGGAAAAATAGTTCTTTGGCATATATGATAATTTAAATTGCATGAAGAATGATTAAAGTATTATATTTTAGCCTTTTCTATGACAAATTAATAAATAAAATAGATTTCGTATTTAAAAAGGATGATAATATGATAATTATTGGTCTCGGGGCATTTTTTGGTCATTTTCGGCCTACTAGGTCCAAATGTGAATAATTGAGCCTAGGATGGCCTTAGTATGATTTTATGATTGGCATTGGTATATTTTTATGATTGGCCTTGGTAATGACCCTATTTATGGTTGTCTTAGAGTAATTAAAAAAATGGATAATAATGGAAATGAGAATAATTGTGCAATATGTGTTTTCTATGGTCACCTTATAAAATACTAACACTTAAAGTGGAAGACTTCGAGTTTAGAAATGGTTTCTCTCTATGAGTAGCTACCCTAGAGATGAGGTAGAAGCCCTTGGTTTGTTTGGTTTACTGGTGTGTCGATCGTGCCCTAATAAGGCCCTAGTCTACTCTATAGGTGACCTACAAACCCTATAAGGGGTATTGATACTTAAAGGTTAGGTGCCCAAGGTGTGGAGGGTACTGTGTCACCTTGTGCACCAGTATGACCAAAGTGTTAATATGCCTCTAGGTTTGATGGTTGGGAGGGTACCGTGATGTGTTATGTGTCGGTATGACCGGTGTACTTTTATGTCGCTTAATTATTATTGTATTCCCTCGAGTAAATAAAAATGAAAATGACATTATTTGTTTGGAATGATTATTATTGGATTATTAGATTAGTTTGTGGTAGCATTTGTACCTACCTGTAGTTTTGGTAAAAGCCTTTGTACCTACCTGTGGTTTTAGTAGTAGCCTTTGTGTATATCTATGATTTTGTTAGCAACCTTCGTACCCACTTGTGGTTGTCATTGTACCTTTGAGTCTTACCTATGTTGTTATGGATTCTGTTGGGATTGATTTTGAGGTGTGAGTCATGTTGTGAAGGTTATGGTTGTTGTGTGGGAGTTTGGTTCTATTTATTACTTCAAAGAGAATCTTTGGATACTTGGTTGATAAGTATTATTATGTTCTAAATGAACACGTATGAATAGTATGTACTGTGGTGATTATTGTTTACTTGTTATGACTATCATATTGTGATCATATCATGTACATTTCAATTTTTATCCCATGTGTTACCATGATGCCCTTATGGTCATTGGGTTGTGGTTATTCCTAATCATACTTCAGATAGTATCTCTGGTATATTTGTTTAGTAAGTTTTCAGTTGTTCCAAATGAATGAATATGAGTAGTGTTTGACCTTGATGACATTTTATTATCTAAATGATTAATGAATATTGATCCTCATATGTATATCTAAATGTCTTATACCATGTTAGTTGTATGCCTTGTATGTGTTCTATACTAGTTTTTCATATTAGCTCCGTATAAAGAGTTATTCGGTATCGTAGTACTGACAGGTTCCGTTTCGTGATCTCCTGCCTATTCAATGAGCAATGATGGCCTGACAGGAATACTTTGAGCATTTTTCTTCATGGCTTCTAATAGAGGGTTAAGAGTTAGGACTATTCGGTGTTCGTCCCGACATCTTTTGATCCATATGTTTCATAGACTCTTAAGTCCCTTGATATTTCCTTTTTGTTATATTGCAATTCTTTGCTTGATTTTTTTGTATTTATCATGATAATATAATATGTAATGAAATTATTATCGTACCTTCGTTATAAATGTTATTTAAGTAAAGTAATATTTTAGCCTTAGCACTTAGTATAAGGATGGTAGAAAATACGAGACTTATACTGAGTGTGACAATAACACCCATTATTTTTTTTAATTAATGCTTCCACAAAATAAAAATTTTAAATAGTAAATTTTTGGAAGTTACACACACATCTCATAATAAAATCCTGTACCAACTTTATCATTTATGGCCAAAAGAAATGTTCTTATAATATCTTCATAGTTTTATAAACACCAAAATGACCAGCTATTCCTCCTTATATACTTCTTTAACTAGTAAATCTCGTACATTAGATTGAGGTATACACAATTTATTACGTTTTAAAAGAAATTCATCTTGAAGTATATAATTACCCTGAGTATGATTCTTTTTACATGCATCATAAATCTCAAAGAAATCTTCATCTTTCATATATAATTCTTTCAACATTTCAAAACCTAATAACTTAGAATCCAAAATAAAAAGTATCAAAGATCTTCTAAATAATGCATTTGCTACCATATTTTCTCTACCATCAAAATGTTTGACAGAAAATATGAAGAATTGTAAGAAACTAACCCATTTTGAATTCCTAGGACTATTTTTTTTCATGCAAATATTTCAAACTTTCACCATTTGAATGCAAGATAAATAACTTAGATCTCAAATAATAGCCCCATGTTTCTAGGCTTCTTATGATGACATATAATTCTTTATCATACATATAGTAATTCAATTTGGCATCATTTAATTTTTCACTAAAAAATGTAATAACCATTTTATCTTGTGAGAGTACACCTCCTATCCCTACCCCACTAGCATCACAAAGCAACTTAATAATTTTTTTATCAAATTTAGATAAGGATAATACCGATGCATTACATAGCTTGTTTTTCAAAGTCTCAAAAGCTTTAGTTGCATCATTTCCCCATTTGAATTCATATTTCTTCATGAGATATGTAAATGGCATAGTAATACTTGATAATTCCTTGATAAATATTCTATAAAAACTTGCTTGCCCATGGAAACTCCTCACCACATGAATATATTTGGGTATAAGACAATCTTAAATAGCTTGAATATTTGTGGGATCTACTTTTATACATTCGATACTTACAATATAACAAAGAAAAAAACACTTAAAAGCATAAAGTCAGAGTTTCCCATTTTTTCATAGAGTTTAGCTTCCTTTAGTTTATCAAATAATCTTATCAAATGAATAAGATGAGTATGCTCATTTTTACTATACACAAGTATATCATCTAAGTACACCATAATGAATTTCCTAAGAAAAGGATGAAGAACTTCATTAATTAGTCTCATAAACAAATTAGGCGCATTACATAAACCGAAAGGTATCACAGTCCATTCATAAAGACTATATTTAGTTTTAAAGGCAGTTTTCCATTCATCCTCTTCCCTTATCCTTATTTAGTGATATCCACTCTTTACATCAATTTTAGAGAATACTTTTGCTCCACACAATTTATCTTTTTTGTTTGAATCTCTACATACCATCTCTTTTTAAAATAAGTAATGTAGATACACAACATGGACTCATGCTCTCTATTATATACCCTTTCCCTATGAGCACTTGTATTTGTTTATGTAATTCCTTATCTTTCATATTGCATCTTTATGTTTGTCAATTAGGTAAAGACACACCAAGCATTAAGTCTATAGCATGTTTTATTCCTCTTTTATGTGGTAATCCAGGTGGTAAGTCATTAATAAGCTCATTTAAGCAAGGATCACTATCATTTTTCTACCTTTGTAGGTATTCTTTGATAATCAAAGTATAATTGTTACCTTCTTCTTTAATATATTATATTATAGCTTTTTCAAGAAAAAACAAACTTTTTTATTTTTACTATGCTAGCATGATCACACTTAGAATGTTTAAGTTTGCACTTTTTCTTATCTTTCTCAACAAGATACTCATTGTTAATAACATTATGAATAACACATCTATCATATAGTCATGGTCTACCTAATAAGATTCTATATGCATCCATAGGTAAAATACCGCATCGCATGTCATCATGATAATTACCAATTCAATCTAAGATTAAGTTTTGTTTGGTTACCTTAACTCATTTGAATTTGTTAAGCAATGGAAGAGAATAAAGTGGATGTGGTTCTATATCTAATCCTAGATCCTTCACCATCTTCTCATTAGCCACATTTGTGCACAATCCACTATCAATGATAACTTGACAAACCGTGTCTCATACTCTTCTTCTGGTCTTGAATATCTTCTCTTGTTGATTGAGTTGCTCATTAGCTTGAATTTGAAGAACTCTTTGCAACATTTAACAAGCATTCCCCTCATCCTTGTATTCACTTAAAACTACTTCACTTGGATCAGTCTCAAGATCTTCATCACAAGTCTCCATATCATCAATCTTTTGTATGTACAATAATATTTGGTCGGAATATTCTCTAGAAAAGTGTCAATATACTCAGTATTTAAAGCATTGCTTTTTAGAGAGTTCATTTACCTTCGATCTGCCTTTCTCCTATCGGGTAAGACCTTGCTTCTTATCAACATTTGTAACACTTGATGTAACTGGCCCATACTTTGTATCTTGTGCATTTAAATAGTACTTTGTAGAAGAAATGCTTTGTTTAGAATAAGGCTTGATGGACTTGAATTGCTTTTAAAATATAAAATACAGCCTAATCATATTATCAAGAGAGCTATATAAACAAGTTTTAAATTTATCGCAAATCATCATATTAAGGATACCTAGAAATTTAGAACATGTTCCTTTTTCTCAAGAATATCACATTTAAGTGCTAATATCTCAAACTCCCAATCATATATTTCAACATTTAGAATCCCTTTCCTAAGGGTAGTTAATTTTATATAGTTGTCTTACTCATACTTCTTAGGTACAAGTTTTGTTCTCAAGCATTTCTTAAGCTTATCCCAATACTTATTTATAGATTTTCCTTCTCTTTCTCTAGTCTTTTTTAACTTATCATAATATATCCTAGCAAACTTCTTAAACTTAAGAGTAACTAGTTTACACTTTTTGTAATAACCCAAAAATCTAGTTAGATTGACATCCTTCTAAGTATACTCAATGCATTAAATCTAGTTAAATATAGGAGTCGCGTGTTGCTGCTATATTGCTAGTATTTAATAAGATTAGTATTGGCGCTTTATCGTATTATTTAATTAAGTGAAGTAATATAAGGTATATGGACTTAATTTTAGTGTACAACTTGATCAATCTCATTCTCATGATTAAATATTGACTTAGAAATTAATATTATATTTTGACCTAATCTAGTGGTGGATTTCGATTTCCCTAGCATATTTATCATATATGCGGTTTCTCATTATTTTTTATTATTATTTTATTTTATTTATTCCTTTTATTATTTTATTATTTTTATTTTTACAACCCCCATTAATATTTTTTTTAATTTTATTTTATTTAGGGTTTTTATTTTTATTTTTAAGCTAATTAAATAGAGGTGAGCCCTCTCAATCCTCGGTTTAGAACGATACCCTTATTTGCAAGTATTACAAGTGATAACAAGAGGATTTAAATTGCTTGTCGTCTAAGGCCACACCAATCTTTGGCACCGCTACCGAGAATTAGAAACTTCACCTTTATTTTGCTAAGTATTTTTAGTGTGTTTTTATTTTTTAGTGTGTTGTGCTTTTCATATCATCCTTTTATTTAGAGGTTAGAGTGCTTGTGGGCACTCAAGTTTCTAAATTAATAGGAGTTTTAGTAGTTTGTGTGTTTCATTTTTTTTTAGTATGTTCTTTTTCCTTTTAGGTTTATTTAGGATTTTTGGTGTGTTTTGTTTCGCTCTTAACCTTTTCCTTTGAAGTGTTAGTGTTCTTTCAGATAGCAATAAGAGGATCTTTGGGCCATGGACAACTTTGCATGAACCATAATGCACGAGTTAATGAGGTATGTTCAAGTAATCTTGATGATAGACTTAACCAACTCACTACTCTTGTTTCACAGGTAGCTACAGCTACTGGAGTTAGTAATACAAGCGGAGTGTGTCATACACAAGGAAATCCATATGCTTAGCATTCACAACCTATGAGAGGAGGAGGGTGGATGCAACCCAATGTTCAAACTTTCAATGGTTTCCAAGGACAAGATCCCTACACAAGCTCATACTATTCAAGAATGAGGCATCAACCCAACTTTGGATGGGAGATGAATGATCATTATTAAGTGCCATATCAAGACCCTTACACACACGAATATGAAGCTTCAAAATATAATTAATATCCTCTGCAAGAATCTTCTTCAGTTTTAGAACCCTCAAGTTCAGAAAAAATGGAGAAACTTTTTGAAGCATTGATAAATGGGCAAAATCAACTGATGCAAAGTCAAATCATACAAAATGAAAGGATGTCGGTGCTGGAGGATCAAATGGGTTATGTGGTCAACATGATCAATCAATTACAAGCACAAAAAGAGCTCTCTAGTACTTCAATTCCAAATTCAAGTGAGAGTTATGAGGGTGATGATGCCATATTTGAATGTAAGGATGAGATAGTTGAGGAGGTTCCCATGGAGATCATTGAAAAGTAAGATCATGTGGAAGAAGAGCTTGTAAAATTAGAAGAAGAATCCTATCAAAATAAGGATCAAGTGAACAAAGAAAAGTATACTGATGGTGAGACTATCACTTTCAACTACCATAGACCATTTTCAAACATTTGTTCCCCACTTTTGGTTGGAGATGACCATAAAACATAAGGTAAACTGTTGAATCACTTTAATTTTATTTATGCTAACCATACTCCTTGTTTTTCCTCTTTTAGCAAGCTATATGAGTCCAAGAGTGAAGAGAATAATCAAATCACCTTGGATACATCTAATAAGAAGCGTAATGCTCCAAAGGAGAGGTTATGTTGGAAGGATGTATTTAAATATTTTGAGATGGGAAAATACGTTATTCCATTGATAGAGAGATCACCATACATTAATATTGGGCAAAACATTATCTCTTTACACACGAGCTTAAATCCCATGATAGGTAAGTTACGTTCTTACTAGATCAAATATTTCATTAAATCTAAGATTTTGTCTTTTTCTTCCTTGTAGGATAAAGATGATCATCACGAGGAATGATTTGGTGAAGTAGCTCTCAAGTGGACATACCCACCTTGAAAGAGTAAAACTAAGATCATGTCAGGCTGAAGACATAAAAACAAGCACTACTTGGGATGTAACCTAATGTGATAAGGGAATTTTCTACCCTCTAATTATTTATTTATTTATTTTAGTTTGTATCTCCATACTTTAAATTACATGTTCCCTTAGTTATTTACACATTGAGGACAATGTGTGATTTAAGTGTGGGTGTGTGTGTTTTATATGATTTAAAAAAAGATAAAATTTTGAAAAAAAAAATTAGAGTTTTAAGAGTGTTTAGTGTTTTTAGAGTTGTAAGAGCCCTTAACTAGTTAATGAGGAGTATACCTTTGAAATCTAACAAAAAGATGATCATAAAATGAGATAAAGCAAGTGAAGATTTTTTGTTTTAATTTCAATATAGGGAACACATATCTACATGTCTCGATATGAATGGAGAAAGAACACGTATGATTTTCTAACCACCGACATGGCATGTTGAGATTCATCACATTCCTCAGTGAGCTTTTGAACCATATATACCTTCTTTTTCTAAGCGAATTTACATGAAATCATTTTTTTTTCATGGATTCAAAGTTTCTTTGTAAACCTCATATATGTTTAATTGATTTGATCAAATTATTTGCCATATCTCTTGTAATGGACTCTAGAGACTACCATAAATTACTTTTGTGCTAATTGAAGCATATAGTCAAAACATGCTCTGATTGAGAAAATGATAAAGGCACCTTAGAATTTTCTACCATATGACAAAATAGCTTAAACCTAATTTGTGTATACATGATGTACATCCTATAGAAACTCTTTGAGTCTATACATGGATTATATATTTTTCTTCATTACCCATATCGAATAACCTTCAGGTCTTAATATCATTACCCTTGCTTAAAGCTAGTGGAAGGTAATCAAATCATTATGGATATAAAAAGTAGTTGTGTATATGAGTGTATATGAAAGAAATATATGTATTTATGCTAAGAAGGGGATTGGTTATGTTTGGTGGAGAAAAAAATGAAAAAAAAAAGAATAAATTTTTAAAAAAAAATTGAAAAAGAAAAGAGAAAAGAAGAAAATAATACAATTAAGGAAGAGAGGTAGTTATGGAGATAATGTTGAGAAAGTTCTATTCATGTTCTACTTTGGTTTGAAGGTGGACATGTGATAATTGATGTGGAGTTAATGCTTATATTTTATTTTATTAATAGGGTTCCACTAGCTCTTGACCTTTTTAGCACCATACTCATAAAATACTTTGTACCCCTCTTTACCTTAAACCCTGCTACCACCAATAAGTAAGTCATATTTGATTCTTGAGATGAGCAACATTTGATTTGATGGAGATTAGTCATAAGAGTTAAGCATATAGTTCAGTCCATTTAGCAAGTATTTGATATCTTTCATGAGGTTTTATCCACAAAAACATGAGCCTTCTTTGTTTATATATGTGAGTCTTTTATTATCTTTATCATCTTATCTCATATATATGAGTGATTTTATACATTTGTAGCTATGAATCTAAGAGAAAAAATAGAGGGTATTCATAGTGAGGATGAATCTTGATGTGACTAAGGTACGGTAGATCTACATCCATAATATTGATCTGTTCATACTTGTCATGTTTATGTGTGAACTATATGTTGAAATGATCCTTTAAATCTCCCAATGTTGAATCTTGGTTGATTGCTAATCTTGACATATGAAAGTAAAGATTCGAAGACAAAAATGGTTAAGGGTGGTAGATGTGATTCCATTTATTTATCCTTTTCTTATTGTGTGTGATTTTGTGGGTACATCATTTGTGAAACCTTCACGAGACCTTACTCGTCCTCGATGGGTGACCTAGGGGTTCAAAGGGTTTGCTACATATGCTAAGTGCAATCGTGAGACATATGAAAGTGGCTAGTTAATTTAATTTAATTTTGTTAAAATAATAACTTTCTTCAGGATAAGCAAGAAGCTAAGTGTGGGGGTGTGATAAGTTCATATTTAGACATATTTTATACCCTTATAATCTTATTTTTTAGTATTTTATTTAAGTAATATAGGTGAATAATTATGATTTTATGCTTAAGTGGTAATAATTGTATAAATATTATTATTTAAGCTAAAATGATATAAATTAAATAAATTTAGAGCATAATATTATTTATTAATTTTTATTGAATTTTATTTTGCAGGTATTATTTTCAAATAAAAGAAAATAAAACTTGAACCTTTGGATGAACGGTCCAAAGGCCTGGAGACAAAACAAATTAGGTGCAGCAGTAGTATAAGACGACACGAGGTGGAGCCATGAGAAGAGAAGAGGGCTGACCTAGAGGTTAAGCACGAAATATAGAGAGAACAGAGGATGAGAAGGGCAGAGGGGAACAAAGAAAAAAAAGAAAGGGTCAGCAAGGTTGACATGGAAAGGAGGAGCAAACAAAAATTATAAAAGAGCCACATGGAATTTGGAGAAGAGAAGGCCGAGGAGTAGCCACTAGGCACGAGGAGCAGCGCCCAAAAACACATGTGTATGGGAGAAAGAGCGACAACAATTAAGAAAAAAAGAAGAAGAAGAAGAGACCAGTAATAACAACCTTCAGGAATAGAGCAAAGAAGGGAAAGCAGTAGTTAGAGGTGGTCAGATGTTTGCCGTCAGCTGAAGAAAGAAAAAAAAAACAATTTTACACAGAAATCAAGGGTACCGAAAGAAAATAAAAGTAGAGAGAATTTATCCAGTAGAATTTAATTCAGATGAAATTAATTTTTTATCTGAATAAATTCTTGATCTTTCATCCATAATTAATTCTAGCTATTTCTTTCTCTATTTTTTATTCATATTTTGGATTAATATTTTTGTGTAATTAATTCAATAATTATGGTTGGCTAAATATTTGTTGCTAGGGAAAAGATTAAAACCCTAGATTAGGGTTTGGAGTATGATTTTATTTTTCTTTGTTTCGTGAGATTGTTCTTGTACTCTATTTTACTTGTTATCATTTATATATATGATTATTTCAAGTATAATTTATTTGGTGCATGCCTTGTTCTGGTTTCCTCATAAGTGACAATATGTCGGATTATATACCTGCTAGATGGCCATATAAATATACTGGAATTTATATGTATAAATTGCAGCTAGGTTAGATAATAATCCACCTAATAATTTTGTGATTCTAACCAAAGTAGTAGAACGTTTAGATATGTGTGGATCAAAGAAAGGAAATATAGCTAGACATACTTAGTGTACTAGTCTGGGTACTTAGACTGACATCCTTCTGATTATACTTAATGCATTAAATATAGTTAAATATAGGAGCCGCTTGTTGCTGCTATACTGCTAGTGTTTAATAGGATTAATATTGGCGCTTTATCGTATTATTTAATTAAGGGAAGTAATATAAGGAATATGGACCTGCTTTTGGTGTACAACTTGGTCAATCTCATTCTCATGATTAAATATTGACTTAGAAATTAATATTATATTTTAACCTAATCTAGTGGCGGATTTCGATTTCCCTAGCATATTTATCATATCTACGATTTCTCATTATTTTTATTTTTATTTTATTTTATTTATTCCTTTTATTATTTTATTATTTTTATTTTTATAACCCCCATTAGTATTTTTCTTATTTATTTATTTTGTGTTATTTAGGGTTTTAATTTTTATTTTTATTTTTAAGCTAGTTAAATAGAGGTGAGCCCTCTCAATCTCCAATTTAGAACGATACCCTTATTTGCCAGTACTGCAAGTGATAACAAGAGGGTTTAAATTGCGTGGCGGCTACGGCCACACCACACAGTCTACCCGTGCACCCTCCCATGCCCACATACGGCCCAAACGCATGCTCATGTGCATCTGTTCAACTTATGCCCTATTTGCCTAGTGATCAAACATGGTCGTGCCACTTCGCACCGCCTGGCTATGGGTGATCTTTTCACTCAATCTGGGTGTGCACTACCTGTAACACAGTCGTGCAACCCCCATTTTTTAACTGTGCACCCCTATTTTTACACCCAAACCTTGTCCAAACACCACCAAAATTTTTCCATAACTCCACCAAACATCTCAAACTTTCATTTGACTAAGGTTATTTTCATTTTTACCCTCTTTACCTTAATTTCTCCTGCGGTTAAACTCTTCGAGCCTAACTATGGATTTTTTTTGTTTTTTGTAGGTGGTATTCTGGTAATCTCGGATGTGGAAGTCTAGAATATACATGCTTAGAGCTCATTGTCCTAGTTGTTAAGGATATTATTCGATGTTTAGGGTTTTGTGTTACTACTTGTATGGTTATGTGTGTTCCATGATATTGTTGATACATGCTTAAATATATGTTGATTATGATATTTTATGATGATATTGTGACAGTATGGATATTATGTTATTGAAAGAAAGTAAGAATGGGTAAAAGTTACCCTTATAATTTTGTTGTGATAATGTCATATTTATGGAAACATATCTTATGGCATGAAGTATGGGCTAAATGAGCTTTAATAAGTGGGTTTAAGTATTTTTATGAGGTATGATGATAATTTGTTGATTTAAAAAATAATATGTGTGGAAGGTACAAGATTTTATAAAATAAAGGTTATTGTTTGTCCTTAAGGGTAATTTGGTCATTAAGGGATAATAAGAAAATTTTAGTATTTTATGTGTTAGGTAGATTAAAATATGATAGTAATATCATAATAAATGCTTGGAAGTATTATTAGTTGTTTGGGGTCCTTCAATGAAATAATGGTTAATTAGGGTATAATAACTTATAAAGACAATGTTATCATTCCATGGGTAAAATCTAAAGGTTATTCATATTCTAATTATGTTGCTAATGAGTAACCTTATGAGGTTTTATGGAACTTAGTAATCATATAAGTCTCATATGATGTATTATGGCTAATATGTGGGATTAGGGTTTTAGATATTCCTGTGAGTGGTGCCTTGGGATAAAATTATTATTGTATGTGTGTACAACATGGGAGTTAGGCAATGAATTATGGGTATAATAATGATGATGATATTATGGAATGAGATACTATAAATTGTGGTCAAATAATAAATATGAGAGAATAAATGCTAAAGGGGTGTGTAATTAGGGTTTGAAAGGATGTGAGAACTATGACTTAAGTTATGTGTCTATCTGCTTTAATGTGTTTGATGCCTGAGAAATTAATCTTGAATAAGATATTAATCACTTAAAGTGAAAGAGTACATGAGGAGGACCAAGGTGATCTATTTTCATATATATATATATATATATATATATATATATATATATATATATATATATATATATATATATATATATATATATTGAAATACCCCAAAACCATAATTTAGGGAATTATGTCAAAATAGGATTTTATTAGAAAAATTAATTAAATAAATTATTTTATTTAAAATCAGGGGAAATTTTTAAGGTAAAATCAAGAGGAAAATAATAAAGAATTTAATTAGGAAAAATTAGGGTGTCTTGCCAATTAAAAAGGAATTAGGAAAAATTGTCCAAATATCCTAAGTTAATCTAAAAAGGGAATTTAATTATTATTTTACATATTTCAAAAATAATTTACTACTACTACTACTTAGGTTGTACCCTAGCCCCCTAACCTTTAAAAATAATTTATTTAATTGTTAATTATGTTATTTGTGTTAATATCATCATCATCATCATCATCATCATCATCATCATCATCATCATCATCATCATTATTATTATTATTATTATTATTATTATTATTATTATTATTATTAACTTCGGCTTATTACTACAAATATTATTATTATTATTATTCAAACCATTATTATTATTATTATTATTATTATTATTAAGATTCGAACTATTATTATTATTATTACTATTACTACTATTGTAACACCCCCAAAATTCACTACTGAAAAATTTTATTTTAAAGGAAAGAATTAACGGAAGCGAAATAAGAAAATTGTGAATTATGGGGATATTACCGCCACACTCAGTACCAGACCGGTTCACTCCTACCTTCCAGTACCAAGTGATAAGGCTAAGACGGATTACAGTCAAACAAAAGCTAATACTTAAAACAAGGATTCATAAGGAAGTTAAATAGTTCACAATATAAAATTCAAAGTACACATAAAAAGGTTTACAAGCCAAAGGGGTACATAGACAAGGTTCTCAAGGAACATAAAGCATCGTACGACAAAACAGGACTAAGATAAAACGATACAGGGTAAAAAAAATGAAAAGGAGAGTCTGGCCATGTCGCTCTCGGGCCCCAGGCCAAGTCTAGGCTCAACTCTCAGCCCCGCCCGATGCCTCGTAAGAGTTGTAGGCATCGAAGATATCATCTCCTACCTGTACAAACTCAGGTGGGTCATCTGCTCGTGGGAATTAGCAGCACCCATGAAACGGGTGGTCAGTACGCTACATACTGAGTAAGGTAACAAATGCTCTAAGACCAGCATACAACACGCAACACAGTATACATGGCATAATCACGTGAACAACATGTAGTAAAATAGACGGTAAAGGCTAGCTACAGTCCAGATAGACTTATTCTTTAGATCTCTGGTAAATATAGAGTCGATTCACATCATAGTCTTTATCAATTCAAGTGAGTGCGGAAACCCCGCTATTATAGACGGTGGACCGGTCATGCAGGGCAAAACGCGCCTAGCCACTATTATAGCCAGTGGACCGGTCATGCAAGGTAAAACGCTCCTAGCCACTATTATTAGTCGGTGGACCGGTCTGGCCTCGACTCAAATGATGTTTCACTGTAATTACTTTGTGTCTTTCCCATGTCTTATCATTATTACGTTCGGTTTGTTGAGCACGGAATCCCCCACTATTATATCCGGTGGACCGGTCATGTAGGGCACCCCGGCCCTAGCCACTATTATAGCCGGTGGACCGGTCATGTAGGGCACCCCGGCCTTAGCCACTATTATTCGCCGGTGGACCGGTATGGGTCCAGCTCAACATCTTCCTCTTTAAGTGATTAGTGTCTTAACATATCTTATTTGAAAGTATCTACCCTTGACATGCACGGCTAACTATATCCACACTTATCCTCCTAGGAGGGCCCGTCCCATATCTTGGGACACTTGCGCCCCTTATCACACCTCTATATCCATTCCCCTTTACACTTACACATAATGAAAACCAACTCTTAAGGGTGTGGGTTGAGGCCCAACACCTTGTGACATCACACTCCACCCACTATCACTCTCTAGGGTTTCCCTTGAAACCCTAATTGGACCTATGTGGCCCAATTTCCTCTTGCCTTACTATCATTAATTCATTTATCGTCAAACACCTCATCTCATTTAAATTCAACCCCAAATCATATCACTTTACTCATTGATTTCGCAGGTGATCGACAAACCCTAGTTGTCCACTCCAAACCCTAGCACATTTCTTCCTCCACAAGTAATCTCTCTACTTTCCACCTAACATTACTTACTTCCCATGGCACTCATACTCATCCCTCATATATTAAATTTCTACTCTTAACCCATTACTCCACTATTCCTTAATTGTTCTTACTTCCACATTTTCCCCCCATATTAGGGTTTCCTCCCAAACCCTAATCAAAGTCTCCTATACCCCCTTACACCAACCTACGTACTATTTTTCATCCAAAGTTTCCAATCACTCTACAATTTTCCCCTTACCTTACTTACACTTTAAAACAACTTTTCTCATGTAAAGGTCATTCCTATGCAAACTCCATCCACCCCATGCAAACCCTAGAAATTTCCCATGCAAAGTTCACATCCCTCATTTTTAATCATAATCTCCTTTTAATTTTCCCTCATGGATCATGAGATAATTAAGTCAATCTTATGTCCCCTTTTAGTCAACTCATTTTGCATTTCCCCTTTTTATCCTTTCACCCCACATCATATTATTAATATCCTAGCATGCATGCCCTAGAGGGTCACGTCATAAAATATCATAAACACAACAGAACAATCATTATACACATGCCATAAGGAATTCATATAAGCATACCTCAACTCCAAGCTGCGCTACAAGTAATTAGTCATTAAAATCATATAGTACACAACATGGCATAACACATGTCACACAAGGCACATAACACACACATAATTGATCTTAGCCACATCCTTACCTAATAAGACACCGGTCTTGGAGCACGTTCCTACGCCTCCTTCGGGTTTTAACTTGATTCACCTATAAGAGGGAAAACTATGGATTAACTTCCCTCTAACCAAATTGACTATTCTTCCTACCTTACCCTTATCACAACTTACTATTAGGGCTAAAAATAATAATATTACTTTTATAAGCAAAAGTAGGGTTATTATTCCCAAGGTAGCTAATCATGCTACTACTAATAAAAAGTAGGTCTTAATAGCTACAATAATTTAAAGTAATTATAATAATATTTATTATTAACGGTAATAGTTTCAATGTTACTAATAATGATGATGGTAGTAGTGATAGTAAGGTTAGTGATGTATGAAATATTAATAATAGTGACAAGGAACTAAAAATAATAATAATAATAACCATAATAATAATGATAATAGTAATACTAGTAATAATAACAATAATGATGTTAAAATAATAATACTAAAGTTATAGGTCATTAATAATAGTAATAATAACAGTTATAAATATTTCAAAGTTAGGTTAAATAATAATAATAATAATAATAACATTAAGAATAATACTAATAATACTACTAAAAATAACTAGCATTTGTATAACAAGGGTTTAGGGGTTGGGGAGTTTAGAGGACCACCTAGGGGTGCTAGTGGCACAGGTGGCAGCGCACGGCGCATGGTGGCGGCGGTGATGGGGGAGAAGAGAGGTGGAGAAGTGGTGGAGGGAGGAGAAAAGAAGAGGAGAGGCTGGCGGGGGAAAAAGAAGGTATAGGGAGGTATAGGAAGCTCCTCTAGTTGTTTTGGAAGGCGGGGGGTGCTAGAAGTGGCGGCACCGGCGGAGGGCGGTGGTGCGAAGGGCGGCGAGGCTCGATGAAGTGTTGATCGGGGAAGGGACTTTGCATGGCCGGGGTGGCTCATGCAGAGTAAACCGAGGGATGAGGGAGGCTTAGGTTGGTGGAGGGTGATGCAAGGGAGGGTTTCGTGGGTGGATCGGGCGGTGGCAATGGGGTGGCTGTATGAACTAGGGATGGCGCAAGGCGGGCTTCTGGGCTGCGGTTTCGAAAGAGTCCGACGCTGGACTCCTGGGAAGTATTTATAGGATGAAAATGGGGGAGGATCGAGAGAAGGGATAGAGGAAGGTAGGGGCGGGCGTAGATGGCACGCTAGCTGGCAGTGGCAGGTCGACACGGGTCTGCCATGGCAGACCTGTTGCTTGGTCGGGCAGAAGGAAGGGGGCGGGAGCAGGCATGCGTGAGGTGTGGGGGTGGTCGGTTGGTCGAGGAGGGACAGACGGACGGCCAGGAAGAGAGGGAGAAGGTGTGCAGGCGGCGCAGGAGGCTGGTCGGCGCAGAAGGGGAGGGCGGCGATTTGCAGGTCGCGCGCGGGGAAGGGGGAAAGGGAAAGGGGGATGGACCGGTCGGTCTAGGGGGAGAAAAGAAAAGGAGGGGAGGTGTTCGGTTGGGCGGTTCAAGCGATGGAGGAGGCTGGGGCAGGCCTGGCACGCGCGGGACGGGGGGAAAGAAAGTGATCTGGGCCGGTGGGCTGGCCCAGTCGGAGGGAAATGGGGGAAAGAAGGGAGAAAGGAGAAGAAGGGAGAAAAAGAAGGAAAAGGGAAAAAAAGGGAAAATAGGGGAGAAAAATAAATAAGATAACTTATGGGGAAAGTTGTAATATTTTTGGTAGATAAGCAAAATAATTTAACTTAATATATATTATTATATTAGTTTAAAAGGTAACTTTTAAAAAATATTGGTTTGAACCCTTATTTAAATAAAATAAGCATGATAAAATAACAAATTATTTATTTTACTTTATTAAATACTCACATCTAATTTTATATACTCAAAATCCACAAAATAATTAACTTAACTAAATTTAAAAGGGTAAAATCCTCAACATAATTAAATTACATAAGTTTAAGAGCTAAATTATCCTAAATAAACGTGATTTATTTAATTATAGGTTTTTAAAAATTTTGGGAGATTACAACTATTACCTATATCACTAATATTACTATTACTACTAGCATTATGATTATTATTGTTATTGTTATTATTATTAATATCATTTTTGTCACTATTTTAGTATTACTAATACTATTATTATTATTGTTATGATTCGGGTTATTATTAGTATTATCACTATTATTATTGTTGTTGTTGATAGTAAAGCTATTATCTTTAGTAATATAAATATTATTAATAATACTTTAACATGGACCAATATAACTACCAAGACTATTTTGACTAGTAATAGTATGATTAACTACTTTGAGAATAATACCCTTATTTTTACTTATAAAACTACTACTATTATTAACCCTAATACTAGGTTATGATAAGGGCAAAATAGGAAATAATGATAATATTAGTTAGAGGCAAGTTAATCCTTAGTATTTCCCTCTTATACATGAATCAAGTCAAAACCTTAAGGAGGCGTAATAGCGTGCTTGAAGCCCAATGTCGTATTATGTAAGGATATGGTTAAGGCCTTTTGTGTGTGTGAATGTGCTATGTGTGTTGATTTGATGTGTGTGCTTTATATATTATGTATTTTGACCTTGTAGCGCAGCTTGCTAAACATGGAGCTCAGATAAGCGGCATGTGTTTATGATATGTGTAAAGTGATATTATTACTTGTACTTGAATTGTGCCTGCGTAATATTGCCCTCATGGCATGCATGATAGGAGATTATAAGTAGTATGATGTGGTTGTGAGAGAAATGGAGAAGAGTGAGGAAAGTGAGTTGACTAGATAATGGTAATGATGGCCTCAACATATTATGATCTATGGGTGGATAAAAAGAGGAATAATGGGAATAAATTAAGGGAATGGATCAAAGTATGTATGGAGAGTCTAAGGTTTGCATGGGATATTTAGCCTTTGCATGGGGACAACCTTTACATGGAAACAGTTAACTTGAGGGTTAAGTAAGGTAAAGGAAGACTTGTTAGAGTAATTGGAGTCCATATATAAAAAATAGTACATGGGTTGGTGTAAGAATACATGGGACACTTGACTAGGGTTTTGGGAAGAAACCCTAAGTGAAAGAAGTGTGTAAGAAAGGAAAGACTAATGGGAATGGTTGGAATGGAGAATAAAATATAAGAGAGGTGTCGCATGGAGGAAAAGTGAGCTAAGTGATAAAAGGTATTTGGGTGTTGAGGGGGTGACATAAAAGAAAGGAGAAGTACTAAGGTTTCGAGGAGCGAACTAGGGTTTTTGGTGATCACGTGTGGGGGTTGAATAGTGAGGTTGTGATGTTGGGTGTGATTCGAGGGAAGTGATGGTTTTGGTAACAAAGGAGAGTTTTGGGTTCTCATGGTGAATGGTAAGGATAGGAAGGAAGTTTCAGGGTCATAGGTTGTGTTGGACATGTGGCATGTGGAAGAGGGGATGGTTAGTAAGTGAGACAAAAGGATAACATCGTTTGCGGACATCGTTGAGGAAAGAGAGGTGCCATGGTTTGGGATGGCCAACTAGGGTTTCGTGGCCACATGTGCAAATTGGGAATTAAAGTGGGGTGCTTGGTGATGAATCAAATGAGGTGATGAATTGGGGACAAAGGAGCATGAGTTGTGTAGGATAGAGGAAGGCTGAGGCATATAGGCCAAATTAGGGTTTTCCGGAGGAAAACCCTAGAGAGTGATATTGAGTTAACTAAGAAATATAGAAAGTGGGCCTAGGAGTTAGGTATTCATGGTAATGAGGAAAGAGTAGGAAAGAATGTCTAGATGTCCTAGAGGGTGTAGAAGTTCCAAGATATAGGATAGGGTTTCGGGATGTTGAGAATAAAAGAGTGAGCATGAGAAGTCTAGTGGGTCATCCATGTCTAGTTGGGATTGTGAAATAAGATGCAATAAAACACTAAACACTTAAAGTGAAAGATTATCGTGCCAGGGCCCAATGAGGTTATATATTTTTTTGATCCACCGGCTATAATAGTGGCCAGGTATGTTATGCCCTATGGAGTGTTTTCGGTCAACCGGCTATGATAGTGGGGTTCCTGTACTCACACGAAATTAATATGAGAAATGTGTGAACCAGAAATATAATGCATGGAAAGATACTAGTTTTTTACAGTGGAACACCGTGTGAGTCGGGCCAAGTGAGGTTGATTTTTCGGTTAATCGGCTATAATAGTGGTCAGGTGTGTTTTGCCCTACTGAGTGATTCTGGTCCACTAGCTATAATAGTGGTCAGGTGCATTCTGCCCTATGGAGTGTTTTCGATCCACTGACTATAATAGTGGGGTTCCTGTACTCATGTGGAATTAATATGAGAAATGTGTAGGACAAAATATTAGTCTAAGTGTGTAGGACAAAATATTAGTCTAAGTTTGACTTGATGGTATAAACCTAAATCATGCTTTGTGTGCCTTACTTGTTTGTTTCTTGATGGCTTTACCCATATGGTTACCTTACTCAGTACGTAGCATACTAATCATCCCTTTCATAGGTGCTGCTCATTCCCACGAGTAGAGGGCCCTTCTGAATTTGTGCAGGTAGGAGGTGCCATTTTTTATGCCCATGACGTACTGGATGCGTCAGGCGGGGATGTATGATGACCGTCGGACTTGCTTGGGGCCGAGAGTGATGTTGACCAGACTCTCTTCTATCTCTATCTACTTATGTTTTCATTTTATTTTTGTTTTGTTTTATGGCATTGTACCTTTTATCCCTTTTGGGGAACTTGACTATGTAACTTGTTTTCGATTGTAACAACTTTTCTTGTGCACTCTGATTTTCATTTAACCCATTCCATTGAAAAGAATAGTGGCTCATGAGCATTTTGCCTTGAGAAGGTGATATTTTTCATTTTCGTTCCACCGAAAAGAATAGTGGCTTGGGTGCGTTTTTTCCCAAGAAGGTGTTTCAATCCATTCCACTATGGTAAGAATAGTAGGTCCTGCTCATTGTGAAATAAAAATATAATAGTACAACCTATGGAAAAGGCACTAATGATTTAAAGTGGAAGAGTACATCAGTCAAGACCGAGGTGTTGTTTTTATATATGTCCCGTTCCACTGGAGAGAATAGTGGATCGGGAGCGTTTTGCCCCAAGAAGGTGATGTTTTTAGATCCATTCCATCGGATAATAATAGTGTCTTAGGTGTGTTGTTCCTAAAAAGGTGCTTCAGATCTTTAAGAACAGTGGGGTTTCTGTACTCGACGTATATAAAAGAATGAAAATGGATTATACTTAATAAAGAATTCTAGATCATTAGCTGTCTTATGATATGTATCGTTATCTACTTGTATACTTATTATCTATTATGAAGGCATGTGCTAATTGCATCCTTGATCGATAATATTGTTCCCCTGCTCAGTACATAGTATAGTGACCACCCATTTTATGGGTGCTGCTCATTCCCACGAGTAGGAGACCATGATTCTTATGTGTAGGTTTCAAAATATCTGCTAGATGATTATGCTACCTATGATGCCTTATGCGGGGATGAGTGACTCCATCTGTATTAAGAGTAAGGTGAAGAGTAATGTTATCCGGTAGATGTAGTTAATCGAATACCTTTTTGGATTATCAATTCATGGTATCCCTTCTTTTATATTTTGTATTGTAACTCGGAGTCAAACTCCAAACTCATTATTGTATTTTAAATGCTTCTTTTATTTCTAATTTCCTTCCGTTACGTTGAGTGTTTTATCCTTGTGATTGATGTTGATTAAATAAGCCAAACTTTAAGTCAATTATGGTGGTAATCTCCAATATTTTACTTATTTACTTCCGCTACAAAATGAAATTTTTCAGTAGCAAAAATCGGGGTGTTACACTTTTGCACATCATGATAAACCTTGAATTCAAATATAGATTCTACTTCATATAGCCACTCAAGAAATAATTCAAAATCAAGAAGATCAAGTTTTATACCTTTGTCTTCTCTATTATAATGTCTTGGTTGATGGTCATAGAATGCTCAGTTGTTCCCACTTCCTTGTGATTCTTCTTCATAGTCTAAATGTGAATTTATATGTCTTCCTCTTACTAGATTGGTTTACCTTTCTGCACTTCTCATTTGATCATAGAATAATCTACCAAAGTTTTGAACAACACACGATTTAAGTTACACCAAGTCGAGGCATGAAATCAACACATGTCTTCATGCTTCAATCAAATATCATATCATGATTTATATGGGATGCATAATCAATATTAAATCTCTTAATTTGGTTACCATATATATGTAACTATCATGCACTGTTTAGGCTTAATCGTGTCTAAGATCACGTACAAAAAATCTCACCCAAACAAAGAACTCAAATGATCAACACTCATGATTATACCTTCTTAGTTTACTAAAAAAAACCCTATCATGTATTTACTTATATTTGGTCGATATTTGCATGCAAACACTCTAGAATTGTTTCAATATTTTCATGCCTAACCAGTCATCCTATCCCACATTCAAACTTGGACTTACTAATGCATGCAATATTTCAAGAATTCCCATCAACATTTGAAGAACACAATCAATAATCCTTCTAACACTCTAGAATTGTTTCAAGATTTTCATGCCTAACTAGTCATTCTATCCCACATTCAAATTTAGAATTACTAATACATGTAATATTTCAAGAATTCCCATCAAGATTTGAAGAACACAATTAATAATCATCAAGAAGGATCACGAACCTGACTCAATGGCCATTTGGTTTGTGTTTGTTGTCTTCAATGTGGAGGGAAGAATCTTCTCTAGAGGTTGGTGATTCAAAACCAGGCTCTTATACCAAAGTTGAGGTTGATGCTCAAAGAGAATTCAATTATACACTCAAGTAGGATCTTCCTTTATTCTTCCAACATGATATCGAAGTGATGTTGGTTTGAATGGTGGTTACCGATGCTATTCAATTTTAGGATTAGATATTCAATAAGACCACTTTGATTCTAAGGAGAAATCATAAAGTTTTCTCTCTAGAACAACCTCAACATTCAAGATCAAATTACCTGGAGAGAAAAGGAGAATTCAATTTTTTTTAATCTTTCATTATATATATACACACGGGTGTAATTAGCTTACCCTACACTAACCTAACCGGCTTTAGGATAGCTAGATTAACTATTTAATAAAAGAAATAAACTAATACACTACACCCCTATAACAAACATACAATCATTTAAAATTACAAGTTACAAGACATTGCAAAATATACATAAAATCTTAAAGCTAATCAAAACCCTAACCATGCAATATATGCAATAATCATGTAACTAATATTTATATCTTGCAACTTTGTCTTCTATGCAACTTTGTAACCCTTGTCTTGCCCTTGTATTGTACACAATATATCTTTGATGAATTCTTCTTCTTGCAAACATATAAAATATCTGCAAGAATCACTGAATAAAGCGTTAGTAGCATTAGGTTTTTTAAGAATAATTGGTACCATCTTTAGATATGTTAACTCTTGACATCCAATAGAAGAAGAGTGAGATGCTCCTACATCACAACACATCATATAAACTAAACAAACACACTCAAATGAACTTTATTTATAAATCTAGAGGGACCCAAATCTTGTAACATGGGGATACTAAGATGCCTTGGTCATACTGGTGTAACCTAAAGATGCTAAGATACACTAGTCATAAAACCACATAATACGAATACACTCCATCAATGTAACCTAGGGACACTACCATCCATTGATCATACTGGCACACAAAGGTAGTACAAGACCTTCCTAACTTCGATCACCTAATTCTTAAGTATGCATACCTTCTATAGGGCTAAGAAGTCATATATAGAATAGACGAGGGCCTTATTGGAGTATTAAGACACACCAGTGAAACCAACCAAATCGACAACTCCTACCTCGTCTATAGAATAGCTTACCCTAGAGAGTAACCACCCTCAACTTGAGGTATTATACTTTAATAATTACTACTTCATTCAATAATATTTTATTGTTCAGCATGGTACATAAATGTCCACACATAATAGCCAAACAAGTCATCCACCAAATTTGACCACTCATGGTCACAAATAGCTAGCCATGAAAAGCTAAGGTTAGGTATCCACCTATAGCCTCCACTACAAATCTATATAAAATGAGTCACATCTCATTAGATATCATAATTAAGAAATGAAGCTACAAAATAAAGTAATAAAACCTAAAGTGAGAAATCATTATAAGATTAAACCAAGCCATAAGCTAAACCAACAAAACCATTTACAAGGCATACAAGTCAAAAAGATACCAAAACCATTTTAAGACACAATAATCACCTTTGAGGTCACAAAAGACCACAATACATTTTAAAGATTTTAAACCTGATCCATAGGTTCGTATAATTCCAAATGAGCAAAAAAGACTAAAAGTTTCTTTTTACAATTAGGACTATAATTAGCAAAAACCGCAACTATAATTAGCTTAACCAAGTCAAAACAAGGCCCCAAGACAATTTTAGAAAAAAATACTATTCACAACATACTATTCACCACCTTACAAAATATTATTTTATACTGAAAAACTTAAAAATAAAAAGTGAAAGATATTTTGTTACAAAAATTTACTATTCATCGTGATTTACTATTTAATGGGGTAAACTATTCACAGAGGTAAAATGGTCATATTTCAAATGTTGAGGTCAACATTTGACTCTAAAATTCCACTAATGCCTTTTAAGGGTATATTAGTTATATTTTGGTTAATTATTTTCAAAAACACAATTATTGAAAAATTAAATGATACTTGGGATAATTAGGATGTTATTAACCAAGAACAATTTGAATGTCGTGAAGAACATTCTAAGGCTTTCAAAACTTTAACCAAAATTAAAACCATCAAAATGTGATTTTCCTTGAATATAATATATACAAAAAAATGGTCTACAAACTACAAGGATCAACATGGTATGATCGGATCTTAAATCCAACTCCAAAATAATCAAAACACTAAAATCATGACTAAAGATTCAAAATCTTCTTTTTGCTAAAAAACATATCAAATGAAATTGAATTTAAACAAGTTAAACATCAATGGTTATCTAAATCACCCAATCTTCAACATGGTATAACAATTTCATGAAATACTCAAAGAATAAAAAAACACCCAATTCATCTAAAATTTCAACCAAAAATAAAACATGCTTCTAATCATCCAATCATAACAAGTTACAAATTACCAATGTGAACTTTATATCATCAACACATTATCTAATCATCCAAAATCTCAAAAAGCTCGAATATGACCAAATATCCACAATCTATAAAACATATAAATACAATCCTATATGTAGTAAAACAACACTCTTACCTTGCATCTAAGTTCAAAGAGCAAGAAATATCAATATTCAAGTGCAACTTAGGTCTTCCAAAAACCTATAAAAACTTAGAAGAAAACTCATAGAAAAAGAAGTAGAAATGAAGGAGAATAAGAAAGAACCAAAGAGGAAGAATTATGGAAGCTTGCAAGTTAACAATAGAGGAAGATGAAGGTGTTAGTGAGGCATGGAAATTTAGGGAAGAAAAGGAGGGAGTTTCGGTGAAGGGATGAGGGAAAAGAAAGAAAGAAAATGATATGTGTTCAAATCTTTAGGAGAAAAATTATAACTTTAGTTGAAAATTTAATTATTAAGTTTGGATAAGAATTGAAGAAGAAAGGTTACATCTGATACACGACTAATAATATCTATTTTAGTTCAAAATTTATAAAATTAATTGTACTTCATTTTTTAAGATATGAAAAGCTAAAAAAATTAATAAAATAAGATGATAATTAAATTTTGATGACATTTTAATAACTAAAAAATATTCAACGGGATTCAAAATATTGACTGATCAGACATAAATAGTGTATTTTTATCAACAACTAAAGTCGATCATATGAAAAATTCAGTTGGACACAAAAAAAATATGAAAATTTCAGATATTTTTATGAGAGAAGAATTCTGAAATAATTTAAGGGTTGAAAATAAATCAAAAGTCCAAGAAGCATAAAAATGTTAGAAATGACCAGGAATTTTAAATAAAATATTTTTAAAATGCAATTAAATTTTTAAAACTTTTAATAAATATAATGATATATCAACCTAATCAAATATAACTTTCACCCAATATTAATCTTAAATAAGTTAGATTTTTAAAAAATATGAGTAATTACGCAATAAACATAAGAATGCTAAGTAGTGAAAGTTCAAAGCTTAGGGACAAGAACAAGCTTAATTGGACACTCAACCAATTTCTATAGAAATCTTGATTAAATCTAGCATATGATGGATGACGACTCAGAAATTGCTGACTCAATGGCAGAAGACTAAGAATGATAATGACTTTGATAACTTGCGACCCGTTTGGTAAATGAGAATGGGATTTTGGAAATTAAAGAGTGAGAATGAGAATGGAAATTAAGAAGTGGGAATTGATTTATTTAGTTTCATTTCCATGTTTGGTATTTGATGAAATTAACTTGGAAATAAAAAAATTCTGTATTTAGTAAGTGGGAATGTGATCGGAAATATAATCATAAATTTATAAAAATATCCTTCTTATATTTATAATATTTATAGTTTTGTGTGTGTATGTGTGTGTATAACCAATTATTATTATATTTTTCTATTATTCGACCCTGTTTTCCTCATAATAGATCATATAACATCAGATAAGATCCAATCAAGTTAGATCCGATCAAATTAGATAATAATAATAATAATAATAATAATAATAATAATAATAATGATTATCTTTATTGTAATTAGAATTATAATAAAGATAATAATTATAATTATAATTATAATACGGTTATAATTATTATAAAGATAATCATCATCATCATCACTATCATTATTATTATTATTATTACTATTATTATTATTATAATTAATATTATTAATACAATTTTATACATAATAATACAAGGCTATTTTGATATTTTTATCTTCTATTCCAATTCTCACCCTTTTAATACCAACACCCTAGGAATAAATTATTGGAAATTAATACCCTTAAATTTTATTCCTAATCTTATTTTAATTCCTACTCACTCAAAATAAATAATAGAATACTTGAATTTCTTCTCAAATTTCCATTTTCACAATTCTAATCCCTCAAAACAAAAGACTCGTTAGTGTTTTCAAAAGAAAAAAAAATACTTTCAGAATATATAACCTATTTTTTATATTTCATTTTTTTATAATTTAAAAAAATATATATAAATATAATTTGTAATTTATAAATTTATCTTTTTTTTTATTGGTCGTTTTTTTATTCCCTTTTTCGTATCAAGAAATGACATTTGACATTTATTAGCCACGTTGTTCATGCTTCCAACCTTTTTGTTTCCTTTCATATATGCAGGAACTGAACTTCCTTGGGTGGCGGCAGCAATGTAGGGTCACATTGGTCAGTGGGCACTCAATGCAATCCTTGTCAAGTGATTTTTTTCCTTGTACTGCCTGCTACTACAGTCTACAGTTCGAAATTTCTACTTCAGGGCCTGTCAAGTCAAGTTTTTCCATTTTTCAGGAACAAGCACAACCACAATTCATTACAATTAAATTGTCATTTCTTTGGTGAGGAGAGGGCCCCAAACCCCATCAATAATATTTATCTAATACACGCATACGTTCTTTTGGCAGAAAGGTTAAAATAAAATTTATTTGTCACCTCACATCGCCTGTTGTCTAGTTCATGCGGAGGTGATGTGTGGTGGCAAATGAATTTGGCTACTTCGTTCCTTCATATTTGATAATTTGGTGGAGATCTGGCTTTGTGTTTCATTAGTTTTTTCAGCTTCTCACCCACTGTCTTCTGGTTCATTTCTATTTTATTCTGTGGCTGGCTGCTAATTTCATAAATTCTGTGCTTCTTTACCTTCTTCCCATTGGCTCCTTAGTCCTGAGGTAAGAGAAATAACTTTACTTTTGAGTTCGTTGGTCCAAATATGTCTCTTCAAGTTCCGATATGGTTGTCGAAAGAGAATTTCTGTGCAGGGGCGGGTAACCAGGGACGGTGAGGAGTTTCGCAGACAGGGCCTGTGATTTGATATATGAACAGACGCGCCATGGGTATAGCGGTACTACTGTTTGTATCACTATTGGGGTTTTGTTGTAATGGATTTCTAGCCCGCTTGACCGGTGCAGGAAATTCTTCCATACCTCAAGTTGTGAAAGTTGGGGCTATCATTCCTTTCAATTCTACAATCGGTAAAGTTGCAAAAGTTGCCATCGAAGCTGCGTTGGAGGATGTGAATTCTAACCCGCATGTTCTGCCGGGCACCAAGCTCAACATAACTATTCAAAATAGTGACTATACCGGCTTTCTTGGAGTTGCTGATGGTACGTACGCATACTTGATACTCCCTTATGATGGGTTTAATTTAATTTTGGTAGTTAGGTTGAGTTTCGTTTTCAAGTTTAATAGTAAATTGAGTGTGTTACCGCAGCTTTGCAACTCATGGAAGGCCAAACTGTGGCTGTAATCGGTCCTCAGTCATCTGTGATAGCTCACGTAGTTTCTCACATTGCTAATGAACTCCAAGTCCCTTTACTCTCGTATGCAGCAACAGACCCTACCCTCTCGTCCCTTGAGTACCCGTTTTTTGTCAGAACAACTCAAAATGATTTCTTTCAAATGGAGGCAATAGCATCGATGGTTGATTATTTTGGCTGGAGGGAGGTCATTGCTGTCTACACCGATGATGATTATGGGAGGAATGGGATTGCTGCTTTAGGTGACAGATTGGCGGAGAGGCGTTGCAGGATTACTTTCAAAGCTGCCATGAGCCCTCAACGTAGCCGAGAGGATATTATTAGCCTCCTGGTTAAGGTTGCCTTAACGGAATCGAGGATCCTTGTTCTTCATACTTACAATGCTCTTGGTCTTGAGGTGCTTGATGTGGCTCATTATCTGGGAATGATGCGAAGTGGGTACGTCTGGATCGCTACCAATTGGCTCACGGATGTCATAGACACCAACTCCCCTCTCCCTTCGGAGGCGTTGGCCAACATCCAAGGGGTGCTTACTCTGCGGATGCACACGCCCGATTCGAAACTGAAGAGGGACTTTGTTTCAAGGTGGAGTAATCTGACCGGCGCCAAAGTGGAAAATGCTCACGGTTCCTTTGGCCTGAACACCTTTGGGCTGTATGCGTATGATACCGTGTCAATGCTTGCTCGTGCCTTGGATGCTTATTTTGACAGAGGAGGGAACCTATCATTCTCTAAAGATCCAAAGCTACAGGACCTTAGCGGCGGGAATCTGCATCTTGATGCTATGCGTATTTTCAACGGAGGGAAACAACTACTTCAGAACATCTTGGACATCAATATGACTGGGGTGACAGGAGATGTTCGGTACGATGGTGATAGGAATTTGGTTCATCCTGCGTATGAGATAATCAATGTAATTGGAACGGGGCACAGAAAAATTGGTTATTGGTCTAACTACTCTGGCTTATCGGTGAGTCCACCAGAGGCGCTCTACCCTCGGCCCCCTAATTCGAGCCAACGATTATATAGTGTGATCTGGCCTGGAGAAACAACAGAGAAACCTCGTGGATGGGTGTTTCCTAATAGTGGGAAACGCCTGAGGATAGGAGTCCCATATAGAGTGAGTTATCGCGAGTTCATTAAATACTCACCAAGCACAAATGCGTTTACTGGCTACTGTATCGATGTGTTCAATGCAGCTCTGAACCTGCTCCCCTATGCTCTTCCATATAGTTTCATTCCCGTTGGAGACGGTCACAACAACCCTAGCATCGATGGCCTGATAGAGAGTATGAATAGAGGAGTAAGTGGTTTTCTAAGTTCTGTTCATTTCATTTTTCTAAACAATGCACTGTAACCGACAATTAAAAAAAAAAAGAAAAAAGAAGAAGAAAGAAGTTACAATGACACTTCTTCTTGACTAGGAATTCGAAGCTGTGATTGGCGATATAGCGATTACCACAAACAGAACAAGGATGGCAGATTTTACCCAACCTTACATTGAATCCGGTCTGGTTGTTGTAGCTCCTGTAAGGGCATTAAAGTCTACTGCTTGGTCCTTCCTGAAGCCATTTACTCCAATGATGTGGTCTGTTACGGCTGTGTTTTTCCTTATTGTTGGAGCCGTGGTTTGGATCCTGGAGCATAGGATAAATGATGATTTTCGTGGCCCGCCTAAGAGACAAGTTGTTACAATTTTATGGTAAGCCTTAAGCCATTTTCCCTTGCGGTAGTTCTACAAAACACTTTCCGGTATTGTTTCATTTTTTGATCTCAAACCAAAACTGAAAACTTCTTTCCTCCCTGTGTTTTTTTTTTTGGGTTGCAGGTTCAGCTTTTCAACTCTGTTCTTTGCTCAGAGTAAGGGAAATCTTGCAGCCAGCCTACCTATCTTCTATCATCCTTTAAGTTTTAAACAGGGCACGAATAACCTCTGTCGCATACTAATATACATCTTTTCTTCTGTAACTTCCACAGAAGAACAAATTTTCAGCACGCTCGCTCGCGTAGTGCTAATCATCTGGCTGTTTGTTGTGCTTATCATCAACTCAAGTTATACTGCTAGCCTGACCTCAATACTGACGGTGCAGCAGCTTTCCTCACCGGTTAAAGGAATCGAAACCTTGATGACTACCAACGATCCGATCGGGTATCAGCAGGGTTCGTTTGCCCGAAACTACCTGAGTGAAGAGCTCAACATTCACGCCTCTCGCCTCCATCCTCTAGGTTCAGCCGATTCATATGCCGAGGCATTGAGAAAAGGTCCCAAGAATGGCGGTGTTGCCGCAGTGGTGGATGAACGTGCATACATGGAACTTTTCCTATCAACAAGATGTGAATTCACTATAGTCGGTCAGGAGTTCACAAAAAATGGGTGGGGATTTGTAAGTATTACATTCTCTTATTGCTATACATACGTATATAGGTTCAGCTTTATGCGACGTGCATGATCATGTATTGGGAACTCGGATCGTGGACCTGGCTACTAGCTAAGGTATATACGCTAACAAGGATAGTAATTTCAGTTTTGCTTGCATGAATCTGTGTGCAGGCCTTCCCACAGGACTCCCCTTTAGCAGTCGACATGTCCACGGCCCTGCTGAAACTGTCGGAGAACGGGGACCTACAGAGGATCCATGACAAGTGGCTCATGAGAAGTGCATGCAGTTCGCAAGGAGCAAAACTTTCGGTAGATAGGCTCGAGCTCAAATCGTTCTGGGGTCTGTTTCTTATATGTGGGATAGCATGCTTGCTTGCTCTCCTTGTCTATTTTGCGCTCATGGTGCGCCAGTTTCTGAGACATGGCCCTGTAGAAGATTCGTCACCTGCAGAGTCAAGTCTAGGATCTCGACCTTCTTCAATATCTGGTCGACTCGTCACGTTCCTATCATTTGTTGATGAGAAAGAAGAGGAGATTAAAAACAGGTCCAAGAGAAGGCAGTTGGAAAAGGCATCAATGAACGGATCTAGATTAAGCATCACGGGGCTTCCTTCGAACCGAAGCATCGGCGGCGATGAATTGGCCTAGATACTTACTGGTATAGACTATAGATATCATGTACTCGTCTTTGCTAGTGTACTCATAGTTGACGCTCACGAGTCATGAGCTCCCACTCCTGAACCGCAGCAACCGTAAGTGCTCGGTTCATACTAATTAGTGTATTCATACTCTTTGCATCCCCTCACCGGTCATCACGGATGGTCTGTGTATATATTATCGACCTAAAATGAAGTATCTGCTCCTGCTCGGCACTGCTGAAAGGAAAAAAAAAAAGGTCTTTGTTTTTTATTTAATATTGAACGGAGAGCCATGTTTCACGTATCCCAAATTACTTTTTCGGAAGATCAAGTCAAATCTGAATGAGAGGTGTGCGGAAATCAGATTGGACAAAAGAAAATGGGGTTCTTATCTGGACTACTAAACAGATACTATCGTCTTTCGTCAGAGGTTTGTCAAAATTTGGATTTTCGGTTTGTGTGTTCCAAATCCAAAATTCATTAAGCTTGATCTTCGGTCGTTTTGGGAAAAATGGGTTTGTATTTGATTGCGCACCACTAATTTAGTAGAAGCCATATTGAATCAGACCTAATCAAAAACCTGTGTTTTGGCGTGGATCAGTATACGTTTGGCCCTATCTTCGATCACGCTTCTTTTTAAAAAAATTGATTTTCAAATTGGTTCAAGATATTACGTCATATAATTGCATCTACAATATTTAAAACATTTTATATGTTACTAGAGATTATGCCTTATTCTCAAAGAAAACTACTCTATAACTTTAATAGTTCAATATAACTGGTCCACTTTATTTGTTGACAATGACCTTAAAGTTAGTTGACCAAGACTACTGCATATTTTTGTTATTTCATAACTAAATCTTATCGAACCTCTATAAAATGTGTAACTCTACTTCAAAGAAACAATTTCACAAAATCAAACCTAAAACCTTTCATAAATAATACATCATAAAAACACATGAATATATATATATATATTATATATACACCTTTGGATGGTCACGCCATCTTGTTCATGTTTAAGTGATTTTTTTTTCTTTATTTTTGACCTAGAACTGTTTGGTATGGAGATGATAGGATCAAAAAATTCCTCCTATTTGAAACATTTTATATCAAACATTCAAGAACAATAAACATATTTTCATTGAAATACATATATAAGATCAAATAAAGATCTAAAATGAGTATTCGTTCGATTTTTTATAAATAAAAAAAAATTAAATAGACTATATAAGATATATAAAATATGAAAGCAATTTTTTTACCTTATTATCCCATATCAAACCAATACGTAAGAGTAAAGATACTAATCCATTTAATGTTGGTTTGGAATACATTCATTAATTGCAAATAGTTATATCTATAAATCTTTAATTGCATACCATTTACTCTTGAATATTCTAGTCAACAATAAATGTAACACCCCAAATTTTATTATTGAAATTTTTTTGTTTTACATTGGAAGTATATAAGCAAAATATCGGGTGTTACCGCTATAATTGACATAAGTCTGATCTGCTCAACCATCCTTACATCACTCACAAGGCTAAAGCCATTTATAGTAAAATAAGGTAATTGAAAATGGAAGAAACTTTTATAAATATAATATGAGTTTGGAGGTTAACTCCGAATTACAATAATAAAATACAAACTAAGGGATACCATGGATCAAAGTGTCCAAAAAGGTATTTGGGTAAATACATCAATCGGGTAACATAACTCTTCACCCAAACACCCAATACAGATAGCAGGTCGCTCATTCCCACAAAGTGCATCAAAAGCAGCAAAGTCATCTAGCTGATCTTCAAATACCTACACAAAAGAATCAAGGTATCTTACTCGAAGAAATGAGTAATACCCATAAAAATGGTGGTCAGTATGTACATACTGAGTGTGGTAACAATACCGTCGAATTAGGGATACAGATAAAACACGTGTATTCACAACTGATAATGAGTACACATTCAATCTATGAAACATCTCATAAGATAAAATATCGATCCACACCTTTTTATTAGATATAACCATTTTCTTTTTTTTATATATACGTTAATTTTAGGAACTCCACTATTATTAAACCGATGGACCAGTTTGAAGCATCTTCTTAAGGGCAACACACCTCAGCCACTATTATCATTCGGTGGAATGGATATGAAAACATCATCTTTTTGGGGCAAAACGCTTCCGAGCCACTATTATCATTTAGTGGAATGAACATAAAACATCACCTTGGTTCTGACTCACTTATTATTTCACTTTAAGTCATTAGTATCTTATCCATATGTTACACAATTTATACTTTCTTTCACGATGAGTAGGGGTCCCACTATTCTTAATTTAGTGGAACGGATTGAAATGCCTTCTTGGGGTAAAATGCTCCCGAGCCGCTATTTTTATCCGGTGAAACGGATATAAAACATCACCATGGCCCTAATTACATGATCTTTCACTTTAAATGATAAAATGTCTTATTCATGATTGATTTATAGGTATCAAACACATTATGGCAGCTATGCACATCACGCGGGTCATAAGGTCGATCTCTAGAGTTAAAATTCTTAATTTCCTCAAACCCTAATTTTACAATTCTGGTATAACTTCTCTTATATTGATCATTCAACCACCAAATATAGTATATCATTATCAAATATTATCATTGTTAACATACCCAAAGTTCATGTTTTAACATCTACGTCTCACGCATACAATAATAGCTCGATCCCAAAGGTTATTATTATTCATAGAGCTCCCAAATCCCTAATTTCACAGGTTAATCATAACTATTCCCATAAGATTCATATGATTACCCAAACTTAATAAACATTCTTAAATTACCAATATTAACAACATATCCAAAATTTGTGGTCTAACTCAAGGGTTTTACACATGGGATAATAATATTACCATTTTAAGGTTAATATGCCCTAATTAGGCTATTTTCTCATTTCGAGGAACCTACAACATTCGGTAATCACTCTAAACACTTCTCTTGATATCATTATCATATTTAATCCATCTAACACATTAAAATACCAAAATTTCCATATTAACCCATATTGACCAAAATGCTCTTATTTTATGAAAGTCTTGTATCTTCAACAACTATTATTTTTCAAATCCTCCATTTATCATCATATCTCTTATATATACTAATTTCCCACTTCTCATAATTTATTTGGCCCATATTACTATTCCATAAGTTATATTTTTCCACAAATACAACTTAGCGTAATAAGAATTATATCAACATATCCTACCCATTCTTACTTCCTTTCTAGCATAATAATCTATATTATCACACTATATCATTAATAGCATACATTCCATCATATAACACCAATATCATGATAATACACATAGCCATATAAGCATTTAACATAAAAACCCTAAAACATCGATTAATATCCTTACCAACAAGGACACTGGACTCTAGACACGTAAATTCTAAACGTCCTCTTCCAAAATCACAGAAATATCACCTATGAAAATGAAATAATATACAATTAGGATTAGAGATTAAAATTGAGGGAAAAGTTAAGGTAAGAGGGAGTAAAAATGAAAATAATTAGAGTTAAAGGGAAGCTTGAGTTGTGTGAAATTGTGGTGGAATGTATGGTGGTGCTATGGTGAAATTCTGGTGGTATTTGGGTGTGAAAAAGATGGTGTATGGCCTAAATGGGGAGGCTATATGGGCGTGCGATAGATAGTACACACCCAAATCGAGAGCCCGGATCATGCATGGGCACGAGCGTGTAAAGAAACACAGCAGTAATCGAGCAACAAATTACATAGGAAATAACAAATAGGTGCGCACGAGCGTGTAGAGGCTGTGCACAAGTCATGCGAAGGTGCACAGGCAAACCGTGAGCCTCACAAAAATGTGACTAACACGAGGAAAGAAAAGGAGAAAACAACGATGGTCGATGACAAGGAGGAGAAGCGATGAGGTGACCTTGGTGGTTGATCCACCAAGCTTGAGGTGACACTTGGTGGCTGTGGTGGTTCTTAAAGCTTAAGAAGGAGGAGGAGGAGGAGAAGGAGGAGGAGGAGGAGTAGGACAAGAAGGAGGAGAAGAAGAAGAAGAAGGAGAATAAGGATAAGAAGAAGAAGGAAGAGGAGGAGGAGGAGGAGAAGAAGAAGGAAGAAGGAGCAGAAGGAGGAGAAGGAGAAGGACGAAGAGGAGATGAAGAAGAAGGAGGAGAAGGAGAAGGAGAAGGAGAAGGAGGAGAAGAAGCAGAAGCAGTCGCAGAAGAAGAAGAAGCAAAAGAAGAAGAAGAAGAAGCAGCAACAACAGATAATGATGGTGCAGTAGTAGAGGGTGATGATGATGATGGTTGCAGCGGATGGTGATGGTTGTGATGTGCATGGCAACAACTTTAGGGTAAGGGTGATGGTTGTGTGTTACAAGTGTAAGAAGAAACATTCGTAAGAGGAGAAGGAGAAGAAATCGACACCGAAAAGGAAGAAAGGAAAAAGAAGAAAGGAAAGAAAAAGGGAGAAAGGGGTAAGTTAGGATTAGATAAATTTTGGTTAGCTAAAATTAGGGAAGATTAAGTAGACAAATCATTCGAGTTTAAGGTTGGGTTACGAATATAATTTTTTGGGTTAAAGATTGGGTTAAGATTTTAGAATTAAGAAATTTAGATAAGGCTATAGTAATATTTTATCGAGATTAGAATTCAATTAAAGTATTAATAATACGATATTAAATTTAACAAAATTTCAGAATATTACAATAAAATGATTTAATTTTTTAATGATCATATAACGATTTGGAAATATTCGCTCTTCATTGGATGTTAATTAATGTGGGAAAGATGAAAAGGCCATTTATATGCTTAAAAAAAGCCAAAATATATTCATATGTTTACATGCGTAGAGAACAAGTTTAAAAAATAAAAAAGCCAAAGTAATATTAATAAGGTATTATAGGTGCAGGTTCGAGAACTCCCATGGGCCCGCCCGCCCAAGTAATAAGGTATCTCCAACAAACGGTGTAATCCGCCGGCATCACAAGAATACACATATAATGTTAGCCTCCGACGGCCGACGGCGGTTCAAAACTTAGAACTTTAGACCTAGAACCTCATAAACCTCACCTCAACCAAAATTGAAGTGCATCATGTTGCAGAGCAAGACTTTTGCGAAGAAGACGAAAGGTGGCAAAGTTGTCAAGGTTTTTTCTCATTCTTCCTCTTCACAAATACGACACCTTAATTTTGATTTTTATTGGGTAAGCAAACCAGAGTTCTTCATTGATATTACTTGCCGCAGGTCGTCCGGGAGCATTATCTCAGAACTGATATTTACTGTGGAGTCCCAAGTTGCAAAGTTTGTGAAACTTCGGGTGCTCGTTTGAGCTCCTCTGCATCTACTATTCTTATTGTTGACACTAACGTCGTTCTTCATCAGGTGATAACTTCAAATGGATATAAATTGTCAGCTTCTCAGTTATCCAATTATTGTATTTTTTCCTTGATTTAAGCTTCTGTAATGTCTTTCAATTTGAATTGCCCCCTGATTTCGGACGTTGCTTCAAGATTGATTTGTTGGAGAATCCGGCTATTGATAACGTAGTGGTGCTGTCGGTCGTGTTTGATGAGGTCAAGAATAAGAATATTTCGGTTTACAACCGGCTTAGAGCACTTTGCAGCAATCCTCTTAGGAGATTTTACGTTTTCTCAAATGAACATCACCAGTAAGTTATCAGATTTCTCTTTTGCTTTCCTTCATGTGAGATGATCAGTTGTTACTGATATTAGTTTCTATGACATCTTGGCCATTCGATGGTTCAGCTTGCTTCAAATTGCGTTTGGCTCCAACGGCTCTCTCCTTTATTTGTCATTATTTATTTTCTCAAGGTATTTCCTTTTTGATGTAGGGATACCTTTATCAAAGCTATGGTTGGGGAAAGTCCCAATGACAGAAACGATAGAGGTTAGTCACTTTCCTTACTCTACTAGTCATTGTCGAGGAAAGTAGGAAGTACAGGCTGCACTTAGTGGGTAGTACCCATTTGTGGTGCATCATGAAGCTAAATTTCAGGTCGAAGGATGCTACCTCTATTGAGATGTTGATAATTAAATCTCATGCCGAAGAATTCAATATATGGGTTTACCTTTATGTTTCCTTGTAGTTAAGCTGTTTTGATGACACTTCAGAACATTAAATTAAAGTGTTGCCAGGATGGAGTATGAAACAAAAGCATGTGGACTTTCTTAATTGATTTTCTTTTCATCCATGTTGATGACTTGAGGAAGATGAGAAATAAGGACTATGTATAATTAATTAGTGCAATGATACAAACTGAAGATGCTAGTGCTACTCACTCTTCTATGTTTTACTTTTATCAACCAAAAAATTTGAGAGGCATAACACCTTGCTCATAAATGATGTTGCGCATACCCCTTCCCTCCCCCCTGTTTTTATCTGTGTTAGCTTATTGAGTGCATGATCTAACTTTATAATACATGGTTATGCCATTTGAATTCAACAATGGTTTAAAGGGACAGGGCAGAGAGGTGAAGGTTAGCTTTGGAATCTGAAGAGTGAAGAAAGTTGATTTGCTGGTTGCCTTTAGTTGAATGATTTTATTAGAGAATAAAAGCTGAGCAGAAGTTCCACTGACCAGTTTTTGTGATTTAGTTCTTGCTGCAGGAATATTGAATTAATATAATTTAATCTAACTTAGTTTTTGGAATTTCTACACTCAATTTCTGACATACGGAGAATGATTCTGCAGCAATAAGGGTGGCAGCTCACTGGTATCAGAAACATCTTGGTGCTGCATTGCGGGTTTTATTGGTAACAAATGATAAAGAAAATAAAAGAAAGGCCAATGAGGAAGGCATTTCTGCAGAGACAGGTAGATCATTCTCAAAAATGTGATCGTTTATGCCGTGTTTCTAAATATTTTCACATGCTTCATGCATCTGTTGTCTTCTCTGGATTTAGAGGAACTATTTTTTTAACCCATATTTTATGGTGCTTGCTATTGAATTGGCTTGATTATCGATTCAGACATTTAAGGAGTGAACTTTGAGAATTTGGATTTATTCATTCAATCCTAATTTATGTTGATGTGAACTACTTCTCGCTTGAAGCTTATGCTGCTGCTTCATTTTATTTCAGTTGAGTCATTCGTGAAATCACTAGACCAGCCAGAATTGCTTGACCTGCTTGTACAGTCTGTTCCAGAGGATGTGGTGATGGAGGATGCTAATGATACGAGGCCCTCAAAAAGAAAAGTGATATATAGTGAGGTAATTTACTACATAATGATTTAATCTGGATGTTATATGGTATGGAAAAGAAGGTAATATATAGCTATCTAAGTAGGCATATATGGAAATAGATTTTAATGCTTATATATATATATAGATATGTATAGCCACTACCACTTGGTATTGTCTTCTTGAATTTATCATGGTGCTTATTGGTTGGCTCATTTGTATAGATCCTCAATCGAATTTATGATGCTTATATACATTAACCAGATCTGGCTCATTTGTTACATGAGTCTAAATTTAAGGCTCAGACATAGGAGCCTAAATTAAGGTTCTTGGTTGGCTCATTATTCAATCCATCATCCAGCCCAACTTGAGGCCAGCTCAGACAAATTGGCTCAACTTGGTTGAATTTGAGTGCAATTATGGCTCGCCATGGTTCAATTGAGAAAGGGAGAGTTGAAAAGTGAAAAAATTAGGCTAAAGTGTTATGTATCATGAGAAATAGTTATAAAATACTCACTTAAATTAGACATTAACTTATTTTTTCATGAAAATATAAACGACCAAATTTGAGCCATATTGCAATCAAACAAGCAGAACCCTGTGCTCATTATTAGGACTGAATGAGTTTGATTGGCCAGAGCTCTAGCTTGTTCATGAACGTCTTCGACCTTAACTACATTGCATTATTTGTACCGTCACCAAAACCTGGGTCAACCCTGAGTTTCAGGAGGTGTTAGGGTAAAAACACTTTGCAGCCCTAACAAAACGGTTTAAAAAGGATTCAGCTCATCAAGGTATGATTATGTATTGCTAAAAATTATTGGTACCATAGATCAAACATGGGACCTCTGAACCTTGTATCTAACATTTCTACCATACCGAACCTTAGTATGCATATAATATTTGTGTCGCTAAACTTTGTCGTCAAAATTAAAAAGTAATTGTCTTCAATGTAGCTTTACCGAGTCAAATATTATTTTAGCCTCTCAACATTTCCAAATTGGTTGCTGTACTTTTATCTTTTCTAAGTTAGATATTAAATTTTATGTTTGTCCTATTGTATTCCCCAGTTACCTAGCTAACATGTCGGTTTATAATTTTTATTACTATATTTAACTATCTTAATCATCATTTCTTAATTTAATTAGCATTGTATGATAAAAATTTAAATATATTTTGTACTATATTGTAGTAGTAACTTGTCAAAGCTTTATCTCCTCACCAGTCTCTCCCTTCTCTGATAACTCCTCACTGTTACTCCCTCCATAACTTTTTAAAATTTGTTTCACAATATAAGGCATATTACAAAAAGTACAGTGCATTAAATACTTTATTAACCATTTTGCCCATTTATTTTCAATGGTCATTACAAGTAAAGTTAGAGTATTGATTAAAAGAGCACAATTAATATAAGAAAATATTAGTCAATTTAGGTGTCAAAGTTTCTAGAATTTCTAGAACATATTACAAACTTTCTAATGTGTACTAAAATGTTGCAGGCCTTATGGAGGGAGTAATTTGTTATGGCTGATAAAAATCAGCATCAAGAACTGCAAAACAAATGCCCAGATCTTTTAGACATCTTCAAAATTGTTTAAGACCCAGTACTTACCGTAACCAATCCCATAACCAGAATTCATCCTATTTGTGGTCTCATTCTTTCTTCTTCCCATGTCAATTTCTTCTTGAGAATTTTACTGTTATCTGATTCCCTATCCTTCTGATCTCTTCCAGTCAGTCTGCGTTGAAAACCTTGATTCTTTGTTCCCTATGACTTTGATTTCTGATTTTGTCTATTCTGGCATTTCTATTTGCTGACAAGATTCACATTTGCGGCTGAAGTGGGTGAGAATTGGTTCCAATCAAACTCGTATGCTGAAGTGGGTGTGCAATAAAGACCTATTTTTTGCTCCATGTATGGGTCATTGAATGAAACCCAATTTCTGAAATTTTGGGTGTAGGAAGCTCAACATTGCATTTACTAGCCATATTATCAGATACCTTCATCTAATACTAATTAGTATCTGTCCCATTAAATCTGCAGGGCCCAGACCCTTGCTGCTAGTACTGTCTGCATCTCACCAGTGCTTTCTGCTTTCTTGATTCAAATGCATTTGTTGCTTCTGCTTTTTATGGAATTCAGTGTAGCATTGTAAGTTTGTACGTCTATAATATGTCCAAAGAAATGCCCTGGACATTGAACTATAAACGGTTAAGTTTGAAGTTGAGAGGATATAGTCATTTTAATATATTTATGCTGATTAGACTAAAATATGTTAATTAGTATAATAATATGTAGCAATTAAAAATGTAAACTGACATATTAGCTATGTAACCAGTTGAATAGGTAAAGTGGTGAATAAAATAGGAAAAATATAAAGTTCAATTACTGATTTATGAAAAATAAAAATACGATGACTAATTTAGGACAACTAAAAATATACAGGGACTAAAATAATTCATGATCTGTTATCATTCACAACTTACTTGCTTGACTTTTTTCTTCTTATTATATACATAGATTATAAGAATTTTCGGCCTTTTTTAGGGAGGGTATCTTGGTCTAGTCCTTAAACTGTAAATGGATGCCAACGCTACCCAACTGTTCAACAACTATAATATTTACATCATTAATGAGTTAAATTGATGTTTAATTTCAGTTCATCCATATAAAGCTAAAATTGTGTCAAGAGTACTTTGGAGTTTGGACCCATATTTTCACTTTTTCTATTCATTGCAACTTTAAAAATAACTTGGTAGTGTACATATAGTTTATCTGAGCTGTTAGGCTGAAGGAGGGACAGTCCTGTTATTTAGTTGCTCCATTGATGTGGATAAATAAACATTGATGGAGTCATTGGAGGCAAGAATATGATTTGGGGCTAGTAAAAAGAAAGGAAAATTAAGAGAAGAAGAGGAAATTGGGAAGAGGAAGAAATAATATGTAATATCGATCTTGATCATTAATCAAAGTTGTGTAAATAATGTAAGCTTGGGCCATGTATAAGTACTACTATATCCTAATATGATCATATCTTATTTTGAAGAAGATCGACCCAAATCTTAAAGGAAAAGATTGACGCAAATCTGAAAAGATCTACTATATATTTCTGAAAAGATACATTCCTTATTCTTACACTGTTACTTATATCTTAGCAACATTATTTCCGAATATGCACCCTTAAATGTTATTTATAACTATAAAATACCGAATGGGTGAGTTTCTTATCTCCCAACCACTAGTGGGTGATATGTTAATCTTAGCCCAGAAAATTATTACATATTATAAAAGTTGTTACCCTGGCTCTTGTTGGATCTGTTTTATATCATTTATTGGCAGTCTTTTTTTTTGGTAATTAACTTATTTGCTGTCTTTATTGCTTTGTTTTTGTCCTTTAGCATAAGCCCATGTCAGAAGTTACTTCTGGTTTGCATCGTGGAATATATCATCAAGGAAAACTTCGAGTTAACCGTTACAATCCATTGGAGGCATATGTTAGTAGTGACAGTATAGGTGATGAAATAGTTATATATGGGCGTGCAAACATGAACAGAGCTTTTGACGGTGATATTGTGGCTGTGGAACTCTTGCCTCATGATCATTGGCAAGAAGAGAAATCCTTACGTATAGCTGATGAAGGTAAGGTGTTTAGGTGGCTCTAAGGATGCTTCCTTATCAAACTGCAAAAGCTTGTGGTGTTTCGTAGTCTATAGTTTCATTATATGGATGGATCCTGGAAAAGTGCTGGGTGAACCTTGAGGGCATGTTCTTTCCATTTTTTGTTCTTCACCTTATCAATCTGTGACGAGTTTACTCTCCTCCGCCCTTACACAATATGCACCCACCAACCATAGTTTACTGAAAGGAAATTCTTAGCATTCAATTTTGCTTATAATACATAATTCATTAACGTTTCCCTGCTTCAGCCTGCGGGTTGTTGATTAGATGATGGCCATTCTACAACCAGAAGGACCACACATTGATGAACAATGGATTCATCCACAACAAGATTTTATGTGATTTGGAGTAGAAGAGTGCAGGCTGAAAAATGTTCATGTAGTTCAATATATTGAGGACTGCTTTCTGGCCTATCCGTCATTCGTGCTTGGCAAGATTCATTTGCTAATATTACCATCAGGCCTTGCTAGTTATTTAATTGTTTATATAAAATTTACAGATACTCGTCCAAAAGGCTCCAAATAACGATATAGACATTAGCTAATCATGTAAAAACAATGATTTGTTTGATTGCAGTATAATTGGAAATTGGATAGCCTGTTTTCTATTTACAAATATGGATAGGTATAGCTTATATTTACTAATTTGCATATCTAAAGGATATGTTCAAAATTTTCTAGATCACTGGATACTTAACATGTGTTGTATGATTCACATTGGGAAAAAAGTTCTTCGGGTTTCATCAACTTCTCATTGATTATTGTTCAATTCAGCAGCAAGATTATGCTGGTTCTTACTGCCCCATTCATATGAGTGTCATATCAACTTGCTTTATACATGTGACATACACACACACTGAGAGAGAGAGAGAGATTGCATTTTCTGTTGGTTGAATTGTATTTTCAAATTAAATGTCACTATAAACAGAATCCATATACTGCTCTGAAGTTGATTTTAGGCTTATTACCTAACAGTTGACCCCCTTTGCTTGTAAGCATTAGCCTTTCAGGCTCTGTTTCACAATTGCATTCATTTTATAAGCATATAATAGTTTCTTGTCTTTAATTGATGACACAAAAACACAATTTCTGCTTCTTTTCTCATACCAGGAAAAGGGGAAAAGAAAATAATTTTTCTATCATTATTATTATTGGTTATTCTCATACCAAGTTTTTAACATCATTCACAGATGGTAATGAGGAAGCAGACGTATATCTTGTCCCAAACAGTGCTGATGATGGTGATCCTGTACATGCAAATGTAAGCCAAGCTTCAAATGGTGATACAAATCTTGCTTCTGTTCGACCATGTGGCTGTGTTGTTGGCATCATAAAACGAAACTGGCACTCGTAAGTTACTTTTTTCTCACATATGGAGGATCTATTTGCCTAGCTGGTTTAGTTTTAATATCATTTGGGTGCATCGTTATCTTGATGTAAAATCAGAAGAGCAGGATTGATTTGCACATTAGATTGTTGATTAGAGCTGGTAAAATAATGACCCAGTCAACCCATCCTGTACTGTTAAAACCTGGCCCAACTCAAATCCGAAACTTTATAAATCAGAGCTGACTTGACCTGATCCAGTGCATCCTCGAGGCCTAGTGTGACCAAAACCCGATGTCTAATCACCCCATTACTGCCTTAAATTCAATTCAATCTGGAATGAGTCGATGAGAAGCACATGGGTAAAAATTATGCTAGTCAACATTAACTGTGATATAAATAATTACTGATAAAATAATTACATTCTTGAGAGTTAGTGTTAATTTGGTATAGATTTCAAGAAGGATATGAAGTCTTAATTCTTAAAGAAAGAAGTTGAAGGCAAGACTTGGTATTAATCCCATTATATGGTTAGGTTAAGAACTTAAGATGCATGCAACCTTGGCTATTGGCTAGTGCCAAGTAGTTGACTCTTTTTGAAGTTTTGCAGAAGATAAATATACGAGGGATTTGAAATTGATACCTTTAGATACCTGGACTCGTAAGTCTTGGGTGACATCTTTTAGCTTAATAAAATCTATAAAGAAATAATATGAAACATATGTAAGAAAAATGAAAGGGTTATTCAGAATATTGAACTCTTTAATAAAGAAATGATTGTATATTGTTATTCACTGAAATTAGCCTATATTTTAGTTGCTACAGTTTTACTCATATCCTTCCCTTAGTGGCTACTTTTTGAACAAAGTTAAGTGTTTTCTTTTGCAAGAAATTGTCAGTTTGAGCTTTGAGCCTTCAGTACTATCATATATGCATGCATATTTTCTTTCCTTATCTTTTATTACTGTTTGCAAAGGTATCTCTGTATACCAAAACTGCTGCTTGAATCCTTTTAGTAAATATCAAAAACAAATTCCTGTGCAGCATATTTTCCTGAATTCTTTTTGTGCAAGTTAAACTTCAATTCTTCAATTTGGAGCTGAAATGGCAATGCAACTGACACATTGATAACAAAGATGCTATTTTTTGCTCAGTGCCGAGTTCCTTAATTCAATAACTGTCATTTTTGTTTCTTGTGGCTCATGCTACTTCCCACGATGCTGCTGCAAGAGGAGTGAGGAGACTACTCAGACTAGTATAGTTCTCTTTTATTTTCTTCTTCAAGGCAGGATTTAGATTTGAATGTTTTGTACATCCTCTGGTTCAAATGTTTTGAACATGGAATGGTTTCAACAAAATATCCGTTTATATCATTGTTGCCTTTACTGTTGGTCTCTAATACATGTTTTGCATTTTTTTTGTGCAGTTATTGTGGATCTTTGGAGCCAATGCCTATGCCTGCTGGGGGCGGTGGTATTGCCCATGCTTTATTTGTCTCCAAAGATCGCAGGATACCAAGGATTCGGATTCAAACTCGACAACTTGGGAATCTTCTAGATAAGAGAATTATTGTGGCTGTTGATTCTTGGGATCGTTGGTCTCGATATCCCAATGGTCATTATGTTAAAACTATCGGAGATATTGGTTCAAAGATAACTGAAACTGAGGTATCTAGAGTAACTCACCCTATACACTAACTTGCTTGTTCCTAAAACTGTTTGAAAACAGAGAATGTGAACTTTAACTTTTATTTTCCATTCTCCCACAGTCTACTATTTTGGAGTTCTGAAGCTTCAGTTGTTCTCTCAAAATAAGTTAAGGAGCTTTGAATTTGCTAGTCCTCATTGGTGCTTTATTGCTGCAGGTTGTGTTAATAGAGAATGATATAGATAACCGAGAGTTTGCCAGCGAAGTATTGGCATGTTTGCCACCTTTGCCATGGTCTGTATCTCCAGAGCATCTCTCTGATCCCAACAGACAAGACCTACGTGATCTCCGTGTTTTTAGTGTTGATCCTCCAGGTTTTTCTTCCTTCTGTCATGCAGTAAGATTGATGCCTGCATTCCTAGCTATTTTTCTGGTTTGGTTGAGTATTTCTAACCGATGTTTTCACTGTAGGATGCAAGGATATTGACGATGCACTGCATTGTATACCCCTTCCAAATGGACACTATGAAGTGGGGGTCCGTATCCTTTACCTTAGTTTTATTTTCTCTTAGATAGTTCATAGTTGATTACAAGTATCTCTGCAGACTATTGACATTCCATGGTTCCTTTGATATGTCAATCAATTGATTTGTCCGTATATCTTCATGAATTGTTGAAATTCAAGTTCTGGTTGATAATAACCTGGTTGAATAAACATACAGTAGCTACTACTTCTTTTACCATTCATTACCAACAGCCTCTCTCTGTAACTTGCTTCTGCATTGTCTGAAGCACTTTTTCTAGCAGGTGCTATCTGCATGGCTTTTTGTCCATGCTTTGTCTCTTGGAAGAAGTCATCTTCCTGGAAAAGTGATATTTTCCTGGTGATGCTGGAGGACTGGGTATTCTTAGCTCAACTTCACCCTGCAATATGTTCCATAGAGTGATAGCAGAAAATTCTCCCTGGTAGGTCTCAGTATGTGTGTTTTAGAGGGGAGTTAGGCAAGAAGAACCTACATGTAGAAAACATTGGGTAATATCCAGCAGTTAATCGGCTGAATATTATCTGGATATTAGGAGAATAAAAGTTCCAGATTTGATGCTGGATATTAGGAGTTGTTGCTTACTATTTTCTAGGATCTGGTACTATTTATTAGGAATCTGTTTGGGTATACAGTGGCTTCTCTCTTCTGCCTACTTATGTATCTGTGCAGTATAATGAGATTAAGTATGATAAAACTATAATTCTCCCAAACTATCATGGTATCAGGGCCTGGTTGGAACCCAAAACCCTAGGCTGGAAAAAATATGGCTTTAGAAGAAACCTTGGCCATCTCCTCAACGCCAACCAACAAAAATGACAGTGTTGCTGCTCCTTCATAGACTGAATGGAAGAAACTATCCAGAATGGACAGTCTGTCAAATTAGCCACTGCTGGACGCAGGAAGCTTGGGTATCTCACTGGTGAGGAGAACAAACCAGAGGAGAATGATCCCACATTTAAAACCTGGAGGTTTGAGAATTCCCTAGTTACTGCATGGCTCCTCAATTCCATGGAAGGTTCTACTGCAAAACTTTACATGTTTATGCAGACTGCAAAGGAAATCTGGGACTCCTTTTATATAACATACTCAAATCTAGAAAATTCATCTCAGATATTTGAGTTGAAGTCTAGATAGTGGTGTTCAAAGCAAGGAGACAAAGATATAACCGCCTACTATAATGAGATGGTATGATGACAAGTGGGAGAATTCGAATGATTGTGCTTGGTTTATGAAGTGGGAAGAATGATCGTGTTTGTATGCTGTTGGTTGGGGTCCGCTATAATTTAGATGAAGTAAAAGGAAGAATCTTGGGGAGAAAGTCATTGATAGGCATTAGGGAAGTTTTTCTCAGAATTATGGCAGGAAGAGGAGAGGCTAGGAAAGGAGTTATGTTGCACACTCAATAATTATTTGTATATCCAGAATTGGAGAGCTTTGCTCTGGCTTCATGAGGACTCAATACTGATGCTGAGAGGAGGAAGAAACTGTGATGTGGTCACTACAGAAAGCCATGTCATACTAGGGAAAAGAGCTGGAAACTACACCCTCACTTGAAACCTCCTCAAAAAGAAATTTTGATGGTAGAGCAATGCAAACAATAAGTTAATTCAGGAGGATCTCTCAGGAACAAGTTGAGCATCTTCTAAAACTTCTTCAATCCTCATATGTCTTGGCAATTCTTCTTGTTCTCTAGCTCATCAAGGTGATATAATCTATCTCAACTCCTATAATGCCGTGTCCACATCTGTCTGGATTATTAATTCTGGAGCAACAAATCATGACAAACTTCCCAATGACTTAGATCCTATCGTCCTTGTGCTGGTAGTTAAAAAATCAGGCAGATGGATCACTGTCTGTTGTTGTTTGCATAGGATCTATGCAACTTACTCCTTTATTGTCCCTTGATAATGTCCTCCATGTGCCTAAATTGTCTGCATTTTACTTTCTGTTAGCAATTTGACTGGTGATATTAATGTCAAGTTAACTTCTATTCCTCACACTGTTAATCATGATCTAGTCTAAGGAGGTTGATGGACTCTATAAGTTTTTGGGGAATTCAAAATCTGGGAATTTTGCTCATAGTTCATGTTTTAGGTCTACTTTTATTTCTTATAATCATGAAATCATGTTGTGGCATTTTCGATTAGGTCATCCTAATTTTCAATATCTAAAACAAATATTTGCAAAACTATTTTTCAGTGTGAAATATGCACTTTGGCTAAACATCATCAGTCTATCTATCCCATCTAACCATATAAATCCACTACACCTTTCACTCTTATACACAGTGTTGTTTGGGGACCTTTACGGATCCCAACCATTTTAGGAAGAAGATGGTCTGTTACTTTCACCGAAGATCTCACTTTAGGAACATATTTAGAAATTTTTATAATATGGTTCAAACTTGGTTTAACACAAACATTACAATCTTTAGAAGTGACAATGGATGAGAATTCTTCAATATAGTATTAGGAAATTTTTTCTTAAACAAAGGGATAGTCCACCAAAGCTCATGTAATGATACACCAAAACAGAATAGGGTAGCTGAACAAAAAAATAGACATCTCCTGGAGTTATCTCATGCCATTATATTCATCGTTCATGTCCTAAAATATTTATGGAGGGATTCCATTCTTACAACTATTTACTTGATCAATTGTATGCCATCAAGTCTTGGATTTCAAAATGTCCTTAGATATTTTTGACCATCACTTCTATAATAATCAATTGTCAAGATCCTTACCAGTCATAATTTTTGGCGGTACAATCTTTGTATTTGAGAACAAGGATTATAAACATGATGCTAGAGCCAAACAATGTGTCTTTATATGATACTCACTTACCGAAAAGGACTATTAAATGCTATGAATCCATCTCTAAGAGAACCTTTGTTACTATGGATGTCAAATTATTTGAAATCAGTCATATTTTAAACCTCATCTTAAGAGGGAGACTTTAGGAGAAGATTTGTTCTCAGGGGGAGTCTCGCATGATTTGAATCTAGAATTTACTACCAGTAGCACTAGTGACAAAGATTTTGTTATGTGATCAACCATCTAAGGTCTTGGATTTCAAAATGCCCTTAAACATTTTCAACCATCACTTCTATAATAATCGATTTTCTAGTTCCTTGCCAGTTAGAATTTTTGACTATACAATCTTTGCATTTGAGAACAAGGGTGATAAATATGATGCTAGAGCCAAACGATATGTCTTTGTAGGATACTCACCTATTAACAAGGTTTATAAATGCTATGATCCCATCTCTAAGAGAACCTTTGTTACTATGGATGTCAAATTCTTTAAGACCTGGTCATATTTTAAACCTCATCTTCAGGGGGAGATTTTAGGAGAAGATTCATTCTCGGGGAGTTTTGCGTGATCTGAATCTAGAATTTACTACTGGTAGCAGTAGTGGCAGATTCTATTGAAAATTATGTTTCTATTTTGCCATATTCTGTTGGTTTTGACCAGCATGATCGCCAAGAAAATAGTGAGAGTGCAGTGGATGAACTAAATAATAGTAACAACCCATGTGTCGAGGAGAGTCCACATTCTAATTCTAAAAAAACTTCCTTCAAATCAAGAGAATGGAAACCAATATTCTAGCCCACATAATCAGCAAGGAAAAGATGTTCTCATTGTTCCTCCATTTGATTAGTCGATTGAAATAGAAGTAGGTCATAAGACTCATTGATACTTTGGGGAGATATACGTAAGGAGAACTCCTTACAAAGAAAAAGATTGTACATGCCCTTTGCATTGCCATGAATCCACACCGGGGCCACTTTTTACTATTTTAAGTAGCTCAACTTCTCACTCAAATCAATTGTATCAAGATAACACTTAAGTTTTAGGTTTGAATCTTCCTATTGCCACCGGAAAGGGAACTAGATCTTATACTAGGGATCCTTTATACTCACTATCAAAATTTGTTTGTTTTAAACACCTCTCACCCTCCTTCTTTGCTTTCTCAATTCGTGTTTCTTCTGTGGAGATTCCAAAAAATGTTTAGGATGCTCTAAAAGTTCCATAGTGGAAAAAGACAATCCATGAAGAAATGAGTGCTCTTGAGAAAAATAAGATGTGGGAAGTTGTTAATCTACCAAGAAGAAAGTCTCTTGTTGGGTGCAAGATTGCAAGTGGGTATTCACTTTGAAATACAAGGCTGATGGTACTCTTGATACATACAAGGGACAATTATTAGCAAAAGGTTTTACACAAGCCTATAGGATTGACTACACCGAAACATTTGCCCCTGTGGCAAAACTAAACACTATTCAAATTCTACTACATATCAGTTGGACATCAAAAATGGCTTTTGAATGGCAATCTAAGAGAAGAAGTTTTCATGACACCACCACCGGGCTTTAAGGAAAAGTTTGGCAAGGTGTGCACACTGAAGAAAGCACTTTATGGTCTAAAGCAATCACCTCTGGCTTGGTTTGAAAATTTTATATGATCTGTAAAAAGACAAATGTATACTCAAGTTCAAGGTGATCATACAATGTTTACCAAACACTGAAGAGGTGGAAAAATGTTGGTGTTAATTTTGTATGTGGATGATATCATTGTGACAGGGAATGATTTGAGAGAAATGGATCAATTAAAGGTTGGATAGGCCAAAGAATTCAAGATGAAGAACTTAGGAGCCCTGAATATTTTCTGGGAACGGAAGATGCTAGATTAGGAAATGTTATTATGGTGACTCAACGAAATCACGGGGTGGATCTTCTTCATGAAACTTGTTGCGGAATAGCGTGGTCTGAAAGAATCCAAACCAAAAATTACAGGATCAATTGTTGCTAGAACAATTGAAGGAAAAATAAAGATCTTTATTCGTACTCTTGTGTAATTAAAGGATGATTAAATAAATAAATAAATCACTTACACAGATTTTTAAATCTCTAATCAATGGAGAATTCTATGGAGAAGAAGAAGTTGGGTTGCACGACTTGACGACTAGGGTTTCATCATGTCTCTTTTTATAAAAAGATGAAACCCTACGGGGCAAAATAATGTGTTTCGGAAATGAAGAAAAAACACGGGACCCCCGATGTTTATTTCCTTACTCTCAACTTTTGTCCAAAAAACACATCAAAGTTTTCAGTGGGAAACACAAGACCCCCGTGTTTCTCACATAATTCACTATTTTACACTAAACTTCTCCAACACCTGCATGACCAACACAATGTTATGCTGTGCTACAAATACCTAGTCAAAACTCACAAAACTATTTGAGCGGTTGTAAACTAGTTGATACGCTAATAGAAACTAGTATAAAATTGAGGGCTTATAAAGAAGGCCAACCAATTGATGTAGCTAGGTACAAAAGGCTAGTTGGGAAGCTAATTTATCTTTTTCACACTTGTCCTGATATTGCCTTGTTGTTAGTTTGGTTAGTCAATACATGCATTCCCCATGCATTGAATATTGTCACGTACAAAATTGTGAGGTACTTGAAAGGGTTACTTGGGCAAAGTTTGCTCTTCAAGAAGAATGAGTAGAGGGAAATTAAAGCCTTTATTGATATATATTGGGTTGGATCCATTGAAGATAGGAAGTCCACTTGTGGTTATTGTATGTATGCATAGGGAATCTTGTCACTTGGAGGAGCAAGAAAGTGTGCTGACAAGGAGTAGCGTAGAAGTTGAATTTTGACCCATGACCCAGGGGATTTGTGAGCTAATATGGCTCAGTCATATTGTTAGAGAATTACGTCTACTTGTAAGCAAGCCCATGAAGCTGCAACAAGGCAGCCATAAGCATTGCACAAAACCCAATCCAACATGATCAAACGAAACATATTGAGATTGACATAGATTTTATAAAGGAGAAGCTTGAGGAAGGCGCAATCTGTTTGCCACTTGTACCCACTACTCAATAGATAACAAACATTCTTACAAGGGTCATTCACGCCTAATTTTGAGTTTTTTTGTTGGCAAGTTAGGCATGATTGATATCTATGCACCACTTGAGGGGGAGTGTAGAAAATATTGGGTATTATCCAACAGTTTATCCGCCGGATATTATTTGGGTATTAGGAGAATACAAGTCCCGGATTTAATGCTGGATTTTAGGAGTTGTTGCTTACTATTTTCTAGGATCTGTTACTTCCTATTTATTAGGAATCTGTTAGGCTATGCAATGGCTTCTCTCTTCTACCTATTTGTGTATTTGTGCACTATAATAAAATTAAGTATGATAAATCTATAATACTCCTAAATTATCATGGTATCAGAGCTTGGTTTGAAATCTAGACGGGTATCCTTGGAATCTCGAATGAAAGCTTAATACACTATTGGAAAGGCCGAGTTGGCCTAGATAGAGGAAGGAACTCTCAAGGTAAGGTGATACTTTAGTGCTTTATATAAGGCGTGTCCTCTACTAACGGAGTGAAGAAGAGTAGTTGTCTTGATGGAGCGTTGTGTTCTCAGTGAGGGGAAAGGAGGTTGTGTGTTACTTTGTTTGACGGGAGGATTGTTGGGTACGAACAAAATATCAGACATTGATAAATAAGAGGGAATTAGAGGGCTATGTTGGAGTCTGTTGGCAAAATGTTGGAGGGAATTTAGTTAGATGATAGATGATGAGTCGTGGAGGGAATAATGAGCCAAGGAGAGAGAAAGTGTTTTATGCTATTTTGTTGATTGAAGGAAGAAGGAAAGAGAGAGTGGTGAGAAGGTTAAGAATTATCATATTAGAATTCAGGCGGTTCTAGGTCCTTGAAACCAACTTTTTTACTTGTCTAGTGGAATTCTACCATTAATACCACTTAATTATTTTTCTTCACTTTCTTGCTGGAGGAACTCTTATTATGTACATATAAGGGGCTACATCTCTATCACAGTGCAAAGATGTAGGTAAAATCCAGCCTTTGAAAATTAAAATGTTATAACCTTAGTTTTGCTATTTTCTCATGCATCTACATTTTTTGTCCTTTTTTTTATTTGTTTATTTTAATTTTTTTGTTTGCACATTCGTGTCTAATATGTGAGACGCTAAAAACCATTTTTGATCTTGTGTCTGAATTGATTATTCTTTTATGGATTTCTTTTAATTTTTTATTGTTCTTGGTCTTTTTGCCTTCTAGGTTTATTGATAACCAGTGTTTCAAAAGTTGTGCCTAAACAACATGAAGCTAGTTTTTTATTTATTTATTTATATATATATATATTGGCCAAGTTGACATTAGCAAGACACTACCAAGACACAAGAGCTGCTATAAGGCTCTAAGGCGCATGCATTACTGAAAATTAGCTATTTATATGATTTAATTTCATTCAGAAAATTCTGCAATCAATATGGTTATTAAATCTCATGATGGAAAAGGAAGACCAATAGATATAATTTTGAATGAAAAAGGAAAGATTTAGGTTTTATTTTCATAAATATAGTAACTAAATCTTACATTGGGAAGGAAAGGGAGAGGGATAAAAGGTAGTGGGAGGGCCAATGGACATATTTTGGAGTGGGAAAGAAAAGAAAAATTATTTATCAAAAGAAAAATGACATTTTTAGGATGATCAAAAGCAGGATTGGACTAGGCAATTTTGGCGCATAACTTCACCTTGGCACACACCTATGCCTTTGCGCTTAATGTTTAGTTTGTAAGATCCCTATCGCTGAGGTGTGCTTTTTGCCTTTTCAAACACCGTTGACAACTATAATATGCTGATTCAACCTAACAAATGGCTATGTGCTATTTTTGGTGATATAGAACCATAGTTCCTTGTCATCCTTTACCATGGAAACTCAGATATTGCTGATGTGACCAACTTTGTTCACCCTGCAACTCCTCTGGACAATGAAGCTTCACGAAGGGGTACATCAGTATATCTTGTGGAGCAACGCATCGACATGCTTCCAAAGCCTCTGACAGAAGGTTTGTAGTTTTGACTGGTCAAGTTCATCTGAGTAAAATAGGAAATGAGTGTCCTGATTGTGTTAATCCTGATTATTGCCTTTTGCATTCAAACTTGCTGACATGTATGGAGTTTTGCAGATATTTGTTCTCTTAGGGCTGATGTCGAGAGGCTAGCGTTCTCTGTTATTTGGGTGAGTTATGTATCTAACCAATAAATAATTTTCTTTCTTTCCTGGCATGAAGGTTGTGGGCTTCAATGTCTATTTACTTGTGCAATTTGACCCTTCTGTCTGCATGAGGACATGGCTGTGATTTTCACGAACCCCTATCTCATAAATAATCTGTATATTAATACTATTTCTTAGGAAATGACTCCTCAAGCAGAGATTGTATCTACAAGATTCACTAAAAGTGTGATCAAGTCCTGTGCTGCATTGTCTTATCTCGAAGCTCAATCTAGGATGGATGACAGGTGTTCCCTATGCATACGTCTTTTCTTGCCTTAAATATTTCTTTAAAGTTGGTTCAGTGATAGAATTGTTCTATGTTGGCTGCCTGACATGTTGCTTCATATTATAACTTAAGCTTTCTTTTTGCCTTTACATGTTATGTATAAGAACACTAAAGTAGATACAACTTCTAGCTAGCAGCTGATAATCTATGGTTGATTGAATTTTTTGTCCTAGCCTAGAGTTGGATGATCTGTGTAGTGAATTTCTTAAATCAGTAGGTGGTCAATGGTGAAGCAGGTAAGGTAACCAGGGAGGGGGGGGTATGAATATTGTAATATGTTACTTGTTGGCGCTAGGTCCTAATTTAAATGTATTATGTTGGTACTGCTAGTGATGCTTTGTCATTGTGCTCACATTTGACAATTCACCAATATGCATACTAAGTAGCTTGGGATCTCTCCTATTTTCTCGGTGCTTATATTTAACTGCAGAATATTGCCTGGGCATGCTGTATTCTTTTTTTCTTTTCCTACTTTTGTTGGTTAAATGTCACTTTGTCCCCTAGCGTAGAGCCTTATCTAAAATAGGAACCTTTTTAAGATTGGTCTTTCTGGTACATTTGTTCTCTAAAATGTTCTAAAATCAAGTTATAGTCTCCCACAAGTATTCTCTTTCAATCCTAACTACTCAGTAAATAAAATTTTTACTTCTTTTTCTTGTCTTCACAATTTTCACTGGCTAAAAAGGATGGATATACAGATACTAATCAAGACAGTAATAAAAGGGAGATGGTGTGGTCGAAGCTAGCATACAATTTAAAGCCTCTTATTGTCACTTGTAGTATTGGTAAATAAGAGTATTATTCTAGGCCGGGATTGAGAGGGCTAACCTTTATTTACTAATAACACAGAAAATAAAACACAAAGAACTCTAAACTCTCACAAAAATAAATAAATAAAAAAACACTAATAATGAGAAAAAATATGGATATGGGGGTTTTAAAATAGATAATATGAAAATAAATAAAAGAAAATAATAGATGAATGCACTAGGGATGTCGAAATCCACCACTAGACTAGGTCGAAATATAACAATAATTTCTTTGCCATCTTTTAATCACAAGAAAGAAACCGATCAAGTTGCACTCCAAAAGCAAGTTTATACACTTTATATTGTTTTCCTAAAATAATTAATACAATAAAGCACCAATATTAAATCCCAACAATATAGTTGTAAAAAACAGCTTCTATATTTAATTAGATTCAAAATATTAAGCACAAGTTGAAGGATGTCAGTTTAAGTACCCAAATTAGTAACTCAAATGCGTTTAGTTGTATTACCCGTCTTTTGACATGCACGTATCTAAACGTCCCACTACTTCAGTTAGAATCACAAAACTATTAGGTGAATTGTTATCTAGCCTAGCTACAATTTATATATATAAATTCTAGTGTAATTATACAGTCACCTAGCATACATATACTTTTACATACTATCACTATAAGGAAGTAAAAACGAGGTATGCACCATATAATTTAAGTTAATAGAATCACATATATATAAATGATAGCAATTAAAATATATAATTTAACAATGCCAATACATATCATGGTCTAGGACTTAATCTGTTTCCTAGTAGTAATTATTTAGCTAATCATAATATATAAATTAATTACATAAAAATAATGTATCAAAAATATATATATCAGAATTAGAGAAAGAAAGAATCAAAAAATAAATACTGATGAAATTTTTTCTCGTTAAATCTTTCTCTCTTCTCTCTCTGACGTCTTGCCTGCCAAGCCTCTGCCACTTGTCACCTCTTCTCTCTCTCCTCTTTCTTTTCTTCTGCCGTGTCTTTTTCTCTTCTTTCTTCCTTTGGCATCCTACCTGCTAGGCTTCTGCTGCCTGTCACCTCTTCTCTCTCTCTTATTTATTTTCTTCTGCCACGTCTCTCTCTCTCTTCTTTCTTCTTGTGTTGTCTCTTTTTCCTTTTGTCTCCTAGTACTTTCTTTGTTCCCTTTCTTTTTTCACTTTCTCTCGGTGGTTGCAAGCAATAAAATCATGCGATTGCGATTACAGCTGCGGTCGCGGTAACGGAGTATCGCAAACGATATTTTGTATGTTCTGGTTGTCACGGCATGATTTTTTATTTCACAATAAATATTAGCAAACAAATATCGGCCGATAACCATCAACCTATATGTCGTCGATAAATACGTAAAATTCTAAATCCATCGCATATCGCCAATTTCGCATATCTGCTGACCTAAAATCCGATAAATATCGGCGGATCTTGCGTATCGGGACTGATATTTAATTGTATGGGCGGTTGCTCCCTTTTTTTTCCACCTTTTGTGCCTTTTTGTTTACCATGCTCCTCTCTGTTTTCCGCCTCTATTTTTTTTTTCTTAACTTTTTTTCGGCCTTTTTTTTTTCTTTTCAATTGTACCTACAAAATAAAATTAAAGGAAATAATAAATAATCTCATAACTTAAGCTCATCAATTTTCTATCATTTTAGTTCAAATAATTAAATATACGAATTATTATCACTTAAGTACAAAATTATAATTATCCTCATATATTGTTCAGATGAAATATCAAAAGCTTGGATTAAAAGGATATAAAGTATGTAAAAATATTTATTCATCAGGAGAGAGATTATCAAGGGAGGATATGGGTGAGTTTAACAGGACCATTTTAAACAAAAATTGATATAGAAGGATCAATTGGCGGTAGAAATTACAGCGACCTTTTAGATAAACCTATATTCTGAAGGACCATAATGACATATATCTCTATTCTTGTCTGAAGCAGTAGGAATAACTAACAGTTAGGCTGTGAGTCAAGCTGAGGCAACCTGAGCAATTGCTGTTTATGCATGGTTGACTTGTTTTTAAGGCAAGTTTGAGTTGTTGGTCCAGAATTGATCTTCTCAAACCACTGTCCTATTCACTTATATGGGTTGAATGTTATTAAATAAATGAATTTGCTTGCAGTCGCTTGATGGATCCAATCACTACGGACTTGAGAAATATGAATGCATTGGCAAAGGTATGCATTCTTCACTTTGTACTATAGTTCTTTTGTTTACTAACTTATTTTCTTATGGTGTTTTATGCGTAAGTGTACATGTATTCTTGCAGATAATGAGGGCTAGGCGTATCGAAAGAGGCGCATTAACTCTAGCTTCTGCTGAGGTCAAGTTTCAAATTGATTCTGAAACTCACAATCCCCTTGATATTGGTATACACTATCACTTCATTTATATGTAATTATGTATAAAATAGTTAGGAGTAAAGTGTTATTATCAACCTTTGAAAACGAAAAATGTAGGTTGTGTAGTGAACATCAACTTTGCTAGTTGCTCCAAATGGATTGCCAGGAGAACTGCTGAAGTCTAACCCAATTCATGTTCCATGTGAAGGCATTAATTTTGTGTTTAGCTTAGCTTTTAGTTGAAGATTGACCATCAATTACCTCGATACAAGAAACTTTGTGTCAGAATCATATATATTTTTCATGGAAATCTGCTACAAAGCCTGATCTTGGGAGTTACAGAATAATAATGATTTGGCCTTAATCAAGCAGAGTGGGATGTAGCTGGCCCCAATTAATTACGAGTTGAAGGTTTGTTGATGTTGTAAAATCTTACCCTTTTTTCCATAGGGAAGAGCATACATTACACCATCTTTCCCTACACTACATCAGCCTAAAATAACGAGAGCCATCATTGAGTTTAGATGACTCACTTCCCGTTCATAATATTAAAATGATTACATACAAAAATGTAAACAATAGAATCTTGTCAAAAAGGGGTAATGACAGCATCTATCAGTTCTGGACAGCATGATCGCAAAATTCTTTCTAACATAATATCTGTGTGACCTAATGCATCCTCCTGGACAGTCTGGTGAAATACCACTTCTTCAGCTGAAAATTCTTTTGTTGGAAGGGGGAGAACTTATTGTGTCTGATTTCCTGTAATATGGTAGACTATGAGGCATGAACCGCCAGATTCTGATTTCCTGTAATCGACCAATGCAACTCCTGCACTGCACCCATCCACTAACTGTTCCTGAATCATAGTTGGGACAGAAGCAGTACTCAACACCCCTCTGGTCGCTGCCTTTGACATAGCTTCTGCACTAATCTACCAATCTGCTTCTGAAATCTGAATTCTCAGCTAGGAGTGACTGGTTCCATCTTCAGAATCTCTATTATTAAAAATAAATATATAAAAATGGATGCTGCCACTCTTCATCTTAGAGCACACCCTAGTGATCAACATTTAACTGCAACCTGCCTACAACGCATTTAGACAACCAAACACCTAGATTATGTTTTGAAGCTGCACTGTTGGTCCAGGCAGGTTTCCACCTTGTTATTTGTGGCTCCACTGATTCCTCCAATCTTATTTTTATAAGCTGCAAAAGGGTTTCCTGTCTTACAGAGGTTCTTTTTAGCAAAAGGGTTTAAACAAAGATGATACAGCTCCTTTCTTAAATTCATATTTTTCTTAATGCCAACTGAAACTTGTGTTCCTTTGTTCCCACCAGCATCACTTAAGATTATTGCAAGTTTTGTTTTGTTAATGTCATTTTGCAATAGCTTGAAATTTCAAACTGACTGAGCTGTATCTCATTAGGTATAGCGACCAACCCTGTATTCATTGGGTGAAACCAAATGCAGAAAATTCTAATATCATGTCACTTTGTTGCATCTGCTTTACTTTGATAGATGACATTCATTCTAACTCTACGGACCCTGATGGGTCAATTATCATGTGAAATTCTTATCAAACTTTATGGACCCTGATATAATTTCCTTAGTTATCAAAATGGTTTTGGTTTCGTACCTGGACTGTCTAGTCAGTCTGAACCAAGCTAACCTGCACAAATACAATGGAGTGCCACTGTTATATAATAGAGATGAGTGATTAGCTTCTGTATAAAGTCCCTATGACCTTTTATCTGTTTTTTCATCATTTTTATGCCCTATGTTTGTTCTGATTGAAACATTAACTGTCTTGACCTGTTCATTTATATTCTGACTTACTGCTAAGTCTATCTTTTCTTATTTGGGCTTGATACAGTTATGGTAACTATGCACAACTGTTTCTGCAGGGATTTACCAAATTCGAGAAGCAAATCAAATGGTTGAGGAGTTTATGTTGGCTGCCAATGTTTCAGTCGCTGAAAAAATTCTGCAGCATTTTCCTCTTTGTTCACTATTGAGGTTATGACTCTTTCTGAAAATTCCATCCTGTGATCCGTCTAGTCCACGTTAATTTATTAATATCGATCACATTTGTTTTGCCATATGGTTTAGGTCTGTGAAGTTGAACTCTGGAACCTAGATTTCAATTTTACAGCTGCTATAGTTTATTTGGAAAGGAGCTATTAAATGCTGCTTGGTGACTGAAATTTTTTAACATATTAGGAATGATTGCTGCGTGTGTGGTAACCGTCCTGTTAGATTTCAGATTTCTCAGCAACAATACAGTGAGCATAGAAATGAAATCAACAGAAGATTACTGATCTAGAGAGAAAAGCGAAGGATTGTATAGGTGATAGAGGATAAGTACAGCCAGGAGTTCGAGGCCTTGGTACCTCCCATTTCACTAAAATTCTTTTTCGATCCTTCCCTGTGTCCCTTTTTCTCTAAATAGGCAGGTGACAGCATGCCCTGGCCCATGACTCAGAATAGCAGAATAACAAGCAGACCTCTAGATTCAGTAACGGAAATACAAATAACAACCCAGCTAATAATGAAGGAAATAACGTACATGCAATTAAGCTAAAGACAAGAATATCCTCAACAATTATGAGCAGCAGCGCAGTCTTAATTTCAAGTGTGCCTGCCTCCCTTCCCCACGTATGTATACTTGATTAAAGGTCTATCATTACCTCTGGCTCAAAGTTTCACCTTGTCCTCGAGGTGAAAAGCTGGAAACTGCCCATCCACAATCTCAAAGTCTTCCCATGAAGCTTCAAATTCTGTTAAGTCTTTCCACTTGATTATGACTTACAATCTGCCCTTGGAGGTGTACCTGGCATCCAAGAGGGATTCCTGCTCTACCTTCCATTCCCTATCTGCTTTGAGCACTGGGGTGAGCTGTTGGACCTGCTGCCCTACTCCTACTGCTGCCTTCAACATTGAAACATGAAACACTGGATGAATGGGAACAAAATCTGGTAGCTCTAGCTGGTAAGCCACGGGCCTAATCCTCTCCAAAACTTTATATGGACCAAAGCTCCTTGGGGACAGCTTCTCATTTAAGTAGTGAGCTAGGGATTTGTGCCTATAAGGTTTGAGCTTAATGAGCACCCAGCTGTCCACCTCAAACTCCAAGTCTCTCTTCTGATCGGCATAGGATCTCATCCTCATTTGTGCCCTCAACAGATGCTGCTTCAATTCCTCCAAGACCGCATCTCTCTGCTGCATATCTAAGTCTACAGCTGCTATTAGAAAACCATCAGCCGCATATCGCAGTAGTGGTGGTGGGTCCCTTCCATACAAGGCCGTAAATTGTGTGGTACAAGTAGCAGTCTGGTCAGAGGTGTTGCACCAAAATTCTGACCACGGCATCCACCTCACCCACTCTTTGGGTTTTATCACTTGCGAAGCATCACAGGTAAGTCACTCCTATTAAAAACCTCTTTCTGGCCATTTGTTTGAGGTTGGTAAGCGGAGCTAAACGGTGGGTGGTACCCTGTAGACTGAACAACACCTTTGAAAAATTACTTGTCAAAATCTTGTCACACAATGGAGTTTGAGATGCCATGTAAATGAATGACTTCCTTCACAAATAGAGTAGCCATGGTACGTGGTGTAAATGGTTGTTTTAGGGGCGAAAAGTGTGCATATTTTGTCAGCGGATCAACCAAAACAAGCACACAGTTATAACCTTCTGAAACCAGCCACTATAAAATCAATGGAAATGTCCTCCCAAACTTGCTGTGGCATAGGCAGCGGTTGGAGTCATCCTGCTTGGCTGAGGGTTAAGTACTTATCCTTCTAACAAACTCTGTACTCAGCTACACATTCCTGCATGTCCTTGCGCATGCCAGCCCAGCGCACCTCCCTGGATAGGCGCTGATATGTTTTCAGGACCCTCACAGGACCTCCCACCGCAACCAACCAATTCTGTAGCTGAAACTATATGACCCAAGTACTCCAATTTGGGCTACCCAAACACACATTTCTTTGTAATCATAGCCAATGAATTTGCATTCAACACCTCAAATATCTCTTCCAAGTGTCTTATATGATCCTCCATGATGGGGCTATACACAAGGATATCATAAAAAAAAAAATACAAGAACAAATCTACGAAGATAAGGCTTGAATAGACAAAAGTAGTATAATCGTTTAGGGTTTGTTCCAATAATAGCATAAACGTTTAGACTTTGTTCCCATAAAAGCATAAACGTTTAAACTTTATTTCTATTAAGGCATAAATGTTTAGAAATTGTTTCCATGAAGGTATAAACATTTAGAAATTATTTCCATTAAGGCATAAATGCATAATGGCATAAACGCGTAGACTTTATTCCCATTAAGACAAATAAATTTTTAAATATTATGCTTTAATGGGAATAGAAGTCTAAACATTTATTCCTTTATAAAAAATTCAAAAAAATATTTATATATTTATTGAAACAAATTCTAAATGTTTTTCTTTACATATACTTTTGTTGGCTTGAATACCTCATTCATTGGCCCTTGCAAGGTAGCTAGTGTGTCAGTTAAGCCAAAAAGCATTACTAGAAACTTGTAATGCCCCTCGTGCGTTCTAAATGTTGATTTAGGGATGTCTTCTTTATGCACCTTGAATTGGTGATACCCGAATTTTGAATCTAACTTGGAAAATACTGTTGCACCCATATTTTTAATAACCGGATTGGACTGTCTGGTTTGACTAGTGAACCGGTCAGGTTATCGGCCAGATTCCATGTACCGATTCTCAGGAGTTTAGAACCAACCAAGAACTGGTTAGACCTACGAAAACTAGTTAAAAAATCAGCCAATTGCTCAATTAAAAAAATTGGTTGGAAGTCAAGCAAATTCATGTGTAGTTTAATTTTTTTATATATTTCATATTTTTTGACCTAATATGTACCACTATTTCGATCACTAAACCAGTGAATCGGTCATGAATGGTCCGATTTTTAAAACTATGGTTGAACCATTTAGCTTATCCAGCAACTTCTCAATGATTGAAATGGGGAACTTGTTTGGTACTGTTAACTTGTTAAGGGTCCTGTAATTTATGCAGAACTGCTAGCTGCCATCTTTCTTTTTTACTAGGAATAGAAAATGGACTGTGACTTGGTCGAGTTATCCCAACTGTTATCATTTCCCAAGTATGCCTTTCAGTTTTGTCCTTTTTCATTTGTGGGTACTGATAAGGCCTCACATTCACTGGGGAAGTCCTTGAAAGCAACAATATTCTATTGTTGAAGGATCAGGTAGGGGAAATCCCTTGGGCCCCTCCATGACTTGTGGAAATCTGAACTCTTAAATTTGTTGATGAATAACAATAGGCCGAGGAAGCTCCCTTATCTTTGCTTGCAGGGCACAACACTCAAGCAAAATTCTGCCACCTTGGTGCGAATAAGGGACTTCAACAAACTTGGGATTTGCAAAGATCCACCTCTCCTCTTAGTGTCATGGACTCATGGGAGTCGTCCCCACATGGAATTTCATCAACAAAGACCTCCAATTGATTTGCATTGTCCCCAATTTCTCTGGCCACTACATACCTAATTTAACATCGTCATGACACCCCCAACTCGAATGGAAGGAAATTTTCAATTAACTCAATTTTGGGCAGGGTGAGTTTAAGTTTGTTGCAGATGCCCTCTGCTTGCATTAGACTCTGGCAATCCTAGCCTTTGCACTACTTCTCGAGCCACGAAAGGTCGCACCACAATCGACCAACAAAATTGCCAATTCTCTTTGAATGGAGCCACACAACTTCATGGTTTTTTGAGTTGTGAACCCGATAATAGAATTCATGGACAATTCCACCAACCCCTCCATTTCCTTTGCTGCACTACCCCTTTCCTCAACAGAATATATAATTTCTTGCTACGGAGCCCGCAAAGGAGTTGTGGATACTGTAGTACGAACATCAAATGTTGGATATCTCACGTGTAGACTTGTTGAAGTAGTTCAACATATTGTTGTACGTAGAACAGATTGTGGCACCATTCGAGGTATTTCTATGCGTCCTCAAAACAGGACGATGTCGAAACGAATTTTTATCCAAATATTAATTGGTCGTGTATTACCAGACGATATATATCTGGGCTCAAGGTGCATTGCCACTCGAAATCATGATCAAAGTTTTATCTTCCTCTTTAGTGATTTCCCCGACACCATCCACCAGGAGTACTTGTAGTCATGGTTGATCAAGATTCTACTTAAAATTGTTAAGGATCATTATCATCGAATCGTAAAATCGGATCGTAGGATTTTAAGGTCCTACAAATATCACACCCCGATAAAATTGTATGCTATGAAGTAATTGAAGTTAAAAAACACTAAAAATCTCATTCTTAAGCTCTTATTTGATCACCGCTTAAGATGTAGCCATGAAAAAAAATTACGGTTACGGTCGTGATGTCGCAATATCATAGCGTCTCAGACGATAAATCATACGCTGCAGTTGTTGCGACGTGATTTATTATTATTTTTCACAATATGCATCTAACTCTTATTTTTCAGTTATTTAGATTGAAAAATACACTAATTAGTGTCCTTAAGCATATTACAAGCATTTAGATGACAAGTTATATGTTAAAGAGTACTCATGACATGACATCTGCCTTATATTGAATAATGAAATAGGTTATTGAATAGTAGGTATGAAATTTATGAATGACTACATTTTTGCAATCCAATGTGTTCATGGTACTTGTATGATCAATGAATAAATCTCAAATATTATGCTTTTTTTATATTGAACCATTTTTGGTAACATATTATCTAATACATACATAATTATCATCTATATTTCTAACATATTTAAAATTAGTTACCGTTGCACACATATATAATAATAATAATAATTTAATATCCATATTATATAACACATGAAATTGCTTTGCATCAAATTTTATTTTGAACCATTTTTAATAGCATATTATTATATATATCTTCACATATACAGTAGTATAAGACTATAAGTTGAAAATCCATTAAAGTTTATTACATTTATTTATACCCACGGACACACACATATATGTAAATACATCACATTTAAATATAATTAAAATCAGCTAAAGTTCATTACATTTACATCATATAGTTATATAACGTGAGACTAACAATAAAATAAGTGCAATATGGCATCACCCAAGCCTAATCTAATTACCAAAAAGAAAAAACAAAAGAGGAAAAAAACACTCAATTAAATTCTCGGCAAAGCTAGGAAGCTGGCAGCTACTTAACTTTTCAAGTTTTTTTTTTTTTTTGTTTTTTTCTTCAATGGTATGCATGCATACAACATACTTTCCAGCTCTTGCCTATTGCAATTTCTTCAAGTAATAAAAAACTAATTACCTCTACTGGTCTACTCTCGTCTCGAAACCAGCAGCCAACGGGTAACTTGTAACACTTATAATATTTATTTTCAATTTCCCACTCATCCCTCCTGCTTCTACTCTTACTTCAGTTCTCTCTCTCTTAATTCCCAAGAGCAGCAACAGTGACATCTAGCAAATCTTCAGGCTGTTTTATTCTGAAAATTAAAGACTACTCTCTACCTCTCAACCGGTGATTTGCCCACATTTTCACTTCCTAAACTCAATTTAAAACAAAGATTACAAAAAATTGAAGAAAAAATGGAAGTGTGTTTACCTGATTTCTTTGCCTTAAACAATAAATCTGGCACTCTCTTTTAAGTTTCAATTTCATGTCCACCAGTTTAGTACCTATCAAGTATCACTTCCAATTCCAGGTACTTGTATTGCTCTCGAACTTCTCTGGCACTAATTTAATTTGAAGCATGTGAATTGAATTTTCTAGATGTTTTTGTACTTTATTTTACACATTATTCCTGCTTGGAATATTTAGAATCATGGGCATACTATTCATCTAATTAGTCGTCATCCTTTTTCTGTTTGGTCATACCTGAGAATGTACGACTTTGAATGTTCACTGTGTAGTTTGTGAGTACTTCAGTGGTTGAGATATCGGTAATATTTCGGTTGATATCTGATTTTTTGCCAATATACCAGTGATATATGTGTGATTTCTGCTGTGTCTCATTTTGCTGAAATTTCATTCTGATGCCGCGATGTTTTGGCCGAAATGCAACGTCTCACCTGATATTTTTTTTTGTATGGTTGTAGCAATTAAGAAACAACACTAACTGTTAATTACATGCATACAAAAAAAATTGTTATATGATCATGCATACAACCAAAGTTAACATCACAAAATAAAATAAAAAAGATTATTCTAAATTAAATAGAAATTAGTAAACAAATGATATACAAGTTTAATATATTTATTTTATTCTACATTCAGAATTTAGATTTTGTGTAAGTAATTTTTTTTTCTAACAATTAATTTTGCTAATATTTCTCTCGTGCTTCTTTTGCATTGGTTGGCGTTCAATATATAGTATGCACTAAATAATAGGGTTAGACTCCATTTGGATTGGGGTGAAAGAAGGTTAATGGAGGTAAATGAATTGATTCATCTTGTTTGGATATCAGGTTAATAATTTTACTTGGGTGAATCAAGGTTAATGTTTCACCTCCATTCACCTCGATTAACCTCGTTTTTATTAACCTCCGATTTTTGGGGTAACAGAAGTGAAGGTGAAAGAATAAGTAAATTTTTGACTTGATAGGACCAAAATACCCCTCAATATAACTTATTTATTTAATACAAGGATATAAATATCATTTGTTTTATTATTTAAATCTTCATTCACCTTAATTTAAATGAAAATTTTAAAACATTCACCCCGATTCACTCAGGTTAGGTTAATATCATCTAAACAGCATTTTAAAATATTCACCCCGATTCACCTCCATTCCCTTCACCTAGGTTAATTTTTAATGTTTATTCCTATTACCTCGATTCACCCCAATCTAAATGGAGCCTTAAGGTTTAGAGTGAGGGAAAAAAATATAGTAGGAATAATAGAAAAAAATAGATTTTAAGATAAATAGATAAAAAATTATTGTCAATATGAAGAATTTTATGATTATACCTAGGATCATAAAATTCTATCTTCTATCGTAAGATTTTAATCCTAAACAAATTTGTAAGATTATATCATAATTCTTCTTTCTTAAGATTCTATGTAAGATTGTGGATCCTTTAGTGACTTTTGAATCGTAAAATCATAATAACCAGATTGGAAGTTTAACAACTATCCTTGCTGTGTCTTGTTCTCGCAGACATGGCCTAGACTGAACTCGTCATTGCAGCAGAAGCACAAACCTAACTCTTGCTGGTGCTGTTCCTCAGTGTCTGTCAGTTTTTTTGAACCCAGAACCTCGTTGTTCCCTGTATTTGCAGCTGTTGTGCTTGATTTAACCATGGAATTAAAATTATGTCAGGTAGTGACGAGCACCCGTGTTGACTTAGCAGAAGAACCCTCATTTTGATTTGAATAATACTGATCCATGTTCTCTGACTTGGATCCAGTTCCACCCGATTCATTATTTCCAGCCTGTAATATCCTATTCTTATCTTCAATCATTTGGGCTGAGACCATAATTTTGGACAACCGGCTTCATCATCCTTACTTTCGCCCCGATCGCTGGCTTGAGTTCATGGAGAAAAGTACTTTTGAGCACCTTGTCTATCACGCGCCCCTGCAATGGTGTAGCCAGAAACTCAGAATTCGCCAGAAATTCTTCGACCATTGAAGTCTAACAAATGGAGAGAAATGTCTCACAAAGTGATCCCTCATGCTTGAATCGGAATCGAAGAAGGAAGGTTTCCTTGAATCCCCACCACAACCCAAACTTTTTTCCTTCTCACATGTATGGAAACCATGCCAAGGTTTTCCCCTCCATGGCCACTGCCACTGCATCTAATTCACTCATCTGATTGAGATTGAAGTATTGTTCAGTCCTGACTAGCCACCTGTTGGGATTGCTGCCGTTGAAGGTGGGTAATTCCAGCTGCCTCGCCGGTCAATACTCTAATCAATGGCTCTCCAATTCTGTGGCTGTGCGAAACTCCTCATAGGCAGGAGGAGTAGTTGACTCAAACGCGTCACTGGTTTTCCAATCCTTCATTGCAGCAGATGACGAGCTTACGCCACCGTTACTTATCATTATTTGATCCTACTTCCCAAGAACTTCACTCATGGTCTTCTTCAAGGCTTGAATCTGTTTGGTATCTTCCCTCACCATCGCAATATATTTTTTCCATTCTTCCTGAACCAAGTTCAACTTCTCCTCCAGAGCCTCAACCTTCTTTGTGCCATCTCTCCTAGTCATGACTGCCTTGATACCAGTGTTTGATATCAGAACGAAGCACAGGAAACGAGCACAGAAATAAATACAACAGAAGAGTACTGATCTATAGAGAAAAGGGAAGGATTGTATAAATGATAGGGGATTAGTACGGCCAGAAGTTCAAGGCCCTGGTACCTCCCAATTCACTCATAATCCTTCCTACCTTTCCCCTTGTCTATTTCTTTCTAATATAGGCAGGTGACAGCATGCCCTGGCCCATGACTCAGCATAGCAGAATAACAAACATACATAGTCTAGACTCAGCAAGGGAAATACTAATAACAACCCAGCTAATAATGAAGGAAATAACAGAAATGCAATTAAGCTAAAAATAAGAGTAACCCCAAGTGTAATGAGCAGCAGAACAGTCTTATTTCCAAGTTTCTTCCTCCCTTCCACACATATGTATACTCGATTAAAGGTCTATGACATCCATCCTTATTTGCAAACGTCCTTCTATATTAAACATATCTGATATATATAACTCCCAGTTTCTTACTGTTCAATTAGCCTTGGTGCACTCAATAACAATAAGGATTGCATCAAGGATTTGTGTTTCTTTTGTGAAGGCATCTAGACTGCTGGAAATCAGATTTCATGATGAAGTCAATTCCTTCTCAACTTGTAAGTGCAAATCACAATTGTAATCAGTAGATAATATTCAATATCTTTGGTCCCAGGCTTTATTGAGAATGAGGATAAATAAAGCCATAAAGATTTTTTCCAGTATAACAAATTCTTTTACATCTCTATATCCTTTCAGTGCAATGCAATTGGAGAAAAGCCAGTCACCTGCTCTGGACTGGGCGTTATCTCCCTTGTTATCAACGAAAGTTTTCTTAGTTCCCTCCTCACCGAAAGGAGGTGGTGAAATCCCATGTCAGTAAGCATCTTCTGACCAAAAGGTTCTTTCTAGAGAAGAACTCTTGGATCCCATCCTTATATATTTTATGCTGCAATCAAAATTCTGTCAATACTATAAAACCCAAAGGCACCACTGAGAGCATCTTCTGTTTGGGATCCTTCCCCTTGTGGAGCCTCAGCCACATTCGACTAAACTGTCAAAAGTGAAGAAGGGGCTTATGGTCAGATTTTAACTTTCTATATGAATGTTATTAGTAATTACAATGTGATACAATCATACATGAGTTTCTTGGTTGGAAGGGCTCATGTCGGAGGAACTTGATGCGTGGTGGAATCGATGGTTTAGTGAATGACCCATTTATGGATGAATAATGATGTAAATAACACTTGTTGGTAGGGTTTGGGTTAAAAGTTTAATAATGAACAGATATTAGGTATGGATATGAATAAAGAAACACATAAATCAATTTCTTCACTAAATAACTCTTGTATTAAATTACATAGAATTAATGTTTCTTAATTTATCAGAACCACTGTACCACTACCATATATTACTTAATGTGGACGACCAGAAAACTTAGTACTTTTGAAAGAAAGGTGACCACGCTTCAAATTCTTGTATTTTATTTATAAAATGATCATATGCTTTTGAGCAATTGACATGGGATGTCTACCCTTAGATGTTTCAAAATTTCATTGGTACCTTGAATGTTGGGTCATTTTTTTGATTAGTGGGATGTTTCTTGCCCTTTTATATCTTGTCTCCCTTCTTTAATCTCCTCTTTTTTTTCCCCCACTATGTCTTTGCCCCTGTTTATATAGTTTATTATTATTATTATTATTATTATTATTATTAAATTCCAATTAACTGCTGCCCCTGAGCAATTACAAGTGGCTATTGAATTACACAAACATGAAAGTGATTTTATTATTAGCTTTCATGCCTTCTTGATGATGTATGATGCTCTTCCACATGTGCATGCTCTACGAGTGCAACCAGACATAGTATCCCTTTCTAGTATGCTTATAGGTCTTCAGTGTATTTCTTTCTTTATATTTTATATTGTTTTCTCCCTGCCGGACTCACTTGTGGAAATTGGCTTTCAGTGAAGATAAAATATAGTAATGTAATGAATTTTATTGAACTCATTAGTTCAGTAGTTTAGCAGAGCACCCCACTATATGATGGTGGTAAATGATAAAGAGAGAAAGGGGCAGTCAAACTTAAATAAGGAAAATTCAAAATTTTGTGGAGAAAAATGTAGATGAGCATGTGGATGACAAAAATGCTGAGATCTGGAGATCACAAATAGGTGGAATTTTCTAACCGCTGCTGATTGTAGAAATCATGCACATGAGGTGACTTTTCAAGGAGATAGCCATTGCTTGACAACTACCTTAAATTTAAACCATGACTCACTGTCTCTTTATGTGATGGTATTTAAGGAAATTTCTCTTGTTTTAATGATATCCTTGTATTTGCTTTGAGGTTATAAACCTTGGAATTTTGTTGGCAGGCGCCATCCAAATCCAAGTAGGGAAATGCTGGAGCCTTTGTTACGCACTGCTGCTGCTGTTGGTCTTGATTTAGATATTTCTTCATCCAAGGCTCTGGCCGATTCACTTGATCAAGCAGTTGTAAGCATCATTCATGGAGGCTTGTTTGTGGTCATAAATTCTTAATGATCTAATGTGGCTTCTGTTCTGTTGATTTCCCTAACTTTTTTTTTTTTTTTGCATGGCATCTGTCTTATTCTTCCTCTATGTAGAATGGCAAGTCCTTACTCATTCTTGGTGATGATTTTTTTTCCCCTTCTGCTTACCATCCTTTCTTCTTTTACATTGAATATTGATCAGCGAGATGATCCATATTTCAACAAGCTCATTCGTATTTTGGCAACAAGATGCATGACGCAGGTAGGACTGTAAGATCCCTTGCCCAATGTTGGACTCTCTCTTATTCTCCTTTACTCTGCTTGCAGGACACTCTAAATTGTTTTCCTTTTGTTAATTTACAAATATAGGCAGTTTACTTCTGTAGTGGAGACCTAAGTCCTCGAGAATACTCCCACTACGGGCTTGCAGCACCTCTCTATACACATTTCACATCTCCTATTAGGAGATACGCTGGTAATATGAAAACCTGAGTTTCTTTTGGAAAATTTATTCAAATAGAAGGAAGAAATGAAACGGCATTATCAGATTTTGTCTTCATCTATCTTATGTTTATTAATAATTTGTTCATAATCCTTTTTTATTTTTATTTTTTTATTTTTTGTGTTTTCAGATGTGGTTGTGCACAGATTGCTTGCTGCATCTTTAGGCATAACTAAGCTTCCAACAATCTTCCAGGATAAGGCCCAACTTTCCAGTACTGCTGACAGTAAGTGATTGGATTGCAAGTGCAGTAAGAAGTACACATTATTTTTTAAACTTATATTATTTACCTTTTGTGAAAAATGAAAGATCAATATTCTCCATGAGGTGAAAGCTTTTTTTGTCATTGTGAAAGGAATGTGATTATTAAATGTGAAGGCTGACCTTCTATCTTGATTCCTGAACCTTGCTGGGATGCCATTACTGTAAGTCTGGAAAATGGTATTTCTAATCAGAGTGTTGCTTTTTCATAGGAGTGCACTGACCTGATAAATGGAGTCTTTATGGGGATGGGATTTTTTTTTTAGCAGTCCACCCCATAGGTGTAGTATGGAAACCAATAATTTGTGCCTTCAAAATTTAGTATGTTAGTGGGGGGTTTTGATGAGACAATATTCATTCCTTCATGACCTATCTTCTAAGCTTTAGCAATTATGGACCTTGCTGTATCCTGACCTGTTTCCTTCATTGTTTCTCTGAGTACTCTTCACCAAAGTGATAATGAGATGCAATTTGCTTCGCAGAATTTTTATAGATAATAAAAAGTGAATTCCTGGAATTGAAGAATCCAATGATAATTGGGGTGATAAAGAAACCAGATATTTGGGAAGATGTCCTTAACCAAAATTATGGAGAACTTTTAATTTTTGATTGGTAAATATTTATTTGCTTTGAAACCACCAAAAGAGATTACAAAGAATACTATTCATCCGACTGAGAAGGGATTGGTGGGCAGAAAGTCTCACAAATGATTTATGAGAAGAAAGTTCCTCAACTCGTGTTGCTAACTCTCTACCAAATAGTTCCTACATCCTATGTAATAGGGATGAAGGGCTTGCGGCTTGATGGAAGAGCTTTGAGTTCCTCTTCCTCCAAATATGATAGACACTGCTGCAAAGATAGGTCTCAAGGCTGCCTTCTTTCCTTTGAATCTCTACCTACTCTCTTCATCCGTGCTATCACTTGATCCCAATTTGATATGCTGAATACTCTTTAAATTATAGACAAAATCGTTATCCAGGTTTCGGCAGGGTAAGAGCAGTAGAAAAATAAATGCTGAAAAGATTTGTCACCGTTATTAGCTATGCTGTTGAATGTTTAGTAGCTAAAGATACATCCACAAAAATCTGCATTATCTTTGTCCGTATGAACGCTCAGAATAATTCTAATGTGGTTTTAGATTTACCTAATTTTAGGCATTTTGGTAAATGCATATTAGGTTTGTCCGTCTAATGTCTCTTACTACTGGTGCAAATTAATTCAATACTTTGCCAACTATTTTGTGCCAGCATTTAATACCGGTGGACCTTGTCTCTTATGTGGGCTGACACAAAACTGTTATTAATGAAAAATATGATTTAATTGTACGAACAGGAATAAAAATGTTCTCTATTGGTTTATAAAAGTAAAACAGGTTCTGGCACCAGAGTGCTACAGACCCACTACAATCTCACTGAGAAGATATTTAACTCTTAAAAAGCTAACTGCATCTACCCCGTTTTTGACAGCTTAACTTATATTCCCTTTATTTTTAGTAAATAAATTACTCTCTTCATCCTAACCTCTAACACTACAACCACCACCACCACTTCCCTTTTTTCCTGCACTCCCCACTCTGTACGCGTCTCTCTCTCTATCCTACTCTGGGGAGAGATTTTGGATAGAAATTCTGTGTTGATTTCCCAAAGGTTAGCGTTGATGCTTTTTCTTATGGATTTTCAAGTTCTTTGGTGCATAATTACTGAGCTTGTGTCCAAGAAAAGAGAGTGAGAATATGGGTATGGGGGCGAGAAAGCCAGAGAGTAGGATGGGGGGCCGGGGAGAGAGAGGGAGTGACGCAAGGGGGAAGAGAGCAAGAGAGGTGGTGACAGTGATGTACGATGGTGCTGTGTTAAAGGTTTTGATTGTTAGCCTTAAAAAATAGTTTTTAGGTATCTACTAGGTGCCACCGTGTTATTTTAAAATTTTGCAGCTCAATACCATAAGGGTATTTTGCCAAATTTTCTTCCTTCAATGGATGGGTATAATGTCACCAAATTCTTGAAGGTAAGGATGTTTCTGATACTAAAAAAAAAATCCAGGGTTACCCGATAGGAAAGTATCAAACACAAGGGCATTTTTTGTAATAATATAAAATCTACTGCTTAACACACTGATGATAGACCCAACATATTTCCAGTATCGTGGGTCATTGTTGTTGTGCATCAGAATGTTTGTACCTACCTGCAATAATCTGGCATTAAGTAAAGGGGAAAAGGCCATCATGAAGATAGTGTAAGGGAAATTCTGAAGATTTAAGGTATGAAGCTTGTTTTACTTGTTCTGGTTATTAGGCCCTTCTGGTTGATACTTGGTATCTTCTTATTCCCCCTGGTGGTCTGGGTATGATCAACTACTTCGTTTCATGTATGATTTTCATTCTTTTTAATTGTTTGATCTCTTCATCCTGTCATTGAGCATCTCAATTGCCAAGTGAGAATCAAATGATTCACGTTCTCTTTGTTTTTTTTTGGGGGGGGGGGATAGAGGAGGAGAAGAAAGAAGAAAGAAGCATGTCATGGTGTACTTATGATAAGCTACATGGATGCACAGCTGTGTTATTGACAATCTTTTCCATGTGGATTCATTTTCACTGACTTTCTGTCTGTTTTATTCTGCCATGCTTGTCCAATTGTGTTCCTTTTCAGGTTTGAATTATCGCCACAGGAATGCTCAAATGGCTAGCCGTGAATCCGTTGAGCTCCATACACTGATTTACTTTAGGCAACGGTATGCTAATTTTCAGATTTGTAATCCTCTACCCTGTTAACCTTCGACTCCGGTATGGGTGATAAATTTACTTTCCTTCTGCAGGCCCACAGATACTGAAGGAAGAATAGTGAAGATAAGATCCAACGGATTCATTGTCTTCATTCCTCAGTATGTTTTCCTCGATATTTGTTTTCTTTCTTTTTCTACAACGTTACATATGAGTCGATTTGTCATTTCTGTACATGAAGGTGTACAAGAGGCTCAAATTATTATATTTTAGATCCATAACTACTAAAGTAGTTTCACGATCACTTCTCCAGCTGTGTAGCTGCTGCAAGTAAGCTGTAATGAGATTGAAAAGATAACTAGATCCATTGTTCCCATCTTGTGTTGAAGCATTGCCTTGTTAATTAGCGATCTTGTTACTCATGCGTAGGGTTGTAATGATCGTTAGAATTGAAATTCTATCTATAATTGATAAGGGTCTTAAAAATCGAATCGTAAAATCAGGTAATAGAAAATCCCATAATTAAAGTTTAAAATTATTAAAAAAACTTATTTTTAAGTTCTTATATGGAAATAAGTAGCAAGTAACACAAATTGTCGATTATATATATGCAAAAAATGTTGTTTTATTAATTATGCATGCAAACAAAGCAACAATACTATAAAATAAAAAAGATAAATAGAATTTAGTAAACAAATAATATCACAAATTTAATATATATGTTTTTTATTTTGCATCTAGAGTTTGGACTTTTCATGAGTTTTTTTTTGTTTTGTTTTGTTTTTGTTTCAACAATAGACTTTCCTAATATCGCTCTTATTTCCTTCACATTGGTAGGTGCTTGATATATAGTCTGTAGACTCTGTACAAAGTAAGAAGATTAAGGTATTGGTTAGTAAAAAAATATTGTAGGGATGAGAGGGAAAATAGATAAAAAAAATTAGTTGATATGGAGAATTTTACGATTCTACCCAGAATCCTGAGATCCTTCGTAGGATTGTATGTTGCTATCACGATACTTAATGATTCTATCTAGGATCGTGTATTCATTTAGTAACTTTTGGACCGTAGAATCTAAAGATTCGGATTGAGGGTTTAGCAACTATAGTTGTACAATCTACTACCTTGATGGGATAGAGACGGATAATTTTGTTTGGATGGTTCAGCACTTCACAGTTTATGCCTCTGATCGAGAACTTTCTTCTCGAAATTGGCATTCACACATATTTGCAATTTGGCTCCTTTCTTCTATATGATTATAAATGCTGCTTCAATGAGAAATGTATCTATCAAATCAGCGTTGTACACATGTTTCTTAGTATACTTCCAGTTTGGTTTGATTCACTCATCTAATCCCCGAATGCCCAAGGACCAACTAGATCTAAGACCATTTTTCAAACATTAAGTGAACTATTCCAGCCTGAAGCTCCCAGGTTTATTTGGTCTTTTTTTTTTTTTTTGGGGAGATTGGCTTCAGCTATTTTTGTTTTGCGTGGAATATTAATTGGTCTAATGCAAATAATCTTTTGTAGGTTTGGCATTGAAGGTCCTGTTTACTTAACTCTCAAAGGTGAAAGCGGAGGGGGAGATTGGGTTGTGGACGAGCACAGTCAGAAAATTAAGAAGACAGACGGAAGCATTTCTTTCTGCATTCTTCAGCCTGTGAGGATCCATTTGGAAGTGGTGGAACCTCAGCCCAATAGGCCGAAGCTTCAGCTGACTCTGATCTAAATAATACATAATATTTGTCGAGCATATGCCGGATTGAGTTGAAAATGTAGTTCAACTGTACAAATCATCGAAAGCGTTGTTTTTAATTCTAGTGATCGGGATTGTTTCGTAGTTCTACGGCCAGGATAAATCTTATTTTGGAAAGCCGACGGGCCGACGTGATCGAAGGAGGTGCATATGTTATATGTATGCAACCTCACACATTATCTGAGCTAGGAACTAGTGATTTGGCTTTCGTTCGTTTTAATTTATTTTAGGGAGCTTCGGAGTTGAAGCATAACAGTATATTTCTTTGTCGGACATTATTTGTTACCGCAGAACAAATTTGACAGGACGTCATAATTACATAAATATCAGAGGTAAGGGTCTGTTTTCATATTCTATGTCTTGCAGCTATGATATAATCTTTAAAAAATAATAAAAAATAAAAACTATTGTACTTGTGTGATCATTATTATTGAGATATTTTTTTTTTCAGAAAGGAATCTCGATTTGCTTTAATTCTGAAATTAAAATGAGAAACATGTGTCATCGTCGGAGTCCATGATAAACTGAAGTTGATTGTTGAGCAATACCGATCATCGATTGCGAGTCATATGCCCTGATTTCAATGTGTACTGGACTCTAAAACACGCAGGCCTTGTTTGTCTATTTCACATAAATTTGTTGAAGCAAAACATTGTTGTAATAGTATAAGTAGCAAAAAGAATAAAAAATTTACAAAGTAAATATATTAAATGAATTAAATTTGTAAAAAATACTTACCAAAAACGTTGTGCTTTGAATATAATTGCTAATCTGAAGTGAACTATGGCTGAATTTTTGGTATAATTTTATATGTCGGTTCACTTTTAAAGTTAATATATTCACTTTCAAGGTTAATACAATCATTCTTTGATCTCGTACACTTAAAGATTGAAGAGTATGAAACTGTAGAATTTTGTTTAACAAGTGTAAAAAATGGATGTTTTTGAAAGTGAAAGAATGCTCGATTTTTCGGCTTAAAATTGATATGAGCTGATTTCTATAGAATTGATCAACCAACAATGCACATTGTGCATAACGCTCAAAGTAGAAAGAAAAAAGAAATGACCAAACCGAGTAAAGAAGAGAAGAGACAAATAACATAAGAGTTTTAGTAAAAAGAATGTCAGGTTCAGGCCTGTTAGAACCATCACCCACCCGCGCAACCTAGCCTTATCGGTCGGTCGGACGATGGCAGTGGGCACGCTTGCGGGGTATTAGGTTTAGCCCATCACCAATAAAAAATAACCCATATCGATCAACTCAAATACTAAGGTATGGTGATATTTATGTTGAGAAATTTTTTTCTTCCCACCAATATGGGATAAGGAAAAAACTCACTTCAACATAAAAAACACAATTTTTTTTTTAGTATTGTCCAACAATCCCCCACAAAAGATAAAATAAAAACAAACATAAAAATAAAAACTGAGCAAAGAAGGTATAACACTTGAGTATCAATGTCACAAGGATTGAATTGATACGTAGTGAAGTAAGGCAACAAGCGTGTCCAGGGAGTGAATAAGTCTTGAACTACCTTGATTTTGATTAAGACCTCCCCAACACACATCTAACCTAGAACTCTATAATTTTTTCTATAATAAAGAAGCACTTTTAAAGGTCATGCGCACACCTTGGGCACTCATGAGTGCTCTATAAAGATATTCTTAGTCTTTTATAGAAGGTGGCTCCACCTTCACACTCATCTATATAAATCCATCGATTGCGTCTCACAAGCACTACCATACAAGGTTATGGATTCATTGAGAGCATAATAAGGCTCAATCTTATTTATGTTTAGAGGCAATTTCATCAAGTCTGTCTCACTAGGACCACCCAAAATAGGGATATGAAATTCATGTAGAGGCTAAGCTCTGTTTAATAAAGCACTATCACTTGCCAAAGGGATGGAAATATATTGCAATAGAGTAATCATATGGCTTCATTTGACAACAAATGGTATCCATCTTAATTCCCTTAATTCAAAGGCTTAAGCCTCATCCCACTTGATGATTCGAGGATAAATCTCCTCGTTAGACCCTTCATAAGATATATGCTAGATTTCACTTTTATTTCATGAACTCTAAGGAGATCACACTGTTTCTTAATAGTTCTCTTACAAAACTTTGTCTTATACAAATATTTTTCCTCTTACCATTATATATATATATATATTATTCTTAGCAACACAAACAATTACCTGTGAATCACAATGTAAGGAAACTAGCACATTTGGTTTCCTCCATAATGGCACAAGTCAACAGGTTTCTTAGCCATCTTGCATTTTGACCGGCTAACTCAAGAGCAATATACTCTAGCTTCATCGTAGACCGAGCAATACAAGTTTGCTTAGTAGGCTTCCACGACTCAACTCCTCCCATTGTAAAAACATATCTATTGGTGGAACTAACTTCATCGTTATTTGAAATCCAATTAGCATAAGTAAATCTTTATAGTACAATAGGAAATTTATAAAAATACAAACATCAATCCTTAGTACCCTTAAGGTATCTAAGTAAAAGAAGTGCAATCTAATGATCTCTATCTAGTTTGTGAGTATACCCACTCATTTGACTCATAATGTAACACTTCCAAAATTCACTGCCGAAAAATTTCGTTTTATTTAAAAGAGTTAGCGGAAGCAAATTATAAAACTGTGAATTCTGGAGATATTACCGCCACACTTAGGACCATATCGGTTCACTCCTACCATTCTAGTACCAAATGCTAAGGCTAAAAGTGTAAAACACAATTTACAAACCATATTTAAATCAGAGTAGCGTAACAAACCATTTACAAAAATAAAATCCACCAGTGGTGGTTATAAAAACGAGGATTACATTGAAACCAAGAGTTAAAAGGGAAATAACAAAACCTATCAAATTTCAGACAATCTTTACGCTCTTTCCCGTTACCCACTTGAATAGTACCTGAAAAAGGACCTGCAAGGAAGACTACCCATTGAATAGGCAGGGGCCCCACGAATGAAACCATTCAGTACTCTAGTACTAAGTAACCCTTTAAAAACACACTTAAAAGTAGGCCCGTAATGTAACATATGATACAAAGCTATATACATATATAACAAGATGTGTATGCATAACATTCACATAATTAATATTCACATCCTTAACAAGTCCATCAAACGTTAATGAGTCATAATGCAAAATCGATATTTTCGAACCTTAAGTCATGTCATAGTACAAAATCAATATGTTCGAGCCTTAAGCCATTAGTCCATTATTATTCAATCATCTCTCAGATTTTATATCCATGTGAGTATGGAAACCCCACTATTATAGCCGGTGGACCAGTCATGGAGGGCAAAACGCTCATGACCACTATTATTCGCCGGTGGACAGGTCATGTAGGGCAAAACGCTCCTGGCCACTATTATTCGCCGGTGGACCGGTCTGGTCCCAGCTCACATGGCGTTTCACTGTAAGTGATTAGTATTTTTCCATAATTTTATTCACATCCATGACTGGTTTTATTGAGCTCGGGACCTCCACTATTATTGCCAGTGGATCGGAATATATATCAACATCATCTAGGGCAACATGCTCCTAGGCCACTATTATATCTGGTGGATCGGTACTCATAATCATTTGCCAGGGCATCACGCTCCTGGGCCACTATTATATCCAGTGGACCGATACTTATAATCATATGCCAGGGCAACACGACCACTATTATAACCGGTGGATCGGTACTCAATATCATAATTCAATTGAGCCTGACTCATTAATCTTTCACTTTCATAATTAATGTTTTCCTTTTTTTAATCAGAACAACAATTCCATTTATTTACCTCGAACGGGAGATCAAGAACTCGGGATACAAAGGTATGTCGGTCGTATTGGTGCATACAAGCTACTCAATACCATTCAACCATCAACCCAGGGACACAAATGTACCCTGGTCGCACTAGTGCATAAAGCTATTCAGTACCCTACTGACAAGGACACCTAATCCATAAGTATGCATACCCTCTACATAGGTCCGTAGAGCTAGATAGAGTAAGATATACGACCTGGCTGGGGCACAAAGGCACACCAGCAAATACTAAAATAATCGTGGGTTAAACCACGTCTTTAGGATAGCGACCCCTAAAGAGCCACCATTCCCGATCTCGAGGTCTTTCACTTTAGGTATTAGTGTCTTAATTAAGGTGATCACGAATAGCACAACAATTAGGTGCTTATTTATTTTCGATCATTCTGATATCATTAGACATTTTTTATTCATACGGTTATCCAAGATAACACAGAAGAATCATTAAGGCTATCATAATCTCATCCAATTCTGATTCAGGATTTGTTCTCATGATACTTACTAATCGTCACATACTCTTACCTTACTATTCAGTGTTACTTGAGTCTTATTACGAACCTTCGGTGTCCCATCAACATGTTAGATATGAATTACTGATGTACCCCTTACTTGTATAGTTGTTAAGCCATCTCTTCCTTACTTGCCAATTTACCATATCACCCTTCAGATTGCATAATTACCAAATTACCCCTTACTCGGTTTAGGTTACCAAGTTATCTCCTACGCTTTTTAGATCACCATTCACCCTTCATAATTGTTACACTTAACATATTTCCCATTTGGTTGGTTAGATTACCGTATTACCCTTCTCCTTTGTTATAATTACTAAATTACCCTTAAGTTAGATAATTTACCAAATTACCCTTCTTCATCATCATGATTACTAATTTGCCCCTTTATTTGGTTAAGTAATTACCAATTTATCCTTTAGTTGGTTAAATTACCAAATTACCCTTCTCCATTATCATAATTACCGAATTGCCCATTTAGTTGGATAAATTACCAAATTTCCCTTCTGCAATCTCATAATTGCCAGATTGCCTTTATCCATTATTATAATTACCAAATTACCCTTATCCATTATTAAAATTACCAAATTACCCTTCTGCTGGTTAAATTACCAAATTATCCTTCTCCATTATTATAAATACCAAATTACCCTTCTCTATAATTAAAATTCCCAATTTACCCTTCTCCATTATTATAAATACCAACTTACCCTTTTCCATTATTACAATTACCAATTTACCCTTCTCCATAATTATAATTACCAATTTACACTTCTCCATAATTGTAATTACCAATTTACACTTCTCCATAATTATAATTACCAATTTACCCTTCTCCATTATTATAAATACCAATTTACCCTTTTACTTACAAATTACCGTTTTACCCCTTTACTACCAAAATTACCATAATATCCTCTTATTTATAAAAACTACCATTTTACCGCCTTACATCCAAATTTACCATATTACCCTTTTACTTGCAAATTACCATAATACCATTTCACTTGTAATTTACCATAATACCCTTTTACATCCAAAATTACCATTTGACCTATTTCTTACAAAATAACCATTTTGCCCTTCTCTTCCAAAATTACCATTTTACCCCCTTACTTCCAAAATTACCACTTTACCCTTTACTCCCAAAATTACTATAATACTCATTTACTTATAAAATTACCATTTTGTCCTTTACTTATAAAATTACCATTTTCCCTTTACTTATAAAATTACCATATTGCCATTTACCTCCAAAATTACCATAATACCCATTTTTCTTACAAATTACAATTTTATCCTTTTACTTATAAAATTATCATTTCACCCTTTTCTTCCAAAATTACCATCTTGCCCCTTGTTACACTACTTTTAATAAATTAACATCACTACATGGAATAGTAATATTAATACTCCATTCACAATATCCAACTCCACCAACTATTATATTTTAATGTAATACTTATTAGCACCCACACATATTATGCCATATTCTTGCACAAGACATATTACTAAAATACCCCTAGGGCTCACAATAATATTAATCATGCATTAATGATCACAATAACATAATATAGCATAGATAAGTATTTAACATATTCTCGAATAACAATTCTCCTTCTTTAAGCATTTCTTCCATACATGGCATATAAACTAGCACACTTTTTTTTTATTATCAATCAACATAAGAAACTACATATATTATATTAAACAACATATATCAAACATAATGACATATTAAAAAGCCTAATGTGCTAACATACGTTTATCCATGCGTTTAAGTGAGGTTTAACGATTACCTTAATTCCTGCAAAAATCAAACCTTACCGGTATCCTGGTTGAAGATTCAAGCTTTAGATAACAAAATCAACACCTAAAAGTAGTATCAAAACTTATCATATTAGAGATGAGAACCCAAAGCATAAAACTTTATAAAATTTAATTAATGAAACACTTAACATAAAATGCTATTATACCTTAAAAAATTTTGTACTAAAATACTAAGGCATGCTGCATGAGTAGTATGAGCTGTATGCAAAATAAAAAGGAGGAAGGCTCGAAGGGGAGTGAAGGAAAAGAAGTGATGGGCTATTTTCGGATTGGGGTCTTTAGGCTAGGAAAGGAGGTAGATGGGGAGGATTGGAGGCAAGGGAAGGGTGCAGGAGTGAAGAAGGGGTGTAGGTGGTGGTTGGGGATGGGTTGTTGGCGACCAAGGGGGTGGCGACGAGGCGGCAAAGTGGGCTGCAAGAGTGGACAGGGCTGAGAAGGAAGGAAAAGAGAGGGGAAAATGGAGGGGTGAGGGGGCTTGTTTCAGCCAATCGAGGTGTGGGGGTGGTAGAGCAGGTTGCAGGGAGTGGATGGTGGTTTGGGTGGCGGCAGAGGCAGCCAGACAACGGCAAACAGAGGGGTTGCATGGAGGTTGCCGAGAAGGGAGAAAAAAGGGGGAAAGAAGGGGGGGAAGGAGGAGCTACATGGTGGCTTGGGTGGTGTTGTGGTGGTGCAGGGCTGAGGTAGAGGATGGCAGGGAGTGGTGCAGGGGTTGGTAAGACGGTTGAAGCGGCGGATGGCGGCGGTGGTGCAAAATAGAGATGAAAATGGGAGGAGAAGAAAAGGAGAGAAGAGGGAGGTCAGGTAAGGTATGGAGTTAAAAAAATGGGGCAAGAAAAGGGCTGAAGAGGAGAAGAAAAAGAAGAGGGAGGATAGGGGTAGTGGACAGCTGATTGGTGGCATCGTTTAGGGTGGCAGGGTGGCAGTGAGAGGGAAGGGAAGAAGGGAAATGGAGGCCATGCAGGATGGGGTGTATGGTTGGCTGGTTCCAAAATGGTGAAAAAAAGGGACAGTAGAGAGAGAGAAAGAGAGAGAGGCAAGTGGTGGCAATGGTTGTAGGCTGTGGTGGCAGGCGTGCTCGAGGTGGCAGGCGGTTGTGGCGATGACGATGGGTTGGGGGCGTTGGATGGGGTGTAGAGGAAGAAGAAAGAAAGGGAAGGGGGAGCACCAGGTCGGGGGGAGAAAAGGAAGAGTTGGGCCAACCCGGTCGCTGGGGGGGGAAGGAAAAAGAAGGGAGAGGCTGGGGCTAGGCCAACGTGTGCAGGGAAGGAAGGGAAAGAAGGCGGCCCACGCGGGAGAGGAAGGAAGGAAGAGAGAGGGGGAGATGGGCTAGCAGCCCAGTCGTAGGGGGAAGGCTTGCAGGCCGGCCTGGCGTCCCAAAGAGGAGGGAAAAAGGAAAAAGAAAGAAAGAAGAAAAAGGAGAAAAAGGAGAAAGAAAAGGAAAGAGGGAAAAGGAAAAATAGGGAAAATAAAATAATTTAATTTATAAAATAATAAGATGTAATATTTTTGATGAATTATTTAATTTAATAATTTAATATATTGGTTTAAAAAGGATAATTTTAGTAAAATATTAGTTTGGAAAAATTATTTAAATAAAAAGAATATGATAAAATACCAAAATATTTATTTTTAATTTATTGAATATTCCTATCCAAATTTATATACTCAAAAATCCATAAAATAATTAAACTAAATAATTTTAAAAGCTATTTTATTTCAAATAAAAGCTATTTATTAAATTATATGTTTTCTAAAATTCTAGGGAATTACACATTACATATGTTATGTCTAGTATAGTTTATAAGGAACATCACACTACCTATGATGTTAGCATATCCCTCGTGTGAAACACTAGAACCTTGGATCTTTTTCAAATGAATGCTAGGATCATAGGGAATTTTTATAGGTAATTCATAATGACAATCAAACTTTTCTAGTATCATATCAACATAGTGTGACTAGCTCAAGGAAAATCCCTTATTAGTTTTTATCATTTTAATACCAAAAATTACATCAGCTTCCCTTAGATATTTCATATCAAAGTGAGAAGATAAAAATGATTTGGTTTCATTAACGACAATCACATTAGTACCAAGAAAAAAAATGTCATCAACATACAAATATATAATCACACAATCATGTCTAAAAATTTTTGAGTGAACACAAGAATCAAATCCATTTACCAAAATACTATTGCTCATTAAAGTTTGGTCAACATTTTCATATCATTGTTTAAGAGCTTGCTTATGGCTATACAATGGCTTTCTCAATCTACATGCTTTGTTTTTCTAACCCTCAACCACACATCCCTCCGGCTACTCCACATAAATATATTCTTTAAGGTTCCCATGGAAAAATGCAGTTTTAACTTTCATTTGATGAACTACAAGTCCATGAATAGCAACCAAGGCAACTAAAGATTGAATGGTAGTAATTTTAGTTATGGGAGAATAAGTATCGAAAAAATCAACCTCTTTCTTTTGTTTACAACCTACAGCTACCAAATAAGCCTTAAACTAGTCAATGGTTCCATTAGTTCTCAAATTTTTTAAAGACCCATTTGCATTTAATTGTTTTACTCCCCATAGGCATATCAACTAAATCCCATGTGTGATTATACATTATATAATCTAAATCATTTTTAATTGTTTCTTTCTAGAAACAAGCATTAATTGAAGTTACTACTTCATTATATGATTTCGGATATTCTTCAATTAAAATGTTAGATACAAAGTCCTTACTAATCCTATCTATACCACCATTCTCTAAAAATAAAAAAATAGTCACAAAATCAAGTCCAAGACTAGTTTCTATTCTATATCTTTTGCTTCTCTTAGGTTCACTAATAACATAATCATTTATAGTAATAGAGGGAGAAGTCACGGTCAAAGGCATAGGAGCAACATTAGAAGAACTAATTATATCACATGCCTTATTTTTTATGGGAAACACATTTTCACAGAACTCTACATGTCTAGATTCATAAATAAAATGATCACTTAAGCATAAGAATCTACAAGAATCATTGTTTTAAGCATAACCAATAAATACACAATCAAATGCTTTATCTCCCATGCCAGTCCTTCTAAAATCCAATAAGCCAACTAGACAACCCCACACTTTTAAACTTTTCATGTTAGGTGCAAAACTTTTCATATCTAAATTTTTATGAGGAACACGGTTCAAAATGTAAAAAATGGACAAAATAGCTTCCCTCCACATATGATCATATAAATTAGAACTCAAAAGCATATAATTCATCATATCTTTAGGAGTCCTAGTTTTTCTTTTAGCTACAACATTTTGTTGTAGGATATAAGGGGTACTAGTCTCATATATAACACCATGACCATCACAAAATTTCTTTAGGGTGCTACTTCCATATTCACCACCTCTGTTAGACCTAAGACTCTTTATCTTACAGTCCAACCGGTTCTCAATTTCTACTTTATATTTTAAGCACATACCTTAAATCTCATTTTTAGACCTAATGAGGTAAACTTTAGTATATCTCGAGTAATAATCAATAAAAATTACATAATACCATTTACCACCTCTACTCTCAGTGTTTTTAAAATCTGATAAGTCTGTAAGGACCGATTCAAGTAGCTCATTTGTTCTATTAGTAACATGTTTAAAAGGCTTTCTAGTAAACTTAGCTTCCACACAAATATAAAACTTCTTATAATTAATGTCCGTCACATTAATTAATTTCAAACTTTAAAGTTTGTTCAAGTAAGCTATGTTTACATACCCTAGCCTCCCATGCTAAAAGTCAACAGAATCACACAAATAAGCAGAACCACCAGAATTCATTTTATTTAAATCAAATGAAACAATGTTCAATACAAAGAAACCATCAATTAAATATCATTTTCCCATAATTACCCCATTTTTAGTTATTACTATCCTATCATCATCAAATGCAAGTTTCATTCCAACTTGAATCTATAAAATACTAGAAACCAAGTTTCTATGCAGGGAAGGTACAAATTGAACATCACTCAATGATAGTTTCTTTCCATAATAAAGTTTTAGAAGAACCTTCTCCTTGCCAAGGACTCCATATGTGGTTTGGTTTTCCATGTAAGCAAGCTTGCCCTAATCAACATCCTCGAATTGGCTGAACATTTTTCTACTAGCACACAGATGTTGTGAAGTGTCTATGTCTAGAATCTAATATGCCATGTTGTTCACCATGTTGACTTTGACCGCAACAACAATCACATCCTTAGTTTCAGCAACATTGACTTGATGAGTTGGAGGTGTAGGAGCTTGTTGAGTTTGGCTTCCTTGACCCTGCCTCTTGTAGCACTAGTAAGCCTCATGACTTGTCATCTCACAAATGTAACATGTCACTTTCTTCTTTTGCATCTTATTCCCCCTTTTTAAAGTTTGATGGATTCATTTATTGTCCCCTCTTGTAGGGAATATTTCCTTTTCCTTTAAACATATCTTTATCAACCTATACACAAATAAGTTAGCATCAACATAATTAACAACATTAAAAACACATTTATTTTTTTAGCCGATTGGTCTCTTCAATCCTCATATGACTGATCAACTTCGGCAAAGTCAACTCTCTTTTCTTATGCTTCAAGTGGTTCATGTATTCATTCCAAGAAGTTGGAAACTATTCTAGCAGAACATTAGCTTGGAATGTTTCACAGATCTTCATCCACTTAGCTACAACATTAGCAATCAAGTTCTCGAGCTCAAGTACTTGTTCCATGATGGGCTTGTTATAAACCATCTAAAATCTCAATAAGTTACCAACCACGTATCTCTTCATACTGGCTTCATAAAATCCATAAAGCTTCTTCACCAAATCACAAATATCTTTAGGAGAACCCACATCAAAGTAAGTATCGAACAACTTGTTTTTCATATGAGACAACAAGTGACCCTACACTATTTTATAATCCCTATCTTACTTATCCTTATCTTCCTTGTTCGATTTCTTTGGTGCAAGATTTATTAGAGTAGTAGTGGGAGTCGCTGCAACAATATCTTTCATAGGAGAATCAGTCATCAAAACATAATCAACATCAAGAGCTTCAAATAAAATCAATACCATTTGTTACCATCGATGGCAATTGGTGTCGTCAAGGGGTTTGACCTTAGACATATCACAAATAATTTTTGGAACAATGGTAGGCATATCACTTAGTACCAAAATGAACTTAGTATCAGAATCAACAAAATCAAAATGGTTTGGTAGACAAAATCAATGAGATCGAATTATCAATCACAAAAGTTGAGCATAATCAGATTACCAACAATTAATTACCTAATTGTAGCACTTAATCGAACAGAAATTATTATGTATACTAATATTAATTCCCTTAAAATTTTTATAATAATATATGTAGAAATATAAATTACATGGTAAATATATTAAATAAATTAAAGCTGCAAAAATACTTATTAAAAATGTTGTTGTGTTGTGAATTACAACCAGGCCTCTGATATAATCTCGTACACCAACTTTCAAGAAGTTAGCCAACGTGTCATTGTGAAGGAAACCAAATGTGCCAATTTTCTTGTATTGTGATTTACAAGTAGCTATTTTTGTTTCCAAGAACAGTATATAATGGTAAGAGAAGACATTTTTGTGTAAGAAAGGGTTCTATAAGAGAATTTTTAAGAAATGGTGTGATCTCCTTAGAGTTCGTCAGATCAGAGCAAAAGCTGGAAGATCCTCTTACGAATGGTCTAATGAGGAGAGTTATCATCAAATAGTCAAGGAAGGTGGTGCTTAAGCCTTTGAGTTAAGGAAAGTATGGTGGATACCATATTTGGTTAAACGAAGCCATATGATTACTCTATTGCACTACATTCTCATTCCTATGGCAAGGGGTAGTGCTTTATTAGGTAGAGATTAATTTCTAAATGAGTACATAGCCCTAGTTTGGGTGGTTTTAGTGAGACAGACTTGATGAACTCACTGCTAGACATAAATAAGGTTGATCATTGTTATGCTCTCAATGAATACATAGCCTTTTATGCTATTTTTTGTGAGACACGCTTAATAGATTCACCTAGATGAGTGTAAATGTGGAGTCGTCTTCCATGAAAGACTATGGCTATCTTGTTAGAACACTTATGAGTATCTAAGGTGTGCACATGACTGCTAAAAGCATTTCTTTATTAGTGTAGAAATTGTAGAATTCTATGTTCGACAAGTGTTGTGGGGGTCTCAATCGAAGTCAATAAAGTTCAAGACTCATTCACTCCCTCAATACGCTTATTGCCTCATTTCATTGTGTATCAATTCAATATTTGTGACATTAATACTTAAGTGTTATACCTTCTTTGTATAGTTTTTGTATTTGTTTTCATTTTGCCTTTGGTGTAGGATTGTTAGACAATTGCAAACTATTTTGTGTTTTTTTATGTTGTAGTGAGTTTTTCCTTGTCCCACATTAGTGGGTAGAAGCTTTTCTCAACATAAATATCCTCCTACCTACCTTAGTGTTTGAATTAATTGATATGAGTTGTTTTATAGTGGTGATGGGCTAAACCTAATACCACACATGCACGACGCTCGTTGTAGATGTCTGTCTGAGCGATCGGGCTAGTGCGTTATGGTTCCAGCAAGCTCGGGCCCAACATTCTGAAATTTTTATTTCATTTTCCTCTTCTCTTGTTTACTCAGTTTGATTGTTTCCTTTTTCTCTCCACTTTGAATGTTTCCAACATTACGCACAACGTGTATTGTTGGTAGCTCGATTCTTTAGGGATTGATGGTTGTAGTTTGGTTTGACTTTTCTCTTTATATTTTTGAATTTCGTATCAATTTTACACTAAAAAACCAAGCACTCTTTCACTCTCAGAAACCTCCATTTTCGATGTTTATTGGGCAAAGTTCTTCAATTCTGTACCCTTTAATCTTGAGTGTAAGAGATCGAAGAGTCGTTATGTTAATCTTAGTGGCAAACCAATGTATAAGATTACACCGAAGGTCCGACCGTAATTCACTTTAGAACAATGTTTATATTTGCATTACAAAAGCATTTTTGATAAATATTTTCAGAGCTTCAATTCATTTAATATATTTACCTCATAATTTATATTACTACACATATTATTACAACAAACATGTCTAAATCTGAGACTGGATCACCTTATTGTAGAAGATCTTCGGAGCCCAAAAAACATTAGAATGATGCTGCTTCTATTGCAGGAATTGCCTTAATGCAACTGGGCATAAATGAGATACCGGAACGGTTGCAGTTCAAATCACACCCACTGCCATATACCGAGCTCAATTTGAATATCTACATACACCATCGTTCTGGTAAATTTGACATAGAGATGAATAGGTGACCAAAAGCATCATCAAAATTTATAGTTCAGTGAGTTTCCTCCGCCACCATAAGCATCAGTAAATGAAAGATGTTCAATATATGACTAAACGACAATATTTTCCGACTAAAAAAGAAAATGAGAACTCAATAATTATTACCATTTTTTTTTTTCAGAAACAACGTTACGAGCAACCAAAAATATTGGGAGGCCACAATGTAGGGGTGTTCAATGGGTTGGGTTTGCCATGGTAAGTTATAACCCAACCCATAAACTTAAGTTATAACATAAGTGGGTTGGGTTATTATTTTAAATGGGTTATTATGGGTTGAACCCATATACATATTATTTAAACATGGGTTAGTATAGGCTTAAGTATAATTTGCCATGGGTTGCCATGGTAACCCATAAACTGAGAATATCTAGCAGCATAAACTTAAAAATTTTGAAAGCTTTTTTTGCCTCCGATTTCAAAATTCCGCTCGGATTTTTCGTCGGTGAATCCGATATTTCCGGCTTTGAGGACTCTAACACCGGAGTATTTAGAGGCGTAAGTGCATTTAAGAAACCGGTTTGACCCAACCGTTGCCGATCTGACCGTCATTACCCGACCCGATAGTGACCCGACCCGCTTCGACCTGACTCGGAGCCAACCCGACCCGACAATCATCCTATCTGACTCAACATTAACCTGATCAGATATCAAAATATATAATAATAATAATAATAATAAATTATTTATAATTTATGAAATGATAATTACTTGGACTCGAATATGAGTAAACCCGTCAAAACTCGACCCGACCCATTAAGTTAATTCGTAACTAATTGAATCTAACCCGTCAAATTGTATGAAATGATCCCACCCATCAACTTAATTCGAAATAACTCGGACATAACTAACCTGCCATATTACATGAAATGACCTGAACGGGCCGAAGCCACCTACTCATATGAAATAGAAAATGACCCGAAACCAACCCGACCCTACCAGTAAAGTTAACCCAAAATTATCCGAATCCGAGTTTTCTTAAACCGAACGGCCAGACTTGACACGACCCGAAAAATTAACCCGACCCGACAAATTGATCCGAACTTACCCGCAACATAAATGATCCGACCCGAAACCGACCCGACCCGACAAATTGACCCGGAATGACCCACAACCGAAATGACCTGACCCGACCCGATAAATTGACCCGGAATGACCCGCAACTGAAATGACCCGACCCGAAATCAACCCGACCCGACAAATTGACCCGGAATGACCCGCAAACGAAATGACCCGACCCGAAACCGACCCGACCCGAAACCAACCCGACCCGACAAATTGACCCGGAATGACCCGCAACAGAAATGACCCGACCCAAAACCGACCCGATAAATTGACCCGAAATGACCCGCAACAGAAATGACCCGACTCGGACCGACCCGACCGACAATTGACCGGAATGACCCGCAACAGAAATGACCCGACCCAAAACCGACCCGATAAATTGACCCGGAATGACCCGCAACCGAAATGACCCGACCCGAAACCGACCTGACCCGACAAATTGACTCGAAATGACCCGCAACCGAAATGATCAGACCCGAAATCAACCCGACCCGATAAATTGACCAGGAATGACCCGTAATCGAAACCAACCTGACCCGATAAATTGACCCGAAATGACCCGACCCGATAAATTGACCCAAAATGACCCCACCAGATCCGCAACCGATCCGACAAATTGAATGACCCGACCCGAAACCGACCCGACAAATTGACCTGGAATGACCCCCAACCAAAACCGACCCTACAAATTGACCCGGAATGACTCGCAACAGAAATAACCCGACCCGAAACCGACCCGATAAATTGACCCGAAATGGCCCACAGCCGAAATGACCCGACCCGAAACCGACCTGACCCGACAAATTGACTCGAAATGACCCGCAACCGAAATTACCCGACCCGGAACCGACCTGACCCGATAAATTGATCCGGAATAACCCGCAACCGAAATGACCCGACCTAAAACCGACCTGACCCGATAAATTGATCCGGAATGACCCGCAACCGAAATTACCCGACCCGCAACCGACCCGACCCGAAAAATTGACCCGGAATGACCCGCAACCAAAATGACCCGACCCGGAACCGACCTGACCCGATAAATTGATCCAAAATGACCCGATCGGTTAATGACCCCACCCGACCCGCCCAATCCGATTGCCACCTATAGCTCCATGACCCAAAAATTTAATAAAAATAAAAAGTGTTATGTATATATAACAAAACACAATATATATTTTTTTAGATAAAATGACAGATTACCTGCTTACGTTTAAGCTCATCATTGATATTCCATTGTGTTTATGAATTTATTTTACTTAAATTATGTACTAAAAGCATTTGAAATTCCTCTAAAAAATATTACGGAAAAAATTCATCTTTTTTAAAGAAGAAAATAAAATACTATTTAAAATTCCTCTTCTTAATTAAGATAGTGTTGTATTAGAAGTTTTTATAAAAAAGACAAATATACTAAATAATTGTGATCATCATTTTTTTATAATATGTTTGACACTTGACATAATTATTTTATTATATTGGAGGCGATGGTTGTGAATTGAAGAAAAGAAAAAAAAAAAGAGGAAGGAAAATAATTGTAGTAATTGTGGTAGTGGTGGTGGTGGAAGCGGTGCTATTAATGGTGGTAGAAGGGATGGCGGCAATGGTGGTTGAGTCGGTGATAGTAAAGGACCTAAAGGTCAATATAGGCTTGTTTGTATATATATTAACCCACACTAACCCATGGCTAACCCGTATAACCCATGGGTTATGATGGGTTGAATTAAAAATTATTAATTATTTTCTACAACCCATCGTGGGTTAGACCATGGGTTATATAAATTATATGGGCTAAAATAATATGGGTTGGGTTAAACCATGGACACCCATTTGAACACCCCTGCCACAATGAAGGGAATGGGAAGCAACAAAGAAAACAAGGTAAGGCGACCAGAAAGCCCGTGCACACAGGCTTCTCCGAGAGATCTCCATCTCTTAATCAACGCACCCTCCCTGTATATGGAACAACTTCATCTCCTTTAGCCCTTCCCGCTGGCCGTAAACCTCCTTGTCATACAAATGAAGGCTCTATTCTTCATCTTTTATTGAGTACCGAGAATATCATCTTCCAATCAATAGTTTGAGCACAAGAAGGAACAGCCAAAACTCATATATTTGGCTTATGCTTGTCTTGCACCCACATTGAACATCTCACTAATGACTTCAAGTGGCATGCCCATTGTTTCAGGAACCTTTAAGTATACAAAGAACCAAGAGATGGTGCACATGATGGCAAAAATGCCAAAGACACCAGCAAGTCCAATTGATGACAGCAAAGCCGGTAATGAATACGTAACAATGATATCACCGAACCAATATGTTAGGGCACATAAAGCAATGCAGATGCCACGAACGCGAGTAGGGAAGATTTCTGAGCACATGATGTTAGGGATAGGTGCAAATCCCCATGTTAGCACAGCAAAAATAAACTATCAGGCTAACTGCGGTGAGTGTGGCTTGGAGGACACTGCCCATGTCAATGATGTTGGAAAGAATTAGTACGGTGAGGGCAACTATTAAGATTGGAATTGTATGTAGTAGCAAAAACCTGCATAACAAGAGGAAAAATGAGTCAAGAAGAAGAACTGCAATGATGACAAAACTGAGGGTAGAAACGTGAACTTAAAGAAAATGATCAAAAATCACCTTCTACCAGAAATGTCCACTAGTTTCATGGGGACTACAATGCTGGGAAGCATCAACATGGTTGTGACAGCACTAAGAAGGATGGAGGCAGAAGTTGAACTAAGACCGAGATTTGAGAGAAGATCCCCTACTCCTGCTTCATCAAGAATCTCTGTAGTGTAGAACAGAACTCCGCTGATCCCAGAAAGCTGTGAAAAGAATGAAAATAGATATCCATTAGATAGATGACTATAGTAGAGGATTATCAGATAATGGGCATCACATAACCACATTCTGTTATACCTGCTGGAGAATCTGAAGTCCCATTCCCACAATCAAGGCATGCTTGACTCCTGGCTCTAACAGGTCCCTCCAGCTTGGCCCTTTTGTAATGGATTCGGATGGTTTAACTGTTCCTGGCTCTATGACTGGTGGTTGTCCTGGTGGAACATTAATCTTCAGAGCAGATTGGCTCACAAGAGCAGCCGCTTGAACAAGCTGACCTTCTTCAGGGACATTACTGCCAGCCTCGCCATGTAATGAAAGTATAGATCCACCACCTGACCGCAAGCTATCTTCTTGATGGAGGTAAACTCTTTTATATTCACCTTCAGTTTTTCCATCTTTACCAACCGTCTCATCATACTTATAAGCCAGCTGCCAACCACCACCAATGTCACCACTTACTTTAAGGCTGCTACCACTTGATGGAGGGTACATACTTATCGACGACAGAATTATCATGAGAGAGTAAAGGACTCCTGAGGTTTTCGTCTTCGTCGGATGCATATTCCTCACTTTCACCTTCCGTAAGGCTTTGTTCGTTCTGGTCATCATCAGCAGCATTGAACATGCTGGCAAAGGTAGAAAAAAGCATGCCTCCTGACTGGGGAAGCTTTTCATTAACGCTGCCAAATAATGTAACCATAGGATCCATGAGTGATGAGGGGCTTTGTTTTGTTATGCTTTCATAGCGAGAAACCATACCAAGTGTGCTCTGGTCAGTGATGGGCCTAGCAATACATGATTGGCCCTGCTCAGGACCATATAGGGTGATTTGGTTTTTGTCAAATGTTGTATATTCATCATTTTGATCAGCACTAATCACGTATTCTTCGATGGATGTCTGCCCCCCCGGTTCCAAGGCCCTCCACAAGCAAAGCCATCTCAGCTGGAGATTAATGGAAATATTTGAGTCAGTCAGTGTGCAAGCTATTCTAGATGGAATTCTCAAACATCATTCAGCCTACAGACATATACCTATGAACTATATGAGGTATATTCTAAAAGTACCTGCAACATCTTCTCTTCCTCGTAATCTATGTAAGACTTGTTCGGCCTCTTCCATCCTTCCCTTACTTACAAGCCACCTCGGTGATTCAGGCAAGTAAAACACCATCAAAGCTAGGAACAAGATTGAAGGAATACCAAGACTACCAAGCATCAATCTCCAGCTCGGAGATTCTAACAACGACATTCCAAAAACCATCAAGTATGCCAAGAACATGCCCCCAATACCATTGAACTGAGGAAATGTGTTCAACTGTCCTCGAATTTCTGATGGTGCAGTTTCAGAAATATAGACTGGAATGATGGTAACTGATATCCCAATTCCAAAACCATCTAGTAACCTCCCAAGTAGAAGGACATAGACATTAGGTGACCAGAGCAGGACTAGACTACTTAGAAAGTAAAGGATTGATGAGATAACAAGCATCATCCGTCTCCCCAATCTTATCTGAAACGGAGCCTGCGAATGTGGTGATGAATGTAGCACCAATTAAGGACATGGCAAGAATTAGGCCTTCCATGGTTGGCTCTGTGTCTAATTCAAATTCTTCCTTATAATACAGAGCAGCTCCTGCACAAGGATAGCGATGGCCAAGCTTTCAGATCAAGTGATTGATACATGGACATACTTTACATTTGAAATATATGTTTTTTTAGGGGGGGGGGGGTATCTTATTATCTTATACAGTGTGTTTAGAACACACTAAAACCTTTTTAAGAGAATACCCAATTCTATATTTGTTCGCAGGAATATGGGCATCACTGGAGAAGGTATTTCATGTTCCGAATACACCGAAAAAGAGACATAAACCACGCAAGTATCTTTTTCACTCCCATTACCATCATACCGAAAACCCTCATAAAGTTTAAATGAGGGGTGGGTTCAACAAGAGGAGGAAACCTTCAACAATGTGAAGACGAGGACCGAAATTCAGAAAGTTGCATATCGAAGTTTCTGAACTTCAGGAGTTTGGCAATGATTTTACAGGAAAAAAAAAACTTGAAATCATACCTGAAATGGCTGCAATATCCCATCCTTGTAACAAGGTCCCCATTGTAGCAGCAAGCGCTGCAAGCACGGCTCCCCTCATTTTGGCAGCAATGAATGAATCCTTGACAAGCCAATCAAGGTCAGCATCATCAAAAGTCAATGTAAACAACGAGCATATCAGTAATTAAAATTGGAGAAAAAAGCATCAACAGTTATCGAAACAATATCCATACGATGTAAGCATTTGAAGCCGACAAGAGAGGATCCAAATAATTAAGCAAAATCAACAACTTACTTATCTCTGAAATGGAGCCTGCCTATGAAACGAAGGAACAAAGGCTTCGCTGTCAAATGTCAATGAAGATTGTTACAGATCAAGAACATTCAATGTAGCTAGCCAGCTAGCAAGCACCAATACTACTATGCTGAATATAGATATATTGTTATGGCAATAATGGATAGGAATCAAATATGAATCGACAAGAGTACTTTGGTGAAGCGGGAAAGAAAGTATTAATGCCGCGACTACCTATATCGATAATTTATATATGTGTGTGTAAGTGCACGATTGACCAACCCAGATACACGGAGCGCGGTAACAGAGACCATACAACCAACAGTAATTTTTGGTTTATAAGGTCTTTTTTGGGGGGGAGGGGAGAGGTTATAATGTCTTTAACTAAGAACTAGGAGAGAAATCAAATGGAACGGAGAATCAGATCTGCAGGCGATCTTTATTTTTGGTTTCGGAGGGGCTGAACCGTACCGGACGGCGCAGAAAACAGCGATTTTTTTCTTTCTGGTTTTATAGTGAGAAATTGTGATGGGATGACGAGGCAGTGATACATCTATCGTGTGAAATTGTGATGCGATGACGAGGCAGTGATACATCTACTGTTTGAAATTGCGATACATCTGTCGCCGCCAGGTCAGACGTTGGACTCGAGCGTATCTTTTAAACGCAATTGAGGGCCGACTATGTTGAATTTTCGCTGACACGTTCTCATACCGTTATCGTCTCTCTCTTTTTTTTGTTTATCGTAAATGAAGGAAGAATATCCCACTTATTGTTCACTTCTGTGCCTTTTTCTTTCGACAAAAAAGTTAACGGATATGATTAGTTATTAGCGACTGATAAAAATATTATTTTTATTCCAAGAATAAAAGAATCTGCTGTCCAAGAAAATAGAGTCGGTAATCGAGTAATATGGTATTGAAGATTGGGGAACGTGTAGGGTGACAGAAGGAGGGCGGAGCGGAAGGAAGAGAAACAATGCACGGATGATGGATTTTTTTGATAAATGTATTAATTAATCAGCAAAAGATAAAATCCTGGAAAACAGTTTTAATTTATGATGAAGGGTGAAATATGATAAATAAAAAAACCGTGATAATTATAAAATATTAGAAATAGAGACGCTAGACCTAAAAGATAAAACCTTTCATAAGGCCTATTTTTGTTTTGGTGTGTGAGTAATTGGTTTTTATATCATGATTGTCAGAGTACTTGAAGAGTATACCTTCAACTTTTTTTGATTTATAGTTTTATAAACTTTATTTAGCTATACGGAATTGTTTTTGTTATTTTATAAAGTTCATTTAGACATACAATGTTATTTTTATAATTTATACTACTTTTATATAAAAAACGGAGTTAATTTTGTAATTGATCATTTTTATTTACAGACAAATTTATTTTCGTAATTTTATAATTCTTTATTTTCAAAACATGTCATTTTAATAAATTTTGTTACTTTTTATTATGAATATGTTCCATATATAATATAATAAACATGGTTTTTTGTAATTTCATAATTTATATTTTTAGTCACGTGATAATTTTTATAATTATGCAATTAATATATGAGGTATTCTTATATGTGTTCATTTTCCGGACCTAAATCGTTGAGGCGATGTCCCTATGAATTTAACATGATGAATCTATGTATTACATACTACGAATCCGAACATTTCATGTTATAAACCTAAGCTTTTTTATATTATTAATTATATGTGATGAATCTATTCGTTTTATGTGATGAATATGGGTGTTGTCCACCATAAATTTAAGCATTTGATAGTATGAACTTTGGTGTTCGATGTTATGAACCCTATTCTTCTACATTATTAACTATATGTAGTAAACCGATTCATTTTATGTGATGAATATGGATATATTTTTTTTATCATGAATTTAAGCATTCAATGTTATGGACTTGGGTGCTCTATAGTATGAGCATAAGTCTTGTATGTTATAAATTATATATGATGGCATATTCGCGTTATGTGATGAACATGAGTGTTGTCTGTCATGAATATAAATATTTAATGTTGTAAACCTAAGTCTTCTATGTTGTTAACTATATATGATAAACCTATCCAATTTATGTGATCATATATAATTTCTAGGTTTATCACATATAACAATTAGACTCATAATATATAATGCATTGGTTCATTATATATAACAATAAGCTTCATCAAATATAATATATAGGTTCATAATTACATAGAATGATTAGGCTATCAAATATAATAATTAATTTTATCATATATAAAAACTAGGTTCATTGCATCTAATGATTAGACTCATCACATAATTTTCTAAGTTAAAGTATAACAATATATATGCCTATTTATAGAGAAAAAAATGAGAAATATTTTGGAATAATTTATAATAATCTAAATTAACAATAATTTATTTTAAAATTATAAAAAAAGGGGGGGACTACATGTAACACCCCTAAAATTTATAAACTAAATTTTTTCTTTAATATGAGTTTGTGGAAGCTTAAAAATTAAAACACAGGGGTGTTGTGTTGCATCTAATATAGAAGAGATACTCCGTATACTTAATCTATGTCAGGTGTAAGGTAAAAGTAACTTCATACTTAGAAATTAGGTGTCTTAGCCAAATTCTGTGTCATTAGTCCTAATTTGACTCTAATATCAATAAATCTTATTGTTAGCCTTAAATAAATTTCTTAACCCCAAAAATTTAATAAAAAACCAAAACCTTAATTCGGATAAACTAAATATTCGTAAACCGAAAACCAAAACCCGCTAAAATTTCTGCTAATCCAAATTATTTGGCTAATCCCAAAATTCCTAATCTAATCCTAATTCCTTAACCTTCCCTCTTTATCCTTTTCTTTCTCCTTTTCTTTTCTTCCTTTCTTTCCTTTTCTTTCCTTTTCTTCCCTTTTCTTTTCTTTTATTTTCTCTTCTTCTTTGCGCCAATTCCATGGCGCGAGAAGTTTTTCCTTCTTCTATATGCATCCATCCACTTGCCTCTCATATGCTCCTCTCACCATCATATGCCAGCCCTGCCATCCCTCATACCTATATTCTTCTTCTTCTTCTTCTTCTTCTTCTTCTTCCCTTCCTCACTTCTCCCTCGTGCTTAGCTCTCTCCCTGACCCTCTCTTCTCTTTTTTTTCTCCCTTCTTCTGTTGCCCCTATTTTTCCTTCGACACCCCCTTCAACTCTATCGTCTCCACCACCAACCCATCCTGCATGCCACCAGCTCCTCCACCCTACCTCATCCCTACACTGCCCCAAGTAGCCAACACCCAGCCTACTTGCAGCCCTAACCCCTTTTCTTTTTCTCCCATTCAACACCCTTACAACTACCACCCTTGGCCACCTCTTCCCCTCCCTTTCCTCCACCATCGCAGCTCCTCCCAATAGGGATGTAAATGGGGCAGATATTACCCAAAACTTGACGGATTTTATCTGATAGATATTTAAATGGATATGGATATGGATATAGATGATGGAAAAAAGTACTCGTCGAGTTCGAGTACAGATACGGGTATGAGATATCCATACTCGTACCCAGGGACGAAGCCAGAGAGAAAAATCCATGGGGTCCTAATATAATTAATTATCAGTTATAAATTTTTCAAAAAAAAATTTTGAAGTACTGCCAGTGGGTATTGAACCCACAACCTTCAGCTTAATATACATGAGGTCCAACCACTACAGCATGGATACTTTTATGATATAATACTTCTCTTATTTATATATAATATATATTTATAGAATATTTCATGGGGTCAAGCGACCCCATGTGCTCTATACTGGCTCCGTCACTGCTCGTACCCGTAACCATACCAATATCCATATCCGTACCCGTTTACCTAATATCTATATCCGTATCTGTTTACCCAATATATAATTACCTTTATACTTCTAATTTTAAAATAAATATAGTATAAATTAAGGTTAGCATTGTCATTTGGCTTAACTCTAAATGGGTTTATCCGTCGGATAATGGATTTTTCCGCTGGATAATATCTATTAACGGGTAAACGGATAATCCATCAGGTAACGAATATCCAACGGATACAGATATGGATGTGTTAGCAGATACGAATTCGGGTACAGGTACGGATTCATGTACGGATTTCTTATCGGGTATGTATACGGGTATGGGTATACCCACCCTGAATATGCCCCGTTTACATCCCTACCTCCCAGCTACTTGCCACAACCTCGACCTCCCCTCCTACACCATCAACTGCAACTATCCCATTTGCACCCTCCTTTCCCTTTCTTTTTCCCTTCCTCTCCTTTCTTCCTTTTCTTCCCTTCTGTGTACCTTCCTTCTACAACCCACACCACCATCTCCGCCGCCTTCAAGTCATCTACACCATGACCTCCTACAGCCAGCCAGCTCCTGCCTTCACCTCTTGCACCCAAAAACTATCACCAACACTTCCCACCGACCTTACTCGAGCCACCTCCCTTCTCCCCCTATTCCATTTCCTTCATCTAAATTTTGCATGGCTTTTGCTGCATATATTTCTTAGGTATTTTTTGATAATATTAAGGTATAAGGGTAGTTTGATAATCATATATTGAATAAGCATTTATATTAAAAATAATTATCTCATTTATCTAATATTAATATTGTATTTGTGATATTATTTTTAGGTACAAAATTTTATTAAATGGTGCCTAAGGATTTTTAATTGGATACCGATAAATTTTGGCTTTTCTAAAAATAAGGTAATCTTTATACCCTACTAAAATATTTAGATCATCATATGTTACCATATTAGGGTTTTTAGTATGCCATTTGTATAGATATGATGTGTTACAAATAATCCTATGATTATGATGTTATATTGGAAAATGGAAAAAGAATACATGTTATCTTGGTATGATTTGATGTGTGTGAAAAGGGTGATTAAGAAGGGGTTTAATGTTTGATGATGATTTATGTTATGTGTATATAAAATGCTATGTTAAGTAGGTATGGATACTTGTAGTAAAAATATTACTACTATGAGCCCTAGGGACAATTTGATCATTTGAACACATCATGATATATAACCATAACCGGAATGCCTAATGTGTTATAATAATGCTACTAAAGGAGATAGGATTTTGGTGTATTATAAATACATGTGTTAGTATAAATATCAATATTTTATGCCCTAAAGATAATTTAGTAATTTTAATGTATTGTGGTGATCATCCTAATAAAAATGCTTGTTGAGTGGTATGTGGTGCTGAGAATGATAATAGGGGTTTGTGGCATTAAAAATACATGTTCCATCACGAATATTAATATTATATAACCAAGAGACATTTTGGTAATTTTGAAAGTGCAATGGTGGTTATCTTAATAAATATGTATGATAAGTAATAATTGGTGCTAAGTATGATAATAGGGGTTTTTGGTGTTAGTAATGCATGTTTGGGCGTGATTATTAACATTATATGACCTAGGGCCATTTTGGTAATTTTTCATGTACAATGGGGATTATCCTAATAAATATGCATGATAAGCGATAATTGGTGCTAAGTATGAAAATATGGGGTTTGTGGTATTAGTAACACATGATTGGGCATGGATATTAACATTATATAATCTAGGGGCATTTTGGTAATTTTACATGTACATTGGGGGATATCCAAATAAATAAGCATGATAAGTAAATATTGGCGCTAAGTATGAAAATAGGGTTTTGTGGTATCAACAACATATGTTTGGCATGAATAATAATATTATATGACCTAGGGTCATTTTAGTGATTTCACATGAACTAGGGAGATTGATCAAATAAACATTCATGATAAGTGTTAATTAATGTTAAATATGAGAATATGGGTTAATTTTCTTAGCATCACCTAATTCAACATAATAATCAATATTATATGTTCTAGGGGCATTTTGGTCATTTTACATGTAATATGGTGATTAGTCTAATAAACTTACATGATAAGCATTAATTGATGTTAAATATGAAACTAGGGATTTATTATCTTAGTATCGCCTGTTTCAGCATGATTATGAGTATTATAGAGTCTAGGGGTATTTTCGTAATTTGGAGTGTACTTTGATGAATATGCTAATGAATATACACGATATGTGATGTCCATTATCAAGCATGAGTATAGGTGATGTGGAAAATTATCACCAAACAATCATCTACAATCAAGAACTTTTGCTTTGGATTACAAGTTATAAAAACTTTGCAAACTTTTGAACTCTTCAACTTGAATTTGATTATACTCGAATGTTTTGGTAGGTTAGTGTTGATCTTATCTAAGATCAATTACCTTCTAATGAGAAATCTTCTATTTCTCAATAGAACACTATGCAACTCTCCAATGCTCTCAATTGAAGAATGAGAAGAGAAGAGGAAGAACACACACTTCTCTTGTGCAGCTCTCTCTTTTAAAATTTATATGAACTCATTATCTCATAACTATCTTGAAATCAATGTGTACAAGTTTTTATATATGCATGCACCCATGCAGGCCTTTTCATTAATATGCCTACTAATCGACCCTTATTAATGAAATTAACCCCCTAATGCACAGTACTAGCACATATTTAAAGAGTTACAATGACAATTTATAAGTATTACAATGTATATAACAATATAACGAAGCTACACAAACTTTAATAATGCAATACATAGATTTAACATATGTAGTCCAACTTTATGTCTTATAGCCTTGTTCTTCCTTACACTTGGTAATCCTTGTAATGGCATTTTCATTGTCTTGTACATCAAAGATCTTCAATATTATGAACTTCTTGTAAACATGTACAATACTTGCAAGAATTACTTGAAAAAATATTAGAACCATAAGAATTTTCAAGCACAATGGATTTCATCTCCAAATATGCTAATTCTTCTTCTTCTTCTTCATCATTTGAAGAATAAGATTGAGAGTGATCTAGATATGCTCCTGCATCAATAGGGATCTTACAATATCAAATGTGCATGTTTCAACATAATTATTACTACTGAACGATTTAGGGGTATTTGGTAAATTAGGGCTCTGCTATGATGTTATTCTCATAAACATTCAGTAAGTGCATTAACTGTTGATTAAACATGACAATGTGTGTTTGGTTGTTCTAGAAGCGCATTTTTGGGTTTTATGTGTAAAATAGTCATTTAGTGAGTCGGGTAACTTAACTTCGTAATCAATAATTCAATTATGGCGTGTTATCCCTCTTATGGCATATTGATAAAATAAAATAGAATTTGTGGTGAAAATAGATGGTAAAGAATTTCCTACCTCTAGTAAAATATGTATATTTCTCCTTAATGATTTCTTGTGCTCTAAGGAGTGCTTTAAAATCAATGAAGGACCACCTCTTTCTTAGTACTTCTAGCAGTTGCCCCCAAAATATATTGCTTGTTTGTCCATTTCACCCATACAATTTCCTTATTTTCTATAAGTTTCTATAGATATGTTACCGTGTATGTTGTATTCCACACATCTAGGTGTCATAGATAGAGTATAACCTCCTTTTTTTTGGCATATATACTTTATGTTAAGCTATTGGAGTTTTCTCCTTTTTTTTAGCTACTAAGTTAAGATAATTAAAATTTTGGTATATTTCGTTGATAAGATGGATCACAATTTTTCGGAGAAGAAAAACATGCATCTAAAAATTCTCGATGCCAAATCTATCTATCTATATTATCTATAATTTACCCCCAAAGCTAAGAAAGTTGAAACTCCATGTTTGTAGCCTCTATATAATTATGTCAATAAGGTCTTGGTGAAGTATAATAGATAGTGAACAATGGAGAGGAACCCCTAAGTACTTAAATTGAAAGCTTCTTTCTTTGAATCCCAATTCATTTAATTTTTTTTATATATTTTTGCATATGTTGCTACTTCACCAAAATATTCATAGCTCTTTGATGGGTTGGCTTGTAATCCTAAAGTAAATGGAACTCTTTGAGTTTGGTGATTATTAGGTTTGTTAAAGATAAGTGTCCCTTGTAGAACACGAGTAAATCATTTTCAAAGCATAATTTTATTAGCTTGAGTCCTTTACACTCTAAGTGACCCTTGAAACCTAGATCCTCCCATAATATGTTGAATAGTTAATTTAGGTATTCCATGGATAATATAAAAACATAAGGTGACATAGAATCACCTTTTTTGACCCCTCTCCACTTGAAAAGGTGCATAAAGACTTCCATTTAAACAAATGGAGAATTGTATTATGGTGAGCCATTACATTATCAAGAAAGTAAGATGTGTGGGAAAGCCATAGGCAATTAATAACTTGTTAATGAAGCCCGAGTATAATGTATCATACACCTTTCTTAGGTATACTTTTAGATTTAGCTTATAATTGGTTCCTTTCCTCCCATACCTCCTTATCAACTCATATGTTAGTAATATATTATCTTTAATACATCTCCCTTCTACAAAATCACTTTGTGAGCAATATACCATAACTCCTATGATAGGACTTAGTTTATTAGTCAAAACATTTGAGATGGTTTTATATGTTATACTGAAGCAGGTAATAAGTCAGTACTCAATTATAGTCCTAACCTCTATGGTTTTTGGGATGAGATGAAGTGAGGTATTGATGTGATCTTTCAGCAAATGTCCACTATACCAACATTTCTAGAAAACATCCCATACATCCTTCCCAAATATTCTCTGAGCTTTCTTATAAAAATGTGCATTGAAACCGTTAGGTCCTAAAGCCTTTTTTTTTCTTATGCTAATAACATATGTTTCTATCTTTTCCTCAATCAAATTTTTACTAGTAGTTGTTGCCTATGATTTCTACCCAAGATTGGATCTTCATGAATAACCTTTAAGTCCATCATCTTGATTTCCTTAGTAGTTATCCTTAGGATTCTTTTATAAAATTCTTGAACTTCTCTCATAATACCCATTTTGCTAGTGAGTTTTATGTTGTTGTGATCATACAACACATTAAACCCATTGGAAATTCGATTTTCCCTTATCTTTGAATGAAAGAACTTGTCATTTTCATCACCAATTTTTATAAAGTTGATTTTGGATTCTTGTGCTAAAAATATTTTTTCCCCTATTATCACATATGTTGCAATGAACTTTTGTGTTTTATGCTTGATTTGGCATATTTATCATGTAAATTTTGTAATATTGATCTTATTATGTTTTGATATTTGAAGTGACTTATATAGGTTTTTAATAAGTTAATTTAGTTATTATAAATATTTTCTTGAAATATTTGATACATGAAAGATTAAGGAAATTATGAAATTAGATGATTTCACACCCACAGATCTAGGTCAAATATCGATCTAAGCTTCTCTTAGTTGGATAAGATTTAAGAGGTCTATTTTATATCAAATTAAATCTTAAAGACATATAATTTCCAATGAGGAATCCAAAACATGGAGTGCACCATATAAATCATACTTGACATAATTAAGTATATAAACAATATAGTTAAAGTAGAGTCAAATGAACATCTCATGACAATTAGGAAAACAAAAAAAATATTAAATTCTCAAACCATGGTATAGGGTTTTAATCTTAACCATAATGATAAAGAATTTATCCACTCATTATATATAAATTAATTGCACAAGGTATATAGTAAGGTAGAAAAGAGAAATATTGATAAACTAAGAAAAAAATAAGTGAAACAAGGCAATAAATTGCCCCTCGATAAAAACCAAGTTAACTACTAGTTGGCGGCTTCATACTCTTCATCATGCAAAAAAACATTCTCCTTCACTTGAATGATGACTTGAATTGGATGTTCCTTTGTTTGAATTGGGGAACAAGGCCAATAAATTAAAGGTTTATGAAAATTGAATTGATGATTTCGTTGATAAATTAAACGAATTAAACCACAAATTGGAAGAATTATAAAGGTGGTAGGATAGATATGTAACCCTAAATTGCAAATCCTATTATGGAAGCTAAAGTGATGGAATAAAATCATGAATTAGGGGTATATGATGATTGTATTGAATGAATTATGGAAAAAATGAACAATTGGAAGCATGGATTTGTAGAATTAATGGAGGTGGGATGGAAGGAGGTTGATGATGAAGATGATGAACTCTAATTCTTAAGTCTCAAAATTAGAGGCTATGAATGTGCTCTTCTCTTGAAGGGTTGAGTTAAAGATGTTTATATAGATGTTAAGAAGGATGAAAATCATGCATCGGGCTAGTGCAAATATAAGATAAAAGTTGGAAAATATTTGTACATTTCCTGTATCAAGGTTGAGACCGCCATAGTTGTTCTAAAGACTCTAGGAGGCCTCAATTTGATGGGTGGTTGATTCCCCATCCCTAGGTAAATTTTAGCATAATCTAATTGAAAAATTTGAATTCTAACACAATTTTAACCATGTTCTAATCTAATTTAGAAAAGGCACTAAGTATAAAAGTTGTAGATATTGATTGTAGATTTCCAACAAAACATGAATAATCTCAATCATATATCATATGAAATAGTTATGATTGAAATACCAAAGTTTGTTTTTGTTATTTCATGAAAACATTATGATTTAACTTTTTTACTTATAAAACTTTACAAAACACCTTATCTTTGCTCTTTTTCTTCATGATTGTTCCCAAATAGGTATCTATAGTTTAAGAGATTTTAACTTCTCAATTTTAGAGAAAAAAATGGTGCAAAGTATGAGGATTAATACTCTAGAAATAGGGAAGAAAATATATTTATCAAGTTTTCTCACCTCTCCTTTGCAAATGATAGTGTACTAGAGAAACAATGGAGGATAAAATTCATTGGAAATATATTTTAAGATTATATAGTGTAGATTTGGGCCAAGAGATTAATCTCTAGAAGTCTAAAATGTCTTTTAACCCAAATGTACAATAAGAGAGGAGATACAAGCTTAGACAAATCTTGAATGTGATAGAGGTACCTATCCATAACTTCTATATAAGGTTGCCTACTCTTTTAGGTCAATCAAAAAACAAGTTCTTAGTATGGTAAATGAAAGAACTAGACAGAAATTAAAGAGTTGGGGGGGTACTAAGTAATTATCGTGGGGCGATAGGGAAACTGTAATTAAGGCGATAATCCAAGCAGTGCACTATGAGTGTCTTCAAGTGTGATAATATACAAAATGTGATGCCTAAGTTCTTATGGAGAACAAAACCACACAAGAAGGGAATTCATTGGTTAAGCTGGCACAAACTCTGTGAGCTAAAAAACATGAGTGGTATAGATTTCTAAGATTTACATCATTTCAACATGGCTATACTTGGAAAGGAATTATAGAGGCTAATTATAAACAAAATTTATTTATTTAATCATGTATGGAAAGCCAAGTAATACCTAAGAGGCAACACTCTAAATGCCCAACTTGGATATAGACTAAGTTATACTTGGAGCAACATTTGGTGGGCTAAATAGGTGGTGACGGATAGATGATGGTGAGAATTTTGTAATGGGGGAGAACATTAATATTTGGAAAGATAAGTGGGTTCTTAGTCTTTATTCTTTCTAGGTCATTACGTCTATTAATGCCGAGTAAGCATATTTAAAAGTCTATAACTTAGTGGATAGTGACATAGGTTAGTGGAATAAAATGTTGTTACAAACTCTTTTTTGCCTTCAGACATTAATAGAACCACAAGCATCCCTATCCTTAGGATGAGACCCCCAAATCACTTAGTCTGGCATTTTGTAAAGGATGAGGTATGCTTAGTTAAGAATGGAAACATAATGCTACATTATCTCACCAATATTAAAATGTTTGATTCATTAGGCTCCTATTCACTATGGAATGACATTAAAATGGCCTATATAATACTAGTAGTTAAGTCCTTCACATGGGGTTGTGGTAAAGGTCTCTTGTTGATCTGCCTTGCTCTTCAGCGTAGGGGGATGTCCATACATGTTGGATGCATAAATTGTGAGGAATGTGAAGTATAAATCAATGACATTGTTAAGTGTCCCATGGATAAAGAATTGTGGAGATGGTTTTCAATGAAGATGGACTTGCATATTGGGAACCACAAAATGAAAGAATGGTTGGAATAAGTGTGTGATATGGATGGTCAGGAAGCTACATGGTTTCTTACCTTCATGTAGGCTATATGGTGGAGGAGGAATAATCTAGTTTTTTAGAATAGATGGATGGACCCAAAGATCATTAGAGATTATATTGAACAACTCTTATTCACCTTCTTGTTGGACTCCTTCCAAGGGGCGAGATGGGCCTCAACAAATGAGTTAGATGCAATCTACAAATGATGTATAAAACATTAACATGAATGTTCGCAATGATATAGGGGGAGGATGGATCTTAGTGGTGGTGTGCAGGAATTCGAATGGAATAATGTAATGAAAATGCACATAAACCTATGAAGGTGATTGGGACTTATAAATGGAGAACTTGGCAACAAAATTGGCCACTCGTGAGGCAATGGAGCTCGAGGTACATAAGGTCATATTCGAGTTAAATTGCTTGAGTTTAGTGGCGAAGCTCAAATCACAGAGAAACATTAGATCAAGAAGTGATCTTGTTATTGAGAATATTAGAAGCCAACCGAAGTAATTGAGGAATGCGTGTTGGCAGCATACAAAAAGGAGCGGGAATAGCCTAACCTATGCTATAGTTAAAATTTCTAGTCATAGTAATTGTTATTTTGGACGGATAACTTGCCTAATGAACTTTTATTGTGGTTGTTTATGATTCAAAGTAATTAAAGTTTCCATGCCTCGTGGGGCATTTTGGCTCTCATAAAATTGTCTATCTAACATGAGAACATAATCTTTTTCACTAACACTATCAATGTGAACTAATATGTTGAGTTGAAAGTAGTCGTATCTTAATGGAAATGGGCATGAGGTCCCCGAGTAGCCAGGTAACTTTTTAATGTGATCCATTCATATTGGTACCTTTATGTGTTACTTACTAATATTCCATGCATATTTTCTTAGAGTTTAATATTTATTTATTGGATTAAGTTTAACAAAAAATTTCATATATGTTCCATAGAGATTTTATTAAGATTCAACAAATAAATGATATAGGTTTAGAAAAGTGATATATTAAATGCCGCAATATACATGTTCAATGACTTTATTCCATGTTCATTAGAGCTCATATAAGTGTTCATAAACCTTGCATATATGTTTTTACAATATATTTGATATAACTTCACCAAGATTCTTTCATATTCATTAAAACTAATATGCACGTTCATACATATATTTAATACACGTATTCACCAAAACTAATATAGATTCATAAAATAAATCTTTAAATTAAAATAAATATATATAAAATATAGTGCTAGATATGGAGCAATCATACTAAATAGATGTATTATATCTAAAATAATAAATAGAATATAGAATAAGTATGTGTTGAACACAAACCAAATAGATGTTGAACATGAAGTAAATGTTTGCCAAACATATATTAAAAGTTGATGAACATATACATAATAATAATTGTATAATTATGAAAAATGATATCATATCTTTAAACAAAAATTATAAAACTATTAATTACCCTGTGCTCATCACACTTGCTATATATGTTCAAAATAAAAAGTTGTATTTTCTCTGTATAAAAAAATCATTCTTTCATAAAATTTTTATATATATAAAAATAAAGTTATTTTAAAAATGTCAAATGCTACTTTCTAATTTTACTCTCGTCTTTTTTAATTATATATGCATTAAATATTTTGTCATTTTTGATAAAAGTTATAGATGTAATTTTAGTACTACTTTTATTATTTTATTAAAAAATATAAAAAATTAATAGAATGAATTTATTTTTAATATAGATAAAGTATAATATATAAAAACAATCTCTTATCTAGAAAAAAAAATTATAAAAATAATCCAGGATTCATAAATAAGAATACAAAACCAGCCTCATATCTATATGTCAGAATTATAAAGTTATAAAATTAATCCGGTTCCTATACATAATAATTATTATAAATTTTAAAAATCCCTCAAATTATGTAATTAAAGTTAATAAAAAGGAAAAACACTTCAAATGAAGGTTATCCAGTTTCTACGGAAACTTGCACATTGCAACATTAAATAGCCCACTGTTTTGCTCTCCTTAATCCAATCACATGCCGAACTCCAAAACATGTGGCTGTTGCACACTGCCCTTTATTTCCAAAACCCTTGAAGACAGAATAGTGTCATGTCAGAGAGTGCACGAGCAGCCCATGATGCCGCTCAGGGTCTTCATATCTCGGGAACGTTGACGTTCTCCAATCTTATCTTTTGATTTGATCTAATTAGATCCAACCATGTACTTCATATTAAAAAATATTTCTATTTTAAAAAAAATTATCCAATACTAATTTTAATTTTATCTTTATTTTTTTTAAAAATATAATAATTTGTGTTATTATCTTTACTTGAAAAATAAAAATAAAGAACCAAATTTAAGCTTATATTTTATTGATTACTCTTCTTAAAAAGTATAAAAAAAATTAAAAAATGATAATCTTTTGTTTACAAATAAAGTATTTGATAACAACAACTTAAAAAAAAGTATTAATCAATAGAAAAATCTTATGACTAATTATATCCAATTAGATAAGGTCAGTCATAATATTAGATCAAAAAATAAAAATAAGATGCTAGTCATAATAAAATATTATCAATTAAATAATAATTATTATTATTAAATGATAAATGATATTAATATTAACAATAAAAAAATAATTATAGTACTAAAAGAGTATTAAATATAATAATAACAATAATGATAATAAAAATGACTATTAATACTAAGTAATAATATACATATTATTATTATAAAAAAACTTAAAAGAAAATGACAAGGAAAATTATAATTTTATTATATATTTTTTTGGTGAATTAAGTGATAAAATAAAGATGATATAAATTAGCGTTGATGTTTTTAGATATAGATTATAATAGTTGTTGATTTTCTTACAAAAAATCATATTATAGTTAGTTGTGATACAATACAAAGGTAATTTTAATTAATGATGGATCACATCTAACTTAAATGAATCATTAAAATAAAAACAATATCGTTACCTAAAACGAGATAACTGTAAAGTAATAAGATGCAAAGAGTTTATCCAACTATTTTTTTAGGTTCTATTTAATTCTTGTAAAATTTAAAAAATAAAGAAAAATATAGGAAAAATAATTTAATTTATTCTATTTAAAAATAGATAAACTGTTGAAGATTGAATAATCACTTTTCCTTAAAAAAAAATAAAATAAAACACAGTATTTTAATTTTGATTATAATTTTTTTCTTAAAATTCTTTAGAACTAAATGGATTTTTTTCCCCTTCTGATTTAAACTTCCGTAGGCCGTAGCCTCTCCAAATAAGTTCAACCCCAACACAGCTCATGAATCACATGATGTCAAAGGGTGATGTAATTTCAATGCATGTGATCTTGATATTTGACAGGTTATAACAGCTAGACTGCCTGATCTGCCTATGACCAGCACAGAGTTTAGGCATACGAGCCCCCACAATTCAGGGTCAATCGAGCTGCCGCGAGGCTATCTGCCAGACTGCGACTTCAGAGATCATCCGACCTGTAACTTCCTTTGTCCTACGCACAGCTGTTGGTTCAATTGCCTGCCAACCATCAGTTTTTACAAGAAGATCTTTCTTGGGTTGCATTTTAAACGGGCTACTACTATTCTACACGATAAAGCAACCGCGAACTATATTTGTTGATATCAAACGCATGTTTCCAAGGGTAGAAAAAATAGAACCATCTTTCATAAAAATAGCTTATCTGGGTTGCACCTAAGCTTGCAAGAAATGCAAGCTGGATAAAAACCAAGAGACCTTGAACCTACAGAGAGTGCTGGAGTTTCGCTGGCGAGCCATCAAATATTCCACGCATGACAGAAACGGCTTGGCCAGAACAAATGGAAACAATTACCCGGCAAAGACATGCATTTATATAGTTGAAAATAATACAGTTCGTAAATTTCAGAGAGTAACAACAACAGCTAAATATGAATCTTTCCCTTCGCAGGTGCTGGAAACATATTCTTTCAATCCATCGAAGCCTACCTACTGCATTCTAGCAGACTGACATGACAGCGCAAAAACCTATCAGGAATTCAGGATTCACTGCCTCCAACCGCCAGACAAAAGGGTTCCATCCTGGAACTTACTCATGTTGAATAATGCAAGCATCCTGCGGCATATGCATGGTTAAGACTTGATTCCATTGAAATTGTTGAATATAACTCAAACTCCAGTTAATGAGGGCAGTGGATCACAGAAGACGTCCATATAGCAAAAGAGCATTCCATTTTCTAATGGAAGGAATGGAGTTATACTTTATAACTTTGCCGGAGGTCTTACAACTCATATACTACAACGAAACAATGAATCATAACAAAGAAAATAAGAGAAAGACGGATCTACAGATATAAGACATGAGGAAAGAGGAAAAACGTTTGAGAGGCTGCCATCTTATTAGGTACGGAAGATTGAATGCTGCGAAAGTAAGCCAGTCATCTTCTTAGATGCGGAAGATAGAATGCAGCGTGGCATTGACTTGCATGAAATGGAGAGCAAGCTGGATAATGGATATCCCTTCAGACAAGAAACGAAGATAAATAAGGATCAACACAAATCATCTAAATCAAAACTTCTAATTTATTACTACTACTGTCCTAATTTAAACTTTGTGTAATTTGTAAGAAGATGAGAATTTATACATTACTGAATCTTCCATGAGAAGATTAAGACACATACCAACAGAAAATTAGCTTAATGCTTCAAGCAAATCACGTCTTCAAATAGTTGGGGCTGTTTCTTGTTCTTTTGTTCAACCTTGAGAAGCAACATATCTGTGACCAGGTTTTCTTCTGCTTAACAGGTGCTTTGACGTCCTTGTTTTTAACAAGATCATCCATATACTCCACAACAGCCTGAGAAATAATAGATTCTAATTAAAAAGGGTTAGAAATCCAATACCGAGGAGGAGCCAGGTTAAGAAAAGTAGGCACCTGTGCACCCTTTTCAGCTATATGTCTTGGCGGCACCTCTAGTGGGGTTTCTTCCACGCGTAATATACGCAGGCGTGTCAACAGTCTAAAAGAGTCAGGAAGGACTTTTATTTGGTTATTGCTGATATCCAACTCTTCAAGCATCTCCAGGTTACCAATAGACCGTGGCAAGAAGCGCAGATCAGCAAAATTGTTCCCAATGATCAACTTGACAAGTGAGGTGGCGAAACATAAGCTTTCAGGCACCGACTCAAGTTCATTGAAGCTCACATCAAGCTCTTTCAACTTCGATAAAGAGGACATTGTTGTGGGCAATTGTCTAATGTTATTGTAGCGCACAGTGAGAATCTCAAGAGACTCAATCTTTCCCACGGCTTCTGGAAGTGCTTTAAGCTTGTTGTAGTCTACACGGAGCTCCTTCAGGGAAGAGCACTGGCCTATCGTATAAGGGATCTCTTCAATGATATTAGTCTCGATGATCAGCTTTTTAAGGCAGGCGAGTGAGCCAATAGTTTCAGGGAGAAAAGATAACCGATTAGAGCTCAAATCAAGCTCCTCGAGACGGACTAGCCTACCAACAGAAGGTGGCAGCCTCACCAATTGATTTCCCCTCAGATCTAAGAAGACAAGATTCAGAAGATCTCCAATAGACTCCGGTAGTTCAGAAATTCTATTTGCATGCAAATCCAATTTTTTCAGAGAGGATAGGTCTCCAATGGTGCCCGGAAGGGTAATAAGCTGGTTTTCAGAAAGATCAAGTGAGATCAAACTGGAGAGCTTACCAATCGAGTCAGGCAACCAGTCAATTTGATCCAACAACTTGTTCTGCAGATTAAGATCCCGAGTGCCTTTCTTTGACGATACCTCAATCAAATTAGCCAGCTTAATTAAACTCAACTTATCACCATTATTAGCTGCATAGAAGAAATCCGAAAATAGGTTGATAAATGAAGAAATGGAAACAAATACCATCTTCGACATTGGAACATCCACCAAATCCAAATTCAATTCCAGAAGGCAAAAAAATCTTAAAAGCTTTCCATACAAATTAAACCAAATTACCACAGGATCACCCTTATAAAACAGATAGCGTAATCATGACATATAGTAACTATTTTATTTACATTCCCTATCCATAAAAAGGGAAAGCAGGTTCGGAAAGTAAAGTGCAACAAAATCTGAAAGCAAAAAAATACTGAAAGTTACCTGAAATACTAGAAGCTTTCAATGTGGAGTCATGAATTTGAGGTTTAAAGGAAACAGCAGAACCACGTCCAGAAACTCTGCCACCAAAACCATCGACGTGGAAAGTAGCTTTCCCCTTGTCGATATAGCTATCATCTCTGGAAAACAGCATTCCTGTTCTTCTTACAGGAGGCTCCTTCTCTAAGTAAGAACTGGTGGAAGCGGTAGACGAATCAAAACCCGTTGACTTAATACCCGAACCATTAGCAGCAACAGAAGCAGCAGCCACGCTACCACTGCTATAGCTAGCCACCGTGATCGTACTATTAGTACGAGTGGACGACGATTTCAGATCCGAGCTGGAGGCAGAGGAAGAATAGGGTGAAGAAACACATTGAGAAGCTCTCTGGATCAAATCGTCGAACACTTGGTGAGCATTTTCAAGATCTAGCAATTTCAGTGCATCCCCCTTTAATTGTTTGCTTTGATAATGCACCAAAATCTTCTTCATATCTTGAAGAATGAGGAATAACTCTTCAGGTACTTGTGGACTTTTAGTTTGCTTCGAAATTGATTCGAGTTTAAGCTGGTCCTCTTTCTCGACATTTCGAATCAGAATCGTAGCTGCCTCGACTTCTTCAATTCCCGGACGTTGAGGTAGAGCTTTGTGCATTCTCATAATTTCAGCAACCGTCTCGTCCACCGTGGTAACCGGCGCCGCCGTCACCGCTTCCTCCATAACTCTCCCTTTTCCTGTTCTTAGCCACTTATTGCCTCTCCTTCGATCGAAAACCAGAAACCAAGTTTATGTTTCAAATATTCTCATCAACAGGGAAAAATAAGTAGGATCCGGAAGAGACTAAAAGATAATAAAACCATCGAATCGCTCTCGCCGCTGTTTTTTGCTTCTTACAGTTTCTAGAACCTTGAAAAGCCAAAACCTATTATTTATCTATTATCAATTTATCATTGCTCTTGTCGGGCCATACATAATACACATAGTACCTGTGAATTGCTCCCTGTGATCTCTCCAGTAAAAACCATTCGAAGATAGACGGTAATTAAATATAGACTAGGGTAAATAAATTAATTTAAATATTTTTATTTGAATTTAGTTTTATGTATCTATCTATCTGTTAATTTATTATTATAAAACACAGGGAAAAAAAATGCAGTCAAAATCATCAATTTATATTCAGCAACCATTTATATGCCCCTAGCAGTTTAACGTGCTCGTCTAAAATGTTCATTATTATTTATTTGTATTCTTCTTATTAAATAGTGCTTTGAAAAAGATGTTATGAAATACTAATAATTAAAATTTATATATACCTTATCTATTTATTAAATTTCGCAGGCACGTTCACACATATATGTAATAAAATAATGAAATCTAAGAACAAAAATAAATCCCTTTAAAAGCATCAATCTATGTTAAGTAACGATTTGATTTTCTCTGGATGTTCAATGCATTCTTCATAAAACATCAATTTAGAGTTTTTTTTTTCTTCCTGTATTAAACAACTATCTGCATGTCTGTAACTATTCAATGTGTTCATCATAAATGCTCATTACCCTTAGTTCATTTATTTGTGTTCTATTTATTAAATACTTCCTTTCGTATTAAAAAAAAATAATTTTCTTTTTTTATACAAAAATTTGATAATAGAATGACTTCCTTTTTAATACAAAGGAAGTAGTATTTTAGAAAAAGCTTAAATAATATTGTTAATGTTATTTATAAAATAAAGTTTTTACTAATTTTGAGGACAAACTTTGATTGTCAATATCTTTTAATATATATTCATAAAAAGTATAATAAAAAACTATATTACAAAAATATTTTTCTACAAATATAAAAACTATATTTTTATATCATAATATATTATACTCTAAAAGAAATAAATAGTTTAAATTTGTCCTCAAAATCATGATGATTCTTTTTAAGAAACACATGGAGTAATAATTAAATTGACTAATAAATATCCAAAGCATGTAACGGTGGAGTTCTTTATAAATTAAAATGTTACGGAATATAAATTGTTGTATTCATAACATTTGTTGATTGCAAAACTTTTACAATGAATTAAAAGAAAAACACACAATATTAGCACCTAATTATAGTATAAATGTAAAGTTGTAAGAATGTATATTATTTTTGTCTTTAGAAAATTAAAATCGCACATTAATAAAAGTAAGTTTTTCTGCTTGGTACTTGATACTTAACAATATCATATACTGTACTTCTAATTAATTAATGGTATAATACTACAAGAAGAAAAGAAGTTCACATAGCTTATTTTAATTACAACAAAAGAAACAAATAAATGACTACAAATATCACAAATTTACATTAATCTTCTTATATTCAAATATCATGTTCATAAAAAATTTTGAACAGAAAGGTAAATAAATGGATTTCATTTATCTTTTTACCCCGACTTTCAGATGGCTAGCTTCGGTCATACTTAAAATATATTTATTTATGGCAGTAAAAATCATAAACTAAATTTTTATCAAATATAATGTTTTATATGTTGTCATGTTAAATATAAGATTAGCTAAATTGAACAGGTGAATAACTAATTATTATATTACGATACATAGTGATCTACTTTTATTTTTACTTTTGATAAGCTACATAGTAATATTGAAACAAATAATTCACTAATGACTAGAGTGTCACCAAATAAAATAAATGACAAATTTCATCTAACCATCATGATATTTGTCTAATATTTTATGAATGTCCTATATTTTTATTATATAAAAAATAGTTACCTTTATGGTTTAATTTACTTTCATTTGGATATATAAATGAGTACCCAAATAAAATTAGAAGTAAAATTAAAAAGTTGAAAGGTCAAAAGTATAGTAGCCAAAGGTTAGAATAGGAAGAAGAAGAAGAAGAAGAAGAAGAAGAAGAAAGAAGAAGAAGAAGAAGAAGAAGAAGAAGAAATTATCTAAAAGATATTTTTAGTAGCAATTTAGTATTTTATTACTATTAAATGAAAAAATATTTTATATCTAAAAAAAATTATCTACTTTGTCATTTATTAGTAGTGAGTTGATATTCTATAATGCTACACTTTTCATGATCTTTGTTAGTAATGTTTATGATTACATCCTTATAAAACTATGATTTCAAAAATAAAAATTAATGAATAGTGATTAAAATTATGGCTTCGGTATTCATGATTTTTATTGGTAAAGTTTATGAATTCATCTTTATATTATTATTATTAATATAGTGAAGTATAATCATGATTATTTACCTTATTTTCTATGATCCATCTTAGCGAAATTTATGATTTGTGTTTGTGATGTTTATGATTTGGCCTTTATAATATGGTGATTATAGTGAATGATACTCGTATCTTTTGTTTTAAGGTTAATCATTATGTCTTCAGAAATTTTATGTTTCTTTTTGTGTTTATGACTTTATTCTAACAAATCCAAGATTTAAATGTTAACTATGCATGCTTTTAGTGAACAACATTTATCTTATTCATTTAATTCATTTAATTCATTATAATTTTGTTTTAACTAAGTGTTGATTATAGTAAATAATGTTTGGTGATTAATGCTCATATGAATTTTCTATTATTACTAATAATTTTGTACTAAAAAAAATATGGCGGTGATGGACATAATTTATGACTATAGTTCATTTAGAATATTAAACTTTAATGAATAGTAGCTTTACACGATGATTTTAATTATTCAAGAACCCTTAATATCATGATTAATTCATAATTGTAAACCTAAAGTTCTAATCTAGTGAGAAAAGTACATGACATGCATCATAACCCTATGTAGTTAAGATTTTTATGAATTAAATTAGGAGTATTGATGTCACACCCTTAAATTTACTCCTTTTTTTTTAACTAAAGTTAATACATCAAATAATAGGGTGTTGTTGTCCTACTTAATATAAGTTTAGTAATCATACAATTCTCATATAAGTACAAAGCTAAAATAATGAATGATTAAACTATAACAAGAGTTAGAAGATAAACACTAAGCACATCATAAGAAAATCACACCAAAAGGGATACAAATGGTTCTAATGGTTCATAAACATATTACTATTACTAGCTAATCAAGACTTGATGCCCATAAATCATAATATAAATCACTCTTCCATATGCAGATAATTGAAATCATCGATACCATCATCAAATGCCTGTAATTCAACAATAGGGTCATTTGATAGTGGGTTGAGGAAAGATCATAGCAAGTGTAATAAGTACAAAATGTACCAAGTAACATATACAATTCACTAGACAATGCATGCATATCATATAAGGTCATGCATATAAATTAATACAACATGGAATAATATAAATACTACACATGAGAATACTAATCATGACATATGGTGCTTAAAGGAAATGTTGTATTAAAATTCAAATATAGGTGGTCACATATTGCATTTAATTAGTTACTTTGAGAATAGGAACCCCACTATTTATAACTGTTGATATGGTTCACTCAAATTTTGTAGAAGGAAAAAGCACACTACTCAAGGGGAAACCCTTATGAACCCATAACTAAAAAATTAGTTTTTAGGTTTGTGTATACTCTTATACTCTTGTGGTTTAGACTAGCATAAGGTAGATCTAGGGTCACTCTAGTTTCCATAGAACAAGATTCACTAAACATTGATAGACTTTCTTGATGCTTACTCATCAATCTTTCACTTTATATATTAGTTGGTGTCAATTAGATACTTAACATTCAAGTTCCACACTTAACACTTCAAATTTTCCACTTAATTCACTTTCATTATTATTCCACTTAATTCTTACATTACCTATCACTTATAACCGGAAATGTCACTTATCATTTATTAAAGAATTCATACTAATATTTGCGTATAAATCATGTATTTAAAAGCACATTATGGTTAGGTTGATCAATCATGCCATAAACACATAAAATAATCAATAAAAAATTTTGAAACAAAACGAGGACAAATGAAGACACTCTAGTAGTGAAAAACCTATAATACCTTTAGGAACATTAATTCACAAATAATTCATAAAATCATCAATATAGTTTAATAACTCACCAAACCCAAGGTCACACTCAAACTCATATAATTATCCCAAATACAGAATTTAAACTTACAATCTTACTCATAAAATAACAATTATACGTCTAGAGTTTCTATGTCCATTTTAAGGCATTTTCACATAATAGTTCATCTTATGCTAACGAAGATTAACTTGAAAAGTCTCAATTATCACAATTTCACTCAATTAACACTCATATAACTCCAAATTTCTAGCATTTAAGTAAGTTGAAAAAAATTCCCATTAATTACTTAAAACACATCAAATTTTGAAGGAAAAAACTCAACTTATCCTAAACACTTCTAAATCCTAACATATAATGTATAAAACTTTAAGTAAAGTGCCCAACAAATACAATGGAAAAATTATATTTCACAAAAACTCACCGGATTGATATAATTACCCACTTAGTTGAAATTACCTCCAAATTGCACAAATATTCACTTGCTCCAAAATACACCAAAATTGCACAAAACCTTCTATACAATATTAGTTGCATCAATGTCTAGTTTAGACATTTTAAATCAAGAAAAATCCTAACCAAAGGCCAAAAGTTTGTACTCTCCATGGGTAAAAATGTCCACAAATTTCATCCTATATCATGATATTCACAACAACACTTAATTACACGACAATATACATAAATCATTCACTTAAAAATAAAATAAGGCATACATATCATAATTTAAGATTTATATAAATAAAGAAAAAATCATAGCATGGCCTAACATGACATTTTTCCACTTTTAACAAATAATGTATAAAATCACATATACCACATGGATAGAATCTTTTAAGCATATATAGTTTTTTTTTTAAAGATTGAATACAAAATTAGTGATATAGAATACAATGCATAGTATAAATTCCTTATCTACAAAAGTAGAAGGTGTTGCTAAAGCTAACACCGATGTCCGAGAAAAACACTTCTAAGCAACTCCACTTCCTTCACCCACACTTAGATCACCTAAATAAAATAATAAGATTATAAAATTAAAGAAAATAATAAGGGAAAAATAATAAAAGAAAGGAAATTAGAGAGTTGGAAGGCAAACCATTTCCTTGAAATGGATAATCTTGAAAAACATTGAACACTGCACTAATCTATAAATCTTAATCCACTTTTGTTAAATTTAAGAATTAATGGATTAAAGTTAAAGATCCTAGAAGAAAGGAAGTAAAAAAGATGAAGGATAAGAGAAAATAGAGGAGACTCTATTAAGGCAAAACAAGCAAGATCACACTCAATTAGAAAAGAAAAGGAGATGAGGTAGCAAAGTTGAGGAATTAGAATTCGCTAAGTGTGAAATGAAAATCCAAAGGTTTATGCCACATGAAACGTGTTGACAATGAGGGGGTAAAGGAAGGAGTAATCAAATTTAAACCTTGTTTGCAAGACAAAGAGTGATGGGGTGATTAGAAGAGGTGAAAGGTTGTAAGAGAGTATATGAAGAATATTATGAACAAGACTTTGGTTTATTGTTAAAGGAGAAGGTCAAATTTGATTGAAGGGAATGGGGGCTAAAATTCATGGTAAAATTTAATGAAAATAATGTAGGAAAAGTAAAAAGTGCAATAAATAGATAAAAAAAATTTGGGAAAAGTGCTAAATAATTCCCCAAAGTTATGAAAAATTAGGAAAAAGTGTAGAATAAATTTAGGACTCCAAATATATAAAATTATTAGGAATAGGAATTTTTTTGGAAATAATTAAGTATGGGTAAATCACTTGATGGTTGACCGACCAAAAGGAAGGGTTAGTTGGCCCATATGATCCCTTGGAACAACATTGATTTTATTTGGAGGATAGTTGATAGCCACTCGATGGAAACCAAAATTAGGAGTCTGAATAGTTTGAGTGTAAGATATTTAAATTTTAGGTATAGGTAAGATGATTATTAAATAATGTTAGGAAGTTGATAAAGGATTACAAAGCTAATCGCTCAAAAATTAGGGTTATAAAAATTTTAGGTATTACAATTGAATTCAAAATTCACCAAAAAGACATATTAAAATTCATGTTTGAATTTCACAACTATAATATTTCTTGAAGAAGGATTGAATAGAGTTTTAGAATAAATACAAAATAAAATGAAGATAAAATCATTGTGGTTGATAGTTAATGGAAAATTTGAAAAAATGTTCATCATTCTTGAATGATTGAAACTTGGAAAACGTAAGACACATGAAAAAAACATGTGTGATATGCCAACATTTATTTTAAGATTATTTTTATTTAGATATTATGGCATTTAGTTGATTAATTTGCAAATGCATTGTGTATTTAATAATTTTACTTAAACACTTTCATATTTTAATTTAGTTTCACATGGATACCTAAATAATAAAATAAATTATATTTCTAGTTTTATTTTTGTGCTTATTTATGTAATACTCAAAGTATGTCGGTCTTCTCCATAAACCTAAAAAACTAAGGTTGAGTTAGAAAACTATACTACTTAGCACAAATTATTTGCACATAAAATAACACTTACTCACATAATCGCAAATCAATAATAATTAAAGCTTAACACCACCTGAGCCTATGCTCTTTTTGGCATACTAAACCTCTAGTGTCAAGATATTTGAGCTTATAAATTAATCTCGGTTTCAAATCATAAAAAAAAATTAAAATCATTATCAATTTTTCATAAAGCAATTTCCAAGGTTTGAAACGAAAACTTTGATACCAACTTAAAACACCCTCATTTTTTTATAATTTAAAAAGTTCATCTAAAAGGCAATGTAGAAGCTTTAAAATCAAATACTTGGGAATGTTAATATCATATCTATCATTAAGAAAGGTGTGATCATTCACCCAACTCATGTTTGATGCAAGGCTACAAATTTATCAGATAATAATACTCAATGTGTTAAGAGAACTCAAGAGAGATAATCATAAATGAAGTATTTATAAGGTTCACAAACTACTACATCAATCGAGGATGAAATTAATTGTAATACCCCTATTTTTTGTAATCCTAATTCTTGGGTGATTAGTATCCTAATCCCATCACTAACATTAAACCTTATTTGTACACTTTATCTATACATCTCAAACACTCATTTTTACCTTCCTACCCTTTTAAACCCTAATTTTTTATTTTATCCTATTAGAGGTCAATTAGACCTTATCTTCAATCCACCAACCAAGAACATTCAAAACCCTATCATCCAAGGCCCTAGATGGTCAACCACCTGCTTTTTTACGTTAATTGGAGCTGGGAGATTTTCACTAAGAAATTTATTTATATCTTTTGACATCAAATCAATTTCTATGCCCCATATTTTTTATATTTTTTTTCTAAATTAAAGCATCACCTTTCCCTAATTTTCCTTTTTAAAATTTATTTTATTATTTTTCTCATTTTAAATTATTTATTAGACTTTCTAACATATCAAAATCATTTTTAATCATTGTTAACTTTCTTGTTCATGAGAGCTTAAAAAATATGACCCTCTTACATCGCATGATAATCTTTTATGTTGTCCTTGTTCACTTACAAAAAATCTAACCACAATCACTCCAACCACCTTCCACCAATTTTTTTTATACTTTCTCACCTATGCCAATCAATCCCATCACTCCTCTTACTTCCAAGCTGTAACACCCCAAAATTCACTACTTATTTTTTTTTGAAAAGCGGAAGCAATTAAAATAGAAATACTTAAAACTTGTGAATTCTGGGAATGTTACCGCCACACTTAGTAGTTAGTACCAGACCGGTTCTCTCAAACCATTCCAGTACCAAGTGCTAAGGCTAAAGAAAATATTTACGTTAAATTCAAATTAACAATTCATAAAAGGATTTGAAAGATCATACACAAAATCAGAGTACGAGAAATTTAAGAGTTAATTACAATATCCTTGAAGTTTCAAATAACACTTGTAACTTCTAAATAGAAATAAATTTAAACAAGATAAAACCCGATGGGTCAAATTCCGGATTGCCTACTCACTCAAATTAGGCATGCCACCCCAAAACAGTCTCTGATCTTAAACCTACACAAGAGGTCTGCTCCCCACCATCAGTGGATCATCACAGGACCCATCAACCAAGGTAGTATCAGTACAGATCCAGTACTGAGTAAGGTGACTTGATCACTAAGGCCAACACATAAATACATAAATCATATATGGGAATAAAAGAACATAAAGATCAACATGATCACATAATAATGAACAATCATTCGAATAGATACGTAAAGGCCCAATCATAGTCTGGATTAATTATTTAATTAATCTTTTATCATAAGTCGATACACACCATGTTTTTTTATCAAATCCATGTAAGTACAGGAACACCCCACTATTATTGCTGGTGGGCCGGTCACTTGCGGGACAAAGTCCATACCACTATTATTCGCTGGTGGATCGGTCACTTGCGGGACAAAGTCCACACCACTATTCCTGACCGGTGGATCGGTCTGGTTCCTGCTCACATGGTGTTCCACTATAAGTAATTAGTATCTTTTAAGCATTTGTAACTCTAGTTTGTTTTTATTGAGCTCGAGTCACCCCACTATTATTGCCGGTGGGCCGGAAACGCACAGGTACAAAGCCTGACCACTATTATTACCGATGGATCGGTTACACATAGGACATCATGTCCTAACCACTAGTTCTGACCGGTGGATCGGTCTGGACCCGGCTCAATAATCTTCCACTTTAAATGATTAGTATCTTAAGTATCTTATTCAGAGGCTTTCATTCTGGATATGCTCAAATCATTCTCTTTATGCATCACACATCATATATCATAAAATTCCACAATCATAATTACACTTAATCACCACATACACATGATAACACCAAAAACCCTAATCAGCCACCATATACCTCAATTAACCACAACAAAGCATAATTCAGTCTCCTCCATACCCTTAATTTGCCCCACGTGCTATTTTTCATCCCAAGTGCTCAAATACCCAAACAACACTTACATTACATTCCTTACATCCCAAATCAACTTTCCATACGTAAATTTAATACCTATGCAGACATTAATCTCCCCATGCAAACCTTCGAACCTTTTTCATGCAAACCCTAAAATTTCACGTGAAACCCTAAATTCAATCATGCAAACCCTAATACCACCATACAACCATCAATGTCACCATATAAATCCTAATATCACAATACAACTATAATTACCACCATACAAACCTTAATATCATCATACAAACCCTAATACTAACATACATCCATTAATACCACCAGGAAAACCCAAGATTCCGTCATACAATACCCTAAATTCAAATCACATAAAACCGAAGATTCATCCTTACCTTACAATTGATTAGATTCTCCCACATAAAATCATAAATTAGAATCTCCCAAGCAAAACCATAAATTGGATTCCCCAAAACAAATCATAAATTTAGATTCTCCCAATCAAATCATAAATTAGATTCTCCCATATAATATCATAAATTACATTCTCCCAAATAACATCATAAATTAGATTCTCCCAAACAAACTATAAATTCGATTATCCCATATAACATCATAAATTAGATTCTCCCAATTAACATCATAAATTAGATTCTCCCAAACACACCATAAATTCGATAACATCATAAATTAGATTCTCCCTATTAACATCATAATTTAGTTTCTCCCAAGCAAAACATAAATTGTATTCTCCCCCACAAAACCTTAAAATTATCCATTTTATTTTGTCACTCGTGAATCACTAAAATAATTAGGTCAACTCACCTCCCTTGGTCAACCTCTTTCCCCCTCCTCCTTTTTCATCCTTTACCCCACACAAACCAAATCAAATTCCTCACATACACAACACATATCATTATACATAATTAATACACATACCATGCACAACATACTTCAACTCCAAGTTATACCACATATAAAATATTTAATAATAATAAACACTAGATACATAACATGCGAAACACATAATACACATAAGCACATAAAAGGCCTTAGCACTCCTTACCTAAAACGACACTGGTCTTGGAGCACGCTCCTATGCCTCCTTAGGGTTTTGACTGGTCTCACCTATTATGGGGAAGAAATACTAGGATTAGCTTCCTTCCTATACTACTATTAGTTTCTAATGTATCTTAAGTCTTGATTCTTAATTAATTATTCCCAATACCACTAAAAAATTAATACATACTATTATAATTTAAAGTCAAAAGGTGATATAAGGGTTTCTACCCTTTACCGAAATAAAGTCAGTAAAGGTATTAATAATAATTTTTTATTATAATAATAATTTTAATAATAACAAATTATTACTAATAGTAGTAATATTAATAGAAAACTTAATAATAATAATATAAGCCTTAAATTTACAAAGTGGATTTCTAAATCTCCCCATTTAATGATAATATTATTTGAAATGTAAAAATGATTTTAATATTATACATATACTTATTATATAAAGTTAATATGGTTAATAATAATAATAATATAATTAGTAATAATGTTAAAAATGCTAATAATAATAATAAAGGGCAAAGCTACGAGACTGAATTAAAATTTTAGGTTTCTACTTCTTCTGAAATAATTGCAGTATCAAATATCTGATTATACTAACAATAATAATATTAATTATATTATCCTTAATAATATTAAACATGTAATAATTACATTAAATAGGAAAAATTCGAGAATAATAATTTATCTTACTCAATAATACTCCCAGACCTGTCAACCAAATTTATAAATTAAAATATAGCTAATAATAATAATAATAATAATAATAATAAAACTCAAATTAGCATTAAAAATTAGAATAAAAGCATAATAATTATCAATAAATCAAAAGTAAGTATTTAAAAGGTCTAGGGTTTCACCTTGAGTTAGAGGGTATGGGTGGCACCAGCGGTGGATCCCGGAGGTGGCCGGAAAATGGATCTAAGAGGGGTAAAAGAGAAGGAAAAGAGGGAAGGGAAAAGGTGAAAAATAAAATAAGCTTTTGGTTTGGTGTAGGAGACTTAGAAGGAGATATTGGGTGGTTTAAAGGGTGGTAGAAGTGGCAAATGTGGCGGCAGATGGTGGCTTAAGGTTTCGGGGTAAAATTCCGGCTAAATGGATAGCAAACTTTGCACAGTTATGGAGTCCCGTGCAAGAAGAATCGAAGGTTGAGAATGGTTTAGTTAGCTAGATGGAGTTGCAGGGAAGAGTTTGAAATGAAGAGGTGATGCTGAGGTTGACTATCGGCGGCGGACGGGGCGTCTGAATCTACGGTGGCTGGGTTTCTTACTTAGGGTTTGGGGAAAGAAAAGATTTCAAAATCATCCATAACTAGGCTATATATAGAGTTTAGATGGGTTATTAGGGTTTCGGGGGTCGTTTGGGTGGTATTGTATGCTAGGGTTATGGTGGCCGGTGGCAGGAATCGACTGTCGATCATTTGGGTCGGGGTCGAAATTTCACGAGCCAAAAGAGAAGGAACGAGCGAGAGTTGAGGATAATTGATTGTTCCAAGTCAATTTTCTAGTCAAGAGGAAGAAAAAGAATGGTGAATCGATCGGTCAAGTTCCGCGTAGCCGTCGCCACCATTATTGGGCGCAGGAGTTGCAGCAGCGGCGACGGAGGAGAAAGGAGGAAGAAGAAAGGAGGAAGGGGTGGGCTAGTCGGCCGGGAAGGAAAAAGAAAAAGGTGAACCGGGCTGGTCGCGCCGGGGCATTTTAGTTACGTCGTTCATTAAATGAGACGACGCGTTGAGAGACGAGAAGGGACGAAACACAGCGCGTAATGGGGCGGAAGAAGGGCGACGCCACGCGGGCTGGGCTGCGGGAAAAGGAGAAGGGAAACTGGGCCGCGAGCTGGCCTAGTTCAACGAGAAGAGGAGGAAAAGGAAAGAAAAAGAAAAAGGAAAAAAAAAGAAAGGAGGAAAATAATTAGGTTAGGGCAAATTAAATTAATCTAAATATTTAGGATATTTAAAAATAATAATATTAAATAAAATAATTTTTAAACTCTTTTTAAGCTAAATTAGGATTTTTAAAAGATTTTTCATAATTTCCATTTTAATTAGCAAAACACACTAAATTTATCAAATTAATTTATTTATAAAATTATTATTAATTTAAAACTATTTTCTCATTCTTATTTTAAATAAAATAATTTATTTAATTAATTTCTAAAATAAAATGCTTAATTAGCTAAAATACCCAAATTCTCTTCTAATAAAAATATTTATAAATTTCTTCTTGATTTTCTCTAATTAATTTAATTTAAAAATAATTTATTTAAATAATTCTTTTAATAAATATAATTTAAATGTAGTTTATAAAATTAGAAATTTTTGGGGCATTTCACAAGCAATCTGCCAATAATATTAACCCTCTCTCTTGCATTGGATAACCACCAAAAATGTTCACTGCCCTTGGTTGATCATTTTTACACTTAGTAATTTTTTTTACATTTAACTTTGCTATCTCCTCTATTCCTATTCTTAACTTGTCTTTTTCTTAGCTTTTGGCCTTGTGGCCAAGCCCTCTTCTATTTTTCTCTGTATTTTTCTTGCATCTTCTTACTAATAATATCTTGATTTTAACTCTTTAGTGCTTTTCATTAAGCAAAGAGAGTTAATTTTATAGACTAGTGAATGTTTTTCAAGCGCCTATTTTTGATTTCCAAGGGTTATTATCATTTCTTTTAATTTTTTCTATTCTCTTCTAACCCTTGCTTTTTTCTCTTTATCTAATTATTGAATTTTCTTTTAGGTGTTCAAAGTATGAAAATAGTTTATTTAGGAGTATTTTTGCTTAGAACCCGATTTAACCTTTGGTAAGGATACATGTCTCTAATCTATAGATTTTTGTTTTAATTTAATAAATTTTCATGTTATCACATTTTATGCCAGAAATCATGCTAAGATTTTTTTTTAAAAAAATTCAAATTCATATATTACTTAGCAAATTTTAATTTTATGTGAAATGTCAATTTTATGCCTTCTTAAGCTTTGCCGTAAAATCCTAAGTGCGATGTTTAAGTGAACTACGGGTATTTCGGTCTATTTGGTCAAATCAAAAAATTCATATATTTTAGGGATATTATATGGGCAGGGATATGAAAGTGATGATTTTTTTCTTAATAAATTATAAATAGTATAAGGTATGATTTTATGATAAATGACTTAAATTGGGAATAATAACAAAAATGATAACATTGGTATTTTGTGTGTGAAAATTTTGGGTTTAAGTTATAATTTTTGGATATGTTTTTTTTTAATATTATTTTATGTTAGTGTGTTAAATTTGGTGATTTAGAATACCTTATGGAGGAAGATATGGTGTACTTATAAGATTAGGGTTTATAAGGGTATTATCGTTTTTTAATTTGTGAAACATTTCTTTATGTTTTTAATAATTATTCTTATATCTTGCCCTTACTCCCATCGTATGTTCACTATATTATTAAGTAATACTCTAAGTATTGAATGATATTAATTGTTGGAATAAATTCATAATAATCATGGATCATGATATATAACTTTCTTATGGTAGGTTAATGGTAATAAAATTGGAAGTCTGATGACATTAAGTAAATTAAATGAGGAATTATTATGTGCTAATTATTGGTTAGTGATCTAATAAAATACTATTGCTTAAAGTGGAAGATCACATGAGATGGGGCCAAAATGATTCCAAGTGCTAAAATTATCTGACTATTAAAATTTGTAGCCTAGTCCTAATATATGCAATAGACCCTAGTCTACTATATCTTACCGAACCACTAGCTTAGAGTGGACATGCATAGTGTTTTACTAGTAACTTAAGTGTGTTATACCCTAGAGGGATATTGTTAGTAAGTTTAACTACCTTTCTCCATCTGCAGGGAAAAGGAAGAGTAAATCTTACATATATTAGTGAGGTTGACTACCTCTATTCCATCTACAAGGAAAAGAGGAGAGGAGTGTTTGAATTATAGGTGGTTCCCTCATCTCAATGTGACTAAGTAAACAAAATAGGGTGATAAGCTTATGAAAAACTATAAATATGCCTCTCTCTTAGATCATCTTGTGTATTGAGCACCTATATTTGTTTAATATCTATATTGTCATTATGTTTCTTGTGACATATATATATGCCCTTTTCTATGGATGTGCATTGTTACCTTACTCAATACGTATCATACTAACCATTCTTTTCATGGGTGTTGCTCATTCCCTAGAGCAGTTACTACTTTGTTTGCAAGTATATGTGTAATTCAATGATTTCGCTATATTTACTAGTGGTGAGTGGTTATGAGATAGTTCAAGGGTATGATTAATATGATATATATATATATATATATATATATATATATATATATAGAGAGAGAGAGAGAGAGAGAGAGAGACTTTTAGTCCTCTACTTTTTATCTTCTATTCTCTTTCTATGTTATAACCTTCTATCACTGTGGGATCAAGTGCTTCCTATACCTAATATCTATGTATGAGTTATTTTTTAGCCTTACATCTGACATAGATTGAGCTATATGGAGTGCATCGTCTATATTACATGTGGTGTAATTTCCATTATTTTATTATTAATGATTCCACAAAAATAAAATTTTACAGTAGTAGATTTCAAAGTGTCGCACTAAGAGATTAAATAACCAAATAGATTTAAATGGTTCCCAAACACTTGGGAAAAAATAACTTATTTGGTTAGCCTAATTCTTAGTCAAAGAAGTTTCTCCAAGCAATGGATAACTAATGACCTACATCATCAACATCATTGTGTCATTTTTTTAAAAAAAATTCCATTTTCTCTCCCAGAGGAAATCTAAGATCATCATAATGACCCAACAATTAAGGTAGCATAAAGGAAACCAACTCTAACATATGGTAAGATTTGTGTCATACATTGGATCATGATATATCACAATATAAGAAAATCATGTGTAAGAACATGCAAGCATAGTGTAGCAATGGCATAGTTATAACTCATTCATCTAAAGTAAAAGACATATGATACTATTATAATTCCTTTAAGGTGACCATAAAATTCAGTTATTAATAGATTTGAGTGGCTCACCTAATTCTTCATCATGAACACTTAAGTAACATGTCATCTTCCACTTTGTTGTTTATAGTGATTACACCAACACAAACCAATGTAACACAATGTACTACTCGTCCACTACACATATTTAAGATATGCTAAGGGTTTTTTTCAAGGACAACCCACCCACCACACACATGAGTATACCTACCACATAACACCACTAAATACAAAGGTGACCCACCCACCACACATAGTCATCTTGATGCCAAGGGAGCTTGAAAAAGGAATACTATATCCACCAAGCTTGTTAACTACAAGGTAGCATAACCCATAAATTTGAAAGTTGAGTTCTTTTAACCAAATCAAGTTTACTAAAACTCAATTAAGGTATTCTTAAATGATTCTAAAAACTAATTTAAGCAAACATTAACTCATGAACAATTAATTTCATCAAAAATATTGATGAATAATAATTTATATTGACAATGTCAAATCAACTAATTCTGGATAAATAATTTGAATTAAATATTTCAAGATAAACTTGGGTATATATTAAAATAATATAACAAGTCACATGAAGAGAAGCCTAACAAATATTTATCCAATTTCACCAAACTTAACTTAGAGGTTAGGATTCTTAGCACAAATGTAAATAATCCTATTCTAGCTAATTAATTATAATTACTGGTGTAATATTTTAATTTGGACCATCTCAAATAAATCTAAACAAAAATATTAATTAAAATTGAACATATAAACAACCGATTTCAAAACATTATGTCCAAAAGTTTACATTTTAAACCCAAAATACATATTGGTCAAAACTTGTTATTTCTCTCAAATTTATATTCAAGAAATACAATTAGAAAATTTTCAAAATATTTTGTAAGCTCAATTAATAATAATAATAATAATAATAAATCTAAAAACTAGACAAAATCAAATGATAAAAAAATAACCAAGTTAAAAAAATGAACCAAATCTATGCAAGTTAGTCCATTTAAATTCAAAAGAAATCATATGTAAATACATCTTAGCAACTAATTTGGCTCAATGGAAGACACATGACATCCAAAAATAATAATAATAAAATATAGGTTCAAAAAATTCATAAGTTGGTTGCTACAGTGATGGTTAATATGACCTAAGTTCGCACATAATTTAAAACCTCTAGTTACACAACTATATTATTAGTAAATAAGAGTGTTGTTCTAAGATAAGAATTAAGAAGGCTCACATTATGTTTAGCTAACACACAAATAAAATAAAATAATGTCTAGGACTTTGACTCACAAATTCACTAATAATAAGTTAAACACTCCATTAGGGGATTGAAATATAAAAGAATAAAAATCAAATCAAATCAAATAGAAAATATGGATAAATGCAAGGGTGATGGATCTGCTAGTGAAGTTAAAAATCCAGCACTAGATTAGGTCAAAATATTATAAGTAATTATTACGTCACATATTAGTCATGATAAAGAGATTAACAAAGATACAAGCACCCAGTGGGTCTATATATTTTATATTACTTTTCTAATTTGATTAATAAGAACTAATGCCAATAATAAATCCTAGCAAGTTTTTTTATTATTATAATTGCTGCAATGACTCCTATATTTAACTAGTCTCAATGCATTAAGAACAAATATGAGGTTTTTAATCCAAGTACCCAAAATAATACTACTAGTGTATCTAGTTGTATTATCCTCCGTTAACCCACACATATTTAAGTGTTATACTACTTATAACTATTAGATGAATTATTATCTAACCTAACTTCAATTTATAAATATAAATTCTAGCATGTTTATATAGCCACCTAGAAAGCATGTAATTCTACATATTAATACTATGAGGAAGTTTCCATGCCTATGATACCAATATAACTATTGTTGTACAAAAGCTCAACCAAATGTAGTCGCTCCTCCAGCCTACCATAGAAGTCCATAACATAAGCATGTAGCATATCCTTGAGTTTCTAAATCGTCCTCTCAATTTGCTCATTTATAGTTGGGTGTCTAAATTAGTACTCATCCTCAATATTGTGTCTATAACCTCTTACAAATTCCCCAAAAATTGTGAAAGGAACCTCAAATCTCAATCGAAGACTATGTTAGTAGGTGTAATGTGCCTAATCACCACAAACCTCATATAAGCATTGACCAGTTGATCCATATTCCAAGTTCACCTCATCGGCACAAACACTACTGACTTCTTCAATCTATTGATGATAACCCAAATTGTATCACACCCTAGTCCTTGGTAGACCATTCATAAAATCCATCGATATGGAGTCTCACTTCCACCTTGGAACATCTAAGGGTTGTACTAATCCAGCAAGCCTTTGCTGCTTGATCTTGACCTTCTGACAAGTCAAACATCTCGATACGAACACCACTACCTCTCGCTTCATGTAAGGACACTAGTAGATGCTCTTGAGATCCTTGTATAACTTATCCCCTCATAGGTGGACATAATATGGAGTAGAGTAACCCTACTTTAAAATTCGGCACTTCATATCAGTGCAACTCTGAGGTAGACACCAACGACCTTTGTAGCGAATGCTACCATCCTTGTGAATCTGGAACTCTTTAGCTTTATCATCCTGAATCTTCTTCCAAATTCTCTCGAGCTTAACTTCCCTAGGTTTTCTTGCTCAAATATCATAAAAAAATATTGGCGCAATCATCAAGGTACTTATTCGGACCTCCAAACCTTTATGCTAGATCAAATCAACCTCCATCCAGCGGATCTTTTCAAGTAATTGATTAGACACCACAAAAGTACTTAAGGAGTGTGATGATGTCTTCCTACTAAAGGCATCTACAATGATGTTAGTCTTAACTTCATGGTAGGTTAACTCAATATCGTAGTCTTTCACCAACTCTAGTCATCTCCTCTACCTAATATTTAACACCTTTTGAGTGAATAAATACTTGAGGTTCTTATTGTCGGTGAATAATCTACATAGAGTCCCACATAGATAATGCCTCTAAATTTTAAACATGGAGACAACTGTTACCAACTCCAATTCACGCGCTAGGTAGTTTTACTCATGCGCCTTCAATTGATGAGAAGCGTAAGACACTACCTTATCATGATGCATCAGTACACAACCCAATAATGTGCTTTGATGCATCGTTGTAGACCTCAAACTAGTCTAACCCTAATGACAGAGTCAAAACTAGTGTTGTAATCAAATATCGCTTCAACTCCTGCAATGATCTCTCACATGTGTCATCCCACTAAAATTTGGTCATCTTTTTTAGGAGGTTTGTCAAGGTATGAGCTATCTTTGATGAGACTTTAATAAAACGTATTTAGTACCCATCCAAACATAGGAAAATATGAACCTCGAGGACACCAATGGGTGGATTCCACTCAGTTACTACTAAAATCTTTGCTGGATCTATGGTGACTCCACCTAATGACATCATGTGACCTAAAAATGTAACCTCCCATAGCCAAAACTCATACTAAGAGAGTTTTACATACAACTTGTGCTCTATAAGAAGTGACTATATTGTATCAAGATGTTACTTATGTGCCTCTGCACTCTAAAAGTATACCAAAATATCGATGATGAAAAATCCTCCCCATAAAATCCATAAATATAATAGGTGCATTACTGAGCCCAAAAGGCATCATCATGAACTCGTAGTTCCTATACTGTATTTTAAGGGTTGTCTTCATGATGTATACCTTGACGATGCACATTTGATGACATCCTAACCTCATGCCAATCTTCGAGAAGGTCGAAGCTCCCCAAAGCTAATTGAAGAAGTCATCAACCCTTGGAAGAGGATAGTGGTTCTTCACCGTCAATGGGTTCGTACCCCAATAATTGATATATAGATAAAGGATCCCATATTTCTTCTTCACAAATAAAATTTTTTCTCTCCATGGAAATACACTCAAGCGAATGTACCCTTGAGCTAATAAATCCTCTAGATGAGCCTTCAACTCCCGCAACTCTACCAGTTCCATCTAGCAAGCCCCCTTCAAAATTGGATTTTCCCTCAATACTAACTCTTTGGTGAAGACTATCTTACGTACCGGAAGTATACCTAGTATATCCTCATGAAAAAATGTTAGGAAACTCTCGGGAGACTGGAATATCTTCCAACACCAACTGTAGCACCCCCATTTTTCACTACATTTTTTTTGTTAAAACATGTCGTGGAAGTAGAAAACACTTTGACAAATGAGGTGTTATAGCCGTACCTGACATATGTTAGACTCCATCACCTACCCCATATTAGACATAAGGCTAAACCAATAAAACACTAAAATAATAGAGTGTGCAATTAATGATTTAATTGAAATGATTATAAAATGTTTACAAAAGATGGCCCTAATGGGTTCCAACCAAATCATTACAGAATCACATTAAAAGTGTAAAATTACAAAACATGGGTTGATGCACGAGTCCCGAAACAATACCATGGTCCTCCATAGACCTCATCAAAACCTTTCAGATGTTCTTGCTCACAAGCCTGACCCAACTGAGGTAGGCCCTTTACTAGCCATTCCCAAAAACCTACACAAGGTCCTCTACTCATGGGAATGATCAAGTGACCGAGCAAATGGACACATTGGTACAATATATACTGAGTAAGCCAAGTTGCTCCCTCAATGTACACAAGCATACCAATTTGTCACATAAATATAAATCATAGTGTGCATCATAATAATGCCATATATAAAGATATAAATACATGAAGTCATATTGTCATGTATAATTTCAACCAATAGCATACTTCATGCATATACCCACCACCTTTTCACATAAGCATAGACACACTTAATGGTAAGGAGAACCAAACAACCTTTAGGGTCCAATTAACCAAATCCTTAGGTTATACCATTACTTCATCCATGTAAGAGATAAGTGAGTCAACCCATCAATACTCAATACTCCATTTTATAATCAAGTAGATAGGTCAACCATTAGCCAATTGTAATAGCCAGCTTTATTCATTTTCAACCAATCATACCATTACTTCCAGTCTTGCCAAATATTAGCCATTCTCTTAATCATCATTTGTATTTGATCAATTACTTACTTAACAACCATATTTATTATCATCGAGTGATGGATTGTGAACCACCCCATAGTCTCACAGGCCATAAAAGCTTATATATAATGGGACATAAAGTCTAGGATGAAGTCAATCACCAAGTGGACATAAGTCCAGCCCGAAGCTAATCACCATAATGGACATAAGTCCAGGCCGAAGCTAACCGATATGAACATAATTCTAGTCCGAAGCCAACCACATAGGTAACCAAATCCTTTAGTATCGATACTCCCTAGTATATCATCAATGTATAGAGTAGGTAAGACACCAGGGCCTCTCAGAATCCTTCTTAAAGGCACTAAAACACCCAAAATCAAACTAACCCCCGATGGCTAATCGAGGATCAAGTAACCCAGACCCGTACTCAACTCAACTTTATTTCACTTTAAGTGATTAGTATTCTATTCATAAAGATGTATGATCATACAAAGTCTATACAAGAATACAAGGTAGATCCTTATGCTAAATTATATTAATCCTTTTTATTTCTATTTTCCCCAACCATGTGGGTTTTCCATTTATCCTTAGCCAATAAAATTCATATCTATCATATGATTTGATCCATGCCCTTACTGATTTCCATTACTCTTATTTCCATTTTATCACTAAATACAAGTGAATTGCACCTTTAGCTTTTACATTACTCATAATGTATGACATTAGTTATGATCCATTTCAATCCCTTAGTTAGGCCAATGATCTATGTTAAAATATTCATTTCATATCAATAATAATCATGATATTGTCCCAAACACAATCCCCAAGTATGACCGAACAACAAGGAAAAAAATCATGGAAACAAGCCAAACCAGTTGATTTGTCTGGCCCAACTAATAGATTGGTTGCATCATCTAGCCGATCGGTTTAGGTCAACTAGTTGATCGATTCAACTCAACCAGCCTATGCACTCTCTAAACTGGTCAACTGGTTTAGGCAAACCAGTCAACTATTCATAGACCAATCTATCGGTTTCACTAAACTAGTCGACGAGTTTAAGTAGAGAGCAAGACCAAGGTGTATGTAGAAGAACCATTCGATGGGTTGGGTAAACTAGTCGACTATTTTAGAAACTAGTCAATCAATTTGACCTAACTGGTCGATCAATTTACCCTAATACAATAGTAATTCACCAATTTAGTACAGATTTTTACATAATAATCATTTCTAGTCATATTAGCACATGCATTATCTTCAACCAACATATTCCTAACTAGATTAATACACATTTCTCCACCTAAAATCATCATAACCTATTTTACCCATTTTCATGCTCTTTTCTCCATTTGTGACATTAATACATGCAAATCATGCACACAACTGCATTTCTTCAAGTCGACATGGATCCACCAACTAAGCTATCACTTTTTATGCATATACACATGCTAACATTTTAATAGCAAGAATTACTTACTTGATGCAGGCTAAATATCCTTATAAATAGGATTTTCAAATATGTGATAACTTCAACTCTTATAACCTTAAAACCCAAAATCTTAACTCAGGTATTATACCAAAACTTTATAAAATTTTGAACAAAAAAACATAAAAGGGAGGGCATACCATTGAGACAAAAATAGGAAAAATCTCAACTAGACCACTCAATCTTTCCCCAAAATCTAACTCTGTCTTGTTTAACAATTGGAACAAGATAGAGCTAGAGGTAGAATTGGGAGAGTGTGTGAAATGACTTGGCAAGTGTTCGAAGTATGGAAGAAGAGAAGAGAATGCAGAACTTAAAGGAATCTTGGTGGCTAAAAGAAAGTGCAATGCAGGGAGAATTGGGGTTATTTATAGACAATAAATTAAAGGGAAACACAGAGGGATAGGAAGGTAACTCAAAACCCTCCTTGTGATCAATTAAATTTGATTAGAACAGATGGATTTACTTAGGATTTGATGGCCTAGTCTCCCGAGCTCAATTGGGACACTAGGGAGCTCAATTCAAACATACCATAAGTCTCATACATAGAAGAAGAAATGGAAAGTTGGCATGGAAGGAATCTTTTAGCTACTCAGAAGCACATATAAGGTCAAAGCAATCGATCTCAGAATTGGGTAGAGGAGAGAGGAGGAAGAAGATAATGTCATAGGTCGCCTATCTCCCTCATACGTCTCAATCGACCTCTAGAATAATTGAGGCAATATTTTGGGTTAAATGCATCATGAAAATGGTTAGGAATCTCTTAGGAATAATCTATATGACTTGGTAAGGTTCTATTTTAGTGTAAGAGATTTTAAAAAAAAAATCAAACTCAAAAAATTATGACGAGCTCAATAAGCCAATAGATCTATTTGGGTCTACTAGTTGACTATTCATCCAATAGTTGATTGGTTTCCTCTAACTAGTCTATTGGTTTGGTCGAGGAACTTAATGTGGCTAAAACAACACACCAGTCAATCAGTTCATAAAACAGTCAATAGGTTTTCTTGTAAAACTCAATAAACCTCATTTTGCAACATGATTTCAAATCAATTTATATTTCAAATAAAATCATAACATTGAATTAAAATTAAAGGCCTAAAATTTGTCAAAGTTTCTCATCCATCCATTGCACAAAAGTGTTGGGTATTACATCAACACATTCTTATTCAGCACCTGAACTTCGTACAAATAAGAGAAGTAACCCCTTTGTACCAAAGAATACAATGTATAGGAAAATACGACCTTATTTTTAATGCTTGACTTGCATCTCCAATAAGAGACCCTCAAACCCTAAATTCCCCACAAGATGACTCACTCTTGTGCATAGTCTGTCACTGCTCGGTCCCCAACATATCCATCCCTAGGATAATATCAAAAAAAAATATGTCCACCTTAACCAAGTCCACTAGAAAGTCTAACTCGCTCATCTCTAAGGCCACGTCTGAGTTGAGCCTAGTGCAATCCAATCTATTCCTAAAAGGAAACATAACATATATAGATACACTACTAAATAGAGAAAAGTTAGCTCTGGCAATGAAAGTAAGAGATATAAGTGCCAAAGATGATCTTGAATCAAATAATACATAAGTTAGTAAAGAGAGGATGGAAAACATACTAGTGACCACATCAAACTATTGATTAGCCTCTATCTAGATGATGATATGCAAGCATATGCCTGATTGTCCTCCCTGGTATCCTCCACAATACCCTCTAGAACTCTAAGCTTGTCCTCCTCTAATGCAGGAGCAAACACACAAGAATTGGCTTTCATAATTATAGAACAAGTTATTCTTCATTTGAAAAGTGTCTTCCACAAATTTTGAGGCCAACAGATGGTTACGTTTCTCGAAACGTAACACACAAGTAATTAAATGTTTATGTGCATGTGTATGGCATGCATGACATGTAAAAGGGAGTAACCATGTGCACGAGGAGTATGTTGGCAGGGTTTTTGATAATTATTAAGTGATTTAGCTAATTTGTTAATTAAGTAATAAAGTAGGAGAATACAGTTAGCATAAAGTAGCATAAAAGTAACATTATATCTTTTAGCTTGGAATCTTTTGGAATATGCTTTAGCTAGTGGTAGAAAGATTATATTATTCATAAATGTCGAGTATATAGCATGTATTGTGAAGAATTGAAGTTGAAGATCAACATTTAATGAATTCTGTGTGAGTTCAAACTCAAGCAAATTGAATTTGTGTGAATAGTATGGCTTTAAAGTTTTAATCTCTTCGTCTGTATACCAAAACTGAAGCCCTAAAACATTCATTAGAAATCCTAAACCATCCATACCAACCAAACACCACCTTATTTCCTCTTTTCAAACCAAAACCTAACCCTAAACCACAATTCTAACTTGCATCTAAACCCTAATTTTCAAAGCTAAATATTAGCATCAATCCATCATCAAATGCATATGCTAATTAGTGTTTTCCATTCAAACCATCATCATTGTTAACCCATCATCACCGAATCATCATCTTCACTCTTCTACCATATTCGAACCACCATCATCTTTATTACATCACCTTCAAAGATTTAATCTCTTAATTCACCATCACCGAGCCTTTATCATATTATCTAAACTCCGTTTGAACCTTAATTCTACATAATTGAAGATTACACCCTCCCACACACATTAATTTTGGTATCATAGCCATAAGTTGGTGGAATTGCAATCAAGATTCAATCTTTCTTTCAAGATTCATCAAGAGAGTGTCTTATCTTCAAAAAACTCAAAGAATTCATCAAGATAATATAAAGGGGCTGAGAATTTAAGGGCTTGTTTGGAAGGGTAATAATGGGTTGATAAGGAGAAGGGTGGAGAACCAAGGAGAAAACTTGAGAGATTTTCCTAAGACCTTTATGGATGAAGTCAAGAAGGTAAAAATGTAGGTGGGAAGAATAGAAGCTTCCTAAGCCCATGAGTCCTATATGCGGCCACAAAATTGAAGGGAACAAGTAGAGGAAGGGTACATGAGAAGAGCACAAAATTGGGTGGAAGAAGGAGAAGAGAGCGTGGGAAATTATGTAAGGGTATGTGACACTTTGAGGAAAACTTATGATGACGTGGAAAAAGGAATCTGGTTTCATCTTCCTGACTTTGAAGGTAATCTCGACCTGGAGTCTTTACTTGAACGATTGCAAATCATTGAGTCAATTTTTGAGTATAAGGAAATTGATGGTGAGAAATGATGCCAAATAGCAATATTAAAGTTTAAAAAATTTGCTAGAGTGTAGAACACTAATTTAAAAAGGAGACGATAGAGAGAAGGAATATCAAAAATTAGATCATGGGAAAAATTAAAGATACATTTGAAGAAGAAATTTGTGCCTTGGGAATACGGGCAAGAAAATTTCATAAAAATGACCACGTTGAGGCAAGGGTTACTTGGAGTTGAAGAATACATTCAAGAGTTTGAAAGGCTAGATCTAATATGTGATGTCCAAGAATGAGAAGAACAAATGTGTGCGGGATTCATCGGGGTTTTAAATATGAATCTTCGAGAGAAGGTAGAGGTATACCCGTATGAAGTGTTTGAAGACCTAATCAAGTTAGCTATTAAGTTCGAGAAACAGTTGAAGAGGACCAAGCCACCAAGCAAGTCAACCAATGCTCCATATGGTTTGACTTCCAAGGGTGTGTCAAAGACACCAATTTCTTAAGCCGCAAGTCAAGACCATGCGGTTCACTCATGCAGAAAAGGGTAGAGAACAAGTGGTTAATAAGGTGAACACACAATGATTCAAGTGTAAAGGTTATGGCCACTTTGCTCGAGATTATCCAAACCAAAGGGTGTTGACTTTGAAAGAGATAGTAAAAATGGAGGCTTGTGAAGAGAATGAAGACCTTGATGAAAACCTAGAATAGGAGAGTGATAGCTTAGAGGATTCTTTGGAAGAAGGGAAGTGGATTGATATGTGTTGAAAATGGTGTTTTAAGTACAACAACAACCTTTACTTACTCAACGAGAGAAGATTTTCAAGGCCAAGTATAGAGTGGGTGATAAAGTGTGTGAAGTCATCATTGATAATGGCTCATGCACTAATGTTTCTAGTGAGAAGATGATGAACAAGCTTGGTTTGGAGACCAAGGGTCATCCATGACCATATTCACTTCAATGGCTCAACAAAGACAAAGGCGTAAAGGTAACCAAACAAACTCTTATCTCTTTTAAGATTGAAAATTATTTTGATGATGTTTTATGCGATATTCTTCCTATGGATTCTTGTCACATTTTTTTGGGGAGGCCTTGGCAATTTGATAGGAAGGTTATGTATGACGACGTCTTTAATGAGTATGTGGTATGTAAGGGTCAAAATAAGTTTGGGCTCAAACCTTATCTATATGGGGAGGATTCGGTTTTGAGGAGTGAAAAGGAATAAAGAAAGAAGGTAGAAGTTGAGTCTAGGAAAGGAAAAAATAAGAGTAATATGGAGTTTTTGAACCTTAAGGAGTGTGAGATGAATGAAGCCATCAGAAATGAGAAGATATGCTATACCTTAGTGGTAAAAGAGATCCAACGCGGGGAGAATGCTAATATGGATATGAAATTGCAACAACTATTGAAAGAGTATGCCGATGTGTTTCCGAAAGAGTTGCCAAGTGGGCTATCTCCTTCGAGAGGTATTGAGCATGCTATTGATCTTATGTCAGGAGTTCCATTACCAAAAAAACTAGCTTATAGATGCAATTTGGAGGAGGCTAAGGAGCTACAAAAATAAGTGCAAGAGTTGTTAGACCAAGGTTATATTTGGGAGAGTATGAGTCCATGAGGTGTTCTATCTTTGTTAGTGCCTAAGAAGGATGATACATGGAGGATGTGTATTGATTCGAGAGCGATCAACAACATCACAATCAAGTATATATTTCTGATGTCAAGATTAGATGACATATTAGATGAGTTGCATGGTATGAAGGTGTTCTCAAATATTAATCTTAGAAGCGGTTATCATTAGATGAGGATAAGGGAAGGGGAAGAGTGGAAGACAACCTTCAAGACTAAGTATGGTGGTTGGTGATGCCATTTGGGCTATGTAATACACCAAGTTCCTTCATGAGGTTGATGGTGGAGGTACTTAGACCATTTCTTAGGATCTTTGTTGTTGTTTGCCTCGATGAGATCTTGGTATATAGCAAGAGTTAATTCGAGAACATACAACACTTGAAGAGGATATTTGATAAGCTTAGAGAGTGAAGCTCTCTTGTAAGATGGAGAAATGTGATTTCATGATGGAGAGGGTGATTTTTCTTAGTTATATTATGAGTGGAGATGGTATTTGAATTGATCCGTTAAAGGTAGAAGCTATATAATTGTGGCCTATTCCTACTAATGTCCAAAAAGTTTGAAAGTTCCATGGGTTAGCCTTACTCTATAGGAGGTAATCAAAGGCTTCTCTACCATTGCAGCACCTATCACACAATTGATGAAGAAAGGAGAGTTTCATTGGAATGATCAAGCGACAAAGGCTTTTGAAGATTTGAAGACATAGCTCTAAAATATATAGGTATTATATTTATTTTATTTTGATAAATTATTTGAAGTAACTTGTGATGAGAGTGTTGTATGTATTGGAGGTGTGCTTTCATAAGAAAGGAAGTCGATTGCTTTCTTGAGTGAAAAGTTGAATGGTGCAAGACTCAACTATTCGGCCTACGATAAAGAGTTTTATGCTATTGTGCATTTTTTGGAGACGTGGAGTCATTACTTGAGATCCAATCATTTTTTACTTCATTTAGATCATGAGAGTTTGAAGTATTTGCATGGTCAAAAGAAAGTGAGTCCAAGACATGCTAAGTGGATAAGCTTCTTGCAGACATTTTTTGTTCTCTACAAGACATGTAGATGGTAAAGAAAATGTCATGGTGGATGCATTATCAAGGAGGACCATAGTACTTACCATGATGGATCCAAAGCTTTTAGGGTTCAAGATGTTGAAGATTAAATATACCATGGATGATGATTTTGCTATGATCTTTGAAGAGTGCAAGAAACAAGGGAGTTTTAGAGCTTATGTTATTCAAGATGGGTTCTTATTCAAGCACAACAAATTATGTGTGTCAAAGAATTCAGTTCGAGACTTGCTAATCAAAGAGGTGCATAAAGGAGAAATTGTAGGACGCTTTTGAGTTCACAAGACTTTGGAGTTGGTGCAAGAACATTTCTATTGGCCGAGAATGTAAAGGGGAGTGCAAGCCATGATTGCTAGGTGTGCTACGTGTTAAAGGAGCAAGAGTTTCTTTCACAAAGGGTTATATATACCTTTACCTATGCCTAATCAACCATGGAAAGGTTTTACTATGAATTTTATTTCGGAATTGCTAAGGAAACAACACGGAAAGGATTCTATTATGGTTTTAGTGGATCTATTTTCCAAGATGGCTCATTTTATTCCGTGTCACAAGACTGATGATGCTACCCATGTTGTGGTTTTATACTTCAAGGAGATCGTGAGGCTGTATGGAATTCCAAGAAGTATTGTTTCATATAGAGATGTGAAGTTCCTAAGATATTTTTAGAAGACTTTATGGCACATACCAGGAATGAAGCTTCTATTTATCATGTCACATCATCCTCAAATGGATAGACAAACCGAAGTTACTAATAGAACTTTGGGTACTTTGCTAAGGGGATTGGTGAGTAATAGTGCTATGGATTAGGATGTCAAGTTATCACATGTGGATTTTTCCTACAATCGAATTCCTTCAACTAAAAAAAACTCTAGTCCATTCAAGAAAGTATATGGTATTAATCCATATGTGCCGGTTGATATGGTGCCATTGAAGAAGGGTCAAGTGAAGAGTTATGATGCACAAGAGAGAGTGGAGTTATTTCAAAAACTTCATCAACAAATCAAGCACAATATCGAGAAGGCAAATGAAGTGTACAAGACAAGAGCAAACAAGCATAGGAGCAGGCATGTTTTCCAATCAGGAGATTTGATATGTTTACACTTGAGGAAGGAGAGATTTCCTAATATAAGAAACATAAGCTCATGCCAATGGTGGATGGTCCTTTCAAGGTACTTTGAAAGTTTGGATAGAGTGCTTATGAGCTCGATTTACCAGATTCATATGGCGGGGTATCAAGGATATTCAACATTGGAGATATTAGCCCTTATTATAACAATGCAAATATGAGGGCAAATTCAAACAACAAGCGGAGAATGATGCAAGAGAAAACACTCAAGAGTTGGATTTCATAATTATGGAACTATCTTATTCTTCATGTGGAAAGTGTCTCCCGCAAATTTAAAAACCAACATATGGTTTCGTTGCTCGAAACGTAACAAACAAGTAATTAAATGTCTATATGCATGTGCATGGCATGCAAGGAGGGAGTAACCACGTGTATGAGGAGTATGTTGGCAGGATTTTTGAGCATTATTAAGTGATTTAGCTAATTTATTAATTAAGTAATAAAGTAGGAGAATAAAGTTAGCATAAAGTAGCCTAAAGCTAGCATAAAGGTAGCATAATATCTTTTAGCTTGTAATCTTTTGGAATATGCTTTAACTAGTCATAGAAAGGTTATATTATTCATTAATGTTGAGTATATGGAATGTATTATGAAGAATTGAAGTTGAAGATTAACATTGAAAGAATTCTATGTGAGTTCAAACTCAAGTAGATTGAATTTGTATGAGTTGTTTGGCTCGAAAGTTTTAATCTCTTCGTCTATGTGAATTAGAAATTAATCCATATCTATTCTACGAATCTTAATCCATATTTTTGTGCCCTAATTACCATCAAATCCTAGCCTAATTCGTGTTTATACCAAACCCTAAATCAGTATTCCAAAACCGAAGCCCTAAAACATTCATTCAAAACCCTAAACCATCCATACCAACCAAACACCACCTTATTTCCTCTTTTCGAACCAAACCCTAACCCTAACCCTAAACCACGATTCTAACTTGCATCCAAACCCTAACTTTCAAAGCTAAACAATATATCAATCCATCATCGAATGTATATGCTACTTAGTGTGTTCCATTCGAACCATCATCATTGTTAACCTATCATCACCGAATCATCATCTTTGCTACCATATTTGAACCACCATCATCTTTATTACATAACCTTCAAAGCTTTAATCTCTTAATTCACCATCAATGAGCCGTTATCATATTATCTAAACTCCATTTGAACCTTAATTCCACATAATTAAATATTACACCCTCCCACACACATCATCCTCCTTGAGTATATGAGCGAGGCCCCTATGGTGTCCCCTTAGCCTCCCTAAGTTGTTCACTGACTAGTAGGGAAGTTTAAAAATTGGTCTAGGTGATAATTTTGGATCAGACCAAGAGGTTATTTTGAGTTTCGATCCAAGATCAGACCAGTATTGCAATCTCCAGTATGGGTTTCAGTCCTAAAATTTTAAAAAATGGTCCTTAATCGATTTCGGTGCTAACTAGTCTGGTCTTCTAGTCTGACCTAGAATATCATTAAAATTTTACCTAATAAATATATATATATATATATATATATATTAAATATAAAAAATATGTAATTTATTAATTTTGATTTGGTCTTGATCCTAACTTATAAAAATTATGGTGCAGTTTTGGATTGATACACACTCCTACTAATTGGGGTAATTCCTTTTACTATTGTTATTGTTGTGGCTAATAGTTTTGTTGCTAAAAGACCTATTTCTAAGGTACAAGTGATCCTAGCTATAGGAACTGACCCTATTAACACTGACACTCGAAAGGTTGGTGACCCAACTAACCACACATCCTGCACTAAACAAGAGTGCCTCGATAATCTCACCCGGGATGATCCTGACCACAAAAATGATACGTGAAGCACCTCGGCTATCACTTGTATAACCCTAATGTCAACATTGACCACCCTAATACTGAACCTAACCCGTTTCTGGAACCCAAGAGGTCCACCTCCCCGGAATTGGATCCTGCCTCAAGAACCCTATGTCTCTAGCTTCCTTGTTCCCAAAATGGAAGCTTGTTCCTACACCATAGTAGCAAAAAAACACGTCTGCTCGTATAATGTAGCCAAGTCCAAGAATATCACTACAACCATCATCTTGCAAATGTTAAAATGGATCCTCTACTCAAACCGGTAGGCCACCATCAACTCACTATTTTCTATGCCTAGTGCAAACATCAATAACTCTGTGAATTGGGCATAGTACTGCCTCACCGTCATGCCTCCTTGATTTAATTGTATGAACTTATTTAACTCATCCTTATTAATACTCATGGGGTAAAACTTGGTATGGATCACCATATTGAAGTTCTCTTAGAATATCCACAATCCCCCCTACGCAAAACAACCTACCCATTAGGTGTTAGCGACTCCTTATAGAAAGAAGGTTATAATACTCACCTTCTGAGTAGGTGGGTAGTTAACTACCTCATACGTCCTACCAATATCTCGAATCCATCCCTTCAAGATGACTAGGACCTCATCACCTATGTAGACAGATGAGTGATGTCTTATAACCCTCTAATCCTTTTTGATACCCTTCTATGGGTAATGTGGAGGTGGTGGAGGCAATTGAGGCTAAGATGGCAGTGGCAGTGGTGGATGTCTAAAGAACTCAATGAAGTCTTTGAAAGCCTCCTCAAAACTACCAACTCAATCATTCAAGGACTTGGGAGCTAGGTGAAAGATAGAAAATGTGTAAGGATAATCATTCATAACTTAATAGCACATATTGCACATAAACACATTTAAAAGGCTGCCTAAGCTATTCGTTCTTTATTCTTCTCAAGTTAATTTGGGTTTTCAAATAATCAAGTTTTTAAAATATGAAATAGATCGATAAAATCAGATAAAAATCATTTTAAAAACCAAAATTTTGAGAATTAAATGTGGTAATCATAACCAAGACTTTGATACCAACTATTGACACCCTAAATTTTACTACTAAATTTTTTTATTTTATAATAGAAGCATATTAATAAAATAACTAGATGTTACCGTCATAATTGGCATAAGACTAACTTACCAAAAAATATTTATGTCAATTACAAGGAAAAACAATTAGAATGCAAAACATGATAGATAGAAAATGAGAGAAAGTTCATAAATGTGAATACAAGTTGGAGATTAACTTTTATTACAATATCCAAAATATAGATAAAGGGATAACATAAATATAGGAGTCGAAAAAGGTATTCACGTAAAATATCATTAGGATAACATGACTCTAAGCTTATAAACCCTAATATATAAAATCACTCCAACCTACACAAAGCATCATAAGTCGCAAAATCATACAACAGGTTCTTATATACATGTACACAGACATCAGGGTCATCTTCTCGTAGGAATGAGAAACACCCATGAAAAGGATGATCGGTACCCTATGTACTAAGTAAGGTAACAATATAGTTAAGTAAGAGGACATAAAGAAAAATAATCATATACACATGATACATAAAACAACACAAGGTAATTACAGATTCTATACTTTATTATTGGATATAACATGACCCATTCTTTTATTTACGTAGAGTTTAGGGACCCCACTATTCTTAAACCAATAAAATAGTCTAAATCACCTCTTAGGGATAATACACTCGAGCCACCATTATCGTCCTGTGGAATAGACCCATCCCCTCTTAGGGAAAAACATACTTTAGAAACTATTATCGTCTAGTAGAATGGGCCCAACACCAATAAACCTTACTCATTAGTTACTTATATCAAATAATACTTTTATTCACTATTATTAATCTGGTGGAATGGACCCATATAAACACCTCAGTCCAATTCACGTGATCTTTCGCTTTAAATAATTAGTATCTTATTCAGCATTCATTATATGAGGTCACCTTACAAGACTCATACAAATATGCATGTCATAAAATTGATAAACACATAAACACAACCACACAATTATCAAGACAACCTCAAGTAATATATCCATAATTACTAAAAACTTTTAAGTATAAATCTTAGTACAATATTTTTCAATTTCTCCTCCAAAATTCCATTTTTAACCTCAAAGGACCAAAATACCCTTTTGTTTATCAAAACCTCAAAACTTCATATTAGGTAACTTGTATTTTACTCAACCCATAATTTAATCCCATTACTTATAAAATACTAGATTACAACCTTAAAACTTATCAAGCTATGATTATTTTCCATATTACTATTATATGACTATAATGCCCTCATGATATTCATGCGCGATACATAATTCCATAGTATATACATAATTACCACGCATCAACATTATACCTCAAATACATACTTTCACATTTTCCACCCTTTTAAGATATCATATCATGGAATGAACAATCAATATTATCCAAATAACAATATAAACAAGATTTACATAGGTATACTGGAATTACATGGGTAGAATAAAGGTGCGCACGGTTATACACACATGGCTGGGGTATGAAAGGGTGCATGGTTGTGTGCCTAACTTCTATGAGAGGGCATGACTCGAAAATGCAAAATTGCATAGTCATGTGCCTTAATGAAGATGAAGAGAGCACAACGAGGAAGAAGGAAAATGAAGTGGTGTGGGGTGGCGATGGTTAGTGACAATGAGGGAAAATGGTGGGGTGGTAGTGGTGGTCGGTTTCATAGTGAAATGGTGGTGATTGATGTTGGGTGGTGTTGTGTCTTGTGGTGATGGTTGTTCAACAAAAATTTAGAGCTAGAAAGAAAGAGGAAGAGGAAGAGGAAGGATGAAGGTGGTTGGGTTGAGGTTGCTCGACAGGAAATGGAGGATGTGGATTTGGTTGAGCAATAAATTAGATAATCTTGAGTGAGGTAGGTGTGTGTGTCTGTGTGTGGTGCATGCATGGTTGGGGTGGATCGGTAGAGGAGGATAAGGGAAGAGCAAGTAGGATTGGGGTAAATTGTTTTAGTGAAACCCATCAATGTATGGTGTGGGTGATGATGTGCTAATGGGGTAGGGTGTAGGTGAAGTATTGGCAAAGCATGGTAAATGGTATGGTCTCATGTAGAAGAAGGGAAAAAGTAAGGAAATGGGGATCGGGCATGTGGAGAAGAAAAAGGAAAAGAAAAGGATAAGTGTGTTAAGTAAAATTTTGGTGATTAGCTAAATTAGGTATGCTTAGGATATAAATTCTCTTAGATTAAGGTTAGATTAAAGAAATATAATTTACCTAGAATAAAGATTAGGATTAGGTTAATATTTTAGGTTACAAAGTTTGAGTATGGTAAAATATTAATATCTTAATATTAGAATTGAGCTAAGGTATTAATTAATTGGGGTTAAGCTAACCTAAAATTTGGGGTATTATATGTTATTACATTAAAATCCATGTTTCAGCATGCTAGGAAATATTGGTGCATTCAAAAATTGAGAACCAAGAGGGTTTTAAAATTTTTAAGATATTACATTTTGGAAATATTGGAATTGTTAGTTGATTGATGCCTTTGCAAATTAGAAATATTATGGTAGGTTGATGGTTGGTTTTATAAAGTTAGATAATGAATTTGACAAATAGACAATTGATTCAATGTAGATGGACAAGAGCTTTTCGGATTTTGAGAGCTTTTGTCTTTGCAAGAGATCAAACACAAAGTCATTGATATGGTAACTAACTCTAAATAAGTAAAAAAAATATTTAAAAAAATATAATCACAACAACAAGAACAATAATATTTTTAGTAATATACTAACAACAACAACAAAAACAACAACAACAACAACAACAACAACAACAACAATAATAATTAACTACTACTAATGATTTTCTCCAACAATAATAACAATAAAAAAATAGTGATAATAATTAATTCCAACAACAATAAAGTAAATACAACAATATTAATAATTATAAAAATAATAAGAATAATAGTAATATTAATAACAATAATACTACTAATAATAAAAACAAAAACAACAACAAAATTTTTTATAATAACACAACAATAACAATAAGAATAATATTAATATATAAATAATAATATCAATATTAGTAGTTAAATTATTTAAATAATAAATAATAATATTAGTAATAAATATAGTATTTAAATAACTTAATATGGATTAAATTGCTAAATTTTGAAGAAAGAGAAGAGAGTACAAAGGAGAAGAACATTGAATTTTTTTTAAGAAAAATAATCTTATGTCTAATTGAAGCAAAAAAAAACCTTGTATTTATGAAGAAAAAACTATTAAAAAAATCTTTTGAAATGGTGAAAAATGCTCTCTAAATGGTCAAAGTAATTCTCCTATTGACCCAATTAGAGACCGATATATGGGAATGTGTGTTGGTTATCTAATATGGGCAACTCTAACTTTTTTCTTCTTCTAAATACGCCATGAAAACATCATCATTTTGAAAATTTTCTTACCAAAACTTGCATGCAACTTGTGTTACCTCTCCCTTTTGTTGTGCTATGTCACACTTAATCTTGCCTCTTATCTTTTTTGCATGTGAAGAGAATGTATCTCATTTAGCTCCCAAATTCACTTTTTTCCCAATTAAGCACCTCTCTTACTCCCCTATCACTCCTCCATTAGTTGGTGAGAAGACCCTATCTTTTGCCATTATTTCCACACTATTAAGCTTAGAGCCTTAAATGACCATACCTTCTAAACTCTATTTACAAATCCACTTCAATTATCTTTTTATGTTTTGAGAACCCGATGTAGAACTTATATAATATGATTTTATTTATTAAATATGAAGTGTTATATAAAATGACTGTACAGATAGTTTGAATTGACAAACAAAGTTTGAGTGGACTAAATCAAAGCCAATAAAGAAAGAGAAAAAACAATCTTGAATCTTATAGGATTTCAACTTTTGAAATTTTTCTTAGGTATAAAAGGATAAATGTAAAGGCAATAACAATAATAAATTCATCTTTAGTGATAGACAAATAGAAAGGACAAAAGGAAAAGAAGGTGTTTGTTAGCTAATAGTTACACCATCAACATCGAACAATAGCCAGAAAAAGGTGGTGTCACAAGAAATGTTATTCTATTGAGTGCTTCTAATGGAATATGGATGAGAGGTTGAGATTGGAGAGTAAGGGTGGAATAGGTGGAGGAATTGCAATGGAAACTATGAGATATGAAAGGGTAAAAATATGATAGGTATGTCTTTCCTATCCGCATTCTAAATCATATTTATATTAAAATGGCTGATCAATTTAGTTCATACCAAAAAATTAGATCAATTGATTCAGACATTATGCAAATCCTCAAGACTAAGTAGTTTTACCAAGAGCCTAGTGACTAGTGGTATCAAACAAAGAATGGAAACAAATCAACAAAATATTCACTTTATCAATTCAAACACTATCTCTTTACGCACCATCTTTTATTTCTTCCTACTTTCCAAAATTCCTCCTTTCATTTTCACTTCCACGTCTCATAATTCTCACTATATTATCCCTCCTTTTTCCTCCCTCCATTCAACCCAAAAAAGAAGACTACCTTCATGATTTATCTGCCTTTGACTATTATTGATGATTCATTTAATTTACGACCTTTACCATGTGTTCATGGAAAACAACTCCTTTGGTTAGAGTTAAGACAACATATGATAGTCATATACTAGGCCATTTGTCAGAGGTTTTAATATTTTTCTTAGGTTTGTTACTTTCTCTTCTTAAATTGTTCATCACCTATTCTTCAAGTTCTAGCTAGTACTTCTCATCCTTAATCCTTTGTCTCCATGCATGTCCTACATGTCATCTTTTGATCTAAAAAATTATGGGCAGGTCCAACAATTAATGTGAATACAACATAGGAATTTATTCCACACAATTATTCCCTTCAAGCACCAGAGTTGATATATATCATGAGTATAATAAGTTTAGTACGAGCCCTAAGGAAATATACATGTGGCATATGATTTACTCTTGACTATTTTTGTTACTAATTTGATTTTTTAGCATTAAATTTCCTCAACTTCCTATCTCCTTAAGAAATGCATGTTACAAAGTTCTATTTTCCTAGTGATTTATTTAAAGGAAGAAAAGGGGGGATAAGAGTAGGGTTTAGGGGAATAGAGAAGGATAAAGAGAATATAGATAAGGAGATCATAGAAAGAGGAGAAGGTGGATTTTGCATGAGAAGGGATAGTATCACTATTTTCTTCTTCTGTTTAACTAGTTAAGAGCCCCGAGTGACATTATTATATGTTGCAAAACAACGCTAATTGAAGTATAATAAGACTAGATTTGAACAATTATCGGAACTACGTGATAATTGAACCAATTGAGAATTAAATCACGAGCCAAAATAATAAGGGAAAAATCAAAGATATTTTTTCATGTAATTGTGTAATTATAAGAGTATTGAACAAATTACACAATCAGTAACTCTCTAAACCAAAGAGGACATAATAGAGGATAATAATATTTGCACGATCAACTTGACAGTTTGAATTTTGTCACAAATCTTTATATCAAATAAAATTCCATAGGGGTAAAATAATATGTATTGTAGAAGGCCAAAAAAAAACATGTTCCATGTTTAGGAAACAAAATGCCTTTACAGTAATTTCTCTACTCTTTTCATTTGCCCAAAATTCAACCCAAAACATTATGTGAACAAACATGGGGGACCCTTGTTTGTCACAAAATGCACATGCTAAGCTATACTTCTCCATCAATTTGCATGAACTAAAACCTTGTTATGTTGTGCATCAAATACCCAGTTAAAGCTCATAATTATTTACCTTGACATAATATTTGTGAAGCATGACATGGAAAGACCTATACAAAGAAAAAAATTGGCCCTAAATAAAGCATCGTGGCCTATAAACATCGATCAAGTTTGAGAAACACTCAAACTTGCCCATGCCTAGTGGCTTTATTAACATATCAACCCGATTATTAAAAGTACCTACTTTCTCCAACACAACTTTACCTGCATCAACATTACCTTAGGTAATGTGATACCTAATGTCAATGTGCTTCATTCAAAAATGGAAAGAATTTTTATTCTTCACTAAAACAATAGCACTATGGCTATCACCTTAAATGACTTGAACACTATTATCAAACTCTAACTCATGTAAAAAACCACCAAGCCACATGAATTCTTGAAAAGCCTATGTTATGGCCATATATTCTGCCTTAGTATTGGATAAGGCCATCAATTATTTCAAGGAATACCTCTTGCTAATAGCCAAACTACTAAGACAAAAAACATAATCAGTTAATCATCTAATCTCCTATACTCTATACAAGCTGATTTTGTACCCTTCAAGTACCTTATGATCCACTCCACTACTTATCGATGGTCCTTCCCCAGATTAGCCATATATCAACTCCTAATACTAATAAGTTTAGTGATATCATATAGAGTACACAAAATAGCGTACATGATACAACCAACAACATTCAAATAGGGAGCAATAGCCATGAAATCCTCTTCCTTTTTTTATTTGGGAAAATCCAAAGCTAAAAATCTGAAGTGAGTAGTCAAGGGAGTGCTCACCGACGTGGCATTCATTATATTAAACCTCTCCAACACCTTATTCATATTGGACTATTGTGACAAGTGCAAAATATTTTGCTTATAGTCTCATATGATCTCCTTACCAAGGATCTTCTTTATAGCTCCAATATCCTTCATCTTAATATCACTCTTCAACATTGTCTTCACCTTATCAACATCATAAATATATTTTTTTCCACAAGAATATCATCAACATATAACAAAATATACACAATTGAGCCACCCTCCATCTCCTTCAACTACAAACATCTATCGTACTCACTCCTAGAGAAACCATACTCAAGTATAAACTGATCGAACCATTTATACCACCGCCTAAGAGACAACTTTAGATTGTACAGGGGCATCTTCAATAGTTAAATATAGTCATGTATCCCCTCAATAACAAACCCATTAGGCTTACACATGTAAATCCCCTCCTTGACCTCACCATGGAGAAATGTAGTTTTAACATTCAACTACTGTAACTCTAAACCATGTACAACCACAAGCACAAGTAAGGTATGAATAGAAGTATGCTTAACCATAGAAGGAAAAACCTTGATATAGTTCATACCTGGAAGCTAATTGAATCCATGTACAACTAAACAAGCCTTGTACCTTAGGATGTTAACCCCTAGGGCTCTATGTTTAAAACCCGCTTGCAATCAACTATCTTCTTCTTCTTAGGTGCCTTTACAAGTTCCTATGTTTGATTCTTTAATAAGGAATGCATCTCCTCCTTCATAGATTCACACTACTTAGCAGAGTCATAAGTCACAATAACCTCTAATAATGATGATGACTCATGCAAATCAAAAACTGTATCTGCTCATAGATAACCAATTCTTCAAAACCATGCCTAAAAAGAGGCCTAATAATCCTCCATGATCTCCTTGGAGTAACACCATTTTACTCCACCCATTGCTTGGATCCACCCATTTAGGAATGATGGGTCTATCAAAAGGGTCTCTATCATCCAAGCCAACCTCAACCTCCACCTAGCTCAAAACACCATATTATTCTACCTCATTAGACACGCAATCACTAGGCACAATCTTTTAGAGGAATACATACTTATTAAATGTAACATTGTTGTTAGTTAAGAGCTTAGATGGAGCTGGATATTATAAATTGTACCCCTTCACTTCAAATGTAAAGTAAAAAAAAATACACTTCTCGACCCTAGGCTCAAGTTTACTATAATTCATATAATCATAAGTAGGGCAACCAAAGACATGCAAATTAGAATAATTAACTAAATTACCAGACCACAACTCCTCAGGTGTCTTCAAATCAATGGACCAATAAGGTGACCAAGTCACCAAGTATGCCATTATGTGAACCGCCTCACCCCAAAACTCTTTGCCTAGCCCTTCTTGTGATAACATACAATGAGGCTTCTCTAATGGGGTCATGTTCATATGTTGAGCAACCCTGTTCTTTCGTGGCCTCCCAACATAAGTGCAGTATCTCCCTATCCCATGTTCCTAATAGAAATTAGTGAAACTTTTATTAACAAACTCAAGACCATTATCTATCTAGAAACACTTAACTTGCTTCCCAATCTACTTTTCTAGCAAGCTCTTCTAGCATTTGAAAACACCAAACACATCATTGTTATTATTTGAAAAAAATTTATTCATACTTTTCTAGAGAAGTTATCAATAAATGTGAGAAAGTACCGCTAACCACCTTTAGAGACCACTATAAACGGACCTTATAAATCCGAATGGATATACTTGAGATGTACCCTTGTACTATGCTTATTTGTTGAAAATTTATCCCGCTTCTGCTTTCCAAACACACAATGTTCATAGAATTCAATAGCACCTGTACTTTGTCCATCCTACAACCCCTTTTTAGAGAGCTTAGTCAGCCCCCTAACACTCTTGTGTAATTTCATATGCCAAAGTCTCGTAATATTTGAGTTTGTCAACCTCACTAATGTCACAACACCTATCCACACAATAGTGGAACCCACCAACTTATACAATATTTTGACTCATTTCTCTTTAATTGCCATAAGAACCTATTTTATAACTCTTAAAGTTACATCCTCTATCATACACCAGTAGATGAGGTTATTGATCATCTTAGGAACATGTCTCATGTTTGATAGTGTTCTAAACACCATTATGCATTGTCACCTTCACTATCCTAATACTAATAACTTTACAAGCAACATCAATTTCTATCAAGACAACTCCACCATGAGTCACCTCAAAAGTCTAAAACCAACTTTGGTTGGGAAAAATATGGTAAGAACACCCATAATCTAAATATCATCTAATAGTGATCTTGGTATGTATATTAGTGGTCATCAACACATCTCAATCACCGTCATCATGGGAAATAACAATATTATCCTTCACACTATATAACTCACCAAACTTACCACCAGGCTTCCTATTAGGATAAAAAAATTCTTAATATTTCCCTTCTTGTGGAACCCATATCACATCACATTGTTTTTCTAACTCTTTGACATAGATATGGACTTTTTACGATCATTAGACCCCCGCTCTAGATTCCTCCCCTTCGCTAAATTTCCCCAAAAGTGCCACTTGTAGTTAGTTGACTATCAATCAACTCCTATTGTAGCATAATAGATTTTACATCCTCAAGAACTAAACCATCCTTCTCATATAACATAGCCTCATGAAAATTTTTAAAGCTTGCATGCAAAGAGCACAAAAGCATTGTGGTCAAATCTTCATCAGCAAGCTTGATTTCTTTGTTATGCAAATCCATTATAATATAATCAAACTCATTCAAATAAAATTTTAAAGATTGACCCTAACCCAATTTTAGGTTATGAAGATGACTCTTTAATAGTGGGTGATTTGCTACTTATTTTGTCATATACAAAGATTTGAGCTTTAACCACAAGACATTCTTTGTTGATTCATTTGTCACTTCCCTCAATACTTCATTGGATAAACATAGCTGTATGGTAGAAATGTCCTTCAAATTTACCTCCTCAAATCTCTCACCCATCATCGATTTTGGTTTATTTTAATGACTAGATAAAGTTTTATCCAACTCATTCTGAATTAAAATCGCTTGCATCTTCAATTTGCACATATAAAAATTAACAAAATGATTGAAATTCTCAATATCAAATCTTGTTGCCCTCTCGAACACCAAATCTCTTCAACAAACAAGCTCTAATACCAAATTATTGTGGAATAATGTTGATTTGCAATCTAATAAGACTATATCTGAACAAATATGAAAACTAACAAGACAATTAAACTAATTGAGAATTCAATTAGAAGAAGTAATAAAGAAAACAATCAAATATTTATTTGTGAAATTGTATAATTACAATGGGATTGAACAAATTATCCAACAAATTACGCAATTAGTAATTCTCTAAAACAAAGAGAACAAAATAGAGGAGATGAATATTCACTCATTTGACTTGATAGCTAGGGTTTTGTCACACTCTTTTATATTATATAAAACTTTATAGGGTAAAATAACATGTTTTATAGAAGAGCCAAAAAAACATGGTCTATATTTAGGAAAACACAAGGTCACACGTGTCAATTTCTCTACTCTTGACGTTTCCTCAAAATTCAATTCAAAACATTATGTGCACAAAACACAGGGCCCTTATATTTGTCACAGAATGCCCATGTCAAAATATACTTCTTCAACAACATATATGAACTAAAACCCTATTATGTTGTACATCAAATACCCTTTCAAAGCCCATATTATAAATATTAATAACTTTTATTTTTATAACGGTGATATTTCTATAAATATATTTACTTTTTTAATTTTTCAAAATAGGTTATCTTTATCATAGATTAATAAAAAAAATGAAAACTTTAAATCAAAATTATTCTCAAAATGTTCTCTATAAATGGATACTCATATTATAATGCTTCTAAAGTAAATAAATAAAATTTAATAATTGTTTCAATGAAATCTTTTACTTTTGTTGTATATAGAACTTTCAACAACTTTAGTTATAATTTTTCAATAGTTGATCGCTAATTTTTCAGCAACTATTTTAATAAATGTACACAATTATTATATTAATTTTTTTAACAATTATGTGATCTTTTTTTTATTTTTCAATAATCATTATAATAATTTTTCACAACCATTACACTAATTTTTCAATTGATAATGTTATATTTTTCCATAATCGTTTTAATAAATTTTTACCACTATTAAATTAATTTTTCAACAAATATGTAAAAGTTTTTTCAAGAGCTTTTATAATAAAAAGTCACAATTATTTAAATTTATTTTTAGTAGTTATGTGATGATTTTTTAACAATTAAATGACCATTATTGTCCATCAATGTTAAAATATGATGACAATACTATTCTATATTGAGTTTTTAGCATAGTTTTATTGAAGCTTTTATTTTATTTGTAGAGAAAATTTTGTTTAAATTTTAGCTTAATTCTGTTGAATGTCTTATACATTTTTTTTGTTGTCAAAAATATATATTAATATAAATATTCATTTATAGAAAAAATTAGTATCATTTTAACATAATCATTTTGTATTTTCAATGACTCAAAATAATAATAATTTAATTTTATAAAAATGTACTCCACTAGGCCCACCCATAGTCCCGCGTACCCAAGTCCTTCGAGCATATGGGTGGTCAATAATACAACGGAATCAAACTTAAAATCCAAACTAGTACCCAAATTCTTGAAAAATTATGTACATTAGTGTTTTAATTGGGTGTTTATTGATAACTAGGCAACAAAAACCCAAAACATTTTTGAAAGGGAGAGAGTATTTTATTATGAAGATCATGTCAAGATTTCGAGCCCACAATTATCATTGTTAAAAAAAATGAACTTGTGATGTTCAGATGAATGACCATGGAAAAGTAATAAGCGGAATGATAGAAGAAAGCCAGCAGGTAAGTGATAACAAATCCTGTACTGCCGCACATGGGAGGCGGAGTACCCATTCTACACCTTAATTTCCATTCCTCGACCACTTCTGAACACCGCAGAACACTCAGGCAACTCGCCCAAGTCAGCAAAGAGTGACTCATCCTCCTCTCTCATAACTGGGAGCATTGCCATGTCAGCATCATCACATCTTGGTCCCACAAGATACAGGTCGTCAAAAGAAACGACGTCGGTCAACCAGCTGAAGTGCTCAAATGTGGGCATCGTCGTCCCTGCTCCAAGGAGGGTGTCTCCGTCCATCTCAAAGCGATCAGGTACCGGGTCAGTAAATAATTCCTCGCTGTAGTCCGAGGGCATGTCGTTGCCCGCTGCTGCGCTGTTAGTTGTTGAAGGAGTAGTCGGTGCGGCTTCAGCATCAGATGAGTCGGTTACCGCAGCGGCTGCGGCAGTGGGGATGAAAGAAGAGAGGCCGTTGAGGCTGCTATTGTGACCGCTATTAAGGTTACGGTGTTGGTGGTGCTTAGAGGAGGTGGGGGTTGGGTGGTTGTGATCAGAGGCGTATGTGATGACGAGAACGGCGGGGTCTACATGGCTCCTTTCTACTTGTTTTCTGGCCGGGCATCCCTTTGAGCTACTGCATCGATAATATCCTCTGCAGATGCAAACAAATTGAATAACATGAGGAAAAAAGGGACTCACGGAACACAATACAAACAAATTAAATAATTCAGAGATAGATCATCGATTCTTGGATGGACGACAAGGCTCGTGGCCTCATTATTAGAAAACTAGCGCTGTATCGCTCCTGTCTTGGCTTCTTGTGGGGATAGAATTTTTTGTGCAGGCAACTGAAGTTTTGGGCTTTTAAATATTTGTCTTAAGATATGTTGTTATTTACTGACACGCAAGACCATAATGTAAATTTAACAACTCCCAGTAAAAAGAAATCTGGCTAGCTTGTGAAAATTATTCTACGGATGATCCCTTTCCGTAGCTCGACGGGCCAAAAACGGAGCTAGCGCACACCCTATGAACTATCCAGGACCAGGGAGTATTCCTATTACTTTGAACAATAGTTTTAATAATATCGAACCGGCCAGATTCCATCAATGACTTAAATGGTTTAATAAATAAAATAAAACTATAAAAATTATCCTCTCATCCTACTTCCTCCTCCCTAGTTCTTTTTCTTTCTCCTTACCCCAGCGAACACCTATGCCCACAATTCCTCCATCAGCCAAACACCACCAATTCTTGCCCTAAATCGTCATTTTTCTGCCCATTTTTACACCCTAAAACCTCCCTTGCGCGCTATCACTTTCCAATACTTTCTCTTCTGCCCAACACCCCTGTTTTCCTCTGTTTCGACCCACCCTCAGCATGAACCTCCCACACAATTCCTCTATTCTTCCATCCAACCCTCAATATACGTGACCACCATCATCCGTCCCAACACAACCAGCTGCCTCCAAGAGTTGGTCCTCGATGCTGCCATGTCAACCTCAACACTCCTCACCATGCAGAATCATGACTCTTGTTTCTCCTTTCTATGTTGATCTCTAACACCACCAAACTTCCTTATGCAAAGTCCTCGCATACTGCCCACTTCCATCCTTCGTTACCATGTGAGTCCCAACCCTTCTTGTCGATCAACATCCAACATGAGCTTACAACCCAACGCAACTCCCTCGTTGTTGCGTCAACAACTCCCATTTCATAAGTGGTTCATGTTGCACCATTCCATTTTTAGCCAACAACTTAGGTTTCCATGTTGGTTGTTGGTGACAAGCTCATGTACCTAGATTCAGGTTGCATCCGTTCCTCGCACTCGCGTGGTACTTTAACATGAGGGCCTTGTATAATGAGTTCCATGCAGTGTGTGTCCCTCACGTTGGCCACCTTATGTTGCGTGAGTGGATCACGTTTGGCCCCCTTTGTTTCTCAAGTTCTACACATTTTCTTCCCCAACAGGCATAACTCTTCAGGTGGTGTTGTGGATGTTGAGGTTATTTTCAATGCCTTGCTTAGAGGTTTTTTTTTGTCGCTAATATGTGTGTTTTGTTGTGTTGCTTTTAGGTAAAGAAGGAGGATTAGTTGAGGCTACTGATTGGTGTTAAGTTGGTAATATTTTATTATTGTTGTTAGAATTAAGGTAACCTATATGACTTACTAAAATGTAAATATCACATTATAGCATATTAGGGTTTTGATATGTATATTTGTAACACTCCAAATTTTTGTTAATCATAATCCCAAGTAATGAACATTTTAACCTAATTCTAATATCAAAAAATTAATATTTTTACCTCACCCTAATTTCCTAATCCTAAATCTTAACCTAATTATAATCTTTGTTACGAGTTATTAATTTTTTTAACCTAACCCTAACCCCGGATAATCGATAATTAATTTATCCTAAATACCCTAACCTAAATTATTTTATTCTAATCCCGATTCTAATCCCACCTGATTTTCCTCCCTCCTTTTCCCTTTTTCCTTTTCCATTTCCCCCTCTCCTCTCCTTTTCTTTTTCTTTCCCTAGCCGGTCATCTTTTCTTTCTTCTCCCCTTCTTCTTGCGTGAAACCTTCCCCGACCATGCTCTCTGCCATGCCATCACCTACACCCTACCCCTATCAACACATCAACTCCTACCCCTTGTGCTGAGGTGTTTTGCTGACAAACTCACCCGATCACCTCAACCCCACCTTCTGCCCCCTTTGTCGTTACATACCCCTTAGCAATGGCACAACTTGTCATTGTTACCCCGTTACTAGCAAGATAATTACAAGATTCTTAGGGAATAGACATAATTAATAGGGTAGATTAGGATTTTTTATATTTTCTACAATATTAACCCGATTATATAAAAATTAGTTGGTTCTTGGTTATTTTAAGAAATGGCAAGCCACATAGATCTTTACTAGTTTGCCTACATAACATGAGTTATCTGGATTGGTTATGGTATTGGGTTGTCCGTTCATTGGTTGAATAGGCCAAATCAATATGGTTTTTATTTAATAATATGGTTTTAAGAGGAAGGAATGTGATTTTTTTGGGTAATAGTGAAGTCAAAATCTAATGGTTGAAGTTGGGATATGGGGTACCACATGTTCGTATTAAAATCCTCATTGATATTTATGCATCTCCATGGAAATGTTTCACCGTATATACTTACACACTAGCAATAAAACATCACCCTATTACAACAATATTGGGGTGGTTATGGACAATAATTTATATGTCAGAGTTGTTGTAGTGTGATTTTATATATTCACAACAAATACAAGTAAATATCAACAAAATATAGTAAATTTTAGGATATATTTGTTGAAGCGTATCATATTGAAAGTTTTTATGACTTTCTATAATATTATGATAGTTAAATCCTTTTTGTCAATTAATAAAATTTCTTTTTGATTATTAGAAGAAAAAAGAGAGAAAAGGTATAGCTATTTTGTTTCCTTTTTTTTCCCATATACACTCGAAGTGTATAATGTTGTGTTATTAGATCAACACAAATGTATGGTAGATTCAGTGATTGTTTGGCAAAACTAGCTTAAAAGCTAGCTTAAAACTTAAGCTAGTTGAAAACATAAAAATTATAAGTTATTTGAATTAGTTTTTAAAAATTTAACTTATAAACTAGTAAAAAGCTACTTAATGTAAATTACACCATGGATAATGATGGAACGTTTTAATGTTGTTGTTAAGGTTGATGAGAAATTGGGCAGTAGTTTTATAGGGCATGATAATGAAGAATTTGCTTTTTTCTTGTTTGAATATATATTAGATGCCATCACTTATGTGGGAAATTTACATACCTGGTGTGACCAACAACAGGCTACAAACTAGGGTTTGCTATGAATTGGACCATATTTTAGGTAATAATCTTTAACAAGAGTTTGCAGCACATGCCTATGTGGAATGCCATGACAACCCCATCTCATATCATAGTTTCTTGGTACTGAAATTTGGTTCATAAATACAACATGGCCTTAAAATAATTAGATTCTTAGACTTTTGAGTTGAGAGAGGAATATCTTCCCCTAGTATACAAACAAGAGGTTTGGCAAATGCAAGTAAGAGGGAACATGTTTATCAGATAGTTCAAAAAGTGAAGGCTTTGAAACTCAAGTTAATGGAGTTCAACATAGCTAATGGGCATGTTTCTTTGAAGGCAGAACAAGCATGACACTATTGGCATGAATGTAAGGCAACAAAACCTTCCAGATAGCCTTGTTATTGCAAAAGAAAGGGACGCATCAATGAAGTGGCATAAGAGTAGCAAAGAAGAGATGTTTTACTACTAACAAGCCCATATCTACTAAGCGCAAGTTGATGACCAAAACACTAGGTTCTTCTATTCTTCAATATATTTGAGACGGTGACATCATAGGATATATGTGTTGAAAACAAATACTAATGCAGCTCTCATAGATCCCCAAGCTATTGCTTCTAAAATTTTGATTTTTTGCACTAGACTCTTAGGACAATCATCACACTCCATTTAGAGTATTGACTAACAAATTGCTCAGGATAGTTCATGGTCGAGTTGGTTAAGTGATGAACAACTACTTATTATTCTAGATGCCAAAGAGGTCAAAGATACATAATTCTTGATAATTGACACTAAATCCCCAAAACCATATGGTAGCATGGCCAATAGTGGGAGAAGGTATCACTTATACAGTTTGGGAGTTTTGGTAAACTAGATACCTATTAAAAAACCTAGCAATATCGTTGTAACACTCATTCGTAAGTGTCCTAGAGCATCCAGAGTTAGAGGCTATTGCCCTCTCACATGTTGTAGTGTGTTATATAAGATGTTTTCTAGGGTCTTAGCTAATAGATTTCAACTGGTTATGATGGAAGTTGGTTGATTATACTCAAGTTGCCTTTGTTAAAGAATGTGTATTATAGGACGACGTTTTAATGGCAGGTGAGTTGGTGAAGCACTATTTGGTAGGAATAATATTAACCTAAGAACGCTATTTCATGTGGATATTCAAGAGGCATATGACACAATTGAATGGGGGTTCCTCCACCAAATCATCATGGCTTTCAATTCTCCATAGAAAATCGCTGAGTGGATTGTTCAATGTGTTAATATTGTTTGTACTTCCATTAACATTAATGGAACTTTGACTCTGCCATTCCATTGTTGAAGAGGTTTATAACAAGGAGATTTGATTTCCCCTTACCTTTTCATACCATGTATGGAGTATCTTCACAAATTACTAAAGAGACTTTGGCTCCATCATTGTTTCCAGAGGCATCTGGGATGTAAGCTACTCAATATAATTGGCCTCAACTTTGCAAATGATCTCCTTCTCTTTTGTAAGGGTGAGTTGATCTCTGCCTTAATAATCCAAAATGCACTACACAATTTTGCTTCCTATTTGAGGCAGCATATAAAATCCCAATGAAAGCTCTCTATAATGCAGGGGGTGACTTTTCAAACGAAGGCCCAATTTATTCATGGTACTTGGGCATTCATTTAGAAATAGACTACCTAGGCATCCAACACTGCCAAGCATTTATTGACAAGTTGAATGCCAACTTTTCACATTGGACAAATAGATTCCTTAGTTATGCAGGTTGAGCACAACTTATAGCTTATATGCTTGATGCCATTACTCACTTTTGAGCCTAAATCCTTCGATTGCCATCATCAGTTATTAAGAGAGTTGAGGGACTGTGTCGGAACTTCTTCCGGGTAAGCATGGCTACGCACTCACATACCTTGGTTGCATGGAAAACTATTTGTCCTCCAAAAAAATAACGCGGGTTGGGGGTTCCAATATCTCCAGTCTTGGAATATTGCGCTCTCGGAAAAACGGTTGTGGCAAATAGTCAAGCACATAGGTGGTCTTTGGATTCAATGGGTCCACGACTTCTACATTAAAAATTAAGAGTCTGGAACCATGATGCTACGCAACTCACAATCCTAGATCTTCTGTAACATTGTGCGTGTTAGAGAATCATTGTTGGATCATATTCTAGCAGGAAGTTGCGGACAAACCAAACACATGATAAGGATGGCCTATGATCTTATCAGACACAAAACAGAGAAAAAAGACCAATACAAACTAGTGTGGTAGCAGAATAGCTTGCCGAGGTATCAATTACTAAGTTGGATCATCTGCCATGAATCTGTTCTTACCAGACATAAGTTGGCTCGATGGAATACACAAACCCAAGATAATTGTGGTGTATATGTGATACAAAATCCGACACAATGGACCATGTCTTTGTAACTGCCCATATGCTCGCATGCGCTGGACTTATTTGCTGGACTGGCTGGGTTTTTTTTTATATAATTGATGTTACATAGCCCAGATAAACATAAGGCTTAAGAGATAAGAAAACACTTAAAATATCAGCGCATGGATATTATGAACGACCTCCTCCGCCCCATAGGGAAAATCTTTCCTACCGTTTCTGATCTAAAATCCGATACACATCTTTATGAACATGATCATCCATCTTCTACAAACTTCGACCTTTTCAAATACTTTCCTGTTTCTAGAATCTCAAATCGTACCCAAGATTGTAAATAAAGCCGCTTGCCAAATCTCTCTTCTCAAACCTTTGCTGGACACTCCGAACCAAGCTCTAGCGTTATCTTCCACAGACTTGGGTGTCACCCAATAATACCCTATCCACTCACAGATCTCGTACCATACCTTGCCTGTCACAGCGCAAGACTGACTGGGTTTGCAGTGTCAAAACTGCTATCTGGGATGAACCTTAGATGGCTAGTGGTGTAGGCAAACAGAAGAGCATGGAAAGCAGGTATACTTCGTGCAGGGGCTGCTATGACACTCTATTCCTTGTGGAGGAGTAGAAAATCATCTATTTTCCAAGAGAATATGTTGCTGCCAAAGGTCCTTTTCAAGCAGATTCCAATGGGTGTGTTTATTAAGTTTTGCTTGACCGTCAAAGGAAAGCCGATTATAAGAAGGAATTGTGGAACCTACAGTAATGTGATGACATCGGCGTCTTGTGAGGTGTAAAGTGATGAAGTAAATGCTTCCTTTTTTGGTACTAAAAGAAAATTAATTACCCCAAAAAAATGTTTACCAAACAGAGTTTTAAATATACATAATTTTCAATAAGCTAAGAGTTAGCTTATTAGTTATTTTTGGCCTCGCAAAATAACTATAAATGTGATTTTAGTACGTTTATGATCTTATATGGACTTCATGCCATTTATTTTTGCATATTAATTTAATATCAGCATTGTTTATATTATTACTTTAAAGGTAGGTCCCATTATTTTTAAGTAAATGTCTAAAATATCTAAAACTATTCACTTCTATTACCATTGCACCACTAATTAACGTCAATTTATTTTAAATTAGATATCTATTAAACAATATTATTATATAAATAAATTAAGTCCGCCCCGAATGATATTATTACTTTAGTCTTATTATTAGTTCATATCAAATAAGATATCTTACGAAAGAGACATCTAAGTAATAGTATTACGTTGGAAACTGATTTGAATTCAAATAACTGCTTTTTAACTATAATTATTTTTTTAAATGTATATATATATATATATATATATATATAGATAGATAGATAAATTTGATTTTTAAAATAAAATAAAACAATTAATCATAATAGACAACAACAAATGCTCTTCAAACACGCGTTACACCGTGCAATCCCATATAATGCAAAAACCGCAGACCAGCTGAAAATTTGTCTTTTTTACGATACGAGGGGATCGGTGATGGTAGTTGGTTTTTTGTGCGCACGTGTTTTTGGGAAGGGGAGGGAGGGGGGGAGGCGTCCGTCTGGGGCGTGTTAGTCACGACTTGGGGTTGGGGTGTGGCGTAAACGCAAGGAAGCTAGGAATGGATGAATGATTAGTTCCGAGTTTCAACTGCCACACTAAAATGCGGAAGGTAGCACAGACAGGTCCAGGCACACAGCCGCCCCTGATGGCTAAAGTGCGCCAGACAACGAAGCTGAGGTAGGTGTGGAAGGGCAGCCGACTGGCGGCGGTACTTGTGGACAGAAGAAGGCCAGCGTCCGTCCAACGACGGTGGTCCAGGATATATTGTAGAAATTTACAGGGGCAGGAGGAAGCAGATTAATATATAGTTGCTGCATAATAATGAATTAGTTCGGAGAATATACCTGGGATAAGGAGAACCTTTGATGGGCTTTTGGCCGTACTTTCTCCAAGTCCAAGAATCAGAGGGAGGATAAGCGTCACCTTTGCTAAAGGTACTACTGCTTCTTGATCCACCCAGTTCCCCTATTGGTACTGATACCACTCTCTTCTGTATCCCCCTCCGCCTGCGCGCTCAAACATACATAATTGAATTATTCATGCTTACATATATATGTGGGTGTGGGTGTGGGTGTATACCAGTCAAAATTAAAATGGCAAATCGACACCCAATATATAGACAAATAGTAAAAGCTTATGAAATGAATATAAATTGAATTGAGTAATCTTATCTCATAAAATTAATGAACCCAATTATGTATACAGAGAGAGAGAGAGAGAGAGAGATTATTAATCAATTGCTTTCGGCTAAAGCCTCTGTCTTTTTTCTTCTTTGTTTTGACAGAATAATACACTATAAAAAGAAGAAACTACTGAATCGAAAGAAGAAGGTGGGGGGGGGGGAAGAAGAAGATGAATAATAATAATAAGTCCATCCGGCAGGTATTAATTACAATAAAATAAAATAAAAGAACACGATGATGAAGATTGTATCAAATCAAACACATACCTTTTCTTATTGAAAGAAGGAGAAGCCGTCGTGGCGGTGGCGGTGGTAGCGGCGGCGGCTCTGCAGGCATCATCGCCGGAGAGAGGTGAATCGGGAGGATTCTCCGAGGAGGTTTGAGGGTCCTCATCTTTTTCGACCCATGACGGCCTGCTTCTTTTATGCGCCATATATATCTACGGCAGCCTAGGAGCTATTAAGGGCCGACCCCGCCGTCCACTCTTTGTACAGCAGCCAGCCAGCAGAGCAGAGCAGAGCAGAGCAGCGCTAAACTATAGTACAAACAAATTAAGTGGTGTTAGTCGGGATTCGGAAAACCTGCTTTGATCACAAATACGGGCATGTAAAAATAATTAATCAAAGTTGGTGCACTTTGTCAACGTGTCTTCTTTTGTGGTACGAATGAATCGAGCGAAAGGTAAGAAAAAAAAAAGCAATAGGATCGAGAAAGGGAAATGGAGTTGGTAGTACTTCTCCTCAGCGGGGTCTGAAATACGGTACGGCGGATATCATATAGGCTCAGCCGGAACCAGGCTACCTGGGAAGGAGGGAGGATAATTATTACTATTACTATATATAAGCAGCTGAGATTCTCTCTCTCTAGGTCTCTGTTTCCTCGGAGGGACCGCCGGACGGGAGGGCTTGTGTTTGGATAAATAAAGAAAGAGAGAAATAACCAGACGAGGTTGTACGTGTTGAGCCTGGTGACAGATCGGCAGGTGAGGAAGGAAGGAAGGGAGGAGATCCAGTTAAGTAGTAAACTATTTTGGATCGTGCAAGCAAACACGCAATCACTCACTAATCACTATTGACCATTCTATTCCTTATAGCAATTATTCTATTCATCACGTATAAGTAGCTATAGAGACGAGTTACTTTTGTAGATAGACATGAACATATTTCTCTTCCGCGTACCTGCCTGCTCTCATCACTTTCAATATTGCTTTCACCCACGTATGTATGTGTAATTATATATATATATATATATATGCCGGCCTTTCACATGTTTGTTTTCTTACTTAATCTTATTTTAGTTCGGTTCCCGATTCAACGTTTTATTACTGTGAACAAGTAAGAGTCTTAGTCGGGTGGCTAATGTTGGAATGTAAATAATATGGATCTCTCGTATTCAATCTCTCCCTCCTACAATAGTGACCGAAAGTAGGCAAAACGACTCCAAAGACCCTCTTTTTTTTTTTATTCCTTGAACATTACACTCTGGCTTAAAAAGGCAACAAAGTTTAATATGAGGATGAGAATACGATAGAAGAAATGGCTAAACTCCTACTACTTTTACCAAAGGACACAATGAACGCGGAAGGTTACATGTTTGAATGGACATACGAGAAAGAAGTGCTCTAGCTCTTACTTGAAATACACGAATGAGGGTTGCGCAGCCAACGGAATCAAAGATGCTCTTATTTCCTACAATATGCAATGTTGTTTTAACTTTAACTTTAACTAAAGAGTAGGATATATGTGCCTCTTAGATGCCACACGCTACTACAGAAATGAAAACAAACGGCAGCTTATATACAGTTATATTAATAAGGACAACCATATATTGCTTATCAAGTAAAAAAAAAATGGGATAAAAAAATAGATAATAGGAAAAAGTATAGACTTTATTGTTTGTTTTAAAAATGATTCATTAGGGATGGGCATAAACGATGACTTGAGAGGAAAAAGACCACCGCTTTAACCTATTTCTGAATTATTTTTTCTTCCTTCGATCGTCACTTCACACTTTAAATTAATTCAAACTTAAAAAAAAACGGGATCGTCTATAGCGCGAGTTGTTTCTCCTCCCCCTTTCTACCATTGTTACCTATGCCTCCACCCAGTGGCGGAGCCAGAGTTTTGGATCCATGGTGTCCCTAGTATATTCGTTCAATAAATTGTATACTAAAATAGATATTAAAATAAAATAATATTTTTATGTGTTTAAATAAATTCGCTCAAAATTTTTGAAAGTTGGTAACACAACTTGATTAACAAAATTAGACTTATAGTAGCTACGCTTAGGCTGGATTGAAAAGTATCGTTGCATCCTAAATTAAGACATTAAACAATTTAATGAATTAACTAAGGAAATAACTAAAACTTAATTGATAATATAATTTTAGAACAAACTAATTCAAAAACTAACTAATAAATTAAACACTTCAATCTATAAATCTAAAAAATCTGATTTCTACAAACTAATTTTGATTTCTACCTAATTAATAAGCCAATTTCTATTTTCTACATTAACAAGATAAATTAGGATTTCTATAAAGTAAAAAATTTGATTTCTACAAACTAATTTTGATTTCTACCTAATTAATAAGCCAATTTCTATTTTCTACATTAACAAGATAAATTAGGATTTCTATAAACTAAAAAATTTGATTTCTACAAACTAATTTTGATTTCTACCTAATTAATAAGCCAATTTCTATTTTCTACATTAACAAGATAAATTAGGATTTCTATAAACTAAAAAATAAATCAATTAATACAATAAATATAATCAATTAATACTGCATTCTAATTTCATAGATTTATAAATTTATAATAAATAATTTAACAAACTAAAAATTAACTTAAGTTCTACCTAATTACATAAATAATTTAACAAAATAAAATCTTACCTTGTATATTGTAGTTGTCGACTTGTCGACTGTGGTGGCTCCTGGTTGCCTGGAGGCTGGATTAGTGGATCGGTTTCAACTTTGAAGAAGGCAAGGCAAGGCAAGTAGTAGGAACTAGGAAGTAGCAGTAGCCAAGCCAGCCAACGAAAAACACTCAACTGCAGTCTGAACTCTGCAGAACCAAAGCAATTCAATTCAAGCAACAGAAATGTGAGAGAAGATATGTATAGAAATAGAGCAACAGAAGAAATGCGAGAAACAGAGAAAAGAGGGGTCGGACTTCGAAGACCAGGCCACACTCACAGTCACTCACAGACTCACAGAGGCAGTCGCTAAAACTTGGAAGAAGAAGAAATGGCGGCATTCGGAGTTCCGGCGGGCAGAAATGGCGAGCTCCTCGCCTCCTCCCGTCCTCCAGCAATGTTTGTTGTCAGCGTGCCGCGTGCGTCTTCACTCACTGGAGTCTGGAGTGGATTGGTCGAGACTCGAGAGAAGGAGCGGGAGAGGGTCAAAGGTCGAAGTCGAAGCCTCAATCTACTGGTGCGCAACTGATTATGGTTGAAGGTCGGCGAATAGAAGAACAGGAGGGTAAGGGTTTGGGGGGAAAATTTCATCAAAACGACGTCGTTTTGATGTCGCGAAAAAAATTCAAAACAAACAGACCACGGGACTTGAACCCGTGACGTCCAGAACAATACACGGGAACCACACAGGCCTTACCGCTCATCCATTTTAATTATTTGTATGGTGTCCTACAAACATTATTTATATATAATACCTAAAAATCAAACAAAAATTCTATATTCCAGCCAGGGCTCCGTGGTGTCCCGGGACACTATGCAGAAGCCCTGGCTCCGCCATTGCCTCCACCGTCTTTTGTCTTCTCCATCGATCGCCTCTATCACTTCCACCTGCCATTGCTCTTGTTTTTCACTTTCTTTATTCCCTTGTTCTTTCGATTGAACAGGTGTGCATTTTTCTTCTTCTTTCTTGCTTAATACAGCTTTGATATTGTTGGTTTTTCCGTGCCTTTACTACTTGAAATATAAATGTGCTTCTTCAATTTTTTTTTGTGTGTAATGTGTCATTTATATCATTAAAAGTTATTCGGTGTTATTGTTGTAGTTATTAGCATAATACATGCAATCTACCACTACTTGTATACTAGCCTATGTTCTACATACTCCTCGTTTGGAAGAAAATCCGATGAAATGGAACATGTTTTTGTTGCATTGATGTTTTTTCTTCTAGAATTATGTTACCCAATTCATTTTTTAATATAGAGCAGTATGCATTGTATTTTAGTAGGTTCTTTCTTTGATGATTTCAAGTATGACATTTGGTGGTGATGACTTAAAGAAAGGTAAAGATCGAAAATATAGGTAGACTTTAAGGTGCAAAAAATTACAAAGTTGAGATACAAGGTATCATATTGTCTGAGGATCGACTAACCAAGTTAGGGATACTAGATGGAGAGAATAAGACCAAATATGTTAGATATGCTTGTGTTAGTGCTTTTACAATGGTTCATATTACCATTTGTTACCAAAGAGATTTCCCTGTCGACTTGAAGGAGAAGTTTTGGGTCAATTTACTTGTATGACGAGCATATATAAACCTCAGATAATATATAACTCAATGGATCATATATAGTAATAATATCTATTGCTTTGTAGTCTATATTTGATGTGCAAGAACATTACACTTCAAAAGTTTACCAAGTCTTGGAAAGACTTTAAGTTTCATATGGTCATACATTGCATGATTAAACTAGATGACACTTGTCATTCATAGTCTCTATATGGTCCTCATCAATAAGGAAACTTGGGCATAGTTTGTAAGGTATCAGAGCTTAAAAATAGCTAGTGTACACTATAGGAATAAGGGCCTTTATCAACAATCTAAATTATAGGTATTAAAATCAAGTTCGTAGGTAATACATATTACCAATAATTAGTCGGTATTAAATCATCGATAAAAGTGGTCCCATAATAAGATTATTACCAATGATATAAGAATCATTGGTATTAAGGCATAATACCGATGATTAATTATATCTGGAAAAAAATTATAACATTTAATACCGACGATATCAATTTTAAATTTGGAAAAAAAAATTAAAAAACTTATTACCGATGATTACTGCTTAATGACAATGATTTGTGTTCCTTAATATCGATAATAATAAATTTTTTATTCAAACAATATTTAATATTAAAATACTCACTACAGACAATTTATCATAAATATTTTTCCCTTTCAAATATTAAAGAAAATAAAAAAATCTAAAAATATTTGACTTGTCAATAATATTTACTAAATAATATTTTAAAGGCAAATATTATTATATGAATATATTGTTGTTACATTTGACTTGTCAATGGTAGCATAAAACCTAAAAATCATCTTCATCTTCATCTTGATCATGATCTTGATTAGATGGCGAAGGTGGAAGACCTTAAACCCATACATCCATAAAAGCTCTTTTATGTTTTAATTCTTCCTTTTGACACTCAAATATTGCTTGTTATCGGGTTATAATCTTGCTCATTTATTTTTTATTTTTCTTTATTTAAGATTTTTATTGTTGTTCTTATAGCAGATTAGCATCCATCCAACTTGTGTTAGAAGCAACATGACTTAAGCCCTCCCCTACAAGTCTTCGTCCTACACCTTTTCTATGCTCTAGACGACTATCTAAGATATCCTTGGGTATCTATTCTTCATCAATTTCAGGAGCTATAGGATCATCAGAGCTACAAGAAGTCATTTGGGACAAGGTTTGCCCTTGCTTTTGTACCATGTTGTTCTATACATTTAAGTAAAAGTTAGATTTATTATAAGAAATATTAATAGTATATATTATAATTAATTAAACATAACTAACTTATAAAATTATTCTCAGTTTGGGGAGTGGCCCATTTGTTATTCTTGAAATACATTTCTCTATAGGTCTCCATGAAATGTAACAGTTTACTTATCTCTGGATTAGCCTATATATAAGAGAAAATTTAATACAATGTACAACATTACATGATAAAAAAAAAGATAAAGAATTAAAAACCAAAAATAACTTCTTGTAGCAATATTGTGACAACGACTGTGCACCATGACAAGGAGTGGTTTATTTTGTCCTATTAGCAACATTTTTTCCGCCAAAACCTTCACAAACAAGGTAGTAATTTTCTCATATTCTTTATATGTAATTTTATTCAATTTGTATACCAAAATCTAATATTACCTTTACATCCTCCGAAATCCATAGATTGATACATCTTTTCAACACATTTGGCTAAAAAAAGGCATGTAATTGTTGTTTTCCTACCAATCCTTTTTATGATCACATTTATGATCCTTATATTGATCAACCATTTTTTGATGAAGATATAATTCAATTCTAGGCCATGAAGGATTTACCCTCCATGGAGCTAAATTAAAATAATTCTACATATATACACAACCATAAGTTTGAAATTATATAATTTTTATTTTATAATTTTATTAAAAAATATAAAAAATAAACTTTACCTCAACTTTTAGGAGAATCTTCGCCTTATCCTCTTGAGGAACATTTGGCCACCTCCTATAACACGGTGATATCTTTGTCCCTATCTTATTCCCAACACATCTGATAAACCATTTACTATGTGGAACTATCAGATTTAATGTGTTTGCTTGAAAATTAAAGTCCACCTCAAACTTTTTTGGACCTCTTCTCTCAAACTCTTCTAACATCATCCGGTCTCTATTTCTTTCTCTAGCCCTCCTCCTAGGACCTGAAACATGCATATAAATTTTATCATTGACATAATAATTGGTAAGAGGTATCAATATTATTTTGTTGTGATAATGTCATATTTGTAAAAATATATCTTATGGTATGAACTATGGGTTAAATGATTTTTGATAAATGGACTTAAGAATTCTCATGAGGTATGATGATAAATTGTGGACTTGAAAACTAATATGTGTGGAAGGTACAATATTTTATAAAATCAAGATTTTTATTTGTGCTTAAGGGTAATTTGGTCATTATGGGGTAATAAGAAAATTTTGGTATTTTATGTGTTAAGTGATTAAAATATGATAATAACAGCATGCGGGATTTTTGGAAGTATTATTGTTATTTAGGGCCCTTAAATGATTTAATGGATAATTTGGGGCAACTATCTTATAATAATAATAATATTATTCCATGTATAAGATCTAGAGGTTATACGGATTTTTGAATACGTTGTTAATGTTTGACATTATGAGGTTATCTATCGGAATTGGTAATCTTGTAAATTTTATAGGAGGTGTTTTGACAAATATGTGGAATTTGTGTTTTCGATATTTCTATGAGTAATATATCGGGATGAGATTACTGATGTATGTGTATGGGAATTAGATCGTGCATTTTGGGTATGATAATAATGATGGGATTTAGAGACGATATAATATAATTTGTGTGGAATAATCAATATGGGAGAATGAATACTAAAGGGTGTATAATTAGGGTTTGAAAAGACTAAAGAGCTTGGACATATGCTATATGTATATTTGTTTTAATGTGTTCTATGCCTGAGAATCAATCTTGAATAAGATACTAGTCACTTAAAGTGAAAGATCACGTAAGTAGGGCTAAGGTGATCTATTTTTCTATATATATATATAAATAGATATTTTTATTTCATCGGGGAGAATAGTGGCTTGGGAGTGTTTTACCCCGAGAAGAAGTTTTAAATCTCCATTCAACTGGAAAGAATAATGTCTCAGGAGTATTTTGCCCCGAGAAGGTGTTTCAGCCCGTTCTACCAGATTAAGAATAGTGAGGCCCCCACTCATCGTGAAATGAAAATGTATCATTATAACTTATGGAAACGATACTAATAATTTAAAGTGGAAGAATACGTGAGTCAGTACTAAGGTGATCTATTTATGTGTGTGTGTGTGTGTGTGTGTGTGTGTGTGTTTATGTGTGTGTGTGTGTGTGTATATTCTCGTTCCAATGGGGAGAATAGTGGCTCGGGAGCGTATTGCCCCAAAAAAGTGATGTTTTCATATCCGCTCCATTGGATGATAATAGTAGCTCAGGTGTGTTGTCCCTAAGATGGTGTTTCAAACCATTCCACTAGTTTAAGAATAGTGGGGATCTTACACTCAACGTATATAAAAGATAGAAAATGGATTATACTTAATAAAGGAATGTAGATCATTTTCTATCTTAAGAGATGTTTCATTTATTTGATTATTCACTTATGATCTAATGTAAAAGCATGTGTCATTTGTATCCCTATTTCGATAGAATTGTTCCCTTCCTCAGTACGTAGCGTACTGACCACCTGTTTTATGGATGTTGCTCATTCCCACGAGTAGGAGACCCTAAATCTTATGTGTAGGTCTCAAAAGATTAGCTAGATTATTATGTTGCCTATGATGCCTTATGTGGGGATAAGTGACTTCACCTATGTTAGGAGTTGGGTGAAGAGTAATTGTTATCTGATCAATGTATTTAACTGGATACCCTTTTTGGACTCTTGATCCATGATATTCTTTCTTTTGTATTTTGTATTGTTAAATTGGAGTTAGGCTCTAAACTCATTATTGTACTATAAATGTTCTTTTGTTTATAATTTCCTTGTGTTATTTTAAATGTTTTAGCTTTATGATTAATGTAAAGATGGTTGCATAAGCCAGAAATATGTCAATTACGGTAGTAACTCCCAATATTTTGCGTAATTACACCTACTATAAAACAAAATTTTTTAGTAGTAAAAATCAGCGTGTTACACAAGGTCTCTGGTATCAAAATTAAAGTTAATGCCACTCGATTAAACATCATCTACCACATGTATGTTGGCAAGAGCGTCATCATCTAAATCCCAAATGTTGCGATGATTGAATTCCCATACAAATTTCCAATTTTGGGTCGTTGTACAAATGATCCATGTACCAAACTTGCTTTGCGTGAGTTCCAAGAATATATTAGTCATCCTTGTACCACTCAATCATAGTATACACACTTGTAAGATTGTTCGTACACACAATTTTCTTCTTATAACACCTCCAAAATCTACCACTAAAAATTTTTATTTTATTTAAAAATTAGTGGAAGCAAAAACTATAAATTTCAGAGATATTGCCGCCACACTTAGTACCAGACCAGTTTCCTCCTACCGTTCTAGTACTAAGTGCTAAGGCTTAAAAGAAACATAACATAATTACACAAATTCAAACTTACATTTAAATGAGAGTAGCGCGTTAATGATGTTACAAAATATAAAACCCACTATTAGTGGTTATAAGAGTAAAATCATTAAACAAAGAAATAGTAAGGTTAAAAGAGAAACCCTGAAAGATTTACGAACAATCCTTATGCTTTTACCTAAAAACAACTTGAATAACATATGCAACTAACCTACAATTGGCACTACCCACAAACGAAACCCTTTAGTACTATGGTATTGAGTAACCCTTATACCAAACTGAAAGGTAGGTTGACATGCAAAACATCATACATAAACAATGTAAAAACAATAACATACACGAGCATAAAGATAATCATGTCAACATGATAGCTAAACACAAAGCAACACAACATACAATAGGAAATGCATATCACAAGGTCTATTTACTTAGCAATTGCATCACTTACCAAGAGTGAAAGGCACCAAGGCCATACATATACTATATTAATAGGTCATAAGGTAAAATCAATACTTTTTTCTTAAGCCATTAATCAAACATTATTCAATATCATCTCTCAAATAATATACATGTGAATACAGGAACCCCACTATTATACCCGGTGAATCGAAAATACTCAGAGTAGGATGCTCCTGGCCACAATTATTTGCTGGTGGATCGATCTCCAGGGCAAAATGCTCTTGGCCACTATTCTCGCTAGTGGATCGGTCTAGCCCCAACTCATATGGTGTTCCATTATAAGTGATTAATATCTTTCCCATAATTCATTATCATCCAAGGTTTGGTTTATGAAAACACTCTAGGGCAACACATGCCTAACCACTATTATTTGCTGGTGGATTGGTCTCTAGGGCAAAAGGCTTTTGACAACTATTATCGCTAGTGGATCAGTCTCGGTCCGGCTCAATAATCTTTCACTTTATATGATTAGTATTTTCCATTTAATTAACACAACATATCCATTTATTTCACTCAAGGGGGAGATCAGAACCTAGAGACACATAGGTATACCAGTCATATTGGCGTATACAAGTAACACAGTACCTTCTGATCATCAACCCCGGGATGCAAAAGCACCCTGGTGGCACTGGTGCACGAGGACACACAGTATCCTACCGACAAGGACACCTAATCCACAAGTATACATACCCCTAAAATAGGTCCGTAGAGCCAAATAGAGTAAGATGTATGGCTTGGCTAGGGCACTAAAGCACACCAACAAAAATCTAGAACAATTGTGGGCTAAACCACGTCTTTAAGGTAGCAAGCCCTAAAGAGCCACAATTACCAATTTTTAAGTCTTCCACTTTAATTATTAGTGTATTAATTTAGGTGACCACGAGAAACACATCAATCACATACTTAATCATTTTCATTTGTTTATGTTATTATTAAGTAATCCTTATTTATATTGTTATCCATCTTAACTTAAATAAACCACTAAGGCTATCCTTTTATTATCCATTTCCATTTATTCATATGCTATAAAGGGTTATCATGTCATAATCATAATACTGGTCATAGAATCAAGTAGTCCACATTGAAGGATTATGGAATACTTAAGCCCTAACATTTACTTCTACTACATCCAACACACATTTCTATGCATAATTAATAATTAAGGCACCTCTTGCATGAATACGAGATAAACATCATATCATACTAGTAATTACCCATTCAACCCTATACCATGCATTACCCTTATGGTATTCATTGATGTACTGAAATACTCTTATCCTTATAATATACGTGATTATACTTAAACAAGTGATACTAAGGGTATAAACCCTTATCTTGTTATTTAATATTACTTATGTCTTATTATGGAGGCTTATTTAATCCTTTGTCATGTTATATGTAATTTACTGATTTACCTTTTCGCACTTACAAAATTACTAAAATACCCCTTGTTTGTAATGTTACTAAGTTATCCCTTTTTACTTGCCAAATTATCAGATTGCCCTTCATACTTATATAATTACCAACATACCCTTTTGTATTTATTAAACTATCAAATTACCCTCCATACTTATTAAATTACCAACTTTACCTCTCATACTTGTTAAATTATCAGATTACCCTTCCGGCTTGTAAAATTACCAATTTACCCTCCATACCGATTAAATTACCAACTTTATCCCCCCCATACTTGTTAAATTACCAAATTACCCTTCTTGTTTGTAAAATTACTAATTTACCCTCCATACTTATTAAATTACCAACTTGACCCCCTCATACTTGTTAAATTACCAAATTACCCTTCTTTTATGTTAAAATACCAAAATACCCTTTTTACTTATTAATTTACTAGTTTGCTATTTTTACTCACAAAATTACCAAGTTATCCTTCTTTTGTGCCAAATTACCAAAATACCCTTCTTACCTATTAATTTACCATTTCCCCTTTTTACTCTCAAGATTATCAAGTTATCCTTCATTTATGCTAAATTACCAAAATACCCTTCTTACTTATTAATTTACCATTTTAACTCTTTTACTCACAAAATTACCAAGGTATCCCCTTTTCCATGCAAAATTACTAAAATGCCCTCCTTACTTATTAAATTATCATATTACCCCTTTTATTCATATAAATTACTAATTTTCCCATATTATGCCAAATTTACTAAAATACCATCACCACATAGAACTTTAACATTCATGGTCCATATACATCATCTAACACCACCAACTATTATTATTATTTATTATTAATATCCATTATCACCTACCATACATACTTATTTAGGCCACACCCTTTGTACAAGAAAAATTACTAAAATGTCGCTAGGGCTCATATTAATTTTATCTATGCTACAAATGGCCAAAGTAGCTTATCATGTCATATACATGCATTTAACATTATCATTAACAATAAGGCTCTTTCCTTAACTATCATTTCTACACATAAAACATAATATAACATGCTTTTCATTCCAACTACCAACATATGCTATAAATCATACTATACTTAACATCACATAATATGCATTCAAACACATTCAAAACCCTAATGTGCTAGCATATGTATATCCATACATTTTAATAAGGTATAACGGTTACCTTATTTCCAATTAACCCTTACTAGTATCACAGTTAAAAGTTTAAGCTTTAATTAGTAAAAATTAATACCTAGAAATAATACAAAAATTAGCATATTAGAAGAAGAAAATTAAAAGAATAAATTTTTACCAAAATCTTGTTAAATACATGCTAATACTAACTATATTCATACCTCCAAAAATTAGCACAATTACTCATATATATGTAGCAAGACTTACGCTACATGGTAGCGTGAGCTACATGCACAAAAGGGAAGGGAAATAGGGTTAAAGAGGAGAGTTGGGAGAAGGGAGGAATGGTTGGTTTGGGGGTTTGGTTGAGGGCTTATGGAGGGGAGTGAGGGTGGTGGCTAGGTGTAGAGAGGTAGTAGGGGTGTAAGTGGTGGTCTGGGTTGAAGATTGGTGGCTCAGGGGCAGTAGGGATGACAACAATAGGGCTGGAAGGATAGGGTGAAGGAAGAGAGGAAAAGGATAATGAAGGAAAAAAAGGGAAATGAGGGGTTGTAGGGAAATTTCTGGTAAGGTGAGGTAGGGTGGTGGTAGGGAAGGTTCTAGGGGGTCAAGGGGCGTCTCTAGTGGCAGCGGAAAAGGGGGAATGGGCAACGCAAGGTGGCATGCAAGATGGAGGTTGAGGAAGGGAAAGAAAAGAGAAATGAGGGGAAGATAATTGTAGGGGTAAGTGGTGGTTGTTGGGTGGTGCATGGAGGTAGAAAGGGAGGCAAGGGGGTTGGTGTGGTGGTCGGTTGGGTGGAAGATGTAGCGGTTGAGGGTGGCGGAGCAAAAATAGGGGGGAGAAGAAGAAGGGAGAAGAAGATAGGGTAGAGAAGAAGAAGAGGGAGAGGAGGGGAGGCAGAGGCACTAAGCTAGGTGGAGGCAGGGGAGAGGCTACAAGTTGCGGTGTAGGGTGGTAGGGAAGAGAAGGAAGAAAAGGGAAAAGAAAGGGGCACATGGGGGGCTATGTTTGGCTCAAAATGGAATGGAAAGGGACATGGAGAGAGGGAGAGAGATAGTGAGGCTATAGGGGAAGGCTGGCAGACAGTTGCAGGTGGTTGCAGGCTGGCAAGGCTTCGACGGTCAAAGAAGGAAGGAGGAGGAAAAAAGAAGAAGAAAAGAAAGAAGGCAAGCCATCCGGGTAAGGGAGAAAGGAGGAGACAGGCCAGCCCGTGCGCACGAGGAAGAGGGAGGAAAAATGAGGGGTTGGGTTAGCCGAACCGGGGGAGGAAAGAAGAAGAAAAGAAAGAAGAGGGGTGCTAGGCTAGACGTGAGGGGAGGAAAGGAAGAGGGCTAGTGGCCCATCGAGGATGGGAAAAGAAAAGGGCAGGCCAAGTGGCCCAAAGGAAGAAGAAAAGGAAAAGGAAAAGGGGAAAATAAAAATAAAAATAAAATAATTTTTGGAATAAAGGTATTTAATTATTTAGATGGATAAATTAGTTTAATAAATTAGTTTATTTAAAATTTAAGATATTAATTTAAGAGGGTAATTTTTAGTAAAATATAGGTTTAGAAAATTATTTAAATAAAATGACAAAATATTTATCTTAATTTATTAAATAATCATATCCATTTTTATACACCCAAAAGTCTACAAAATAATTAAATTAATAAATTAAAAAAATTATCTCAAATGAGGATTAATTATTAAATTCTATGTTTTAAAATTTTGGGGTATTACATCACTACCCCCTTAAATAAAAACTGTGTCCCCAAAGTTTACACCTTACTACTAGGGATACAAAAGAGGGATCCTAGGATACTTAGGGTAATTACCCCCTTAAGGGTAAATCTGTTTGACTGAAAGGTGACCAAGGAAACAAAATACACATATATTTAATAACTTGAAACAATTACAAGACACTTGATGGTATGCCTGAAGAAGATGCATCGAGATTGATCACTTGCTTGTCTGCTCCTACTGGAGTGGTTGAACAGGTTGCTCCAAGCATCTGATTCTGCTAAACCGGTTGTTATTGGAACCTTTTAATTTCTTCATGGGGTACACTATAGCACTCAAAGCTCCTATGCACAAGATGTACACAATTGTGACATTGAACCAGCTTTTCCATGCAATCATTGCCTAGATGATCTCTTCTGCAATGACAACAATGGTAATGTCGGATTGGTCTCTTTCCAACCTTACCACGGGAAGTACTCTGACTCTTCTGATGCCAACCCTGGCCTGAGGTTGAGGTTGAATCCGTAAAATTTTGCTACTAGAACCCTAACTCTTTTCTTTGAGCTCTGGCTCTTTTTTTTCCTCTTTCCTTGGATGGAGGCATGCTCCTAGACCAAGGCATCGACGACGCACACCCACTTGTACAACGTAGTCAAGTCATGGGAAATGGTCGCACCCATAATACTATGGATGTTGAAGTGGAGTCCTTGCTCGAATAGGAAGGCCATTTTAGCCTCGCTAGCTATTATGCCAGGGGCAAACCTCGATAGCTTCGTGAAATGTGCATAGTACTCTTAGACCGACTAGCTTCCTTGCGTCAGCTCCATGAATTCCTTGAGCTTGGCCCTCTTGAGACCTTTAGTGTAGAAATGCGTGCGGAGCGTAGTCTTAAAGTTTTTCCAAGATGCTGATCATCCTCCTTAAGCTCATAAGTCTTCCCACCAAGTGTCGGCTAGTCCTCGGAGGAAGTACCATGTGATGATCGTCCTTCGATCTTCAAGGCAGTTGATCACCTCAAAGGTCCTATCAAAATCTCATATCCAACTTTCAAGGATCATGGGGTCTTCTTTCCTGTTGTAGGTCGGAGGCCAATGACACGAGACTTTGTTAAGCTAATCCTCTCCTATACCAATATATGGGTGATACGAAGATAGAGTGGTTGAGGTTGAGACACCGGGGAACGTTGATCTAACCCCATGAGTGTCTCGAATTCCCTTTTCTAGGTTGTCAACACATCCATCTAGCGCCATATCGAGTTAGTTGAAAAAAAAATGGGTTAGGAAAGGTGATATTTGTCAAGCTAGGTGACCCAGGCCAAGGGTCATTTAATCTACCCATACCCAAACTCACAAGACTAATCCAAATATTAAAATTTATGAGAAAAGAGGGGAAAACCCACTTAAAACCAATTAAATCTTGAAAAGCTTTTGCAAAATACTCTAATACTAACTTGTGGTATCAACTCAAAACATTTAAACTGAAAAGGGTTTATGAAAACACTCTGATGCCAACTCATGGTATCAACTCAAAACATTTAATGATAGAAAGAATCTTTGAAAATGCTATGATACCAACTTGTAAAACCACCAAAATTCACTATTTAAAAATTAGCAGAAGCAAAAATCGTAAATTTTGGGCATGTTACCACCACACTTAGTACCAGACCGATCTACCGGCGAGAAGAGTGGTCAGGAGCACTTTACCCTAGAGACCGATCCATCAGCGAATAATAGTGGCCAGAAGTGTCTTGCCCTAGGTGTTTTCGATCCACCAACTATAATAGTAGGGTTCCCGTACTCACATAGATAAAATTCGAGAGATGATGTTGAATAATGTTTGATTAATGGATTAAGACTAGAAATATTGATTTCACTTAATGACCTATTGATATAGTATAAGTATGGCCTTGGTGTCTGTCACTCTTGGTAAGTGATGCAATTGCTAAGTAAATGGACCTTGTGATCTACATTTCCTATTGTATGTTGCGTTGCTTTGTGTTTGGCTCTTATGTTGACATGATTATATCTATGCTTACGTATGTTTTTTTTACATTGTTTATATATGATGTGTCGTATGCGGGCCCTACCTTTTAGTTTAGTATAAGGGTTACTTAGTACCATAATACTAAAGGGTTTCGTTTGTGGGCCCCTACCTATTCAATGGGTAGTGCCCCTTGTAGGTTAGTTGCAAGTGTTATTCAAGCTGTTGTCAGGTAAGAGTGTAAGGATTCTCTTTTAACCTTATTATTTCTTTGTTTAATGATTTCACTCTTACAACCACTAATAGTGGGTTTTATCTTTTATAATTTATTAATGCGCTATTCTGATTTAAATGAAAGTTTGAATTTGTGTAATCATGTTATGTTTTTTTAAGAATTAGCACTTAGTACTAGAATGGTAGGAGGAAATAGGTCTGGTACTAAGTGTGACAGTAACATCCTCAAAATTTACGGTTTTTGCTTCTGTTAATTTTTAAGTAAAATGAATTTTTTTAGTAGCGAATTGTAGGGGTGTTACACTTTTTAGGTACATAGAACAAATATCAATGCTTCATTGGCTATGAAACCTTCAGCAATAGAACCTTCTAACCAAGCACGATTCCATACATACTCCTTTAATTCCTTTAACTTTCTCTCAATAGGATACATCCATCTCCCATGAACCAATTCACCAAGTCTTTCTTCTTTAGATAAGTGGATTAATAAGTGAACCATGACACAGAAAAAAGATGAAGGAAATATGCATTCCATCTTACACAAGATAAGAACGATATGCTCTTCTGCTTTCTCCAAATCTGCCATGTGAAGTTTCCTTGCATATATCTAAGTGAAGAAGTTACTCATTTCGATAATGGTGTTGCTTATTTTCTTGTTTAAAAAATGAACGCATAGCCATTGATAGCAAATGCTGCATTATGATATGATGGTCATGTGACTTCAACCCGCTCAATCTAGTATCAAGAACATTCTTCCTCAAATTACCAGCAAAACAATTAAGAAACTTCACATCCCTAAAAAATTTAAGGAATGTTGTTTCATTATGTGGTGAAAGTGTATATTCAACATCAGGTTTTATTAACTTTTTCCCATCATGATAAAGATGTAGCTTGTGTCTAATGTTCATATCTACTAATTCGCGTCTCCCATTATCAGTGTATATTGAATCAATAGTGTCAAGTAATGTCTCAATCAAATGAGAAGAAACATTCTTCTCAATATGCATGACATCTAAATTATATATTAGCATAAGTATAAACCAACATGACAACTCATAGAAGATGTTTTTCTTCTTCCAATTTAATTCATCAAAGTCTCTCTTTCTCTTACCAGAATATTTTCCAAATGGGTGATCTTGTACGCGACTCAACTGTATCAAGACATCAACAGGTGACAACTTTTGAGGATGACTTCTTTTCTCAACCTTACCATTAAATAACTTACTTTTTAGCATTGGATGATTTTTTTGCAAGAAATAATCTATGTGTAATATATCCCATCTTACCTCTCAATCTAATAGATGGAGTGTCTTTATTGCAACTACGACACACAAGATATCCTTTCCCATTCCACCTTGAGTGATATGATTGAGCAGGAAAATCATTAATAGTCCATAGAAACACTGCATGCATAACATCTCATGTATCTACTCCCGCCACCCACAAATCTTTCGATTCATCAACCAACGGTCTAATGAACACATCAATATCTATTGAAGGTCCATGAAAATCGGGGATTAACAAAGTCAACATAAAAAAAATGGGTCTTTTATGCATCACCATAAGGGTTCATTATAGTCAATGTCAGCTGCATGAGTGAAATGCCCCAAAACCCTAATTTTAGAAATTTTGGCCAAATAAGGATTTAATAGGAAAATTAATTAAATAAATTATTTTTAGTAAAATAAAATGGAATTATTTAGGGATGATCAAGAAGAAGATAATAAATATTTTTATTAGAAAAATTTGGGTATTTTATTAATTAAAATGGAATTTAGGAAAAATCTTTTGAAAATCCTAAAGTAGCCTTAAAAAAGGAATTAAATATTATTTTTTTAAAATTTAAATACTATTATTTTAGAAAAAATATAAAATGGAATTACAAAAATAATCCAAATAACCCAATCCCCCTATTTGTCTTTTTCCATTTTCCATTTTCCTTTTCTTTCTTTCTTTTCTTTCTTTTTCTTCCTTTTTCCTTCTTCTTCTTTTCTTTTTCTTCCTCCTTTCCCCTGACCTGGGCTAGCCCAGTGGCTTGTCACCCTCCTTCCTCTTTTTTTCTCCTTTGGCACGGCCCAGCCCAACATGCTACGTTTAAATTTTTCTTCCTTCCCCAACCATTCGATTCCCTCCTTCTTTCTTTCCTTTCTTTTTCCCAGCGACCGGTCCACGAGCGCACCCCCTCCTTCTTCCTTCTCCCTTCACCATCGACCTGCAACTGCCCCGAATATCCTGCTTCTAGCCATGCCAATTGATCCGGCCAATATCTCCCCCTCTCCATTACTGACTCGCCCGCCGATCGACCCAACCAACCTCCCTCTCTTCTTACGCGATTTTTCCTCTCCCTGGCCAATTAACCCTGCCACGAAACCTGCCATGATTGATCATGTGTCGTCCTGCCGTCACTGGCCCATGCAACTCACCCACCTGCCCAATTTTCCCGTCACCCCTTGACCTTAGCCCTCATTTAGCTCTATAAATACCCTCGTAACCAGCCCTGTTCGAACTTTTGATTTCAACCCAGAAAAAAAAATACCCTTTGCACCATCGCCCTTTTAGACACTATTTCTATCGTCGTCGTCCAACACCGTCGTTCGAACCACCCATAGAACCACTCCCTGCACCACCCTCTAACTAACTACACTTCCCTTCTCCCTTGATTTGCCTTGCACGAGCCACCTCGGCCGTGCAAAGTCTCCTTCCCAATCAACCACACTTCCACCTCTGCCGCTCTTCACACCACTGCCTCCTACACCTCCCAAACTACTATGCAGACTTCCCTCTCCCTCTCCTACCCTTCTTTTCCCTTTCCAACCTCTCTTCCTCTCTTTCTCTCTTTCCTCCACTCTCGGCCACCACCATTGTCGCCATGCGCCACCACCTTAGGCTGCGCCGCCACCGTCATTTTACTCATCTTCATCTAGGCAACTATAAACACCCCAACTTCCACCCTCTTTCTCCCTCTCCTTTTCCCAGCACTCAACTATCTCTCTTTTCTTCTCTTTTTTCGGCCACCGCTGCCACTGCAGTGCACCACCGCCGGTGTCGCCTGTCACCACCTTAGTGCACCACCGCCGGTGTCGCCTGTCACCACCAACCTAAGGTGGTACCCTAAACCCTCTCAACCCTTTTACCCTATTTACACAAGCTTTAATTATTTAATTTTATTATATTTCTATTATTTCAAATATTATTATTATTATTATTATTACCACTACTACTAATGTTGTTGTTATTATTATTATTATTATTATTATTATTACTATTGAGCCGAAGTCCTAATCTATTTTTATTTTGATTATATTATTATTATTATTATTATTATTATTATTTCAAAGTAGGGTCGAAACCCTACTTTACATTATTCTCGATTTATACTATTATTATTATTGTTGTTGTTGTTGTTGTTTTGTATTACTATTATTGTATTTATTATTATTATTATTATTTTTATTAACATTAGTAGTATTAATATTAGCATTAATTTAGGTGAAGGGTCAAAGCCCTTATTTCACCATTTATTTTGAATTATACTATTATTATTATTATTAGTATTATTATTATCATTATTATTATTATTATTATTATTATTATTAGGGTAAAACCTTCAAACCTTATATCATTATCTTTTACAATATTACTATTATTACTTTTATCTTTAGCAAAATTAGCATGTAGTTAGTGTTATTATTATTATTTTATCTAAAACCCTAATCTTAGAATAAATTAGGAAATATAGTATTTTTGGTAGGAGAAAATCTAATCTTTAGTTTTTCCCTCTTATAGGAGAGACCAGTGAAAACCCTAAGGAAGCATATAAGCGTGCTCCAAGACCGGTGTCGTATTAGGTAAAGGTGTAGCTAAGGCCTTATGTATGTAATGTGTTTTGTATGCCATATGCCATGTTTTGTGATGTTTCTTATGTGTACTGTTATAACTAATTTATGTGTAGTATGGCTTGGAGTTAAGGTATGTTCATGTGTTATTTTATGGCATGTGTATAATCATGTATAAGCTGTGATTATGATGTGATGTGATGTGGCCCTTTAGGACATGCATGCTAAGTTATGTAATGTGATGATATGGAGTGAAAGGATGTGGAGCTGACCTAAATGTTGCATGACCATGAGTGGAAGAATCTAGGGTTTTGCATGGAGGAATCTAAGATTTTGTATGGATAGATCTAGGGTTTGCATGGGAGAATCTAAGTACGTAGGGAAGAATCTAGGGTTTCATGTGGGAGTTTTAGGGTTTGCATGAAAAAGTTCGAAGGGTTGCATGGGATGTGTAAAGTCTGTATGGAGGTGAATTTTACGTATGGAAAGTTTACTTGGGGTATGAGGAAGGTAATGGAAGTATTGTCTGGGTGTTTGAACACTTTGGATGAAAAATAGTACGTGGGACAGTATAAGGATGCATAGGAGACCGAGCTAGGGTTTGGTGTGGCCAGTTAGGGTTTGGTGTGGCTACTTAGGGTTTTGTGGTCACACGTGTACTTGGTGAGTAAAGTGTGATGATGAGGGTGGAATCTATGGGTGGTGTTGTGTGGAGTGTTAAAATGATTTGGGTTGTGTGAGGTGGAGTAGGATGGGCCACTTAGGCCTAAATTAGGGTTTCGGAATAAAACCCTAGAGTGAGATGGTGAGTGGACTTGTAAGTGTAAGGTAGTGGGCCTTGACCCACATAAATGGGAAATGGGCTCTAGTGTGAGTTAGGATAAGGAGGCAAGGATGTCGGGTCCTTTTGGAGGATAAGTGTAGAGGGAGTTAGTCATGCATGTCTAGGGTTAAACTTCTGAATAAGACACTTAAGACATTAATCATGTAAAGTGGAAGATTATTAAGCCGGGCCCAAACCGATCCATCGGTAAGGAATAGTGGTTAGGGCGTCCCGCCCTATATGTAACTGATCCACTGGCTATAATAGTGGTTAGGTGCATTTTGCCCTATATATGACCGATCCATCGGCTAGAATAGTGGGGGATCCCGAGCTCAATAAACTAAACCCTAAGTTGCTAAGACACATCAAAGACACTAAGGACTTACAATAGAACACCATGTGAGTAGGAGCCAAACCGATCCACCGGTAAGGAACAGTGGTTAGGGCGTCTCGCCCTATATGTGACCAATCCACAGACTATAATAATGGTTAGGTGTATGTTGCCCTATATGTGACCGGTCCATTGGTTATAATAGTGGGGTTCCCGTACTCGCATGGATTGATAAATGGCATGGTATGAAATAAGTTATGATCAGAGATTAATTAATTTATTAATCCGAACTATAAATGGGCATTTATGTACTTATTTGAATGATCGTATACTATTACATTATCATGTTGGATTATATACTTTTGTATGTTAATCTTAAAGCACGGTTACCTTACTCAGTACGTAGCATACTGATCACCATTTTTATGGGTGCTGCTTGTTTCCACGAGCAGAGCGCCCTTCTGACTTTGTATAAGGAGGTGAAGCCTATTTTGATGCCTTCGACGTTCATGAGGCATCAGGTGGGGCTGAGTGTTGAGCATGTTTTGGCTCATGGATCGACAGTGGCATGGCCAGATTCTCTTATTATATTCTTCTATTTCTTTATGTATTTCATATTTATATTGGGTTTCCCAAATTTAATTTTTAATGTTGTAGACTTATTTCCTTTTAAGGAACTCCAACTTTGTACTCTAGATTATCACTCGTTTTCATGCACTTTGATTTCTATTTTACAGTTGTTTAATGCTTATTTAAAGTCTTGATTAGATTTGATTTACATTGATTATTAAATTCCTTTTAGCCTTAGCACTTGGTACCAGTGGTCGATGTGAACCGATCTGTACTAAGTGTGGCGGTAACATCTCCAAAATTCACAGGTTTTAATTTAATTGATTCAAAAAATATAGTAAATTTTAGGGTGTTACCACCTAAAGGTTCATTATAGTCAATGTCAGCTGCATGAGGCTCATGAGTCCTACCTAACAAATCAACCAAAATATGTGTCATCTCATCTCCTCTCTTCTCCTCTACTGACATTGAATATGTTTCACCATGGTACACCCATTTTGCATAAGTTGGCATAAATCCATAACATAGTGTGTAAATTTCAATTATACCAGGTGGGAGCCAAATATAAGTGTTACAACTCTTACAAGGACAACAAACAGACCCATCCAAATTTAGACCATTTTTTACCCTTTCAATAAAAGCTTGAAGCCCATTCCAAAACTTATCAGACCTACAATTTTGAAACCTCACCCATCTCTTAAATAACTTTAAGTAAATAACTTTCACTTATTATCAATAATTAAATTTAGCACCTAAAAAAATGGCATAAAAAAAATAAACCTTATACCCTTATTTTAAGTTAACATTGATTTTATTTCATTTCTTTTGATTTCACAAGCGCTTAACTATGCAAAATTAAAAAAAAAGGTATCAAAGATTTGAGTTTTTTATATCATTTCATTAATTAATTTATAAGGTTAAAGATTAATTTTTTACCTTAATTTTTTTAATAACTAGGTTGAAGCTTACCTATTAATTATTTTCTATGGTCAAGATTTAAAAAGTAAAAATAATTTTGTTTAAAATTATTAATTATCATCTAAGGTCAAGAAATTTTTTTTATTTCCATATTTGTTTGAAGTATTTATCTCTAAAATTTCAATTTTTTTTTATTAATTATTAATCATTCTCTAAAATTATTAATTTTTTTAATAACTAAGTTAAAGTTTACCATTATTATTATTATTATTATTATTATTATTATTATTATTATATAACAAATGAAAATTATTTTTATAACTATTTATCTCTTATCTTATTTTTAGGAACAAATATTAATTAAATCTAACAAAATCACCAAAAAAAGTTACATATCACCAATTTTAAAGTCTAGTAACATGTTGCTTCTAAAAACATATACATGCACTAAGATACTACCACATATATTAATTACTTGCCATCAACTAAAACATATTAATATTTTTTTCTAATATAACATGAATAGTAACAACTATATACAATATAAAATCTAATTATACACATAATCTAACTATAATAATCTAATACCTCAATTATACAAGATCTAGTAAATCAATTCTACAAAACCAACACATAATAATCTAATAAACCAATCTAACTACAACAATATAATTCAAAAATTATTTCGATTTAAATAATATGCCAATTATTACCATAAAACAAAACAAATACTTAATAAATATACCAAATTAATATTAAAGGGTTACTTGGCAGTATTGGACAGCAGTGTGGTAGTGCTCCGGCAATGGCATACTGGTGGTTCTGCAATTACACATAATAAACCATAATTAGATATTCTTAAACCAAATAATACTTAAGAAACATAAATTAGAAGCATACAAACCTTCCAAATTAACACAAACAGAGAAGAAAGATGAAGATTGAGAGGAGAAAATGGTGAAAGGTCGCGGTGTGAGAGAGAGAGAATGGAAGAAGAAGTCGTAAGAGGTTGATGACAAATGAAGAACTAAGGCTTATGTTCATGTTATAATAGACTCTTAATACCAACGATTAAAATTGTTGGTATTAAGCATTTTATTGTTGGTATTAAGGCCGACTAAGTTAGACGACGAAATTCCCAAGCAAAAAAATCATATTCTTAGTACCGATGATTTATCATCAGTATTAAGAATGAATATATTAGATGACGTCGTTTCCTTAGCCCAAAAAAATTAACTCTTAATACAGATAATAAATCATTCGTATTAAGTATATATCATCGGTAATAAAGATTTCATTATTACCCCATTCCTTGGTGGCATATTTTTCTTCTCTTTTGGAAAACTAATTTTTCTTATTACCAATGATGTATCATCGGTATTAAGGATAGTATCGTTGGTAATAAGATTTTCATTTATATTCGGCGGTAATTTTTCCTCCATGGAATTTGGATGCAATAGATTTTGTAATACCGATGATAGGTATCGCTGGTATTAAGAAATAAACCATTGGTATTTATTTTACTAACATTTTAATAAAAAAAATTGGGAGAAAATTTTGGCGCCACTTAACATCGACGAAAAGTGTCGTCGATATTAAAAATTTTCCTACCTTTTTTTTGTTAAAATAATTTTTATCGCCTGATCTAAGACTAATGATTAATTATCACTATTAAGGTCTAACACCAAAGATTAGTTATTATCGGTATTAAGATCATCAGTGTTAGGCTTTTTTCTTATAGTGGTATGTAATAACTCAATATGTATTAAGATTCAATAAATATAATGCCTTATTTCTAGAAAACCCTAATTATAAACCAATAATTATGTGTAATTAGTTATAATAAATATTGTAGGGTGTTTGTACTAAAAATATTATTAATTTATGTATTGTTATGATTTATTAGATATAAATTTAATTAGGTTAAAATTTGATAGAGTTTAGGTTATTAAATTTAACCTTAGTTCGTAACCAGTATCCGTTTCATCAAATAAATCTAGTTCAGTAACCTTAAATTCTAGTGAATGTTTTTACCCTAAATATTTACCTAGTTATTTTACCGTAACCTATCCCCTAATTTTTGCGAGAATCCCCTGACGAATACCCTACTCTCCCCTACCCATCACCTCACTCATGCACACCATCATCCTACATTGTCTGCACCATACCTCCCCTCTCCCCCTTGTTTTTCTCTCCTTGTTTTCTTCCTCATTTTACTACACTCCACCATCCCTTTTTAACTCCCTCTTCCCTCTCATTTTTGTGTCATAAATTAACCTCAAACAACCCACAAATTTCCTCTCTTCCCCAACCTCCCTAAAGTAACAAAAAAACTCCATTGTCACCATTGTTTTCCACCATTTTTATACCATCAACAGCTTCCTCCGCACATCAACTCTTTGCTGTACCTTCCACTGCCAAAGCCCCTACCCTAGCTGGAGCAAAATATGGCATAGCACCCCTCCAACCTACACTAAAATCCCCCCAAACCACCCTATGTTGCACACAAAATTGCCATAACATCACCCCCTCTTCGGTTAGTTGTGCCAATCCCTCCCCCTTTACTTCAGTAAAAGTTGCCAAAGCCACCCACCTTGCTGAACCTTGATTCCCTATAACCCCTTCCTTGGCTTCACCAATTTTGGCCATTCCTATCCCCTAGTTTCAGCCTACTCCACCGTTGCTCCCACCCTCTTCTCGGCAACTTCCACCGATTCCTCCTCCTTTGTTGCATGAATTTGTTTGGCTTCCTTGTTTCTTTTCTTTAGGTGGTTAGTAATCCTTAAGTTATTTTAATTAATTTTAGGTTAATGTTATGATATATTAAATGATAATACATGTGTTATTGTGTGTTAACTCCTTAGATAACCTTTGAGGATCTCGGAAAAGGCAGTCTTTTGTATTTTTGTGTAAGCTTGGATTTAGATAAATCCAATTACTCATACGATAGTAGAAATTATTTCAAGCATGATAGAAAATTTTAAGCCTAGAATCATACAAGGATTTATGCTTTTTAATTATTTTAGCATGCATGATAAAACGATAATATGCTGAAAGGATGATATGCATGATTATCGATAATTAAGTTGTATGCATGGTAATATGTCAAATGTTTTACATCTACATGTCTAGGATTTTGTTAGGAATTCCATTGTTATCATGTTATGATTTAAATACCCAATTTTCGAAGCCCTACTTTACTCTCTAGGTGACCTACTAGCCTTATAGCGGGTATCGATACTTAAGGACTAGGTGACTGAGGTTGGGAGGATACTGTGTTACTTTCAATCACCGGTATAAATAGGTGTACCATTGTATCCCTGTATTTGAAGTATATTGTGTTGCTTTTAGGAGCTGATATGACCAGGTGTACCGCTGTATCCCTGGGTTGATTTGTATCCCTCTCGAGTAAAGAAGTAAAATGGAAATGTTTGTTGTGAAATGAAAGAATTAGATTGTTGGTTCGGTAGTTGTCTTAGTATTCTACCTTGGTTTTTTTTGGATTTGTTGGTTTGGTAGTATCCTTATTGCCCTACCCTAGGGTTATTTTGTATTATTGTTTTCGTAGTTGTCTCAATGTCCTACCTCTATGATTGGGATGTATTTAATTAATCAAATATAACTTTGCACTTTAACATGATGAGAAATGGTTTGGTATGCTTTACCGTTGATTTGAGACTTGGACTATGATATATGTTTCTCTATGAGTATTATCTGTACGCTTTATGCGTTGTGCTTATGCATGCTTTTTATTTTTGTGTTGTTATGTGGTATGTGGGTATGTTGCCTCCTACGAGGTATTGTGATTTACTCAGTATGAGGAAGTCGTATTGATACTACTTTTGCATATGACTATATGAGGGCCATGAAATGGCATGAAGATTTCTATTTTCAGAATGGGTCTTTGGGTATAAGAGTTAGGGCAAACCAGCTTAGTACCTTAAGATACTAGTTTTTGTTACGATCGGTTTTTCTTTGGACTTTTAAGTCTCATAATGTACTTTTATTATACCGTTTTACTACGACATATATTTGTAACTCTATTATGTATTATTTCCATTTCCACTGAATTACATTGGTTGAGTTTTGTTTTAGACTTAACACTTAGCATAAGAAAGGCAAGGAGTCAAACTTATGTTAAGTGTGACGGTAATACCTGGTACTTTATTAATTAACGCTTCTACAAAAAAATTAGCTAGGAAAATGGGGTGTTACAATAAAGACCTACTATCATATACTATTTTTTGTTAACTTTTTACTATTAAAGGAGAAGGTTTGAAAAGGGACAACAAAATATGTAGAAGAATTTCTACACTTATAAGAACTATTGTGCCAATTATTTCTAGGGGTGAGCATGATTTGCTTTTGTTTGGTTTTAGCCTCAAACTAAACTATATTTGTGTGGTTTGGAAAATTTTTAAATGAAACCAAATTATTTTTTGGATAATCTAAACCAAACCATATGAGTGATATATGGTTTAGTTTGGTTTACGATTTTTGCATCTTAATTATAAAAAAAATAATCAGTCAACTAAAAGTCACTTTGTTATTCTTACGAAAATAAAAAATAATGAACAATTAATAATAAAATGTACCTTAAAATTTTCATTTTTCTAATAATATATTATGTACTATAAACTTATGTAGATAACACACACACACACACACACACACACATATGCAATTACAAGAAAAACAAAATAGAAAACCATTTCAAGTAATGCGTAAATCATACAATATTTTTTAAACAACTCTCTAACTACTTTAAATATGTAAAAAAAAGGGAAAAAAATTATTAAATGAATACTTTTAGAGATATAATGTAGGGAAAATTCTCATTATATCAAACTATACTTTATGTGTGTTGGGGGTATAAACTATACTTTAATTTTTCAAACTATAACCAAACTGTTTAAATAAGACAAATAGTAAGTTTTTAAAACATAAACCAAACCAAACCATAAACTTACAATTAAAATATTCAAGGGAGCGAGCTGAAAATGAGGGTGCTCCATGTGTGCCTCTTACAAGAACATATATCTAGTTAAGGTAAAAGATGAAAAAATTAATGGGAAGGCTAACAATGAAACACCACAACAAAACTTTGATAAAACTGTAATGCTTTATCAATATTTACTTTTCAATGTTTGAATATAATTTTGTATCCCTAACTAACTATAAACATTTTTCTAATAGAAAGAGGTCTGAAAGACATAACATGTTGGAGACCGATAGAAACAATGTCCTAACTCAAGCTTTAGGGACCCAAGAATATGGTGGTTGATTAGAGGAATGTCTCATGGTGCCACCTTGATAAGACTTTTTGGAAAGGTCCATACTACTCACACTTTCAAGAAATTGGTTAAGGCTCTAAGGGATCAAGTGACTATTTTATCCACAAGCTAAGTAGAATTAATTGTAAGGGAAGATCAAATGAATGAGATATGATTCTTATTTATAAAAAAAAGGCCAAATGCAGCATCCACTTCTAGTAACCTATCTAAACCTTGAAGTAACATTGGTATTATATTTGACTTTTAATTATTTTCTTATTAAATGATATAAATTTGAGATATATGAAATTAAACTCTTAAATATTATAAGGAAACTATCCATATGATCTACTTCTATAGGAAAAAGGGTGTATCGCTACCCAATGTACTTCTTTTGTTGAGGAAAACTCAATTCCACATTACGTCTAGTTAGGGTGAAACTTAGTTTGAGTGTGTATTAACAATATCCACAATGATTTGTATCTAATATCCTACCTTTAAATAAAAATGATTATCATGTGATTTTTAACATTTGTAGGAAAATTCCTTAGATTACCAACTCATTTAGTTATTCTCAAGAATAAGGTAATATTTATTATAGTGAGATTCAATCAACGATATTATTTATAGTGAGAATTATATTAATTACTTATATTGACTAGAAAATTTTTATTTCTTCTTTACTAACTAGGATGGCAATATTGTACGGAAGAAGCCAAGTCCTAAAGAATTAATAAATAAATAAAGAGAGGAGGCATGAACATAGAAGTGTAAAAATAATGAAGTGGCTCCTATCAACCATTAAGATTGATATCCTAGGACAAAGATCAAAATTCCTATGTTGGCGAAATTGTGGCCATGGATTATTTGAGCATCAAAATTCCTATGTCGATGCAATTGTTTCTTTATGTTGAACATATGGACTTGTGGATATGTGTAGAGAAAATACTACATTTGTGAGTTCAATTGTTTACAAGATTATTTATAAGGTTAATAGGTAAAAAAAAAAATAAGGTAATGTCATTCAATTATCGAATTTTAATATAAAGCTATATTTTACATATAATTACCTAACTATTGTGATATAGGTTCTTAAATGACAACCTCTCAATTAAAGAGGGTAAGGATTTGTCTACTCGATATCATTTTTTATGTCCTTAACTTCTATCGTATGAAAAAAATGTGGCTGAATGAATTGAATATGCAATTGATTCCATTATGGTGGCTTTAGATTGATTGATTTTTTTCCTTTGAAGAACATTGTTCTTTGGTCATATTACATCCATCATCAAAAACAACATTTTTCACTTGATTTTATAGAAGAAAATCATCGGTCTGCTCTATTAAGTTTGGTTGATATATAACTATTTATTTGTTTAATAAATTTATTTTAATTACTTATCCTATTATATTTTATAATTTATTTTACCATATTCATCAATTAGGGAATTTAAGTGATATTTGGAAACAACTCAAAGAGAAGCCTTTGCCTACATAAAAGTATATTGTTTTGCAAGTGTGTGGTTATTCCTTTTCTTTTTTCTTTTTTGTGTATTAATTTTTAGTATAACTATAATCCTCCGAAATTTTAAAAAACCTATAATATAATAAATAACTTTTATTTGGGATAAATTAGCTTTTAAATTTATTCAATTTAATTATTTTATGAATTTTTAAGTGTATAAAATTGAATAGGAATATTTAATAAATTAAAATAAATATTTTATTATTTTATCATACTCATTTTATTTGAATAAATTCCCAAATCAATATTTTTCCTAAAAATTAACCAATTCAAGTCCATATATTAAATAAATTTATTTCCCCAAAAAGATTACATTATATTATTTTATAAATTAAATTATTTTATTTTCCCTACTTTCCCTTTTTCCTTTTTTTCCTTTCCCTTTTCCTTCTCCTTTTTCCTCCTTTCTTTCTTTTCCATTTTTTTTCCTTCCTTCAGGCCGCCAGACCTTGGCCCGCTCCCTCTCCCCCTACGCATTGGGCCACTGACCCATATCTTTCCTTTTCCCCCTCTGTCTCCCCCGCGCATCGTAGGCCCAACCCCCTACCTTTCTTTTCTTTTCCTTCCTCCCCCAGTGACCGGGTTGACCCACTTTTCTTCCCCCCTCGCTCGGCCTGCCCTCTTTCTCCCTTCTTCTTCTTCCTTTCTTCGTCGTCCATGCCCAACTGTCCTACCAGTCAGGCCTTGCAACTCCACCCCTACTAGCTGCCTGCCTCCCTACTACTCTCCCTACCTCCCTCTCTCTCCCCCCCGTCGTTTCCTATCCCTTTTCAACCCAAACAACCCCTCTCTCTCCTTATACACGCCCTCTTTCTTTCTCTTCTTCCCTTTCCTCTCCCTGCCACCCGACCAGCTGACTGCCACCCTACAGCTTGCCCCGGCCGACCACCTACTCCCCTCTCCTCCCTCTTCTTTTTCTTATCCTCACCGCCCTCTCCTCTGCCCATTTTCGAGCCCTCCTTCCCTCTCCTAATTCCTTTCTCTCCCTTTCTTCTCCTTTCATCCCATTCCCTTGTTTTGCACCGCCGCCCAACTCTGCTGCTTCCAACGTCGCACCAACCACCTGTGCCACCTTCTACTTCATCCCTGTACCACCGCACCACCCCTTGAGCCACCTTGTAGCCCCTTCTTCCTTCTTCTTTTTCTCCTCTTTTTCTCTTCTTTTTCTCCCTTCTCGGCAACCTCCCTGCAACCCCTCCTTCCGCCACCATCCTGCCACCTCTACCACCTCCTAAGCCACCAACCCACTCCCTGCAATCTCCTCTACTACCCCCACACCTCCTTTGGCCGAAACTAACACTCTTACCCCTTCATTTTTTCCCCTCCCTTTTCCTTCCTTCTTAGCCACCTCCACCTCGACAGACCCCTTCGCAGCCTCGCCGCCGCTGCATTTGCTGCCCTTGACCGCCAACAACCTATCCCCGACCACCACCTACACCCCCTCTTTAACCCTGCACCCTTCCCTTGCCCTAAATCCTCCCCCACCTGCCTTATTTCCTAGCCCAAAAATCCTAACCCGAAAACACCACTTCCTCCCTCCTTTCATGCCATTTCGAACCCCTTATCTCTCTTGTTTTGCATGAAGCTCATGCTACATGAGTAGGATGAGTTGCTACATCCCTTGGTATAGTTTGGTTAATAATTTTTAAGGTATAATAATATTTAAGTTAAGCATTCCATTAATTTAGTTTTATAAAGTCTTATGATTTGGTTTTCCCATTTCCAATATGATAAGTATTGATATTATTTTTAGGTATTGGTTTTACTAATCAAAGCTTGAATCTTTAACGGGGATATCGGTAAGGTTCAATTTTTACGGGAATTAAGGTAATTGTTAAACCCTACTTAAACACACGGATAAACGTATGCTAGAACATTAGGGTTTTAGTATGCTATTATGCATGATATATGTTTTTTTACATAATATATTTAATTGCTTACATTGATTAATAAAAATAAAAGCATGCTAGTTTATGTACCATGTGTGGAAATAATGCTTAAGGAAGAAGGTTTGTTATTATTAAAAATGCTAAGTAATATCAATGATATGTTATGTTATTGTGACCATTGATGCATGAATACTATTATTATGAGCCCTAGGGGCATTTTTGTAATATATCTTACGTAAGAGTGTGGCCTAATATGTGTGGGTGTTAATAAGTATTATGTTGAAATATAATAGTTGGTGGAATAGGATGATAATAATAGGGTATTAATATTAATATTTATGTGGTGATGATAATTTAATAAAAGTGGTGTAATAAGGGACAAAATGGTAATTTTGTAAGTAGAAGGGTATTAGGGTAATTTTGGAAGTAAAGGGTAAAATGGTAATTTTGTAGGTAAAAGGATATTATGGTAATTATAATAATGGATAAGGGTAATTTGGTAATTATGACAATGGAGAAGGGCAAATTGGTAATTATGATCATCGAGAAGGGCAATTTAACCAACTAAAGGGCAAATTGGTAGTTATGATAATGAAGAAGGGAAATTTGGTAATTATGATAATAAAGAAGGGTAATTTGGTAAGTATGATCATAAAGAAGGGCAATTTGGTAATTTAACCAACTAAAGGGTAATTTGGTAATTGTGATAATGAAGAAGGGTAGTTTGGTAATTATAATAATGGAGAAGGGTAAAAATGGTAATTATGATAATGGAGAAGGGCAATTTGATAATTATGATAATGGAGAAGGGTAATTTAGTAATTTAACCAACTAAACTAATTTAACCAACTAAAGGACAATTTGATAATTATAACAAAGGAGAAGGGCAATTCGGTAATCTAACCAACCAAATGGGAAATATGATATGTGTAACAATTATGAAGGGTGATTGGTGACCTAATAAGTGTGGGAGATTACTTGGTAACCTAAATCGAGTAAGGATGTGGTTAAGAACAATTATGTGTGTGTTATGTGCCTTGTGTGCCATGTGTTATGTCATGTTGTGTACTTTATGCTCAATGACTAATCATTCGTAGCGCAGCTTGGAGTAGAGGTATGATTATGTGACTTCCTTGTGGCATGTGGATGATGATTATATATGTTGTGCGTATGATGTTATCTGATGTGACCCTCTAAGACATGCATGCTAGGATGTGTAATAATATGATATGGTGAAAGGATAAAAGGAGACAAATGAGAAGTGAGTTGACTAAGGGGACATGAGGTTGACCTTATTATCTCATGATCCATGAGGGGGAAAATAAAAGGAGGTTATGATCAAAATGAACGAGTGATGTGAATCTTGCATGGGGTGGATGAAGTCTACATGGGAATGATCCTTACGTAAGAAAGGTGCTAGGGTTTTGAGTGGCCAACTAGGGTTTCACGGTCACATGTATAATTGGTGAGTAGAGTGATAGGATTTGGGTTAAATCTAAATGAGATGAGGTGTTGGACGACAAAAGAAAGGTTGGGCCACATAGGTCCAATTAGGGTTTCAAGGGAAAATCCTAGAGAGTGGTAGTGAGAGAATTTGAATGTCATAAGATGATGGGCCTTAACCCACATCCTTAGGAGTTGGGTTTTTGTTATGAGTACATGGAAGGGGGAATGGACGTCAGGGTGTGATAAGAGGTGCAGAAGTCTCAAGATATGGGACGAACCTTCTCGAGAGGATAGAAGTAGAGGTTGGTGACATGCATGTCAAGGGTGAAATACTTTCAAATGATATACGAATAAGACACTAATCATTTAAAGAGGAAGATTATTGAGCCGGACCCATACCAGTCCACAGGCGAATAATAGTGGCCAGGAGCCAGGGAGCCCTGGAGACCGTTCCACTGACGAATAATAGTGGTCATGAGCGTTTTGTCATACATGATTTCTGGTCTAATGGCTATAATAGTAGGGGATTCCGCGCTCAAAAAATCGAACTTAATGATGATAAGACACGGGAAAGACACTAAGTAATTATAGTGGAATACAATGTGAGTCGGGGCTAGACCAATCCACCGGTGAATAATAGTGGCCAGGAGCGTTCTGCCCTAGAGACCGGTCCATCGGCAATAATAGTGGTCAGGAGCATTCTCTCCTGTATGTATTCCGGTCCACTAGTTGTAATAGTGGAGTTCCCGCACTCACATGGATATAAAATCCGAGAGATGATTGAATAATTATGGACTAATGGCTTAAGGCCTAGAAGTATCGATTGTACATTATGACTTATTAATATTTGATGGACTTGTTAAGTATATGAATGTTATGTATGCATATCTCATCATATATGTACATAGTTTTGTATCATTTGTTGTATTGTAGGCCTACTTTTAAGTTTGTTTTGAAGGATTACTTAGTACCATAATACTGAAGGGTCCCATTCGTGGGGCTCCTACCTATTCAATGGGCAATGTCCCCTGTAGATTCTTTTCAAGTGCTATTCAAGTGGGCAATGGAAAAGAGCGTAAGGAATTATCTGGAATTGTTAGAGTTTCACTCTTTCTCTTTTAATTCCTGGTTTCAATGTAATCGTTGTTTTCGTAACCACCACTGGTAGATTTTATTCTTGTAAATTGTTATTTACACTACTCTGATTTAATTATGGTTTGAGTTTCTCGTAAGTTGTATTATTCTCTTTCAGCCTTAACACTTGGTACTAAAACGGTAGGAGTGAACCAGTCTGGTACTAAGTGTGGCGATAATATCCTCGAAATTAAAGTTTGTTATTTTGTTTCCGCTAATCCTTTTAAATAAAACGAAATTTTTTAATAGTGAATTTTGGGGTGTTATAATGACTCCAATAAGTATATATATATATATATATACATACATACATACTATCATGAGGTTGATGATGGACATCATTCGAAAGCATTGGTAGGAAAATAAAAAACTATGTATTACTTCAATACTTATTTTTTGTAATGTGATTTCAATTAAATACTAATCTAATTGCGATCATTTATCTTTTGGAGGTATTTCATGATTATGATCGAACTTATTTGGCTAACCAAATTAACGAAGTCCAACAATAATGGTTAGATTTTATTTTTAAGTTTTACACATGAAGATTGTAATAGGAGCATTGTTTTTAATATGTTGAGGAGATTTGTATGAATGTAGGGGGTGTTTAACATTCAGTCTAGACCAAAAACTTTGATAATATCACTCAATAACTTGGAATTTTTGGTTTAAAGCAAAAAAATTATAACAGTCTTATGATCGTGTTCTTATCTCGAAAATTAAAATATTACTTATATATTAACATTTACCTTTATTACCCCCATAATCGGAGGTCAACTAAAATGAAGTTAATCGGGGTGAACAAGACCCCGATTCACCTCATCGCGGTTAATAAAATTAGCCTCAAAATGGGATGAAACAATTAATTTACATTCTTTCACTCTAAAACAAATAGCCTTGTAGGGTTAAGTCATGTTTGGTATGGGGTACAACATGGGAAACAGAGGGAAAGGGCACGGGGCTATTTGGTTAGGAAGGTTAGATCTCGATGAAGGCTGGGAATTAGTTTTGTTTAGGTTGGGTTGGGTTTGGAAATAAATTAATAATAAAAAATTTAGTTAAAATTAATTAAATAATATAATAAATAAATAATATCCATTAATTTTAATAGAGCATTTAAATACTAAAAATTATATCTAATTATTATATTATTATATTATTATTACAAGTATCATCATTCTTATTTTATTCTTATTAGTACTATTATTAGTATTTTGATCATCATCATCATCATCATCATCATCATCATCATCATCATCATTACATCTACTCTAAATATTAATCTACTAGTCTAGATTATTAACACAAATTTAATAAATATAGTAATACACATAACAACGGAACATCCAAATCTAAAATAATTTTATACTTAATTACACATAATAATGAAAATTTAAATTAGGGTATTTAAATCATAATTTAAATAAATAAAGTATTATAACAAATACGGGAAACCGTATTAATTTTTTGACTCCGGACATTTGTTTAAGAATTCATCCTAAAATATTACAAGGATAAATACGGTCATTGTTAAAAAAATACGAGGACTTTATATTTATCACAAAATATACCTGTTAAGTAATACTCTTTTCTTGTACCTTCACAAACAAAAACTATATTATATTGTCTATCAAATATTTAGTCAAAACTCACGTATTATATTAATAAAGGCATTATATGCAATTGATTCTTTTGTATGATTGATTATTATGATGCATTTGAACTCATGCTCATTGAGATGCAAGATGTAAGTAAAGAAAATTAATACCGAAATCGAGAGTAGATTAGCGTTATTCGTAATAGATAGCTTTCAAGCATTTCGGTCTAGACGTGAAGAATAAAAATAATAGAAGCAGTTCAAGGTGGGTATTTGTATAGGGTTATTTTATTGCTAGTATTAAATTGACATGATTCATAGTTATTCTTGTTTCCCATCATCCCATGTACCGACTGCCTATGACAGATACAGCATGCAACAACCCAAATAATTTCCAACCTGGCTTATAATTTCTGACCCAATCAACATGGCTCGAGAATCCCTAAGTCCTCAAAACGTGGGATATAACTTATGATTGTATCTACGGTAAGATTGCACTCAGCGTCGCCATGAGCCTAATTATTGGCGCCAAAATTTGTCGGTATTATGGCACGAACTACATATTATGCGCATATTAAATCATTTTTATTCATCCTTTTAACTAATTATTACATTCGCATATTATGAAAAAAAAAAACTGAAAAAAAAAATTCACTCCTCGATCATCACTCTCTATGTCAATTCGTCACCTAATTAATCTAATATTTTTCTCTACATATCGTCGAAAACTAACAATATTGATTGGACCAAGCCCAATACGCCCATAGAAGCACAAGCATTCTTCTGACATCTAAGATGTTGTAACTCAACCATCTTCCGTGTAACGAACGGCCCAAAAATGGGAATAGGTTTGTCATAGGACTGCTTAATTACGTCCATTCCGGCCTTGAACGAGCTCCCCACGCTTTTATATTAGTGGACAACTACAGCAGTTGATAGTCGTCAAAACAAACGTTAAATAAGCATACCTGCTTTTAACCAATGTTTTAAATATCAGATAAAAAATTCATTGGGTGTAGTGACTCATATATGGTTCCACTGATTCGACTAGTCTAATTACAATTGATTTTACTAAAACATGATATGACACAATTCAACTGGTCTGATTGGTTCAACAATTCCCCTATTCTTGAAATCTTTTTGCTTCATAATTGAAATAACAACATTTTAGGGTGTGCAGGATAAAACATTTCAGCTGGTTCAACCTGTCCAATATTTATTTATTATTATTTTTTTTTTACGATTGATATGTAGGTTTTAAAATCAGATAGTTTCGTACCTCTTGGATCGGTCAATCCAATCCGGTTCTTAATCCATTGGTTTTACATGATTTGGGGAAATATTATTGTTGTTAGTTGCTGCATTTCATTTAGGGGAAAAAAAAGAATACTAAACTAGCATCAACTATGAAAATTATGTATGTTTGAAAAGTTATGGCTTAAAATAGATATGCTCTTTGAGATAAAATTTAGATAACTATTTTACGATTTAAAAAGTTGTATGTTGCAACTAGTTTTTTTTTTCTTAATTAGAAAAAAAGAAAAAGAAAAAAAAACATACTGAATTTTGTATCATTTTCAAAAAGTATTATTAAAAAGTTGATATTGAGGGTTGAAAAACTCTCTCAAACCATCTTCATATACACCCTTCTTGACTATAGAAAAATTAAATAAATTACGAGTATCTTTTTATATAAAAAGAATTGTTGAGTTTGTGCCTCAAATCCTTGAATTCATTAGGTGGATAATGGTTTTCTAGAGGAGAATATGGCCTAGACTCTTTCCAAACATGCCCGTGTCGAGTTCCCGCACAAAACAAATGATTATCAATTTTCAAAGGCAAATATAGCTTAATCGTAAAGGAGAATACGGTTGTATCCATCAAAATGATAGGGTCATGTTCGCATTCAACTTTTGCGATATGTTGATTTTTTCTGAACGTGTTGTGTCCGATCTAATTTTGCAGTTGTCTTAGACCACCGCCTCTAGGTTTTGGGATTTCATTTTGGGACTTGTATATATGTAATATTTCCCCCCTTTATTTTTAGAGTTAGTAACTGAAATGCCCCAAAAATTTTAATTTTCAAAATTATAGTTAAATAAGATTTTATTAGGAAAATTATTTTTAATAAATTATTTTTACTAAAATAAAAGGAAATTTATTAGGGAAAATTAATAAGAAATTTTATAAATATTTTAATTAGGAGAAATTTAGGTATTTTAGCTAATTAAAGATTTTATTATAGAAATTAATTAATTAAATTTATTTATTTAAAGTAAGAAGGATAAAATAGTTTCAAATTAATATTAATTTTATAAATAATTTAATTGAAGAAAATTAGGGTGTTTTGTTAATTAAAATGGAATTTATGGAGAATCTTTTAAAAATCCTAATTTAGCCTAAAAAAGGATTTAAATATTATTTTATTTAAATACTATTATTTTAAATATCTCAAATATTTTAATTAATTTATTTAACCCAACCTTCCTATTTTTCTCTTCTCCTTTTTTTTTTCATTTTTCCTTTTCTTTCCTTTTCTTTCTTTTCCTTCTTCTTTTTTTTTTCTTTTTCTTTCCCCGAACTAGGCCAGCCCACCGTCCCAGTCCCCTTTTCTCTTTTCTTTTCCTTCTGCGTGGCCTGGCCCGAGCGATCGTCCTCCTTCCTCTCCTGCAACGCCGCGTTTTGACTCTTTATTCCACTCGAACGCTGCATTTTGATTATTACCTTTTTACCGTTGCACTTGAACGCATCGGAACGCCTTTCTTCTTTTCCTTTTCCACCGAAACTCTGCGTTTCATTTAATTTTCCCCTCACCTCGCGCCAACCGGCTGGTTCCTTCTTTTCTTTCTTTCCTTTCCCCGACTGCCGGCTCACCTTCTTCCTTCTTCCTCCTTCTCCTCCATCACTAAACTTGCAACTTCCATTCCCCGAAAATGGCGCCGCCGGCCACACGTGTCGTGACCGGCCTTTCTCCCGCCCATTCTCTTCCCCTCGACGCACACTTTAATTTGAACCGGCCCACTTCCCTTTTCTCCCAACGTTCACCCCAATTTTCCCTTGCGAAGGTTGGGCACAATTTGAAATCGTGCTAACCGACCAACACCATAACCACCCCATTTCTCACTAGCTTTGACCTCCTAGTAACCTCCAAAACTCGAGCCTACCCTCCACCACTATAAATACCCCTCGTATGGCTTGGTTTCGAGATTTTTTTTCCCCGAAACCCAAAGTACAAGTCTGTGCGCCACTGCAGCTTTAGACGCACCGTTCTCCACCTTTAGCCAACCTCGCCGCCTCTTCTTCCTCCCAAACTCTTCCCTGCAACGCCCTCTAATTAACTAAACCATTCGCAACCTTTGATTCTTCTCACATGGGCCTCCATAACCGTGCAAAGTTTGCTAGTCCTCTCGCCATAATTTTTACCCTGAAACCTTAAACCACCGCCCACCACCACATCTACCGCTTCTACCACCCTCTGAACCACTCAAAAACTCCTGCTAATTCTCCTCCACCGACCCATAAACTTCTTTTCTTTTTCTCCTCCCCCCTCCCTCTTTTTCTTCATTTTCGTCCCTTTTAGATCACTTTTTTGGCCACCTAAGGGCACCACCGCCGGTGCCACCCATCCCCGCCAACTCAATGTGAAACCCTAGACCTTTTTAACAATTCCTTTCGATTTATTGAGAATTATTCTGCTTTTATCCTAATTTTTAATGTTATTTTGAGTTTAATTATTATTATTATAATAATAATTATTATTGTTATCAACTGTAACCTAATTGCTAAATTTTGTTGACAGGTTTGGGAGTATTCTTGAGTTAGATAAATTATTATTCTCAAATTTTAGTTATTTAATGGAATTATTACATATTTACTATTATTATTAATAATATTATTAATATTATTATTATTAGTGTAATTATTTATTTAATATTGTAATTATTTCAGGGGGTTCAAAACCTAAAATTTTAATTAGGTCTCACACCCTTGCTTTTTATTACTATTATTAGCATTTTTAACATTATTACTAATTATATTATTATTATTATTATCATTATTATTATCTTTATTAACGTTTATATTATAAGTATATATATAGTATTAATATCATTATTACCATTATTGAATAGTATTATTATTAAATGGGGTGGTTTCGAAAGCCACCTTGTAATTTTAAGATTTATGGTATTATTAATATTAATATTCTACTAATAAGAGTATGATTAATAATAATAATAATAATATAATAATATTATATTATTATTATTATTATTATTATTATTATTATTATTATTACCATTACTAATACTATTTTGGTGAAGGGTAGGAACCCTTATATCACCACCCTTTTAGAATGAAAATAGTAATTTAATTGTATTTTTAAGTAATATTTCGTATAGTTAATTATTGTGTGATATTGTTTTAATTAAAAACCAAGTCTTAGAATAAGTTAGGGAATAATGAAATTTTAAGAGGGAGCCTAATTCTAGTATATTTTTATATAATAGGTGAACCCAGTCAAGTCCCTCAAGTGAAATATGAGCGTGCACCAAGACCGGTGTCGTTTTAGGTAAGGGTGTTACTAAGGCCATTTGTGTGTTTATATGCATTATGTGCTTCATATGCCATGCATTATATGTTCATCATCATTAATTATTTCGTATGTGGTATAAATTGGATTTGAAGTATGTTGGTATGAATAAATTGTGGCATGAGAATTATGTGTATATTTATGTTATTATTATTGTATGATGTGGCCTTAAGACATGCATGTTAGGGTTGTAAAATAATGATGGGGAGTGTGACAAGGTGATGCTAGGATTTTGTATGAAATGGCATAGTGTAAGGTTTTGCATGAAATGGCATGGCGTTAGGGTGTTGCACGAAATAGTATGGTGTTAGGGTTTTACATGAAAGGGCATGGTGTTAGGGTTTTGCATGAAATAGTATGGTGTTAGAGTTTTGCATGAAATGGTATGGTGTTAGGGTCTACATGGAAGTGTGGTCTACGTGAAGCTAGGGTTTGTATGGAAGCATGTCTATGTGGAGTTAGGGTTTGCATAGAGTTAGGGTTTGCATGGAAGTGTGGTTTACATGGAGTTAGGGTTCGCATGGAGTTAGGGTTTGCATGAGAGCTAGGGTTTGCATGAGAGCTAGGGTTTGCATGGAGGGAGTGCGGTTTACGTGGAGTTAGGGTTTGCATGGAGTTGGGATTTGCATGGGAGCTAGGGTTTGCATGGAAGAAGTGTGGTTTACGTGGAGTTAGGGTTTGCATGGAATTAGAGTTTGCATGGAAGCTAAGGTTTGCATGGAGTTAGTCATGCATGTCTGGGTAAATGTTTGTGAATAAAATGTTTAAGATACTAATCTCTTAAAGTGGAAGATATTGAGACAAGACCAGCCAAACCACCGGTTAGGAATAGTGGTTAGGGTTTTTACCCTATATGTGACCAATCCACCGATAATAATAGTGGTTAGGACATGAGTCCTATATGTGACCGGCCCACCAGTTATAATAGTGGGGGATCCCGAGCTCAATAAAAACAAACCAAAGTTGTTAATGTTTTTAAAAGATACTAATTACTTACAGTAGAACACCATGCGAGTAAGAACCAAGCCGATCCATCGGTCAAGAATAGTGGTTAGGGTTGTACCCTATATGTGACCGATCCACCGATAATAATAGTGGTTAGGGCATGATACCCTATATGTGACCAACCCACTGGTTATAATAGTGGGGCGTTTCTGTACTCGCATGGAATTGAGAAAATGGTATGGTGTGAATCGAATTCCGATAAAATAAAGGTTAAATAATTAAACCAGACCTTTTTGGGCCTTATGTGTGGACCTGTTGATATTAAGCTATGGATTTTATTATATGCTTGTATGTATCATATGTGTAGGTTGTAATTGTATGTTGGTTATTATCTTGCATGATTTGATGTGTTATATGCCGGCCTTAGTACTCGGTTACCTTACTCAGTACGTAGCGTACTGATCACCCGTTTCATGGGTGCTGCTCATTCCCACGAGCAGAAGGCCCGTCTGATCTGTTGCAGGTAGGAGATACTCACTTTAATGCTATCGATGTCTATGGGACATTAGGAGGGGTGGAGTGATAGTTGGGTTGGATCAATCGCTAGAGTAACGTGGCCGTTTTCCTTTTTAAATTATGACTCATGTTATTTTTATTATGTTTGAATTGCAGAAGCAATTTTATTAATGTTTTTTAGTTATTATCTAGAAAAACAATAACTGGTATTTCGAATTATGTAAGACTTGCGCGTACTCTGATTCTCTTTTTTATAAATTTGGATTATTAATAGTATTATTAATAGTGTTTTCTTAGCCTTAGCACTTGGTACTGAAACGGTCAGAGAGAACCGGTTTGGTACTAAGTGTGACGGTAACATCCCAGAATTCACAGGTTTTAAATTAAGTGTTTTAATTACTTCCGCTTTAAAAAAAATAGTGAATTTTGGGGTGTTACAGTTACACACATATTTATTCTTCCCTTTGAGAGAGAGAAGCACATAGATAAATTGAGAGATCCCTAATCATGCATTTAATTAAGGATTTATTGTAATTTTTTTTTATATATAGTGTGCTTATTTGCTTGTTGTCTTCTATCACTACTAAAAAATAAAAAATAGATAGCATTACATATACCATTTTTTTTAATAAAGGCAAATGTATATAACGTCTCCAATAAAAAGAAAAAAAATGAGGATGATAAAGGACGTGGCATTTATAATGATATAGATAGTCGTTTCAAAACTATGACTGCCATTTAATATTAAGCGCCTTTTTTGTATACTTTAGATGGTTATTCTTTGCTACAACCTTCGCCCATGACTTAGCAAGACGATTTTTTAAATATCTTGTCTTGTTTATAGTGAATTAATGGATTTACCTCCATTTACCCCATTAGGGTATAAAAAACAAAAGTCCACCTTTTTCCCTTTATTCACCCTAATTTCCCTTATTTTGATTAACCTCTAATTTGGAAGAGGGAAATAGGGTGAAGGTGTAACACCCCAAATTTTACACCCATTTTTTTTTTAAAACAAGGCTTATAAATTAAAACCTGTAAATTTTGGAAATATTATCGCCACACTTAGTTTCAGATTGGTTCACTCCTACCGTTCTAGTACCAAGTGCTAAGGCTAAGGAAAACACTCCCAACAATATTAAATAAACCAAAGTTCATAAATACGGCAATCAAAGTATGCATACGTTCTTACATAATTTGAAATACTAGAGATAGTTTTTCAGAGAAGAAATAGCGACCATAATAAATTTGTTTATGAAGTTTCACATAATTAAAAGAAAATAGAAATGATAATCTCGAATGGAAAAACCGGCCACACCACTCCTAGGACTTGAATCCAGCCCAATCATCACTCGGCCCCACCTGATGTCCCATAGACATCAATAGCATCATAGAAAGCATCGCCTACTTGCAACATGTCAGATGGGCCTTCTGCTCATGGGAATGAGCAGCACTTATAAAAAGGGTGATCAATACGTTACGTACTATGCAAGGTAACCAAGTACTAAGGCCAATACATAAGCACATAAAATCATGCAGGATAATAATCAACTTAAAACTTCAAACCCACACCTATGATACATAAAAGCTTACAGAGCATTACACAGCTTAATCATCAAGCCCACACATAAGGCCCAAAAAGGTCCAAATCAATTATTTAATCATTCTTTTATCGGAAGTCGATTCACACTATACCTTTTTATCAATTCCATGCGAGTACAGGAGCACCCCACTATTATAACCGGTGGGTTAGTCACACATAGAGCATCATGCCCTGACCACTATTATTACCGGTGGATCTGTCACATATAGGCAGGGGCGGAGCTAGGGGGTTTTCATGGTGTCACGGGACACCATGAAAATTTAGTTAAATATATTTTTGTGCCTTTCATTATCAAAAGCTGCACTTGGCTCAGTGGATAGGACACCGTGTAAATATTGAAAGGATGTGGGTTCAAGCCTCATGAGGTGTACGTAGGCGTAGCCATCAATTTTCCTACTTATTTACTGAAAAAACTTTTTCAGCTTATTTATTTATCTTACTTCTTTTACTTATTGTTCATGAGGTGTACGTAGCCATCAATTTTCCTACTTATTTACTGAAAAACTTTTTCTGCTTATTTATTTATCTAACTTCTTTTACTTATTGTTCAAATAAGTGTACAATTAATAATAAATAATTAATATTTGGATGAGATATTTAGATCAATTTAACTCAATATTTTTAATTATGCGGTAAATCTATTGCCATGTGCCATGTACTTACAAAAATTTAACCGATCATATTATTTTTAATTATTTATTAATTATAATTAATAATATATAAAAATATTATTATTATTATTTTTGTATGAGGGACACCGTGAAGTTGGAAGTCTGGCTCCGCCACTGCATATAGGGTAATACCTTAACCACTATTATAACCGGTGGATCGGTCACATATATGGTAAAAACCCTAACCACTATTCCTAACCGGTGGATCGGTTCGGCTCCAGCTCATATAGTGTTCCACTGTAAGTAATTAGTGTCTTTTATTTGCCTTAGCAAAACTCTGGTTTATTTTCATTGAGATCGGGATCCCCTACTATTATAACCGGTGGGCCGGTCACACATAGAGCATCTTACCCTAACCACTATTATAACTGGTGGATCAGTCACACATAGAGTAAAAACCCTAACCACTATTATAACCGGTGGATCAGTTACACATAGGGTAAAACCCTAACCACTAATTCTGACTGGTGGATCGGCTGATCCCATCTCAATATCTTCCACTTTAAGTAATTAATATCTTAAGTATCTTATTCACAAGCTTTGACCCAGACATGCATGACTACCTTCTATAGTCATTCCCACCAAAGCATGGTAACCATGCAAACCCTAACTCCCATGCAACCATTAACTCCCACCATGCAACCCTAGCTCCACGTAACCCTAGCTCCCATGCAAAGCCTAAAACCACCATGCAAAACCCTAACACCACCGTACAACCCTAATACGACCATGCAACCCTAATACCACCATGCAAACCCTAATACCACCACACAACCATTAATACCACCATGCAAACCCTAATACCACCATGTAAACCCTAACACCTCCATACAAAACCCTAATATCACCATGTAAAATATAATACCACCATGCAAAACCCTAATACAATATGTTAATCATTGCTTACCCTCATTTGCTTGTTGTTTGGTGTGGTTTTCTCACATTTTAGCATAGTTTAGCTCCTTGGTTCGTGATATTGTTTTCTTGATATGTTATGTAGGGAATGTTGGAGCTAATAAAGGAATTGGAGCAAAGTGGGAGTCAAGAGAATCATGGAAAGAAGTTACACGACCTCCCACTATCTAACAACATGGGATTGTTGAAGTACAGAAAAAATTATAGTGAAAATGAAGTTTTTAGATCCAACATGACCTGGCTATTGTTGATCAACATGGTCATGTAGGCCTACAACTTGAATACATGCCTTCTGACTCCAACACGACCTTTCTGTGTTAGGTGTCAGGCTTGATTTTTTTAGCATAATATCTAGTGTATTAACAATTACATTCATAGTAGTCTTTTCCAGACTTAAATTAGCATAACTTAGGACATTTTTGGAGGTTCTCATTCATTCTCTTTGCTATCTTTCTCTTTGTATTCTTCTCTCCTTTATGCAAAACACTATATACTAAATCTTTACTTTTAATTTGTAAACATCAAGTCTAGAAAATCGAAACACTGCATTGAACTCTGACTCTATAATTTTATCTATTTAATTCTTCTCAATCTCTTCTACTATTATGTATGTTATTTCATTATTGTACTTTATGATTTCAATTATGAATGAGTAATTATTTGTTGTAGGATCAAATTAGGTTTGATCTTATTGTTGATTTGATGAATTGATTAAATCATTGTCGAAAATATTTAAATTACATTATTCAATTGTTAGAATGTAATTAATTAGGGTTAGAACAATTGATCACTATTTTAATATAATTAGATTGTTAATTAGAATTGAATGATTGTAATTAACACTGAAACTTAGCAATTGAACGAAAATCAACAACTCATAAAAGTAGATTAGTGATTCTCGTGAATTAATTGAATTAGCTTATTCTTAATGAGTTTAATTAGAGCTATAGCCATGAAAATAGACTGTCAGATTTAATTAAACACGACTTTTATCTAACGAAAGAGATTAATGGTTAATTTTAGCTAACAGATATTAACGTATTAATCAATTATGATACAATATAGATTGATTTATTAAATTACATTAGAGTTGTAGCTAAAATTTAATCTTAGGTTTGTTTCTAATTGATTGAATTCGTAATTAGTAGTCTCCATAATTGTTGTCATTTTATTTGCCTACGGTTATCATCCGTCCATTTTTAGTTAATCCGTTTAGATAGTCAAAGATAATGGAAATCGGTAGTTAACACCAAAGTTCCTAAGGCTACGACCATGCTTTTCTACTACGATGTCTGTACACTTATGAATTTAAGCTAACAAGGCTTGGATCAATTCTTACAAGATTAGATAAGGATTAGAAAAGAGTAATCAACTTTGATAACTTTTTCTATATAAAAGTATCTAAATAAATTCAGAAATGGCACAAATAATAACGGAATATTTTTCTTATTATATTTAGATCAAGAATACTAAAAAAAGACAATCATTAGACTTTCATGAAATTTAGATAACCAAAAAGATTTCTTAAGGACTAAAACACACAATTAAAGCATATCGATACTATAGATAATATCTTTTACCCAATAATTGATTTTGGCATTTCAAAAAGCTTAAAAGACTTAGAAAAGTGTACGTATATCAAATGTCGATGTAAAAAAAATATTTCAAAATAGTCCGGAGGCTAAATATGGATCAGAAGTCTCATATCTTGAATAAAATGCTTCAAAAATATAACAATAGTTTCAAAACTCTTGAAATTAAGATGTAATAAAATATAAAACTAAGAAAACTTTATATCCACTAATATCAATCCTAATAATTTAGTTTTTTCAAAATAACGGAATGTTATATTTGATATTCTATACTTTTTCTCTATAATTTTTTTTATTAATCTTTTTCATATTGTTATATACCCGTACAATAATATTGATTTGAAAACATTAATACTAGTTTCTATTATCTATTCTCTCATATATTATTTATTGTGTTATTTTTCAACGAATAATTTAATTGGAATATTTTTAAAAAAATTATTTATTTCTATAAAAAAGGCATACACTTTGTTAAGTATATATTATTTTATACCAACGACGGTTTATTCATGTAGAACCCCAACGTTAATACCATGTGAAGTGCATTTTTTTTTCTTTGTTCACACGTCAACCATCCTTTTGGAGCACGAAGCAATTAATTAATCCGTCCGCTGGATTAATGTGATTTTTGTCCGTCCAAATATTGCATTAAGCCCTAGCAATAGCATGAGTCCCTCACGACTGCGTGAGCTACGATGGGAACGCTAGTAGCTTGGACCGTTTATATTATCTGATATTTTTTTATTTGATTTGCTATTTGAAGCGATTCAATCTAAAAAAATAAATAATTGATTTGATTTTTTTTAAATTAAATATCTGATCCGATCAACAAAAAGTCAAAGAAATTAGATATTCGATCCGACAAATACAAATAATATTCGATCTAAAAAAACATATTTATACATTTTTTTTATAATTTTTTTATATATAATTATATATAATAAAATCCAATTAAATATAGTAATGTAGCAGTTTTAATTTTAGTTTTAACATCGGATATTTGTTGAGGAAGACGGATATTTGCTCAGTAAATCGGATAATATCAAATATATTTGTGATTTGATGATTTTTTTATATTTAAAATTTTATTCGGATAATATCAGTTACATTTGATATCCGATCCAAAAAATTAGATATATGAAATTTCAAATCAAATATCAAATATTATTTTTAGATATCTGAAATTTCATATAACTCACAATCAAATATCCGAAATTTCAGATATTTGAACCGTAAACAGCCCTTTCGGATATTTAAACCGTAAACAGCCCTACTATTGGTGCACTTGGCCGACTGCCGAGCATTTTTCTGCTTTCTCATTTTTCCTTTTCCTTTTATTTTTCTGCTTTCTTAATTTTCCTTCATCCATCCCCACCCCCTTTTTTTTCTTTTTTCTTTTTTTCGGCTTTCCTCAGATATTTCAGCCATTCTCTGCAGGAACACGAAACTTGAGTGTCGGTTGTGGATAGAACAAGTGAATCAAATATGAAGCTTCTTTAGTGGTCTACGTAAACAGCCCGTGCCTCTATAAATGTTTAAGACAAACGACTTCGATGGTATATATATAGACCACCTATTATATATTCTTTCTTACAGAGATCGTTTTCCTTAACCTTTACGTAATTGATAATAGCTTTCATTAAACTAATATAACTCAGTTTATTTCAAAAACTTCAATGTTATTTTTTTTTCTTCCAAGATGGCAGTTGATCTGTTTTTCTTTTACGATCAAGTTGATAATACACAAAGGGTTTTGTATCAAGTTCAATATGTTGCGACGAATATGTATATTCATTTATATTAGAATGGATTATATACTATAGTACAAGTACTTTTAATACAATAAAGGGACATTAAATATTTGGATATAATTATTTTACTTTATTCATGCAAATATTCCGCTAAGTAAAATTTATTGACAGTATTTTACGGTAATAATTCATCAATACATATTATGTAACAAAAAAACATGGCTGAATCGTCTTTACTATCTTAAAAAAAAAAATTATAACAATGCAAAAATTCTTTGATAAAAATATCTAAAAGGAATCAAAGTGTGTTGATAGCCAAAAAAAAAACCGCTAGTTGTTCAAGTAATTCTATAAAGTATAGGAATTTGTTTCCTAATTTAATTATAGGGACATTAAGTAATCATATAGTTGTGGCATGAAGGCATAAGAGAGAGAGAGAGAGTAATATGAGTACTATATGTATGCCTTAACTAATACATATTTAAAGTATGTAATGCCTTTTTCCTTTGTTTTAGATGAATAATATGTAATATCTTTAAATTATATAGAATATGAGAATTAAAATAATTAACTCCACTCATATATGAAAAATATATTAGCTTTAACATATCATTCCATACAAATATCCATATATACACATATTATTCATATAATCGATAATTGAACGACGCTAGGTAATTATACGGCGGAACCGGACGGTCTTAAAGGCATGAGTGTGCAAAACCAAATATTAATATCCATTTAAATATATACTTAACAAAATAATATATTTTAGCTTGGATATTTGAATCCCAAATATTTAAAAAATGCAGATCGAATATAAATCGAATTTAAATATATCCAATATTCGTATGAAAAATACTATGTTATTAATTTTAACAACTTTTGCTAGTATATTTTTAAAAATATAGATCATATATTAATTAATATGCATATCGATATTCATATAAGTGTCTTATTTTATCTTTAAAAATTATAAAAATATTTATATAAATGTTTAAATTATAAAAATAAATATTTTTTAACCTTAAAACTATAAAAAAAATACACTATTTTGACGTATTATTGAAATAATAATAAAAATAAATGGAATATTTTTTTGGTATTAGATAATCTAATAAAAACTAAATATTCTAAATGTCGGATATCCTTTTAACTAAAATTATATTAAAATTTTCAAATATCAAATTCAATTTTTGAATCCCAATATTTTTATGTAGTCCTATTTAAAGGAAAGCATGACCCTCCATGTGGTTCTAAAAAATATCTTTAAAAAATTTTAAATTGAAAATACATTTTAAAAACTATCTTTAAACAAATATTCATTAATTAATTTTTTATTTTTTATTTTTTCTATTTCATTTTCTTAAATAAACCAAACACACAAAAATATTCTCTCTCTCTCTCTCTCTCTCTCTCTCTCTCTCTCATATATATATATATATATATATATATATATATAATGTATAAAAACCAAACGGAGCTTTACAGAACGATTGCTTAGAGTAGGAGGATTCGTTCCACTCCCACCCTAAGCATCCATCTTCGACCAAAATTTTCGAGGCGACAATGACCCACGTTCACTCGTTTATCTTTATGGGCATGGGAGAAGATTCCATTCGATTCGCTTCACATTCCTTTCCCCTCAACGCCCCTAATCACTTCTAAATGCTATCTTACATAAAATAGCCGGGCCGATATATATGTGTGTATATCAATCGATAATCAACACGAGAAGTAAAAAAGATAATAATAATAATAATAATAATAATAATAATAATAATAATAATAATAATAATAATAATAACAAAATGATTAAAATATATACAATACATTATAAGATGCTTCAAATTATATAGCATAAGACCCGAAAGCAGAGTAGAATATACTCAATATATTCAATACCTTCTAAATATAATATAATACATAATATTAGATCAAGCATATAATATGATGCGCCAGAAACATAAGATAATATCCTCCGAAATAAGTACAAAACACTATAAAAAAAAGGTATATCCAACTGATTTTAATTACCATCAATTATTTTCGAATCAATTTTTTTAGATATTGAAATAATATTTTTTTATTTTATTGAGGAGGATCCATCCTATCTAAAATATACATCTTATGAGCTATGATATCATCCAATAATATAAAATAATTAATCTAAAATTGAGTCGTAATAGGTCGATTCTTAATTCAGCCCAAATACTTCATTTGTTTTACAATTAATGACGTATAATTTTTTAGTATATATATTATGAAGAATTGAAGTTTGGAATAAATGGTAAATAAATTGACTAAAATATCCACATTAAAGTTTGAACAAATTAAATATATTAATAGGGTAGAAGGTGAAAAATTAAAAAAAATATATAATAAATATTTATTCAAACTTAGAATATGACTTGCATTACTAAGAACAAGAAGAAAAAATTATAGGACCGCGTGTATATGAAGTGACAAGCCAACTGTGTACATTCGCCGTAATAAGTACCTAATAGAGCAAGGGAGGGCAATAAAATAACGCAGCCCGACTATACAAACTAACAGCGTCCAGGAGCCATTTCTCATCTCCATTAGATAGCACCCTCCTCTCCCTTCTTCCATCCCACGCACGTATGGAATCCGCTGAGAGAATCCTGCAACTATTTGATGCATATTGGTTCACCCATGATATCCTAGCCAACCAAACGCTAAAATTAGGAGATATCAGCGATCACCAAGGGTTAGATCAGGAACCTGGTGCCGTCACCCTCTCAAAGCTCTCTCCTTTCTATATCAGATCCTCCTTCGGTACCGACCAATATCTCCCGGGCTCAAAGCACGGCAACAGCTTTATTTCGTCCATGTCCATGACCTCCTTCTCCGATCAGGACCAATCTCCGAAATCGGTCTTGATGACACCGCGAGCATTGCAGAGGAGTCTCTCGGGCAAAGAAGTGGATGGTCAAAAACAAGATGAAGAGAGGAAGGAAGGGGTGGCAGAGGGATGGAAAAGGAAAGGGTTTGCAAGAAGGAAGAAGGAAGGTGGTGGGAGGAGCAAAAGCTAATCGGAGCTCGAGTTTGAGGAACTGAAAGGATTTATGGATTTGGGGTTTGTGTTTACTGAAGAAGATAAAGATTCAAGGTTGGCTTCAATTCTGCCAGGTCTATTAGTTTGGGGTGATCACACATTAACTAACCGGAATGATGGTACTGGCGATCAGGTGATCGACATTACCACTACTGCTGGTTCTGGTGGTGTTGCTGCTGCTGCTGCTGCTGAACAAGAAGCTGAACCTAATAATTTTATCGAAAGGCCTAATTTGTCTTAGGCATGGGGATGGGGTGCCTCATAATATTTTCACGTTAATGAAGGTTTTTTTTTGGTCATTAATATTTTTAACCTAAACCTAAATTGAGATGGTCAATAATTAATTTTTACTAAATAACCTAACTTAAATTATTTTATCAATTTCTTTCCCTTTTTCCTTTTCTCATTCTCCTTTTCTTTTCCTTTTTATTTCCCTCCTACCCAACTTCTTTTTCCCTTCTTCTCTTTTAGTTTGCGTGAATAATTTCCTTTCCTTGATCGTATACCTCCCCTCTTCCATACTTCCCTAACATGCACCCTAACATCATCATCATCCATAAACTCCCATGCCTTGCGCTCATGGGTTAGGATTGAAAATTTTACCTGATCGCCTACTTATCCTCTTCTCCCTCTCTGCTCGCACACAACATCTGCATGTATATATCCAAGAACTCACAATCTTGACTATTTAATGCCCCCCAACAATCTCCCTTCCTCCTCTATATTCTATTAGAAAATAGCATCACCCACCGAGCCTTTATTTCCTTCCCTTCCTCCTTCTTGTCATTGCCAAAAACATCACAACAACCGAGCAATACAATTCTCCACCATACCACACTCCCTTGCACAACCATTTACACCATACCCTTACCCTTAACTTCGGCCAAAAAACTTGAAGCCACCCCATCAACACTGGCCAGAACAACCGAACCTCCACATTTTCTTCATCACCCACCATGTTTGACCCTTTCTTCCATTCTTCCCCTTGTGAACTAGCAACCACTGTCGAACTACTTACCCTAGCAACGACTATTACTATCTTTCCCTCTCCCTAACCACCAGCCAAAACCATTGAAACACCCCTAGCTTCGGCAAATACCACTAAAGCCCTCCTTTATCACTTCGGCCACTTCCACCAATCCTCACCCCATCTCCTTTGAATTTTTTCACCATTCCCCACCCCTTAGAAATGGCACAAAATATCAATGCTATCCCCTTAGTTCGGAACCATCAATTGTTCCTCTCCCTTTATTGCACAAGTGCTATCAAGACACGTTCAAGCCTTTTCCATTTGGTTTTCCCTCCATTCTTTCACTCTTTGCTACCTCATCATTTCCTCTCTCTTTTTTTATATATCCTTCGTTTCTCATTGCACTTTATTATTGCTTTATTAGGTGATTTTATGGAGATTCTGGAGGAGGCAGGATAAGATATATATGCTTAAAGATCGGTGTTCTTTTTGGTAAGGATAAAAGTCGTAGATAAGGTTTATGTGCTCAATGTTATGTATGATTATGATGATATTGTTATGATTATGTTTTTAATTTAATTATTTTTAATATTATGATGTGATAGTGTGATATTATATGGTGAAAATTAAGTTGAAAAGTATGCGCTTATATGATATCGTTGCGATAATTCGAATGTTGTGAGTTCTAAGTAATGAGCATGATATATCTTATTTTAATGTGGATTTGAAAATTTATGGTAGGTGTGAAATAAGTATGTTTAAGATGTGTGGTGATGTAATAAATTGAGGATTTGGGAGTAAGGACGTCGAACATATAAGGATTTTTGTGAAATAAAGGTGATTGGTTATTATTAAGTGTATTTTGGTCAATATATGTTAAATATGGAAATTTTGCTATTTTAATGTGTTTAATGGGTTAAAATTTTCTAATAATATCATTTTTAATATTGGAGGTATTTATGAATGGTCTAAGTCCAAATAAAATGAGAAAATGGCTTGAATTGGGAATAATAACCCTAGGAACAAGGCTATAATGGCATGTGTAAAATGTTGGATTTAGACCAAAATTTTCATAAATGTTGTTAATATTAGAATTTTAGGAATGTATATGTACTTTGGTTACTATATGAGCCTTGTGGGGAAAATTATAAGTTGTGAAATTAGGGTGTAAGCATCAAGAATAATAACTCTTGAGATAGGGTTGTTTTCGCATATATAAGAAATTGATTTGGGTATGTTGATAATAATAATATTTAAGGAGGATGTGATAAATTTTATGGATAAATGATCAATATGGAAGAAGTTATGCCGATAATATATGGTTGTGTTTTACATGTTTTAATTATGTATTGTGAATATATACATGAGTCCCACATGATGTTATAACCAATTCTGAATAAGATATTAATCATTTAAAGTCAAAGATCATGTAAGTCGGGCCGAAGTGTTTTAAGTTTTCATTTCACTGGATGATAATAGTGGTTAGGCGTGTATTTTCCTGGGAGGTGCATAAGTTTGTTCCACTAAATTAAGATTAGTAGGGCCCAAATCTCAGCATGAATGATAAATGATTAAGACATCAATCACTTAAAGTGAAAGATTATGCGAGTCATGATCAAGTTGTAGGAGTTCATTCCATCATACGATAATAGTGTCTAGGAGAGTTCTGTCTTAGGAGGTGTTTTAGATTGTTTCATTAGTTTAAGAATAGTGGTCAAAAGTATATTACTCTAAGAGGTGTAGGGTCTGTTCCACCGGCTTAATAACATTGATCATGAGAGTTTTGCCTTGGGAGGTGTTTTAGTCCATTCCAAAGGACGCATAATAGTGAGGTATCTTAACTCAATGTAAATAAAAGAATGAATTATGTTATATATAATAAAGAGACTTGAAATTAGTATTTACCTTACATTGATTTATGTATCACATATATATGCTTTATGCTTGATGTGAACTTATGTATCTCTTTGTATCATTCTCAATTGTATTATTACATTACTGAATACATAGCTTATAGATCATATTTTTCATGGGTGTTGCTCATTCCCGCGAATAGACGACCTTGATGCTTTTGTACAGGTTAATGAGGACCTAACGAATGATTTTGCTACTTATAATGCTTTATGTGTGTAGAAGTGATATTATGTATCGAGGTTTAGGCGTAGATTCATGTTATCTGAATGTTGGTTTTACTTGGATACCTTTTTGGACTCTTAACTCCATGGTATCTCATTTTTGTATTTTTAGATATTGTACTCGGAGTTGATATCTAACTCCTATTTATGTTTATGAAGCTTCTCTCGTTTTCTATTTATCATGTTTTACATTATAATTGTTTTGCCTTGTGATTGATGTAAGGATGGTATAGTAAGCCAGACTTATATCAATACTATACCATCCTTACATCAATAACTACAGTAACTCCCATCTATTTTGGTATTATGCTTCCGCTATAAATAAAATCTTTTAGTAGCAAATTTTGGAGTGCTACATTACAACTTTAAGCAAAAATAACTCATAAAGACCAACGAACTAATATCTTAGATATAATAAAGTTAACCACCATAAACTACGGTTGCATGCCAAAGGACAAACTAAAATCAAACAAGGCCTTAATCCTAAATCAAAACCAAAACATTTAACAAAGGGATACAACCCAAATCAATAAATCAAATGCGCATAAGCCAAACCAAAATAAAATAATACACAACTAAGTAAAACCATTTTAATCTAAAATATCAAAATAATTAAAATCCTAAAGAATCACATTTGAGGCCATAAAAGATTTGATGGAAGAAAACAACTCAGAACACTAGAACGGGTTAAGTGAGAACTTTTTCCAAAAGTACTATATACACCAAATATTATTTACGATCAACGCAAATTTTTATTTTATACCAAGAAGTTTAAATTCAAAATCTATAAAAATATTAATTACCGGTAAATACTATTTATCATAAAATAGCAAATGGTATTATTTATGATAAGATTGAAATCTAAAAAATATCTCAAGGATAGAAAAATATGTCATAAAATATCTTTACTTATATAAAATGCCATTTTATGATTTAATTGCTAAAAACATACTTAAACTCATTTCAACCCTACTTAGGGTAATTAGAAGATAGTTAGGCCACTTAACTAAAGGACACTTTTGATATACTTAAGAACAATTATATGAACACTTAACTTTACTAAACTCCCATACTTAAAATTAAACACCCTAACACATGCTTGAATAAAGATGAGTTATATATGAAATTTATCCTACACATGTCAATCATTAACATGGCATCATTATATTTCACTAAAAACAACTCTAACATCCAAAATCGCCCTAAAAATCAAAGTAACAAAGGAGAGGCCTAAAGCCTAACCATATCGAAGCTTAAACATGCTTGAATTAAAATAGGGTAAACATGAAAGTTGAAGTAGAAACATCAATAAATATTATAGAGCCATTGTAATTTCAAAAAAAGCACTTCTACCTCCAAAATAAGGCTCATCCTCGAACCACCCCAAATACACAAATCATGCTCAACTTGAAACAAACACAAAATATAAATATATTCTATTTACTTAGGATTTAGTAGTTTTACCTTTAACCTCTAAGCTCCAACAGTAAGAAAAAAAAAAGATAAAACCTAGAAAACCCATAGAAAATATTAGCAAAATCAACCCTCAAAACTAAATCAAAGGAGAAAGGATTTAAAGAGAAATGGATAATGAACTTATCATCAAAGTTTGGAACAAAATCAAGATTCAACAATGGTGGAAAATCCATGGAAGGCCATGAAAATGGAGTGATAAGGAGGGAAGAGGATGGAGAAAATGAAGAAGGAAGAAGAGAAGGGAAATAACTAAGGTTAGGTTAAGTAGGAAGATTTAGTCATTAAGTTAATGCTTAAAAGGAATAAGGGTAATTTTACTTAGATAAACAACTAAATGTGCACCAATCATGGAGGATAGGTAACTTTGCTCAATCCACACAAAAGGGATGGTATCATCCATTAACTAGAAAAATGAAATGCTCATAAATAAAGATAAGACATTAGGTAAGGGTAAAAGGATAAAACCAAACAAAGGAAGACAAATTCGATTTTGCTACAATCATTGAGGGTAGCCATGAAATTCATGGGGCCTAAATGAGAGGTTCTTATCCATGCTAATCAATAATTAAGAGATTGATAAACACAAATACATTCAATATGTTTATCATTGCTTACCCTCATTTGCTTGTTGTTTGGTGTGGTTTCCTCACATTTTAGCATAGTTTAGCTCCTTGGTTCGTGTTATTGTTTTCTTGATGTGTTATGCAGGGAATGTTGGAGCTAAAAAAGTAATTGGAGCAAAGCGGGAGTCAAGAGAATCATGGGAAGAAGTTACATGGTCTCCCGCTATTTAATAATAAGGGAGTGTTGAAGTATAGAAAAAATTATTGTGAAAATGAAGTTTCTGGATCTAACATGACCTGGCTATTGTTGATTAACATGGTCATGTAGGCTTGCAACTTGAATACTTACCTTTTGACTCCAACACGACCTTTTCATATTGGGTGCCAGACTTTATTTTTTTTAGCATGATATTTAGTGTATTAACGGTTACATTCAGGGTAGTCTTTTCCAGACTTAAATTAGCATAACAAAGGACATTTTTGGAGTTTCTCATTTATTCTCTTTGCTATCTTTCTCTTTGTATTATTCTCTCCTTTATGAAAAAAACAATATACTAAATCTTTACTTTTAATTTGTAAACATCAAGTCTGGAAAATCGAAGCACAGCATTTAACTCTGACTCTATGGTTTTATCTATTTAATTCTTCTTAATCTCTTCTACTATTACGTATTTTATTTCATTATTATACTTTATGATTTCAATTATGAATGAATAATTATTTGTTCTAGGATTAAATTAGGTTTGATTCTATTGTTGATTTGATGAATTGATTAAATCTTTGTCGGAACTATTTAAATTACATTATTCAATTGCTAGAATGTAATTAATTAGGGTACAATTGATCACTATTTTAATCTAATTATATTGTTAATTAGAATTGAATGATTGAAATTAACACTGAAACTTAGCAATTGAACGAAAGTTAACAACTCATAAAAGTAGATTAGTGATTATCGGGAATTAATTGAATTATCTTGTTCTTAATGAGTTTAATTAGAGGTATAGCCATGAAAATAGGTTCTTAAATTTAATTAAATATGACTCTTAGCTATCGAAAGAGATTAATGGTTAATTTTAACTAATTGATATTAACGTATTAAGCAAATATGATACAATATCGATTGATTTATTAAATTACATTGGAGTTGTAGCTAAAATTTAATCCTAGGTTTGTTTCTAATTGATTGAATTCATAATTAGTAGTCTCCATTATAGTTGTCATTTTATTTGCCTATGGTTATCATCCATCCATTTTTAGTTAATCCGTTTAGATAGTCAAATACAATGGAAATTGGTAGTTAACACCGAAGTTCCTAAGGCTACGACCATGTTTTTTCTACTATGATGTCTGTATACTTACGAATTTAAGCTAACAGGGCTTGGATCAATTCTTACAAGATTAGATAAGGATTAGGAAAAGAGTAATCAGCTTTGATTAATTTTTCTATCTAAAAGTATCTGAATAAATTCAAAAATGACACAAATAATAATGGAATATTTTTCATATCATATTTAGCCAAAGAATACTAAAATAAGACAATCGTTAGAGTTTCATGAAATTTAGATAACCAAAAAGGATTTCTCAAGGACTAAAACACACAATTAAGGCATATCGATACTACAGATAATATCTTTTAGCTAATAATTCATTTTGGCATTTCAAAAAGCTTAAAAGACTTAGAAAAGTGTACATATATCAAATATCCACGTACAAAAAAGAAGGTTTCGAAAGAGTCCGCAGGCTAAATATGGATCAGAAGTCTCATGTTTTGAATAAAATGCTTCAAAAACATAACAATAGTTTTAAAACTCTTAAAACATGTAATAAAATATCAGATTAAGAAAACTTTGTATCCACTAATATCAATTTTGAATAATTCAGTTTTTTCAAAAGAATGGAATGTTATGTTTGATATTCTATACTTTTTCTCTACAACTGTTTACTAATCTTTTTCATATTGTTATATACCCATACAAGAACCATGTTATATTATCTATTCTCTCATATATTACTTATTTTGTTATTTTTCAATGAATTATTTAATTGGAATATTTTAAAACAAATTAATTTTTATAAATAAAAAAAAGGCACAAACTTTGTTAAGTATATATTATTTTATACCAACGACGGTTTATTAATGTAGAACCCCAACGATAATACCATATGAAATGCATTTTTTTTTCTTTGTTCACACGTCAACCATCCTTTCGGAGCACAAAGCAATAAATTAATCCGTCCACTGGATTAATGTGATTTTTGTCCGTCCAAATATCGCATTAAGCCCTAGCAATAGTATGAGTCGAGCACGACTGCGTAAGCCACGATGGGCACAGTATGGGCACGCTCGGCCGACTGCCGACCATTTTTCTGCTTTCTCAGTTTTCCTTCGCCTTTTATTTTTCCGCTTTCTTAATTTTCCTTCACCCACCCCCACCCCCTTTTTTCCTTTTTTTCTTTTTTTCGGCTTTCCTCAGATGTTTCGGCCATTCTCTGCAGGAACACAATACTTGAGCGTCGGTTGTGGAAAGAACAAGTGAATCAAATATGAAGCTTCTTTAGTGCTTATTTAGTTAGGGGATAATATGGGTGAAAAAATTACTTCCATATTTTATATATTTTATATAATTTAATTAAAATTAAATATATTTATTTTAATAAATATCCATTTTAGATCTTAATTTGATCTAAAATGAATATTTTATTAAAAGTATATTTATTATTATTAAATACTTAATATAAAAGATATAAAATAGAGGGAAAAAATTTCCACTTCTATTACTCCTATGCCAAACAAGCCTTAGTGGTTTACGTAAAAAGCCCTTGCCTCTATAAATGTTTAACACAAACAACTTCGATGGTATATATTCTATGTGATGGAGTCATTTTCTTTAACCTACTTAGGTAATTGATAATAGCTTTCTTTAAACTATTATAACTCAGTGTACCTCAAGAACTTCAATGTTATATTTTTTTTTTCCTTCAAGATGCCGGTTGGTCCGTTTTTCTTTTACGATCTAGTTGATGATACACAAAAGGGTTTTGTATCAAGTTCAACATGTTCAAGGAATATGTATATGGATTTATATTAGAATGGATTATACTACTATACTACAGGTACTTTTAATACAATGAAGAGACATTAAGTATTTAGATACAACTATTTTACTTTATTCGTACAAATATTCTACTAAGTAAAATTTATTGACAATATTTTACGGTAATAATTCATCAATTCATATTATATAATAAAGTATCTTAGCATTTTATGCAAATTGGTCGAGTATATCTTTCTTTCAATATGCGAAAGTGGATGAATTGTGTTTATTATTTTAAAAAAAAAATTCTTTATAACACTGCAAAAATTCTTTGACAAAAATAGCTAAAAGGAACCCAAATGTCTCAATAGCTAAAAAAAAAATGCTTGTTGTTCAAGTAATTTTATAAAGTATATGAATTTGTTTCCTAATTAATTTATAGGGCATTAAGTAATCATACAATTGTGGCGTGAAGGCATAAAAAAAAGAGTGATATGAGTTAAGCCTTAACTAATTCATATTTAAAGTACGTAATGCTTTTTTTCCCTTTGTTTTAGATGAATAATATGTACTATCTTTAAATTATATGGAATATAAGAATTAAAATAATTAACACCACCCATATATGAAAAATATATTAGCTTTAAAATATTATTTCATACAAATATCCATATATACACATACTATTCATATAAGCGATAATTGAATGGCACTAGGTAATTATGCGGCCGAACCGGACGGTCTTAGATGTATGAGTGTGAAAAAAAATATTATTATCCGTTTAAATTTTTTTTTCGGATATCTAATCTTTGTATTTTAGCTCGGATATTTGAATCCCAAATATTTAAAAAATATAGACCGAATATGGACCAGATTCAGATATATCCAATATTTGTATGAAAATACTATTTTATTAATTTTAATAACTTTTGCTAGTATATTTTTAAAAATATAGATCATATATTAATTAATATGGATATTGTCTTGTTTTATCTTAAAAAGATTATAAAAATATTTATATAAATGTTTAAATTATAAAAATAAGTATTTTTTTAAACCTTAAAACTATAAAAATTATAATCTTATTACATATTGTTGAAATAATAATAAAAATAAATCGAATATTTTTTGGTATCAGATAATCTAATAAAAAACTAAATATCCTAAATGTCGGATGTCCTTTTAACTAAAATTATATTATATTTTTCGAATATCAAATTCAATTTTTGATTCCCAATATTTTTATATAGTCCTATTTAAAGGAAAAAGGAACCGGAAAGCATGACCCTCCATTTGGTTCAAAAAAATGTCTTCAAAAAAATTTAAATTGAAAATACTTTTTAAAAACTATCTTTAAAAAAATATTCATTAATTAATTTTTATTTTTTTCTATTTTATTTTCTTAAATAAACCAAATACACAAAAATATTTTTCTCTATATGAAAAAAAAATGTATAACAACCAAACGGAGCTTTACGGAACGATTGCTTAGAGGAGGAGGATTCGTTCCATTCCCGCCGTAAGCATCCATCTTCGACCAAAATTTTCGAATCGACATGGACCCACGTTCACTCGTTTATCTTTACGGGCATGGGAGAAGATTCGATTCGATTTGCTTCACATTCCTTTCCGCTCAACGCCCCTACCCGATATGGTAAATCACTTCTAAATGCTATCTTAAGTAAAATAGCCGGGACGATATATATATTCCCTCACCAATTGTCTCTTATATAAAGGCCATCCTAAATTTGAGTTTGATTAGGAAACCATCTAATTTTAAACGGAGCAGAGTAAATGTATCTGGTTTTAAATATAGGCAAAATGTTAACTACAGGTATATATGTCCGATACCTATTTCCATTTGCATAGATTTTCCTCGACGTTCAATATGAGAGAAATCGAATTGATGAATTTCAAGTATATCCATCGATAATCAACACAAGAAGTAAAAAAGAAAATAATAATAATAATAATAACAATATGATTAAAATATATATAATACATTATAAGATGCTTCAAATTATATAGCATAAGACCCGAAAACAGAGTAGAATATACTCAATATATTCAATACCTTCTAAATACAATATAATACATAATATTAGATCAATTATATATTATGATATGCCTCCATAAACATAATATAATATCCTCCAAATTAGGTGCGAAACACTATAAAAAAAAAAGTATATCCGACTGATTTTAATTAAAAGTCAAACTCGATATCTCTTCGGTTACGATCAGTTATTTTCAAATCAGTTTTTGTAGATATTAAAATAGTGTTTTTTTTCTTTTATTGAGGAGGATCCATCTTATCTAAGATATACATCTTATGAATTATAATATCATCCAATACTTCATTTATTTTACAATTAATGGCCTATAATTTTTTAGTATATATATTATGAAGAATTGAAGTTTGAAATAAATGGTAAATAAACTGACTAAAATATCCACATTAAAGTTTGAACAAATTAAATATATTAAGAGGGTAGAAGGTGATAGATTAAAAAAATATAATAATAAATATTTATTCAAACTTAGAATATGACTTGCATTACTAAGAAGAAGAAGAAAAAATTATAGGACTTGAATTAGTCATAGATTTGACTACTTACCCCCCCCCCCCTTTTTTTTGCCCTTTTCTTCCTGATTTAGGCTCAACCCCGTATCCCAACTACGACAACATATTTGAACCGCTAGCTAGATAGAAGTGTAAAACCAACAACGCAGAGAATTTCAAAGACGAAAGACTAGCTAGACCGCGAGTATATGAAGTGACAAGCTAACAGTATACATACGTTCGCCGTAATAAGTACATGATAGAGTAAGGGAGGGCAATAAAATAACGCAGCCCGACTATATAAACCCCAAACTAACAGCGGCCACGAGCCATTTCTCATCTCCATTAGATAGCACTCTCCTCTCCTTTCTTCCATCGCACGCAAGTATGGAATCCGCTGAGAGAGTCCTGCAACTATTTGATGCATATTGGTTCAACCATGATATCCTAGCCAACCAAACGCTAAAATTAGGAGACATCAGCGATCACCAAGGGTTAGATCAGGAACCTGGTGCCGTCACCCTCTCAAAGCTCTCATCTTTCTATATCAGATCCTCCTTCGGTACCGACCAATATCTCCCGGGCTCAAAGCACGGCAATAGCTTTATTTCGACCATGTCCATGACCTCCTTCTCCGATCAGCTGGACCGATCTCCGAAATCGGTCTTGATGACGCCGCGAGCATTCCAGAGGAGTCTCTCGGGCAAAGAAGTGGATGGTCAAAAACAAGAAGAAGAGAGGAAGGAAGGGGTGAAACAGGGATGGAAAAGGAGAGGGTTTGCAAGAAGGAAGAAGGAAGGTGGTGGGAGGAGCAAAAGCTTGTCGGAGCTCGAGTTTGAGGAACTGAAAGGATTTATGGATTTGGGGTTTGTGTTTAGTGAAGAAGATAAAGATTCAAGGTTGGCTTCAATTCTGCCGGGCCTACAGAGGCTGCAGAGAAGAATCAAGGAAGGGGATCACACATCAACTAACCGGAATGATGGTACTCGCGATCGGGTGATCGACTGTACTACTACTGCTGGTTCTGGTGTTGCTGCTGCTGCTGGTGAACAAGAAGCTGAACCTAATAATATTATCAAAAGGCCTTATTTGTCTGAGGCATGGGGATGGGATACCTATAATACGCGGGACGAAAGCAAAGTGGAGAATCTAATGCTTTTGATGAATAATTGGAGGCTTCCGAGTTTAAGGAACGAAGCTGACATGAAAAACCACCTTAAGTTATGGGCTCATACCGTTGCATCCACTCTCGTCCGCTGACAGTACTATCATATGGTTTTGATGACACCCAGAGAACCGATTGAGGAATTAAAAGGAGAAGAAATGGATTTTCATCCATTTATTCTTTCTTTCTTCTTGTAGATTCGCAGAGAGTCTATTGATTGTTCTTCCAAAATTTTGATCTTAATATTACAGATATACACAGTAGATATTGTGAACTGTTGCTGAGGAAGAACAACTCATTGTTCCGGGTATATATGAAGATATACATCATATAATCTGAGTCCGATCTATCTCAGTTGCAGACAAATCCAGATATATCCTCCTTCCGTCCAGCTGCTGCAGAACATATATATCCATCACGTTTCCGCCCTAAGTTTAAGTATACATGGCAGCCCAAAAGTCATTGTTATGCCAGAGCATGCATAATTTGTTAAAAATAAAGAAAGAAAAAAAAAATAACCCAACGAGAGGAAGGTAGGAGAAAGTATGGAAATCACAGCAAATGATTTGAAGTCGACTTTTGAACTATATGATATCAGACCACATACCATCATAGAATCTTATTTGCTGAATGTTAACCTCTTTAGACATAACCTCATTAAATTTTTTTTATCAAAACTTGAAATCTGCAGCTTCCTAATACCAAATACCATAATTTCGTTGCAATTCCTTTCTTCGTCGGTAGTATTACTGCACTAGTCAGTCGGTCAATTCTAGGCAGCCGATCTAACTGGTTACGTATGAAAATGAACTTCATCTATTTTAATTCCTTTAAAAATAAAATATTTATTTTAGCCTTTATAATTTATAATTTTATCTATTTTATTTTTATGTGAAGATAAATATTTATTTTAGCCCATGTAAAATTATTTTATATTTAAATTAATCGTTAAATCTTATATTAACATATTATTATATGATATAACTTTCATATTATCTTTCTTCTAGAAAGTATATTACATTCTAATCACCTAATTATTCAGTAATATAATTGTTTGTTTATGACTAATATTAGATATAATTACATCCTAATTAGGGATGCAGAATGAAGGGTTTGGTTTTTCCGATAGTTGGCATGTGATTTTCTTAATTAGATTTGAAATTAATAATAGATTAAAAATTAAAATATTGAGCAAGTAAGTGATTAAGATATAATTTGTTTAGAGAGAGAGGGAGTATAAAGATTGGTTAATAACAATAGGTTGATATAATGTTTAGGAACTAACTTGAACATAAAATAATTCTATAGGAATTAAAATAAATATTTTATTGGGACCGAAACAAATGAAGTTAAAATTATAATATTCCGAGTCTATAGGACTACGCGGAGTTACTTGGTAGCCACCTAGGTCATAAAATTTGTGTGTCACCTTAAAGTCCTTTTAAATAGATCGTCTAATTAAGCCAACCACTCATCTTAAAAAATGTTTCATGACAAATACGTTTATCTATAAAATTTATAAGACGAAATTACTAAAAAGATAGTATATTATATTGATATAAATAGTCATATCATTCTTTATAACATTCTCTTCAATTTGGACATATTAACATTAATCACATGAACTAAAATAAATAATTTATTTTTATAATAATTAATACAGATAAAATTATAAATCATATAAAACAAAATAATGTTTAATTCCATGAAAATAGTAAGTGTAGCGGTATGTGTTTCTACACGCCATTGGGGTGCTGACTTGTCTCCAAGACAAAATTTTCAAGTAGGGTTGAAAGTTCCATGTCAACTTATTCCGTCCTAGGCCTAAACCAAGAAGCACTATTTTCTTCTTTTCTTTTTCTAGACTCTTTGCCCGAATAAATTGACTTTAACAACTACCTTTTCCTTTGAGAATAAGCAACCTCTTTGATGCAGTTCACTCCGTCCAGGGAAATTTATTGTTTATGAACCCAACATAAAGAAAAATGATCCGGCATGTAATTCGTTTATTCTCTCCTCCTTAGGCACTATTCCTCCTTCTCTCCCTCTTTGTTGTAAAAAAAATTAAAGTTAAGAATACTTTGGTTTAAACCTAAAAATTCAAGAAAATTATATTTTAATCGTGTTTACCCTTTTTTATTCCATCTTCTTTTTCTAATTTTATTATCTCAATGTCGAAAACCAAATACTTAAAAAATTACTTTTCCTCATCATTTTCATGTTTCTTTTCTTTTTAAACTTTCCATGAACCAAATGATAAATCGATAGATCTCAATATCATCTCCTCCTCCTTCCTTCTCTGTCTCTATCTGTTTTAAAAATATGATATAGTAATAAAAAGGATAATTTTAAATAAATAAAGATAAAAAAAAAGAACAAACACGACACATGACATGAACCCGCGTTTTCTTCCGTGTTGACCCTTCCCGCGCATTTTTTCCACATGCTGTTCTCAATTCCTTGCATCCCCGCAAATGTATTTCAAGAATTTTTTCATCAATGCAACTCAAAAACAATAATCAGAACATCATTTTTTTTATATATCTTGATTTTTCTTACTTAAATATCTTTTGTTAGATTAAAGGGGTGAATATTTTTGTTGAAAAATAAAGAAGATAAGATTGAAAGAGGAGAGAGTAAAAACTTGAAAAAATGAGGGTTAAAATAGAATGATATAAATATAATATAATATATATATATATATATATATAATAATAAGATTAATAAATTGTCAACACAGAATTTTTGGGTGATTCAACTTTCAATAACACCCTTTTATTAAAATATGATAAACAGTAAGATCGATTTTCATTATTGTTATTATTATCTTCCAACATTCCAAAATGTAATGAGTTATATCATGTGATAATGTACTACTAATAATATAGTTACCAAACACAGACACCTGGCCATCCTGTTGCTGTATATGGTACTTACGTTACCCCCCCCCCCTTCTCCTTTCGAATTTGTTCTTTCATCGTGTTCATGTGTCAACATGATGGTGGGTACAAATGATTTACTAGTAATGATTAATGAACATCATTGTGATAGGGGGGGGGGTAATGCAGGGGCGGAAAAGGACCCTCGAATGGATTCTTCAACTAAGTCCGTAGCCTAGGGCGTGAGAGCCGACGTTATAGTCGCCACCAGATTTTTATTATTATTATTATTATTATTATTATACTTAGCTAGTCCACAGATCATTTGACAAGAAGAGTCACTTTTCCTTATAAATTATGCAGGAGCTCTAGCGTCAATTAGGCGCCTTCTCAGGCAAACTAGAGGATTATAGGTGATTCTCTTTGAGATTTTCGAAGAGGGATTCTAAACTATACAGAATCAGAGCTTCTAAATCCCAATGCTCGCGTTTCATCCAATAAATTCGGACACAATGTTGATTGAGTACAATTTTGACGGGAGCACAACATTTATATTATATGGCTTTCCAGGATTTAGATGTCCTAAAAAAGCAGAGACACCTAGATAGGGAATGGAATATAGATGTATATATATCTATAAGAACACTATACATGGCCTCAGAATTATGTTACTGCTACTAATTAATTACATGTATAAATTTATAGTTGAGAGAGAGGATGAGAAAAGTATCGAGGCTTGGGTTACTCCTTGTTAGAAACCGTCTCTGGAAGCTTGTATGTCGGAGGCTTATCGGCACCTCTCCTAGAGTATTCCCTCCACCTTCGTGCAGCTGCAGCTGCTCTTCTAGCTCTTTCTTTAACTTCTTCGTCTGACACAGTTTAGTACCAGTCTTAGAAAGCCCATTTTATCACATGGCCAGTTCAATTTTTCTCTTTTACTTCTTCTGACAGTTAAATTCGATATGCTTAGACGCCGCCCCCCCCCCCAAACACCATTTTTACATATGGCCGGCCCCAAGCCAACTGAGCGAGAAGAAGCTTTAAGAATATGAGATTAAGATGATCTAGCTAGACTAAATTCATACGATTTATAGCAGGCAAAAGATGAACTAGGCACTTGGTTCCCTTGTGTGAGCGTGCGACCCTCACCTGTGTTTTGGTAGTCTCTACGTCTGCCCCATAAGTTGCTCCAGTTTGAGTCGGCGTTATTAGAACCCTTCTGTTTCATCATTCTCAACTTCGCTTGTTCCTGAAACAAACCAACCCACCCTGAGCTCGAGATGGACAGCAAAATATGGTTGTCCGCTTGTATACATGAACGAAATGGGATGCGAAAAATCAGGAAAGATAGCACGATCTCTGATTGGGTATTAGTTAAAAAGTAGTGTTTGTTTGTTTACATGGATGAACTTCAAGCATTTATTTATAAATAAAACAACTTGAGGCTCATGTCAAGAATGAACTTCATGCAAATATTGCGTTTAAAATCAGCTATTATTCACTGAGTACTACGGTCAATAACAAAAAGAGTCCTTACCAGAATTTTCGATTGGCGCTTCTCCCATCGAGAACTAGCCTGGCAAGTTTAACAGATAAAAATGTATATATCAATTGCTGCAACACCATGACGTATACATACCCTATATGTTTACCCAAATTCAGTCCACTTTTCTGTGTGATGCTTTGAACCGGGAGGGGGGGGCAGACCTTCAAGTCAAAATAGCTCTCCACAACCATTCTATGCCGGTTCGAAAATTATTTCAAGTTCTGGCCATATCTAGACAATAGACTGTAAACAGTGGAGCTCTCATGATGCACATATTCTACAAAAGTAGAATCATCTCAGGAGAATATACAAGGACTCGGGGAGGAAAATCATTCAGTATAACTACTGACAAAATAATCTCACGTTACGCTTTCAACCTAAGCGTCAACAAGATTAACTAAGCTACAAAAAATGGTAGCATGAGAGTACTACAAAGACATGCTTCTTTAGATCAAAAGAATATAACAGATGTAGGAAGCGTTGACCTAAGCAAGTAAATGAATGCAGAGAAAGGGTTTCCTTTATTTTATTTTATTTCATTTTAAAATCTTACCATCCTAAAGACATCTGAGGATGCAGGCCCCATTCCGGAAAGCATAAAGGCGACCTACATAATCATTCAAACGGAGAAAGACCAAAAACCATGCTATTTCAGAAAATGAGCAAATTGATAAACCTTGAAAAAGCAACGGCTCTCCTTAAATACTAAAATAAAATAAATAAATAAAAGGTACATAGATTTCCATACATTTACTCTTTCCATTCTGCGCATTTCATCTTCAAGCAAAGATAATTGGGCAGCAGATGTCCTATGGATGCAGTCAACTGGACTGAAACAAGAAACGCAAACATTGAATCAATATCTTGTTGTATTTTAAAGTCCTAGGTTGTTTCCTACACACCACCTCCTCCCAAGAGAAAGGGAGAAAAGATATGTTAAGGTATTAAAATGAAGAATCGCCAAGAAAAGAGGCAGCTGGAACCTTGATGGTAACCAACTACCAAGCATTCAAACAGTCGAACCATGCTAAATGAAGACGCTCAAAGAAATGTATATAGGTAAATTTGTTTACCAGCTCTCAATGGCTTGTTGAACTAGGTCAGGGTGGCCACACTGATTGTATGCTCTGGCTCTTCCAAAGTCTTCTTCAATACTAAACACATCAGGCGAGATATTGGCACAATTTTTGCATCCTGTGAGGAAGATAGATAAAACGTACGTGCATATATAGGAACAAATCAACACGCTTAAAAGCAACCGGGGTAATAGGAGTCAGACAATTGGAACTACGGAAGTTAATTAGTCCAATGACTATACACAAACCTATACAGCTGAATTCATCGACAAATACATGGTCCCTGGAGCTGGAATCGTCCAAAAAAGGATTGGTGGCAGTCAATGAATAGCCATGAATGTCATCGTAGACCATTCGCTGCACAGGATCACTTAGAACCTGCATGTGAAAGAAACTTCCACGTCAGAGGATTCACACAAATTACAGGAAAATGTTATGCAACTTTGTTGCATGAATAATACGTGGGAAACGTACGACTCACCGCATACACTTCATTGATGAACATGCAGAAGTTTGTAGTCTCTGGGTCATTGCCACTCAGATCAGGATGGCAAGCCTTCATGCAATTATAATATGCTTTTTTAATCTGTTCTGGAGTTGCGTCTGGAAGCTGGGTATGAAGAAAACAGTTAAAACAAACGAAAAAAGGAGCTGCGGATCGATTGCAACATTAAGACCCCGATCTGATTAACAAAAGTTCAATGTGTTATCATTATTATTTGGCAATTATTATTTTTATAATTTATTCATTGGTATTACCACTATAGTTACCATTACTGTTATTTTTACAATTATTATCATTAATTTTATATTATTTTTATTATGATAAAAAATTTACTGATTTGATCTGAAAATAAAGGGGAGCTAGGAGTCAATGTAGCATTGGACTGGAAGACAGAAAGATGCTCATCTTTGTAAGTATCAGATTAATTGAACATAACCGAACTCATTATTACGACCCCTGTAATGGAGTCTCGTCTTATATACCAAATTTCCAAGTCACCATCCACGAAAAATAAAATAAAAAACGTTAAATCACCTCTGGACTGAATTCCTGGGCATAAACCAATGGAATCAAAAGTTTTAGGTTGGACCGAGTCAATGATTTCAAAATATATACGGAGTCCTGGTAATAAATAAAGTAGTTTCAGAAAGAATTTTACCACTTTCAATTTGACGAGGAATTTATAGGGTTTTTCTGGGCTAGAAAGTTCCAAACGAAGCCTAAGTGAATTGCACGGTCAATTTCATGAGTCGTGACTTAGACCTCAACAATAACACCTAGTCATGCAGTGAGCAAGTGCGCATCTATACTCTCCAGCAGCCACCTAAACATACTGATCTGCTACACTATTTCAGAATACATTTCACTGACCAACAAGATGAACGGGTCGGATCAAACAAATCTAAATAAGAATGAAAATCAAATTAGCTTGATAATGCAATTTTAAGAAAATCAGAGCTGCAATTGATCCAAAATTACGAAGGCATTCGCATATTACCAGGCCCAGAACTTCGTAATAATCGTCGGTGATCTCCTGGGATCTCGCTGCGTAACCGTCAGCTGCAGCTTTCGCCGTCGCCAAACCTCTCCTCCTCCGCCCCTTCTTCTGACCTACCATACCGAGCCTGTGCGGGGGCGTGAGACACGCGCCCTTCCAAATGGTTCTCGCCGAACACGTACCCTGTAGTATCGAGTTCTTGAGATTGTGAGAATCGGCGCAAACCGGCGATAACAATTGAGCCATCGTTCTGTTCTGTTCGTTTGCTGCGAGTAGACGAAGATCGGAAAATCCGTCTTCGGACAGAAGAAAATAAAATAGGAAAAGGAAATTACAATCTTGAAGGAAGCTGAGACTTTTTATTGTTTTATGATTGGACGTTGGTGGGAAAATAAAAATAAAAAAATCATTAAGAAAAATTATGAGGATGAGAAGATATATAGCGAGAGGAATGAGTGATGAGCTGGCAATTCCGGAACCAATTGTTTTACAAAGAATCAGCAATCAGGAAGCTCGGAGAATCTGTCTGTGGCTCACGACGGCACAGGCAGACTTGGATGCCAGCACGCGATCAAGCGTGCATGGCTTTTACTCCTAGTTTAAAGAAAAAATACGGGCAGATTTGGATACATCCACAGTTCCACGCAATCCAGTGTTTTACTTGCACGACATTTCAAAAATAACGAAGGCGAAAGTAGTTTCTGTTCGGTTCTTGCATTTCAGCCTTTCTCTTTTCTTTTTCTTTTTTCTAATTAGGGGCTGTTTGGCACAGGATAATAAAAGTGGAAAATATAGAATCAATTACTGATTATTTATTAAAACTTTCATTTTATTAATTAATCTAATCATATTTTTATAACAATTGGGTCAATTTTTAAATTAAAAATTTTTTATTATATTTTTTGTCATAACTAACTTAATCCATAATCTAATATTTAATAAATATACTATATTTAAATTTAAATAAAAGCATGTAAAAATTACATATAATTAAAAAGTTAAATCCGAAAACTGATCTGATTGTTATGTAAAAAAAAATTGACCGACCCAATTGAAAAAAAAAAAGAATTATCTTATTTGTATAGGTATATTAAAATAATCAAGCTCTTTGCGGAAATATGCCAAAGATTTATTTAAAGCAAAATAGATTCGGTGATATATCCATTTTACTTTTGAAAGATCTAAAATAGTGATTTTGGTATAAAGTCGTTACTTTCTTCCAAGTACTTTGCTTAAGGATGATAAAATACGAAGGGATCTCTTTTATTTATGTTTCTTTTGGGGGGTTCATCGTATTAAAGAGTATGCGCAGATAAATTAAAACTTTAGTCGTTGACTGTTGTGGTTTAATTTTTAAAATTATTTAGGAAATATGTTTACTAATTATTATTTTTTCAAAATTTCCAATAAGTATAACTAAAAAGCAAGTATTGGGGTTTGTAGTCTCTACCCCAAGCATACTCTTAAGGTTTTTTTATTAACTATTTGGATGATAGTTAACCTAAGTTAACAAATGTTTATTTTTTTGTTCACTCCATTTGACAACTTATTTTGATACTTAACCTGTGTTAGGTTAGGTTAAAAGTTAACATCCATTAACCTTTATTCATCATCAAATAGTTAATTATACCAAATCAATGGTTAAAGAATATTAAAGTTAACTTATTTATAAAACTTGGTTATTCACCTCCATCTATCTTAAAACAAATAAGATTATGGCATATTTACCTAGGTTAACCTAATAAATACCTTTAAAAATATTTTAAAAACATTCACATACCTCATTAAACCTAAACTAAATAAACCTCTACCTCAATAGACTCTTAGATAGATTAAAACTTATCTTAAGGATGGGTTAGCTTGAGCTACTCAACTAAAACTTCTTCTTTTTTCATATAAGATGTATAAACTTATGTCATGAGTAAGTTTAATATATAAGATGATATAGTGTAATCTCAATACAAGAATACAATGATTTGGCTAAAAAGGGACAAATTTAAAAATATTAAATAAAATATGGGGTATATAACATTTTTCTCTTCTAAAAGCTCATATGGTCCTCACTCTTATGATTCGCTAATCCATTATACTACATGAAGTGTGTGTTTGGGATTAAGCTCATTGTCTGTGTTATTGGTTCTTACGGTCTTTGCATCATTTTTTTACATATTATATTTAAAATTTCATTAGCTATATTATCTACCATATTAGAAATACTATGTATTATAATTTAACATACATAATTAATAACAAAATTAATTTAAAAAATAAATAAATAAAAATGATTAATCATAATTATAAAAAATTAATTAAAGTAAAATATATTCATTAGAGTTCATAAGAATAATATTAATTATAATTATAAATTGATAATAAGAAAAAATAATAACTTGAATCAAATAATATTAATTTCAATGATTAATCAATTATTTGTAAGAAAAACAGTAATCATAATTATAACAAGTAATGCTAAGTATAAGAATACAAAATTAATTAATTTAATAATCACAATAATTTTGGTCAATATTATTAACTTTAGTTAATAATATATTATTAATATTAATTAAAATTAAATAATAATATCAATTATAAATATAATTGATATATAATAATAATCTTAGATTTCAAGAAAAAATTTTAAATATTAAAATTATCTTAATCATAATTATCATTAATTAATAAAGGATAAAAATTATATGTTATAATCTTAGATAGAAAATTAATAAGGAAAGTATTTATTATAACAAAAAAAAGTAAAGAATAAATATATTATTAATCATAATTATAAATTATGAATCAATATGAAAAAAATATTGATTTTAATGATATAGAAATTATTGATATGAATAATATTAATCAGAATAATAAATAATAATGTTAATTATAATTATGAAGAAATAATTCATAAGAATATTATTATTAATTATTATTAATTATAATTAATAAATCAATGTAAAAAAAATATTAAGTATAATCTTAAATAGTATATTAATATGGATGGTGTTAATGATAATGATGAATTAATAATCACAAAAATACTATTAATCATAAAAATAAAAATATAATCAATATAAATAATATTAATTTTAATAATATATATATAGCACCTCCATTTTTAGGACTTAAAGTTTTCGTTTAAGGCTAAAACGTTATATCTCTTAAATTAATTACATAATTATAAGAACCAAAATAGAGATTACAAAGAATATTAATAGCATTTTGATAAAACATACGATTGGCGGTTCCAAAACTTAAATGAGAGGAAAATTAGAAGGACATAAGAGTCCAGGAATATCCGAATCAAATGATGTCGGATAGCCCTAACTATCATTCCAAAATACTAATCTCCGAGCTAATTTTCATAAGCTCACTTGTAAAGTCACCATTTCCCAATTGAATAAGTAGGGAATCAAGAAACTGAACCTGTCAGTACAACGATATTAAGTAACTCACTATACAAAACTAAACATGAAATATCTCATGGAACACATAAATGGTGTCACAGACTCACAGGTGGATATAGCATAAAATACTGAAATTTGCATGTGGTGACCAAAATATGATAACCATGTAAGGTAAACAAATATCACCAAGACCACATACTACTTATGCCCATTCATTTAGAATATAATAAAACTCACCAACCAAACATTCGAACGATGCTTTCTGAAATATTATGATATTTTTATTTGTGGGTTTTTTCTTCTTCATTCTTGTATGCACTATAGTTTTACTTCTTGTTATTGTAAGTGTTGATTGCTTATTTGATTCTAGCACTTCTTTATATGCCTTTAATATGGAAAGAAAAAGGGTTTTCTATACTTAGGCCTCCACATAGTGAAATAAAGCAAGATGATAGCTCAATTACCCCCTGATGTTGTTAACTCCTTTGTTGCCAATATTAATGATCTTAGAATGGAGTTATAAGGGTTTTTGATAAATTGGTAAAATGACACATATTGGGATGATTTTTACCCTTGATATATGCTTATTTCCATGGATTTTCTATACATATTATAAAATTGTCTATTAGATTTGTGGATAATGCATCCTTTGGTATTTTATTTTGTAGGTGTACTCGATGGATGAAAATAAGGCTAAGATGAGGTAATATAAAGGCTTTAAGTGGGCATTATAGAGTAACTAGAATATATATGGCCTTATAAATTTCAAAGACAATTGCATTTGATAGAAAAGGTGAAGAATTTTTATTTTTATGCAATATGAATTTGGAGGAGTGCAAATAAAAAAAGTTATATATCTTATTCTTAGTTTTCCAACGCATCTAAGATCACTTCAATTCAACTTTGGAAAAAGAAGTTCTAAGTATTTTTTTCAAAATTTTTCCAAAATGCCAAGAAGAAGAAACTTGCATGGTCATGCATAATATATTTACTCACCAATGAGAGCAATAAAGATGTATGGTCCAGCCATGTTAGTTGGGCATGGTTGTGCAGCATTTAGTTATTCCATTTTTAACACATGATTGTCTCCTCGCTTCAATGTTATTATTCATTCACACAATAGAACATTTAAGGCTTTTTTTTCTCCCTTTTTCTCTAGACTAAAGTTCCATCTTTGTACCTAGAATTCTCTCATTTTAATCTTAGTTTTAGCTTTAATTTTGTTCGTGTTCGTACCTTTGACATACGGATGCGGCATTATTAATCTACGGCTCTATCTTTCTATATTTCTCTATTTCTTTAATATATTTCATGTTATTTAAGTTCTTGCATTTCCTTTCTCACATTTTACTACAATCATGAGTGAGTATATATCTTTTCTAGGTTCGAATTAGGTATATCTTGTTGTCATGATGGTGACTTGATGCGTGTATTATTTTTATAGTTATTATGCAATGTTTCTTATATTAGATGTCACTATCATGAGTTGGGTTTGACAGAATTTGACTATCCTAGATGTTGGTTGTAGCCCAAAGGTTAAAATCAATGTTGGAACTTAACATATGAATGAGAAGACAAGCAATCGTAAAAGTAGACATTTTTTTATTAGTGACTATTAAATTAGTGACACTCAATAGGTTCAATTTAATTTATTAGTCACAAAAGTAGTAAATGAATTCAGTTGAATACATTCTTAGACCTTGAAAGAGGCTAGCGAATCACACTAGACCAATTGTTCATAGCCAAATACTAAAGTGCAATGTCGTATTAATTTTTTTTATTATATATCAAGGTTGATACTGAAGTTCAATCTTTAGTTTTATTATCCTTGTTCTAAAGTTTATATTTTTTCAGTCATTGAATTTATTTTATAATTTGTATCCATCTTTTCACTACTATTTAATCTTGATAGCTGAAATGGTAAAAATCAGTACTCAATAACAAAGTCCCTGTGAGATACAACCTTGACATACTATAATGAGTCTATGTGCTTGCGGATTTACCCCATTCAAGTTTTCTAGCACTGTTGTCGGGAACTTTAGCTAGTTGATAGTCAACCCTTCATTGTTTGGCTAGAATAGACTTTTCCTTTTCCTTTTCCTTCATTTTTTATTTTTTTCCTTTAATTTTTTCTTATCTAATCTTATCTTTAGTGGTTCTTTGACATAGTGCATATGCACTTTATTGAGGAATCGAAATCCAACAGTCATGGATTTTCTTTTGGCTCAGTTATATGCACAATTAGATATTTTATCTCATAAAATTGATAATTTGAGCATTGCCAACGTACATGTTTAGATCATTAGATGTTATTATTGTGGCTGACCGCATTCTAGTATAGATTGACAAATAAGTAATCCGTTTGTTATCCATATGAACAAGATAACTCTACTCATAATCGTGACAAGCAAACTAATTCCTTCTCAACTTCTTTTTACCCAAGATGGTGTGATTATCCTAACTATTCATGGTGGAATCAAAATCTCACTCCAAACCAATATCTAATGTGGTAGCCAGCCAAAGAGTTTGAAGTCTGAGATTTAGTTTAAGAGATAAACCCTAGTTTGGAGGAGATCGTGTCTAAGTTCCTTGATGAAACTAAGGCTAATATTTAGGAGAAAGTGTCATGGAGGAAAGATCTAACGACATTGTTAAAGAACTTAGAGGTGCAAATAACACATTTAGTTAACATGTTAGCTTAAAAAGATCAAGGAACATTGCCTAGGAATATAAAGACAAATCCAAAAGATGATACTACGACAATTACCTTAAAAAATGGAAAGGACATTCCGTATTTACCATCCACAAGCTTGGAGAAGAATATCAAGGAGCACATAATTAAGTATTAGGCTAATTCAGTAACCGAACCTAAAGAGGAGGAAGCGCCTCTGATGCATTATCTGAGATAACTATGTGGAGAAAGAATTTTCTCACATCAACCTTCAAAAGAAGATAAGTTGGAGTATGGTATTGAGACCTTACTTTTCAAGGAATCAAAGTCTCAATAGGTAGAACTTGAGTCTCCTTTTTCATTTCTCATATATGAGTTTCATGCACCTAACTCTATATATGTTATGTGTGGGTATCAATATAAATGGATATGAAATGATTACATTAGTTAGGAAATTTAGATTACATCAACAAGTCATAGGGTACAAAAATTCCAAGGCCTATAAAGAGGAAAATGAAGATTGGAGTAACATATATATTCATATATAAGAGTATTATATGGGTTATATTGTATACATTTTACATTCTTGTTTTAATGTCTGTAAGGTGATCGTCTAATGCTTGAAGTGTTGTGATGACGGTGGTGTTTCAAAGTGTAAGACAATCATCGCAAGGTGTTATAGTTTTGTCATTCATGTTGCCATTCTTTACCTTATTTTCGTTTAGTGTGATATGTATTTATTTTTCCTTCTTCCTTCCTTTTTTTTACTATGTTTTTAGTGTGTCTATTTTCTATTTTTAGTGTGCTTTGCTTTCTTTAGTAAGTTTGTTTTATTTCTATCTTTTATCTTTCTTTCTTCAACGTGTTGTTTTCTTTTCTCTTTTTTTTTTGGTGTGCTTAATTCTAATTGATTTTCTTGTTCTTTTTCGTTTAATTCTTAAAAAAAATTTGGGAAATGATAGGATAATGATGAAAACATGATAGAATTATTTGCATGGATTAATAATACATTGTGAGACCTATAGATTATGAGCGAGTATAACAAAAAAAAATCCTTTAAAATGTATTTAATTATGAACTTCCCAATCAATAGACTGTCAAATTAATTTTTATTTTATCCCTCTAGTAATTTATCTTCATTGACTTGGTCATTTAGATTAAGACATAGGAAATAGAGTTGGTAACATTGAAACTAGTGAGATCTTAAGCCTTATATACTGTCCATCTTTTATAGTCTCACTATTTTCTAATTGTGTGTATTCATCTCTGATGTGTGAAACTAGAACATGTACTATGTCTCTTCAAGGATACATATGACTTATGCATGCATTAACATGATTAAGTCCTTTACTTTCTTTTCATAGCTACATTAGCCAAATTGCCTACCAACTAATATTTATGTCCTTGTACTTAACCACTTTGAGATTAAGAGATGTTATTTTTTATTAAAAACCTTCATTGTTAACCACTGATCCTGACTTATTACCTTACCCTTGTGCAACACTAGGGAGTGATAACTCATGAATGTATTTGGTGTAGGTATACTAAGAATAAGAATAGGGTATAAGGAGGAAGTGTTTAGCAGATCTTATATTGCAAATAATCTAATTGTAGCTTTTTTTTTCTTTAAAAAAAAGGGGAAATGAAAGTATTTGAGTTTTGATTGGATGATTGAGAGATCAAGTTTTTGAAGGGTATAAATGGGTTTTTGGAAAATCCTTGGTTGTTTTTTGTTGAGTGGGTTAGTGCATTATTGATCTCAAATTTTGAGATACGTGCTTGTAGTTATTGATCCACTTGTTTTTGGGTCATTAGCTACAATCCTATACTTACCCTAGCTCCATTTCAACCTTAATAAGACCTCATGATTTTTTTTTCCTAATTTCTCTTAAGTGGTGGTGAAGAGAGTATGTGCAAGAATATGGTTGATCATAATAGGCATGGAGAATTTTGAGTGAAATGATTACATACCTAAAACACATGAATGCAGAGTGTCTACATTTACCTATAGTGAGGAAGTATGCTTCACTATTTAACCTTTTTCTCATAAGGAAGTACATCTATATGATTCTAAATCATCTTAGAGTGTCATAATAATACTGATTTGAGAATCATGACTAAGGGTTGTTATTTCATAAGAGGATGTTAACATGAAGTTTGCATAAAAATAATGCATATAATCAAAAGCCCTATTCTAAATTCGTGTATCCTTAGAAAAGGTTAATTTGGTCTCTAAGCAAGATAAAGAACTCTTAGGTATTATCATCCAAAATTTTATGATCACCTAAGAAGCCATAAAAAAAATAAGAGGTTAGAGAGAATAGAAATTAGTAGTGAAGGATAAATGAAAAGAGGAAAAGCTTGAGAGGAGAACCAAGGCAAATAAGTTGGTATGGTTGACATGAAGGGTTAGCATTAGAGTTTGGATTCTACGTGAGGGTTACTAAAATGCCCTGAAATTTCTAATTTTAAAAATTATAGTTAAATAAGGTTTTATTATAAAAAAATTAATTAAATAGATCATTTTCATTAAAATAAAAGGAAATTAATTAGGTTTGTTCAAGAAGAAATTTATAAGTATTTTTATTAGAAAATTTTGGGTATTTTAGCTAATTAATGATTTTCTTTTGGAAATTAATTAAATAAATTATTTTATCTAAAATAAGAAGGAGAAAATAGTTTCAAATTAATATGAATTTTATAAATAATTTAATTGGAGAAAATTTGGGTGTTTTGCTAATTAAAATGAAATTTATGGAAAATCTTTTAAAAATCCTAATTTAGCCTAAAAAGGGATTTAAATATTATTTTATTTAAATATTATTATTTTTAAATATCCCAAATATTCTATTTAATTTAATTAACCTAGCCCTCCTTTTTTTCCTTTTTCCTTTTTTTTCTTTTCTTTTCCTCTCCTTTTCCCCGTTTGGGCCTACCCTCTCCCGCGGCCCAGTCCCCCTCCCTCCTTCCTTAGGCACGGCCCAGCCCACACGACCGGCCTCCTTCCTTCTCCCTCGCCATGCCACGTTTTTCTTTGTTTTCCCCTTGGACGCTGCGTTTTATTGCCCGTTTTAATGACCGCGCCCGACCAGCCGATTCCTCTTCTTTTCTTTTCCTTCTTTTCTCCCCCGAACCGTCGGTTCACCCCCCCCCATCTTCTTCTTCCTTCTTCCCCTGCCCCGTTCGATCTGCAACCTCCACCGCCACCCAGCCGAGATTTTCACTGCCAACTTCGCTGTTGATCTGGCCAATCTTTCTCCTCTATCCCTCGCCGATTCAACAGCCTCATCAGCCCAACCTACTTCTCCCATTTCTCGAGCGATCCCCTCCCTTTTTCTTGCACAATCCCTGCCCCATTTTGACTCTCACCAGCCAACCTCGCCGCCAATAACCCTAACCCTACCTGCCTTACCTCATAGACAACCCACAAAACCCTAAACTCCCTTCTAAAATCTATAAATACCCTCGTAAGCTGCCTTCTATCGACCTTTCAACTCCTACCCAGAATTTCCCGACCTTGCCACCACCGCCCCTTTAGACGCCTCGTCCACCACCTCCGGCCAACTTCGCCACCATCTTTGGCCACCAAACTCTTCCTTTCACCGCCCTCTAGCTAACCAAACGTCCCATATCCCTCGATTCTTCCTACACGAGTCATTCCGGCCATGCTAAGTTCCCTCCTCAATCAACTTATTTTCTGTCCCTACCACCCTTCGTGCTGCCGTCTGCCACCTCTTCCGCCGCTGTCGCCGCTTCTTTCACCTCCCAAACTGTACTGCAAACCCTCCCCTATCTTCCCTACCTCTCTTTTCCTTTTTCTCCCTCTCATTCTCTCTTTCTCTCCTTCTTCCCCATTCGGCCACTATCGTGCGCCGCCACCTTTGGCTGCTCCACCACCATCATTCTGTTCCACTCCTTTTGGGAAACCATAATCACCCTTATTTCCACCTTCATTCTCCCTATCGTTTTCCTATCATTCAAGTTTTCCCCTTTTCTTCTCTTTTTCCGGCCACCGCCGGTACCGCCGTGCACCACCGCCGGTACCGCCTATCACTACTAGCCTAAGGTTGAACCCTAGACCCTCTCAATCCTTCTCCCTATTTTTATAAGCCTTAATTTATTTTATTTCATTTATTTGAATATAAATATTATTTTTATTTCTATGTTTAATATGTATTATTGTTATTATTATTATTATTATTATTAATGTTTTTATTATTATTTATGTTGAGGGCTGAAGCCCTATTGTAATTTTTATTTTGATTTTATCATTATTACTCTTATTATTTCCATTATTACTATTATTAATATAATATGTTATTATTATAATCATTATTATTAATATTATTACTATTTCGAAATTATTATTACTATTATTCCATTATTATTATTACAACTATTTTACCATTAGTGTTGCTATTATTATTATTATTATTATTATTATTATTGTTGTTGTTGTTGTTGTTGTTGTTGTTGTTGTTGTTGTTGTTGTTGTTGTTGTTATTTTCAAGTGCTAGTATTATTATTTTATATATGGATGAAACCTTATTGTGCCTATTTTGAATTGTAGTAGTGGTATTATAAATGTCAAGTCTTATTATTAGTAATATTATCATTATTTTTATCAATAGCAATTATTATTCTTATTAGTGTTATTATTATTATTATTATTATTATTTAATAAGTTTATTATTTTTCAATGTAGGGTGGAAACCCTACTTCTTTTTATCTTCAAATATTATCCTTACTATTATTACCATTATGGTTATTATTATTTTGTAATATTATTATGGTTTTTATCATTATTATTATTATCATTATTATTATTATTATTATTATTATTATTATTATTATTACTAAATTTGGTTATTTATTTTACCAGTATTATTTTGGTAAAGGGGTCGAAGCCCTTATTTCACTTTATTTTTGAGTAATGCCCTTTTTATTATTATTGTTACTATTTTTATTATTCTTGTTAATATTAATATTGATATTATTTTTTGTATTTTTTCTATTATTATTTTATTATTTTATCAAAAGCCTAGTCTTAGAATAAGTTAGTATTTAATAGTATTTTTGGTAGGAGGGAATCTAATTCTAGTTTTTCCCTCATAATAGGTGAGACCAGTCAAAGCCCTAAGGAGGCGTATGAGTGTGCTCCAAAACTAGTGTCGTTTTAGGTAAGGGTGTTACTAAGGCCTATTATGTGTTGATGTGCATTATGTGTTTTGTATGTTATGCATCTTTTGCTTATTATTGTAATTATTTCGTATGTGGTATAACATGGAGTTGAAGTATGTTCTTGTGTGTTTACATGGCATGTGCATTATGTATATGTGATGATATGTGTTGTGACCTTGCAAGACATGCATGTGAGGGTGTTGATGTGGTTTATGTGGGAGAAAGGATGAAAAAGGAGGATGGGAAAATAAGTTGACCAAGGGAAGTAAGTTGACCTAAGTATTTTAATGATTCATGAGTGGAAGAATAAAATGGGAAATTTAGGGTTTCGTGTGAGAGAATATAATTTATGGTTTTGCATGGTTTTGTGTAGAAGAATATAATTTATGGTTTTATATAGGAGAATCTAATTTATGGTTTTGTGCGGGAGAATATAATTTATAGTTTTTATGGGAGAAATAATATATGATTTGTATAGGAGAATTTAAACTATGGTGTATTATGGGAGAATCTAATCTATGGTGTATCATGGGAAAATATAATCTTTGGTTTTGTATGGATTGAATTTAGGGTTTGGGAAGGATGAATCTTTGGTTTCGTATATATTGAATGTAGGGTTTTGTATAGATGAATCTTTGGTTTTATATGGTTTGAATTTAGAGTTTGGTATGGATGGATCTTTAGGTTTTATATGGTTGAATCTAGAGTTTGGTATGGATCAATCTTTGGTTTTGTATGGATTGAATTTAGGGTTTGGTATGGATGAATCTTTGGGTTTTATATGGTTTGAATCTAGGGTTTGGTACGGATGGATCTTTGGTTTTGTGTGGACTGGATTTAGGGTTTTGTATGACGGAATCTTGGGTTTTGCATGAAAGAATTTAGGGTTTTGTATGGATGGACGTAGGGTTCTGTATGAAAAATTCAAAAGGTTGCATGGGGTGTGTAAAGTATGTATGGTAGTGAAATTTACGAATGAAAAGTTGATTTAGGATGTGAGGATGGTAATGTAAGCGTTGTTTGGGTGGTTGAACACTTTGGATGAAAAATAGTACGTGGAGCATTATATGGGTACATAAGAGACTGAGCTAGGGTTTGGAGTGGCTAATTATGGGTTGTTGTGATTAACTAGGGTTTGAAGTGGTAAACTATGGTTGGTTGTGGATAACTAGGGTTTGGAGTGATCAACTATAGGTTGTTGCAGTTAACTAAGGTTTGTATATGGCTAACTAGGGTTCGGTGGTAGCACGTGTGTACTTGGTGAATAAAGTATGATGATGAATATGGAATCTATGATTTGTGATGTGTGAAGTGTAAAGAGAATGATTCATTCATGTCCAGGGTGAAAGCTTTCGAATAAGATACTCAAGACACTAATCATTTAAAGTGAAAGATTATTGAGCTGGGTCCAGTCGATCCACCGGTTAGGAATAGTGGTGTGGACTATTGTCCTGCAAGTAACTGATCCATCGGTGAAAAATAGTGGTGTGAAATTTGTCCCGTAAGTGACCGGCCCATCGGTAATAATAGTGGGGTGACTCGAGCTTAATAAACACAAACCAGAGTTAAGACACTTAAAAGATACTAATTACTTACAGTGGAACACCATGTGAGCAGGAACCAGCCAATCCACCGATTAGGAATAGTGGTGTGGACTATTGTCCCGCAAGTGACCGGCCCTCCAGCAATAATAGTGGGGTGTTCCTATTTGATAAAAGGTATAGTGTGTATTGATTTCTGATTAGAGATTAATTAAATAATTAATCCAAACTATAATTAGGATTTTATGTATCTACCCGAATGATTGTTCGTTATTATGTATCATGATGGATTATGCTCTTTTATTTCTTTTGCATTGTTTATGTGATGTTATGTGTTGGCCTTAGTGCTCGGTTACCTTACTCAGTATGTAGCGTATTGATCACCCTTTTTCATGGGTGTTGCTCATTCCCACGAGTATTATGCCCTTCTAACTTTGTGCAGGTGGACGAGACATTATTCGGGGCTGAGCGTTGAGCATGTTTTGGCTCCAAGTTTGAGAGTATCGTGGACATATTTACTCGCTATGCGATTTATTCCTTCTGTATTTCTTTTGTATTAGATTTATCCATTTTGATTTATTACCTTGTAGTGAGTGCTTTAAATGAATCTTTTATCGGTTGTAAGATATTTTTCTTTTGGAAATGAATTGAATTCTTTACGTGTACTCTGATCTTTGGTGTTATGATCTTTCTAATTCTTTCATGAACTCTTGATTTAAGTTTAATATTGTTCTTTTCTTAGCCTTAGCACTTGTTACTGAAACGGTCGGAGAGAATAGGTTTGGTACTAAGTATGGTAGTAACATCCCCAGAATTCACGGGTTTTTAATTTAAGAGTTTATATTTTAATTACTTCTGCTTAAAAAAAGTAGTAAATTTTGGGGTATTACAGTTACACACTACTAAAGGAGGCTATTCATGAGATTATAACATAAAAGGGCAATTTAGCGTGGACCTTTAACACAACAAGGGTGGTTCAATGTGAATGATTGATAGAGGTGGGTGGTGTTTAGTGTGAGGTGGTGGCATTGGTTGGGTGGTGTCCTGCATGAGATGGTGGTGTAAGATCCTGGGGGTTGGTTGCATTAGAGATTAACATAAGTGAGGGGTTGTTTGTGTGAGGCATGGACACAACTAAGGGGGTTCAATGTGAGGCCTTGATGTATGAGATGTTGTCTTGTGTGGATGGTTAACGCAAGAGGGTGGTGGCTTGTGTAAGGAAAGTTGTAAAATGCATGTGCAACACAATGGGAAAAATAGAAAACCAAGAGGAAGAGAGTGTTTGGATTGACTTGGAAAATGAAAACTCAAAGAAAAGAAGAAGGGGAGCCCTTATTTGAGTTGGATTGAACAATAGAGGGGAAGGGTATAATCATGTGATCTGAGATTATGTTAAAAAGCATATGGGGGTGTCCAAGGTAAATCATGAAGCATAGGGTTTGTAGTTATTAGGGAGTCGGTGTGGAAAAAGATATAGGGTAGGTTTAAGGCTGAGTGAGTTTTAGGCTTAGATGGGGTTTGGGGCAACAATAGGATTTTAGTTTGATTAACTAAATTAGGGAAACAAAACTCTAGTTGACATAGAGAGAGATCAAGTGAAATTGGTGAGGGGGTAAGGATTTGAAGTGAAAGAAAAGGAAAATGAATGGCTTAAGGGTTTGGTTAAGGTGTTTAAGTAAAGGTTAAGGAAGGAATTAAGAGTCCAAAAATCTATAGTTATTAAAATTTCAATTTAGATATTATGATTTTATGATCCAAAAATCACTAAAAAATCCATGATTCTAGATATAATCTTAAAGTAGTAGAATCGTGGTAGGATCTTATGATCCTATGCAAGATCAATATAATCCTAGATGGAATCCTATTATTCTACATACTAACTTAATATATATACATATATAGTTACCTTAAAATATGTTTTTCCTCTTATTTCCACTATATATCTTCTGTAACTCTAAACCTTAATCATATGATTTTGTACATATATATTAAAAATCAACCAATGTGAAGAAAGTGCAAGTGGGATATTAGCTAAGTTGATTGTTGGAAAGAAAAATAATTACGAAAATTATAAACTCTATATGTAGTGCAAAACATATATATTAAATTTGTGATGTTATTTATTTACTAATTTCCAATTTTTTTATAATTATCTTTTTTATTTCCCTTTTTCATTTTTGGCTTTTTTTTATTCTTTGTCAATATAAAAATATTTTTTTTTGCCTATAATAAATAATTTGTGTTGCTTGTTTCTTGCTATAACTTAATTAGTCACCAAATACAAGCTTAAGAATTAGCTTTTCAGTAATTTTAGCTTTAGTTATAGGATATTGTAGAATACAAATATATTAGGGTAATATTTTTGTGATATTTTTAGGATCTTACAATGCTACAATCCAATTTTTTGATATGATTCTAATGATTCCCATCGATTATAGGTAAAAGTTTGATTCTAACAACCTTGTAAACACCCAAAAATTAGGGTTAGTAAATATTGGGGGTCTTATAGGCATTCCTATCTTGGTTTTCACCATTAGAAAAAAAATGGAACAAGTAGGAACTTGATAATATCTTCACCAACATTTATAAACTAAGAAGCTCACTCACTAAAGCCTAGCTCTTTCTTTTCCTTAAACCATCACCTAAGAATTAGAATAGAGTCAGTCTCCTGAAAAATAATCTTGAATCTCATTTACTTATATAAGAATAATTCTAGAAAATGAAGTTAGAATGGACAAACTTTTTTTGGATTAAAAATACACTTGCTTCTGCAATTAAGAGATGATGAAGGAATGGTATTTTCTCTCTTATCACTGTTGAGGATTATGGGATATTAGAGAAAGAAGGAATCATCAATTTCATCTTCAAATTCTTTAAAGGCCTCTTATTGACCAATCATAACATTTCATTGAACCCTCCTCCTAGTATGCCAACCTTGTTTGGGTGGTGTTTTACTACAAACAAAGACTATCTTCCAAAACAAATCTCTAATGATAAGATCCACAAAAGTATTTTCATTCTAGGACCAAACAAAGCTTTAGGACCAAATGAGATTTACTCTTGTTTCTTTCAAAATCTTTGGTACATTATTAAACCAAGTTGTACCTCCTTTGTCAAAGCACCATGAAACGATAAAATTTTTCCACATTATTTGAACCACACTAATATTTCCCTTATCTCTAAGAATGTTAATCATGATAGAGTAAGCTCCTTCATACCTATTAGTATTTGCAACACAAGCTACAAGATGGTGACTAAGGTAATAGTAAAAAGTCTCCAACTAATTTTAAAATGTTGATTAATCCTCTTTAAGGATATTTCTTTCCTAGAAGAAGAGCTAGTGACAACCTCCTCCTCATCACCAATGGAATTCTACACACTCTTAAGAGTATAAGGTTAGGAAAGTTGACTATATGGTGGTGAAACTTGATAAGGTCAATGTAATTCCTCCAAATTTACTACTAAATTTTTATTTTTATTTTTGTGAAAGCTAAACATAAAATATTTTGGTACTACCGCCATACTCAATATGAGCACATTTACTTTACAATTCCCATATTAAGTACAAGGCAAAACATTTACCAACATTAAATAAGATGATAATAGAGAGAATAATATAAAATTTCATAAAGCTTATATAAGAGTTTAGAGATAAACTTCGAATATAAAAGTATCAAATACAACAATAGGATCCCATAAAACTAAGAGTCCATAAGGTATTCAGATAAAAACTCGAACTACCATATAACCTATACTCTATGCCCAAAACCCATAGGAATAATTCACTCCTCTATAGGAGATACATAATACTCATCAAACAAGTCCTTAGGAACCTGCACATCAACAATGGGATCGCCTAATTATGGGAATAAGCTGCACACCTGAAAAGGATAATCAATACTTGCATATTGAGTAAGGTAATAATACACATCACAAGTAAGATCATGTATAACACATAATGTTACATGAAAAAAAATATGCATGCACACTATTCATGATACGAGATAACCTAAGAGTAAAACCGTATTAAATTTCACACTTTATTGATCACACATTTCCATTTTTTAAAATGCATTAAGACTAAGAAACCACCAGTAATATTTTCTCTCTTTTTGTTCCTTTCTCTCACATCCAAGGTAAAACACTCCTAGGTCACTAGTAAAAATCTAATCCTTAAGTACATTTACCCCTTGTAGGATGGTGGATCAAACTAACATAAAGTAAATTAGGGACATCTGGTTCCCAAAAAAAACTAGGTAATTATTTTAATAATTTCAAACACTTGGTCCTGAATCATGTTGTAACACCCCATTTTTAGGACTTGAAACAAAATTTATTTACAGAGTTAAGAGAAAAAGGTAAAATAATAAAAATAAGGGGTGTTAACTCCACACTTAATACGAGTACGGTTACCTTTACTATTCTCATACCAAGTCCTAAGGCTAAAATCATTACTCTGCTTAGATTTATAACATGATTACAAGAAATGGAATAGAGGAGATAAAATATCAGTATTTTGTTGTATAAAAGCAACATCAATGATTTACAAAACTCAACGATAGAGAATAATGAAGGAAACAACCATCCAAATACAACCAAAATCAATATACTAAAAGACACTGGATATTCCTAGGCTCTCAAATCAAACTACCAGCTTTTGACTGAACTCAGAAGTTGATCTACAAAGACCACTTCCTATTAAATAGGTAGGGGCTCACAAAAGGAACCATTTAGTAAAATTGTACCTAGCAACCCTTTATACTAAAACAACATAAAAAACTAGCATAGAGTACAAGCAAGACATCATAATAATATATGGTATAAAACATCAAACTATACATGCATCAATTGAAATACGATAATCATTTCTATAACCATATACCACCAAGGTCATATACTATTCATACTCGTTCAAGTGGAATTAACTGAAACTTACCAACAAATCATCCAAGAGGTACTCTTTATAGTATAATTAGAAACAACATCAACCCAAGACCAAGATAATAACCACAGGTCATATACCTGACCATCAATCCCAACAAATCTCATAACATAGGTAGGAACACAAGTACAAATCAATAACAACTTCTCGCAACATATGTAGGCACAAAGGTAGTTACCAAAACATATATAAACACGAAGGCTACTATTGAACTACAAGTAGGCACAAAGGCTACTACCAAAATACAGGTAAGTATAAAGATTGCTATTGAACCATATGTAGGTACAAAGGTTGATAACTAACCACAAGTAAGCACAAAGGGTGCTACCGAACCACAGGTAGACGTGAAGGCTACTACCAACTGATCTAATAATTATTTAAATTTGGTATTAATCATTTTAAATTTTATTTGTATTAAATTCAATGACCCCATTATTCATAAATTAGTAGAAATGTCTAAAGCACCTCTTAGGGACAACATACCTAAGCCACTATTATCATCTGGTGGAATGGATCCAACACTTCTCAGGACAGAACACTCATGAGATACTATTTTTAAACTGATGGAATGATCTAAAATACTTGTTAGGGATAACACACCTAAGCCACTATTGTTATCCCGTGGAACAAGTCCAATACCTCGGTCCTGATCCACATAATCTTCCACTTAAAATGGTTAATGTCTTATCCATTAGGTTAATTATCTCAAAGTATCTTCTTATTCACGATGAGTATAGGGCCTCAATAGTCTTAATCTGGTGGAGCAAATTGAAGCACCTCTTAGAGACAATACAGCTGAGCTACTATTATCATCTGGTAGAAATGATCCATAAAACACCTTTCAAGGCAGAATGTTCCTGAGCCACTATTCATAAATAGATGGAGCATTCTAAAGCATCTCTTAAGGATGACACACCTGACCCATTATTATCATCCGGTGAAATGGATTCAAAAACACCTTACCCTAACTCACGTGATATGTCACTTTAAATAATTAATGTCTTATTCATGAATGATTCAAAGGTATATTAATCATTTAAAGTATTTAAAGCACATCACGAAGATTTTAAGGCCATTCTCTAGAGTTAAGATGCCTATATTTCCCCGAAACCCTAATTTCACACTTTTATCATAACTCTTCTTCTATTACTTTTTTAATCACCAAATTTAATACCTCTCTCTCTCAAATATTATTATTATTATTATTCTTATCAATATACTCAAATTTCAAGTATTAACACTAAGGTCTTACACATACAATAATAACTCTATCCCAAAAGTTATTATTCCTAAAGCTTATAAACTCTAATTTCACAAATCGATCATAACTTTTCTTGTAGGGATCAAAAAAATCACCAGATTTAATACACATTCCGAGAACACTAATATTAACAACATATTAGGATTTTGTGGTCTAAATCTACTATTTAACACATGTGATAATAGCCTTCTCATTTTAGGGTCATTATTCCCAAATCAAACCACTTCCATACTTTAATGAAACTATGTCATTTACAACTACTCTAAACATTTCATATAAATTCCTTAGCACATTCTTAGATGATATAACACCTTAAAATACCATGAAATTCAGATTTAACCCATGTTGACCAAAATGCCCTTATTGGTAACAAAACCCTTTTTCATGCAAATCTTATATGTTTGGTAAAATTATCCTCAAATCCTCCATTATCTCCATACCTCATTATACTCTTTTCATACTCATCACACCTTAATCAATAAACCCATGTTACAACCATACATCACACCGAGGGATTTTCATATAAAATAACAATGTTGCATAATTGTTACTTACTCATTTTCTATCATATAATATCAATAACATATCATAACATTAACAAGCATATATTTATTTACATAAAAATAACAACATGGTATAACACCAAAAGCATGCATAACACTTAGCAATCAAAACCCTAGACCATGACAAGTATCCTTACCATTTTTCATGTACATTCTATACTTAATCATGAAAGATCATTTTTCCACATTTCTGTAACCGAAATATTTTACATATGATATATGCTATCTTTTTAGAACTTTTTAGGATATAATAGTTAACAAATAATTATAATTTAACTGATCATGGTTAACATATTTTGGATAAAAAACCCTATTGTGTTATCATGCAAAATTTACTATTTTAGGAGAGTGTAAAAGTTACTCGAACTCTAGCAAAAATGAAAAAATAGTGGTATCCTACTAAATACTACGATATCCCACTAATCAAATTTCATACCTAAAATTCATACCAAAATACCAAATTAATATTTAAACAAATAAAATAATAATTACAACAATAAAATATTTATTTTTCTAAAAATACCAAAGTACCCTTACATATAAATAGTGGGTACCAAAATTTTAAAGAATCAAACATAACTCATGTTGCATGTGCAATGTGAACCATGTGCACGCAGGGAGGAAGGGTGTAGCTAGCTACCTACAAGATGGTGATGGGCTGGTGCTGGAAGTTGGAGCTACAGTGGAGTTGGCTTTGTTGTGGGCAATGGGTGTAGGCAGTGGAGATGGTGGTCAGGTGATGTAATACCCTGAAAATTTTCTTAGCCTAATTCCGCATCATTAACGCCCTAATTTGATTCTAACCTCAATAAACCTTATATTAGTCTTAACCTAACTCCTTAATCCCAAAACTTTAACAAAATCCAAAACCTTGACTGAAATAAATCGTAATTCATAAACCAAAATCAAAATCCGCTAAATTATCACTAATCCTAATTACTTAAGGCTAATGCAAAATCACCCCTAAACTAATACCCCAACCCTTCTCTTTTTCCTTTTCCTTCTCCTTTACTTTTTCTTTCATTTCTTCTCCCTTCTCCCGTTAGCCCAAGCCGCAACATTTGAAAAAGGTTGCACCTCGCATCTACCACTTGCACCTTCACCTTTCTGCATCCATCACCCATCACCTTACTTCCTTTCTTCTTCTTCTTCTTCTTCTTCTTCTTCTTCTTCTTCTTCTTCTTCTTCTTCTTCTTCTTCTTCTTCTTCTTCTTCTTCTTCTTCTTCTTCTTCTTCTTCTTCTCCTTCTGCTCCCTTATCCTTGCCCGAACTACACACTCCCCCTACCATTTTACTTCTCACGCAACACATACATACAACCATCACCACCCTCACCTTGTAGCTACTACCCTACCCCTCACCATCCTCTACAACCATCATCATCATCATCACCTTGCAACTGCACCATCACCATCATTGAAGCATGCCTCCCCTGCCTTTCTTCCTCCTCGATTCACTCCACACATGCACACATGATCATATTTATACATACACACACACACTATACTCTCCTTCTCCCTCTTTGTTTGGCCTCCACTTTATTCTTTCTGTGTCAAAAAGCCATTGCTCGAGCTCCCTCTTCCTTCTCCTTTCTTCCTTCTCTTTTCTTCTTCTTCTTCTTCTTATTCATCCTTCTTTCCCTATTTGTGGCATGTGCATCACCCATTCCACCACTGTTCACCACCTTAGCCACCACTCACTACCCATTGGCCGGTGGACTGACCACCAAGGCCACCCCAGTCCTCCCCAACACCATTGCCACTGACCACCACCTTTTTCCTTTCTTCTTTCCCTCATTCAATGCACTTTTTCAAAGTGCACAGCCTGTGCACCACCTACTACACAGTCGTGCAATACTTAAAATCTCCTACTACATAACCGTTCAACCTTTGCACGGCCTGGTCGTGCGTGATTTTTTTCTCTCGGCCTAATTTGCATTGTCACAGCATAACCGTGCAACCTTTGCGCCACTTGGCTGTACGCGATCTTTTTTCTCGAGCAGGGCTGCACCGCCTGCTACACAGCTATGCAACATCCCATTTTTGGCCATGTGCCTCTATTTTCACCCCAAACCTTATTCAAACACCACCAAAATTTTACCATAGCTCTACCACACATTCCTCTACACATCCAGACATCTCAACATTCCATTTGACCATGCTTATTTCTATTTTTACCCTCTTTACCTTAGTTTCTCCTTCGATTTAATTCTTCGAGCCTAACCAAGAATTTTATTACTTTTCATAGGTGTTATTCCAATAGCTTCATAGGAGGAAGTCTAGGATTTGCGTGCTTAGAGTCCGGTGTCCTAATTGGTAAGGATACTATTATATGTTTAGGATTTTGCATTATTTGCTTGTATGGTTATATGTATTTTTTATGATATTATTGATATATGCTGTAACATGCATTGATCATGATATTTTGTAATGATATGAATATTATGTTTAAAGGGAGTAAAAATGGTTGAGAGGTACCATTATGTTATGATAATGCCATATTGTGGGAATATATATTATAGTATGAAATATATGCTTAATAATATTATGTTATTAAAAGACAATAAGAATGGGTTAGAGGTACCATTATGTTATGATTTTATTGTGATAATGATATATTGTGGGAATATATATTATGGTATGAAATATGGGTTTAAGGATATTATGTTATTGAAAGAAAGTAAGAATGGTTAAGAGGTACCATTATTATTTTGTTGAGATAATTTCATACTTGTGGAAATATATCTTATGGTATGAAATATGGGTTAAATGAGTTTTTTATAAATAGATTTAAGAATTCTCATGAGGTATAATGATAAATGGTGGACATAAAAAATAATATGTGTGGATGGTACAAGATTTATTGAAATAAAGATTTTTATTTGTGCCTAAGGGTAATTTGGTCATTATATGATAATAAGGAAATTTTGGTATTTTATGTGTTAGGTGGATTAAAATATGATAATAATAATAATAATAACAATAAAAATAATAATAATAATAATAATAATAGCATGAGGAATTCTTGGAAGTATTATTATTGTTTGAGGTCCTTAAATGATTTAATGGATAATTTGGGACAAACTATCTTATGATGATAATACCATTATTCCATGTATAAAATCTAGAGGTTATACGGATTTTTGAATATATTTTTAATGTTTGACCTTATGAGATTATCTATCAAAATTGGTAATCATGTAAACTTCATGGGAGGTGTTGTGACAAATCTATGGAATTTAGGTTTTGGATATTTCTGTGAGTAATATATCGGGATGAGATTATTAATGTATATGTATGGGAATTAGACCGTGCATTTTGGGTATGATAGTAATGATGGGATTTGGAGATGATATAATATAAGTTGTGTTGAATACTCAATATAGGGGATGATTGCTAAAGGGAGTGCAATTAGGGTTTGAAAGGACTTAAGGACTTGGACTTATGCTATATGTATATATTTTTTAATGTGTTCTATGCCTGAGAATCAATCTTGAAAAAGATACTAATGATTTAAAGTGAAAGAATACATGAGTCAGGACCAAGGTGATCTGTTTTTCTAGAGTTTTGCCCTGAGAAAATATTTTTAATCTCCTCCATCGAAAAGAACAGTGGCTTAGGTGTGTTGTCTTTAAGATGGTGATTGTTCCACCAGTTTAAGAATAGTGGGGTTCCTGCACTCAACGTATATAAAATAATGAAAATGGATTATACTTAATAAAGGAATTTGGATCATATTATGTCTTATGAGATGTTTCATTTATTTTGTTATTTCTTTATTATCTAATGTGAAAGCATATGCTATTTGTATCCCTATTTTGATAGTATTATTCTCTTACTCAACATGTAGCGTATTGAATATCCGTTTTATGGATGCTGCTCATTTCTACAAGGAGATCTACCCTATTTTGTAGGTGATTAATGATTATTAGTTTGATGTGCTTGCCTTGAGTGAACGCTAAATGATTTGGTAAAGGATATGGTTAGCTGGATATCTCTATCTCTCTTTGGACTCTTAGTCCTTTGTTTTCATTTTTTATTCCCTTTTCTCTATTTCATATCCTATATTGCGGTGGAATCAAGTGCTTCCCACACCTGATTCCTAGGTATAAGGCTACTTTTGCCTTGCACCCGACATAAAATGGGCATAGGGAGTACATCTTCTATGTTGGATGCGGCGTGACACCCCTATATTTTATATTTTGGCTTCCACTATTAACTCTTTAAAAAGAAAATTTTAAGTTCCAAAATTTAGGGGTGTTACAAGTGATGTTGTAGCATCTAACACATGTGGTACTAGCTTAGATATTAATTTTCCTAAGAATGAGTTCATTAATGAAACTCTCATCACTTGGGTTAAATTAATTAACTAACCCTAGCCATGCAAGTTAACCATTTAGTTTTTCCAACTTCCAAAGTAGCTCAAAGTGGCTTAGGACAAGCCCTAGTGGGGGAAAAAATTTTGGAGTTGAAAGGCATCTTTTCAGTAATTTATTTCAAGCAACTTAACTCAAAAATAATGCATACAAACAAGTTGATTTAACAGCTATTTTTAGCTTTATGGTGCAATGAACAAGTAGCATAAGATTCAGTTATGCAAGGGTCATTTTCAAGCTTGGAAAGGTCCTTTTTAGACCTAATTTGTTGTGATCCAAACCTACCATATCTTATATGAAAATATTCTTTACACTTTTAAGTATCTTACAATCTAAAAGAATGTCTCGCCTATTTTTACCTTTTTATTATAAGTTGTTAGAATCTTGTTTTAGTTGAATTTTATGTATTTTTATCTAATTTATGTAATAGCAACTAGACCTCAACGTGGGAGTATATGAAGGGATGCATCTTGGTTGGGTGGCTGGAAGTGTGTTGATGATGGTTACAAGGTGGGTGGTGCAGGAAGAAAGTTGGTTATGGGAAAGGGTGCCGAAGGTTGGTGGTGGAGGTACTGTGGTTTTGGTTGAAATTTAGGAGGATGGGAATGGCAAAAAAGGTCGCAAGGGAGGAGAAGAATAAAATATAAGAAGAAGGAGAGGAAGGATCGATGGTGGCTGGTGGGTGTTGTGATGCTATAGGGAAGGGTGGTGAAATATCCCAAAACCTTAATTTTAGGAATTATGGCCAAATAAGGAATTATTAAAGAAATTAATTAAATAAATTATTTTATTAAAATAAGAGGAATTAATTAAGGAAAAATCAAGAGGAAAATAATAAATAATTTAATTAGGAAAAATTAGGGTGTTTTGTTAATTAAAATGGAATTAAAAATTATTCAAAATATCCTAAATTAATCTAAAAAGGGAATTTATTTATTATTTTATTAAAATATTATTATTTTAAATATTTAAAAATATCAAAATATTCTAAATACCCCAACCCATCTATTTTTCTTTTTCCCTTTTTCTTTTTTTTCCTTTTTTCTTTCCTTCCTCTCCTTTTTCCTTTTCCTTTTTTTCTTCCTCCCCGATCTGGGTCTGCCCTCCCTCTTGTGGCCCAAACTTCCTTCCTCCCCTGCATGAACCAAGGCCTGCCTTCCTTTTCTTTTTCCCTCGCCAGTCACCCGATCCTCTCCCCCTTTTTCTTTCTTTCTTTTTCCCCTAAGCCAATTGGTCCACTTTTTTTCTTCTTCCTTCTTCTTCCTTGACCCCCTTTATCTGCGACTTGCACCTGCCACCACCGTCCTTCTCCTCTACCCCCACTACACTGCTTTCCTACCTTCCCTCTCTCTCCCCCGTCGCTTTCCTTTCCCTTTTCGACCCAACCAACCCTTCTCCCTCCTCACACATGCCTTCCCCCTTTCCTTTTCTTCTCCCTCGACCAAGCACTCCCCTACTATGGCAGACCTATGCCTGCCGGCCACCGCCGACTGGTGGTCCTGCCTCACCTACCCCCTCTTGTACTCTTACCCCTTTGCCATTTTCCCCCTTTAATGGCCTATAAATACCCCATAATCAACCCATTAATTGGATTCCTTTCCTACCCTGAAAATTTTCCTCCCTTTGCACCACCGCCCATTTAGACGATTGTCCTATCGTCGCCGCCCAACGCCGCCGCCCGAAACACCTACCAAACCACTCATTGCACCACCCTCCACCTAACTACATCACTCACCACCCTCAATTCTTCCTGCACAAGCCACCTTGGCTATGTAAAGTTGGCTCCTCGATCAACCCATTCTCACTTACCGCCGCCCTTCGCACCGCCGTCCACTACCGTTTCCGCCGCAACCACCACTCCCTATATCCCCCCAAAACAACTAGCAGGACCTCCCCTAACTTCCCCTAACTTTCTTTCCCCCTGCCTCCCTGTCCTTCAACCTTCCTCCCCCTCCACCACCTTCGACCACCACACCAACCACCGCTTACGCCGCTCTTTTGGTTACACCACCACCCCCATTCCAACACTCTCAACCTAGGGCATCCAACACCATCTCAACCACCCTCTCATTCCCCCTCCTCTAACCTAGACAACTACCTCTCCATCTTCTCTTCTCCCTCCATCACCGTCGGTGCCACCTGATCACCACCGTCCCTAAGTGGTACCCTAACCTGCACAACCTTTAAACCTTATTAATGTAAGTGTTATCATTTTTATTAGTATTAATATTATTATTATTATCATCATCGTCGTCGTCGTCGTCGTCGTGGTCGTCGTCGTCATCATCATCATCATCATCATTATTATTATTATTATTATTATGTTACAATTATTATTATTAATTCTAACTTCGGTATATCACTACTAATACTATTATTATTAATATTCAAAAAATTATTATTATTATTATCATCATCATCATCATCATCATCATCATCATCATCATCATCATCATCATCATCATCATCATCATCATCATCATCATCATTATTATTATTATTAGTGCTAAATTCGGTATATTATCACTATTATTATTATTGTAAATATTTGAACCCTTATATTATTAATACTATTACGATTATTATTATTCTTCTTAACATTATTATTATTATTATTATTATTATTATTATTATTATTACTAGTATTATTATCATTATCATTATTACTATCACTATTATTATTAACCTTGACCTTATTATCACTAAGGTTACTACTATGATTGTAACACCCCAAAAATTCACACATTTTTTTTAAAACACAATATTCATAAATTAAAACTATAAATTTCTGGGGATGTTGCCGCCACACTTAGTACCAGACCAGTTCATTCCTACCATTCTGGTACCAAGTGCTAAGGCTAAGAAAACACTCTTAATAATAACATTAATAATCCAAATTTATAAATAAATAAAAAAGAATCAGATTACGCGTAAGTCTTATATAATTCGAAATACTAGCTATTGTTTTTTCCAAATAATAACTAAACAACATTAATAAAATCATTTCTGCAACTCGAACATAATAAAGATAACATGAGTCATAAATTTAAAAAGGAAAATGGCCACGTCACTCTAGAGATTGATCCAGCATAGCTATCACTCTGCCCCTCCTAATGTCCCATAGACATCGATAGCATTAAAGTAGGTGTCTCCTACCTGCAATAAATCATACGGGCCTTTTGCTCGTGGGAATGAGCAGCACCCATGAAACGGATGATCAGTACGCTACGTACTGAGTAAGGTAACCGAGTACTAAGGCCAACATATAACACATTAAATCATATAGGATAATAATTACATACAATTACAACCCACACATATGATACATAAAAGCATAAAGTGAAATCCATAGCCTATAATCAACAAGTCCACACATAAGGCCCAAAAAGGTCCAGATTAATTATTTAATCTTTCTTTTATCGTAAATTGATATACATTATGCCTTTTTATCAATCCATGCGAGTACAGGAGCACCCCACTATTATAACCGGTGGGTCGGTCACACATAGAGCATCATGCCCTAATAACTATTATTACCGGTAGATCAGTCACATATAAGGTACAACCCTAACCACTATTCCTGATCGGTGGATCGGCTTGGTTCCTGCTCGCATGGTGTTCCACTGTAAGTAATTAGTATCTTTTAATAGCATTGACAACTCTGGTTTATCTTTATTGAGCTCGGGATCCCCCACCATTATAACCGGTGGGTCGATCACATATAGGACCTCATATCCTAACCACTATTATAACCTGTGGATCGGTCATATATAGGGTAAAACCCTAACTACTATTCCTGACTAGTGGATCAACTGGTCCCGTCTCAATATCTTCCACTTTAAGAGATTAGTGTCTTAAATATTTTTATTTAAAAACATTTTCCATTCACAAGCATTTGCCCAGGCATGCATGACTTACTCCATGCAACCCTAGCTCCCATGCAAACTCTAACTCCACGTAAACCACACTTCCATGAAAACTCTAGCTCCCATGCAAACCCTAACTCCACGTAAACCACACTGCCATGAAAACCATAGCTCCCATGCAAACCTTAACTCCACGTAGACATGCTTCCATGTAAACCCTAATCCACATGTAAACCCTAGCTTCACGTAGACCACACTTCCATGCAAACCCTAATTCATATGCAAATCCTAGCTCCACGTAGACCACGCTTCCATGTAAACCCTAATTCATATGCAAACCCTAGCTCCACGTAGACCACGCTTCCATGTAAACCCTAGTTCATATGCAAACCCTAGCTCCACGTATACCACGCTTCCATGCAAACCCTAGCTTCACGTATACCACACTCCCATACAAACCCTAATTCATATGCAAACCCTTGCTCTACGTAGACATGCTTCCATGTAAACCCTAACATCATGCCATATCATGCAAATCCTAACACCAGGCCATTTCATGCAAAACCCTAACACCACATTGTTACACTCCCCATCATTATTTTACAACCCTAACATGCATGTCTTAAGGCCACATCATACAATAATAATAACATAAATATACACATAATTCTCACGCCACAATTTATTCATACCAACATACTTTAACTCTACTTTATAACACATATGAAATAATTAATAATGATAAACATAGAATACATGGCATATGAAGCACATAATGCATATAAACACACAAAAGGCCCTAGCACCCCTTACCTAAAATGTCATCGGTCTTGGTGCACAGCCCTATTCTACTTGAGGGATTTGACTGGGTTCACCTATTATATAAAAATATACTAGAATTAGGCTCCCTCCTAAAGTTTTATTATTCCCTAACTTATTCTAAGACTTGGTTTTTAATTAAAACAATATTACACAATAATTAACTATACAAAATATTACTTAAAAATACAAATAAATTACTATTTTCATTCGAAATGAGTGGTGATATAAGGGCTTCTACCCTTCACCAAAATAGTATTAGTAATAGTAGTAGTAGTAGTAGTAGTAATAAAAGTAAATTATTATTAATAATACTCTTATTAGTAGAATATTAATATTAATAATAATATAGATCTTAAAATTACAAGGTGGCTTTCGAAACCACCCCATTTAGTAATAATACTATTCGATAATGGTAATAATGATATTAATACTATATATATACTTATAATATAAAAGTTAATAAAGATAATAATAATAATATAATTAGTAATAATGTTAAAAGTGCTAATAATAGTAATAAAAAGTAAGAGTGCGAGACCTAATTAAAATTTTAGGTTTCGACCCCCCCCCCAAATAATTACAATATTAAATAAATAATTACATTAATAAGAATAATATTAATAATAATAGTAAACATGTAATAATTCCATGAAATAACTAAAAGTCGAGAATAATAATTTATCTAACTCAAGAATACTCCCAAACCTATCAACAAAATTTAGCAATTAGGTTACAGTTGATAACCATAATAATAATTATAATAATAATAATAATTAAAATTAAAATAACATTAAAAATTAGGATAAAAGTAGAATAATTCTCAATAAATCGAAAGGAAGTGTTGAAAAGGTCTAGGGTTTCACCTTGAGTTGGTGGGAATGGGTGGCACCGGCGGTGGTGGCCGGAAAAGTGATCTAAAAGGGGCGAAAATGAAGAAAAAGAGGGAAGGGGGAAGGAGAAAAAGAAAATAAGTTTATGGGTCGATGGAGGAGAATTAGTAGGAGTTTTTGAGTGGTTCAGAGGGTGGTAGAAGCGCCAAATATGGTGGTGGGCGGTGGTTTAAGGTTTCGGGGTAAAATTTCTGGCGAGAGGAATAGCAAACTTTGCACGGTTATGGAGGCCCGTGCGAGAAGAATTGAAGGTTGTGAATGGTTTAGTTAATTAGAGGACATTGCAGGGAAAATTTTGGGAGGAATAAGAGGCGGCGAGGTTGTCTAAAGGTGGAGAACGGTGCGTAAAGTTGCAATGGCGCACAGACTTGTACTTAGGGTTTTGGGAAAAAAAATCTCGAAACCAGGCCATACGAGGGGTATTTATAGTGGTGGAGGGTAGGCTTGAGTTCTGAAGGTTACTAGGAGGTCAAAGCCAGTGAGAAATAGGGCGGTTATGGTGTTGATCGGTCAGCACGATTTCAAATCGTGCCCGACCTTCGCAGGGAAAAATGGGGGCAAATAGGGAGAATAAAAGCATAGTGGGGCAGTTCAAATTGGAGTGTGCATCGAGGGGAAGAGAATGGGCGGGACAAAGGCTGGTCACGACATGTGTGGCCGGCGACGCCATTTTTGGGGGAGGGTGGAGGTTGCAGGTTTGACACTGGCAGAGAAGGGAGGAAGAAGAAAGGAGATGAGCCTGCGATCGGGGGAAAAGAAAGAAAAGAAAAAGAAAGGAGAAACCAAGCCGGTCGGCGCGAGTCGAGGGGAACAATAAATGAAATGTAGAGTTTTGATGGAAAAGGGGATGAAGAGCGGCGTTCCGGTGCGGTCGAGCGCAACAATACAAAGGTAATAATCAAAATGCAGCGTTCAAGTGGAAGAAGGAGTCAAAATAGAGCACAACGAGGGGGAGGAAAAAGGACAACACGCAGGCCGGGCCGCGCCAAAGGAAAAGAAAAGAGAAAAGGGGGACTGGGCCGCTGGGCTGGCCTAGTTCGGAGAAGAAGAAGAAAAAGAAAAGAAGAAGAAGGAAAAGAAAGAAAAGGAAAAAGGAGAAGAGAAAAATAGGAAGGTTGGGTTAAATAATTAATTAAAGTATTTGGGATATTTAAAATAATAATATTTAAATCCCTTTTTAGGCTAAATTAGGATTTTTAAAAGATTTTTCATAAATTTCATTTTAATTAGCAAAAAACCTTAATTTTCTTCAATTAAATTATTTATAAAATTAATATTAATTTGAAACTATTTTATCCTTATTACTTTAAATAAAATAATTTATTTTATTAATTTCCAAAATAAAATCTTTAATTAGCTAAAATACCCAAATTTCTCCTAATTAACATATTTATAAATTTCTTCTTGATTCGTCCTAATAAATTTCCTTTTTATTTTGATAAAAATAACTTACTTAATTAATTTTCATAATAAAATATTATTTAATAATAAATAATAAAATTAAAATTTTTGGGGCATTTCAATTATGATTATTAGGACCCTTATTAGTATTATTCTTAAGATTAGAACTATTATTAATCTTACTATTATTATTATTATTACTTTGTCATTATGGTAATATTACCTATATCACTAATATTACTATCACTACTAGCATTATTATTATTATTATTATTATTATTATTATTATTATCATCATCATCATCATCATCATCATCATTATTGTCAATACTTTAGTATTACTAATATCATTATTATTATTACTAAGATTTGGGTTGTTATTAGTATTATCACTACAACTATTATTATTATTATTAGTAATATTAAAGCTATTATCTTTAGTAATATAAATATTGCTATAAATACTTTAACATGAACCAATATATCTACTAAGACCTATTTTGATTAGTAGTAACATGATTAGCTACCTTAAGAATAATAACCCTTCTTTTACTTATAAAAGTACTATTATCATTATTATCCCTAATAGTAGGCTATGATAAGGGTAAGGTAGGAAATAATGGTAATTTTTGTAAGAGGGAAGTTAACCCTTGGTATTTCCCTCTTATAGGTGAATCAAGTTTAAACCCTAAGGAGGCATAGGAGCGTGCTCCAAGACCGGTGTCGTATTAGGTAAGGGTGTAGTTAAGACCAACTATGTGTGTTATGTGCCTTGTATTCCATGTGTTATGTTATGTTGTGTACCTTGTGTTTATTATGACTATTTACTTGTAGCGAAGATTAGAGTTGAGGTATGCATATGTGACTTCCTTTGGCATGTGTATAATGATGTATATGTTGTGCTTGTGGTGTTATATGATGTGACCCTCTAGGACATGCATGTTAGGATGTTTAATAATATCATATGGGATGAAAGGATGAAAAGGGAAGAAGGGGAAGTGAGTTGACAAAAATGATATGTGATTAACCTAATTATCTTATGATCCATGAGGGGGAAAATAAAAGGAAAATATGGACAAAATGAAAGAGTGGAGTGAATCTTGCATGGAAAATTCTAGGGTTTGTATAGGATGGATGGAGTTTGTATGGGGATGATCCTTACGTGAAAAAAGTTATCTTGGGGTGTAAGTAAGGTGAAGGAAGAGTTGTTGGGGTGATTGGAGTCGTTGGGTGAAAAATAGTATGTAGGTTGGTATAGGGGTGCATAGGGAACTTAGCTAGGGTTGGGAGGAAAATCTTAAATGGAGAAGGTTGTGAAAGTGAAAATAATGGAGAGTGAGTGGAATATGGGGCAAGAATGGGCGAATATCATATGGAGGAGTGCAGGTGTCATGTGGATGAGAGGATGGTAGGTGAGTAATGGAGAGGTGATACGTGGGAAAAGAAGGGTGTTAGGGTTTGGGTGGCCAACTAGGGTTTCATGGTCACATGTGTATTTGGGGAGTAAAGTGAAATGATTGGGGTTGAATCTAAGTGAGATGATGTGTTGGGTGGTAAAGGAGATTTGGTTGTGTGAGATAGAGGAAGTATGGGCCACATAGGTCCAATTATAGTTTCAAGGAAAAACCCTAGAGGATGATAGTAAATGGACTTAGATGGCATAAGGCGGTGGGCCTTAACCCACACACTTAAGAGTTGGGTATCCATGGGAGAAAATAGAAGAGGGAAAAGATGTTGGGGTGTGTTAGGAGGTGCAGAAATCCCAAGATATGAGACAGACCCTTTTGGGAGAATAAGAGTAGATGGATTGTGACATGCATGTCAAGGGTGGAAATATTTATTGAATAAGAAACGAATAAGATACTAACCACTTAGAGAGGAAGATTGTTGAGCCGGGCCTAGACCGGTCCTGAAATACCCCAGAATTAATTATTTTGGAAATACGTCACTAAACAAGGACTATTGGGGAATTTATTTAATTTATTGCTCTTTTTAAATTAAAAAGGGATTTTGTAGGGCAAGCTAATATGAATTTTGAGATAATTTATAAAGGGTATCTTTATATATATTTTTTTTTTTTGGGCCCTAAATTAACCTAAAAAGGAGGATAAATATTTTATTTAATTATTTAAATATTCTTACTCTAAGTACCCAAGGTAAATACTCTAAACATTTATATAAAATAAAATACTAAAATAAAATAACATAAATAAACCTTTCCTCCTTTTTCTTCCTTTTTCCTTTTTCTTCTTCCCCCCTTCTCGCCGTTGGGCCAGCCGCGGCCCAACTCCCTTTCTTTTGCTCCTTCCCCCGCGGCCCAGCGCCGTTTGGCCCTCCCCCGCCACAGTAAAACGCAGCATTTCGCCCCTCCTTTCGCTGAAATGTTGCGCGCCGATTAATGACGCAGTCGTTGCCTGCCAGCTACTCGACGCCGCCCTTTGTCCAGAACTCACCCAAAACGCCGCGTTTTGATAAGTCTTTTTGACCATTGCCAAACCGTCCGGTCTTCCCCTTCTTTTTCTTTTCTCCCCGGACCGCCGGTCCAGCCTCCTCCCCTTTTCTTCCTCCCGCGCACGACCTGCAACACGCCGCCATCCCCCTCTGCGCCAACCGCCTGTTTGTGCCGCCTGCGTCGCTGCCTTCCCCCTTCTTGCCCTTCCAGCTACCCTCCCTCGACCAGCCGACACCCTCCATCACTCCTAGGCCGCCCCGCACGTCTTCTTTTCTTTTCCCGACCAGCCCACAAGTCTGCCATGGCAGACCTGCGTCGGCCTGCCACCACCGGCCGGCGTGCCCGAAATCGCCACCTGACCTGCCTTCCCTTGTCCCCTCTCTCGATTCTCCCCCATTTCGAGCCTATAAATACCCCCCAAGGATCCAGCTTCGGGGGTTTTCGAAACCAAAAGCCCAGAAATCACCTTGCGCCGCCCCTACTTCAGACAACCACCCCGTCGCCGCCGCCCATCACCACCGCTCGATCCACCCCCGAAACCCTTCCTTGCATCATCCTCCACCGACCCAAGCCTCCCTCACCCCTCGGTTTGCTCTGCACACGCCGCCCCAGGCGTGCAAAGTACCCTTCCCGACCAAGCCAGCCTCGAACTTCGCCGCCCTTCTCACCGCCGCCCACCGCCGTGCCGCCACTTCCAGCACCCCCTCTACCTCCCAAAACCACCAAGGGAGCTTCCCCAACCTCCCTAGACCCTCTGTTTCCCCTGCCAACCTCTCCTCTTCCTTCCTTTCCCCTCCACCACTTCTTCACCTCCCTTCTCCCCCATCGCCGCCGCCGCCGCCGTGCTCTATGCACCGCCACCTGTGCCACCAGCACCCCTAGGTAGTCCTCTAAACTCCCCAACCCCTAAACCCTTGTTATACACATGCTAATTATTTTTAGTAGTATTATTAGTATTATTATTCTTAATGTTATTATTATTATTATCATTATTCTTATTATTATTATTATTATTATTTAACCTAACCTTGAAATAATTTATAACTGTTAGTATTACTATTATTAATGACCTATAACTTTAGTATTATTATTTTAACATCATTATTGTTATTATTAATAGTATTACTATTATCATTATTATCATGGTTATTATTATTATTATTATTATTTTAGTTCCTTGTCACTATTAGTAATATTTCATATACCACTAACCTTACTATCGCTACTACTATAATCATTATTAGTAACATGGAACTACTACCGTTAATAATAAATATGATTAAAATTACTTTCAATTATTGTAGCTATTAAGACCTACTTTTATTAGTAGTAGCCGGATTAGCTACCTTAAGAATATTGACCATACCTTTATTTATAAAAGTAATATTTTATTTTTAGTCCTAAAGGTAAGTTAGAGATAAGGGTAAGGTAGAAGAATAGTGTTTGGTTAGAGGAAAATTAACCTCTAGTGTTCCCCTCTTATAGGCAAATCAAGTCGACACCCGGAGGAGGCGTAGGAACGTGCTCCAAAACCGGAGTCGTGTTAGGTAAGGATGAAGCTATGGCCTTGTGCTATGTGTGATGTGATGTGTTGATGAATGATGAGTATGCCATGTTAATGTGTATTATGCATGTGTTATGAATAGCCTGTTTTGTGTAGCGCAGCGTGGATAATGAGGTATGATGTGTGTGCCTTATATCACATGAGCATGACATGTTATGTATGACATTTATGATGTGTTGATATGGCCCTCTAGGACATGCATGCTAGAGTTTTGGTATTATGGAATGGGACTAAAAGAATAACAAGAGGGGAATGGGAAGTGAGAGTATTAAGGGGGGATATGGGGTAGACCCAAGTACCTCATCATCCATGAGAGAAACTGTACGTGGAAAGCATGTCTAAAATAAATGAAAGTTGGGAACCACGCATGGGGGCTTTAAAATCTGCATGGTGACTTGGGGTGTCTGCATGAGGTGACTAACTCTTGCATGGGGGTGTGTCTTACGTGAGAAAAGTTGAATGTGGGAGTAAATGAGAGATGGGGAGAGTTGTAGAGTGATTAGAGACTTGGGGATAAAAAGAGAGAGGTTACTTGTGGAAGAAGTAAGGCGCTAGGGTTTGATGTGGCCAACTAGGGTTTTTCCGGTCACATGCCAGATCGAGGAGTAAAGTGATATGCCTTGGGGTTGACTTAATAAGGGTGAGATGTGGGGTGAAGAATAAGTCAAGGGTAAGGTAAGTGAGAAGAGGATGGGCCACATAGGCCCAACTAGGGTTTCCAAGGGGAAAACCCTAGAGGTTGAGAATTGACGAGATCGATGCCGTAGGGTGTTGGGTTTAACCTACACTTCCAAGAGTTGGTCCTTCACTCCGTGTGAGCTTAAGGGGAGAATAATGTCGGGGTGTGATTTGGGGTGCAAGAGTCTCAATATATAGGACGGGCCTCTTGAAAGGAAAGCAGTAGAATGTAGTGGGCATGCATGTCAAGGGTGTGATGTGATTCAATAAGACACGGATAAGAAATTAATTACGTAAAGCGAAAGATGTTGAGTCGAGCCCGTGATCCGGTCCACCGGCAATAATAGTGGATCAGAGGCGTTCTGCCCTGTGCGTTTATTTTCCGGTCTACCGGCTATAATAGTGGATCAGAGGCGTTTTGCCCTGTGCGTTTATCTTCCGATCCACTGGCTATAATAGTGGGGGATCTCGTTCTCAACAAACCAAACGAATAAGTTAATCCATGGGAAAGATACTAAGTACTTAAAGCGAAACACCATGTGAGTCGGGGCCGTGATCCGGTCCACCGGCTATAATAGTAGATCAGAGGCGTTTTGCCCTGTGCGTTTATTTTTCGGTCCACCGGCTATAATAGTGGATTAGAGGCGTTCTGCCCTGTGCGTATATCTTCCGGTCCACCGGCTATAATAGTGGGGCTCCCGCACTCACATGGACTATTGAAGAATGTGTGGAATGGACTTATTATCATTAATGAGAATAAAAGGATAAAAGCACCGAGGAAATATTTAGCCTTGTCCTGCATGTTATTGTATGTTATCTATGTGCTGAACTTGTATCATATGTCCTATGTGCTGGCCTTAGCTCGTATGTTACCTTACTCAGTACGTAGCGTACTGATCATCCGTTTCATGGGTGCTGCTCATTCCCACAAGCAGAGGACCCATCTGACCTTGTGCAGGTAGGAGACCACGTATTCGATGCCTACGATACCTATGAGGCATCAGGTGGGACCGAGTGATGATTCTGTCCTGGTTGGGGCCGAGAGCGAGTTGGCTTGACCCTTTTATTTTCCTTGATGTCTTCTATCTTAGCTTGTTGCATTTATATTATGTTTGTATTTTGAAAGTGAGACTTTTATGTTGTAGTCTTAACGACACTCTGTCGGTGGTTGACACCTCGTTTTCATGAACGCTTTGTGATAACGGTGCATTTATGTTTGATGTTTCTCATTTTTGACTTTCTGATTTAGCCTTAGCACTTAGCATCGGGGCGGTAGGAGTGAACCGGTCCGGTGCTAAGTGTGGCGGTAACACTCCCAAGTTTACAGTTTTAATTTAATTACTTTGCGAAAACCTTGGCCTTAAACGAAATTTTTCAGTAGTAAATTTGGGGGTGTTACAGGTCCACCGGTGAATAATAGTGCCCAAGAATCGGGGTTCCCTGTAGATCGATCCACCAGTGAATAATAGTGGCCAGGAGCATTCTGCTCTGCATGTTTCAGGTCCATTGGCTATAATAGTGGGGGATTCCATGCTCAACAAACCGAACATAATGATGTTAAGACATGGTAAATACATTAAGTAATTACAATGAAACAACATGAGAGTCGGGCCAGACCTGTCCACTGACAAATAATAGTGGCCAGGAGTACTTTGCCCTAGAGACCGATCCACTAGCAATAATAGTGGTCAAGAGTGTTCTACCCTGTAAGTTTCTGGTCCATCGACTATAATAGTGGGGTTCTTCCACTCGCATGAATTAAAAATAAGCATGGTGTGAAATGAACATTGATTAGAGATCTAGAGAATAAGTTTATCCGGACTTTATCTCAGCCTTTATGTAACACCCCAAAATCTCTACTTGAAAATTTCATTTAAATTTTGCTTTACGGAAGCGGAAATTAAAGAACGGTGGGTGTTACCGCCACACTTGACATAAGTCCGGTCTCCTCACCATCCTTACATCAAGTGCTAAGGCTAAAAAAAAATCAAACCAACCAAAGATAAGAGAAGTACAATACGTAATCAAGAGTTTTGCAAAAGAAAGATTATCCATGACAAATGAATGTTTAGGAAATTAAGTAGCCAACCATTTAGAAAATAACAACATAGTACACAAAAGTCATTAATGGTCTGCCTTACCCTCTTATGGTCCATCAAATTACAAGGAAAAGGAGAAAAAGGGGCGGGGTCCACTCGGGAGAGGTAGCATACCCACGTAGCAAACATCGTACAAATACGAAATTCAAATAGAACATATGATCACATGCAAGGCCACGATTTCAAAACACACATCCACATCACATTTAACATTACGTGTTAGGTCAAAATCCCTATCGAAGGCATTTAAGGCATGCTTATAATTTCATAACCAATTTAACTTACCAATGACCATACATTATAGCCTAATAGGAAGAACCAGTGATATTCCAAGCAATCTCACCAAGATCAAGTCATTCCTAATCCGATTATTACAGAAGTATTATAATGGGTGTCTAATCTGGTTATATAATTTATAAAAAAATTCTCAAGTGGAATACAATCTCATATCCATGACAAAGATCGCCAAGGAGAGTGGTACCAAAATAAATCACTCGATTCCAGGGCAAAGCTCGCCAAGGAAGCCACACGACATAACAATCACCCATGCTAAACCTCAGAACTCAAGACCTTAAGTATGTGTACTCCCTATAGGGTGGATGGAATACCTATAGAGCAGAAGTGAGCCCCTTGACCTGAAGGCCCAAACTATGCACTCGGCGGCCAAGTCTGAGGCACGAGATTCCTTTCCTACTTGAGTCTTTCTCTTTAAGTAATTATTGTCTTATCAAATTCTAGGTTATTATTTTCTTTTAGAATGTCGAGATTCACAAAGTTTAACTTAGTCAACCATCAACAAACAACGTCACATCCAAAGACCACGAGGTTGCAACCATTCCAAGCCAACACGGCCTAGGGTTAGGCATTATGCCATAACTTGAATAATTATTCGATTCAGTGTTCAAACCAGTTGTCCAATTATTCTCAACATTATTTTAAGGTCACCCTTAATTCAACTAGTCCAATTATCCACTTTGGGACACCTTTTTGCCTTAATGACCAAAATACCCCCAACCTATAACTACCACGTTTTCCTTCACTTTTATTATCAAGTTACTTATATAAGCTATTTATCATGAAACACTAGCATAAAATAACTATTGATACTTTACATCCGATAATTTATTAGGTACTACAAAGGACCATATTATCCCTAACCATTCACCATACATAGTACAAGTAAACACTATTAGCATACATTTTTATTATTTCATCAATTCATACAATTTCCACAAATAAATCTCAAACACAATCATGGTATATAAAACTACATTTTACCTTAAAAAAACTCGTCTCATTTTACTAGCATAAACCCAAGTTCGTTACCATTAGCATACACTTCTTCACATTTTAGAATATAACTTAGGCATATAAAAAGATTGCATGATAACACATATTAATTTACACATTATGATATTCATGTAGGAATGAACTACAACATGCTCCCATATAAAACTACATTTTACCTTAAACATATTCATCTCATTTTACTAGCATAATTCCAGTTCGTTACCATTAACATACACTTCTTCAAATTTTAGAATATTACTTAGGCATATAAAAAGATTTCATGATAACACATGTTAATTTACACATTATGATATTCATGTAGAAAAGAACTACATCATGCTCCCATTTCCCACAAACATACAATAATTTGATATCCTCACTCTATCATGATTTTATCCTAGAAAACTAGCCTATCATTTTCACATAAAAATTCTACCGTCTACGGATTAGTTGGATTTACCTTGAACTAATAAATATTAACACCACGAGCTTCTTCCACAATTACCCTAGGCGGGGTCAAGATTACCTAGAAGTGAATACACCATCCAAACTACAAGCATTAACATTTATTTAAATTAAAATAACCAAAAGACAACCTATATAAGCTAATACTTGAAAAACGATTAGGAAAATAAACGAGGCGGCCGGCACATGAATTTAAGCACCGAACCCACCGAAAGATAGAGTACTTACTTTGGGAAGAAAAATGGCTACTTGAGGAGGTGGAACACAAGGCAAAAGCTGGATTATTTTTTAGACTAAATTCGGTGAAGGGGAGGGAAAGTTTAGGGCTGCAACTATATTTTTGTTGCTGGAATTTAGGGAAGGGAAGGAGAGGGCTGCAAGAAAAAAAAATTAGAGGGCTTAAAGGGAGAGGAAATGAGGGTTTATTCTTCATAATGGGACTTAATAAAAAGGAGGGGAAAGTAGGGGGAAAAGGGTGTTGCGTGGGTTAGAGTTAAGGGCTGCAAGTGGGTTGTTTTTGGGGGGTGATGGTGTTGACAGTTTGCATGAGGATGGAGGCCTGCAAGGGCAGGTATGAGCATGGAGAAGGGAAGGGAATGGAGGGGTAGATGGTTAGAAAGGTGGGGTAGGTGTGCAGGTTGAGAGGAGTGAAAGATAGGGTCTACAAGTTGAGGGAAGGCTTGGGTTACGTGAGTCTTAGCTGCAAATTGTTAAATGATGTGATGGAGGAGGGCTGGGGTTATGGGATGTGGTTTTGCAGGTGGAGAGGCATGTGAAAGGAGGGAAAAAAGGTGGGTAGATGATGAGAAGATAGATTAGGGGTGCAAGTTGAGGAAAGGAAAGGTGAGGCTGCAAGTTGGGGGAGGAAGGCTGGGTGTCGAAGGCCTTGGCTACAGGTTGGCCGAGAGATGTGAGGGAGTGTGGCTGGGGTTGGAGCTGCGATTGTTGGGGATGGAGTATGGCGTGAGAGGGTGGTAATGTAGAGAGGAGATGGGCTGTGTTTAGGGTAGAGGGAAAGCTACAAAAAGGAGGATGGTTGGTGGACAAGAAGAGACATATGCATAGGGAGGAGAGGGGAAAGGTGACGAGCTGCATGCTTTGACAGGTTGGAGAATTTTTTTGGCTGGGTTTAAGTGGGGAAAAGATGGGGGGTTTGGTTAGGGATTGATTATAAAAAGCCTCCCCAAAATATTAAGCTTGCAAGTGAGTTTATTAGGAAAAGAACCCCACCTAAGCAAGGTTTAATTTTCTCAAAAAGAAATCATGATACTAGTATTATTATGATCAATATTATTATCATTGTTTTATCACTTCCCTTATTTTATTTTATTTTTAATTATTGCTAACATTATTATTATTCTTAAAATTCTTTTTATGGGTATTATTATTAAAAGTGTTATTTATAAAAGATTATTGGTATATCCATCCCTTCTATTTTAATTGGTCTCTTCTTATTATTGGTATTATTATTGTCCTCAATTTTTTTACCTTCTCTACTCCTTCTTACATTTAATCCGGGTTATTTTCATAACTTCATATTTATGGACCTACTCGAGACAATAAGGCGATCACTAAAAAAATAATCTTATGGTTTACTTCGCCTACAAATCAAGTTTTAAGTCTTGCATGTCTAAATTAAGGGTTAATTAATACGGGGTATTACACTTTATTATCTGTATTATTTTTATGTTACCTATATGAGCATGCTTATGTTATATGCCTTCGTATGTTTGGCCTTAGATGCATGGTTACATTGCTCAATTCGTAGCATACTGACCACCCATTTCATGGGTGCTGCTCATTCCCACGAGCAGAGGACCCGCCTGAGTTTGTGCAGGTAGGAGATGCTATTTTTATGCCTACGATACTTACAAGGCATCAGGTGGGGCTGAGAGTTGAGATTGGACTTGGCCTGGGGACAGAGAGCGACTTGGCCAGATTTCCTTTTATTGTCCATTAACCTTGTATTGGTTTATTGCAGTCCTGTTTTATCGTACTGTAACTTTTATCCCTTTGGGAACTTTAATTATGTACTCTTTCAGATTGTAAACTATTTTTATGCGCACTCTGATTTTCGTATTATAAAATTTCCAGTTCTTCTATGAATTATTGTTTTAATTTTGATCAATGGTTGATGGTGACTTTTATTTAGCATTGTGGTTAGAACAAGACTGGGCGGGGGATGGGCTTTTACTGATCATGGCGATAATATCCCCGAAATTTAAAGTTTTGTTATCTTTACTTTCACTATATGTTTTAATTAAATGGAATTTTGAAGAAGAAGCGGGAGGAGGAGGAGACGTAGGGTTGTTAGGTTAAGGGTGAGGGATGGTGAGTGGTTAGTGGTCAAGGGTTGGGGAGTAGGATTAGTGTAGGATGGTGGTGATGGCTCCTATAAAACCAAAAGAAGTTAAGATAAGAAAGGGTAAGGAGAGAAGAGGAGAAGGGAAAGAAGGAGATGGTGTTGGGTGTTGGTGAGCAAACCAAATGAAGGTAGTTAGAGATGAATTCAAACGGACCTGAGAGAGGAAGAAGGTTGGCTACAAAAAAAAGGAACAAAAAAAGCAGAGATTGCACATGTTTATATAGTAGAGGGTTGTGTGTGTATGCAAATTCTCTCCTATATGGGGTATGGTCCGTTAGAGGCCATGGGAGTAGTGTGAGATAAGGCTGAGTCAGGGATAGTGTTTGGGGGAGGTATTTGGGGCACTAAAAGGGTAGATTGGGGGAAGGTAGGGTAGGATAGGAATTTATTTATTTAGTTTTAGGTTTAGTTTGGGTAGGTTAGGGTATTAAGTAGAACATAATCGGTTTAGGATGTGTTTAATAGGGAGGGAAAATATAAGATAATTGGGGGAAATTTTTAGAAAAATTATTTGGGTTATGGATCAAAGGTTATTAATAAAAATAAGTAAGCTAAGATTTAAGGGTTAGTTTTGAATAAAAGGCTAAACACCCAAAAAAAATGGTTGTGAAATTTCTTGGTGTTACACATGTACACTTCCACTTTAGCTATTAATGTATTATTAGTTAATTAATAAACATTTATCACATAATAAAGGAATTACTTGATTTACTTAGGGCTATCATACTTCCACTTTTATTAGCATTGACTTATTATGAGGAAAGTTGCTTATCATACATTGCAAAAAGTACTAATTAGTACGAAATTCATACCGACGCTTGATAATATTTAAAGCACTTAGAAATTCATCATATATAAATACATTGGACATTCTATGATCACATGATGTAAAGGTAAGGCATAAGAGCATACAAAAAGTACAAGAAGGACCATTTCGCAAGGTAAAAGATTATAATGCCCTTACAACACCCTAATTCACAATTATACCATAAATTTTTCCATATATCTCACAAATTAACCAAATTTAGTACATCACCACAATATATATCAATATAAACAACATATCCAAAATAAGACTTAACTTCAATGTTTCTCACATAAAATACCAATATTACCCCTTTAGTTACTATTCTAAAATTCAGTAGGTTTCTTTTAATATCATACTTATGATATTTGTAATTGGTCTAAATACTTCAAAGATTGCACTTATCATATTTATAACCCAAAAAAAACTTATAAGACCTCAACTTTTAGAATTATCCCAAAAATATCATTTTGCCCCTATCTAAACACCTAAAATCTTGCAAAACAAATTATATCTTAACCCTTACATAACTAAACATTATCACATTATATAATACAATGAAAGTAAAAACCTTAGTGATTACAATGGTATGCTTAGATTTTACCAAAATCCACTAAATAGACCAAAATGCCTTCATAGCTGAAAATCATCTAAAGCCCACAAAATGTCCACATGTTTCTAAAACTCACAAAAGTCACACATAACTAGCCACACCTTGCTGACTTTCCAAAAATGCAACTAACCTTAATAACATGAAATTCCAAAATACCATAAAGAGTAGGACCTAAAGTCCATACACCCAAAACATCTTGAAATTTCAACCTCAACACAACCCACAATTAAAAGTAATTAATCTCATTTTAATATACTTAGCTACAAACTTAATAAAATAACTGATTATACCAAAACTCTTGAGATTTCATGGAAATTCATAGCAATGTATAATATATAGGAATTCACATAGCACATAAAACTCATAAAATCATGAGTTTACCGAGTAATGCATGAATATAAATTGAAAAGAATCTAAATATGAGTTCTACAACAAACATGCTAACATAAAAATTTATAAGAACAACACATAACACAAAAGGATCTAATCTTGATGATGTGTATCCCTACCAAAACTACTTCGGTCTCTTGGCAAGAAGTATTTGAACACCTCCTTCTACCATTTGATCACCTTAAAAAAACATAAAATTAGCTATCAAGAATGAAAAATGTTAGAATGCATAAAAATTCACAAGGAAATGAAGTAGAATTAAAAGAAGGTGAAAAAAAATTAGAATAAGGTATAAGGGTGGTGGAATTTGGCCTTCTATATCAATAGAAACACCCACCAATCCACCACACATACAAAAAAACATCTAAAGCAGCTAGTAGGAGGAAAATGAGGAATAGATTGTTGTTAGGGGGTTTGGAGCTACCAAAAAAAATACCAATGAAAAGAGGATGAAAAGGCTGCATAAATTTGTGTTAAGGCTACAAAAAATGGTTAAGGAGAGGAGGGTAGAAGGTGTAGTTTTTGTAGAAGAAAAATAACCAATGAAAGAGAGGGAATTTAGTAGGATTATTTGGAAAAGAATAAGCCAAAAATAAGAGTTACAAACATGGTTTTGGGCTTGTGAAGCTCAACATAAATTAGAGGGACAAAAAAGAGGTGCAACAATAGTTTTTGTTCATATGGAAATGAAAAAACATGAGGGAATTATTTCAGTTAGGTTTTTAGGGCTATATTGATGTGAGAATAGAGAGAAGATGGTGTTGGTTAGAAGCATGTTTAAATTTTGATAAAAGTTAAAAGTGTGCTAGGAAGTGAAACTACTAGGGTAGATTAGGGTATTTTTTTTTTATACAAAATTTTGGAAAAACAAAGTCAACTATGAGGAAAATAATATTGAGATCTATTTAAGTATTTTTGAGGATTAAAATAGATATTCAGGAATTTGGTTGCAATTAATTTAATGAATTAAATTGCAATAATGCCCAAAATAGGTATGTTTAGGGAAAAATAGCAAACATAATTAAAAAATTATGAAAATTTGTTTAAATGTTTGAAATACTTTAAAAAACCCAAATATATAAAAATATTGGATATTTTATTTGTTTTTAATCTCAATGAATAAAAATGAGTGAAAATGAAAAAATTGGATAATCCGCATAAATGTGTTTTTCTACAACTAGTGAAATAAATAACAGAGGGTATGAAAGGGATGGATTGATGTAAAACTTTTTTAGAAAAAAAAATAAAAAATGTAAAGATGATTAATGTCAAATTTATTTTCCAAAGCCCAAGTAGATAAAAACAAAAAAAAATGATTAAAATTATCTAACTACGTAAATGAATTATTTTTTTTTGGTAATTTAACATTTCAAAAGGAAAAAAATAAAATAAAAAAGGACATAAATAGTTTATAAACAACTTAAAAAAATTTAAATGAGTGGATGAGTTGAAAGTATGCGAAAACGACTAAATCAAATGATTTGTAGAGGGAAAAAAGAGTTTTCACAACGAATTAACAAACTATGGAAGGCTTAGATTGAATATGAATGACTTTAAAATCTATATTAAAAATTTTATAAATGGATTACAAGATTAATTATATATTAATTAATGTTAGAAAAAAATCAAGGTACTATAATCAAAGCCTTTGAAGAACTAAATTGATCTTTTATAAGGAAAACACTTGAATGGTTTAAGATTCCTTCAATAGACTAAGTCAACTTATATTATTTTGCATTCTTCATCATATTTACATGTCATTGTGAATGGTAACATCGCTAATTCATTTATTCCTAAAATAAAAATATGCCAAGGCGATCCGCCTTTACCATACATCTTCATTATGCGTATGGAAGCTCTATCCACTAACATTACACATAAAGTCAACAAAAGGCTTGAAATCCCTTATTGGTGGCAAGGTATAAGATGAGCTTCTCCCACCTTATATTGTGGATGACATTATTATTTTCTCTAAAGCAACAATAACAAATGCCACTACCATGAAAGTAGGTCTCAGTGAATTTTCTAAAGTTTGGTTTTGCCAAATGTCATTTAGCTTAAGAGAGAAAGGATTGATTCACTTCTAAATATACTAATAATAGAAGGCATGGGGAAGTACCTTGTATGCTCAACCTTTCACCTACAAGCATTTTTGATAAAATTCCATGACCTAATCAAAAAACTAAAAGGTAAACTAGCTCAATGGAAGGGTGACTCCCTATCCTTGGCAAGGTGACTTGTCCTGGATAACTCTACTTTGCAATATATATCAATGTTTCACATTTAGGTTGATGTTCTCCCCGAAAAAGTATAATACAAGGTATATAAAAAAATTCTATATACTTTTTACAGGAAAATGAATTTAAAATGAATTGTAAAAATGTTTTTCAAACTAAAGAACCAGCCAAATGGTACAACAAAAATAGTTAATTGGTATTGCCAGTTTTTATTAAACCAGTCAACTAGATCACTAAAACCAATCAAAGAGTTAAATCATTTATAATTCAAATATCTTCCTATCCTTCACCTAGATTATTAAAATTTGATTACAAATGATTTTTACAAAGTTTTAAACTCTTATTGCAAGCTAAGTTTTGGATTTAACCCCTACTAGACATTACTCCCACACTTTTCACTTTTTACATTTTTCCCCTTGCTTCCCTCTTCTTTATCATCCCTTCTTGTGGTTGTACCATTCTAGATTCAAATCCCACATTTGAGAGCTCCTTTTTTTAGCTAGCTAGATATCCCCCATGCCTTGGTTAATATCCTACACTCTAGCCCACACCCTTTTTTGCACTTTTCTTTTGCTCACTCAATTATGCTTTGTCATTGTGTTCCTGTACTCTGTTAGCTTGACCTAAACCTCCTCTTTCCTCTCATTTGTTCCCAACCAATCTCTTAGTATCCCCTTGAAGTTCCCTTGTTCTCCCTTTTGTAAGAAAACCCTCAAAGGGCTCCTTTGTTCTTTCTTCTGAGCTTCTTCTCTTCTACTCCCTCGTCTTCTCTATACTTTATTTTTTTTATTTCAATCTATAAACATACTTTTATAAATTTTTTCTCTATTTATTTTTTAGGTGAGCAAGAATCCAAGAGGTTTTAGTAGCTTAGAGGAGTGGTCTTCTTTACTTGAAGACTTGACATTAAGTAAACTTGGCTAGACATTATAGATGTAGATTGATGTATTATTTGCTAAGTGTTTTTTTATTTTCCATCATGATTCCATAATTATACTTTGTTAAAAAGAATTTTTTAAGTGGTTAGAAGCATGAATTTGGCCTTAGGAGTTAAATATAGCATAATTAATGTGCAATTTGGTGATTTTAGTGTTGATTTATGAGGTATAAGTGTTATGGTTGATTTATGGAAAGTTTTGTGGTATGGGTGTATTCGGACTAAGTTTTAAAGTATGAAAATTTTGGAATTGTGTTTTTTTCCAGTATAACCTACCAACTAGGGTTGTAAATGAGACAAATTTCTTGCGAGTTAGCTTGCGCTCAACTCACTTGTTTAGTTAAATGAATTAAATGTGAGCCTTAATTTTAGGTTTTTTTTTATTAAATGAGTTGAGCTCGAACATGTAAAAATTTGAGCTTAGCTCATTTATAATACTAAGCTCACGAGATCAGCGTGTTTAAATACTAGGCCTGCAAGCTTATTTTAACTCATTCGCCTAATTAAATGAGTCAAGCTTAAACCTTAGTTTTAGGCTCATTTATTAAATGAGTTGAACTCTAGCCTTGGGGGCTCACTTTGACTCATTTATAGCTATCCTACCAACTAATTAGGGGTAAAACTAGTCAATTATTTTTAACCTACCATTCAGCTAGCTTGCTAGAATTTGGACTCTTAGTTTAGTGTGGTACTAGTCAACTGGTTGTCCCATACCAGTTAATTGGTTTGTCCGTTGTTCTTCATTTACTCTCAGCTAGGGGTATGTACTAGTCCGAAATTGGACTAGAATGAAATTTTTCAAAGTTAAGACCAGAGACTGGACAGGAACTATCCGTCCAAGACATATTAGTATTGAAATTAATAAATTATATATTGTTATATTAAAAATATTTATTTATTTAGGTAAAATATTAATAAAATTCTAGGTCGGACTGGAACCGATTAAGGACCTAAATTATTTTACTTCGAGATAAAAAATTAGACCAGAAACCATAATATTGGTCCGATCTTAGATTGGAAGTCGAAAGAACTGATTAGTCTGGTCCAAAATTTCAGTCTATATTAATTTTTGAACACCCTTACTCTCAACCCGTTTCTTAAACTAGTCAAATGGTTTATGGGACCAGTCAACTAGTTTGCATGGGACTTTTGGTTAGCTTTTCAAGGGTTGACTTTTATGATTAATTTCGTATTTTTCCTTACATTTTATTAAATAATAATTAAAATGGGAATACATGGTTTAAGTGTGATGTATGGTATAGGATTAAGTGTTGGCCTTGAATGATATATTCTTGTTTAAAGTGGAAGATGGGGGAAGTCTACATTAGCTTCCTTTTATGGATTGACTGATGCTTTTAGTCTACCTTATTATTTGATTTGTTTAGGTTATTTATATTAGGTTAGTTGATGTGTTTAGTTCACATTATTTGAGTTGTGATGGCTATCTATATTGGATCAATTGATAGTTTTAATCCACCTTATTTGAGTTATTTTGGTTACCTATATTGGATTAACTTATGATTTTAGTCCACCTTTATTTAAGTTGTATTGACTGTATATGTTGGGTTTTCTGGTAGTTCTAGTCCACTTTATTTGAGTTGTGCTAGCTAATAGTTTTAGTCCACCTTATAATTTAAGTTGTGTTGACTATCTATATTGGGCTAGTTGGTGATAGACAATCCACTTATGTGAATTGTCTGTGATATGCTAACTATCTTTATTAGGTTAGTTAGTAGTAGGCAGTCCACTTATTTGAGTGTAAAAGTGTTATGGGAATGGTATATGTTGTATGGTGAGTATGGTAGCATTTTTGGATGTATAACATGATTTACCGATTTTATACTATGGCCTATGTGTTGCATGCTATCTCTATAAGGGAGGTCTTATTTACTCAGTACATCGATATATTAATATTGTATTTGTAGGTAACAAATGAGGATGACTTTGATTTATATGATGAGGTGATTGGGCAATAGTGATATATTGTACATGGGTAGTCATAGAATATAAGTTATCCAGTAGTGCCTTTAAAATCTTTTATATTCGGGATATTTTGGACTCTTATGTCCCTTACCCCTTTTTGTTGCATTGTGGGAGTTTATCTCCACTAATATTTATCTTGATATATATGTATTTATATTACTACCTTATCCTTGGCATGAGGATTGTATGGTGACTGGACTTGTGCTGAGAGAGGTAGTAACACTCATGTTTTGGTTTTCATTTCCACAAATCTATTATAAACAAAAATGTCTGGCTTGAAAATTTAGGATGTTACAAAAAGTGACATATGATATTGACATAATCACTAGATTCTTTCACTAGGGTAAGACATAGGATAAAAGGCTTATTCACCACATGGTTTGGTCTACCATTACCTTATGTAAAGCAAACAACAACTTAGGACTAAGGGCAGTTGAACTAAATAACAATTTTCATATCGTTGGTATTTCCTAGAAAATCTATACTGACAAAGAAGCATTATGGAATAAAGCTTTCACTACCAAATATATTGATAATGGGAGTAAAGGCTTGAAAAATCACTCATCAACAACATGGAAAGGGATTTGATTCATCTCACATGGACTTAAAAGAGGTGTTAAATGGTCATTAGCTAATGGGAGAAGCTACACTTTTGGGTTGACACTTGGTGTGGCTCCAACCCAAACAAAGAACATATTTATGGCCCACTCCAAAGTAGTGAAGAAAATCTCTTAGTTGCTAAGATTTGGATTGAAGGAAGATGGCATCTTGAAAAAATATTTATTTCTTTTCTCTCAATAAATTATTTCAAACATAAAAGGCAGTTCTCATGCCATGGGAGGATCAGAATTGCGAGGACACACTAATCTAGAAGTATACTGATACGAGACAATTTAATGCAAGAACAACTTAAAGGAATATTTTATGCAACCAGAAAGATGGATAACCCGATGAGTGGGACTAGATCTTGAAGACTCATGGGCCTCCACATATCCATCTTATGATATGGCTCTTTTAGCATAACAATTTATCATCCAAGGGCTTACTTGTAGACAAATTGATCATTGATGACAACTTATGTTCAATTCATATTCTAGAATCAATAACTACAAACATAGATTCATCGAGTGCCTATCATCACACAAAGTATGGTAATATTAAAAACAAATGACATCAAAAATTTCAAACAACATGATAATTTCATTATCTTGGGCAAAACAAACAACATCGATGATGCAATGCAAATTTAGAAAATCTCTTGGAGATGTACTTTCATCTTAAGATTAGTAATGTAGGAATAATCTCTTCTTCAATTTTAAGAATATCCATAATATCTTCACAATCCTTTCTAAGTAGGCATTTGAATAAGGATTACTCTACCAATAGCAACAAGACATCCTCACTATCTCAAAAATTATGGATCAGATGGAAATCCCATGAACAGGATGGGTCAAACTCAACACTGACGAGTTAGTATAAAAATAAAAAATAAAAAGGCGACAAGCCTATGAAGGAGATGTTATATGAAATAATCATGGCCATTGGATAGCCGGATTCACAAAAAAATATCATTTCAACAAACCACCTTTTGGCTAAGTTGTCAGCGGCGCCTTAGAGATGGATTCAATACGGCCAACACATTAGGAATTATAAAACTAATTGTAGAATGTAATGTTTTATCTCTCATTTCTCTAGTGGAAAAGTGTTATCCCTATCATCGTTGTGATGAAATTATTTTTGATTGCAGAGAATTTTAGAAAGGCATTTCTACCGAGAACCAAATAGGACAGCGGACACATTAGCCAATTTTGGGTGACTTGCTACGTATTTTTAGATATACACCCACCTTTGTTGCTAATATTTTGTCTAGTGCCTATAAGGGGCTTTGTACCTCAGAAATGTAAACATCCCTGTAAACCTTAAAAACTCTGTAATTGCTTTTAATCAATTTACTTTTTCCGCATCATTAAAAAAAAATTCATACATAAAACAATCAGCCGCGAAGAAAAAACCTCAGAATAAATTTTAGGAGATAAAACATATGAGTAATTCTGAAACTGATGGGAATAAAAACACAAAATGTTGACAAATAAAAGCATTTCCAACCGCCACTATCCTAAATGCAGGAAATATAGTATCACAAAAAACACTGGACCATATGGCAAGCCAGCGATTCACTAAGTTGATAGGTTTTGTGACTTGTTGAGGATCACACCCTCATATTTCATCTGGAACCACTTCATGGCATCATCCTTAGTAACCCTGTGCTGGATTCCAACACGAGATTTGCACCTCCGACGGCGACCCACACGGTAGCCTGGGCGCTCAAGAACAACATAGAAGTCCATACCATAAATTCCAGTAGAAGGATCGTACCTGAGACGAAGAGAAGTGAGACGTTAAAATAAAAAATCATTTTCAAAATAGCATCCCAGCAAAGGACAACACAAGATATCATGAAATAGAAGGCAGATATATCTTCACACATCAAGTCTAATTGACACAAGGCAAAAGTGACAGCACCCGTTTGGATGGTGAGATTTTTTAGGGTAGCTCATTTAATAGGAATGACTTTTTGTACTACATACAAGAGGGCCGGGGGGATGGGGGGACTTGGTTAGGAACATAATAAAGGAAGCACACATTAGACTTGGTTTAGAGTCCAAACAAAGTCTGTACAGTAGAGAGTCGCAAAAGTTGGACAGACTTGTATAGATGATGTGATATACTTAATGCTCATGTTAATAATAATAAAATTATTATAACCAAAATGACCCAAAAAAACCCAACAACACAGTTACAAGTACTCCCGATCTTGGCATTTGATACAACAGCATCAATCAGTAGCATTTTTATGTCACCAACTTCGTTGAGCGCCAATTAGCATGCCACAAAATTTCATAATCAAAACAAGTGTTTATAGGCACACAATATAACTCTGGATAAAAACAGGCATAAAGTACATTGAAAGTATTGATAACAATGTTGAAATAGCCAGATGTATTAATTTATGAAAGTTCTTAATCATTTAGTTAGACATCAAATTATAGAGATGTTAAAATACTCTCTATATCAAAATCCTTGAAAAGAAGATATGCATTACTCCCAACCTGGGTTTACAGACAGAAGAGGAGGGTTTACGGAAATAGAGGAGAGACATAGCAGAACTAAGGATAAAACCTCAAAGTTAAGTGAGGAAGTATATGCACTGCAATACTGGAAATCGATTTGATCAAAACAACATAGAAGTCCAAAACATTCTTATAGAAAGAAGCAATTACCAAACTGATAATTTGTACACTCAAACTAATTCTATAAGAAATTAGAATCAAACAAGCCATCAAAATTGGCTGGAAATTAAAATAACTCTTTAATGAAAGGGTATAAAGTAAAAGCAAAGAATTAAATCAATTGGACAATAGATTCATGCTTCGGCAACAAAACTCACAAATATTCTAATGAACTTGAAGAAAAAAGTAGCACAAGGAGATTAAAGGGAACCAGATAATTTAGGCCAACACAATGTCACAAAAACCTAAATCCAGATAAACAAAAGTGATACAATAGGAACTCACTTGATTCCAAGATCAATGTGTTCTTGAATACCAAAGCCAAAACAACCAGTGTCGCTGAAGTTTCTCCTCAGAAGTTCATATTCCTTGACCTTCAATCCACTTTCAAGAAGCTGCATTGCCTTCTCACCTCTTACAGTGACGTAGCAAGCAATCTTCTCATTACGTCTGATACCGAAAGATCGGACAGTGTATCTCGCTGTAAATAACAGCTAACCCAATTAGCAACCACGTCACGAAAATAAAAACCTTTTTAAACCATGGACCAAAGGCCCCTAAGAATGTCATTCACTAATAAGCAGCACAATACACATTTTCTTCGCCAGAACAGCCAATAACGACCCTTTACTTTAGGTACCAGTTCCAACACCATAATGAACCAAAAACTCATTGAAGCAATGAAAGCTTTTAGATTACAACGTGTGACGTTCAGACACAGGCAAATACCAATAACATGAAAATGAAATGACGATCACGTGAAGATATTATATTAGGGACACTGAAGCATTTGGCCTATATCCTCAATGCTTCAATTAAACTATCAAAAAGAAAAACAGAAAGGAAACTTAGGCTTCATACCTTTGGAGAAAACGGGAGATTGTCCACTGAGCTGCTCCAGCACCTTTAACAGGAAAAATGCAAATCAGAATTACCAAATGAACCAGACATACACAGATTTCAAAACAAAATCCGAAACTAAAATCATCAAATAATAACCTTAGCAGCCCTGGTGAGACGATCGCCGCTTTCACCAACAGAGATGTTGAGGACCAACTTCTGGACCTTGATCTCTCTCATTGGGTTTGCTAGTTTCCTCTCCGATGCCTGCCATTTCCAACAAACATATTATAACTTCAGCAGCATACAGTAGCCAATATATACATCAAATATCAGGAGGAGAGAACAGATACCATACCATTTCTGAATCAGTTTTCGCAGCGGCCGATGAGGCGTATGGAGAAGAAGAGAGAAGAAACCACTTAAAAACCCTACAGCGCGGGTGAAGAACAGCTTCATTAGGGTTTTTAATGATTTTTGCAAACTATGGGCCACGTGCCCAGTTAAATGAATTTGTTGGCACATTTATTGGGCTAGATTGGGCCCAATATCCTTCCAATTAGGCCCAGACCAAGAACATTTTGTTGACTGCGGTGTGCTCCTTCGTTCTGATCTCTGCCACTCGGCGTCTAAATTTCAAAACCCAACACCCCGCACGGCTCGACTCCATCATCAAGTCGTTGGAGGCTTTGTGCTGTGAGTTGAAGGATCAATGCAGGTAACCTCCTTACATCGTTTCGCACTTGTTATCATCCTTGTATCGGGGTCCTTTGTCGTGCGGTTTATTCGATGGGAATTCCCTGTTATATAGCTAAAAGTTGACAAATCCGGAGTTTCTTCAGCTCCAAATGTTACTTCGAAGATGCAGAAAACAAAAATCGTCTTTAAATTGTCGAAATTTCTCTCCTTAGTTCTATAATCGTATCCTCATATTTTGTTGGATGGATTTGGCTTAGTTGCTTATGGTTTTGCTTATTTTTCTTCGCGTTTATGAGATTGATTTCATTATAATAGTGAAATTCAGTGCTCTCGATTTGCGACTTTGTAAAAAACTTCAATAATGTTAAGACAGTTCGCTCTTTGCTAGAAATGAGATTTGCCAATATGGTTCGTTGTGTTACAACGGGTAATTCTGTGTTATCTGAGTGGGGTTAATTTGGCATCATTGTCTGTGCGCAACGTGTTTGTTAAAATGCTCGGTCGTTATTGTCTAGTTTGCAATAAGCCCTCCTCCTCTACAACTGAAGGAACACACAGTTGGATCGGTGAACTTATCTGATTTTTTAATGCGCTACAAAGATACTTCTTTTTTGTTGATAGTTCCTGCTAATTTGTGCGTACACTTAGATGTCCTGCTCAAGCCTGCAGTATCAGAATTCAGAAGGTGGGTCCTTAATTTTTCTGGGATAGATCGATTCTATCAATGTGTGACAAAGCTTGATTCTTGTGGCCATGTTGTCGCCATTCTGTTAATTTGACATAATTTTCTTGCCACTATAAAGCTTATTATATCATGTTTATGGTTTAAGAAGCACACCATTGGAGTTTTCAAGTGTCCCCTTCAGGATATCATGTTCAGGACTGTTAGTCCCACTGTACTCTACGAGCTTCTTGACTTTGTAGTAAGTTTATGTTTTGTTAGTTTGTGCTTCACTTTTGTCTTACTTGCAGTGTTTCTGCCCCTGGTATATTGTTATTTCTGTCCTAAGGACTTAAAGGTGTTTTTCTCCCTTTGTGACTTCCTTGATTGTAGTTTTGCTTATTTTTCCTCCTTTGCTATTTCTTTTTATCTCTAAGGGAAGTGAGCTCTGTCTGAGAGACGGTTGAATGGGGACTTTTTCGTGCTATCTTCAATTCCAAGACTTGGTGAAGTAAACAACTGTAGTTAGCATCAATGCTTTAAATTGTTGTGCAGGTTTGCTCCTTCAATTCTGTCCGTGTGGAATGGGCAGTAAGCTATCAACTAAACTATTGAACATGTGTATATCTTGCTATTGTAAAGCGCAGAAACTGGAGAAAGCAGAAGCAGTTCTAATTGATGGTATCAGATTAGGGGTGCTTCCGGATGTTGTAACTTACAACACACTTGTTGCTGCATATTGTCGGTTTGTTGGCATTGGTGCTGGTTACTCTATTCTTTATCGAATGCAAGAAGCAGGGATTAGCCCTGATGTAGTTACCTACAATTCTTTGTTGGCTGGCGCCACCATGAATTGCCAATTGTGTCATTCACTTGATCTATTCGATGAAATGCTGCAAAAGGGAATTTCTCCCAATGTCTGGAGCTACAATACATTGATGCATTGTTTCTTCAAAGTGGGAAAACCTGATGAAGCTTATACTGTTTTTCGAGATATTATTCTTAAGAATATCACTCCTTGTCACACCACATTCAATATTATGATGAATGGCCTTTGTAAGAATGGTTATGCTGATAACGCCCTCATGTTATTTAAGAATTTGCAGCGGCATGGGTGCAGATTCCATTTAGTAACATATAATATACTTATTAATGGGCTGTGCAAAGCAGATCGGCTGAGGGCAGCAAAGAGGATCCTTAGAGAGCTTGGTGAGACAGGAAACATACCAAATGCCATCACCTACACCACGGTGATGAAATGTTGCTTTAGGTCTCAGAAATTTGAGCAAGGTTTTGAGATATTTACAGAAATGAGGAGTAAAGGCTATACATTTGATGCTTTTGCTTATTGCACAGTTTCTGGAGCTTTAGTTAAGATTGGTAGGTTAAAAGAGGCAAATGAGTGCATGGAAGAAATGTTAGGGAATGGGATAGAACCTGATATAGTGTATTACAACACCCTAATGAATATTTACTGTAAGGAAGGAAACCTAGAAGCAGCCTATAACTTGTTGGATGAGATAGAGAAAGGAGGCCTGGAATGTGATGATTACACTCATACTATTCTGGTTGATGGATTATGCAAGGCTGGGTATATAGGGGCTGCCCAGAAACACTTGCACCTTATGAATACATTGGCCAGTGGAACAAATTTGGTAGCACTGAACAGTTTAATTGATGCGATGAGTAAATCGGGCGATTTTGATCACGCATTGAATATGTTCAAGTCAATGGAACTGAAAGATTCTTTTACTTACTCGTGCTTAGTGCATAATCTGTGCAAGGCAGGGAGATATAAGCCTGCATCCAAGCTTTTGCTATCTTGTGTGAGAAGTGGGATGAGGACACTGAAATCTGCTGAAAAGGCAGTCATTCAAGGTCTTCAAGACAATGGATTTCGTGGAGATGCATTGAGGCTCCAGACGAAAATTCAGAAAGCTAAGATTTTACATCTTTGAGTTGAATGAAGTTTCATTTTTTGAATGGAAGAAAGCTTTGTGTAGCAACCAGGGAACTTTCTGGTTTTAATTCCAACTAAAATATTATGGACTTGGAAGTTATATTGACCACAAAAGCATAACAGATGCTTGTACCCATGCAGCAATGACTTCTACTTATGTGGGTAACTCTTTTACATATATGGAACCTTGGGAGACACACGGTCAGTTTGCTCTCTGTCACTGCTTCATCGTAAAATATACTGCAGTCTGGCAGGTAAATCTCTGTCTATCTCGTACTATTACCCAATAATATCATATGCTCAATCACTCCACAATATTCACAGCAAACATGGGAATGTGTTCCATTGTATCTTAGTCTTGTGTGCAAGGTGTGGTGTTATTGAATGTCTGCCATATTGTATGCAGTGCTGAATTTGATTCATTGATTAATCAAATTAGGTACTGGTGCTGGAACTGGACATGAGTACAACCAAGGATGGGTTGCTAATTCCAACCTCCTTTCAATCGTCAAATAAGTTAATTTATGAGTGAAGCTTCTAGTTTGACTTGTAAAAAGAGGTGAAGCAGTGAATGGCGAAGGATTTATAACTAGGATGTTGCTCCAGCAACTTTCTGTTTATCAGTAAGGTTGTTCGTCAGTTTCCATGTTGACCTTTCCCATGAATCTCTTTTGGTAGGGATGAAACTATGATCTACATTTGTTTGCATTTCACAGTGAAAGGTGGAAGACGTTCATGCTCAAGGACAGTTGGAACAAATTTCCAGAGGCACCTGATTACAGTGAAACAGTCTGCTACTAACTGTCTATAAGTTATTGCTCATACTCCAACAGAAGCTGATGCTACTGATGTACTTTTATATATCAGCAGCAGACAGCATGTAGGCGTACAAAATCAGGTACATCTTCTGTTCTAATACCAAGTGATGAAATCACCTCTGTGCTGGCTTTGTGGTTCATCCGGCATTATGTCCATCATTGGTATAAGCTTATGACTACCATATTCGTGTATGATGCAAATAAATGTCCATCATTGGTATAAGCTTATGACTACCATATTCGTGTATGCTGCAAATAATTTATTCTAGACTTGCGATGTAGAATGACGATTTGATGGCGGGTAGATAAACCTTACAATAAAACTATAAATTGATGTTGTTGTATGTCAATAGTTTTGTATCCAATAATATACACTGTAACATTGCAATAACTGACAGTTGGGTTACAGCAAAGTGCAATACAGAATGGCAGATGCCAGAATATAGCCTGGAATTTGTAAACTATATACCAGGGATCAGTGAAGCACGGGGACGCTGAAGTGCGCCCGTTTCGCATCCCCGAGACATTTCTGGGGACGAAATGTAAGACGGGACGCTGCTTTAAAATTTTTTTTAAAAAAAAAAAACAACGTCGTTTTGGAGGATTTCTGTCGACTGAAACTATCCTCCCATCCCCTCGCCCACGATGCCCAGTTGCCCTGCCCTCCCCCTTCACCCTTCCAATCAACCATTTGTCTTCAACTTGCCGGTTGCTACTTAGCTTCGATCCAAACGAATTGCAGCAGCAGCAACGTTCTTCCTCCCCGCCAAGCAACGTCCAACGGCGACCCTTTGATGTTCTTTTATTTTTGTCGGTGACTCTGAATTTTCCAATTCATCTTGAAGGGCAGAGTTGAGGTTCACTCGTTCCATTGCTCCGCTGCTCCACCGCTCCACCATCGCTGCTACGCCGCAGCTGCGCCACTCTTCCACCCCGCAGCTACTCCACTCTGCAACACTGCAACTTCGCTGCTCCCACAGCCACGGCAAGGCTCTCTCTTCCACTCCATTTGTTGGTTGTTTTGGGCAGCTACTCCATTGTTGCTAGTTGTGTCTTCTTATTATTGTTGATTTGTTGTTGCAGGATTTTATTATTGTTGCAGCCTTGCAGGTTGTTGTTGTGGTTGGTTGTTATTTTTGTTGATTTTCGGTTGTTGGTTGTTGTGAATTGTCATTGTTGATTCGGGTTGGTGATGTTGTGTTGTGATTGTTAATTTTGGTAGTTATTGTTGTTGCAAGTTGTTATTTCTGTTGATTTTTGGTTGTTGGTTGATGTAAATTGTCATTGCTAATTCGGGTTGGTGGTGTTGTGTTGTGATTATTAATTTCAGTTGTTGTTAGTGTTGTGATTACCGATTTCGATTGTTTTTATTGTGTTGTGATAGTTGATTATAATTTCGGTTTGTGTTGTTGTTGTGTTGTGAATGCTGATTATAATTTTGGTTTGTGTTGTTGTTGTTGTGTTGTGAATGTTGATTTCGGTTTGTGTTGTTATTATTGTTGTGTTATGATTGTTAATTTCGGTTTGTGTTGTTGTGATTGAAATAGAGTCACTGATCATTTGTTATATGTTACTTGCAGTGATTTCTGTTATTGGTGTTGTATTGCGTTGTGGGCCTGTGGCGTTGTGGCGTCGTGGCGTCGTGATTGTATCATAACTTCTAGTGATAGTAATAGTAATATGAGTTCCACGTGTGCTAGTGTATCTTCTACAGACGTAAATGATAATTCTCTTTGGAATTATGTTACTAAATGTGAGAAAACTAATGGAGGAGGAACTATTTTGTGGACATGTAATTTTTGTAATCAAACAAAGTAAGGAAGTTATACAAGGGTGAGAGTTCATTTGTTGAATATTCCTAGTAAAGGTATTATTACTTGTAAGAAAGTGAGGGCAGAGGATAAGCTTGAAATGGTAAATTTAGAAAATGAAGTTTTGAAAAGAGTTGAAGAGATATTACCAAAAAATGTACCTTTACCTAATTCAAGCATGTCTAGTTCGAGAATGGATATGTCTTTATTGAAGAAGAGACGAGTGAGTGATATAAATCTTATAGAGAAAGCTTTTAACAATCAATTGTGTTCTCAATTAGATGCAATGATTGCTAGAATGTTTTACACCGGCGGTATTCCATTTAATTTAGCAGGAAATCCTATTTTTATGAAAGCTTTTGCTTTTGTTGCTAGCCATAATTTACTTGGTTATGGTCCACCAGCTTATAATCGATTGAGAACAAAGTTACTTCAACAAGAAAAATCGAACATAGAGAGATTATTGGAACCGACCAAGAAGACATGGAGGGAAAAGGGTGTTACAATTGTTTCTGATAATTGGAGTGACACACAAAGACCATTAATAAATTTTATTGTAATTTGTGATGTGGGTCCTATGTTTTTAGAGGCAATTAATGTTTCGGGTGAGATCAAAAACAAACAATTCATTTCTAAACTGTTGAAAGAAGTTATTGATGAGGTGGGTTATTAGAATATTGTACAAGTTATCACTGATAATACCTCAAATTGTAAAGCGGTCGGTGAGATCATTGAAGAAATTTATCCTTATATTCATTGGATTCCGTGTGTTGTTCATATCCTTAATCTTGCTTTGAAAAATATCTGTGCTGCAAGAAATGTGAACAATAATGTTGAGAGATATGAAGAGTGTTATTGGATAATTGAGATTCATGGAGATGCTATTCAAATCAAGAATTTTATAATGATGCATTCCATGAGATTAGCCATGTTCAATACGTTTACTTCTCTAAAGTAACTTACAGTTGCTGATACTCGTTTTACTCAAATTGTTGTTACATTGAAGAGAATAAAGCTTATAAAATATAGTCTTCAAGCTATGGTGATTAGTGAAGAGTGGTTTTCTTATAAAGCTGATAATATTGGAAAAGCAAGGTTTGTGAAGGAAAAATTGCTTGACGATTTATGGTGGGAGAAGGTTGATTATATTCTTAAGTTTACACGGCCTATTTACCATATGATTAGAGAGTGATGCTGATAAACCAACCATTTACCTTATCTATAAAATGTGGGACACAATGATTGATGAAGTGAGAAATGTCATTTATAAGCATGAATATAAAGAGGTTGTAGAAGTGTATTCTTTCTTTCAAGTGGTATATACTATATTCATAGCCCGTTAGACCAAAAGTAGTACACTCTTTCATTGTTTGACATACTCATTGAACCCAAGGTAACCTTATTTTGTTTTTACTAAAGTGTTATCTTTTTATTTCTTTAATTTAACAACTAATAATAGTATATATAATCTTGTTGATTTCTTCCTTTGAATGAAGGTATTATAATGATATTTGGTTTGATGCTAAGTCGCGTAGAGTTGCTCCTTCTAGAGATGAAGAGGTTTGCATCGAAAGGAACAAGTGTTTTAAAAGGCTTTTCCCTAATCATGAAGCTCGCTCCAAAGTTAATATGGAGTTTGCGAATCTTGCACTTAAACATGGTCCGTTCGAAGAATTTGATTCTCTTTATGATAGAGACATTCTTGATCCAAAGGCTTGGTGGGGAGTTCATGGCTTAAGTGCACCATTGCTTCAAGATATTGCCCTTAAATTGATTGGTCAAGTATCTTTTTCTTAATGCAGTGAACGAAATTGGAGTACATATGGTTTCATTCATTCTATGAAAAGGAATAGATTGATTCCTAAGCGTGCCGAAGACTTGGTGTATGTTCATAACAATTATTGTCTCCTAGCAAGGAGACTTCCAGAATATAAGGAGCAAAAATCAATGATGTGGGATATCTATGGTAATATTTTCTCATTGTTTACTAATTATGTATTACATTATAAGCTGTGATAACTATTAAATAACAAAATTAATTTCCTTTTTTTTCCTTCTTTTGTATAGGCGGTGGATTACTTACTTGATATTGGATTACTTCTTTTGTACAGGCGGTGGACATCAGTGATGACTTTGGTTGTTTTGAAGATAGTGGATTACTTGATATTGCTTCTTTTTCTTTTGATGAACCCGAGTTAAAGACGGTGGTTCTTTCCGAAATAAGGATTTAAGATGAAGAAGTAGAATTAATTGATGTCATTAACGAAAATGAACATTTAATTAATTCGTTTAAGTGTATGATTTTAAGTAATTTAGTATGAATTTGAGAATTAAATTCTGATTATGTAAACTTTTAATTTAATATATGTTTTTATTTTAATATTTATATATACATTGACATTTCCTTCCGTCTCTATTTCCTAATTTTTTAAATTACAGTGTTTTCCCATTTCTTCCTGTCCCCGTGTATCACTGCTAGGGATTTAATACCTGTCTACAACCAAGGCTCCTCTCTTTTCACCTTGTTGTGATGACATTTTTATTGACAGGAAAGTTGGGCTCGAACTGGCACTCCCTCATGGAGACTTCCTATAGATGTCCCAGGATTTGGTGGGATGAGCAACAAATATTTCTACAAGTCACTAGGGTCGGTCAACCACAAGCCTATAGCTTAAGTAGTACCATCGCCTGTCTTGCATAAAGAATTAGGGGTTCTGAACCCGTTGTTAACACAAAGCTTTCGGTCCTTGCCTTAAAATAAAAAACACTATGAGTCTGGTGGCTCTACGCCATGGTTTGAGGGATAGGTGCGACTTTCATGGCATTTTTTGCTTGAATGTCGAAGTTCTGTGTTGGATAGCAGCCTATACTCATGTTCGGACGGTCCTTTCTTCGGGCTTAACTGCCAGTTTTGAGAGTGTGATTTCATTCATCTCTCCCTTTGGGCCTAAGCTAATAAGCTTCGTGATGGAAGGTATGAGAAAGTGGATCAAATTTGGCAGGATGAACTCATGTATACAAAACGATAAAACAGTCATAGCGCACCCTAGGGACATTTAGTCTACGAGCAAAAGCTCCAACGTGCCAAGTTTGTCCAAGGAGCGAAGTAGTAAGAGGATGTAGGTGAGCTTTATGTGCGAATATCGTCAAGTTTTTCAAAGTGCGCAAATTTACGTTTGGTGATAATTACCACTAGAAGCTTCTGTCTTGATATTTATGGAAACCGTGCAAATGCGCCATCAGTAAAATTCTGATTGAAGCACAAATTCAAGCCTTCATAGCATTTTGGTTGCAACTTGCAACAGATGATCACATCCACCTCCAAATCCAATATGAAACTAATCTTTCTTACTAGGTACAGCAACGAAATTGCAAGACAGGCAAAACATGGGTGGATGGATACACAACCAAACCCCCTGCTCTTGAAACAAGAAACCCGATGTCAGACTTGCTGACTCCTTCAATAGCTATAGTATATCTAAGTTGCCACTAAATCTCATTAAAATAGAGATTTTCAACGTAACTAGTTACATTTTCCCGTGCAATGCACAGGTAGTGTATTAATTATTTATATATTATTATATAAGAGATGAATAATTTAACAATTTAATTAATATGCAGGAGATGAATAGTTGGTTGTATATGTTCAAGTAATTAATTAATAAAATACTTGATTAATATGTATTGTTGCAGCAGATGAATAGTTATATACATTTGTTGCATGTAGGATATGAATAGTTGTACTGTATTAATGACAGAAGATGAATAATTATATGAATTTGCTGTTCGCATGAGATGAATAGTTGCATTCATATGTTCATTAGTTTGACAATTCAATTAATATGTAGGAGATGAATAGTTGGCTGCATATGTTCAAGTAATTAATTAAGAAAATAATTGATTAATATATGTTGTTCGACATATGTGCAGCAGATAAATAGTTACATTCATATATTCAATAGTTTTACAACTCAATTAATACGTAGGAGATGAATAGTTGGCTACATATTTTTAGATAATTAATTAAGAATATTATTGATTAATATGTGTTGTTCGATATATATACAATAGATGAATATCTCAATTAATACGTGGGAGATGGATATTATTTCGTTGTTATGCAGCGTAGGAGATAAATAGTTTGACAAATAAATTAATACGCAGGAGTATTTCATCATTTATTTTACCTTATTAATTAGTAATAATATATGGCAGTGATAATACATGATTAGTAGTAATAGGTATAGTTTAGGCGGAAATTTTTATTTGTATATTGTCTGCCAAACAACTCTGTTTTTATATAATAACCAATGTTATCGTTATGTTATTAGTTTTTTTAATATTAATTATATTATTAATCATGATAATATTCATAATAGTAATAATCAATTATATTAATATTCATTATTATCATAATAATAATTATCATTATTATATTATAAATTATGATAATAGTAATTATCAAAATTATATAAATAGTTATATTACTATTAATTATATTAATAGTCATAATTATTATAGTTATATTAATAATAATAGTCATATTATTAATAATAAATAGTAAAATTATTATTATTATTATTATTATTATTATTATTATCATCATCATCATCATCATCATCATCATATTTGATTGATGCTGATCTAGCCTTAAAAAAAGAAAAAAAAATAATACTTCATTAAAATTCATTATATATATTTGCTAGTTGCATTGTATTAATGACAATAAATCCATATGTGTTGGTCGATTGGTTTATGCACTTTATTTGGTATATTAATTATTTATCAATTATTTATATATTAATATGTAGGATATGAATAGTTTGACAATTCAATTAATACACAGAAAATTAATAGTTGACTACATATGTTCAAGTAATTAATTAAAAAAATATTTGATTAGAAAATATTTGATTAATACTTTATTAAAATTAGTTGTTCGACATATGTATAACAAATAAATAGTTATATGCATTTGCTACACATAAATAATAAATAATCGCATTGTATTAACAGATATATGCATGTGAAGCAAATGAATATTCACTTTGGTGTATTAATTATTTATATATTAATATACAAGAGGTGAATAGTCCAACAATTCAATTAATACACAGGAAATGAATAATTTTCTGTATATGTTCGGACAATTAATTAAGAAAATATTTGATTAAAAAATTTATAGTTAATACTTTATTAAAATTAATTGTTTGACATGTGCAGCAAATGAATAGTTATATACATTTAATACACATAAGAGATAAATAGTCACATTATATTTATAAATAGTTATATTAATTATTTCATCTTATTAATTAACAATAACAATAATTAACAATAATATATGGCATCAATAATTTATTATTAGTAATAATAGATATAGTTTAGACGAAAAATTTTATCTGCGTATTATCTACTAGACAACTCCATTTTTATATATATATATATATAGATATAGATACAAGCCAACCTTCAAACCCCAACAGCCCCGGCCATTCTCTATATAGCACAGCACCTATGATTTTGCATCTCTTTATATTTACACTTTCCTACTCTAGAAACTTAAACATGCAAATAATATACAAAAACGAGAGGGGTAAAAAAGGTAAACAAAGCGTCCAATTTCTAGCTGCAACCAAAAGGTTATTACGTATATACATCTTTGCAGGGAGGGCAAAACCGTTTGTGGGGTGGAGCTGCTGGCAAGCAGGCAGCGGTTCCCAGGTTTTCTCATCCATATCTCAGTTCTGCTCATCACGTCCATCCAGGATGCGCATGCCCATTTCTCGTCGCACATGCTCTGGAATCAGCCGGCGGAGTAGCTCAGGTGAGGCATTAACTAACTGCCATATAACAAACACTTAGATTAGTTAAGTTTCAACAATCCCATGAGGAGACATGGCGGTGCACAATATTATAAATCTTAATGCAAAAGGCAGGTAACTGTTTACTAGGAAGACAACTCTATAATCTCTATAAACAAGTGAAATGGTAGATCTTAGCAATGAGGCAGAAGGGGAAGGTAAATACAGTAACAGACACACCAACAAGTTCCTTTGGTCAAATTATGCATCCAATGAAGTAGAATGGGAACAAAATTAGCATGCTATCTCTTTGATTACATCATTTTGAACTTCCCTAGGAGAACATAAATATGGAAGTATACCAAATGAATGGACATAGTTGCATGGCCCCCAAATGAAAGGCGGTACACAGAGTAAAATTACCAATACTTGCTAGGAGAATGTTCTTACTAAAATCAGTATGTTATCCCTCCAACAACTATTGCATTTCTTATTAACATCGACATTAGAATGTACAACACACTTTCAAGAATCAACGAGATCAATTTGCTCATGGTTCACATGCTAAATAGCCATTCCCTGCAACAGGTAGACAAACCAAAATTTCTCAGCCCAAGGTAGCCCTGCTGTCGGTTAACTCTTCCCTAAAGCTAACAAACCAATTGACATTGTGTGCAGCTCTACAAAATTCATGATGTAGTACTCGAACTATTATCCACATTCCCAACTATATTGCACGCCTATTCCACTTTCTTGTAAATCATAAATGAAATTATAACAAAACAGAACATTACCATAACATCTATAAAAAAATGAGAAATAAGCAAGTTTCATGATAACACCAAAACTAAATATATGAGGTCAGATTAATTTTCATTTTTTTAAAATTTGATCCCAGCATCATGTTTTATATGATTTTGGACAGTAAAACTGATAAGATATGCTCTAAGGTTGTTGAATTCACAGTGATCAAGAATCTTGGTATCATGTAACTCTAGTTTTTCAGGTGCTTCGTCCATTTGAAATATAATGGTACTTAAAAGGAAAAAGTTTAAGACCAAAAATATTGCCAAAACACTCAAGAGACAATAAATTTTACTCGGTAGTCATGTCTAGGAAGCAAATCACATTCATTCAAGCGATATGCAAACAGTAATGTAGAAAATGCTTTAACTCACTTCTTGTGTCAAGTGGTATAGATGTGGTATTGGGCGTCCATTTGGAAGGCGAGTATTTGGGTCCCGAAGCTCATCAAAGAAAGAATGAGCACACGCTTCAAGCTGACACATACAAGACAATGATGCATGGAAACAAAATCAGCTGTTGGAACTATACAGAAGATGGAAAATATTGGAAACATACAATTAAATATCAGTCCCGATATATAATATCGGATATTTATCAAAGTTCAGATCAACCGATACGCAACGGTTTTAGAATTTTACGTATTTCTCAGCAATATATCGGTTATCGAACGATAGTTGCCAATATTTGTTAATATTTGTTGTGAAAAAAATAAATAAATAATTCACATCACAACAGCCGCAGCATATAAAATATCATTTGTGATACCGCATTACCATGATACCACAACCCAACGCAGTTTTATTGCTTGATTAGAAAGTAAGATATCATCATAGATTGCATGTTTCCCACCTACTCGGTAGTTGGAGTGAATATCTCATTGGCAAAATAGCAAGAATACATGTCAAACACAATGGATGGTGTCACATTTTAGTATATATAACATGTTTTTTATTTTAACATTATAAATCGATACGGGTAACTCACTGCAGTGCAACGAAGACTAGGTGAATATTGAAGAAGACGTGATGTAAGATCAATGGCCTCCGGAGGCATTCGCTTGTGGAAAACCTGAAGATAAAACCAATAAAACATTATTAAGCAAGATGTGTATGAAATTTGCCTGGCACATGGAAGGATAGAACGATGGGGAAAGAGAAGTAGTGCACTGTCAAAAACATGCGACTAATATCTTACGAGAGAAAAACAGGAGGAATTAGAATATGAAATCTGAATACTATATCCATTCAGGACTATGAGCTGGAAAGATCAACATTTTGTGCATCAGTTGCCAGAGAGCAACAAGCATTCTGATAGATGTTAATTTACTAAAAATAAAGATAACAACTTGGAAAAGACTTATTAATGGCTTAAAATGATAGATGCATGAAAAGAACTTGTTCAAAACAACCCTAGTTCGGGGAAACCATATCTACTCCCAAGATGTTCCATTTCACAGGAAATGCTGAATTTCAAGCTGTTGATAAAAATAAGGCTTGATAAATTAACTGCGTCTTTACATCACAGATAAATGAGACTAAGTGTACCATCCTGTATCAGCAGACCTTAGCAACTACTTCCTCATTGGGCAATAGAATTTTGTAAAGACATTTCTTCATCCTTGGTATCATATTTTATTAACCATGTAACTCAAATGCAAACTCTAAGTTCTAGGTCTAAAATAGTTATCACTAAATAGAAACCAAAATACATGCCTAACTATGTACCATACAGAAAGCAATAACTAAACAATAAGATGCAACCTATTGGAAACTGACTGGGTATAAGAATATATGTGGAATTAAAACATGTGCATCCATCAGGACTAATGACAATGGTACCTTGTGCCACGGATGAGCCTTAATCTGTGGGAACCTAAAATCAGTATAATTTGGATTCATACATCGAATTTCCTCTCTTGTTGGAGTGCCGAGAACCTGCAAGAATATATACAAACCTGTTTAACTACAACCTTCACACGAAATCGGTACCAACTACAGCCTTCATGCAAATACTCCCTCCGTATTAAAAAACTATATATATTACAATCATTAAATTTCTATATAAAAAAAGTCATTTTAGAAAAGTTAAAGCTTACTTTCTATCTTTACCCTCACTTTTTTTTAATTATATATGCATCAAATAATTTGTTGTTTTTCAATGAAGGGTGTAGGTGTAATTTAAAATTACTTGTATTACTTTATTTAATAATGTGCAAATTGACAAAATGACTTTATTTTCTATATGAAGGGAGTATATCATCAAGTAAATTCCAGGAATACAAACCTATTTAACTGCAACCTTCACACAAATAATGGGTACCGACTACTGACCTTGATTATCTTCACAAGTTGATCCACAGAATTTTCTCCAGAAAACAGAGGCTGCCAAATAAATACGAAAACAAAAATTATACAATCTGAGGGCAGAAAAAATGATATATGGCACTTATATGAGATCTGGAATTACAAATGCTAAAAACCAACCTGGCCTAGAAGAAGCTCAGCAAGAACACAGCCAGCTGACCAAATATCAATAGATATTGTATATTCTGTTGCACCAAATATCAATTCTGGAGCCCGGTAATACCGAGAGCATATGTATGATACATTTGGCTCTCCCTTCACCTGATTCAAAAGAAGAAACACATATAATGAAGTGAAATGACCACCTCTTGCATTTTGAACAAAGTACCCTACAGTTGAGCTGGCCAACCACTTCAATATGTGTTGCTGGCTACTTGCTAGTGCTAAATAATAGATGCTGCCTCACCCAGACTAAGCATTTACAGTGCGAGCATAAACCAATCAACGGCTATGAAAATATATAATCACAGAATTACCAATATTTTTGCACTACCAAAATCACAAATTTTGAGCTTGTGCGTGACAGGATCAACCTGAAAAAAATAATATGGTAATCAATACTACCAAGAAGCAGGCTGTAATAATAAGTAGTTGAAGTATTCAGCAGATACCAAGAGATTCTGAGGTTTAATATCTCTATGACAAACACCACTGGTTTGGATATAAGCCAATCCACGAAAGACCTGCAACAATGCTTTTCCATCATGGTTACGGCTACAAGAACTAATCAAGAGAGATAGATAACACGGAGGAAACATAAACCGGAGAGGAATAAAAACCTGGTACATATAGAATTTAACATAAATAAGCGGAATTCTTTGGTTGATGCTGCTGTAATGCTTGAGAATATGATATAGCGTCTCAGGCACATATTCCATGACTAGATTCAGGTAAAGCTCATCTTTACTGGTGGCTGAGTGGAAACAATGCTTGAGGGATATCACATTGGGGTGCTTCATCAAGCGCATAAGTTCTAACTCCCGGTTTTTGTAACGCTTGTCTTGTAACACCTTTTTAATAGCAACAATCTCGCCAGTTTCCAACACCCTAGCCTGGGCCAGAGAGCAGTCAGCAGCTTCAAATAGTAAAGGAATTAAGAAAATGGTTAAAGGAATAAAGCCCATTATGCACCTGAAACACTACGCCGAAAGAACCAGTACCAACTTTATGCACAGCCATGTAACTAACAGTCTAGCAAAATCACAGGAAACACATTACAGTGTTTCCAAAAGGCATGGTCAGTTGAACTAACTTTTTAACAAGCTCATAAGAGGAAGATATTCATCAAGATGAGTAAATTTGAAAATAAATCGCTCAGAAAGTGGCATGGACCGAGCACACTCACCCTTTTGGGTCCACCATTTACACCAGAAATGGTTGTGGAAATGATGTCGCCAGTATGTTGATTGTCCCCCTCTTTGACAGCTGGAGGCATTTCCTGCAACAAACGGCTGAACTTATCAGAATCAAGAGAAATAATACAATCACGAGGAACATTAACAAGAATATCTGCATCGACAGAGTAAACAATGTTTATCAACCTCTTAATATCTCGATAATCATTTTCTAAGCATCGAAACGGATTGCATGTCTCGTGAAGCAGAAAAAAACATGACATAAGCAGTGCAGAAAACTCAAAACACCCAGAAATTTGAGAGAAATGAAAAGAGCAAGTTTGTTTGGAAGGGAGGAAAGTAGCAAACGGGTTCATTTCAAACAAGCAAGTTTCAGAGAGAATCTGAGGACACTGACAGAATGAAGCAATCCCGAAGCATATCCATCAGCAAGCGAATGAAGTGCACAATGATAACAAGGTGAGGCCGAAAGGACGTTTCAGCGCAAACAAAAGCAAAATAACTAAATAATGCTCGATGCTAACAGAAGTTTTGACACCAAGTAGAAACATATTATTTATGAAAAAAGCTTCCAACAGACAAAGGACAAATTAGACGCAGGATATGTCAATCTCAAGTAGGTAAACCTAATTTCAGTAGAGTTCAGCCTTCCAACATGAGAACCAGAAGCAAAGTCGATGAGGTATTTAACTGAAAGAAACAATAAGTCTAAATGATGAATAACACAAATTGAAGCGAACATACTAAACCGAATTCCGAAAAAAGATCCGGGGGAGGGGGGATAATGGTATCAACAAACCCAGGAAACTAGAAGTACACTAAACTACATAGTTCATTGTAAATTACTAAATAAAATTAGCAATGAGAATCAGTTACATTCAACAAACCCTAAACTCCGTAAAGAATGCAAGGGAAAAGACTGCGAAGTTAAAAAGATAATGAAGTGAGGTCTATATCAGACAATAGACATCACCTATAATGAGTAAAGTTAGAGAAAGAAAGTAGCTAGCTAAGGAGTAAGAGAGAGAGAGAGAGAGAGAGAACCTTATAGTGAGACCTCACAATGCTGGTGGTGGAGTTCTTATCATCATGGTAGACGGTACTGTCATCAGTAGGACGAAGAGTCAGTAACCGATCAGTATGTTGGTGACGGTGGCTGTCTGGTAGCGGCGGTAGTGGTTGATTATATGATTGATGAGGTCCCAGCGAATGCGAAGCCATTTGCCTTCCAGCTCCTCTCTTTCTTCTCAGTCGCCCTCGTCGCGTTTCTCCCTCTATCTGTCTTCTTCCAACACACTCTCTCTATATCTGCAGTTAGTATTAAAATTTTAATTTTGTCCCTCTATTACAGTATTACTAGTAGAAGTCTCCCATTTTCCTTTCATTTCTCTGTGTCTTAACGATTAATCTTACTGTTGCGGATGGCGGGGGTATCCCAAGCAGTGTCGCACGGAACCAATGGAAAAATGAGAATGAAAACAAACGAAACAATGATATTTTTTAAATTATTAAGTATATCTAGGGATATTTGATAAAAATGAAGCCATAAACATGAAAATAAAAAAGATCTTTTTGAGACGGAAATGTCGGATTAAATAAAATATATATACATAAGTGATCCCAAGGACGAAGCCAGAACTTTAATTCCATGGGGTCAAAGTTAGGACTTCAATTTTATGGAGTCATCATATATTAAAATATTGAACAATCCTTTAATTTTTAATAAATATTACAGTGTAAAATAATAAATTTTGATTATTTTTTAATATTTTTAGATAAAAGTTATAAAAAGTAAAAAAAATTGCTGGAACCATGGGGTCAAGTGACCCCATGTGTTCTTAGCTGCCTCCGTCCCTGAGTGATCCTCAGTTTCTACTTTCTTATTTCCCTTAAGTCTTTGACATATAATTTGTGATCTCAAATCCTTTATGATTGTTTCTAAATAAATATAAAAGTAATAATAATTTAAATAATTAATTATTAGAAAGCATAAATTTATTGATAATGTAAATCAATATGTTCAAATAAATTAAATATATACATATACATATACATATAAATAAAATATATACATACACACATATATAAGAATCACACCATAAATATTAAAAGAAATCATAAGTGCCTTAGCCTCTTCCATCTTCGTATCAAATGAAAGTACCGCAACACATTATGAGGTAATTTCTTTCCTTTCGTACTTTCACCAACCCATCGAGAGATACTGGATACCTGACAAATATTTCTTTCAACATTTTCCTTTCAAAAAAGTGCACAATCAAACTTGTATACGTGATCCTAAACCTAATTTGCTCATCGTCTTCTTAGCATCGTAATGCGATATGTGCAACTTATTTTCCTATAAAAGAGCATCTTTCAACAACATTAAGAATACATCAAATGACTTATTAGTCCACTTATTCAACACTTTATAATACATCAACTTTACTAAAAAGTTTAAAGAAGATAAATTCTTGCATCCGATATATAATTCAGTCTCCATCTCTTGGAATATTCTTCATAATATTGATCTCTATTATTTTCAAAATCACCCCTTAAAGTCTCGTTATCATCTCTATTAGTAGAATTATCACCACCTAAGGCTTCATTATCAACCATATCATATGTATGAAGCTTATGATTACCACCTAACAAATCACCTAAAATGTGCGCCATCTCATATTTTATCTCCTCAACAAACATTGACTTTGTTTCATCATAGTAGACTCATTTCTCATAAGTTGGCATGAATGTAAAGCGTAGTATGTGATTTTCGATTACACCAAAAGGGTACGAAATATAATTATTACAATTTATACAAGGACAACAAACACATACATTTGAATTTAAACAACTTTTAACATTTCAATAAAAGCTTATAGCCCATTACAAAACTCATTAGACCTATAATTTTTTAACTTTGTCTAACTCTTATTGATGGTCATCTAATCTCTTAATTTTTTTCGAGTAAATATTTTTCACCCATCTTATCGATAATTAATATTTTCAAATATTAATTAAACAGATACTTTGTAAAAAGTTTAACCAAATTATAAATACAATGTACATCAACAAAACAAAATATAGGTTCGACTTCTAATATGGAACTCTAACACTAAAAGGAAAAAAAAAACTTTAAGGATAGTACGACCTAACATGCCTTATGAAGATCATCTCCTAGTTACACCTTTAATGCTCTCGATCACCTATCAAAGCCCATGATAACATTTGATGACCAACTATTGATTATCCAATGAGCCCATAATTATTGTAGAATCATTTGCTCTCTCAATTAATTAGAAGAGGTCCATTTGCCTTGAATGAGTCACTAGGATAATTAGGGTATACACTAGCCATCATCCCATGTACAAACCTCAATTCATCATTAATCACTATCAACTCTCTAGTAATATGATCATAGTATCATAAAATGTTCATCTTCAATAAATCTAGAGCATGGAATATCAGTGACAAACAAATATAAATATCTAGTCCTCGCCTTAACCCATAAATGTATAAGTGATAAGGTTAGTAAAAGATAATACAACATGAACTTGTATAATCCTAAATACAAACCCCTATTTACTATATGATATAGTGTCACACGTACTTATCTCACATGATGCCTAATATTCCCATCAGGTGACATCTTAAAAGTAAAAAAGAGGGTATGCACTAACTAGCATCCTACCACCTACAAATAGGATACAAAATCACAAACCTTAATATGAAGACCCATTTTTATGTTAACATCAACTTTATTTCATTTATTTTCTATTACTAATTAATGCTAAAGACCCTTAACAATTTCATTTAGAAATATTTTATTTTTCTAACTTAAGCTATTATTATAACCAATTGTACGATTCTTAGTAATAATGGATTTTTTTTCATTTCATTTATTTTCTATTACTAATTCTTTAAATTATTATAAAATAAAATTAATGAATATTGAATGAGTGATAATTTTTTCTTTTAATTTCATTCATCATTCTCTACTATTGCCTATATATCATTTTTTTAAAACTTCACAAATATTTTGGTTCCATTATTGCACAAGGGTCTAACTATATAAAATTAAGCAATATTAAATCTTTGTGAATTATTTATATCATCTTCATTAATTACTCTATAAGTTTAAAGATTAATTTTTTACCTAAAATAAATAACTATTAGAGATTAATCATTTAATGATTTAACTATGCCAAATTCATTAATAATAACTTTTTTACCTTCAATTTTTCAATATATAGGCTAATACATACCTATTAATTATTCTCTATAGTCAAGACATCCTAAACAATTTATTTTTGCATATGACCAATGACTACAAATATATTACTTATATAATTTCACAAGGATCTAACTATATAAAACTAATTAATATTAAAAAATTTAAAATAAGTTTATTTATCTTGATTAATTACTTTCTAAGGTAAATGTTTCTATATTTTTATATTTTTTTGGTGTATTAGCACTATTAATTTTTACTATTATACAATAACAAATGAAAATAAAATTTTCTAACGATTTACCTCTTATTTTAAAGTTATTTAACTTATTTTTTAGTATTTATTTTTTCATACACTGTGAATCAACACCGTAAATTTATATCATTTACCTTCCAAATTAATATGCTAATTACATAATTTAACATACTTACATATTAAGATACAAATTAAACATATAATCTAACAAATATTAATTAGCTTCTAACACACTTATATATATATATCACCTAGTTTAGTATATACTTACACGCTCACCAAAAAAATTAAATTTATATATCACCAAAGTCATGTCCTAGAAAAAAAATGCCTTACCTTAATCGCAACCTAATCGTGTTTCTTAGTTGTTTTGAGTGCCTTCTTTTCATGTTCAATGGATGCAATTCGGCCGATGTTTATAATGATAGAAATTAATTATAGGATCACATGTCAATTCATTAAGATTAATCAATATAATTAAGTCGGAAGCGAACCTGAATCCATAATAATAAAATATTTATATAGTACCGTTGAATCTAATGTCAAACCCTAACGGTCGGTTTTGTAGTCTTCTAGATCACGCACGTGCCTGCTACTTGCCAATGACTGATGGGAACCAATTTGAGCGAAGTACTTGTGACCTAGGGACCATAACTATATATATATAGATAACAAACCAGTTATCTATCGGGTCATCATAGTTCGGTCTATCAACGATCTAGGACTCCCACGGTCTCTACACATATGGGTCCACATTTAATCAGATACATTAGCCCCAACTTAATTAAACCTAATTGGATCACGTTTATTTGGGCTTAACCGATACGACAACGTCCAATTCGTATCGTTCACATGCAAGCCCAACGTTGGATAATAATCCAACAATCTTCCACTTGGGCTATATGTGCAACATTACTAATTGTGACATAACCGAATGAGCTCAAATCTGTTGTCGTTATAAAATGTATCTTTGACCAATCCGGTCCATCAATCACATAAACATAGGATCAACGCGACTTTCGTCACATATCTACGTAACTAAACCCTTAATGGTTACATATGTTGACATGACTGAATGACATGGATCAAGATGTGGATGTGTAGCATGGAAATATCATGCAATGTGATCCTAACATGCATATTTCCAACTGGTCCACCTTAAAACTTTAGTGAGATCAAACCATACCAAAAGATAGAAAGGAAATAAACTGAAACTTTATTTTTGCAGAAAACATATGGTCAAAATATCCATAAGTTAAACCAAAGAGAGTCTATACATAGAGCAACTGAAATTACAAACTCCCACTAAAACTAAAGATCATTAGTCGATATAACACCCATACGAGCTATATGCTCGAGAAACTACTTGGGCGGTAAAGCTTTAGTAAACAGATCTGCAATCATGAAGTTTGTACTGATATGCTCTATAGACAATTCTCCTTTCTGAACCTTTTCTTTAACAGCTAAGAACTTGATATCGATACTCTTTGATTTCGTAGAACTTAGATTGTTGTTGGAATACTGAACTGCAGCCTTATTGTCACATAACAACTTGAGTGGTTTTTCAATACCATCAACTATATGCAGCCTCGTGAAAAAATTTTGCAGCCATATACCATAATTAGAAGCCTCATAGCATGCCACAAACTCTGTTGCCATGGTGGAAGAGGCAACAACTGTCTGTTTGGAACTCTTCCAAGACACAGCTCCTCCAGCCATCAGAAAAACAAAACCTGATGTGGACTTCATGCTATCTTGGCATCCAGCAAAGTCAGAGTCAGTGTATCCTACGATCTCAAGCTTGCCTGACATTTGATATGTGAGCATGTAATCTTTCGTTTTCTGTAAGTACCGCATGACTCGTTTGGCTGCTGTCTAATGGTCAAGTCCTGGATTATTCATATATCTACCCAACATCCCAATAATGTACGCAATATCTGGACGTGTACATACCTGAGCGTGCATAAGAATTCCCACAGCTGAATCATAAGGAATATTATGCATTTTCATTCTTTCATACTCATTTTTAGGGCACTGACTGAGACTAAAATTGTCTCCCTTAGCGACAGGGGTATTTCCCAGTTTGCAATTATGCATTCCATATAGTTTGAGAACCCTTTCAACATAGGCCTTTTGTGACAACCCTAGGATACCTAGAGAATTATCCCGGTATATCTCTATGCCCAATACAAAATATGCATCACCAAGATCTTTCATTTCAAAATTCTTAGCTAGAAATCTCTTGGTCTCATACAACAAACCTATGTCATTGCTTGCTAGCAATATGTCATCAACATATAAAACTAGAAATATGCTCTTACTCCCACAGAACTTATGGTATACACATTCATCAACCAAATTCATCTCAAAGCCAAAAGAGGTGATTACTTGATGAAATTTAAAAAACCATTGTCGAGACGCTTGTTTGAGCCCATAGATAGATTTCTTAAGTTTGCAAGCCATATTCTTTGGGTCTCCGGACACAAAGTTTTCTGGCTGTACCATATAAATCGTTTCCTCAATGTCACCATTGAGAAAAGCAGTCTTTACGTCCATATGATGTAACTCAAGATTAAAATGTGTCATTAATTCCATAATTACCCTTAAGGATTCCTTAGAAGAGACCGGAGAGAATTTCTCTTTGAAATCTTCTCCTTCCTTTTGTGTAAAGCCCTTAGTGACTAGGCGCGCCTTATATCTTTCCACATTGCCTTTTGAATCCCTCTTAGTCTTAAATATCAATTTGCAACCAATGGGCTTCTTTCCTTCAGGCAATGGGACAAGATCCCATACGTCATTGTCCATCATGGATTTTATTTCCTCATTCATGGCATCAATCCACCTTTGAGAATTCAAACTCTCTAGGGCTTGATGGAAGTTGATTGGATCATCTTCCATCATGCTAATACCAACCTCATGTTCTAGGAGAAATATAATATAATCATCCGGAATAGCACTTCTCCTTTCTCTAGTGGATCTCCTTAGCTCTTGAGGTCGTTGAGCTTGTCCTTCTGGAACAATCACTTCATTTTGAATGGGTGGTTGTTCTGCATTGTCTTGTTGAGGCTCTTGATTTGCCTCCTCATCGATGGCAGGTGCTGGGACTTGCACATCATTAGAGACAATAGTATGAATAGTGACTAATTCCTCCTCAAAGACAATGTTTCTAACCTCATTTCTCCCCCCCAAGCTCAACATCCTAAAAAAATGTGGCAGTTCTCGTCTCAAAAATTGACTTAAGTGTGGGATTATAAAACTTATAGCCCCTAGATCGCTCCGCATAACCAATAAAGTAACTACTAACTATTTTGGAGTCCAATGACTTTTTATGTGGTCTATAAGGCCTTGCCTCAGCTGGACATCCCCAAATATGGAAGTGCCTTAAACTAGGCCTTTTGCCTGTCCAAAGCTCATAAGGTGTTTTAGTAGTTGCTTTAGTTGGTATTCTGTTTAGAATGTAAGTTGCTGTTTTTAGCGCTTCTCTCTAGAGTGATTCTGGTAAGGTAGAATGACTAATCATACTCCTTACCATGTCTTTAAGAGTTCTATTTCGTCTTTCAACTACACCATTCATGTTAGGAGATCCTGGCATGGTGTATTGTGGGACGATACCACACTCCTCTAGGAATTTAGCGAATGGTCCTGGACATTGTTCACCTGAACCGTCATATCTGCTATAGTACTCACCACCACGGTCAGATCTAACGTACTTAATTCGTTTGTTGAGTTGATTCTCAACCTCAACCTTAAATGATTTGAACACGTCCAGCGACTATGATTTCTCGTGAATGAGATACAGGTACCCATAACGTGAGTTGTCTTCTATGAATGATATGAAATACTGTTGACCATTCCAAGAAGCCATAGGGAATGGTCCACAGATATCTGTGTGAATCAATTCTAGGACATCCGAAGATCTATTTGCACCTGTTCTCTTAGTTTTGGTCTGTTTTCCCTTAGCATGATTGATACAATTGTTTAAGTCCGCAAAGTAAAGGGAATTAAGTATACCATCAGACACAAGCCTCTCAATTTTAGCTTTTGAGATATGACCTAAGCGCTTATGCCATAATGATGCTGAATTTTCCTTATTTAATTTGCGTTTGGTACCACGTGATTCCACGTGCAGGGTTTCATGATATGAAGTGATGATGTCAAGCATATATAGGTTATCGTGAGCGCATAATGAACCGGTGCCAATCATATTTGAATTTAATGAAAGACTAAATTTATTATTTCCAAATGAACAAAAATAACCAAACTTGTCCAATAAGGAAATAGAAACCAAATTCCGTCTAAAAGATGGTACAACGAAAGTGTCTTTCAGATCCAAATAGAAACCAATTTCTAATAATAACCTAAAGGTGTCAATCGCTTCAATCGGTGCTGCCTTGCCATCTCCCACATAGATGTATCTTTCGCCATCACTTGGCTTTCGGCAGTTCAGGCAACCCTGCATAGAAACACTTATGTGAGTAGTAGCTCTAGAATCTAACCACCAAGTGTTTCTAGATACTGAGGCTAAATTAATCTCAGAATAGACCAAAGTAAGGATTGTACCTTTATTTACACACCAAGCATGGTATTTAGGACAATCCTTCTTTACATGTCCAGTTTTGTTGTAAAAGAAGCAGCTATCCTTTTCCTTCTACTATTTCTTTTGAACTGGACCCTTAGGAGTAGCTTCATCCTTTCTTTTATTGCCCTTGCCCTTAGAGGTACTAGCTAAGTGAGCACTTCCAGTTCTGTCATGCTTTAGTCTTTCATCTTCTTGCACACAATAAGAAATGAGCTCATTGAGAGTCCATTTCTCCTTTTGGCAGTTATAACTGACCTTAAACTGACTAAATTGTGCAGGAAGTGAAAGCAACACCAAGTACACGAGCAAATCATCTAATAACTTGATCTTTAGCACTTTCAATTTCGAAGCAATGTTGGACATTTTCATTATGTACTCCCTTATATTTCCTTTGCCTTTGTACTTTATTGAAATCAAGCGCTGCAAGAGAGTGCTTATTTCTGCCTTATCGTTTTTTACAAAACGTTTCTCAATTTCGGCAAGGAAATTCTTAGCGTTGGTGATGTCCTCAGACTCACCACCCCTAAAGGTTTCCAGAATGCTGCGCTTAATGATCATTAGACTCATGCGATTCGACCGATCCCACTTCTCAAAGTTTCTCTTATCATCAGAGGTACTTTCAGCTGTCAGATCAGTGGGTTTCGGAAGCCTGAGTGCATGATCCAAATCCATGCAGCCAAGGACAATGATAACATTGTCCTTCCATTCCTTAAAGTTATTCCCGTTCAGCATGTGAATAGAGCTTAAGTTAGCAGATATAGTAGTAGCAAACATGGCTGTACAGAAAACATAAACATAAATAAATATTCATGCTCATAAAAATAATTCACATAATAAAATAATCAATGAATTTAAATATTGGTGATCCCATCACAAGAAACCGGGGCAACATTAATATCAAGTCTTTGGACAATAATATTAACTACAAGTGGTGTTCCTGTTACAATAATCAAATATTGACAATAAGGCCCGTCAGATAATAAGCCCATCTTTGGATTGACTTATTATCCACATGACAACCAAATAATCGTCACATATTTATTATCGCACGTGCATATGAAAATCTGCTAGATATTTGTCTTCCTTTGGGCCGACTGAATAACCGCACAAATAGATATATGCACAAACATCTAATATGTTCGATAAACCAATTTTCATAAAATAGGTCACTTTGGCGACATATTATTTCAACTAGCTTATCTATTAATATTAGACAACCAATCATTTAAATAACTTGATCCCTTACTTTTGTTTTATAAATTTGGACCTATAATATTTGGACCAACCTTATTTAGATTTAATATATATATAACAATATCAAATCTAGCTTTATTTGTATAAATTTCAAGTAACGCACATAAATAGGCCCATATGAAATTTTAATTGGAATAAAAGAAAATAAACTTGATATCCAATTAAAATAAAATTAATTAAGTCAACTATGTATTATTATTATTTTAATATAGGAATAATAATACACAACAAATATAAGGCCCAAACTATAAGTCCAAATAGTATAAAAGGAAAAATGGGCTACAAAAAAATAACCGTAGGCCCAAAGCTAGACCAACCCAACTTAAGGATTTATCAGCCCAAAAAAAATAAATATATATATATATATATATGAGGGTGTGAGCTGTTGGGCTAGACTCGTCAAAAACCCAACAGCCCAAACCAAAAGGAATTAAGGAAAAGAAGGGAGGGTGGTAGGCGTCCCAAACCTACCGCTGCCCCCCTTTTTTTTGATAGAAAATTGGGCCAAACACTTGGACAAAAAAGGAGAGGGTGCGAGGCAGCACCTGCCACCGCAACCCTCCTTAATATTTTTTTTGTTAAAAACTTAATTAAACTACTTAATTAACCCTAACCCTAATCCTTCTTCTACCTCCAGCCGCCAACCGCCGAAGCAAGACCGAATCTACCGCCGAGCTCACGACCGGCGAAAGCTCCCTCATCAGGCCACCCTTCTTCCACCTTTGAAAACTTGAAACGAGACCAGACAGAGACCGAAACCATCGGTCAAACACCCCGCCAAGGGATGAGGCCCCACAAACGCCGCCCATCACGCCGAAGCCCAGCGCATGTCCGGCGACGATCACTGCCAAACGCCGCCAACCGCAAAAAAAAAACGCCGCTGAAACCATAATATGCCGAGATAGAGGAGCAAACGGGGCAGGGGAAGGCTGAAAGAAAAAGAAAAAGAAAACAAAATAAAATAGGAGTCGTCGAATGACACCAAACTGGGAAGAGGAAAAGGAAAAAAATAAAAATGAATAGCAATAACATATAGATTAATCAATTAATTTACATACAGATCCGAATTTGAATCCGATGGGAATCAAAGAAATTGAAAAATAGCTAGCACATTCCAAACAGTTTCAAGGTTCTGATTACAAAAAATCGAACATAAACCAAATATGAATAAAAAATATATATATCTCAATGAATCAAGCATGCAGGCTCTGATAAGAATTGATTAAGATTAATCAATATAATTAAGTCGGAAGCGAACCTAAATCCATAATAATAAAAGATTTATCTGGTACCGTTGAATCTGATGTCAAACCCTAACGATCGGTTTTGTAGTCTTGTAGATCACGCACGTGCCCACTACTTGCCAATGACTGATGGGAACCAATTAGAGTGAAGTACGTGTGACCTAGGGACCATAACCACATATATGTTATCTATCGGGTCATCTTAGTTTTGTCCATCAACGATCTAGGACTCCCACAGTCTCTACACATATGGGTCAACATTCAATCAGATACATTAGGCCCAACTTAATTAAACCTAATTCGATCACATTTATTTGGGCTTAACCGATACAATAACATCCAATTCGTATCGTTCACATGCAAGCCCAACGTTGGATAATAATCCAACATATAAAGCCTCATGAAGGAAAACAAATTTGAGTTCCAACCTGCAAACATTGATGTGAATGATGTCCCAACAGAAGCAGCCCATATGTCGCTCGACAGCCATGAATTGTTCACCTAAAACACAATATAGGAAATAAGTGTATATGGGTGTATGTGCGTGTAATAATTTATGCTCCATTTAGTTTTTGAAAAATTTTAAAGAAAAAAAAATAATTTTTTTATGCTTGATTTACTTAAATTAGTAAGATAAAAAAAGAGTGATAAATAAAATTATTAAATATCAGTTATTTAATTTTTTTTAGAAAATTTTATAAAAAAGTATTTTAATTATAATTTCCTTTTCTCAAAATTTTATTAGAGTCAAATGGAGCCTAAAGTATCCGTAAATCAGGTGCAATCAATTTTTCGTTTACCATCTCTATATTTAATATAATTATAATCAATTTTTATATATTTTAGTATATATTTATAACAATATACCATAATTATATTAAATATAAAAGTAGCAAATTTAAGATTAGATACATTGGGTGCACCATCTTATATTTAATATAATTACAATACATTTTTCATATACTTTTGTTTACATTTATATAAATATATTAAATATACACTAAAATATACCATAATTATATCAAATAAAAAAATAGTACGTCTAAAATTGAATGCAACTAGTTCACATAATAATATCTCTTAAGGAATTGCATCTTACCCCACACAATAGTAAACAGGCACAATGATTCGATATATTTTTTTACTAGACACCTTTTAGATACTAATAATAATGATAAAGGCATGGTAAATGATAGAATAAAAAAAATAATTACTTTTTCCCCTTAAAGTAAAATTAAAAGTACTTTTATGTGAAATGATGCTAAATATAAACATTGACTTTATAAATATTATTAAATCTATTTACACTAATTCTATTTCTAAAAATAAAAATAATTATACAAATTTATTTTAAAAATATTCACTATAATATTACAAGTAGCAAACATATTCTTTTTAATTTTATTTATTTTTTTACTTATAAAAGATATTAAAATTAAAATAAGTCTACTAAAAGTGGGGTCGGCCTTAAAGGTTTGGGAGTCTAGACTAGGGGTGTTTATGGATCAAATATCCGATATTTCGAATATACAGTAAACAGTTTCGGATAGTTGAAAGATCGAATATCTACAAAAAAGATTCAAATATCCAATACTTCGGATATCCGGAGTTTCGGATCTAATAACAAATAATCATTCAGATATTCGAAACTTTCAAACGAGTCACAATTGAAAATATTGGATAAAAAATTATTCAATCAAAAAATAAAAAATTGATCAAATTTAAACAAATATGATCTAATGATTTGATTTGAGTATTAAATTACATTATATTCAATTAGCATTTTCAAATTTTAGAAAATAATTAAATATCTAATGAAAATAATGATTAAAAAGTATAAAATTTACTTATAATAAATACTTATTTCAAATTATACACTCATACACACACACATGAGTATATAAAATTAAATTTTATAAATAATAAATGATATTTAAAGTGTATAGATACATATAATTTATCAAATTGAATATTATTTATATTTATTAGATCAAATATTTAATTAATATTTATTATATTAAATTAATTATTTAATATTTTAAATCAAATCAATTTAAATATTACATCGAATCATCGTATAAGCTAGGCAACCCAGCATCACACAACTTTTCAAAGGAACTTAGGCGAAAAGTGAAATTAACCGGTAGTCCAAGACGCCACTTTTACCAATAAGTATCTAGATATTCTATTTATAAATTTTGGGGGCTCTAAGCGAAGCTTACTCGACCTAGCCCTTGGGTCAGGCCTAACTAAAAATTAAATAAAAAATTTCAAGACATACGGACCAACCGGACCCAAGCCCCAAGCCCCCCCCCCCACAACCACAAATAACCAAGTTTAAGTCTGATGATATTCGGCTCATATTCATTTTTATTCCCGGGATGATGCCATCAATGCTTCGTATTCAATTGATGGTAGATGTATTTACTATTTACGATGGATGTTTAGTTTGCTAGTAAGACCAGCCAGATTCAAGAAGGTTTCAACTGGTGTTCGATGAAAAAGGAGGCAGTTGCTGTTGATAAGCTAAGACTAATTGTTAAATATTTGTAGCTTTCGGTTATATATATATATATATAAATATATAAATACCACCAGCCTTTTTCCTAATTGTTGCAAAAATGCCACCAATAGTTGTGTTGTTTGTACTCATCATAATGGTTTGAACCGTTGGATTTTTATCCAATTATTGAACTTATATGTGAACTAGAAAAATTATAAACTGTCATATAAATTAAGTTCGTATATAAGTGATTATATTTATATATAAATTATTAGGCTTAATGTATCTAAGTAGATGTGGATACATATATGTAGAGACTTTAGGTATTTTAGATTGTTGATGAACCAAATTAGAATAACCCGATAGATAATATGTTAGTTGTCTATATATAGAATCGTAGTTCTTGGGTCACATATACTTAGTCCTATTCGGTTTTCATAAGTTAATAGAGATCGACAAGTATGTGTCTGATCCAGAATACCACAATACCACCAGTCAGTTATTGTTTCAGATACAATGGTCTTCGGTAATTTCAATGTTATGGATTTAGGTACGCTTCCGCATTATGTTATTGTATTAATCTTGATGAATTGACATTCAATCATGTCGGATCTATAGATTAAATTAATATATCATGAATTGCATAAAATTTTTGTTCACTTGTCTATAGCAGTCTTTACTATGTACAATAGTGTCATTAGGTACATATAGTATTTGTTTTGATCACCCTTTCTCTTTGATCCAGTGTTCCAAAATGAAAGTTGCCAATTTTCATCCGATATATCCCTCATATGTATTGTATGGTCTTAGATAATGTTATTTTTGCACAACTTTGATGAATGAATGAATGAATGTTGGGATTGATTAATTGGTTCCCCTCGCTAAATTCTCTCTCTATATATATATTCACAAGTCACACCTTCCATCAGCCTAATTCCCTTTCTTTATGATTCTCTTCCTCTTTACATAATTTTCCCTTTCCTCCTCTTAATAGCCCTACACCTCTTTACATAGTTTGAATTCAACTTTAATACTTGAGACCTATTCAACCTAGGGATATAAACAGAGTGGTTTCAGAGCAGATATGTCCATATCCATATCCATACTCGATTAGAAAATTTGTATTTGAATTTATATCCGTATCCAAACAGATATCCACTAACATATCCATATCTATAGCCTTATTCGTTAGATATTTGTTATCTGATATATAATCAATTTACTCGTTAACAGTTATTATCAAATGGATAAATACAATAATCGATAGATAAACCTATTTAGGCTTAATCCAAATAATAATTTTAACTTTAATATTATATTGTATTTACATTAAAATAATAATTATATATTAAGTAAATGGGAGTAGTTGATTACTACTACTACTACTACCATCTATATTAGATCTAAAACTGTGCTTGTCCTTTATTGGCACCTCCATTAGAGAAAATCAAATAAGTACCTCTGTTATTAAAATTATAGCAAGGAAGATTGATCGCTATTATGCATATATATGAGACAGGTGGAGGTTGTTTGGTAACTAAATTAGATTTGAATTGTAATTTATTTAATTAATGTAGCTTTTGGAATTTTAGTGATGCTTCTATTTTTAAAATATTTATTAATTAATTTTTAATAATTTCTCATACTTAAAATAATCCAAAAATAATAAGTTAATAACAAGTTATGATTATAGAAGTAGCTATGGATATGCGTTCAGCCATAAAAAAAATATTGTTTATAATTATGTTGGCTTGATGTGAATTGAACCTCATTATATAGAGTTTACTTTAAATTGGTACAATGGATTAATATAGTGCAAGCAATTAAATTACTAATGAATCTTTGCTAGCACTAAGGGATATGGTTAAAAAACTATATATAGAAATATTTATCAATTAATAACATTCATTAACTTGCATATTTATCATACATTTTTAAATTAATACGATTTTAGGAATGAAATTAAATACTTATCAAAAGTCCTAAGAGGCGTCATTAACAAACACTTTTATATATACATTATTTTTTAAATGGATAAATAATATTTCAATTAATACTATCCATTTTAACATAGTACAACTATTTTACTTCATCAAATTTTAGCAAACTATCATTATGTATAATTTATTGGAGTTGTAAGATAAAACAAGTTTTATAATAAAAACTAAGTTTAACAATAGAATAAGGTATCGTATAAATTAATAAAGAAATATAAACATAGCATTATTTCAATTAATTGCGGCGAGTACACGGCTTAGTTAAAACAACATTAATCTCGAAAACAACCCTAAATATTTACTTTTTCAATACATTAGCACTAGATAACTGCATGGCAATTTGATGAGCACAATGATTCACCATATTATCACTCAACAAAGAGAATACCAACGAGAGACGTCCAGAGAAGTCTACCAAAACCTTAGCATCAAAAGGAAATTCCAGAATAAAAGAGGGGCATGTTTGACAAATAAAAGTTTCATTACATGCAACGAAGCTCATTTCTGGATTCCAAGAAAAAGCTCTTTAGTTCATAAATGAGATACTTATTTTTCTTAAGAAATGATATTTGGTCTAGCTAGGTTCGGCTTCTTCACTAGAACCAGGACAAAGAAATTTCACTAAGCTCGTCAAATGCCAACGCTTGAGTGGAAGAAAGGAAAAACATGATTGAAAATACCAATAAGGTTGGCTCTTCTGCGCAAAGTTGTTTTAACTCAACTTCAGTATTCATTCAAATATAGGTAAAGAAAAAGGGGGCACGTACGAGCCACAAAAATATAGACCCTTATGGTAGTATCATCTCTTCTGCGTTCACATGCAACATCTATGATGGGATTATAGAATAATAAGTCATATATACCTTGACAATGCCTTCACAGACCTCAACCCCCACAACAATGGGATCTTTTTTGTTGAAAACACAGTTGGGCGTAATCTTGAGAATATTAGGGAAGACAGCTTCATCAGAAGCTTCCTTCTTCTTCCTTTCCTCCTTGACGTTGTCTATATAAGCCTTGGACTGATCAAACAGGTGATAAATGATATCAGCCATGAATATGATCCTCACACCGACTTCATCTGCGTATAACAGAGCTTCTGGAGTCACTTTGACATCAAATGCCAAAATAGTGGCATATTCTGCCTACCTCTCCAGCATGACACTTGCCTTCATATGACATCCCTTTTGTGAACAAGACCTATGCTTATACCGCTCACAGAGATCTTCAAAATCTCCAATAATGCTTCCAAGGAGCCCAGTGTAGATGCTTGCACACAAACACCCTCTCCACTTCTGTCAATTCTACTCACGACCGACTGCATATCTTCCATGACTAATTCCTTGATCTCTTCCAGATCATCATCAGGTTTCACAACGTACAAGCCAGTGCCAGCAATATATAGCATGCTCAAGACCCTGACAAAGTTCGTGGCGTGATAAGTATTAATGCACCCACCATCAATTAGATTATTTTATTAATCAAAACAAACCCACAAATAAATCTACATTCATAATGCAAGAATAGTCATTTTAATGCCGTAAGATGAGCTAGATAACTTTTAACAAATTTTTTTATTTAATTTTTTTTTGTTGGGTGCCAACTTCCTTACCTGTGCAGTGATCTTAATACCCTGGACAGCCTTAATTTCTTTGTGGTGCAGGAATGTACCCAGCGTCAAGCCACCAAGAAACAATTACACATTTCATCGGAAACAAATTAAAGCAAATCACAGAAGCTTAATGTGAAGCTGAGTTGGGAGAATCGTCCACATCAGCATCAACAGAGCTCAGAGTCAGCTACTAAGCTGAGTGTTATATTCTTATAACACTCATGTGAAGTGGCGTGGTTTTCAGCGTTTAGTGTGTATATGTTTGTAGTTTTAAGTTCTGGTTGTCTCTCCCCTTCTTTCCCGTACGTATATATGAGTTCGTTTGTCGAGAGAGAGTAAAGAACGAAAGCAAACAGAGAAGTAAGAATAGTATCAGTAATCAAGAAACTCAATTGGAGTGTTTCTTGATGATTGGCTTGTAAGAATTGAGGAGATAATGAATAAAGGTTCTGTATTCTTCTTCTTGAATTTCGATTGTTTTAAGTTTCGTTGCTTAGCGTTTTATTTCTTCGCCATCTTCCATTCATCTCATCCGCATTTTCTTGATTCTCGAGTCTGGAAAGAGTCTTGTTCGACTTGAGTGACAGAACACTTAAGATGGCTTAAATGAAATCTTTCAGATGCATAAAGCCATTTGAACAGAATACATTTGCAGAAGCATATTCTGACACGTCAAGTACAGTGCAAATGAGATCTGAGACAGACACGAGCTATCTCACCACGTAAGTCCCTTTTGGGCAACTGCATTATTCGTATGTTATTTCTTCATTTAAGTTGATCTGACAGATTATGTTTTAGAAAAGTTCAAAACTATCTTCACAGTTTAGAATAAAGTGTTTGTAGACGCAACAAATAACAAAGCATATAATAAAATGTCAATATACAAAAATTTTCATCCACTCCATATTTAGTCCACTAGGTTATTCCAAAATGGCATGGTAGACGCATCAACAGGCTAATAATAAACTTTATCTAAACGAAAAACAGCAATTATTAAGAGATGCATGTGAAATTCAATAATAGCACGCCTATTTGTATCCTTATAAATTAGGAAATTGCACATTACTCGCAGGCAATATCCTTGTCAAGGAAGAGAGTGAATTAACTACAAAATGTTCGGTGTTCATAAAGAGTAGAAGGTAGTCCACTTCCTATTATAGAAGGTGGAGTATACAGATTTCTACGCCCCGTGATTTTATATGAAAACATCAATTGAGGTTGTTTAAGTGACAACAACCTTTCACTTTCAGCCTAGCTACCAGGTTGCACTGCTACAAATGCACTCTTGTACACTGACTTTTGTCATCACCAAATACGGAAACGTTGTCGTAGTATATCTATTACAATGACGGATCATCGATGGTATGTCGTCGTAATGGCTTTATAGTAAAAGATCCAATATATATATATATAGCTCACATATCACAACAAATACATTAACATATAATTACCACCACCAACATCTGCATAATATTTAACAACAAAAATAAGATATTTAATAATAACATATATGTATATATATGTGTGTGTGTGTCTATATATATATATATATATATATAAAATATAATATAACATAATAATTAAAAAAATATACAACAGCAGTAGAGACGACGTTGCACAACTACTCCAACGACATATAATTAAACCAACAATTAAGCAAATTTTTTTTAGCTTTAATAAATTAATAATAAAAACAAAATACTTAAATAAAGATTAAATCGAGATAAGGACGATAAGAAGATGGTGCAAGGCGGCAGTAGTAGTGGCTTCCATGAAAATCCATAAAAACACAAAAATATTAAAAGTAAAAAATAACAATAATACACAATATTTTGACAAAAAATTAAAAAAAAAAAGAATTATAGCCATTATTTACTAAATTGGTGAGAGAGAAAGGTAGGGAAATGAAGTTGCAGCAATGAAAAAAATGAGAGAGACAAACTATGAGGACACGGACGGGTAGTTTTTTTTTTTTCGTTTATATAACTCACTTTTTCAGCAACTCCTCCTCCTCCTCTACTGTGACTACGGGATCACTGTAGTGGACCCTCGTTTAAATGAACAATAGCGTTTTGGTTAACTATAATTAGAGGTGGCAAACGGGTCGGGCGGGTCGGGTTCGGGTCGGGTCATAGCGGGTCATTTGACTATTGCGGGTCGGGTGCGGGTCGGGTCGGGTCACTAACGGGTCGGGTCATTTCGGGTCAATCAATTTGGCGGGTCGGGTGCGGGTCGGGTCGGGTCATTAACGGGTCGGGTCATTTCGGGTCAATTTGTCGGGTCGGGTCGGTTGCGGGTCGGGTCATTTCGGTTGCGGGTCATTTCGGGTCAATTGTCGGGTCGGGTCGGTTTCGGGTCGGGTCATTTCGGTTCCGGCCTCCAGGTCATTTCGGGTTAATTTGTCAAGTCGGATTAGGTCCGACTATTCGAGTTAAGAAAACTCGGATTCGGATAATTTTGGGTTAACTTGATTGGTGGTAGGGTGACTAGGGTCGGGTTGGTTTCGGGTCATTTTCTAGTTCACGTGAGTAGGTGGCTTCGGCCGGTTCAGGTCATTTCATATTTTCATGTAATAATATAATATGATAGGTTAGTTATGTTCGAGTTGTTTCGAGTTAAATTGATGGGTGGGGTCATTTGACTCATTTCATACAATTTGACGGGTTGAATTCAATTAGTTACGGGTTAACTTAATGGGTCGAGTTTTGACGGGTTTACTCATATTCGAGCCTAAGTAATTATAATTTCATAAATCATAAATATTAGAGACAGACAATCATAAGATTAATATTGCAGATAAAAGAATTAAAAATATTAAATGCGCTTTATTTTCACAAATAAATAGTAAAGATATTTATAAATTTTAATAATAAAAAATATTGCGCTTTGAATCAAACAAAGATATTTATCATTGATTATAATTTATTTGATAACTTAAAATATTTAATTACTTAAAAAAAGATAATTTTATAAAATAAAGATGATCAAAACAAGATTATACAATGTATAATTAATTATCATTTATTACATTGTATATATTAGATACAATAATAAGATTACTAGTAAAGATAAATGAAATAAGAATATTATATGTGTTTTATTTTTACAAAGGTAAATAATAAAAATATTTATAAGTTTTAATAGTATTATATTCGATTGCTTAAAATATTTATAAATTTTAAAAGTAAAAATATTAGATATCTATAATATATTATATTTACTTAATTAGTTAAAATATTTGATTACTTAAAAAAAGATAATTTTATAAAATAAAGATGAGCATAAAAAGAATAAACAATGTATAATTATCATTTACTACATTGTAAATATTAGATACAATCATAAGATTATTAGTAAAGATAAATGAAAAAAGAGTATTATATGTGTTTTATTTTTACAAAGGTAAATAATAAAGATATTTATAAGTTTTAATAGTATTATATTTGATTGCTTTAAACATTTATAAATTTTACATGTAAAAGTATTCGATGTTTATCATATATTATATTTAATTGATTACTTAAAAAAAGATAATTTTATAAAATAAAGGTGAGTATAACAAGAATATATAATGTATAATTATCATTTATAACATTGTAAATATTAGATACAATACAATTATAAGATTACTAGTAAAGATAAATGAAATAAGAATATTATATGTGTTTTATTTTTACAAAGGTAAATAATAAAGATATTCATAAGTTTAATAGTATTATATTTGATTTCTTTAAACATTTATAAATTTTAAAAGTAAAAATATTAGATGTTTATATTATATTATATTTAATTAATTAGTTAAAATATTTGATTACTTAAAAAAAGATAATTTTATAAAATAAAGGTGAGCATAACAAGAATAAACAATGTATAATTATCATTTATTACATTGTATATATTAGATACAATAAAATCATAAGATTATTAGTAAAGACTAAATATAAATGAAATAAGAGTATTATATGTGTTTTATTTATACAAAGGTAAATAATAAAGATATTTATAAGTTTTAATAGTATTATATTTGATTGCTTTAAACATTTATAAATTTTACATGTAAAAATATTAGATGTTTATTGTATATTATATTTAATTGATTACTTAAAAAAAGATAATTTTATAAAATAAAGGTGAGCATAACAAAAATAAACAATGTATAATTATCATTTATTACATTGTATATACTAGATACAATACAATCATAAAATCACTAGTAAAGATAAATGAAATAAGAATATTATATGTGTTTTATTTTTACAAAGGTAAATAATAAAGATATTTATAAGTTTTGATAGTATTATACTTGATTGCTTTAAACATTTATAAATTTTACATGTAAAAATATTAGATGTTTATTGTATATTATATTTAATTGATTACTTAAAATATTTGATTACTTAAAAAAAGATAATTCTATAAAATAAAGGTGAGCATAACAAGAATATAAAATGTATAATTATCATTTATTACATTATATATAGTAGATACAATACAATCATAAGATCACTAGTAAAGATAAATGAAATAAGAGTATTATATGTGTTTTATTTTTACAAAGGTAAATAATAAATATATGTATAAGTTTTAATTATATTATATTTGATTTCTTTAAACATTTATAAACTTTAAAAGTAAAAATATTAGATGTTTATCGTATATTATATTTAATTGATTACATAAAATATTTGATTACTTAAAAAAAGATAATTTTATAAAATAAAGGTGAGCATAACAAGAATATACAATGCATAATTATCATTTATTACATTGTATATACTAGATACAATACAAATATACAATCATAAGATCACTAGTAAAGATAGATAAAATAAGAATATTATATGTGTTTTATTTTTACAAAGGTAAATAATAAAGATATTTATAAGTTTTGATAGTATTATACTTGATTGCTTTAAACATTTATAAATTTTACATGTAAAAATATTAGATGTTTATTGTATATTATATTTAATTGATTACTTAAAAAAAGATAATTCTATAAAATAAAGGTGAGCATAACAAGAATATAAAATGTATAATTATCATTTATTACATTATATATAGTAGATACAATACAATCATAAGATCACTAGTAAAGATAAATGAAATAAGAGTATTATATGTGTTTTATTTTTACAAAGGTAAATAATAAATATATGTATAAGTTTTAATTATATTATATTTGATTTCTTTAAACATTTATAAACTTTAAAAGTAAAAATATTAGATGTTTATCGTATATTATATTTAATTGATTACTTAAAATATTTGATTACTTAAAAAAAGATAATTTTATAAAATAAAGGTGAGCATAACAAGAATATACAATGTATAATTATCATTTATTACATTATATATAGTAGATACAATACAATCATAAGATCACTAGTAAAGATAAATGAAATAAGAGTATTATATATGTTTTATTTTTACAAAGGTAAATAATAAAGATATGTATAAGTTTTAATTATATTATATTTGATTTCTTTAAACATTTATAAACATTAAAAGTAAAAATATTAGATGTTTATCATATATTATATTTAATTGATTACTTAAAATATTTGATTACTTAAAAAAAGATAATTTTATAAAATAAAGGTGATCATAACAAGAATATACAATGTATAATTATCATTTATTACATTGTATATACTAGATACAATACAATCATAAGATCACTAGTAAAGATAAATGAAATAAGAATATTATATGTGTTTTATTTTTACAAAGGTAAATAATAAAGATATTTATAAGTTTTGATAGTATTATACTTGATTTCTTTAAACATTTATAAATTTTACATGTAAAAATATTAGATGTTTATTGTATATTATATTTAATTTATTACTTAAAAAAAGATAATTTTATAAAATAAAGGTGAGCATAACAAGAATATACAATGTATAATGATAATTTATTACATTATATATAGTAGATACAATACAATCATAAGATCACTAGTAAAGATAAATGAAATAAGAGTATTATATGTGTTTTATTTTTACAAAGGTAAATAATAAAGATATGTATAAGTTTTAATTATATTATATTTGATTTCTTTAAACATTTATAAACTTTAAAAGTAAAAATATTAGATGTTTATCGTATATTATATTTAATTGATTACTTAAAATATTTGATTACTTAAAAAAAGATAATTTTATAAAATACAGGTGAGCATAACAAGAATATACAATGTATAATTATCATTTATTACATTGTATATACTAGATACAATACAATCATAAGATCACTAGTAAAGATAAATGAAATAAGAATATTATATGTGTTTTATTTTTACAAAAGTAAATAATTAAGATATTTATAAGTTTTGATAGTATTATATTTGATTGCATTAAGCATTTATAAATTTTACATGTAAAAATATTAGATGTTTATTGTATATTATATTTAATTGATTACTTGCAAAAGTATTATTTTTTTATCCAATAATTTTTATATCATTTATTCTATCTTTTTTTTCATATTCATTTCTCTATATAATTTATCTTATTAATTTCTCTAGTTGTATTTATTTTATTAACATTATTATATTTATATTTTTATTGTAATATTTTTATTAATTATTATTATTATAGTAAAAAAAATATAATAAGTTATTTTAAACATAATTTAAATTAAATAATAATTTTATATATTTTCATTAATTATTAATTATTAATTATTATATATATATTCATATAAATTAAAAATTAAATAATATAAAATATTAATATTAATATTATAATTAACAAAAATAATTAGATATTATAAATTTAAAATTGATGAACGTAGAATACTAAATTATATTTAAAGTAAATTAATAATATTAAAAGAAAAAATATAACTAAAACTTTAAATTTAGGGTTGTAACGTGAGATACTCTTGATACGAGGTATAGTTATTATTTGTTGGATTTTGTAGGTGATAAGTGATAAATTGATAACTAATAAATGATACTATTATACTCTTCTATTAAGAGTTTCTTCAAATAGATGGATTAATAGATGTAATGAACACGTTTAGAAAATCATTTTATAGGATTATAACTGGATGTTTGTCTTTTTTATTTTGGTTTTTTTTATTAATAATATATCTTATTAGGATATCATTAGTAAATAAGAATGGCTAGGGTAAAATTATGAAAAATAAGTACAATTTATAAAATACTATATTTTTTAAAAGCTTTAAATGAATAATAAAATATATGTAATTTATTATTATTATTATAATATATTTTGATGTCTGATCAGGTTAATATTGAGTCAGATCGGGTGATTGTCGGGTCGGGTCAACGTTGGGTCGGGTCAAAGCGGGTCGGGTCAATAACGGGTCGGGTCACTATCGGGTCGGGTCAATTACGGGTCGGGTCGCTATCGGGTCGGGTCAATAACGGGTCGTGGGTTGGGATCGGGTCGGGTCGGGTTCGGGTCGGGTTGATTATTATCGGGTCAGTGCCGGGTCGGGTCATTGTCGGGTCGGGTCTGGGTCGGGTCGGGTTGCTAAATTTTGCGGGTCGTAACGGGTCGGGTTTCGCTCGGGTCGGGTCGGGTTGGGCGGGTCGGGTCAACTTTTGCCGGCTCTAACTATAATGCAACAAGACTATACCCTATAATGTTGACTAGTCATTGTAATACACTTTAACCAAAATTTTTCAGGAGGGGGAAAATTCCTACATCACCCTACAATGACGATACCTCCCTATAGTGACGATGTGTCACTGTTACAGTTTTTTTTTTCTATTAGGAAAGGTGGGAAAGAAATATTTTTATGATACTATGATGACCTCGTCATCACTGTACCTTTATTTTTCCCAAATATTATGAGGATAAAAAAAATTAATTGCAAGTCGCCACAATAATTATACGACAATGACATTCCGTCGTTGTTATAGCCTCATTTTTTCCACTCTTCAAATCGCTCCTTCGCTAACAATTGGTAGTTGCAGTAGACGTGTTTATTGTGACAACTTTAGCCATCATAAAAGAATGTCATCGTAATATACTAATATTGTTGTAGTGTTGTTTATTTGATGTTTTCCAACATTTTTGTATGTTTTTCATAAAGAACGTAATAAAAAAGAAGAAGAAGGAATTGCCCCTTTACTAATCATATCATAAATAAGAACCTGGTTAAATAAATAAGTAAATAAGAACCTAGTTGTGACTTGTTACGATGCAATTGAATTATAGGATCTAGCTTGTTATGGTGTAGTAAAAAATTATGGGGATGAAGGGTAATATGATTTTGTAATACCCCAAATTGAGTGGAGTGTTATAAGGATTGATTTGGCTACTTATATCAACATGGTATACCATTCTTTTGGTGATTCCATCCTAAGAACTCCACAATTAAGCGTGCTGGCCGTGGAGCAATTTTAGGATGGGTGACCTACTGGGAAGTTTCGAAAATTTTCTGAAAATTTCTCGGGAAGTGCGTGAGTGAGGACAAAGCGCGCTGAAAGGACTTGTGTTGATCTGTGGGGCCAGCCGATCAATCCGAAAGCACTTCAAGGTAGCCCTCGCGTGGTCGTATCGACTCGGGGTGTTACAAATGGTATCAGAGCGAAACCGCGACCGTGAGCTAAACTTGGATGAGCCAGTTAGCCACCTAGCGGGATGATTCTTGGGATAAACTATATTGAGACAGTCATTGGTTGAGGCGCAACGAGGACGTTGCGTTCTTTGAGTGGGGGTGAATGTAATACCCCAAATTGAGTGGAGTGTTATAATGATTGATTTGGCTACTTATATCAACATGGTATACCATTTTTTTGGTGATTCCGTCCTAAGAACTCCACAGTTAAGCGTGCTGGCCGTGGAGCAATTTTAGGATGGGTGACCTCCTGGGAAGTTTCGGAAATTTTTTGAAAAGTTCTCGGGAAGTGCGTGAGTGAGGACAAAGCGCGCTGAAAGGACTTGTGTTGATCTGTGGGGCCAACCAATCAATCCGAAAGCACTTCAAGGTAGCCCTCGCGTGGTCGTATCGACTCGGGGTGTTACAGATTTGGTCTTTCGAAGATAAGTAGTTAAGGCGTAGTTTTTTGCCTAAAATAGTGTAACTAGTAAATTTATAACAAAAAAAAACACACTACTTTTAGCATTGATAAGTGTTCATGGGTACTCATTATAAAATTTGAATTTCATCTTTGACATAATATTGAATAAAAGCTTTGGTAACTTTGACAAAAAAAAAATGAAAATAAAGGGGCACAATTACTTAACCAGTATAACAATTAAAGAAGATAGAGAGACTCAATTTTAATTACCAGCACCAGGCATATATTCTTTAATTCTAAAAAAAGAAGGATAAGTAATGCAGTCTATAAAGCTTGTAGTGTTTGTTAACCACTACAAAGAAGCTTCAAGCCCATGTGAATACACATTCTACAAGTATTGCAGGTCTCAATTGTGCTATCTAGAAATGGAAGTTGAGTCCATTTTGATACATTTATCTTTTTATATTTCAAGATTTAGGTATATCTTTCAAAATATATATGTTGGGCATTATCAATTTAAGTCATTTTATGAATATATATATATATATATATCCTTATGCACAACATTAATTATCATAGGCATTAAGTTGATAAAATTTAATGAGGTTTATGCCAAGTCTTGGTTAAGATCTACCTACCTTGCATCACTTTTGAATTAGAGAAACACCATGTTGTTGCTACGAATATTAGATGTTTTCCTTCTAATAAGTTTGAACTATACCAAACCTACATTGCCCAAACCGTTAATCAATCACCATACACCACCCCCAACAAACCAGAACCATCACAATTGCCTAACTACATCACCATTGAAATCAATAGATCACTAGCTTAGACAAACACCTAATATCTTCATTCACCATCAACTTATCACATATGTGAAGCCATTCCAGTTGTCAATGATGTGATTTCACATTGAAAATTGAGGGGATCTCTAGACGGTTTATATAGTAGGATACTCTTGAGTTAACTTTAGTGTGGATTTAGGGCGCCTCTCAGATGATTATGTCTTTGGATTCATATTAGTTTGTCCTGGATGATTACACCTTGGGGTTTCAGGTGGGACCTGTTTATTATGATAATATCTAATCATTAGACGTGATTGGTGTCACCAATGCTCCTTCCACCCCCACTATCAACTTTCACTGTCTTCTCAAAGTAAAAAACCTTATTTGCAAGCCACAAGCCTCTGAACAACCATAGCACGTTGGGTCAACTTCAACTATAAAGCCACCGCCTATATTAGTCAAAGTCGCAACTATGACATGTGATGGTTAAAGTTGACATGGTCCCTCTTAGCCACTATGAGAAAGAATCAAGATCTATTCCCTTCCTCTAATTATTACTAAAAAATATATTTTTTTATTATTGTTGTTATTTTTACTTTACTATAATTACTATCATAATTTATATTTTTATTACTATCATTATCATTGCTGTCATTGTTATGCTTTTATCCTACGATTAATTTATGCTTATTTTAATATTATTGAAATTTTTTCGAGGAAAATAAGGTAAGGAAAATAGGACCTTGCACCACAAATAAGTGAATCAATCATTTGCAAAAACACATGTCATTAAGACTTATACTTGATAATTTATGTAATGTGAGGAGAACCTTCATTGCCAAGTTATCAAATGAATATTTGGTCTTCATGGATACATCTAATATAAGTTTAAGGGTAGAAGCTTTCATTTGCTACTTCTCAAACAAGCCTTCAAAGAGGCTTATAGCTTATAGTCAACTCAACCAGATAGTCTACCTTTTAATGTTAATACCACAAGAGCAACCATAAACTCAAAGATCTTACATAGGTAGTTTTGGTTCAACCAAGAAATGGTTTCCCGAAGAAGGTTTAACATATTGTTGGGTTTTTATAAAGATTGAGAGAATTAATATGATGAAAAGACTTGAATATTTTATTGATGACAAATAACATATATATAGAGTAGTACAGGTGTAAGGAGATTATCGTCTCCACTAGTACTACGAATGGTTAAGCTAGAGTTTCTCCTAAATTCTATATAACCAAATTGACTAACTTGTTTAACTTTCTTTAGTGTAGGTAATTTATAATAGAAGATAAGGATGATGGAATATTCTAATAGCCATTTGCAAGCTCATGGACATTCATAAACATGCATATTGGAAAGTAACTGACCTAAATGAGCTATACCCATTGTTTTCGTAAAGATATCAACCCACTATTACAGAGATGGAGTGTGCTATATAGAGAAGTCACCAGATGCCATACGTTCCTTAACAAAATGATAATCGATGTGGATGTGTTTAGACCGATGATGAAGCACAGGATTGGAAGCAAAGTAATTTGTGTTGAGATTCTCACAAAAGAGAGTAAGAGGAGGAGTTATGTGTGTAAACAACTCATAGAGAATTTGGTGTAGCCATAGCAGTTCAATGGAGGAAAAGGCAAGAACATGATATTTAGCCTCAATGTTAGAACGAGCAACAACCTACTAATTTTTTTAAGACTAACTAATGAGGTTACTGCCGTTGAAAATAACAAATCCATGCTGGTAACAATAATGATTAGGATTAGAGGCCCAACAAACATTGGAGTACACACAAAGCCTATTATCCACTTTAGGATTAATAAGAAGGCTAAGATGCATGGACCCCTTTAGATAACGCAGAATGCGTTTGACTGCTCGCTAGTGGATTTCATTGGGGGTGGTGGATGAACTGATAGACTTGGTTGACAACATAAGAGATCTATGGCCTTGTAATGGATACATATTGTAGTGCAGAAACTACACTATGGTAGAGATGAGGATCTTCAAATGGATCACTGGCTAGAGAAGGACGAGAATGAGGTTCAACAAGGGAGGCAATAAGATTACAGTCCAACATGTTTGTACGAGTGAGAATGTCACGTATGTATTTAAACTGAGTGAGATGAAGATGGGATGTACCACGGGAGACTTCTATACCAAGGAATTAGTGAAGCAAACCATGATCTTTGAGGGAAAAATTATAATGCAAGTCATTAATGAATTACTTAATAAAGTATTGGGCACTCCCAGTAATAATTAAATCATCTACATAGACTAAGATGTCATACACAGAGGAAGTGGTTCGCTTTAGAAAAAGGGATTAATCAAATTTTTAGGATTTGAAGCCACATGAAAATAGAAAAATCTTTAATTTGTTGAACCAAGCCCATGGAGCCTACTTAAGGCCATATAAGGCTTTATAAAGGCAACACACATGATGAGGTTTGGAAGGATCAACAAAGCCTTTTGGTTGATCCATATAGACTACCTCACTTAACTTGCTGTTCAAAAAGGCATTGTTGATGTCAACTTGACTGAGGCACCAGCTATGTGTACTAGCAATTGAGAGGACCACACGAATGGTTGTGAGCTTCAGCACAGGGCTAAAGTTATCAAAATAGTCGACTTCCTCCTATTGATGAAAGCCTTTCACAACTAGTGGGGCTTTTAATCTATCAATAGAACCATCTGATTTATGTTTTATTTGATACACCCATTTGCAACCCACAATGTTGGTATTATGCAGATGGGGAATGAGGGTCCAAGTTTTATTTTGAAGAAGAGTCTAGTATTCAACTTCCATGGCTTGCTGTCAGTTATAGATTTTGGAGGCTTGAATGAAAGTGCGTGGTTCATTGTAAGTGGAGGACGACACATGTAATTGATGAGGGCTAGTAAGGAGTGCTTTAGATTTCAATAAGTTGGTACAGGCATAAGTGAGCATGGGATTTGTGGAGGTACTAGCAAGATGAAGATAAGAAAGAAGCCGTTGGATGGAGGTTGCCTCAGATGCACCCAATAGTTTAGAGAAGGACATAAATAAAATTTCATAAGAATAGTTTATAAGGTGTAACTTAAAAGTTCATAGATATAAATAGTATTTTATAATCAAATTATGTCAAGGTACAAAATCACAAGTACTATAGAACCACGTAAAATAATTTTAAGGCTATAAAATATTCTACAATTATTTACGCAATTAATTACATATAATTTAAATTAGTTAGAAACGAGGTATTACATTAAACATTTTAATTTTTCTCTAGAAAATTTAAAACCAATCTGTAAGGGCCTATTGAAACAAAATTCTTTATTAGTAAAATTTGGAACGTTACAAGGAATCCTCAAATTGATCATAGTCATACATGTAATCTTAGCTCTCCTGCGACCCGTTCCTTGTGACATCAATTGATGGCACTTACATATATGTATATACTGAGACTTGAGCTTTCGAGATCAAATTAAGGTTTTGATAAATCCACAATTAATTGACAATGTAAGAACTCATACGTTCAACTTAACACGATGTGATTCTTGCATAACTCCGGAAGTGCCTCACATGTCACATCACTACTCACATCTTGCGTAACTCCAGAAATCCCTCGCATCACTACGGTAGTTGCAAGGTCCACTTTTAGAGGAGCTCCATTAAGTTTGCGCATTCTTAGTAACACATCTTCACTAAATCATCCAATCGGAAATGTTGATAATCTCACCAAAACTACGTACAGTAAGACTTAAGTTGGATAAAGCACGTAAGAATTCTAGATTGCATTTACGAACAACCAAATAGTGACCGGCATTCAACTAAGAGCACCCTGAGTCCCTGACACGGAAAAATCATACTCCTCATTATTAAACTTTGCTACATGTTATCCCTACCAAAAACTAATCAGATATATAGGTCTCTCTGGATTCCCATTTTCTAATCATCTTGCAAATAAACTTGAAATCAATCGTTTCCTTGCTTCATTTGGTTTTTGAAAAGTTTTTTTTTAAATAAATAAAATAAAGAGGAAAATAATTTTTTATATTTATTTTACATGAGATAATAAAATAGAAAAAGAGTAAGAAATAAAATTGGTAAATATTAATTATATGATTTTTTTAGGAGAGTTTGAAGAAAACTGTTTTGATTTTAATTTTCTTTTCAGCTTCCTTAGGGAGGAATAACTTTACAATTGATAAAATTTTAAAAATGATTCACTTTTAAAATTCTATATTTACAAATCCATTATTTGGATAGAGTATTTGAATATTAAATGTTTTTATTTGGATATTTTTATATATGGGATGAAGATAGATAGAATATTTTTAATATTTTTCTTATTTTTATTCATTAAACTATGTAAATTACAAAAAATAATTTGGTGGAATTCTAATATGAATTTTAAAACTTCTATTTTTTTTAATTTTCTTTTATAGTGCACAAATAGAGTCTTTAGGTTAAATAAGGTTATGAATTCTCTCCTCAAATGAAACTTCTCTTAGAAGTCCTTTATCCAAACAAAGTCAAATAGTTTATTAATGATTGCTGCGTTTTTCATGGGTTCCTCGAGATCTATTTTTCCTCTAGCTAGTTTGAATTGATTTTCGTAGCTAGGATGAAATCCATCAATTCATCATCATCTGAAATGCAATAGTCAGACAAGATAAGATTACATACTCTTATTGGATTTTGTTGAACTATTTTTATCTAATACATTTGTCTTGATTTTCCCATTAGACTAAATTATGACATGAATTATAATAAAAAAATAAATGTGCATAATTCATTTACAATCCATACAAAAATGTGTAAAACCCTAATACACATTATAAGCATGCAATATGTAGAATTTAACTATACAATGCTTATTACTAGGGACGTTCATATTATCCGATATCTACTTATTTAATCCAATATTCGAAGCGATCCGATCCAAAAAAATAAATCATCGATCTGATTTTTTTTCCAATCAAATATCTGATGTAGTCAACGATAATTCAAATAAACCAGATATCTGATCCAACAAATACAAAAAATATCCAATTCGAAACAAAATATTTATACATTTTTTTATAATTTTTTTATCTATAATTGTATATAAATAAATTTAGATGTGTGTGTGAGTGTATAATTTTTACTTAATTTGTTATTTAAGCCAAATTTTAATTTAGTTGAAATTGTATTTTTAATATAATCTATTTTTAGATATTTATACAAAAAAAATAAAAACACTCTACGTGCCGATAGACCCCACCCATCCTTTTCTTATTTTAGTTTTAACATCGAATATTTGTTAATTAAGTCGGATATTTGTTGAGCGAATCGGATATTTGCTCAACAAATCGGATAATATCAAATATATTTGTGATTTGATAGTTTTTTTATATTTAAAATTTTGTTCTAGATAATATCGGCTATATTTGATATCCCATCTGAAAATTCAGATATCTGAATTTTTAAATTAAATATCAAATATCATTTTCGGATATCCAAAATATATGATATTTGAATTGTGAATAACCCTACTTACTGTAGATCTTTTAGAAGAGTATCTCTAGTTATTGACGAGATTAGTTATACTGAATTTGTGATTTGTGATATCTGAAGTTGAATTTTTACAGTTCCACTCTTTCTTCCTCAAACTCAATGGTGTGAAAGAATGACGACCTTCCTTAGATTTCTTCATTTTCTTTTATTTCACATAGAAATCAATAAGAAAATTGAAGAAAATATCCTCTTCCTCACTCTCTAATAGATATATGTGTGTGTGTTCTCAAGTGGAAATGTTTTTTCTACAGGGAGGGAGGGGGCGAGAGAGAGAGAGAGAGAGGAAAATCTTCAATACACCCTTAATCCCACACAAGTCTCGTGTGGAAAATGGGTGTGAAATTGGTTATGGTAACCAACTATATTTTCCCTATATCTAATTAAAATTTAGAATTTAAAATAATTTAAATAAAACAATGAGATAATTAATTAATTAAATAACTAAACTATCTCCTTTATTTTTCCCATCGCATGATACACATGCTTTTATCCATACTAACTTAACTCTAATTCTAACATCAAGAATTAGATAAAAAGATATAGGGTTATGCTTGATTCCTAACATATTACCATGTAATATAAACTTTATAACCAAACTTTATATATAATATAACATGGACTATATCAAGGATTAATATATACATAAAATATAAAATACTTTAATTATAAAATAATAACAATAATTTTATAAAACAAAAAATATATTAACATTTCCTACTATTTAAAGGGCCCTTATTTTAGCTCATTTTTTTTCAAATAGTACCAAAGATAACTTTGTTTGAGCTTGTACGTACGATGGGATATTTCTCATGAATTTTTATGCACGACGGAGTCTTACATAATATATCCGGTAGCTTTGCAATTAGGGGTGTATATGGTATGATTAAATAACCAAGCGAACCACACCAAAACGTAATTCTATAGGTTGGTTTGGTTAACGGTTAACAAATATGATTTGATTAAATATTTTTTTTAAATAGTTTAGTTAACGTTTAGGGGATCAAAATTTTGATTGATTAACCATCAATCGTTTAGTTGTATTATATATATATTCGCACACCAACATACAATATTAGGTAACCTTAACTAAGAGTATTCGATTATTGTAGATATTGTGGTTTTATTGATGGTTCAAAATTACAATGGTTGGTGGCTTGATAATTGGACATATTTAATATTTTCTCATATGTTTTTTTTCCCCAATAAAAGTATAGTAATTTAGTGTAATTGAAGACGCACGTTGGGCCATTAAACAAACCGCGGAGACCCTTGGCCGCAGCATTGGGACATTAATCGACACAAACGGTGATGCAAAAGGGATGCAGTCTGTTTATTAATTATCAAATGTGTCAAGACGTGCAGATTAATGTAACTTTGGAAGAAAAAAAAAAACACAGTAATTGAAAACAAGTTTAGCTAACTATGAATAGCTAGCGCATGCATGCGTCCTTCCTATCCACAGTTACTTGTTCGACCAGCCCTTATGAGCCTAGCCGATCCTTAATCCTGAAAATTCTCTTTTTAAGTAGTTGAACGATCCTAACAGTAACCGACCCTTAATCAATCAATTCACAAGGCGACAATTCTTCCTAATCTCTCCATTCGACCCCGTAAGCGGTTTAATATTACTCATCTTCACCATAGCAGCCGCGAAATCCCTAGAAAACCTGGCAAAACTATTACTGTAGGCCCTAACCAAAGCATCCTGAGAGCCACCGTTAAAAAGCTCCTGATCCGAATGAAACAGCCCGCGCTGGGCCAAAAGGTCCTTGTAATAGGCGTTGTCGAATCGAGTCGGGGTCTGGACGTCAATAGGTGCTAGATTTGCGTCGCCTCCGTTAGCAGGGCAGGTGGCCTTGCGTGTGGCTGCAAAGTTGGCTTCGATGTTGGCGTCGCCATTGATACGGCTCCTGAAGAACTTGCACTGAGCTTGGCCTATGGTATGTGCGCCGGAAAGTGCGGTCATCTCGTTGGCGGTTAGACCTTGGCTCGCGAACATGGAGATTAAGGTGGAGAGGCTCGAGCCTGGTCCTGGTAGGTTTGAGTTCGCTAAGCTTACGCTGGCTGTTCTAGAATCCCTTCGGCCGAGTGGAACCGTCCACGAGGGGCCTCCCAGCTGCGCATGCACGTATATACATATAAACGGAGAGTTAAGCGAGGCAACTGGTGGACGTACGTTAAAAATTGATTGAAGTAAATGTATTATTATTGTTATTATTTTAAAATAAAATAAAAATTGATTAGTTTTAAGATTTACAATAGTAGGTAACTACACTTACCAGAGCAACTCCGTCTCGTGCTGCAAGAGCCAAAATGTCAGCGCATGAGACGGTAGAGTTACAAGCAGCTTCGACATTTGCCTTGATGGCATCAATCACGTCAAAACCCCTGGCGGAATTTACGTTAGGGCCGGCATTTTTCTCGCTTTGGATGGTAGCAGAATCATCCAAAAGTATCGAACCATCGCAGCCCTACACATCACACAAACCATTGGGTCAAATAATTCATAGTAAGCGAGGGTAGGAAAAGACAACCACTTTAGACAAATTTTTCTTTTTGGTAGGGCAAATTTCGTAACAACTATAAGGATTCGACTAAGTGACTATATATATATATATACATATGCAAGAGTTAAAACGTATATTGTCAAATCATGCATGAGTAACAGTTAATAAGGACCGAGAAATGTAGCTACGGACATATATAGGAACAAAGTAGTAGATAGACATATGTATGTACATACATTTACAAAACAATCATGGAAGGCGAGACGAAGGATGGAAGCTGCCATGCGTGCCTCTTTGGCAACAGCTTGTCTCATTGTGTTCCGCACAATGGTCTGAAGATTAGGGCACGTCTTCGCATAGAAATTTGCTGAAAGCTGTGCGTGAGTGGGACAAGCAAGGAGGCCGAGTGCAATGCTACAAACAAGAACAAAGATGAAGCGGCAGGAGGAGTGATGGGTTGTACCGGAGGAGGCCATGATGGATCGACCACAAACTTAATGGATATAGATCAATGCAATGAGTAGCTATGTATACTGTGATTAAGATTTATATGGAAGCTTGATTTGTATGTGTGTGTGTATGTATGTATGTATGTACTGTGACTAGAATGAATGTATCGTGAAGAGATGAGGAATGAGGTGTGATAAAAATCGATCCTCTATTTATAGCGAGGATCGGAGGGAGCCTGGAGAATGAAAGTGCATGGGGGCTTTGGCCGTCAAAGTTAGCTGCCCGGGAATGTACCTTCGTTTGAATAGAATATCATGTTGCGCGATAGCTAGCTATTGGACAAACACGGATTGAACGAGTTGACTATTCTACATACCGCACGAGAAAAGAAATTCGCAAATCAGTAAAAGGCTAAAATGTCCAGTAACTTTACTCTAAAAACATATGATTGAGACGCGTTTTCTGAAGTGTTTATATATATATATATATATATATTGTGCATACATGCGACAATAGAATCCAATCTGTCTAACTCAAATTAATCGGACGAAAATGAGTCGTATTATAATATGAGGCAAATAAATGACAATAGCACGTGCATGCGCCGACAAATTGAAACACGTACATGATTTCACCCTTTAAAGTGGTTGATTTGTTATTTTTAAATGTCTGCACTCCGGCGTTGAAATTTGAAAAACAACGTTTGTCCAGCTAGTTGCAGATCACTTTATATATGATTATGCACTTTACACCTAGCTCTAATCCAGTCTAGTCTATTATGGAGGCTCTCAACAAATCAAGACTACAGCAGGGTACTTACCTAATATGCACAGCTACGACTATCAATGTAATAACGGCATAGAGAGCATGATTAGAGCAGGCAAAAATTATCCGACCCGATCCGTCTAATCCGATCCGATTCGAACGAATCTCGACCCGATAAGACTCGTAAAATTTAGTAATCCGATCCAATCCAGATCCGACCCGACATTGATCCGACTCGGCACTGATTCGATAAAAATAAACTCGATCCGAACCCGACCCGACAATCACCCGATTTGACCCAACATTAACCCGATTAGACATCAAAATATATTATAATAATAATAAATTATACATATTTTATTATTCATTTAAAGCTTTTAAAAATATAGTATTTTAAAAATTGTACTTATTTTTCATAATTTTACCCTAGACATTCTTATTTATTAATGATATCCTAATAAGATATATTATTAATAAATAAATAACCAAAATAAAAAAGGCAAACATCCAGTTGTAAGCCTGTAAAATAATTTTCAAAAAGTGTTCCATTACATCCACTAATCCACCTATTTGAAGAAACTCTTAATAGAAGAGCATAATAGTGTCATTTATCAGTTATCACCCACAAAATCCAACAAATAATAACTATACCCCGTATCAAGAGTATCTCACGTTACAACCATAAATTTAAAGTTTTAGTTATATTTTTTCTTTTAATATTATTAATTTACTTTAAATATAATTTAGTATTCTACAATCATCCATTTTAAATTTACAATATCTAATTATTTGTATTAATTATAATATTAATTATTTATAGTTTACATTATTTAATATTTAATTTATATCAATTTATATATAATAATTAATAATTTATGAAAATATATAAAATTATTATTTAATTTAAATTATGTTCAAAATAACTTATTATAGTTTTTTAACTATAATAATAATAATTAATAAAAATATTACAATAAAAATATAAATAAAATAACGTTAATAAAATAAATACAACTAGAGAAATTAATAAGATAAATTATGTAGAGAAATGAATATGAAAAAAATATAGAATAAATGATATAAAAATTATTGGATAAAAAGATATAATATTCTTATTTTATTTATCTTTACTAGTAATCTTATGATTGTATCTAAGATATACAATGTAATAAATGATAATTATACATTGTATATTCTTGTTATACTCACCTTTATTTTATAAAATTATCTTTTTTAAGTAATCAAATATTTTAAGTAATAAACTAAATATAATATATGATAAACATATAATATTTTTACTTGTAAAGTTTATAAATATTTAAAGCATTCAAATATAATACTCTTAAAACTTTTAAATATCTTTATTATTTACCTTTGTATAAATAAAACACATATAATATTCTTATTTCATTTATCTTTACTAGTAATCTTATGATTGTATCTAATATATATAATATAATAAATGATAATTATATATTTTATAGTATTATTATACTCACCTTTATTTTATAAATTATTTACCTTTTTATAAATAAAACACATATAATATTCTTATTTCATTTATCTTTACTAGTAATTTTATGATTGCGTCTAATATTTACAATGTAATAAATGATAATTATACATTGTATATTCTTGTTATGCTCACCTTTATTTTATAAAATTATCTTTTTTTTAAGTAATCAAATATTTTAAGCAATCAAGTAAATATAATATATGATAAACATCTAATATTTTTACTTTTGCAATTTATAAATATTTAAAGCAATCAAATATAATACATTAATACTTTTAAAACTTTTAAATATCTTTATTATTTTCCTTTGTATAAATAAAACACATATAATATTCTTATTTCATTTATCTTTACTAGTGATCTTATGATTGTATTGTATCTAATATTTATAATGTAATAAAGGATAATTATACATTGTATATTCTTGTTATACTCACCTTTATTTTTAAATTTATCTTTTTTTAAATAATCAAATATTTTAAGCAATCAAATAAATATAATATATGATAAACATCTAATATTTTTACTTGTAAAATTTATAAATATTTTAAGCAATCAAATATAACATTGTTAAAACTTATAAATATCTTTATTATTTACCTTTGTAAAAATAAAACACATATAATATTCTTATTTCATTTATTTTTACTAGTAATCTTATTATTGTATCTAATATATACAATGTAATAAATGATAGTTATACATTGTATAGTCTTGTTTTGATCATCTTTATTTTATAAAATTATCTTTTTTAATTAATTAAATATTTTAAGTTATCAAATAAATTATAATCAATTATAAATATCTTTGTTTGATTCAAAGCGCAATATTTTTTATTATTAAAATTTATAAATATCTTTACTATTTATTTGTGAAAATAAAGCGCATTTAATATTTTTAATTCTTTTATCTACAATATTAATCTTATGATTGTCTGTCTCTAATATTTATGATTTATGAAATGATAATTACCTGGACTCGAATATGAGTCAACCCGTCAAAACTCGACCCAACCCGACCCATTAAGTTAACCGGTAACTAATTGAATCCAACCCGTCAAATTGTATGAAATGACCTCACCCATCAACTTAACTCGAAACAACTCGGACATAGCGGGACTAACCAGTCATATTACATGAAATGACCTAAACGGGCCGAAGCCACCTACTCATGTGAACTAGAAAATGACTCAAAACCAACTCGACCCTACTAGTTAAGTTAACCCGAAATTATCTGAATCCAAGTTTTCTTAACCCGAATGACCGAACCCAACCAGACAAATTAACCCGAAATGACCCGGAACCGAAATGACCCGACCCAAAACCGATCTGACCTGACAAATTGGCCCGAAATGACCCGACCCGAAACTGACCCGGCCCGACAAATTGACCCGAAATGACCCGCAAACGAAATGACCCGACCCGGAACCAACCCAACCCGACAAATGACCCGACCCGTTAATGACCCGACCCGATTGCCACCTTTAAGCATGATTAAAATAAACTCCTCGAAAAAAAAGGTTTAAATGTGAAACATGGCTCTGAAAGGGGAAAAAAATTGATAACAACTCTTATTTACAAGTGTTATCTAAAGTTGATAAATAAGGCTTGTGGTACTCTCTTAATAGCAATTTTAATTAAAACCGTAGTTGAAAGATATAAAATTTCTATAATATTTAAGGTTTTGAAGTTTCAAGCTAAAGATTTTTCTATCTTTATGATAAAATTTTGTTAGATTAGCTAAGGTAAGTCATTATTTTTTATTTTGTATGGTGTGAATGAGCATGTGGATTGTGTATATTTATCCATTCCTTTTTTCTGTACGTTCTATCTCACTTTACAATTAACCCTAACTCTCACACTATGTAATTCTACCGCTACTCCATTATCATTCGATTGTTTGCCTCATTTCCTTAGGTTCCTTCAATTTCACTCCCTATTCGTTCTTGTGGATCTAAATTTCATTTCAGTTCGCTAGTGTTCGATCATACATTTCTTGACAAAATCGACACAATTCTTCCTCTTCACTTCTTTTTGTTTTTTTTTTACTTTTTCTTTGTTGAATTTCACAAACCGAGTCTTTGTTGAAGCTTTAGTGTTATTCTGTATAGGAAATTCATAGATCTCTTGCTCCTTGATTGTTATCGATTTCATTATTGTTCGACGCATCAAGGTGTTTAATTACGTAGATTACTCAAATTTAAATAATGGTGTTTATTTCTCAGTTTCATTCTCATTTGATGTTTTGATGCTTCGTTTAGATCAACACTAGCTTCTAGTTTCATATTTGGTTTGATTATGTCAGATCAATAATAGATCTAGGTTTGTGGTTTGACCAGTGCTTTTGCTCCTCGATTTCATCCTGACTCCTTCTTTGGTTGTTGGCGGTGCGGTGGAGCACCAATGGGAAATTCACATGTTCTTGAAAATTTGTGTGTGTAACATCTCCGTTTTTACTACTTAAAACTTATGTTTTGTGAAGCATTACACTCAGTATAAGTCTTACATTCTCTACCATCCTTATACTGAGTTCTACATCTAAAATGTTAATTTACTTAAATTAAAGTTTACAACACAAGAACAAAATAGTGATTTCATTACAAATCAACACTTTCCTAATAAATACAAAAGGATCAAGCAATTTAGTTACAATATAACCAAAAAAGAAATAACAAATGACATAAGAGTTCATGGAATATCTAGATCAAAAGATGCTAGGGTGAACACCGGATAGTCCTAACTCTCAACCCTTAATGGAATCCATCAAACCGAACCAATACATCTAAATTGATTCCATATACAAAAGGTAGGGTACTGAGGCAAATACTGGATCCATAAATCCAAATTAGTCTAAATACCATCGTAGGGCATTATGACAACTATCAAAACAATACATCTAAATCAATTCTAAAACCAAGGTAGGGCACTAAGGCGATTACCAAACCACATACCAAATTGGGTAGTGCTGTAACACCCCAAAAATCACCTTATTTTTTTTAAAGCAGAAGTAATTAAAATAGAAATACTTAAATTAAAACTTGTGAATTCTGAGGATGTTACCGCCATACTTAATACCAGACCGGTTCACTCCGACCGTTTCAGTACCAAGTGCTAAGGCTAAAGAAAAGATTGACATTAAATTCAAACCAAGATTTCATAAAAGAACTAGAAAGACTCATACATCACAAATCAGAGTACATGTAAAATTATCATGAATCAGAGTACATGGTCAAAATTCCAGAAAAAGAAGAAATAACACTTTCATAAGATAAAAGGTTCATCTAGAAAACTCAATACAAAATGTTCACTCATAAAGGGAATAATTTGATACAAAAAGAATAATAGAAATAAATAAGATAACAAGAAGAGCGGATCCGGCCACACTACTCTCGAACCTTGAGCTAAACACAAGCCCAACACTCAGTCCCGCCGAATGTCTCGCCCACCTGCACAAAGTCAGAAAGGGCCAACTACTCGTGGAAATGAGCAACACCCATGAAAATGGTGATCAGTACGCTATGTACTGAGTAAGGTAACCAAGCACTAAGGTCAACACATAAAATCACATAAATAATGCAGAAGGAATAAAAGAGCATAATCCATCATGATAATATAATATCATACAATCATTCGGGAAAGATACATAAAGGCCCATTTATAGTCCAGATTAATTACTTAATAAATCTATGATCGAAAATCGATTCACACCATACTTTTTATCAAATCCACGCGAGTACAGGAACCCCACTATTATAGCCGGTGGACCGGAAACACACAAGGCATATAGCTCCTGACCACTATTATAGCCGGTGGATTGATCTCCAGGATATCGTAGTACCTGGCCACTATTATTCGCTGGTGGACCGGTCTGGCCCCTGCTCGCATGCTGTTCCATTGTAAGTACTTAGTGTCTTTCCCATGTCTTGGCACAAATATGTTCGGTTTTGTTGAGCACGGAATCCCCCACTATTATAGCCGGTGGACCGGAAACACATAGGCCATCATGCCCTAACCACTCTTATTCGTCGGTGGACTAGTCTAGGCCCGGCTCAACAATCTTCCACTTTAAATTATTAATGTCTTAATATATTATTTGAAAAATTTTAACCCTAGACATGTATCATCACTCCCTTTACACTTAGCCTCCAACTGACCCATATCATATCATGGGAACCCTGCACCTTCTAACTTCCCAAAAACCCTGATTTTGACCTTTGTGGTCCATCTCACTCCGCTTCACACAACCCAAATCATTTTAACACTCCACACATCACAAATCATAAATATCATCCTCATAATTACACTTTAATCACCAAATACACATGATACCACAAAAACGCTAAGCAGCCACACCAAACCCTAATTGTCCACACAAAACCTAGCTCGGTCTTCTACATACCCTTATATTGCTCCACGTACTATTTTTCGTCCAAAATGTTCAAACGCCTAAACAACACTTACATTACCTTCCTTACATCCCAAATCAACTTTCCATACGTAAATTTCATATCCATGCAGATGCTAACCTCCCCATGCAACCTTTCAAATTTTTTATGCAAAACCCTAAGTCCATTCATACGAACCCTAAATTCTTTCATGCAAAACCCAAGATTCCGTCATACAAAACCCTACATTCAATCCACACAAAGCCAAAGATTCATCCATACCAACCCTAGATTCAAACCATATAAAACCAAAGATTCATCCATACCAAACCCTAAATTCAAACCATATAAAACCAAAGACTCATCCATACAAAACCCTACATTAGATTCTCCTATATAAACCATAAATTAGATTCTCCCATATAAAATCATAAATTATATTCTCCCACACAAAACCATAAATTAGATTCTCCCATATAAAACCATAAATTAAATTATATTCTCCCACACAAAACCATAAATTAGATTCTCTCATACAAAACCATAAATTATATTCTCTCACACGAAACCCTAAATTTCCCATTTTATTCTTCCACTCATGAATCATTAAAATACTTATGTCTACTCACATCCCTTGGTCAAATTCTTTCCCCATCCTCCTTTTTCATCCTTTCTCCGATACAAACCACATCAACACCCTTACATGCATGTCTTACAAGGTCACAACACATATCATCACATATACATAATACACATGCCACATAACAACACAAGAACATGCTTGAACTCCACATCATACCATATACGAAATAATTATAATAATAACATAGGATGCATAACATACAAGGCATTTAATGCACATCAACACACAATAGGCCTTAGTAGCACCCTTACCTAAAACGACACCGGTCTTGGAGCACGCTCCTACGCCTCCTTAGTGTTTTGATAAAATAATAACATATTAATAAAAATAACATTAACTAATTTCTAACTTTACTTAAGATATAAGAAATAATAGTAATATTATAAAAGTTGATAATATAGGGTTAAAGACTTTACCCTAATAATAATAATGGTACTAAAATAATAATAGCAAAGATACTAAAAATAATATCAATGATAAAATTAACAAGAATAATAATAATATTAACAATAATAATGAAAAGGGCATTATTCAAAAACAAAGTGAAATAAGGGTTTCAGCCCCTTTACCAAAATAATACAAATAATAATATTAGTAAAATTAATAACAAAATTTAGTAATAATAATAATAATGAAATAGTAATAATAGTAATGATAAAAACCATAATAATATTGAAAAAATGATAATAATCATAATGGTAATAATAGTAAGGATAATAATCGAAGATAAAATAAAGTAGGGTTTCTACCCTACATTGAATAATAATAACACTAATAAATAATAATAAATGTAAATGATAAAAATATTAAAAATATTAATAATAGTAAGACTTGATATTTATAATACTATTACTACAATTCAAAATAGGCACAATAAGGTTTTAGCCCTATATAGAATAATAATATTAACATTGAAATTAATAATAATAATAATAATAATAATAATAATAATAATAATAACAACAACAACAATAATAATAAAAATAGCAACACTAATGGTAAAATAGTTGTAATAATAATGGAATAATAATAATAACAATTTCAAAATAGTAATAATAATAATAATAATAATAATAATAATAATAATAATAATAATAATAATAATAATAATAACATATTAATATTAATAATAAAGATAATAACAACAATAAGAATAAAAATGATAAAATCGAAATAAAAAATATAATAGGGCTTTGGCCCTCAATAGAAATAAAAATAAAATCATTAATAACAATAATAATAATAATAGAAATAATAATAATAATAATAATAATAGTAATAGTAATAGTAATATATTTCAAATAAATGAAATAAAATAAAATAAAGCTTGTAAAAATAGGGGAAAGGGTTGAGAGGGTCTAGGGTTCAACCTTAGGCTGGCGGGGATGGGCGGCACCGGCGATGGTGCACGACGGTGGCCGGAAAAAGAGAAGAAAAGGGTAAAAGTTGAAGGCTAGGAAAAGGATAAGTAGAATGGAGGTGGGAGTTGGGGTGTTTAGAGTTGCCTAGAAAAATAGGAGTTGAATGAGGGTGGCGGCGCACGACGGTGGTGGTGGCGGCTGAATGGGGAAGAAGGAGAGAAAGAGAGGAGGAGAGGGAGTGAGAGGAAAAGAAAGGTAGGGGAAGGTAGAGGGTGGTCTGCAGATGTTTTTGGGTGGTGTAGGAGGCAACGGCAGCGGCGGAAGTGGTAGCGGACGGCGGCGCGAAGAGTGGCAGGGACAGAAAATAGGTTGATTGGGAAGGGGACTTCGCACAGCCGGGGAGACTTGTGCAGGAAGAATCGAGGGATGAGGGAGGTTTAGGTAATTAGAAGGCGGCGCAAGGATGAGTTAGGTGGGCAAAGATGGCGGCGGAGTTGGCCGGAGGCGGCGGAAATGGCATCTAAAGCGGCAGCAGCGGCAAGGGGAGTTTTCTAGGTTGGGGATCAAGAGCTCTATACCGGGCTCATATGGGGGTATTTATAGAGTGTAAATGAGAGGGTAGGGTTCTGTGGGTCGGCTAGGGGGTAAGGCAGGCAGGGTTCTAGTCACCGATGGCAATGGTTGGCCGGTGGGAGTCAGTTTTGAGCAGGGGAATGCGCAGGGAAAAAGGCAGGGGATCGCGGTAGAAGGGGGAGATTTGGTTGGGTCAAAAGGGCCGGCGAGTCAGGGGGAAGAGAGAGGAAGGTGTAACACCCCCAAATTTACTACTGAAAAATTTCGTTTAAATCAAAAGGTTTAGCGGAAGAGAAAGAATTAAAACCGTAAACTTGGGGGTATTACCGCCACACTTAGTACCAGACTGGTTCACTCCTACCGTTCCGATACTAAGTGCTAAGGCTAAAATAAACAATCGTTAAGTAAGAATCATCAAAACATAGGTTCATAGTTAACATAGGTCATTCACGAAAACACGAGTCAACAACAGTTAGAATATTGTTTAAGAATACAACTTAAGAGTACGATTTCGAAACAAAAAGCGTAGTACAAAATATAGCTAAATAAAATAAATCACAAGGGACCAATATCCGGACCGCCTACTCACTCAAGTCAATCCTTTCACCCCAAATTAGTAACCGATCAAACATGCATAGGAGGTCTGCTCCCCACCATTGGTGGATCATCACAGGACCCAATCAATCAAGGTAGTATCAGTACGAGTCCAATACTGAGTAAGGGCGCAGGTGCGTTAAGGCCAAGCATACAATCATACCACATAGCACACATAGCACAATCATATAGACAACATGCGATAACTCGTAAGATAAGGCCTGAATACTTTTCTGGTGAATTATTCTTTATTCTCATTAATAATATGTTCATTCCACACATATTCTTCAATAGTCCATGTGAGTGTGGGGACCCCACTATTATAGCCGGTGGATCGGAAGAAAACACACAGGGCAGAACGCCTCTGACCACTATTATAGCTGGTGGACCTGAACGAAACACACAGGGCAGAACGCCTCTGACCACTATTCTGACTGGTGGACCGGACTAGCCCCGACTCACATGGTGTTTCTCTGTAAGTATTTAGTATTTTTCCCGTGGATTAACTTATTTACTTGGGTCTGTCGAGCCAAAACCCCCACTATTATAGCCGGTGGACCAGAAGTAAACACACAGGGCAGAACGCCTCTGACCACTATTATAGCCGGTGGACCGGAACGAAACGCACAGGGCAGAACGCCTCTGACCACTATTATAGCCAGTGGACCGGAACGAAACACACAGGGCAGAACGCCTCTGACCACTATTCTTACCGGTGGACCGGGCTGGGCTCGGCTCAACATCTTTCGCTTTACGTGATTAATGTCTTATCCGTGTCTTATTAAATCACACTTCACCCTTAACATGCATGCCCACTACATTCTACTGCTTTCCTTTCAAGAGGGTATATCCTGTATGTCGAGACTTGTGCACCCCTAATCACACCCCGACATTATTTCCCCCTTAGGCTCACACATAATGAAATACCAACTCCTGGAAGTGTAGGTTAAACCCAACACCCTAGGACATCGATCTCGCCTATTCTCAACCTCCAGGGTTTTCCCTTTAGAAACCCTAGTTGGACCTATGTGGCCCAACCTCTTCTCACTTACCTTACCATTACTTATTCTTCACCCCACATCTCACCCTTATTAGGTCAAACCCCAAGGCATATCCTTTTATTCCTCGACCTCGCATGTGACCGACAAAACCCTAGTTGGCTACATCAAACCCTAGCACCTTACTTCTTCCACAAGTAACCTCTCTCTTTTCATCCCAAAGTCTCTTCTTCCACATAGAAACCCATGCCCATCTTTTATATAGTAGAATTCTCACTCTAACCCATACTCCACCCCTCCTTAATCATCCTCACTCTTGTACTCCCCAATTTTATACCCTCTTACCGAAACCCTAGGTAGGCCCCTTGTGCACCCTCGTACCAACCTACATACTATTTTTCATCCCAAGTCTCCAATCACTCTACAACTCTCCCCATCTCTCATTTACACCCAACTTCAACTTTTCTCACGTAAGACACACCTCCATGCAAGAGTTAGTCACCTCATGCAAACACCCCAAGTCACCATGTAGATTTTTAAGGCCCCTATGCATGGTTCCCAACTCTCATTTATTTTGGACATTCTTCCCACTTAAATCTTCTCTCATGGATCATGAGGTACTTTGGTCAACCCCATATCCCCCTTAATGGTCTCACTTCCCATTCCTCTCTTGTTATTCCTTTAGTCCCATTCCATAACACCAAAACCCTAGCATGCATGTCCTAGAGGCCGTATCAACACATCATAAATATCATACATAAACATGTCATGCTCATGTGATATAAGGCACACACATCATACCTCATTATCCACGCTGCGCTACACAAAATAGGTTATTCATAACACATGAATAATACACATTAACATGGCATACTCAGCATTCATCAACACATCACATCACACATAGCACAAGGCCATAGCTTCGTCCTTACTAAACACCCATAAGTAGAGGTAAGTAGAGACTTACCTGGATCCGAAGCTAGCTAAGCGAGATAAGAGGGAGAGAGATCACTAGCTCGTGGATCCACGAGAAAGCTTTCCTAGATCTGATAGAAATCAAAAACTAAATTAGAAACTATTCTATCAATCAATAATTCACATATTCCAATTAAATAAATACAAACGACACAAATGATCTTTCTTAGAAAACGTATCCAAAACTTAGAACTTAAAAGCATAGCTCTATTAAGATTTAGATTAAATATAAATCAAAACAAATTAATACAAATACACTTAGGACATTTCACATTAATTTGGAAAGCCCAAGAAAGATAATCGATTATAAGTTACTTTGTCGAAAATAACCTATTCATTAGGTTTTACAACTAAATAGGTAAACCAACCATTTGCATAGAACCAAATCCAAACCTATTAGATTAAAACATAACTTAAATTATTTAAAACCCAAAGACACAAATCGATTAGATAAAAGGACACATAGAAAAAATCAATTTTATAAAACAATCCCCGAATATTAGGGTTTTTAATGCCTAAACTACGGATCGACCAAATCACTTCGATTACCTCAATTGATAGTTTTAAAACATAATTAAACTAATTTTAGATAAATCTACATAATTAATTTCAGCAAAACAATCTTCCTAGTAGCCAATTTAAGACTATCCATATTCAAAATTAGGGTTTTAAAGCCCACAACACAAACTCGGGTAATTCAAATGAATTAATTCAAATTAAAGGTATTAGAATACAATTAGGATCGTTTCAACTACTTCTATAAATTTAATTTTAGCGAAACAACTATACAAATAACCAATTTCATAATCTCACTTAAAATCTAGGATTTTAGGCCCGAAAATACGATTCGATAAAATTCTATAAATTTAATCAAATTGAATGTTTAGAAATGCAATTAAGCACATTTTATAACATATCAAATAATCAATTGATCAAAACCGATAGTAGAAATATCCGATCTAGCACAATTAGGGTTTTTGAGTCCGGAACGCAAATCCGATCAATCCTTACCAAAACATATAAATTGACGGTTCGGAAATGTAATTAAACATATTCTAATGTAGTTTATATAGTCAATTAAATAAAATAACCCCATTACACAATCCAATTTAAACCCGCGGGAGTTTGACCTAAAAATCCAATTCCGATCAATTACACACAATTTTCTCAAATCAACACTGCCAATATAAAATTAAATACATTTTAAACGATATTATAAAATCAATTGAGCAGGACGACTCAATTATACGACCCAATTTCATTACACCCGAAATTTGACCTAGGAATCAAATTTCGATAAAACCTGCATAAATTTCTCAAATTGACGGTTCCAAAATGAAAGTGGATATATTTTAAAATATATTGTATAATCAATTTGCCCGAAATCGCCAAATCGGACGAATCCAAAAAATTTGGGCATAACCCGGCCAAAAATCCAATTTTTTTCCAAAATCTCAACATAACCATACAATTAACCTATCCAAATAATTCTTACAGCACATATATACATAATCAAACAATCAATTTAGCTTTTTATAAGCTAATTCATACCCAATTAATCAAAACAAGGGTTAGGGTTTTTCAGAAATTATACCAAATGAAACTAACAAATCAAGGCAGGTGAAGGCCGGGAAAGATGTGCCGGAGGTCGAGGATGGCTCGCCGGTGACCGGGCGGTGGCGCAACCAGTGTGGCCTGCTGCTGCTGCTATCGTCGCCCACTGCTGCGCTGCTGCGTTGGGTGCTGTCGCGTGGCTTTAGCTGCTGCGGCGGTCGGCTGCGGCTGTTGTGCGGGTCGGTGGCGGTCGGCAGTAGCTGCCGGTGGTCGACGAAGGAGGAGGGAGGTGCCGGGGGGAGGCAACTGGCTAGGGTTGCGAAATAGGGGCAGGGAGTCAGGGAACAGGGAAAATAGAAGAGAAGGGAGAGAAGAGAGAAAAGAAAAAGAAGAGGGGGGCACCGGTCGGGGGTTAGGTTATTTTTTTTAATACAAGTATACATATAAAATAAAATACTAAATGTTTAAGAATTATTATTGGATGATTTTACCTAAAATTTATTAAACGAAAATTATTTCGTAAGGTTCCGAAAGCTTAAAATAAATAAAAGAACTATATACAGAATTTCAGAAATATTTTTCGAAGAATTTGGCAACGAGCGTAAATATTTATATTATTTACCAAAATACATTATAAGACCCCGAAATAATATTTAAAAACATATCATAAAATATTAAAGTTAAATTCTTATAAATCGAGACTAATTTTAATAATTTCCGAAACCAATTTTCCGCAAACCAAAAAGCGTAAAATGAAAGAAAAATAATTTCGGAAAGAAATTCATAAATAAGCTCCGAAAATCCTTTTAAATTAAAAATTCCTAAAAATATTAACGATTTCCGAAAATGAATAAATTTAAAGTCGGAAATATTTTCTACGAATAAAATCATTAAAATAAATTTAACTATTTAAACATAATTCTATAATTTAAATTTAACGAAATATAATTCCAAAATAAAGTCGTAATCACTCGACGAAGTTATAATCGAAAATGAATCTAAAATATTAAAAAAATCAAAATACAAGAAAGACTGGGAATACATATTTTTAATCGAACATCGAAATCATAAGAATATAATAAAATCATGGTCGTGAACGAATTTATCTAAAATGGTTCACAACGACAACGATTAATTAAATTCAAATATGAATTCGAAATCGTCGTTCAATTCATAAAACGAATAAAAATTAAAATGATTAATTATTTACATCAAATTACGCTAATAAAATCATTAAACTTAATAAATCTGGATTTTAAAAATACAGAAAGAAAACGACCTATCAAAACGGCTATAACTGGCGGTGAAAAACCAGGGACGGGCGGCAGATTTAGTCGATGACGAAGGGAGGAAGAAGAAAGAAGGAAGAAGGGTGGAGTTGGACCAACGGTCCAAAAGAAAAAGAAAGAAAGGAAAAAGGGGGAAAGAACCAGCCTGGAGCGGTGAGGGGGTTTAATTTAAATGAAAAGCGGAGTTTTTGGGTAAAAAGAGGGAAAACGCGGCGCTATGGCTGCCACAAGAAAAAAAAAGAAAGGAAGAATGGGTCGCAGGAAGGAGGAGGAGCGGCTGTGCGGGCTGGGCCGCGCCGAAGAAGAAGGAGAAGAAGAGAAATGGAGACGGGCCGCGGGAAGGAAAGGGGAAAGGCTTGGGCCGCTGGGCTGGCCCAAGTCAGGGAGGAGAGGAAAAAGAAAAGAAGAAGAAAGAAAGAGAAAAGGAGAAAAAGAAAAGAAAAAGGAAAAAGGGAAAAAGGAAAAGAGAAAAATAATTAGGTTGGGTATTTAAATTAATTAAAATATTTGAAATATTTAAAAATATTAATATTTAAATAAAATAATATCTAAATCCCTTTTTAAGCTAATTTAGGGTTTGTGAAAGATTTTTCATAAATTCCATTTTAATTAGCAAAACAACCTAATTTTCTCCAATTAAATTATTTATAAAATTAATATTAATTTGGAACTATTTTCTCTTTCTTATCTTAAATAAAATAATTTATTTAATTAATTTCCAAAATAAAATCCTTCATTAGTTAAAATACCCAAATTTTTCTAATAAAAATACTTATAAATTTCTTCTTAAATTTCCCTAATTAATTCCCTTTTATTTTAATAAAAATAATTAATTTAAATAATTTTCCTAATAAAATCTTATTTAACTATAATTTTTAAAATTAGAATTTTTAGGTCATTTCAAGTGCACAGCAACGAATATCAAAACAATAGTTAGATCAATCCATTTACATTCTTACACAATCTTTACTTCCAATTTTAATTGCTCGAGGAGGATACAATAATAATCCGAGAATATAAAAGTACAACTATTATACCGACACACAAAGCATCATAGTACCCTCTCAACCATCCAACCTAGAGGCACAACAACACTTTGGTCATACTAGTGCACAAGGTAACACATTATCCTCCACACTTAGGACACCTAATCCTTAAGTATTGATATACTCTATAGGATCCGTAGGTTACCTATAGACTAGGGCATTACTAAAGCTCAACGTCACATCAGTGAACCAAACAAACCAATGGGTCCTACCTCATCTATAAGGTAGCTACCCTTAGAGAGCAACCAATCCCAAACTTGAGGTCTTCCACTTTAAGTATTAGTAAATTATAAGGTAATCACATATTTTGCACATAGCACAACAATTCTCATTCCATGCTTAACCATTTTCCTTTATTTTCAATTATTAAGGTAAATCCTAAGTTATTGGTTCATGTCAAAGTCAGAGCCAACACTAAGATCCACCTATCAAAATTCTAAGGCTATTCAATGTCCAATTATTCACAATTGGTGCATTAGGTTGAAAATGACCAAAGTGCCCTTGAAACCTAATATCACAATTATTATCCAAATTTCGTACCCAACATTATTATTATGAGGATTTGTCATGAAAAGGAAAAAATATAGTGATTTATAATATTTTAGTATGCATGTAATATTTATAGTTTAGCGATTAACTATATTTTTTACTTTTCATGCATTTAGTGAGTTATGTCCACAAACCCCAATCATGCAATTCTAATGTGAAATATATTCCAATGCAACACCTACATACATATTTATAGCATGATATGATATTTACTAGGTAATTTACTTCACGGTGCATGTAAGCAGTGGCGGAGCCAGACATTCGATTTCATGGTGTCCCTTGTATAACACCAACTGCAACCAAAGTATACTGAGATACTCGTCAAAGGCAATTTTCAATAATTATAGGTTATCCCCAAGGTATTTCATAATCAATGAGCCACTAAACAGAAATAAAATCATTAATCCCGGTAATTCACGTGAATATCACCAAAATAAAGTTCTTCGCAAGACTCGGACATGTTAAATGTATTTACTTCCAAGATTAAAACCATCTCACACTAAATATTTCAAACAAGCAAGAACATTAACATTATCAATATATTACGCTTAAATATAAAATTTTACATAATTTTACAATACTATTCGTCGAGTTTTCATACTTTGAAATCGATCTACAATAATATCATTGCTAATAGAATTAAATACATCTCTCTCTATAAATGTTACTAAACAATCTTGAAGCCATTGATCGCACATTTTATTCCTTGATGCAGTCTTGATGAAATTCATTGCAGAAAATACTCGTTCGACGCTTGCTGTTGCTACTGGTAAAATTAAGGCCAATTTCACAAGCTTATAGACAAAAGGATATGTCTTATGCTTCTTGGTTTGCACTAATTGTCTTGAAAGATCAACAAGCCCTTTCAAGCCATGAAACCTGCTATCTGAACGAACATTTCTAATATAATTCTCCAGTTGATTGTCTAACACCACAACATCAACATTAGAGAAATCATCAGGATAAAAAGTGGTCAACCTAATTAAAGATTGCTTGTTAAAAGCTTCAAATGATGACGAAGGATGCAAACATGCAACACAACTCAACAATTCAGTGCTCGCCACATCAAACCTGCAATTAAGCTCCTTTAGCTGCAAGTCTATAACACTATAGAGACAATCATAATTATAATGATGTAGATTTGTGACGATTGGAACTTGGCGTGCTGATCTCTTCCCCTTAACATATTGCTCATTCATGTTGGGCACATCAATGTCTCTCTTGTTACAAAATAAAATAACTTCATTCAAAATATCTTCCCATCCATCATCTCTCATCTCTTGCAAACGTTCCTTAGCAATTTCAACAAGTGCTAAGGCATTCAAAATGTCTTGATCATTCTTTTGCAATGCTTGAGATAAATCACCTGTAACTCCCATAACATTTATCATCAAATGTAACATGAAAATGAAGTCAAAAGTTTGTAATCCATATAATAAGAATGTAGCATCCCCGTTTTTATCAAATGTTCTATCAGCTTCCAAGTCTTCAAGTACCTTGATTACAGGAGAGAACAAATTTTTGAGACTCAAAAATTTCCTTAAATGAGAATCCCAACGAGTATCACCAGCCCTTGCAAGAACAGATTCCTAGTTCAATCCCCGACCAGATTCTATCAAGCCTTCTTCTAATGCATCAGCTATGTAAGCAGCTTGTTTATCTCGAAGAGAATCTTGACGCTTATTGGAGGATCCAATAACATTCACAACCCGTGTAACATTGCTAAGAAAACAACTAACTTCATTGTGACATTTTACCACAGCAATAAGAGTCAATTGAAGTTGATGAGCAAAACAATGAACATAATAGGCACAAGGATTTTCATTCTGAATCAATGCTTTCAAACCACCAAATTCACCTCGCATATTACTAGCTCCATCATACCCTTGTCCTCGTACTTTTGATAAACATAATCCATACTGACTCAACATTGATTCAAGTGCAGCCTTAAGTGATAAAGCAGTTGTATCTTTGACATGTACAATTCCAACGAACCTTTCCATAACAAAACCTCTATCATCAACATAACGCAAAACAACGGCCATTTGTTCTTTCTTTGCTATGTCTCCTGCTTCATCCACTAATATGCCAAAAAAATCATCTCCAATTTCATTAACAATCTGATTAATTATTTCATATGCAAATGCATAGCTAATATCCTTCTGAATCTCAGGTGAAGTCATTTGATTATTCTTTGGAGCATTTCCTAACACAAATTTAGCTACAGCTTCATTATTATGCCTCAAAACTTCCAACAAACGAAGAAAGTTACCCCGATTTAGAGAATCTTCTGACTCATCATGTCCTCTAAATGCCATTCCCCCTTCAAGAAGAAATCTTATAGCTTGAATAGACGCATCTAAACGGATAAGATAATCTGATTTGACTTGTTTCGATTGCTTTATAAAAGAGGCTTCAATGCTTTGCTTCTGTTTGATAAGATCTTCACATTTTTTAGTAGCATTAAAATGAGGACTATTAGAACTACCAACATGAACCTCAAACCTCTGTTTTTTATTCCAGTGTACAAATCCCTTTCCCACAAAATGATCACCGCCAGCTTCAGATTCGCTTTTAAACAAGTAACAAGGCAGACAAAATGCAACATCTTTAGCTACACTATATTCCAACCAATCATATTCATCAAACCAAGATGAGACAAATCGACGATTTTTTCCACCGATAACCTTTGTAGGAAAGCTATGAGTACGAGGTTGACAAGGGCCTTTTAAAAAATATGCTCTTCTTATCTCATCTTGAATATTGGGATGAAAATCTGAAATCTTTTTTCTTAACCCAGGATCTGCTTCTAAAGTTTCCAAATCAACTTTTTCATTAGCGAATCTTGATTCTTGTGGTTGGCTTGAAGATGGGAGTGCTTGGTTTTCAGAAGTTGGTAATACAACTTGATTAACAGAATTAGATTCGTGGCAGCTATGCTTAGGCTGGATTGAAAAGTATCGTTGCATCCTAAATTAAGACATTAAACAATTTAATGAATTAACTAAGGAATTTACTAAAAATTAATTGATAATATAATTTTAGAACAAACTAATTAAAAAACTAACTAATAAATTAAACACTTCAATCTATAAATCTAAAAAATTTGATATCTACAAACTAATTTTGATTTCTACCTAATTAATAAGCCAATTTCTATTTTCTACATTAACAAGATAAATTAGAATTTCTATAAACTAAAAAATATAACATCTACAAACTTATTTTGATTTCTACCTAATTAATAAGCCAATTTCTATTTTCTACATTAACAAGATAAATTAGAATTTCTATAAACTAAAAAATATAACATCTACAAACTTATTTTGATTTCTACCTAATTAATAAGCCAATTTCTATTTTCTACATTAACAAGCTAAATTAGAATTTCTATAAACTAATAAATATAATCAATTAATACAATAAATATAATCAATTAATACAGCATTCTAATTTCATAAATTTATAATTAATTTAACAAACTAAAAATTAATTTAAATTTTACCTAATTACATAAATAATTTTACAAAACAAAATCTTACCTGTGCTCAGTCTGGACCGGTTGGCTCTTGGCTGCCTCCTGAGTCTTGCCTGGATCAGTCTCGATTGGTTTGAAATTGAAGAAGGCTTAGGCAGGCAAGGCAGCCTTTAGTTAAGCAATCAAGCAACACAAGTTGCAGAACAGAGAAGCCAGCAACTGCAAGAATCAAGATGCCAATCCAAGATACATAATGTTATTAATGTATTATACAATTTATAATTTTATACTAGATCAAGACTTCAAGAATCAAGATAACTCAGAGAAGAAATGCGAGACAGGCAGGCGCTGTGGCGCAGGCAGGCAGGCCGCAGGCCACCACTGACCAGTGACCACACCACACTGCCCGCAGGCAACCACTGACCACACCACACTGGCACACCGCACACTCACTCACAGAGGTTTGAGGCAGGCAGGCAGCACTCAGCTCAGCTCAGCATTCGAACTTCGGCGGCCAGAAACGGCGAGCAGAAGCGGCGAGCTCCTCCCGTCCTCGGTCCTCCGGTAGTGTTCGTTATCGGCGTGCAGCGTCGAGGCTGGAGAGAAGGAGCTTCAGAGGGTCGAACGTCGAACCAGTGGCGGAGCCGTGGAGGAGTCAAAGCTATGCCAATCGCCTGGTGCGCTGGAGAGGGTAAGGGTTTGGGGGGAGGGAAAAATCAAAACGACGTCGTTTTGATGTCGCAAAAAAAATTCAAAACACACGGACCACAGGACTCGAACCTGTGACGTCCGGGATATTATGCAGGGACCCCTTCACCCTTACCGCTCAGCCATTTTAAGTTTTCGTATGGTGTCCTACAAAGTTTGTATATATATTATACCTGAAAATCTAGTAAAATTTCTATACTCCAGCCAGGGCTCCGTGGTGTCCCGGGACACCATGCGGAAGCCCTGGCTCCGCCACTGCATGTAAGGAAACATTTCTAACCCTAGAACAAGCGAATAATAATTAACATATTCTAACCCTATTAATGTGTACATGTTTGTATGCATTTTATATCAAACCGATATACCATGCAAAAATAATCATGGCATTTACATCATAGTCTTGACAAGATTAAAACCCTAACAAAACCTGTTATACCCCATATTTTTGTAAGATTTATTGAGTGGAAAGTTACGGTGTTATTTAAAATTTAATAATGTTTGATTTTGATTTGGAATTATAATTGGGTTTGAGGTAAATATGGATTTGAATAAATCTTGGTAAACTAAATAAAATAAGTTTTTAAGAGGACTGATAGATGGATTATATGAATTGATCGACGGGTTCATCATTTTGGCTAAAGGGTTTTGTTTGACCAAAACAATTTACTAGTTTAGGGGAATTTATTGATTGGTCGGTACAACAGTTAAGTGGTAGGCCAAACCAATTAACTGGTTGGTCAAGTTGAGTATATTTTTTAAGCTCAATGTTTTTAGAAAAATTTATTATACCAAAATAGAACCTTGATAATCTCACTCGAAGTTATTCTTTAGAGATTCTTAACCTTATTTATCATGTATTCAGCTCTATCTACTACCTCAAATTGATATAAGGGCTTGATTTGGATAATTGAGGGAGAGGATGACCACACCCTTGTCTTCTTTCACCTCTCACCTCTGCACTCCTCTAGAATCATTGCTTCAATTTCTAGACTATCTTTGCTTAGGTGGGAGATTCATTCCCACATTGATCTTCCATTACCTTTCTTATGTTCGATATTTTCTAGACAAATTTGACTCGTATTCTCAAAGAAAATCACCATTTCATCAATTGTGTAGACGTAAACCTATATTTGATAAATCTGTCTGTTCAACTCATATTTGAATGGTAAAGTTAAGACTTTTGATTTGTTAACCCCAATCATCCTTGAAGCAATTAGTTGGATATAAATAACCCTAATCACCCCTTCTTCTCATTTTTTTTTCACCCTCCAAAATATCTCAGCTCTCAAGCACTTGTGTTCTTTCATCTCCACTTCTTTCCACTCTTCTAATCATTTCTCTAGATCCTTCTTATTTTATATTTAAGCAAGCGAGGGTTAGATTTAGGATGAAGTTGAGTTTCACTCAGCATAATCTTCCTCTATTTTTCTCTTAGGTTTGGTAAGATTACTTTTCCTTCTAATTCAAGTTTTGATTTGTGAAAAGATTAAATGGTTTCTAAAGTTTTAACTTGTTATTTTAAAGGTTTTGGAAGTTGAGAATCTTCTAGGTTGAGTTTTTCTCATAAGTGGAATTTTTTTCCTAAAGCATTAAGTAAGTCATTCTTACCTCTGAAATATGGCCCGAATAAGCATGTGATGTGGTGTATTATTTAAAGTGTTAATTTTATAGGTTTGCAGAGAGTTTGGATTCAAATTGATGCATGATGAATTGTTTGTAAATTATGAGAAAAATGCATGATTTTAGAGGGAAAATGGTCGATTTGCTTGAATGTGAAGCACGTTTTAGTTAGCTAGTAAAATGTTGGCAAGATTTTATAATATGTTTTGGGTTATATTTGGTAGGATTTTAAACTATGATTTGCATGAAAAATGTATGTTTTGTACTATGTGGGGCAAATTTATCAACTAGTCCTTAGAATAGTCGAATAGTGGGCTTAAACCAATCAACTGGTGGGTGTGTGGCGACCTTGGTTGCTCTTTGCTTAAACCCATTGAATGGTTTGCTAGAATCGATCGACTAGTCTTAAGATAATCGATTGGTTTGGCCAAACCGATCGAACAATTCTAAGGAACCCTAGGTTTCGCTCAACCAAACCTATCAACTTGTTGACCCAAATCAATCGATCGGTGGGTAAAGTCGATCAAATGATTAGGCCAAACCGATCGACTAGATCAGCCAAATTGTGTGATTTTGATCTTTTGGCCTTAATAAGCTTTGAGACTATGCACAATGCTTCTATAAGACTATTTAATGAGTGAAATACACTTTTTGGCATGGTTGGAAATCTAATGGATGGATTAAATGGATCATAATTCACGTGATACTGAATAGGTATTTGTGAAGGCCATAGTGGAAAAACTCGAATAAGTATTTTACGAATTTAAAGGGTAATGTAATATGGATTATTAGCATACAATGTAGTATTGTTTAATACTGACTAAGAACTAATGAAAATCCTACCCCCGTGGTTGGGGGAATAAAAATGGTCAACATAAAATTAGTATGTGAATGCCTTACTCGCATATTGTATCGGCATTGTATGATAACATATCCTTGAAAATAATACCCTACTCACTTAAAGTGGAAGATGATCGAGTTGTGTATGGTCTGGGTTACCCGATACTTGATTAGCTATCGGGGGTTATTCTGCCTTTGAACCTTTATTGGTGACTTCAGGTAAGATCCTAGTAGACCCTAGTGCCTTACTTACTCTAGACACTGATGATGTACTATGGGGTATCGATACTAAAGGGTGTGGTCACCTAGGTGGTTTTTGACTTCAACCTAACTTTGTGTCTGTTGATAGTTACTTGGCTTCGGCCATATTTTATTTCCATTAGTAGTTACTTAGCTTCGATTGGACTTTATGTCCATTAGTGGTTGCTTGGCTTTGGCCAAACATTATGTCCTTTGGTTGGATAGACTCCCATAATATGTGAGACCATGGGGCAGCGCACATTCCATTGCTTGATAATATTTTGGAATACAACTATGGATAAAGGGAAAAATAAAAAGGAATAGGAAGAGATAAAACAACTTATAAATAAATGACCTGATGGATTATGTAAGTCAAAAAAATTGACTCAATGGGAAACTAGGTGAATGGATGATAGAATCCCTAATATTAGTTTGAATAATTTACTTAGTAGATTTCATGTTACTATCTATGATGTTGTATTATGATGATAAGCATAATCGGTCGTGTATGGTATGATTTTCTGATGCATTATATGACTATGGTAGAGCATGCATACCTAATTATATGGCATATGTTAGCATGATCTCCATATTATGCTATTACCTTGTGCGCTTGTGACTCTTGATAACGAGGTAACTTGGCTTAATTAGTGTGAAGCATAATAATGTGCCTATTTTCTCAGTCACTAGCTCATTCCCACAATCAGAGGACCATGTGCAGATTTTGGGGGATGATCAGTAGTTGGCCTACCATATGTTGGGTGTGGGTTTTGAGAGTGTGGGCATCCGGATACTTCTATGTGGTCCTTGATGGACTAAGGGTTAAGGCTATGCCTTAATTTTGTTTTCTGTAATTTGGAGTTCTGTACTTTGGCTTAATTTCCTTCATGAATTTGAAAAATCAGGGATTGTTGAGGTCCTATTCTTATGAACGTTATCATTAATATTTGAGTATCGTTTCTTGCGCAATCTACTCTAATTTTTATTAGTTTGGTTTATTAGCCTTGTATATAACATAGGACTGACGCCTATCTTATATTAGGTGCGGCGGTAAAACCTCATTTCTTCCTAAGTGTTTAGTAGTTTTTTCATTTCCGTAATATTATGAAAATGAAAATTTTTACTAGTGAAAAATAGGGGTTTTACAAAGTCCTATACATGCATACTTTAATCATTCAACAATTTACGCATGCATGTATCTCATAATTTAGTGGTAAGTTAAATGTGCATACCAAATATTTATTAGCATGCTAATATCCTGATATGAGTGGATTGGAGCTAATCAAAGGACCCTACGAACATCATTTATTTCATGATTTTTTCACATGAGGGAGTCATAGGGTGTGGTTTTATATGATTTTTCCACCTTTTGAGGTCTCACATGAATCGCATGTGTTTAACCTAAAAAAAGCTCCCCTATCTTATGAACTCACAGCATTCCCCACTTTTATGACTGCTCATAGGCTTAATGTGTTTACTCAACTACCTTTAAAATATTTGTAGGAGTGACGACTCCACAACATATCGAAGCATCTCTTACCCTACCAAGACCACAGGAGCTATCACCTAGGTCACCATCACAAGTATGCATGCCAATAAAAGCAGCATGCACGTATTTTCTAAATTTGGCAGCATTCACCTGGGGACCACTATAGGCACTACCACTTGACAACAGGGTACAGTCGCCTGACGTCTAGCTGTAACTCACCATTGTAGAGCCAGGGAATCCTTGTCCTGTCTCCATAGATGCACGTTATAAATACCCTAGGCAGAAGAGCATCGATTATCGAGGATCAATCAATCGAAAAAGAAGAAAGTAAGGGATTCCAAAAGAGAGGAAAATAGCAATGAAAATGGAAGAGTAGTGGAGTAAGGGAAGAAATGAGAGAGTCCCAGCAGAGCTTCATTGAGAGAGGAAAAAGGAGCGATTAGGTTAGCTAGGGGTTGGAATACCGTGATCTCCCTAGTCCTTCCCTTCTTTCTCTTCCTTATTTTATATTAGCTGGAAGAAGTTTAGCTTCTACTAACTTCTAGTGAAAGGAAAATTTGATAGCCTTTGTTGCTGTAACCTTGAAATTTCTAGTCTTGTTGGCCTTAATGATATTTCATTTTTTAAGCTGAAACTTTCTGAGTATTGAATGTTAGCCACATTAGGCACCTGACCAAATTCTGCATCAACTAGATAGTGTGCAGAACCTACGATGACAAATGGTGATATGGTTGGCACCAAGAAGTGAAGAAACCCTGTCATTAATCCTTCAACCCCTATTGCGTGACATTGCTAGGGTCCATGCACCGTGATGGAGATGGCCTGAGAGTATGTTTCACTATTGAGTAAAACCTAGTGAGGTTAGGAGGATTAATATTCATCGCTCTCGACATGATATGAATTGCCACAGGGTACACACATTTAGAGCTAACATCTCTACTCTCATGACTCTACCTCCTTATTTCCCTCACGCCTATCTTGCATTGAATTCATTAACTCTCTATGTACTCAATTATTTCTTACACTATCAACATCACCTTATTAGCATTTTTTTTACATCACTAGATTCATAGGATACTCGACTTTAGCTAGCATAACTCACTCCTCTTAGTCCTTGTGGGATCGACATCCTCTTACCTCTGTACTACTTGGGGCGACCGTGTATACTTGCATGAGATGTGATGTGTTTACTTTATTAACTTCGCCCTACCAACTCTTTTGACTGAGCTCGCACTGGCACACACCAGCACGCACCATATCCTTTCAAATACCCATGCATAAATCATAACCTAAACAACATAATGAATTTTATGTGTCACCACATGATTTCAAATCTTAGTAGAAGGATACGATTACCTCTTATCCAAGGAAAAGAAATAAATCAATATTCACCCAAGTTGTCTACACTTAACCTCTTCAAACTCCTTATAATGACACAACCATCGCACTTATTAACATAAATAAAATACAATAATAACTAAAAATTACTTGAAATGGAGAAGAGGGTCAGAAAATAACTATAAATGAAAGCTAACAAGGTAACAATGCAAAAAGGAACAAAGGGCACAAGATCTAGCAAGGAAAAAAGGGTATAAGACCAACAAGGAGCTTTGGCAAAAGGGGCCAAAGAATGGAGGTAAGCAATGACAATATATGCCATTGCTAGGGGTGGAGCTTTGACACTCTTGGTTGAAGCCAAGGAGAAGGTTGCAGTGATGATGGACCTTTCTTGGGGGAGGTTTCGATGGATGAGGATGCAGTAAAGGGGAGGGGATCGACAACCTCAGCCGATGGAGAAGGTGGTGGCTTTGGTTGGTTCAGCCGGTGCACAAGGGGAGGAGAAAAAGTGGAGAGTTGCAGGGAGTTTGGCTTATGGTGTAGTGGTGGTTTCAGTGGGAGTGTGCGTAGCTAGGGGAGAACCTGCAGGAGAGGCTGAACCTAAGGGGTTGTCATGGTTTTGGGGTGAGTTTGGCAACAATGAGAAGGAAGGAGGGAGAAGGAGAAGTTTAATTTTAGTGGTGGTGAGTTTCGATATAAAAATGTTGGTAGGAGGGAGTTTTTGAGGCATTAATGGGTTATATATATATATATATATATATATATATACACACACACACACACACACACACACCTATATACATAGGGAGAGATGAGGTGAAGCATGGTCAGCAAGCCAAGACATAGGTGTAGAAGGTAGGAGTTGATGGGGGTAGGGTGTAAGTGATAGTATGGCATGGCTGGGATGTGTTTCACATAGGAGAAGAGGAAGAAAAATGAAAAGAAGATCAACATGTGGGGAAAGAAAAAGAAAATAAAAGGGGAAGGAGAAAAGCAGAAAGAAATCGTGTGGGTTTAAAATTAGATTTAGGTTAAAATAATTTGGGTCGGGGTATAAACTAGGAATAATTTAATAACCCAATTTCTATCAAATTTTAACCTAATGTAATTTATATATAATATGTTATAATAATACATATATTAATATCACATTTATTATAAAACCTCCTAAAATAACTATTATAACTAATTACACATAATTATCAGTATATAATTAAGATTTCTCAAAATGGGGTATTATGGTGTGACCTGGTTTAGTTATCCAAGTTAATTCTAAGCACATACAATTCATTCCAATACAATTATGATTTTTGGGCTTGGCCATAATTTTGGTGCAGGTGTTTTTGTAACAACCCCATTTCTCACACCAAAAAATTTCTTTTAAAAGAGTGAATTGCCAAAGCTAAACCATTAAAAACTCTTAGTGTTACTACTACACATAGCATAAAACAAATATCCATTATTTATCTCATGTTAGATACAAGGCTAAAACTTGTCCAACTAAAACTTAAACATCATCTATACCGAGAGAATAACTCTCATAAGGAGATATCCAATAGTAGATGGAAAGCAAACGATTTCATTAAACAGAATCATCGGTAATAAAATTAGTAGACAACCTATGAAATAACCTTGGATTTTAAGAACTTAGCAAAGTAATGGAAAACTAAAATTTGGTAACAACACTATTAAATTTCAATACAAGACTTGAAATTTTCCAAAATAGGTACCGAAATAAATAAAAATCCTTGAGAGACAAAAACTCTTGGTGGCCTAACTCTCTCAAAGCCCAATCCTCCACCCTAAAAATGTAGCATTCGATCTCAAACCTACACAAGAGGTTTGCTCCCCCACCATTAGTGGATGGTCGTAGGACCTATTTAACCAAGGTAGTATTATTATGGGTCTAGTAATGAGTAAATAAAAACTACCTAACTCATAAAGGCTACTTTATACACGTAGATGTATAGTAATCTTTCATTTATGATACTCATCCTTACATGTGATACATACACCATTATACTCATACAACGATATACACAATATCATGAATAAATGACATAACATTCATCATTCATCCATAAGGTACCAAGGAACGCCATACATACAATGATAAGATTAAGGGACACAGGCGATGATATGAGCAGTGGCTGAGCCAGATATTTAATTCTATAGTGTCCCTATATAATAATAATAATAATAATAATAATAATAATAATAATAATCTATTTTTTAATTTTTTATTATTTAAAATATATTATCATTAAAAAATTATATACTATCCCTCTTATTCAACCAAGCTTTTGTTTTGAGTAATATATTTCAAAAATAATGATCTTGAATTATTATTATTTTTAAAATCTCACAAAAAAATATTCATTTATAAATTAATCATACAATTTCAAAATGCATTATTAATAAAAAAAATATTATCTAATTAGATTATTGTACTTGCTACTAACATAACTAGAGACAAATAAATAAGTACATTAAATATGATTAAAATAAAAGAATTACAACATATTTTAAGAGTGTTGAAAATTGATACATAATATAAGTATGGTTGAAAGAGCAATAATTAATGCTTAGCTGAATGGTTGGGGCATGAAATTACACATAACTGGCTGTGGGTTCAAATCACCATGAAAAAAATGGAGAATATTTTAATTTTATGCCCACAAGTCATCATGTTTGCAACAATGCAAAAATAGTTCAAGCATATACTTGAACCCATGACCCTAAGGATACAATTACTGCTTTAATCCCTTGATTTCCTCTACTAGATCCGCCAATGGACATGAGTAAGGCATGCTTGTATAGAATATCATAGTTATGAATATCAATGGTTCACATGGGTACATATGATAATACAGGAGGGAGATATGTGAGACATGCGATAACATATGATGAAACATGTGGTTATGGACTCGTGCTTATAAACACATGACTAGACATGGTAACATATATGGGTATGAGTATATAACTAAGTTTGAAACCATACTAAGTAACAAAACTATCCGAACATGCGATTAAAATAGCTGATTAGGAAATAAAAAGATAAGAACATGCATTATATGGTAGCACAATTGTAAGGAAGATAACTAAGCGTTATGCCTAGGATAATGAGATATAAAGTCCATGAATGAACAATAACCATCAATTATTGTATTTAATTATCATGATCACAACCATTCGATTATATTAACTCAAAGACGAAGACTCAAAGGAACTATAACAACTAATCTAGTACACAAACAGTACTACCTCTAGCTAGCTTACCTAAAACATAACAAGGCCATCAATAAATAGTACACCTAATTACTTAACTATACATACCTCCTATAGGGCCAAAATATATTGTAACACCCCCTTTTTACTACAGAAAAGTTATGTACTAAACATTAGTAGAAACAAAAAATATAAAGATAATCTTATGAAAATGGGGTGTTACCAACATATCCAACACAAGATAGACGTATCATTGCCTACCTTACATTAGACACAAGGCTAAGTATCCAATCAACAAATTACAAGGAAAACTAGAGTGTGTAAAAAATCACTAAAAAATATGAAGGTCAAGGTTTACAAACCAAGGTTGAAATCCTAAAACTGGAAAGAAAATACACCTGAAGAAAACATTAACCAAAGAGAAGATGCCTCAATCACTCAAGGACCACAAAATAATGTCTTAGAAAATGCCTACGCTCAGATAACCAAACTATACTAAAAGAGTGGTTAGACCACTCACTGGTCATCCTTTGAAACTTGCATTATAACTCCTATTTGTGAGATTGAGCAAGGGATCACAACAATAACCCCATTAGTATGCATATATACTGAGCAAACCAATCTACCACTATTATGTAAATCATGGTACTAACACAACCCACCCAACATGCTCATGATATGACATACCAAAGGTATATGCAATACTTATACTATGTCATATTTATACTATCACACAAGGTCATACTTGGCATACGTGAATCTACCATAAGGATGTAAATGGGGCAAATTTTACCTAAAAATAGACAGGTTTTATTCGACGAATACTTAAACGGGTATGGATAAACGGATACAGATACAGATAGGTAAGATAAAAGAAAATACCCAACGAATTTGAGTACGGATACGGGTAACAAGTATCCATACTTGTTACCCGTATCCATATTCATACCCATTTAAATGATGTGTAATTTTAATTTTTCCTCTTGATTTTAAAATAAATACCGTATAATATTAAAGTTAAAATTTTCATTTGGATTAACTCTAAATGGGTTTATTTGTCACATAATGGATTTACCTTTTTACTTATATATGCTAACATATAAAATGGGTTATCTATTAGGTAAAAAATATCCAACAAATACATATGTGAATATGTTAGTGGATACCCATTCATATACAGATACAGATTTAGGCATGGGTTTTCTTATCTGATAAGAATACGATTATGAGCGTACTCACTCTAAACCCGTCATGTTTACATCCCTATACTACCAAAACATGCTTGATCATAAACATACATGCATATAGGGACATTCATGTTATATTATACATATCATATTCCTAAAGAAACATGGATCACTTAGACTATCCACATGAGAGTGCATGGATTGTGTCTTATAGAATATTAGGCATATCCATGTACAAATCTTTAACCATAGGTTCTCATATTTGGAGAATCATAATTATACTTAAAATGGATCATGTGATAGTTCATGAAAAAAATGCCTAAACAACAAGATCAAATCACAACGAAGCATTCAAGGGAAATTTATGGTAGCACATGTTGTATACATATATATCATGATGGCTGTGCCACATTAAGCATTAAATAAACACTATAATGATAGAATATTTAAGGAATATAGTTACATGATATGTTAAGAACTAATCGGTTACTATCTTTGGTTAAAGTGATAATAATATTTCTTTATGCCATTTTATTGTGTAATGAACATAACTATTTAATATTTCATAACTTAAGTTATACATGAGCTCTTAAACATTTATGAGATAGAACCAAGTATCATGTCAGTGAGATAACCATACTGAGATTCAACATAAAATAATACTTGGCTAATTTAGTACACCTCTAGGATTCATTTTGGTTATGATATTTCGTTAGGTGAGCACAAAACTCTTATATACCAATTTATTTAGCAATAGGTGGGATTATTCCCTAAGGTATCTCAATACCCATGGAAGCCAAACCAAATAATATGGATATAAAGTCCAGCCAAAGCTAAGAAAATTGGTGGGCATAAGTCTGGCCGAAGCCAAAATAACCTTGTGGATATAAGTCTGAACAAAGCAAAAACTCTCATGTGGTGACCAAATCCTTTAGTACTGATACCCCCTTGTACATCAGTAGTATCTAGAGTAGGAAAGATACCAAGATCTATAACGATTTTGGGATCAACTAGGATCCCATCTGAAAGCACCTAATGGAAAAATACGCTTGAAGGTAGACTAATCCTACTAGCTAACCAAAGATCGAATAATCCAGATCCATAATAATGCTCGTTCCAATTTAAGTTATTAATATCTTATTATATTAAGATTTTATAACACATTAAGGTCCGTAGACCATATTATGCAATATTAATCCAAGCACAACCGTGTAGGGTTATCACATTATCCATTATTCACATTAAGGATATCTTAAAGTACTAGCTCCATTACTTAATCATTTATGCCAAATAAAGAGTAATATTCAATGATAATATCAATCATAGATGTCTAACCAACATTTGATTTCCATTTATTTTGTTTCAGTCATAATTCAAGTCTAGGTCAAGGCCTAAGACGAGGGTCAAAGCCATGGTTCTATTACATAATCATAGTCTCACTGTCCATTAGAGAATACTCAAAATTAATCCCTAAGGCCAAAGGTAAATGTCCAATTCGAGGTTCACTAGAGTACAATATTAAAAGGTCATTACATATATCCATGCTAATTATTTTATTCATGTTAAGTCATTTAAACTTAAAAGGTTTCACATTTTAAGGCTAATGAATAGGTCATTAGAAGTTTATTATCCATTATTAGGATTCATTATATAGACACTAGCCATGGGAAAGATCTATTTTTTTCCATCTAGTTATCTAATCATTTGTGGTTAAGAAAAAGGCTAAATGCTAGGTTAAGTTCAAACTAGAATAAATTAACACTAACTTTAATCCATCATTAAACTCAATTAATCTAGGTAAACTTATAGATATTAGCATCTTAGGTCATTAATACATCTTAAGAAAATTCAATACGTTACATTACGGAGAAATAGGTGAGAAAAATAATTCTGGCTGAGACCAATTGACCGGTTCTAAGGACCGATCAATTGGTCATGCTGACCAGTTGATTGGTATCCTAGACCAGTCTATCGGTTTGGTCATTGTCAAACCTTTTATAGTTATGGTAAACTAGCCGACTAGTTAACCCCAACCGACAGACTATTCTAAGAACCAGTCAATTAGTTTGGTTGAACCAGTCGATGGGTCTATGTCAAGGCTAAAACTATTGGGGTCACAAACTAATTATTTGATTGTTTTAGTAAAACCAATAGATGGGTATAACTTGATACCAAATACCAATGAGGTCATAAACCAACTGGCCAATTTTTTTACCAAATTAGTCGATAGATCATGGTGACCTGTCTATCAGTTAGGGAAAAAACAACCCCCACCAAGCACATTACACCATCAAATTCTACAATCTTTACTCAATCAATAAGAGCATCAATCATCGCTCACTATAGGTCCTTAATAAGGAATATTTATAGATTAACATGTGTAATACCAAAGTTATGATGGGAATGCCAATGGTATAACAAAATCATGCTTACACCTTATGGATTTTTTTAAAAAGGGTAAATAATCATATACCATATTATTCATGCTAGGCCATCATGTAAAGCAATCCATGCATCATATTACACATGATAATGTCACTAAAATACTTAGAATACTAAGGACATCTACAGAACTCTAAATCATACCTATGAGGCTTATGCACACAAAAACTCAAGTTAGATTCTTTTCTACCAATCTTCCATTTATTGAACATTTTCATCTCTAATATTCATGCTCATACATAGATACAAAACATATAATTTTCTTACACATATAATTTCCCATAAAAAATAGGAAAGACCATGGTTTACCTCAAAAGAACTTAACAAATCCACCAACAAGCAAAAGTGATGGAACCTTGTTAGGTTTTGAAGAAAACACTGGACCGTAAGTCAAGCGATGTGTTCGATAATTCAGAGATAGATCGGCCTACGGATTTAAATCGAAGGAAGATCAAATAAACTCAGATCACAATTGAAATCAATGGCAACTGAGCGATTTATCATAGAGAATGATTCAAGCAGGAGAGAATCAAGCAGAGAAGAGTTTGAGAGACAAAGAGAGAGAGAGTTCGAGAGACAGAGAGAGCTTCGAGAGAGAATTCGAGAGAGAGAGAAAAAAATATAGCCTCAGCCAATGTATTATCTGTCAACGTTATATATATAGAGGGAATACTGAGCTTTGTACATAAAGTTGATAGATAATACATTGGCTAAGGCTATATTTTTCTCTCTCTCTCTCTCAAATTCTCTCTTGAAGCTCTCCCTGTCTCTCGAACTCTCTCTCTTCGTCTCTCAAACTCTTCTCTGCTTGATTCTCTCCTTCTTGAATAATTCTCTGCGATAAATCCCTCAGTTGCCATTGATTTCAATTGTGCCCTGAGTTTATTTGATCTTCCTTCAGTTTAAATCTGTAGGCTGATCTATCTCTGAATTGTCAAACACATCGCTCGACTTACGGTCCGGTGTTTTCTTCGAAACCTAACAAGGTTCCATCATTTGGTATTAGAGCCTCAAATAATCAAGTGATTGTGGTTTAAAGTTCATTTGTTGTTGATTTTGTTGATTTCTTTCTAATTCTTAATATCGCTGACTCTCGATTTGGCAAGTTAGCATATTAGGGTTTGTGTATGACAAGAATCGAACGATTCTTGTTACGATACTTGCGATCGGCAAATTCATAATCCCGGCGAAGATCTTAAAACCCTGAAGGGACGATAGTGTTTTCTGGAAACACCAGATCAAACTATTCAACTTTGTTTTCTCTGTTAGGGTTTGGTTGAAATATTGATTTCTTGCGATAACTGCTAATAATTTCTGTATCCGGTAAACTCTATCCTTGTATTTCTCTCGGTTAATGTTATCTTTTGTGATTAATATTAAGTCATTTTGTATTACTGAATAATGCTACACTAAGATACCAGCCGAGTGTGCAGGTATAAACTCAATACCGGCGATTCTTTAAGACAGGGGTAAAGGCTCCAAGAAGAGGGGCCCAAATCTTGTTTAATCGACTTTAACCACCAACAATTGTTGGCACGGTACATTCGTTCCTCTCTGAGAAATTTTCTCTGTGTTGTTCCATTATTGTTCTATCTTTGAAGTTTGATTATTTTAAACAACTGATTGTGTTGTGATTATTCTCCTGTATACTGTGATAAGTGTTTGCTGACATTATTAATCTGTTAGATTTGAGTGTGTTGTGATTGTGGATTAATTGATTATTTTGTGCCTGATAATAAGTCATTTAGGATAAATACATAATCCATTATGTCTAATAACGGTCAATCTGTAAATCAATCTGTGTCTGTGTCCAGTAATGATCTCCTAGAGACACTTAGGACCTTTCAGGAACAAATGACTGCTCAATTGGCTGTATTATCTGCTAATTAAAGAATAGGAGAACAATAAATTAGAATTAATAATTTACAAAATAATAGGGCTAAGGATTCTATCATGGTTGTTGTAGATAAATTTAGTAAAATGGCACATTTCATACCTTGTAATAAAACTAATGATGCTGTGAATGTGGCAAACTTATTCTTTTCACACATAGTTAAATTACATGGTGTACCAAGAACCATAGTATCTGATAGGGATGTAAAGTTTTTAAGTCATTTTGGAAGTTATTATGAGGTAAATTAGGAACTAAACTTTTGTTTTCAACTACCTGTCATCCTCAAACTGATGGACAAACATAAGTAGTAAATAGGACTTTAGGTAATATGTTGATAGCTGTACTTGGGAAAAATCTTAGACAATGGGAGGCTATATTACCACAGGTAGAATTTTCTTATAATAGGAATATAAATTCAACAACAAAGAAAACTCCTTTTGAAATTGTGTATGGTTTTAATCCGTTAACTCCTCTTGATTTAGTTCCTTTACCTATTTCTGAGTTACATAATTTTGATGCTGAGTCTCGAGCAGAAAAGATGAAGAAATTACATGAATTTGTAAGTCAATAAATTAATAAGAGAGTTCAACAAATGGTTGAGGTTTCCAATAAAAGAAGAAGGAAAATTGTTTTCAACCTGGAGATTTAGTTTAGGTACATCTTAGAAAAGAGCGTTTTCCAACACTTAGGAAATCTAAATTAGATCCTAGAGGTGATGGACCTTTTACTGTGTTAGAAAGGATTAATGACAATGCCTATAAAATTGCTTTGCCTGCTAAATTTGGTAATGTAAGTAATTCTTTTAATGTATCTGATTTAAGTCCTTTTGCTGGAATCATGAAGGTTTTAGAGACGAAACCCTACCAAGAAGAGGGGGATGATGTGTATCTCAATAATTTTTATTTAGATAATTTTGTTGGTTGCTATGATATATATTGTACATATAATTATTTCTCTTATTCTGTGAATAATTAGGAAAACTCAGGTAATGGAAATGGAGCATGCTATTGCTGGTTGCAGTGATTGTTGCTGGTTGTTGTTGCTGATATGGAATTGCTGAATAAATTGGTTTATGCTTTTATTAATATCAGTGAGGGAAAATTGTTGTATTCCTATATAATGCATTCGCCGGCAAATCATAGCTAGTGGGATTAAGTAAGCCGCGTGGTCAGCCACCCGACTCGTAATTGGGTTAGAAGGACTGCAGACTATGCAACCCTTAATTTCCACAATTAGCTAAATAATTGATCTGATGGGAGATTAATTTTAATAGATCAATTACTTCGGGAATAATTGTAATTCTTTGTAATTGGGCTGAATAGTTAAAGTCAGCACCAATAATTGTATGTTGTGCTGGGCTGATTGGTGTGAGGCTTGGTTCAGTTGGCCCACTGTCTGTATTTGTATGGTATTTGTATAGGACATATATATAGGGGGAATACGGAGCTTTGTACATAACGTTGACAGATAATACATTGGCTGAGGCTATATTTTTTTCTCTCTCTCTCATTCTCTCTCGAAGCTCTCTCTATCTCTCGAACTCTCTCTCTCTTCGTCTCTCTATCTCTTCTCTGCTTGATTCTCTCCTTCTTGAATCATTCTCTGTGATAAATCGCTTAGTTACCATTGATTTCAATTGTGCCTTGAGTTTCTTTGATCTTCCTTCGGTTTAAATTCGTAGGCTGATCTATCTCTGAATTGTCGAACACATCGCTTGACTTACAGTCCAGTGTTTTCTTCGAAACCTAACAAGGTTCCATCAAAAAGTTTACTCAACTTAAAAATCTAACACTTCCGTCCCTTGAACACCTTCCACGAAATGGCATTAAAACTTAGTAAAACCCTAAAAATTTCATGAAACCAAATAACATTAGGGGTTAGGTAGAAAGGCCGGAGAAAATTTATTATTTTAGGAAAACAGAGAGCCCAAAGAAGTATGAGCTACTGCCTCACTCTTTTCCCAAATCTAACCCTATTTTACTTAAGATCAAAACAAGGAGGAGTTGGAGGAAGGATTAGAAGACGAAAAAAATAATCAGAACTAAAGGCCAAAGCAAGTATGAATGGAAAATAGGGAGTTCGGAGTTTATGGAGGAAAGGAGAAAAATGAAGACTTTTTCTTGAAATCACTTAATATTTTTGGTGGAAAAAGAAGGGTAAAGGGTGTATAAATCAATACCCCAAACCCTTACCCAATCCAAGCCTCAAACTCATACAAAATAATCAAGAGACATACTAACATATGTTTATATTGAAGATTATAAGCTCATAGATACATGGAAGTACCATACAATATATGGTATACACTTGACATCACATAAAACATGCTTATCACCTTCAAATTTAAGAAGACATACATTCAAACAATCTCAAGTTCCACCATAATCAATGGTAAGTGGAGACTTACCTATGTTTGAAGATAACTAAGGAAAATGAGAAAGAGATTGAGAACATTAGCTTGAGCATCCATGAGAATGCTTTCCAAATAAATTATGCAAATCATAGAGAATGAGGACTAGTAGAGGTCCATTAGATTTTGAGGACCACTTGTCGATGGTAAGGGCAGTGCCGGAGGTGGCTGGACCGGCGACATCAAATTGTTTCCCGTTGTTGTCTAACGTGCTCTTACTGGGGCCTTGACGGCTCGTTGCAACTTGCCCATGGTTGCTGCTGATGATGAGAAAGGGAGGATGGCGAAGGGAGGTAGTGGTTGCTTGTCAATGGGCATCCGCTGCAGCACTAAGTGTGCATCCCCACCATTCATTTATTGGACCACTATCCTCATTGGTTTTTGATTGTGTAATTGTGGTGTTGCTCATCTTTGGTGGTGGTTCAGCATGGTTTGGTGGTCATTGGTTGGCAACAAAGCAAGAATGGTGGTGGTGGTCAAGTTGGGTAAGCAAGTTGACAAATATAAGGAAGAGGAGGTAGTGAAGGGGGCCATGCATATATGAAGAGAAGGGAGGAGGAGAGAGGAGAAGAAGAAAAAGGGTTGGGTTGGTAGTTTTTTATGTATTTTTTACTAATACACATAAGAGGAATCAAAGTATCTAAATTTTATCAAAGCACTATTTTATCTCAAATTCATTTAACGAAAATCATTCCATAAGGAATCGAAGATATAATATCAATATAAGAATATTTAAAGGATTTTGGAAAAGCTTTCATATGAACATACCAATGATCGAGAGAGTTTTTATTATTTACAAAATTCATAATACAAACCAAAAAGTAATATTTAAAACTATCTAGACAAATATTTAAATCAAATTCTAAGAAACTATGATTATTTAAATAATTTTCAAAAAAAAAAACGTCTTCCCACTCCACAAAGAAAAAAATGGAAGAAAATTGATTTCGGAAAGAAAGTCATAAATAAGTTATGGAAATCTTTAATTTTTTAAAGATTTTATCGACTTTGTAAAAATAAATAAAGTCAAAAAATAAATTAGTTGCTACAAATAAAATCATTTAAATAATTTTACTACATGAAAGGAAAATTTATAATTTTAACAATTTATTTCATTAATGAAATATAAGTCTAAAATAAAATCGTAATCATACGGTGAAGTTATAATCAAAAGAAAATTTAATATATTAAAAAGGAAGAGATCGAAATATACATATATTTTTAAACAACAATCAAATCATATGAATATAATGAAAATCATAATCATCAATTGATTTATCTAGAATAATCAACCAATTAACTAAATTCTAATATAAAATTGAAATCATTAATAAAACTCCCAAACGAATCACAAATAAAATAATGAAATACTTTATCAAATTTTGTTTTCAAAATCTTTAAGCTTAAAATAATTGAATTTAAAAAATATAGGGTATTGTCCAGTTATTTTGAACATTGTGTCCTCTTGGCATGATTGTCTTCTTGGCCTCACTATAATTAAGGTCAGGTTTGAAGTTCTAAATTTGGGGTACCATAAAGCTTATGGTTTATAGTTCCGGCAAGAACTATAAAGGTTTAGCTCTGCTTCTTTAGATTCATCACCATCAAAAAATTAATGTGAAAAATACTTCAAGAAACTGCTTTTCATAACGATTTTATCAAAAAACTGTTGTCAAAATCTTTGTTTAATATTGTTGTTCATTTGAACTTTTAATAATGGTTTTAAGCCCAACAGTTGTTAAAAGTCCAAATGACCTTGTTAGCTTCTTTTTTTCCTTTGGTTTTGATAACAATTTTGGAGTCATTATTAAATATTTAATGACGGACAATTCAATAGCATATTGTAACTATTATCAAAACCATAAAATAACCGTTGTCATTGTACCTATGGTTGATTATTTTTAAGTATGAAAGTATGATAAATCTTGATTAACGCCATAATAAAGAAGAGAGATAAGACATGAAGAAGAGAGGAGAGAAGAATATATATAAATACATAAACATATATCATATATGATAAGTATTACTCTCTTTTTTCTGTGAGAACTTTAAATTTAAATTATTTGATCAAAGATGAAGAGTGAAGTGAAAAAATACTACTACATTTGATGAAACTATCACTTGCATTAGTAACTCAAAAAAATACAGTATTTGAGTATCAAAAATATTGTACAATTTAATTTTACGTTAAGAAACTATGATTGACTATAATTAGTAATTGATAAAAATTACTTCAACAAATTAAGAAAATTATTATAAGTAGTTTAGAAAATTAAAGCGATTATAAATGATTCTCACTAGAATGAAGTGTCAATAACTATCACTCTTACTTCCCAAATAAAATTTTAAATCAACTACATAGTATAAACGGATTGAAGCATATCTTTAACCGACCGGCCGGTTGAATTTGCGCCACTTGTTTGTCGCCAATTTGTAGAAAAACTGCCTTTGATTTAGTTCGATGTAAACTTAATCCAGGGTTTAATTAATCAACCTTAGTCCAAGTATTGCTTAAAATTATGAATGATTATCCGGGGCCGGTACATGCCATAGAACGATGATCGGTCGATCTCCTGCTCTGACACTATTTTCCTGCTTAGGTGCCCATATATACGGACGACTTTAAGGACCATGAAACGTCACAAGCCGCCTCGTGCACGCACGTTGGAGCAAATCAAGCCAGCCATCTTGCTCCAACCATGGCGGCCAGCCTGCCATGAAGTGAAAGAAAGGAGAGGTATTGACTGAGAGGACACACTATACTGATCAGATTTGTCGAGGATAGGTCGAGGAAGAAGAGGATGATTAGACGCCGTGCGATCTTTTTCGAGAATCATTGAAATTATGCTAGAAGTCAAACACGCTGCATGCGAGACAGAGAAGCAAAAATGAAATACCATTACATTTATGCCCCCTTTTCGGGATTAAGTAGAACGTCAGAGTCAATATATATATATTTCATCAATGGAAACCAACAAAAATGTCCAATTTCACTTTGCTCAATACTCCCCCCTTATCCATAGATATTTATTGGTCCAAGCACCATGACTTCTTAAATAAAAATGGTGTTTATGCCATGTCGTATCGTACGATAAGGAATTTTGTATAATAAAATTAATAATTTTATATACATTTTGAAATTTTTATCACGTCAATTTTAATTTTATATCAACAATAGCTTCGTATAATAAAATAAATATATTTATATAATAAAGGAAATAGTTTTATATAACATGAGTCAAAAAATGGCCAAAATATAAAACTCATATTAAATGACTTTATTATACAAAAATATACTCATATAATAACACTCTTAAGTTTTTATAAATTAAAATTGTCAAGTCAAAAAATCTAAAATTTATACAAAATTATTTATGTATTATATGGAATGATTGACTTCACTTTACCAAATTATATGCATCACATCAAAAAGGGGTGTGGTACACCCTATGCGCTTAATAATCTCTCTTTATCAATTTATATTTATTAGAGTTATTTATATTATCCGATATTTACTTATCCGATTCGATCTGATCTAAAAAATTAAATAATCAATTTAATTTTTTTCAAATCAAATATCCAATTTAGTTAATAAAAAGTCAAACAAACTAGATATCTGATCCAACAAATATAAATAATATCCGATCCGTAACAAATAATTTGCATGCTGATAGACTCCATGCACCTCTTCCTTATTTTTTTTCCTCCTCTCTCTCTCTTCCTTTCCCATTTTTTATCTGTAGTGCAAATTAATTTTGAAACCCCCGAGTTCCAGCCCCAACCTCCTACTTCGATGCTTCTTCCTCCCTACATACTCCCCTGTATTCTCTTAGCTTTCGATCAACTCATGCCACCATCATACCACCTTGCCCTGCCACTCGACCACACCACAACAAACCAACATTGTCTCCGAGCTCCAGCACACTAGTAGACTACAACGGATACTATACCACCTCACCCCGCCACTAAAACCCTAACTCTTATTTTGATTAAATTTCTATGATTAGCTTATAATAAGTTAAATTAATTGCTTAATTGAGTATGTATGAGTTGTATGATAGATTTGGATGGGTTAATTGTGTGGTATATATTTGCTTTATGAAAATGTAAATTTTTGACATGTTATGTCCAGAATTGAGCTATTTTCTATTAGCAATGACTTCGATTATTGGTCTCCTACTTGAATGGTACATATTTCCCATAAATTGTGTATTATAATATGTATTATAAACCAATTTACATGGGGACCAATAGTGCGACCTATTTTCGATTGTACTACTAGTATGCTACTTTAAAATTTTACGGTGGTGATTTTATTCATTTGCTATTATGTTTACAGTTTTCGTGCATGGTAAATATGTTTCAAATTGTGTACTTTGTGTGTTTTTTGTTATTATAAATTTTCAATTTTAACCAATAATATTAACATGAAAATTAAATATCAAAACATACATCTCTAATTATTATTATAAGTAGAAAACATATAAAGATGTAGTTTATATTTAAAAGGGTTTTTTAGTATGAAGTACCTAGTAGAGAACATATATCTCTTGTTCTTTTTCTAGAGGTAGCTGATTTCGTTAATGTCTTCATTTCCTTATCATATTTAAACGAGGTATTCTATTTGTGATCTTTGTAAACATATAAAAATGACTTTTGATGTTGAATGAATTTTGTTGTGGCTCTTAAATTGAATTTTTGTATGATATATATACTACTGTGTTGTTCCATAAATCAATTTTGGCCTTTTCATTTCATACAGTTTAATTAGTTTCAGCTGCTATATTCTGAAATGTGGTGATGTCTTTAGTGAAAGAAATACTAATATTCTTCTGTTTTTGTTAATTTTCAGATCTAATCAAGTATGAATGACAATTGTAATTTGAGGGATGTGTCTATTAAAGAGGAGGAGAGCTTATCTTCATTTACGGAGTCTATTGGTGATGACTAGCCAGCCATTAATGAAAAAGACAATACAAGTTCTCCTTCTCTAGCTTCAAGTGGTGTTGAACAAGTAGCATCTCAAGAGAAGAAACGATCCTGGGTGTAGAAACATTTAACAAAGATGAGTGATAGTGCTTTGAGAGCTACTTGTAATTATTGTGGAAAAGATTATGTTGCTCATCCAAAGAAAGAAACTAGTGTGATGATAAATCATGTTAATTATTGCAAAGAAACCGCGGCTAATAAGGAGAAAAACATCAGACTAGTGGCCCTTCTTCATTCAAATGAAGCAAGAAAAGGGAGTGATGGATCAAATATTCCAAATCTTGGTTCAATGAAATTTTTGGGTACTTCAAAAATTAATCAAGAGGGTAGTAGAAAGGCTTCAGTTGGATGATAATTGTAGATGAGCTTCCCTGTAGGTTTGTTGAGAGAGAGGGATTCAATTTTTATTTTTATTTTGTGGAGGTTATTCAACCCAATTTTATCATACATTCAAGGGTGATGGTTACTAGAGATTGTTATAAAATATTTGTGGAAGAGAAGAAAAAACTAAAACAACGCTTTCTTAAATCTGGTTGTAGGGTTAGTCTCACTACTCATGTCAAAATCTTAGCTATATGTGCTTGACTAGTCATTATATTGATCAAAATTGGAATTTTAAAAAAAGATTCCTAATTTTTATCAAGTGGTTGGTCATCCTAATAAGATTCTTAGCAAAACGGTTGAAAGATGTATTCTTGATTGGGGAATTGATAAAGTTTTGACAATAACGGTATATAATGCTATTTCTAATGATTTGCGCATTAAATACTTGAAGAAAAGAATCGGCATTTGGGTTTGTGGACTAATTTTAGATGGGGATTGTATGCATATGAGATGTGCTGCCCATATTTTGAATTTGGTTGTAAAAGAGGGTCTAAAAGAAAACATTGATCCTATTATTCAAGTCCAATTAGCTGTGAAATATGTGTGATCATCTCCTACTTGTTTGGTAAAGTTTAATATTTGTGTTGAATAAGTCAAATTGAGTTCCCATAAATCTGGTTGTCTTGATATTGAAAAAAAGGTAAAACTCTACTTACTTAATACTTGATTCTTCTATAGTGTTTAGAAAGGCTTTTGACTTGTTGATGGAGGATGATAAGGATGTTGATGAGCTTAATAAAACTAAGGTAGTCCTCAAGTTGATGATTAGAAGTCTATTGATTATTTGTTGCCTTTCTTGAAAACATTGTATGGAGCTACTTTGAGGATGCCAGGTTCTATTTATGTCACTGGGAATGTTTATTTGCAATAAGTTTCACTTATTGGTACACTGATTGATTCTTGTATTAATGATAGTGGTGATGAAAATGTGAAAGCAATGGCATTTAGGATGAAAGCCAAGTTCTCTAAGTATTAGTTTAATAAAAAGAATATGAATTTGTTGATGTTTGTTGCTGTAATTCATTATCCCAATGGTAAATTGGTCTATGAATTAGATAGGTATTTGGATGAGAATTTTGTGGAGGTCAATGAAGGCATAAGTGAGGAATTTGAGAGTTCTCTTAGTCCTAAATATGTGTTAGGTTGGTGGAGGAAGAATGAATCAAGGTATCCTATCATGAGTGTAATGGCCAAAGATATTTTAGCTATGTTTATTTCTACTATTGCATCATAATCAGCTTTTAGCACCAAAGGCCGTGTGCTTGACCGTTTTCATAGTTATTTAATCCATGCTTTAGCTATAAAAAATGAGTTATTATGCTCACATTTAGGATATGCATAATGGTATTTCACACTAAAACCTCACAAGTTCCCATATGCTAGAAAATTATTTATGGAAGAGAATAAAAATGCTCTCAAAGTGAAGTGTTCTTGACGATATGCATCAAATACTCGAATACCAATGTTCAACAACAATTTTAAATCATCGATCAAATGTGCTAAATAGATTCAATATCATTTATCTGTTGGTTTTGCCTTAAAATGAGTAAATACTAAATCATGTATTTGTGTTTCATGAATAGACATGGCGATAGAATATTTATAACCAAATTCACTTGCCATATGATATAGATGCCTTAATTGTGGATTCATTCTATCTGCACAAACTGTAAGATGTAGATTTCTTGATTCATAACCAATTTTAGGGAATATGTTATTAATTGTCATCCATTGTGGAGAGTCGGCTAGATGTCAAAGAACTCCATCATCTATCTTCTCATCAGTATGCCACATAAAGTTCTTAGGATATTGATCATCATTAAATATCAGCCTAAATCTTAGTATTATAGGAAAATAACACAACAACTTGGCTAGAACCTTATTCTTCTTATATCATAATGCCTTGCATTTGGGATTTATACAACCATTTAAGGATCCATACTCATCAAAAAATAATATAAAATTATGTAATCATTAAGGCATGCATGTATATTCTCATAACACATTCCCATTTGTGAAAGAATCTTTTTAGCTTCATAGGTGCGATTAGGCAAAATATTATCAAAAGTGCTAATAATTTCGTAAAAAACTTATTACTCCATCCATTATATGCTTTCAAGTTATACAACCTTATATTAGTAGATAATCTTGTAGATTTATTACCGCCACCATACAAAGGCTTTTCCAAATTATTCACCAACGTCTCAGATATTTTAGGACAATCTAAAACACTTTCATGGACCATCTAATTCATCTCCTATAACGAATCTTCCTTATAGCTCTAAAATATTCAATTATTTTCCCTCTATCTTCCTGTTATTATATACACACTCTATTTCACCATGTCATATCAAAAAGTATAAATCATATCTATTCCATGCATAAATAAATGATATCTCAATTCATCAACATTAATATGATTAGCATCAACATAATCCAAATAAGGAAAAATTATTCTACTAGAGTATTTGGAATAATATACTACAAGCTTGATGAAAAAACCCACCCCTTCTTCATATTCCCTAGACATATAATTTGTTAACACCCATTCCTTTGCCATATTTTTTAAATCTATATGTCTCACGTAGAAATATTACTATAGTAAAGAAAAAAAATCAATGGTGGCATATCCCAACAATTCTATCTAGCTTCAGGTTATAATTTATGTTAATAATAAGATAAAAATGAATGATAAAAAGGTTGATTTGGGTTTAGGGTTTAATGATTATAGTTAAAGGTCATGGTTTAGGGATATCGTAACATCATAATAATATAACTACTCGGTCTAGGAGCTTGGAATATTACAACTTAATTACAAGAAAACAATATTATATCATAGATAGCTATATTATACATACTCCTATTTACTAAATTAAATATTTGGTTAGAAAAAAATAATTGCAATACAACAAAGCAAGGTAAATAAAGAAAAAGGATAACTAGAAGCTCGGAAAGAAGAATGAATGTAAAAGAGAAAATGATATCTTAACATATATAATATACATATCTATAAGATTCATATAAAGATTCAAAGCTACATACAACCACTATGACCCAAAAGGTTGCTACAACCCAAAAGCTAGGAAAGAGGAACAAAAATATGACCCAAAAACTAGCAAAAAATTCTAAGTACTAATAAGTACAACAAAAGGTTTCTATAACCCTAAACACCTTATAATAGCATGCAAATCCTAAAATCTCCTAAGGTACTCCCAACCCTCCTGAAGCCCCCAAATATCAACTATCACTCTTTGAGTCCACCCTTCTTGAAAAATTGTTTGTTCCCTCAATTTATTATAAAATGGTTCATCCATCCTGTCAAGGTATAGATTCGTTGGTAGTTCATGTAGACTCCTCTATTCCTCATATATCACGATAAGCTCCCTAGGTATCTAGTGGTAATATCTTATAAAACACTCACCATCAACAATCCTCGTGTGTTGGTAAGGAATAAATCCATATACATGGTCATAGCCTTTATCCATGGATCCATTTTAGGTAACGTCAATAATAAATAGTATGAGCTAAACACATATGGCTCTATATTCATATCTCTCTCCATCATGCTCCCTATTTTCTCATATAATGAGACTATATGTCTCCTAAGATTCTCATAAAGTGACATGCACAAGTGTGGTGGAGGGTACGCATGCAATTAGAGTGTCATCTCACTACCTACGAAAAGGGGAAAATGACTAGGTCTATCCAAGATATTCATACCATTCAAACTTGACTTTATTTAACCACTTAAGCAACAAAGCAAACATCAATCACATTTACTTACCATTTATGGCTCTAAACCACAAACATATACAAAAACAAGGTTAATACTCAATTATTTTAGTGCTGAAACTACCAATAGAATCTAAAAATAAAAATAAAACAAACTTAAAACTTAAATTAAATAACAAGAAAATCTAAAATGTGCACTTTTAAGCAACAATTCTCAAGCTCTAACTCAGGAGCTTATATAGATATTTCACAAGTATTTTCACTGAAATCAACAAAAGAGCTACATAATAACACTAATTTTGAAACTAAATTATAATAGCTAGAAAGTATCTACTAGTAAAAAAAACTCCACCTCAAACCAACATGTATTAGCACAAGCAACATATAAACAATAATAGTTCTAATCCATAAGCATTTACGTTAAATATAATAAAAAATACTCAAGGATTTACATATTAAACACTTCTCAAATAGGATTTAAACCACAAGTTTATATAAAAATTTAGTGTTTGAGGGAATGGTTAACTGGGTAATAAATCGGTTGGAATTGCATCAAATTAGCAATAAAAGAATAGAATTAACATGCATTAAGAGGAAAGTAAAAAAATTAAGCTCATAAAAAACACATATCAAAACTAATGAATGTTTTCCTAAATGAAAAAAAAAATCATATTGACCTTGTTAATCTCTCAACAAAACACAAGAGGCCGAAAAAATCCTTCAACAATGGAAAAGAGGATAGCGACACACAACAACTAAACTCAATAAAAAAAATGATGGAGTATCTAGAGAAGACAATAATGGTGATAATCAAGGAATGATACTAAAGAACAAGCTTTAAATAGAACCTAGGAGAGGACAACGGTGCATAACAACCAAACATGACAAAAAGAATCAATGGATTAGCTGGAGAAGCTAACAACATCGATGATGGAGGAATACATTGGAGAATAAGATGAGCTTTAACTAGAACCTATAAGGTAGATGAAATGGAAGAATGAGAGTGACTTATGATAATAATGAAAAGAGTGAAAGGAGTAGGAGAGAAGAAAACTTCATGTATTGTTCCAAAGTAGAGAGATTAGGAAGAGACAAAAACTAAGTACAAAAGCCTTTAATAATGAAGTAGAAATTGAATTTATAAGGTTTAGATGACAACTAATACAAAAATTGATATCTAAATCTACCACATTAATTGATTCTCTGACAACTAGAGGGGGTTTAGATGTCGGTTATTACAAAAGTTAGTATAGAAAGATGAACATGTTCTAGGTTTTCAACTAAGGTATATGCACATACAAATTATTTCATCATAATTATAAGATATGGGCATGAACTATAAAGAAACACTATTCCTTTTTTTGCTACTATTCCATTATTTATCGATTTTTTTTATCAAAATACTAAACTGAGCATTGTATAAAATTCAGTGTTCCATAGTTAGCTAGGTATCTTATGTTGTTAGGTTTCAAATGGTAAAATTTGCATAACTTCAACTTGGATTAGAGAACTTATGGCCTTGGTCATTTTTTCTCTCTAAATCAAGTATTCATCATGTCAAAATCTCAGGCGAGCGAGACCTAGGTACCATTTAGATAACTTAATTCATTATTTGAATATGATCTAAATAATTAATGTATGATGTAGTAATGTACATGGTAATTATTTGGTATATACAACTTATTGGTATATAAATGTTTCTAGAGCCATAATAGTAATTGGCGATTAATTATTTAATATAAATTAATTATAGTATAAAGTTTTAGATATCCAGTTGAAATTTGTTAGACATACTTATGAAGTAATAGTAAGGTGTATATAAATTATGGATAATGAGATTATAAGAATCAGAAAATAATAAGTACAAAATAAATGATATGATATCTACAAATATTATTGAATAATATAGAATTAATATAATCAACACCCCATATTTCAGCTAACCTTAATCCCGAGTAATTAATACCATAACCTAATGTTAACAATAAAAAAATTATTTTTCTATCTTCCCTAACTTCCTAATCATAAATCTTAGCCTAATCCTAATTTTGATTTTGATTTATTAATATATTTCCAAACCTAAGCCTAATTTCAAATGATTGTTTAATAAATTATACTAATACCCTAAGCTATATTATTTTTAACCTAAACCTAAATCTAAACCCACACTCTCTCTCTTTTATCCTTTTTCTTTTTATTCTCTTTTCCCTCGTATTTTTCCCTTTCTCTTCTCTTCCCCTTGAATGCACAACTTCCCATGCCAAGCCTACCCTCTACCCCCATCAACTCCCCCTCCTTAGCTTAAGTGTTTGCAATGAATTTTTTGGTCGATCGCAGCCCCATCTCTGTGCATGTGTATTTATATATAAACCCGAAAAAAAAATCCTTGACCACCCTCTCTCTCCCTTTTTTTAGAAATAGCTCAATTGCCTTCCTCCTTCATGATGCAGGAGCATCCCCCTCATGTGATGACAATAATCTATTTCTGAGTTAGGAGAATCAAAAACTCTCCTTGAACTAAAATATGATCTAAATTATATGAAGCTATGCAAGCCATGCAACAAAAATTATGAGCCATCAACTCACCACCTTTTCTAGATTCATTATGGCTTGAAAAGCCATGTAAGATTTGGTCAACATCTAGCAAAAATTATCACATGGAGCACACATTATTCAAAAATCAGAAGCATAAAACCACTTCACTTTTACAATAGATTTTGGAGTTAAGTTTGGTTTTTTTTAAAAACCTTAATTAGCATAATGTCCTAAAAAGTATCCAAATAGGCTAGCCAAAGGGGGTCTTGGGGAAGGTTTATTTTTCCATTTAGTTAATTCATGAGTAATATACTAGTTTTCCTTGTTCTTGTAATTTATTTTTCCTAAGTCCTAATTATTAGATTTTAAACCTAATATAATAGCTAGTACATGGGAAATGGATGATTGGAGGCTCCAAACATCAACTCCCATGCTGATTGTTTGAGTCCTACTATAGTTAGCATGCATTAGAATAGAGTTTGGTTAAGTTGAACCCTTATGGTTACCTAAGGGTTGGTTGTAATTTTATCAACTTCATACACTCTTATATGGGTGTACAAAAGAATGACAGAATCAGCCTTTGAGTATTCTGCAGACCCCCAAGTCATGTTTTTTTTTTCATTTCAACCAACCTAGTGCATGGTTTTTTTGAGTTTTACAAAAATCTTACAATCTTTATCTTAAGAGTTTTTACCTTAAGTGGCGATTGTAAGTATTTGATTTCAAGGGTTACTTGAATATAAAATCCTTTTCCCATCACATACTCTCTTCTATTTTCTCTTTTTTTGTAGCTAAACCCAAGTTCCACCATCAACTCTTAGCAAGACCCAATTTTTTTTAGCATTTTATACATCACTTCATCTCCTCCTTACAGTAGTGAAAACAACCTCAAAAACCCCCACTAGCGAGCCCAACTGAGGCACCTCCACCAAATACGTCAACCTGCACCAAAAATCCCCCATAACCAATGGCTAAATCCACCACACCACAACCTCCACCTTCAGCCAAACACACTGCAACCCTTTCCCTTTTTTCTTCCTCCTTGGCTATGGCAACAACCACCGCATCACATCCCCTCATATTTGGCAATTTCACACATATCCTCCCCTTCCTTTTCTTCCTTAGTTGTGGCACCAACAACCTACACCCACACCTTCCATTTGCCAACTTCAACCGAAGCCCACCTCCCTCCTTTTCGCTACTCCACTTTCAACAACCTTCACCAAACCACACCACCATCACTCAACTTCAACAACTGAGTGCCACACCACCTTGATTTGGCCAAAACAATTGATGCCCACCACCCTCCTTTAGCCAAGCCCACTATTGCTTCCCTCCACCCTTCGACTCCTTTGGTCTTTGATCGCCCCATAGAAACATCAACTTATGTCATTGCTACCACCCTTTAGCTCGGCACAACTTTGCCATCCCTCTTCTCTTTGGTTGCGTAAGTTTTCCCCATGGCTTGTTTTTATTTTTCTCCCTTCTTTCACCCTTCCATTTCCTTAAAATTTCCTTAATTATATCGTCTAATCGTAATGGTATTTTATTATAATTTTGTAGGCAACTTTTCCTGGTTCTAGACGAGGTAGAATAGGATTTGCATGCTTAGACACCGGAGTCCATTTTGTAAGGATACTTTCTATGGCCTAGGGTTTTTGATTGCTAAGTGTTATACATGTTTTTGTTGTTGTACCATGTTTTTGTTATGATATAAATTAATATATAATTGTCAATGTTATGATATGTCATTGATATTAAATGATAGAAAATAAGTAAGCAATGATTATACGATACTGTTATTTTATGGGGGAAAACCCTTGCTATGAACTATGGCTATGTCATAGGTTTTATTAAGTAAGGCATGATGAGTATGAAAATATTATAATAAAGTATATGGAGATAAATGGAGGATTTGGGGATAATGTTACCAAACATATAAGATTTACATGAAATAAAGGTTTGTTACTAATAAAGGTATTTTGGTCATTATGGGTTAAATATGATAATCATGGTATTTTAAAGTGCTATATCATCTAAAATATGATAAGGAATTTATACGAAGTACTTAGAGTAGTTGTGAATGGACTAGCTTTAGTAAAGTATGAAAACGGTTTGATTTGTGAACAATAACACTAAAATGAGAAGATTATTATCACTTGTGTGAAACCGTAGAGGTAGATCAAAAAATTTGAATACATTGTTAATATTAGTGTTCTAATAATGTTTTTTGAATCTAGTGATTGTTTGAGCCCTGTAGGAAATTTATAATCGATTGGTGAAATTAGGGTTTATAAGCTCTGAGAATAGTAATTTTTAAGATAGGGTTATTATTCTATGTGCAAGACCCTATAGTTAGGCCTTGAAATTTGAGTATGTTCATAATAATAACAACTGAGGAAGAGTTACTAATTTTTGTGGTTAAAACAGTAACCAAAAAAGTGTTATGATAAAAATGTGAAAATATAACTATTTCAAGCATGTTATGTACTTGGAAAATCAAATATGAATAAGACATTAATCATTTAAAGTGAAAGATCGTGTGGGTCAGGCCAAGGTGTTCATGGGTCCATTCTACCGGACGATAATAATAGCTTAGGAGCATTTTTCCCCAAGAGGTGTTTTATAGAACTGTTCCACTGGATGATAATAGTAGATCATGTGTATTTTCCCTTAGAAGTACTTCAGTCCGTTCTACTAGATTAAAAATAATGGAGCATTATACTCATAGTGAATAAGAACGTGAATTGAGATAAGTAACCTAATTAATAATATGTTAATGATTTAAAGTGGAAGAGTACGTGAGTCTGAACTAAGGTGTTTATGGGTTTGTTCCACCTAACGATAATAGTGACTCAGTTGTGTTGTCCCTAAGAGGTGCTTTAAATCATTCCACCTGTTTAAGAATAATGGCTTAGGAGCATTCTACCTTGAGAGGTATTGGATTCGCTCTACCGGATGATAATAGTATATCAAGTGTGTTGTCCCTGAGAGGTGTTTCAGACCATCCACCGGTTTAAGAACAGTGGGGTCTCTAAACTCAACATAAATAAATGAATAAAAATGATTATTTCTAATAAAGAGGCATGTATTAGTGCTTATCTTGTGATATTTTATGTGTTCCACACGTGTACTTATCATCTTCTATGAATGTATGTATTTAACTATATCCTTGACTCGACGGTATTATTAACTTGCTCACTACATAGCGTGTTGAGCATCATTTTTATGGGTGTCGCTTATTCTCAAGAACTAATGACCCTGATGTTTTTGTGTAGATCTTTAAGGACCAGTTGAATGATTTTGCTGCCTTTGATGCGTTGTATGGGGAGGAGTGAATTTCCTATATTGGATGTTTGGGCAAAGAGTCATGTTATCCAGATGATGTTTTTACCCAAACAACTTTTGGACTCTTCAATCCATGGTATCCCTATTATTGTATTTTGTTATTGTATCTTGAAGTAAATCTTCAAACTCATATTTATATTTATAAATATTTTCTCATTTCTAATTACTTTATTTTACTTTGAATGTTTTAAGTATTGTGATTGATGTGATGATGATATAGTAAACCAAACTTATTTTAATTACAGCAATAATACCTGATGTTTTAATTATATGCTTTCGTTATAAAATAAAATTTTTCAATAGTAAAATTTGGAGTGTTATAATATTTTTACTAAACGGTACCTTAGAACTAGTGTTATTGTTTACTATTAGTAGTATATTAGTTATAATTACATAACACCTCCAATTTATGATAATTTTTTGTTAAAATGAAAATCTAAATAAATAATATAATAATTGTTTAATATTATCCATTAATTGTATATAGCTTTATACACATAAATTAAGAACTAAAGCTAAATAACTAATATATCCCTACTAGCTATTAAGTATTTAATGATAATGTTTTATGGTAAATGAAAATGTAGAGAAAAATATTTAATGAAATTGGAGGGTAAATTAGGGAATGTAATAGTAATCTTCTTATACTCAAGATTAAGGGGTTGAGTAGTATTGGGTTTAAGATGTTTGGATTTCACTTAACCTTGGTTGTACATACAAGCAAGGCAACTCACCTTTTGTGAGGCAGTTTTTCATCAAAATTATATTTAAAAAAGAAATCATAAAGTGGCGCTTATACTACAAATAAATAAGATGTTAAAATGACTCTTCATATGAATCAAAGTTGGTACTTTTAACTACATAGTATCATTATTTTATATTGATGTATAAATTAATAGATGTATAGTATACCAATTATGATATGAGTTATTACCAAAACAAGGTACAATGCCCAAAAAAATCAACCCAAAGTATGATCTAGCCTTGGGAATCAACCCCTTGAGGCCAACCTAGCAAAAATCAGAACCTGACACCCCAGTTCTTAGCACCCGATTCAATCCCAAGCCACGTGACCTTAGCCCCATTAGCATGGGCAACCCTCACTAAATCCTTCACCCCGTTGTAATCATTCACTCTAAAATTAATGTCTCATTATCCATCTATGGCATGTGATTACCTACTCAATATATCGCAATTTTTTGGATTATCTCTATTTTCTCTCTCTAACACTATACTCATAGTTTTAAAAATCTGATCGGTCAAGAAAGCATTAAATTGGTTAGGCCACCTACCAAATTCTATATACTTGTTCTCTTTAGCCCAAAATCGATTAGACCAATAAGAACTAGTGAAATTGTCAAAATTTTGGTTAAAAAAAATGAACCAAAATCAATTAAATTTATATATAGTTTAATTTTTAGATATTTTATATTGTTGTTACTCAACATACACCACATAACTGATCGGTTCAAGTATCATTGGTCTGACTACCAAATCATTATACTATTAATAATAACAGTTCAATGACTTGCTTAGTTTTTAAAACTATATATGTATCTCCTAAATTCCTCGGTTATCATTCTATACACAACTCGTTAAGAAAGCTTTTTGACAAAATATTTACTTTTCCTAATCCTATAAGTCTAAAGCAAATTGGAATATTTTTCTTATAAATATTTGTGAACCTACCGATTATACGTGGAATTATTTTAGTTGATTAATAGATGTCAATTTGAAGTTAATATATCAATAGATAGATAAGTGATTTCAACTTAATAAAATGACATAGTTTATGTAAAACGAAAAAGTTTATGTAAAATGAAAACGTTATACATTTAACCTTAGGAGGAAAATGTTATTGAAAAGTAACCTAAAATATAATTCGCTGCATTAGATATGGATTATTAAATACTTGGCCTATTTATGAATAGTGGAAAAGAAGAAAAAAAAAACTGCAAATTATTTTGCATGTTTTTGCCAACGTTGACGAAGGTTGGATGCTAAGTACCCGTTCAACAGCTCGGGTCGTTGTGCTACAGTACCATCGCTTTTAAAATGCGGAAAACTCAGATCAATCAAATTGCGGGGATGGAAGAACAAGCCAAGAACGAGCGAAAATAAATAATAGAGCAGTCAGCAGAAAGTTGAATGGAGTTTGGTGATGCGTGGTGGGCGTCAACTCTCGGAGTGAGCGATGCAGAGAATGCTCTGGATCGAGTAATCACCGACAACGAGCAGTGGACTGAGGAGGGAGGAAGAGGGCGGAAACGAACAAGAGAGACAGTGTTAGAAAAATGTCAAAGTTTTACGGCTTGACGCGCATTTGGAATCTATATACTGGTTAAACCGTTGTTTCGTTGCATGGCTCCAAACAAAGCTTGTCGCTTTTGCCAAGTTCACCACACGCCATGTCAATTAAAGATTTGGAAATAATGGTGGCGTGATGGAGACTTGCATGCCATTTTGCTGAAATCATTTCCAGCTATGGCCAGCCTTTGTCTATCTATCATTGAGATTTGAGATACGTATCCCTATCTTCTTATCTTCCTTTGTTTTATCTGCCTTCACGGGAATGGAAGAAGGTGCAATATATAATAATACCGGATTTACATGATTTAGACTGCGTGATTGGATCACGTACGTACCACATGTGTTTTGTTTTCTCCCCCCTTTTTTTTTAGTATTTCATGTCGACCATCGGTCGCTGAGAAAGTCGCTAGGCATCTTATATTATTATTAGGGATCGAACTTTATTTTTTAGTTAATTTTTGGATAAGGTTAAGGTTTTTTTGGATGAACAAGTCTGCTTTGTTTTATTGGATGAATATATCTTTAGAATTTATATCAGTTGGAACTAGGTATTTATATCTTTAGGTTTTGGATCGGAGACAGCGAATGCATATTTTTACAAATAAATCTTGGTCCGACAAGGTTGAATCACCGGACCAAGTTCATATTATCTAGCCTTACTCAATGGTCATATGATTCGCATGGTAGTTACACCTCTAGTCGAGTACGAGCGGTCTAAAGGTGGTGGAAATGATGTACCTCACATCAATTTTTGAGGGGATTGATAGATATTTTATTTGGAGGCAAAGCCTTATTGGACAAGTATGTCTACACATATTTATATCAACTAGTCCCAAACATATACGTCTTGGAGTTTTAAGTTGGAAAAAAACAAGTATGTTAATAAGAGAATTTGAGGTATTTAGGTGAAATAGAGATATTTTGGTCATTTTGGGTTTAATTCATAAATTTGAAGTCATATAAGTGTGATTTGAGTTTTAAAAAAATTTAAGTGTGGTATATGTTTAAATTAGGTTAACTATAAGTATTGAAAGTGTTAATTCTATGTGAAAAGGGCTTAAAATGGGATTAGCAACCCTAGGGGTATATGTGCCAAACATTAGAGTTATGTCTTGATTTTTGGATATGGTTTTTATAATGATATATTGTAGTGTTGTATCAATTTTGGTGTGGTGGTGAGTTTTATGGATGAAGTTGTGAGTGGGTTATGAATTAGGATTTTGTGAGAGCATTTTGGTATTTTCTCTTACCTAATGTCTCTTTTGGGCTTATTGTCTTGCCTTATGCCTTGTCATTTCTTTATGCATTTATAGCATATTTAATTTTATTAACCAGGATGCATTTATAAATTCTTTAAATAATAACAACTTTTAGAAAGATTTCATTAGTAATCAATATTTCATGTAATAATGATCAATAATATCTCATGTGATAAAAGCAAGTGTAAGTGAAAGTATTATGATGATGAGTAAGTCAAGTAATACATTGTGATGTGCTAAGTATTGATTAATGACTGTAGAAGACATTATTACTTAAAGAGGATGATCACATGAATAAGGACCAAGTGATTCCAAAGGTTGCAAATATTTCAATGAAAAATACCTTAGTCCTAATGGAACAAGATGAACCTAGTATACTCTATACCAATTTGATCCAACAGCCTATAGGAGTACATGTACTTGAGGATTAGTGGTTTAGTCATGGCTTGGGTATGTTTTTCCTTGAATATAAAAATGTCAATAAGGTTAACTACATCTTTTCTATCAACGAAGCAAAGAGGAAAATTTATAATACAAAAGGTTTTCTTATCTCAATATGACTAAGTAAATGGAATATTGTGATCACCTAATTTCGAACCCTAATATAGTTTTCTCTTTAGTTTTTTAGTATCTTGAGAACATATGCATGTATAATATCTATCTAGTTTTTTGATTCATATGTGTTATGCATGCCTTATTATATTGATGTGTATTATTACCTTGCTCCGTATGTAGCATACTGGTTATTATTTTTATGGATATTGCTCAATCCCACGAGAAGATATTGTTGAGTTTTGTACATATCCGATGATTTTATGATCTTCTTGTGATTGCTTGCGAAGATTTTTTTTTTGGTAGTCAAGTAAGGTTATCCGGATATATATCTATATATCTCTCTCTCACTACTTTTAGTCCTCTATTTTCTAATGTATCTATTCTCTTTTCTCTGTTTTGTAATCTTATATTGTTATGAGATCAATAGTTTCCCACATTTGATCTCAAGATACAAAGTACTTTTTAGAGTATCACCCACTATAGATTGGGTGTAAGGAGTACCATTTTTATGTTCGATGCAATGTAACACCCTATATTTTTATTTTTGGCTTATGCAAAACTCATATTAAAGCAAAAAAATAGTCTGTGTTCATGAGGGTGTTATACAAGGTGTATTTTGATTTGGGTCTCCATTAGATGCTTTCATATAACTAAACAAGTGTATTAACAAATGACCAAATGGTGTTCAAAGCATGGTTCCTAAATAAAAATTCCTTGGAAATAACCAAAAGGGCATGTACAGTCCTTTGGTCCATTTAGAAGCCAAACAAAAATGTCAAATTAAGAGGGACAAAGGTAGACATTGCAAGAACAAACTCAATGGCCACCCACAATTTCCATTCAGATTGGCTTAAATATAACACCCCCAAAAATCACGATTGAAAATTTTCATTTTATTTAAAATAAACATAAGCACGGTGGTACTATTGCCGTAATTAGTACAAGCCTGGCCCCGACCAGTCTCACACCAACCATAAGGCTAAGGAAAATTTTCACGAGAAAATTTGACACACTTAAAATAGAGAATCATAGAAAACTGAAATGTTCATAACGAGAGAATTAGAGTGCGTGATAACAAGTCATTACAACCTAAATAAAGTACGTAGTCAAAATCCCCAAGGGGATAAAAGATACAATACACGAAACGAAAATAGAAATAAAGAGAAAGAGTCTGGTATACATCGCTTGGGCCCCCATGCCAAGTCCAAGAAAGTCAACTCTCAGCCCTGCCCGACACCTCATAAGTGTTATAGGCATAAAAAATGGCGTCTCCTACCTACACAAACTCAGCAGGGCCCTCCACTCGTGGGAATAAGCAGCACCCATAAAACGGGTGGTCAATACGTTACATACTGAGTAAGGTAACCATGCAGCTAAGGCCATACACAAGAGACATATAACACAAGCAGGTAACCATACAGATAAACCATACATGAGATACAGATAGTATAGGCTGTGTTACAGTCCGGTTAAGTAAATCATTAGATCTCTGGTCAATGTACTCATTTCACACCATGCTCTTTATAAGTCCATGCGAGTACAGGAACCCCACTATTATAGCCAGTGGATCGGAAACATACAGGGCAGAACGCTCCTGACCACTATTATTTGTCGGTGGACTGGTCTTCAGGGCAAAGTGCTCCTGGCCAATATTATGTCGGTGGATCGGTCTGGCCTCAACTCTCATGGTGTTCCACTGTAAGTACTTAGTATATTTTCCATGTCTAATCATAACTTAAGGTTTGGTTTATTGATTTCGGGATCCCCCACTATTATAGATCGTGGATCGGAAACATACAGGGCAGAACACTCCTGACCACTATTATTTGCCCGTGGATCAGTCTCCAAGGCACCCTGGCACCTAGCTACTATTATGCTGGTGGATCGGTCTGGGTTCGGCTTAATAATATTTCACTTTAAATTATTAGTGTCTTATCCGTGTCTTATTTAATATATATTTTTGGACTACCCGCTCACACAATCCATCTACTCTTAATCTTCTGAAAAGGCTCGTCCTATATCTTGGGACTTCAACGCCTCCTAATATGTCCATTCATCATTTCCCTCTTCTCCTCACTTACCACGAATACCCAAATCCTAATTGTGTTGGTTGAGGCCCATTTTCCCATACATCTGAGTCAACTCACTAGCACCCTCTAGGGTTTTCCCCGAGAAATCCTAATTTGGCCTATATGGCCCAACCTTCCTCTATCCCACACAACGCATGCTCCTTTGCCCCCAACTCATCACTTCACTTTGATTCAACCCTAAGCATCCCACTTTACTTCCCATTTTGCACATGTAACCACGAAACCGTAATTGGTCACCCCAAACCCTAGCACCTCTTTTTTCTCATGTTTTATTTCCCCATCACTCTGACTTACCATCCCCTCTTCCACATGACACACACACTCACCCTCCATGTGACATCCTTCCACTCTTACTCCATATTCCAATCCTCTCCATTATTTCTCCATTCCACAATCTCCTTCATTTATGGTTTTCCTCCCAAATCCTAGCCAAGTTCCCCATGCACCCTTATACCAACCTACGTACTATTTTTCACTCATGGACTCCAATCACCCCTGCAACTCTTCCCTCACCTTACTTAAACCTCAAGTCAACTTTTTCCACATAAGGATAATCCCCATGCAAAGACCATCCATCCCATGCAAACCCTAAACTCCCTATGCAAGATTCACTTCACTCTCTTATTTTATCCATGTTATCCATTTATTTGTCCACCCATAAGTCGTAAGATATTTAGGTCGTCCTTACCATCCTTTAGTCAACTCATTTTCCTCAGTCTTTTTCATTCTCTCACAACCACATCACACTATTTAAGGCCTCCTATCATGCATGTCATGAAGGGAAATATTACATAAGCACATTCCAAGTACAAGTAACAACACCACATTACACATGTCATAAAACACATGTAACTTACCTTAGCTCCATGTTTAGCAAGCTGCTTTATAAGAGCATAATCCATAATATATAAGGCACACACATCAAATCAACATACATAACACATTTTTCACACACATTAGGCCATAACCATATCCTTACCCAAAACGACACCAAGCTTGGAGCACGCTCGTACGCCTCCTAAGGGTTCTGACTTAGTGTACCTATAAGAGGAGAAATAGTAGGGTTAACTTCCCTCTTACCAACATTATCATTATTTCCTACTTACCTTTATCATAACCTAGTATTAGGGATATTAATAATAATAGTAGCTTTATTAGTAAAAATAAGGGTATTATCCTTAAAATGGTTAATCGTGCTATTATTAGTCAAAATAGATATAGGTAGTCATATTTGTCCATGATAAGGTATTATTAACAATATTAACAATACTAAAGATAATAACCTTAATATTATTGATAATAATGATAATAATAATAATTCAAATAATAATAATAATACTAGTAATAGTAAAAATAGTAACGATAATGACAATAATAATGATAATGATAATAATAATAATAATAATAATAATAATAATAATAATGATGATGATGATGATGATGATGATGATGATGATGATGATGATGATGATGATGATGTGATGATGATGATGATATTAATAGTTAGAATAATAATAATAATAATAATAATAATAATAATAATAATAATAACAATAATACTAGTAATGATAATAATAATAATAATAATGATGATGATGATGATGATGATGACGACGACGACGATGACGACGATGATGATGATGATAATGATGATGATAATAATAATAATAATAATAATAATAATGGTTTGAGTAATAATAATAATAATAACAATAATAACACTAATAAAATAAGATAATAATTACACTAATTATACTAGTGGTGGTGGAAGCTAAGCGGTGGCGGCGATAAAGAAAGTGGGGGTTGGAGAGGTGGCTTTTTAGGCTAGAAGAGGGAGAGTGAGAGGGTGGTTGTGGTGGTGGTGAATTCTCTAAGTTGAGAGGGTTGGAGTGGTGGTGGTGGTGCGATAAGGGTGGCGGCGAGTGGTGGTTGTTGTGGTGGCCGAGGGTGGTGGTGGAGGAGGAGGGGTAAAGGAGAGGGAGGTAGGGAGAGGTAGGGGAGGCTCTGATGAGTGGATTAGGTGGTTGGAGAGGTGGTGGTTGCGGCAGAGAAGGGAGCGCACAGCGGCAAGAAGTAGGGATGGTTCAGCCATACCCAGACCCGAACTCATTTATATTACCTAGATCCAGACCCGACCCAGACCCGTCGGGTCTCAAAAGTTCAGACCCAGACCCAGATCTATCGGGTCTAGTAGGTAAACGGGTCATAAATGGGTCCAGTTATTTTTGAAAAAAAATAAGTAATAATCTATGCTAATACAAATATATTTATGCTTTATATAACTTAATATGTATTTTTTGTTAAAAAAAATCATCTAAGTGAAAAAATAAATATTTTAAAATAGTTATGTTAACTTTTCAAATGGTGTTTTAATGCTTTTAGAATATAATGTTGTATATATTATTTAAAAAGTAAATATACAAAAATAAAATTTTAAAAAATGAATAAGGAGCTCAAATAAGATTAAGACAACAATGACAAACCTAATATTAGTATGTATATATATATATGTATATATATATATATATATATATATATATATATATATATATATACATAAACACACACATATATGTATATGCAACGGGTCTGGTGGGTCGGGTCTGGGTCTAGAATTGGACCCAGACCCAGATCCTTTAAAGTATATATGGACCCAGACCCGATCCAAATCCGTCAGGTCCAAAAATCATAGATCCAAACCAGCTAAAAATGAGGCGGGTCTAGCGGGTCTGGGACGGGTCCGAGACCTATTGTCATCCCTAGCAAGAGGGGCAGCAATGGGTGCAAAGTGGCCGGCCGGGTAGCCAATTTTGCACGGTTGGGGTGGCTCGTGTAGGGGGAACTAGGGGTGGTGAGTGGTATGGTTTGATGGAGGGTAGTGTAGGGAATATTTTGGGAGGTGTTTCGGGTGGTGGTGTTGGGTAACGACGGCGGGGACGTCGTCTAAAGTGGCAATGGCGCAAGGAGGTTAGATTTTCTAGGCAAAGGAAAAGGGACCGAATGGGATCGGTTGGGGGTATTTATAGGTCATTGGAGGTAGGATAAGAAAAAAGAGGAAGAGGACAACGGGGGCAGGTGAGGCAGGGCTCGCCAGCCACCAATGGCAGGCTGGTACAAGCCTGCGATTTTGTAGGGCAAGTTTGGTCGGGAAGAAAAAAAAAAGGAAAGGAGAAGGGGCACACGTGAGGGCAGGTGCAGGGGTTGGGCTCTGTTTGGAAAGGAAAGGGATAAGGGAGAGAGAGAGAGGAGAGTGGCTGGCCGGCAGTACAGTGGCAAGGAAGGTCAGGCAGTGCAGAGTTGCAGTCTCAACCTGCAACGCGTAGGAAAAAGGAGGAAAAAGAAGACAGGCGGGCCGATTGGTCCGGGGGAAAAAGAAAAGAAAGAAAAAGGAGGGGGAACCAGGCGGGCGAGTCGGAGAGAAAAAAAAGGATGGCGGGCCGGGCCGCACAAAGGAGAGAAGAGAGGGAATGGAGTTGGGCCGCGAGGGGGCTAGCCTAATCCAGGGAAGAAGGGGGGAAAAGAAAAAACGAAGAAAGGAGAAAAAGAGGGAAAAAAAGGAAAAATAGGTTAATTGAGCTATTTAGAATATTTTGGTATTTTTGAATATTTAAAAATAATAAAAATTAGTAAAATAATAATTAAATTTCTTTTTATATTAATTTAGGATATTTTGGATAATTTTTCCTAAATTCTATTTTAATTGGCAAAATACCCTAATCTTCCCTAATTAAAATATTTATTATTTTCCTCTTGTTTTTATCTTAAATTCTCCCCTTATTTAAATAAAATAATATATTTAATTAATTTCACTAATAAATTTCTATTTTATCATAATTTTTCTAAATTAGGATTTTTAGGTTATTTCATTAACACTAGCATGTAGGATGCTTATGATGCTCTATAGAATTCAAAAATGAAATGTAAGGACTGTTGAAAGGCACCAAATGTACCATTCTTTAAATACAATGCTAACAAATGTTATGGTGATGCATCTATAAGTTGGAGTGCAATTATCAAGAGTGAGGAGGGTTTAATTATTCAATGTGAAATGGAAAATGATCTTTAGATTACTGATGAATTCTCACATCTACTAACAGAGTAACATGCAAAGGGCTGATTGTTAAGACTAAATATGTGCAAAGAGTTAAGCCTCCAAAGAGTGGTACTAGACCCAAAAGAATCATTGTTCCTAGATGCTCTTCAAATAGCCTTAGCCTTGGACTAGCCTCAAGTTACTAACCCATAATGCTTCCTTGTTGGGTCAACTCTCTTTATGGTGTTCAAAGCAGCTGCCTTGTCCTCGACCACACATCATTCTCCCCTTCCCCTTTTTCCTTCATTCTAATCCTATATATAAGGGGTATAGTATCCAATTGAGGACATGAGAAATCATAATACAACTTTTCTATTTTTACTCTCTCGTCTCTTCTCTCAATTTTTCCCTTAGCATTTTACTAGTTATGGTTCTTATCCCAAACCTCAAGAACCACTTGGTTCACAAAACATTCATAACAATGGATATCGTCTATGGGAATATCTTATAAAAATTTATGTTTACACTTTTCTAATGGTTCAGATCATCATGCACCAAATTGACTTTTCTTTTCAGCTTGTTTATTATTGGGATAATGGGGGCGGGGAAAAATTTCCTATATTATATCTTTTGTATTAAGTATTTAATAATAATTATTATTATTTTTAATCAAATATTTTTTTTAGATCAAATTAAAATATAAAATGAGCATTATCTAAAGAAATTAATTTAATTATTATATAAAATAGGTAAAATATGGAGGTAGTTTTTCTATCATTATTATCTCATACCAAATAATCACTTAAAATTTATATAAAAAAAGAGTATCAAGTCTTTTTTATGGTAACAATATACCGATAAATATCTTCAAATGATAACTTAATTTCAGCCGATTAACAAAGAGGGAGAGTATTGTAGTATTTTTAGATTTAAGGGTGTTTATGGATCAGATATCCAATTTTTAGGATATCTGATGATTGAATATTCGGTAAAAAAAAATTAGATATTTGAAAAATTGGATATCCGAAAAAAGCTTCATATATCCGACATTTTAGATATTTGAAATTTAAAATCGGATAATAAATAATCCGTCAGATATATAAAATTTCCGAGCGAGCCACAATTGAGAAACATTGAAAAAAAAATATTCAATTGAAAAATAAAAAAATGATCCAATTTGATAATCTAATGATTTGATTTGAGTATTAAATTATATATATTCGATTAGTAATTTTAAATTTTGGATAATAATTATATATTTAATTAAAATAATAATTAAAAAGTATAAAATATACTTATAATAAACACTCATTTCATATTATACACACATACATGATTGTATAAAATAAATTTTATGAAAAATAAATAGTGTTTAGAGTTTCTATGTATATAATTTATCGAATTGGATATTATTTGTATTTGTTGAATTATATATACGATTTATTTGTTCTTTTATTTATTAGATTGGATATTTAATTTTTTTTTAAATATATCGGATCGGTTATTTAATATTTCGGATCGGATCGACTTAGATATCTCTGTATGTTTTATTTGCAGTAATATTAGCTTAAGGTCCTCTTAATTTATCTTCACCTTGGGTTTTTTCGATATACTTACTTCCTCTACCGATGCAAAATCTTCTTCTGGTACTACCAATACTACCATTAATACCCCAACTCCATCATCCATTTTTAGTGATGAATGAGACCCCATTTTTCTTCTGTTTCCCCTTGCTTCTTCCCCAATTAATCCTGATCTGGTCAAAATTTCTCTTCCCTCTCCCCGTCTTACAATTTTGGATTTACAAATTTAACTTATTTGTCAATGCCCACTTCAAATTACCCTCTGCCGACAAGATATGCTGAGGATAGAACGCTGTTCAGATTTAATGATCAGTACCCATTGAAGAGTTTTGCCAGCGAAAAGCAACGCTAATTATGCCAACTCAATCAGTGGAGCTGCCACGAAATTCAGTGCCGTCGGGTTATTCTCAGGCACCATCGAGTGCTGCGGCAATGAAAAAAGGTGGGATGGAAGGCAGAGTCGAATGCTTCAGTTTACTCTGGTGAAAAGGATGGGCTGCTACTTTTTTTATTTATTATTATTAAAAAGAGAAGAGAATCTGATATGCAGAAGAGTACGTAAATAAACTAGTATCATTGTCCTAAGATACTTTTAAAATAAAAATGACGCCATTATTTTTCATTCACCGCCGGAAAGGAGCCAATCCTCGAGCAAAACGACATGATGATGCGTAGTAATGAAGCATGATCCAAGCAAATAAAGTCTCTCTCCAAAGATAATGAATAGTGTACTCGACCGATTCAACTTATTTAAAACGCGATGTGTATATGTATTTGTTAAGAGTGCTAGAAGTACTTGTTTTATGGTTGGGGATTTTTCACAAGGAGTGGATCTCTAACTAGTAATTTTAATTAATGATAGAAATTAAATTTAACTTAATTAATTAATTTTAAATTTCATTTTAAATTTATTTAATAAATAAATTGCATCTAAGTATAAAAAAATTAATCTTAATTTTGTTTAAGGTATAAAAATTAGCAAGACGGCTCATAAAAATAAATCAATTTTAAATTTCATTTTTATATTTATTAATTAAATAAATTGAATTGGAATACATCTCACCTTGATTTGACTGAACTCACATGGTAGTAGGTAGGAAAAGAAGGGCGGGAACAACCAAGAGGGAAAGGGTCCAAAATGTCAAAGTTTTAAGGCTTGACGCGTTCAGATAAATTAACTAACTAATTGAATACCGGTTCATTGTTTCATTGCACGGAACCAAATAAAGGTTGTCGCTTGCGCAAAGTCGACCACCCTCTATCCATTGAAATATAAATCATATATGATCATGAAATAATCGAGGCTTCGGAAGTAGTGCCGTAAATATAGCGAATCAAATAGAATAAGTTCGGAATTAATCTCAGCTTTTAATTTAAAAAAAATAATAAATTTAATTTTAAGATTATACTAACATCCTTTATTAAAAAATAATAAATTTTTTAATGTATATATAATTAAAAAAATTAAGAATAAAAATAGAAAATAAAATTTTACTTTTCTAATATAACTTTTTTTATATAAAAATTTAATAATACAATGACTTTATTTCTTAATACGAAGGAAGTAAATAAATAAGTCAAGTCTAATTAAATTTACGAATCTAAATTATATATGAAGTGAGCTGAATTCTTTTCGATTAAAAGTCGATTCGTTTAATAAATAAGTCTTAAATGTATGCTCGAGCTCAATTCGTTTAGTCTGATTAATGCACAAACCAATTCGACTTATTTACGACCCTATTCGAAAAGTTTAAAAAAAAAAGGTAACTAGATAAGGACTAGCATGTCATTTTACTGAAATCATTTTTCTTATATTATGGTCAACCTCTATCTATCTGTATATTATTTATATGAGCCTAAACTTACAATCAGTGATCAAGGTACACGCTACGTGCATATGTAAGAATGTGAAAAATGAATTTTTTTTTACGGTGTACTTTTTTTTCAAAGATATATGGTGATGAAAGATTCTGATCGTCATCGAACAATGACTTACGTGACACAACAACTCCGACTTTTCACACTTAATTTGAGTTGATTTATTTATCTGTACTTTTTTGAAAGAGAAGACGAAGTCCATTTTTATAATTAAGGGGCCGAGGACACATATATACGCCGCTATTAAATGATTTAAAAAACTTTTGTTATTTGGTTTAAAGGCAATGAGACCTCATATGCTACGTGAGGGATGAATTAAACTTCAAATATAGTATATTTTAGATTTATAGGGGTTCATCGAGATAAAAATAAATTACCATAAAAGTGAAATATCATAAAAATATTACATTATTAAAAAAAAGGTTATAAGGATTCATAAAAATAAATATAAATCGCCATAAAAGTGACACTATCATAAAATTATTATAATATTAAAAATGAAATATTAGAAATTTAAATTTAAGACTTCTAATATTGGAAAGCCCACATTTAACCACTAGGCCAAACATCATCAATTTAAAATATTGCATATTATTAGATCTCAGTTTCAATTACCAGCCTAATAACTACATTAGCAATCCGTTACAATAATCAGCTTATGTGTACAAAGTTGCTTGACGATAAATGCTTTTCTTGTATGTACGCATATAAGAACCTCGGAGAGCGGCAATGCAGAAACATAATATTAACATAAAGGGATCGTCGGATCTTTGGGTCTAAGTTTTGCTCATTCAGCATATTTTGGTAGTAGTAATAATAATAATAATAATAATAATCATCATCATCATCGTCAAGCAACTCTGTACAAATAATATTAGCGTCGGATCTTTTGTAAAAGTGTAATAATAATAATAATTATTATTATTAGAGATAGTAATTTTCATATATATATTATTCCGATTCAATATATATGTCATTTTATAGTTTTACACAAATATAAAAAAAAATGTATAAACTGCCAAGCATGCCCTCATCAAATATGGTTTATTAATAATGATTAAAGAGATAAAAAAACACTTAATTTTAAGTAAGGATAATTTGAGAACCGCAGGTTATTTATTACATTAGAAATCTAAACCGACAAATATTTTAGATCAAAATAGTTATGCTAAGTCGGCATATAGTTTGAATGGGACGGAGGCACTACAATGTTATTGAATATGATTATTTTTTTTAATCTTTAATAGCTTTAGCCACTAAATAGATGGAAATTTTGTTTGACCTACTATTTCATCCCAGAAACGTTTCTTTTTTTTATATATATTTTGCATCTTCATTTCTTCAAATGAACGTAAATATATATTTTAATTTAAATATTATTATTCTTCTATTCCTTTGGCAATACTAGTTTTAACGCGTTGCTCAAAAAAAAAAAAAAAAAAAAAACTGCTATGATTTAATGACAATGGCATTGATTGATGTCTCTAGCTTTCAGATTAGTTAAGAGTCATGATCACAGTGGATTAAAAGACAATAAGAAGAAAATCATAACCAGCGTAATTTTTGGTACCCTTGATCACGTCAAATCCCTTCCGGTCCCACGGCGGGTTAAAAGATAAGAAGATGGCAGGAGTCGTAGTCGGTGTAGTAATTATTTATCTTTATCATAGAACACGTCAAATCCCTTCCTGCAGTCAACTGTTGCATCCGAATCAGCTCACTATAATTTTTAATGTAACTACAAATTACAGTGTTGCAATACTGAAAGACAAAAAAAAAAAAAAAAAGGGAGAATTCAAACCTAAAATCTCTGGTATGTAATGTAAGGGGTGATCTTTATCACTAAATTAAACCTCATACATCCCTTATCTGCATGAAACGGCAATTGGGCGCCGTTTTCCGTAACAGAAACGTCCGAGAGACCACCATAACGAAGGTTGAAGCGGTCAGATCTGATGATTTTGTGTCCCGGCCATACCATAACCATACCACCGTAATTGCCACCTCACGCTTGCTCTTTGATCCTGTCGTCATCGTCCTTGTCAAAGAACTACACGAACTGTTGTAATCAGAAGGAGATTGAAGGAATTTTGGAGATGGCAAAATTTATATGTTCATTCTTCTTCCTGTAAAAACAATTAATGGGTTTCTATCAGTTATTGTGTGGCTTGTGATGCTTGTTTATATATATATATATATATATATATATATATATATATATATATATATATATATATATATATATATATTTTTTTTAGTGACAACTTGTAATGCATTTCAGCTACTTGGGATTTTCGATATTTTAAAACAATGGGTCATAATTTATATCATACTAAAGGGCTCACACTCCTATCCGGTTAATATATACGTATATATATTTTTTTTCATCATTTATTAATTTTTGTATTAATACGTCCTTGATATCATAAAAGGATTTATTGTATCACTAATTTTTTTATATAAAAATACCATTTCAGAAAAATAAAAAAAAAAATTTTTTATTTTTATCTTCACTTTTTATTATTATTATCTACACATTAAATGTTTGGTTATTTTTTAATAAATAGTATAAATTTAATTTTAAATTATTTTTATAAAAAAAATTAAAACGTGTAAAGACTAATAGAATATATATTTTTTTTTACGTTTTTACATGCCGTTAATATTTTCAGTTCCGTCTCGTCCAGTCGTCCTCGATTTCATGTCTCCATGCAACGCTGATAATTGCTAGCAATGTTACTAGTTTATTCGTTTATGAATTAAAAACTAGAAAGAAAAAAAAAACAGTGGCCAACTTGTCGAGAAAACAATGACTTTTTTCGGCCTAACCGCGTCGAGCTGGAAGCCTTTGACGCTGCTCATTCCTTTCCTTTGTGGCGCCGCGCGCTCCCCGATCTCACTCACGCGCGTCGTTGGTCAGAACTCAGAGTCGGACCGACCCCTTGTGTGGCAGCTACCTTGCCGACGCCTATATATACTGTAGAAAGCAGCGCACTTGTTCCCCATCACTCCCGTACAGATTTATATACGCACAGATCAATCTCGCAAACCAAAAGAGGTAGCGAAGCTAGCAAGCAAGCTAATCTCTTCAATCGATTCAGCCATGGCCGCCGCCGCCTTCTTCCGCTTGATTTTTGTTATTTTTTCAGCCACTTCTCTCTTTGCTGCCCGTGCTTCTAACGCACAGCTCTCTTCGAGTTTCTATGCAAAAACGTGTCCCGGGCTTCAAAGCATCGTACGAAGGGAAATGATGCAAGCTGTGAGGAAAGAGCCAAGGATGGGAGCCTCCCTCCTTCGATTGTTCTTCCATGATTGCTTCGTCAACGTATGCACATATATATTCACTGCATGCATGCATGCACGCACGCATAAATAATGCTCTCACATCGCATTATATATTATTATTTAATGCATGATAGAACAACAATCTACATATACATTTTCCAAGCTGTATAGATACACAATAATTCGTATGGTGTATCATATCATTACAGAGTTTATGCTCATCGATCGTCACAATCAAATTAAGCTAATTTGATTTATTTTCTGATCTCGTATTGAACACTAGGGATGCGACGGATCAGTTCTGTTAGACGACACGTCTACATTTACGGGAGAGAAAAATGCCTTCCCTAATCAGAATTCGATAAGAGGCTTTGAAGTAATCGACGCAATCAAAACCAAGGTCGAAGCGGCTTGCAGCGGCACAGTCTCCTGCGCGGACATCCTAGCGCTTGCAGCACGTGATGGGACCCTACTGGTGAGTACTCCAGTCCTCGTGCACTTAAATGCAGACAGACGACCAGAGTTTTATTATAATTTTATTCTGATCATATGCTACATATATACGTCTCCAGTTAGGCGGTCCTTCATGGGCAGTTCCACTCGGCCGAAGAGACGCATTAACCGCAAGCCAAAGCGCAGCAAACACGAACCTACCGCCGCCGACAGCCAACCTCTCCACCCTCATCTCTATGTTTTCGGCTCAGGGCTTGAACGCACGGGACATGACTGCGCTCTCAGGGGCTCACACGATCGGTCAGGCTCGCTGTGCTACGTTCAGGCCTCGCCTGTACAACGACGCCAACATCGATGCTAGCTTTGCGGCTACTCGTAAGGCCACCTGCCCTGCGGGTTCCGGGGTCGGGGATAATAATCTGGCTCCGATCGATGTTCGGTCGCCCAACCGATTCGATAATGCTTACTACCAAAACCTCGTGGCTCGACGCGGGCTGTTTCATTCGGATCAGGAGCTGTTCAACGGAGGATCCCAGGACGGGTTGGTGAGGACGTACAGTGTCAATCGTTTTGCGTTTGCAAGAGATTTTGCTGCGGCTATGGTTAAGATGGGGAATATTAGTCCGCTTACTGGCACCGCCGGAGAGATTAGGAAAAATTGCCGGATTGTCAATTGATTTATTTTCTCCAGCTCGATTAAAGGAACTAGCTGGCACTGGGCGGGCAAAAAAAAAGTGTGGATACAGTATAATTTAATCTCGAGTGTAATTTATAGCATTTAATATTTCAGCCAGCGAGACAAATGTTTATTATATATGCATGGTTGGTTAATAAAATAAAAAACAATTAAAGTTCTTTGATTTTCATCACGCTCTTATAAAAAACATGGAGTACGTCCAACGAGCAGCATGCCGTCTTCTCTTCGATCAAAGCTGATGTGCTCTATAATTCCTTGTTATTTAAGCACGTTCATTAAATAAATAAATAGGATTGGAGAAATCACAGAATCATGAGGGCGTGTTTACGTGCTCGTAAGGACGATATTGTCCCCAAAATTTATCTCAAAGATACCAGAATACACACACTCACAAAATAAATCAATTTTTATTTTAAGCACCTTCAAAAAAGTACCCAAGAACTCCATCTGGAATTTCTACATGTTATTGAAAGGACGATGTGTAATCTATTCTACATGTTAATGACTTTCTCAAGTTTTCCTAATTTGATTATTATAATTATTCCATTTGTTTACTAACTACTTAGGCGCATTGGTCCATTGGATATATATATATATATATATATCATTTTTTTTTTATTCTTTTCCGGAATGCTTCACACATCATGATTCGAATAGGAGGCGAGGAGGGGGAGGGGTATGACTAGTCCGAGCCATCTACCAAATTTCTCCGTATTCATTTGTAGTAAAAAAAAATTCTCCATCGTTAACAACAACTAGAATCTAATTAATATATACTCATTAGATACACCCGAATGTATGTGGTTGGCAAAAAAATATAGTAATTACTGATACTTTAAAAAACAACACTTATAATTACTATATAGATATACATAATTACCCCAATAATAGCTGACATACCTATCATCTATATATACATAATAATGATTATAACATACACAATTACCGTAATAAAAAATATATAAGTCATAAGGTTAACAGTTGACATAATAAACGTAAAATATATATGTATATATATAAACCATAATAACACTAACAATCTATATAGAAATAGACGTCATTAGGACTGTAAATAAATCGAGAGCTAAAAATCTTTAAATTTTAATTTAATTTATTTAACTAAACGAACAAATCGAATTAAACTTTTAACAAAATCCGCCTGAGATATAAATTATGCCGAACTCTTACGGTATTAAATTTTGCTCATTTAATAAACAAGACCGAAAAATAACCTCCCGGCCGGATCATTTGACTAAAACTTGCCTCACACAAGTTTCTGGTTTAGCTGCCTGTAACCCATAAGGGTAAGGGAGATAAATAGAAAAGCTGAGAAAAAAAAAGACGGGCAGTGGGAACCAAGATTGAAGGGAAACACTTTTCTTAATCTAAGGTATATTTTATATTATTATTTGAATTATGTAATTGTCAAAATTCAAAAGCAAAAAGTTTCAACACAGCCAATTTTAATAATTTAACAAGATAAATTATCAACGTTTTAAAAGACAAATAGTAGTAATAAACTAATAATAATAATAGATAGATAGATAGATAGTATTTAACAAAATTACAAGTAAGAGGTTAGAAAATAAAAACGTTGAAAAAAGAATAGTAAATTTTTTAACATATAAACTACAATTAATTAAGAAATGGAAAAACGATGCAGAAACAAAATAACATATATATATTATGAAAACAGAAAACGATGAATCAATGAAATTGTCGTAGGTCACTAAAATTGGGCCGGCATAAAATGGGTGCAGAAATTTTTGACTCGCTAAAAAGGTCAACGAAGACTCGGCAAGAGGCAGTCAACGCATTTCATGCTTGAAAAGTTCTCATACCGCCGGTTAAAGTACAACCTAGCTCCCCTACAAGCAATTAATTGCATCGGAAGATGACTACATTCGGGTGAACGAAATTTAAAGGCTACATTACACTGCTGCTAGTAGAGCCATCAAGCGTCTCTTTACTACCAGACTCTTGTTGTGTTGGAGACTTGATACCATGGAAACTAGAGGAGCTGCCGGCCCTTGAATTCGATGATCGTCGCTGCATCACCAAGGGAGCCAATGACTGTACAACGTCTGCCATTAGAGGTCTGTAATCCGCTTCTGGTTGCACACACATTGCAGCAACAGCAGCAACCTGAATGACCTCCTTCATTGAATATTGACCCTCGAGTGCTGGATCCATGATGTCTACAACCTTCTCTCTATCTGTAAGCAGCGGCAGAGCCTGTTCACCCAACAAATGCATACATACCACCACAGTGAAACCAAAGGAAGTAGTTTTAGAAGAATTTCTGGGATCTATCGCAGGAAACAGAAGAAAGGAATAAAGGTTTATATATAAAGAAAAAGAAAAAACAAATTAACATCCTTCCTGCTCCCTTCATGTGGATAGAAAAGATTGGAGGGTTCTGGGTAAGCAATTAGCCCGAAGTTCATGAGCCTAAAATCCAAAAGCTCCCCCATTGTCTCCCACACCTGCCTTGGCCTAAGGCTGTGCAGATTCCTAAAATTATCGACTTCGATAATATAGTCGATACCATTACCTCTACAGTGATGTGTTGAGAAGAAAACGAGAATTTAATCTTACCCAAGATACTAGCACAGCTTCACCTGGTGGCCTCTTCGTGTCAACTGGGACTCTTCCTGTAAGCAACTCTAAAAGCACAACCCCATAGCTGTACACGTCTGATTTCGTCGTTAGATGTCCTGTTAATGCATACCTGCCCCCCAACAAACAAGCCCAATATTTTCAAAACCACAAAGCATATTCAAAGGCTTCCTTTTTAAATCAAGAAACAAAGCAATAAGACTTCATAGTCCGGAAACTGCAACAAGTTGGTTATAAAAACGACCGGTGATTCTCACTCTGGGGCAACGTATCCTTGGGTTCCTAGCACACGGGTAGACACATGTCCACCAGCCTTTTCAGATCCCAGCTTGGCCAACCCAAAGTCAGAAACTTTGGCACGACAGTCTTTATCCAGAAGGATATTGCTGCTTTTAAAATCACGGTGGATCACTGGCGGATTGACATGTTCATGAAGATACTCTAATCCCTTTGCAGCATCCAGAGCAATTTTCATTCGAACTTCCCAATTCAACGGTGAAGAGACTGCATCCGAACCTGCTAGAATTCACTCTACTAGTAAAATAGAGACGCCAACAAAATTCAAGATAAACAAACCATCACAAGCAACCAACCAAAATAAAAATAAATAAATAATAAGAAAGTAGAAAAAGGAAGGAATGGGCAAAACTATAAATTGGAATAAAATACAGTAATTTGATGCAATAACTCAAGCTCAACCAACAGAAAATCTCAGTAGTACTATCGCAATATTCAAATTCCAAACAAACTACATCTTTTTACTTAAAAGCATGCAGAAGCATAATACCTATCAAAGTCATTTTACAGAAATGCTGTAGCATCCTTATTTCAATATCACAGGAAAGTTTCATGGACAATATTTCGGATCATTGGTGTCCGCAAACTCCGTATCAAAGGCACCAAGTCCTTCAGTAATTCAGTTTGGATAAGCACTCTTGGGTTTTGGCAGAAAACACCTATCATGCCAGCATCTGGGGTCCATGCAAGCATAGTAAAGAAAAAGAATCTGGACTGGTTATCAAGAAATCAAAAGTAGATGACGCCCACAGGGGGTTAGTGAAGGATAAACACGCTTCAATAGACCTAATATTTGTGTAGTAACTTCTCTGAATGCAATCTCCAGAAAAAGATAGCCTGCATTAGAAAGTTCTAATACTTGAAAAACTTACCCCAGGTCCCAACACTTGGCATAAACATTCCACCATATGAATTATCCTTAATTCGATAGTGCAAAAGATCTTTCCTTTTAGCTCATGAATTAATCTTTCACTCTCATAAGCGACTTTCCATCATTCACAGACAGCATCAGATGTCAGAAACATATCAAAGTAAAACAGGGTCATTAATTTGATTTAGCTGACTGAACCAAGGTTGTCGTTGAAACAGAAGTGAAACGAGAAGAACAGTCTCATAGTTTCCACGACGTTTTTTCCTTACATTGTTGGTCAGAAAAGGGTAGCATAAAAGCATCACATTGGAGGCAAAAACCCACAAGCCAACACAGACTAGATTCAACTAAAGTTTATGCTCAAACACATAATAGAACATACTCTCCCCCCCCCCCAAAAAAAAAAAACAATTAATCCTTCACTGTCCATTTCCTTTAATAATAAAATCAAATTTTGGAGGACGAGTGTTCAAAAATATAGATAATTGATATCATACCATAACCAAATAAGCTCTCAAGAAAGAGTCACTAACCATGTACAGGATACAGGTGCTCTTGCAAGCCACCTTTCGCCATGAATTCATAAACAAGCAACTTATGATTGTTGTCCGAATAATAGCCAATCAATGACAGAAGATATGGGGAACGAAGGCGACTCAATATTTCCACCTGCAGAGTGCAGACCAATCATCCATCGAGCATTATGGCCAAATGAACACTAACAGAGCCGGTAGATGAGATATTAATATCACCTCTACTTTGAATTCCTCTTCCCCCTGCTTGCCAGCATGGTCCATCAGCTTAATAGCAACTTTTCTCGCATCACTAAGCACTCCTCGGTACACTGACCCGAAAGCACCATGACCAATGATATTTGAATCGCTAAAACCACTGGTTGCTGAATGCAGTTGCTTATATGTGAAGACTTGAAGCCCTTTCTCGCAAGCAACTTGGAGGTTTGCAGATCCAAGTTTGTCAATATTGAGTCCTTCAAAAAGGAGACTATATATAAGCCTCAATAATCATTCTGATTGAACAGCAACTATGAGATTACTTAACATCAAGAACATTTTTCAGCGAAGGAAAAGTAACCATCTTGACCAGACAAAGCTCTAAAATCACTATAAAAGAAATAAATAACAATAGACAACTCTACCTCCCGGTACCTCCTTTTCATGCTTCCACAGATAAAGAGGCAAAAAATATAACAAAGCATAAATATTAATTTAAGGAAAATGCACATATAACTCTTAAGTTTAAGCATCATATACAATATAATGTTGAGTTTTTAAAAACACGCTATATGAGTTTTAACCATTACGCACAGATAAGCCTCCATCCATTTCAACAATTAACTTCTTATCAATTTAAATAAAATAAAAAACGCCTACAAATTGACCATTATACCCTTACACTAGTTCTACATTCATTTCATATGAACTACTCCCCTTTTCACTCCATAAGTTTGTCATGATACTAGTTACCTAATTACAACTCCAATATAAATTAGTAATTGCCTAATTTTTACCATTCAAAGATAACAATACTGATTAATTCCCAACTTAAATCTTTTTTACTCCTGCCATCTTATTACTCCATCTCCTGTCATCTTTTTTCCCCATTTTTTACTCCCGTCATCTTCTTCCTCCATCTCTCATCACATTTTCCCTCCATCTTCTACCAAAGGAACCGGCCTTTACATTGGAACCCAATCACAGAATCATATTCAAATAGGGTTGATTCTACCAAAACACAAAGCCAAAACTAAAATCAGAAATTTCCAATCGAACCCACCATTGGTATGTACTCGATATATTGTGAGGCCAAGTGAGATTTCAAACACAAACACAGACGTGAACAAGAACTGATATATATCTCCAAAATTTGTATTTAAATAGTTCTATTAATTGTTATAGATTATGTTGTACCTATAATTATTTTTCTTATTGTGTGATTGTTTAGGAAATTAATTCAAAACATGGGAATGGATCAAGAGATTGCTGTAGCTGCTGCTGGGAGTTGTTACAGAAATTATGTTGTATTAATTTGTAGAAAATCCCATGTGATGCATTCGCCGGCAAATTTGGCTAATGGAGATTAAGCTGGCTGTGTAATCTGCCACCCAACCCATAATTATTGGGTTAGTTGGAATGTGGATTACTCAACCCTTGGTAACCATGATTAGCTATTATATATTTTAGCTGATGGGAATTATTTGTAAATCCATTACTTTGGATTATTATGCATTGTAATAATCTTGTAAATTTGGGTTGTTTCTTTAACCAGCCGTCGACCCATGTTGTATATGTCTCGGCTGATCATTGGGCTGTATTTGGGCTGATTTGTATAGGAAACGGAGGCCTGCGATCGTGTATATTGTACGTCTTTCTTTTGTATTGTATACGCCATATATATAAGGCGTATACACCGGCTGTATGACACATTTTTTTCGAATACATTTTGAGATAATTTTCTGGAACTCTCTCGCTCTCTCGACCTCTCTCTCGTGACCTCCTCGTTCGCATTTCTTCTCGATCTCTTCTTGATCTTCTCTGTTCTACAACTTCAGTAGCCGTTGATTCAACTGCGCTCTGAGTTTTCTAATCTTCCTTTGGAGAAAATCCTTAGGCTGATTGTTTCGGTGAATCGAACCCCGCGCTCGATTTTGTTTGCGATCCGGCGAAATTTCTATGAAACCCTTCCAGGTTTCATCAAGAACACTCCAAAACACAAGCACAGACATGAACAAGAACACTCCAACTAACTTAGAAGAATATCAAAGCAAGAGTGGAAAAATCCAGATCTAAAAATCAAACACCAATCAAAATCAATCATACAAGTAAGACCCAGTTTTTCAGATTTGTGAAAAATGAAACTGGGATGCTTCATGAATCATCAATTGTCAACTATAGGAAGACAAAGATTGTGCTTCCTCCAACCGTTTCAAGTAGAAGACATAGATATCAAAAATGCAATATGAAACCCAGATCATCTGAGTCCGAACTCGAGCAGATGAAAATCTCAACTCAAATCAAGAGTCATGGACTATCAAAAGTTGGGAAAACACCAAATCTAATGCCATCTATTTGCTCCAAAACAATCAAAGTTTCCACAAATCTAAAACTTATCAAGAGAGAATGAGCTGGAAGGTGTCTCGCGCACTAATTATTATAGCCATGTTTTTTTTTTTTTTTGGCAAGACGACGGAATAGAGGGAGAAGACAACAAGATGGAGGAAGAAGATGGCAAGAAAAATGAAGGAGATGAATGAGATAATAAAAGTCTTTTCATTATTATAATAAAGTCTTACTTTGGACTAATTAGTATTATAGATAAGATTTTATTTATTCATTGGGATAGCCATATGATAGCTTCAAAAACAAGTTACACAATTATTAATTTCTACAGAAGTTTTAAATCAGATATAATTTTAGTTTGTTAATTAGCAACATAAATGCTAATTTTGGATGATATAATGAGAGTACTATACATACAAAAAAAAATTATAAATTAGCAAAACTATCGTTGATCATCTTCATGTTCACAAAAGAAGAGGAAATGGATATACTTTTATGTGATTGTTCCCACAAATCCCCAACATAGAAATCATCCAGCACCAACCCATACTGGCTGCTAGCTTGATGTAGGGCTGGAATTAAATAAAGGGAATATAAGAGGATAGGGAATTGGGGGAAAGGATAAGAAAATAGGAAAAAGAGAAATTGGGACAAAGGAAGACAACAGACTAGAGTATAAAAGAGAATCAAGAGGAAGGAAGGATCTGTCATTTTAGTAATGATCCGGTCAGAAAATAATGCCAAATATATTGATCTTAATAAAATCTACTAAATACACTTACATAAAATCCTATTAGACAAATATTTAAATTTACTGAATAATATCATAATAAATAAAAATATAATAATCAGATGATGGATCTCTAAGCTTGGGCATGGGTTCTCTTAGACCCTATTGCATCATGATCCTCTAACTAGTCAAAATCTTGACCACGGGTTTTATACACCTTAGAAAAACTAAAATTTACCAGAGTCCGAGCAGATGAAAGAGGAACTTAGACTTGACAGCTGGAAATTTGTTAATACAAGAGTCAAGCCCAAAAGATGAGCAAGAGAACAGGTCATGCTGGCGTTTTCTTCAAATAAAGCCTTAAGCACCTTTGGTTTTGATGAGACTCCTAACATTAAGAAACATGCCGTGATTTCTGATTTTGTGTGGGGAGGTGCTGCGAGGGGAGACAATTCGTTATTTGTATTCTCCTATATAAATAGAGTAGTTCAGTCAATAGCTAGTTATCCAAGGAATTGAACTATTAAAATTTCCCATTATTCTGAGATTTCATTTTTGTTTTGGTTTATTTTCCTGTCTTTGTGCATGTAGACTGTTTTTCTCACTAAATTTGACATTAATTTAGAGTGAATAGGTTGGATTATGCTACCTAGATTTAGAGACTTTGTAAATGATGAATTTATGATAATGAATCAAAGTTTGTGTCCATTCATTTATTTTATGTGCTTTTGAAATAATAAAAAATACGTAGTTTTATAAGTTTTGGTTTATATCTTTTATACTCCTTTTGTACATTTAGTTTGACTGTTCGAACATTTAGTCTGTCTTGTGAGAAAGTAAATGAATTATAACGATGGAGAGGAGATGAAGGCTGAAAAAAAAAAGGACAATGAGGAATTGGGATATATAGGATTGAATTCTTTACCATTATTATTTTACATAAAATGGCATACAAATATAAAATAATGAAAAGCCTAAGCAGAGCCCTAAGGGCTAAGGTTTGGTTAATCAATAAACTGAAAACATAAATAGCTATAGTTAGCAAAACCAAGTGAAAATACAGCGAAATGAAACAGAGGAAATATTTATCAACTGCTGCAACATTAACTACATGCCACAATACATTCCCTCCATAATGAAGTACTAAAAAATGATATTAACTGTAACACATTGCACCATTAACTCCTCAAGCCAACAATCTGTTCATTCCAACCAATTAAAGCAGGTTTTAGCTTATTCGACCAAAACGAAGAGTTTAACCAATATTTCGTAGTATTGGATGACAAACTCCAATTTTTCAGGCTCCCTTTTCACCTTTATTTTGACAAACACACTCTAATTGTCGTCTACAAAACAGAGCAGTGTAAAGAAAGAAAACAAATTGTAGAATAACATGTTTATCCTTATACACAGGACCTATGTTCCACCTGTATGAAACCCAATCCACCAACGCGTGCCATTTTAGTCAGACCTTTCAGTGCGACCAACATTTTTTAATTTTTTTTTAGAATGAGGAAAAAAACTTGAAGTTACAGGGAATTTAACGGAGACTTGAAAGACGAAAATGGGACTTACTTTGCTGCAACTTAGAGCGCTTGGAGACTTTGTTGCGAATATAGCAGTAATAGCTGAAAGCAACGAGCAAACACGCGACAGAGAACGCCGCTGTGATCATAGTCACAACCAGAGCCAGCCGATTCTTCATCCTGTTATCTTCTTCCCCTTCCATTGCTTCTAAACTACTACTATTCTTAGGACTGCAGTATAATAAACCTAACCCTAACTAAATTCACCCAAAAAGCCGGTAATGAGGGCAAGAGAAAGGCATTCCCCAAGTTATCTACGAAAGGCAGCCTTGGGCTGGAGGCTCAACTCAACTTATGAATTGAATGCCTTGTAGTTTGTACTCGTAAGATGGAATTTGGTGAAGACGGGGGCTTTAAATTGAAAAAGCATTCCCAAATATAATCGCAACAAATAAAGAATCGGTCTCTCTCCCCCCATCCCTAGGTGTCGTTGTGTTCTGAGTGGGTGACGACTGACGAGACTGTGAGAGTGCGCTGATGCAAAGCGGGGCTTACTGTTTCGCTTGTGAAATAGTAGTAGTAGTACATGCAATTTTTTTTTGTTTATTTTTCCTAAACGAAAAGCCGCTCCGCAATTTTTATTTTTTTATTTTTTTTGTTTGATGTGGCGTGGAGAATTGTGGTGGTCCTTCTTAGGCTATGCTTGGGATGAGGAAAATGATTAAGGGAGTAATACTTAAGGGGAAAATGATTAAGGGGGTAATACTTAAGGGGGGAAATTTATCCACCTTTCTTGTTTGGTATATAAGGATAAATTATATTAGGGAATATTTTCCTTATGTTTGGTTTAGAAGGAATAACTTATGTTAGAATAATAATTTCTTTTACTTCATTAGCATGAAAAATTAGTAATATTTTTATTAGATATAAAATATAAATAATTATTTATCACATAAATCAAAATTTAATATATTACATTTTTTAATTTAATTTTTATAAATCAAAACAACATATTACAATAACTAAAAAAATCTATGAATATATTATAATAATATTTAAAATAAGACATTTACAATTAATTTACATACTAAATATTTAATAGCTAAAAAGATAACAATTATCCATTAAAATATAATAAAAGTCTACAAACTTCATCTAATTAAAAAAAAATATTTCTTCAATCCATCTAATACATAAATTTTAAAGTCATCGTGCTCCGTTTTGTTTAGTCTTGTTCCTATATAAATTTTAAGCCAAATTTTTAGGATTTATTATATATTATATGAAATCAACAAAATAGTAATGATAAAAGTAAAATAAATATAAAATTAAAGATAACAATTACACTAGTGTCACCGATGATAACAATAATATTAATGAATTTTTATTTATTTATAAAATATATAATAACAAGAAAACAACAACATCAATTTTTTCGAATTCATTTAGAAATGTTATTATTATTATCTTATCAATGTACATATCATAATTAATATTTTTTTAAGATTCCTATGTTAGATAATAATACTCACATTGATATACGTCAGGTAACACTATTTTATGTTTGAAAAAGAAACGTAGTGTTTTTGACCCCCTGGCCCCTCCCAACCTCTCCCCCTACGGCGAGGGACAAATAGAAAAACTCGTCCCTTTTTTTTCAAATGAAGCAAATTGTACGTTCATTCTGCAAACTCATATTTCCTCTCTCTCTCTGATTTTCCTGTCGGCTTTTCCTTTAACCTCTCATCTAGATCTACTCTATTTCAGCGCACCGCGTTTGGCAGTAGAGGAAATGGTGCGTTATCTTTTTCCCCACTCAGTTTTCAGTTTGCTATGCTGGTTTCGGTCACGATTCTGGCTTTTGTTGTAACTAAGTCGTTGATCTGCCGGTGATATAAAATTACGAATCCATGGGGATGAATGCTTTATTCGTTTATAGTTTGGTTCGATTTGCTTGAGTGTTATACAATCTAATCCCTGAATTTGAATAAATCAAAGAATAGATTGGAGGAGGCTGCTGTGGAGGAAATGGAGCCACAAAAAAACAAGGGGAGAAGGTGATACATGGTGGTGCAGGGGCTGTAAAATTGCAGCTGCAGTTTTACAGATCTGTTGAAGGCAGCACCGGAGAGTAGCTTCGAGGGGCAGGCTTCGGCTAAGAGAGGCAGGCTTCGACTTCGAGAGGAAAGCTTCGACAGGCAGACAGGGAGCAAGGATAGGCAACTGATATCGAGGACTCGTCCGGCGAAGAAAAGACACGAGGAGGGAGGGAGAGGAGAGAATACGTGGGGAGAATAAAATTACTTGGCAATTGAATCGGGAAAAAATATTCCCCCGCTTAACAGTAAAATTTTACCCCTGAATAAAATTTTCCCCGTACCAATCATAAAACAAAAGGGAAATAATTTCCCTTGTAATATTTACACCCCCTTTACTCCCGTATCAAACATACCCTTAGAGTTCCGTCGTTTCATGGTCTCACACAAATTCCTATGAGACCTACGGGTTCGGGGTGATCGCAGGATATTTAATTCGGGTTCGGATTTGAAAAATATTCGACGAAATAGCTTTGGACGTTGGAAATATTATATTTATATATTATCGGCCGCGGAGCTAGACTTTTAATTTTATAGTGTCTTTGAAGTATTATGTATAAACATATAAAATTAATACATAATTTTTTTAATATTTTTTTTTTAAAAAATTCATATTAGTTATAAGTTTCACTACTAATGACATCAAATACAAATGTATTTGCAATTATCATAAGAATATATTCACTTACCGATTGCTCATTAAATTTTATACTTTGATCTTAACAAAATTATAGATAATTTGGCTAATTTATTGCGTATAATTTAGTGATTAAAATAATTAGCTTGATTTTATATCTTTCAATTAAAACTCAAACGACTTATCAAACAATAAAAATATTATAAAAATGATAAATGAAATATCCATATTTAATAATAACAATAACAAATATTTAGAATCACTAGAATTCCAAATTTAATTTTCTAAATAACATAACCAATGATTAATTAGTTAATTCTACTAACTTACCTAATAAAAGAATGAGATAAAAGAAATCAATTTACCTATTATAACAATATAAGATATCCACTTACAGAAATAAGATAAAAGAAATCAGCTTAAATTAATTAGAATGAACTAAAATACAAATATGATACCAAGTAAAGCACCACCAATAACTAATCTAATTGAGACTTTGAATTTTATTTAAAAATAAGATTAAAAAGAAACTACTAAAACCAGGAAAAAAAAGGGAGAAAAGAAAAAGAAACAAAATAGTAGTAGTAGACAGATGATACTAAAGAAAATAAAAAAATAGAAACCTACCAACAAGTAACAATGAAATACAAACAAGCAGTGCATCATGGGAGTTTGGTGATACTAAAGAAAATAAAAAATTAGAATCCTACCAACAACTAGTAATGAAGAACAAACAAGCAGTACACTCTGGAAATCAAACCCCCTTTCACTTCTTTATTATAATGTATAATTTATAAATATGAATTATAATGTATAATTCCGCCCCTATATATTATAATGTATAATTTATAAATATGAACTATAATACCTTTTTTATTATAATTTTTCAATTCTTTGTATTATCTCCCTTTTTTTATATTATCTAATTTATTTTTATAATTGATGTAAAAGTATGAGTATTATATGTATAGGATATTGTGAATCGTAAATGAAGAGAAAATTCACACATATTAAATTAGATGTGGTCATTTTAGAAGTGATCCAATTAAATAAGTAGAATTTTAACAACAATAATTATTATTAAAAAAATTAACATTAATAATGATATCATTGACAATCATAGAAGAAATTTCAATAAGGAAAATATTAACTATAAGAATATTAGTAGTTGTAGTAGTAGTAGTAGTAGTAGTAGTAGTAGTAGTAAACACATTGCATTTTTTTAAAAATCAAATTGGTAAAAATAAATTAAGGTGAATAGGCCCTAAACATCACCCGAGAAAGGTATCTATTTTGTATGATTATGTTATTAATTACTATTACTATACTTGAGATAAATTATCTATAATAATTATCTAATTACTTTTTATTTTACTTTTATAATTTATTTATTATATTATTATTTGAGTTGAATAACTTTAATCTTATTATTGGGGCGTATAGTACCAAGTATGATATTTATGCATCCATATCCATAGATATGGTTGTTGTAGATGATTATGTAACGTGGAAAATTATTCCTTAGTTGATATGATATCATGGTTAATCAGATGTAGAAATGTTGTGAATTTCACGTGGTAAAGATGTAAGATTTGGTTTCTTCCTTAGATACGTGGGGACTCTTTTCTAGATTTGTATGAAATAATATGTTGTGTTTCTTCCAACTATTTAATAATTTCACCATATATAATAGAAAAAAGAAATAACCCTTCCGTTATAAAAAGTGAATGCAATACTAGTAATTCCCTATCTTTTTGTTGAAATTCAAAAGCATAATTAATATTGCTATAAAGAGCTATAGAATAAATTATTGATATCTAATTTATTACAATGAAAAATATTAATTAGGCTAAATTTCAACTACTTAATGAATTTAAATTTTAGTTTATTAAGTACTAGATAACCACAACTTAAAATATGAATCTCATTGATTATCCAAATCCAAAGCTTGAACTTTTATAAGAAATTGTATCATCATGGATAACATTAACCACTTAAATATAGTAAGAACACCATGAAAAGTGGGAAAAAAAATATCTCCTTATGACTAAAAATGATATCCAAGCTCAAGAAACAAACCTGATCAATTCATTAAGCTACGGTGAAGGCCATGAATGTCACATATTTAACAAGAAAAATGTTAGGACATAAATTATAGAGTAATTAGGAGAAATATGTTGAAATAAAACCAACCAAAATCAAGGATAGAAAATAAGAGAAGAAATATATTATTATCTAGGAATGTAAAAATGATCAATCCATAGATGTGAACGCTAATGGTGATAAGGAGAACGTCAATGAGGTAGAAGTAGATGACTATATGGACTGCTATAGAGCCTACACATCTACATGTTTCTAAACTCCACCACCCTACCCTTTCTCTGTAGTTGAAACATCAACCTTGGTGCTAGTAAAATAAAGAAAGCAAATGTTATGACCACTAGGCCCCATTTTTCCGTGCCTCTTGTACCCCAAAATTTATATTTAAACTTTTTTACTTGGACAGAAGTTTAAAACTACATAATTTGGTGTTACCGACATACTCGACATAAGTGTAACTTACCATACCATCCATACCTCAAGTACTAGGCAAAATAATTAAACACTTAAAACATGATAAAATATAGAATGAGATAGATTTCATAATCTAAACAAGTTTTGAGATAATTACTCTGAGTATAAAAAAGAAAAGTACATAAAAGAGACATTGTTGAGGAAAAAACATGGACCAAATGAATCTAAACCGAAAAGGAATTAACTATATGATAAACAATTGATGGATCAATCACAAAAAAAAATTGAGGAACAAATAGAGATATTTATTTATGTTCTTGTGTAATTACAAGATGATTAAACGAATCAATCAATTAATTACATAAATCTATAAATCTCTAAAAATGGAGAATTCTATGGAGAAAAAGAAGAAGTTGATTCACATGACTTGACGGTTAGGGGTTTCTCGTATCTCTTTTATACTAGAAAAAATATTATGTGGCAAAACAACGTATTTAAAAAAGTAAGAAAAAATATGGTTCGTGTTTGGGAAACAAATCCCTCCTGTGTTTATTTTTTTAATTTTGATTTTTTTTCAAAACTCACACCAACACATTATGTGAACAAACACTACCTGTGTTTATCACATAACTCATAACCCTACCATAAACTTCTCTAACACCTACATGAACCAATACAATGTTATGTTATGTTATGCATCAAATACTCATTAAAAGCTCACAAATACATTGAAAAATAAGAGTCCCAAGAGGTATCCTGACCAAAAGCATCAATTGGATAATTCGACTCTACGACCTAAGTCCCAAAAATAAAAAACATCACTCTTCCCCAAGTAACACATTATATACAACAAAGTCATCTAGTAGGCCCTCAATGCCCTACACAAACTCAACTAGGCCCGCTACTTGAGGGAATAAACACTGCCTATGAAAATGATGATCAATATGCTACATACTAAGTAAAGTGAAAAATACATTCATAATTAGGTTGTACAGAATACATAAGTCACATAAAAGAATAAATGAACATAATAATATAATGCAAAATAATATTAGTTCTGGAAGCCCATTATTAGATACAATTATGATCCATATTCTTATTTACATTAATTTCAGGGACTCCACTATTCTTAATCCAATGAAATGGACTAAAGCACCTCTTAGAAATTCTCCTGATCCACTATAATCTTTCGGTGGAATAGACCCAACATATATCAGAGCAATACACTCCTAACCACTATTATTAAATTGGTGGAACCATATGAAGTATCTCTCACAACAAGACTCTTTCGATCCACTACTATCGTCCAGTGGAATGAACAGGACACCTTGATCCTAACTCACTTAATCTTTTAATTTAAGTGATTAATATCTTATTCATTATTACTTATCTCAAGATCATGTTATGGTTTGTGTTGATTCTAGGAACCTCATTATTCTTAAACCAATGGGACGGTATTAAACACCTCTCATGGAAAAACCCTCCCGAGCCACTATTATCATCTGATAACACACACACCACACCTCAGCCTCGACTCATATATCGTTCACTTTGAGTATTTAGTATATGTCAAGATCACCATACATACACACATGTAGATATTTTGGGCACATAACTTATCTTAACATAAACATTTGAAACACATAAAACACAACCTCATTTATCGATACATTTCCCAAGGAAAAGGTAACATCCCTCTTACGAAACCCTAATTTTCATAAGTTAACCATAACTTCTCCCTTGGTACTTATTTTATCACCAAATTCAAAAATCATCCTTAAAATATTTTTATTAACAATGTACCCATAAATTAAGGATTAAATCAAACGTATTGCTTATAGGATAATAACATAACTTTATTATAACTATTCATTTTTCCCCACAAAATCCTAATTTACAAGTAAACCATAACTTTTTCCATGAGACTCATATAACCACCAAATTTAACATAAATTTTAAAATTCCAATACTAACAACATATCTAGAATTTAAGGTCAAACTTCAATATATCACACATGTAATAATTGTTCTGTCTCTATGGTTACTAGTCTCATTTTAAGGTACTTTTTTCATTTATTAAACTTAGATAATTCATAATGACTCCAAACATTCCACATGATGTAGTTAACATATTTTTGACTAATTATCACATTAGAATACCCAAGATTCTATTTTTAACCCATATTGACCAAATTTCCTCTAGGAAGGCTAAAATACCCATATTTTCACAATAACCTTAGAAGTCCTAATATAAATGATTTGCAACATCTAACATACGCATATCATCAGAAAAATACGTAACCAAAACTTTATATATAGATACCACATATCCCAATTCATGACAACCAACAACATGCAAAATACATGCTTTCACAACTTTTCCGCTTTTTCGTCATACGACATAAGATATCATGTAACATAATTTTCATAATAACTTTACCTATATAATCATTTCAAACATAACATCACACACATACACTTTACACATAAAAAACCCTATCTATGAATTGAATCATTAATGAAGTGTCTTCGATCTTTAAGTATGTAAGACCTACAATTCCACTTCCAATACCAATAAAATATCACCTAAAAGTCAAAAATACAATATAGTTAGACTTAGAAAAATTAAATAAGGGAAAATATGGCAAAATGGAGGAAGGAAAATTAGAGATAAATAAATAAATAAAAGTGGAAGGCTCATGCAAAGGTGGTGCATGGTGGAGGGTACGTTAAGGTGAGGTAAGGTAGCATGGGACGAGGGAGGGAGTACACGGTTAGGGCATGTGAAGGATGCATAACCACAACTTGGAAAGCTTGGGGTGGTGATAGTTTTCAGTTAGTCTAGTGGCGATGGTTGGAGGCTAAGGTGGTGGTGTGGTGGAGATGGGGCTAATGATGATTGATAGCAAATGTGGTGGTGGTGTGGTGATGGGACCGATGGTCATGTAAGTAGAAAGTGGATGGTGGTGGTAGGGGGTCAACAACAGAGAGGTGGAGTGGAGGTGGCTAAATTGATAGGGTAACATAGGGAGAGAAAAAAAAAGAGGTTGGTGGTGGGATTGATGACAAAGGTAAGGGTAGGAGACAAAATGAAGAAGGAGAAGAAGGGAAGGGCTCAACGATGGTGGTGTTGGACGACAACGATGGTGATGGTGTGGGGTAGGGAAATGAGGAAATGAAGGTGGGGCTTGGCTAGGGTGAGGTGCGATGATAGAGAGATGGATGATGGTTAGGTGAGGTGCGACGACAATAGACATAATAGAGAGGAGAAGGAAGCTTGGATGGTGGCAAAACTAGAGTAGAGAAAGGAGGAGGTAAATATTAGGTTATTTGTGTCAACAAAGGAAGGGAGGACGAGGAAAATGGAAAAGGTAGAGAAAGGGCATGCATGTATGTGTGTGTGGCTGGGAGAGAAGGCAAGGGAAAGCCATTAGGAAGGGAGTGAGTTTTAGGTGTTGTTAGGTAGAGGGTTAGTGTGGCAGGGGCATAGACGAGTGGAAGAGCATGTTGTTGGGGTAGGGGTTGTGCAGATGGTACAAGGGGTTGGTACGTGCTTTTCTAGGAATGGAAGGGGATGGCAATAGGTGAATGGGGGAATTAGATTTGTTTGGCTTGAAAGGGGAAAGGGAAAGGGAAACTAGGTTAGGGGTTGTGCACATGGTCGACACACAAGATAGGAAGGAAAGAAAGAAAGAAAAAGGGAAAAGGAAAGGGGGAGAAGGAAAAAAGGAGAGATGAGAAATAAAATTTAGGAAATTAATCTAAAATTTAATCTATCAATCATTTGAGGTTAGAGTTAGGCTAAAAAATATAATGACCTAGATTTAATATTTAGATTGGGTTAAAATATTAATTAATTAGGATTAAGATTAGATAAAATTTTAATGTATTACACCTCTCTTATCTTATTTTTTATTATTTATTTTCTTAATTATTTTGAAATGATGATCAACAATTGATGATGATTATTATAACACCTATATTTTTCACTACCATAAAATTTTGTTTAAAATACAGCGAAAGTGGAAAATACGCTTAGAAAAAAAATAGGGTTCCACCGCCGTACCTAACACAAGATAGACTTTCACTGCCTACCTCATATTAGATAGAAGGTTAAAACCAACCAACCAATTCAAAAGAAAGTGTGCAAAATTAAATTACATAAACATTTAAAAGATTGTTTACATCAAGGACCTCAGTGATCCCTAAACAAGTCAAGTACATGGAAATGATAAGTTAAGACTATGAGATTTCATTAGTTAGAAAATAAGACTAGGGAATGACCTTAAAACCATGGTTTGTCACGTATCGCACAAAATCCTTCAGATTCCTACACTCTCAAGCCCCAAACCTAAGCTAAGGTAGGCTCATTACTGTTCATCTCCAAAAACTGACACATAACCCTCTACTCATGAGAATGAGCAGGTGATCAAGTAAACAAGCCCATTAATATGCTACGTACTGAGTAAGCCAAGTTGTCTCCTCAACAGAAGTCACGAGTATGCAAGATTCTATCTTAACATAGATATCATAGTTAACGTGTGTCATACCAATGCCATATACGTAAAGGTAGTAATGTATCATGATATACTATCATACATAACTCAGGCAACACATAATATATCATACCTATCTTCATATTATAATAACATAGATAAACACACACGCACTAGGCATATTAATTCAGACAACCATTGGGGCTTATTATCCAACTTGCTTAATCAATTAGATTATACCATTTCCTTATCCATATATTGATATAGGTTACATAAAGTCAATCATTCCAAATATAACTAGTTGATCATTTAATCCATTATCCAAGTGTTCTTTCCAGCTTTACCCTTTTTATTCATCTAAACCATTATTCCCATCATTATCCAATTATTTATCATCCACTTATTCATCATCCATATTTTATCATCCAATTACTTATCAACCAAATTTTATCATCGAGTGATGGACTGTGCACCACCCCATGGTTTCACATACCATGGAAGCCTATCTAAACTAAGGGACACAAAGTCCAAGCCGAAGCTAATCACCAAAGTGGACATTAGTACAAGTTGAAACCAATCACCAAAATGGATATAAGTCCACCAAAGCCAATCACCAAAATATACATAATTTTAGGCCGAGGCCAACCACCTAAGTAACCAGACCCTTTAGTATCGATACCCCCTAGTACAACATTAGTGTTTAGAGTAGGTAAGGCACCGAGGTCTCTATGATCCCACCCGAAGGCACTAATAAATGCCCAAAGGTGGACTAACCCCCGAGAGCTAATAAAGGATCAAGTAACCCAGCCCATACACAACTTGGTTGTCTTTCACTTTATGTGATTAGTACATTATTCATGATGTTAAGTGATCATACAAGGCCCATACAAAGAGCAAGCAAGGTATTCACATGTTTCTTCCATATTAATCATTTCCATTTCCCAATCATGTGTATGGTCTCCATTTATCTTTATCTAATATCATTCATGCCCATCATTTTATTTTATTAAAGCACATAATGTGCTTCATTACTCTTTTCTTAAAGACCATCACATTTCATAAGTGGTATACCCATTTAGCCTTTCCAACACTCATTGAGTATGTCATAAATCATGATCCATTAATCTATTCATTAGGTCATAAATCCATGATAAAATTTGTATGTTATCCCTTTAATAATAATAGGATAATCCTATGCATAGCCTCAAAGAATAACCAAACCAAAAGGAACCAAATCAAACAAACCAGCTGAACTAGTCGATCAATTGCACCAACCAGTCGATCGGTTTGGGCTAACTAGTTGATTGGTTTAACTTGACCAAACCTTATTTTTCCTCAAACTGGTCAATTTGTTTGGGCATACTAATCGACTGTTCATAGATCAATAGATCAGTTTTACCCAACTAGTCAATGGGTTTAAACAGAGAGCAAGACCAATGTCTTTACAGGCTTACTAGTCAATGGGTTGGGTCAACCAATCGATTGTTCTAGGAATCAATCAATTAGTTTGACCTAACCAATCGATATTTTCCCTCCAACAGCACCAAATAGTCATTTTCATGCAGATAATACTTATAAATCTCTATCATAATGCATTAGAACATATTTTTAGCCTATCTAAATTTCACATTTTAACATTAATCATCACAACCCATCTCTTTCTCAAAATTCATGCTTTTCATTCAAAATACAAAATCTAACCATCTAAATTAGTTCTGCAGGCTATATACAATCATACCAGCATATATTATTAACTTAAAGAGTTGCATGATACTCATAATTCATTTTAGAAGTAATAATAACTTACTTGATGCATGCAAAACTTTCCTTAAACTAAAAATCTCAGCTTATGAAAACCTCAACTTCTAAAACCTTAAAAACAACAAGCTTTAACTTAGAAATTTGTATATAACTTTTATAATTTCTAACTTAAAATATAAAGGAAAGAATGAACATGCTGCACCTAAAGGGAAATAGGGGATACCCAACCACTCAACCTTTTTCCTAAATCTAACTCTTCCTTAATTAATAATTAAAGCAAGAGGGAGTTAGAGAAAGGATCAAAAGAGTGAAAGGAATTTGATTGTAAGGTTTGAAGTGTAGAGGGAGAAGGTGAATACTAGAGAATTAGATATTTTTGGTGGCTGAAAGAAAGGTAAACAAAAGATATGATCATAGCTATTTATAGACAATCAATTAGTACAAATCATAGTGTGGCCAGAAACAAATTGAAAACCTTAATTCTTACCATTTGAATTTGAGTTAAACAAACAGATTTTGTCCAAGATATGCAGACCTACCCTCTAGAGCTTAAATGATGATTCTAGATAAATGCATATCAATTTATCCAAAAATGCAATTCACAAAAGGGGTAACAGAAGGTCAACATGGAAAAAATCTTCCAACTGAGTAGAAATGAGCTCGAGATCGAAGCAATGATCTTGAAAATGTGCAGAGGAGAGAGGTGGAATAAGATAAGGTTGAGGTCATCTCTCTACCCCTAAATTGTCCCAATCAACCCTCCAAATCAATCTAATGTAGTATTTTTGGGCTAAATATATCATGAAAAAGGCTAAGAATCTCTTTGAAACAATTTGGCATGGGTTAAGAAGGTTCCATTTCAATATAAGGGATTTTTCTAAAAAATTAAGTTTAAAAAAATATGCCTAGCTTGATAAACCAGTCAATTAATTTTTCCTACCAATCAATTATTCTACAAATCAATCGATAGGTTCCCCAACAAGTCGAATTGTTTAGTTGAGTAAAATTCATTTGCTGAAATAACAAATCAGTTGATTGATTAGCTTGAAAAAATCAATAAATTTAATTTTCCAACCTCATTACAAATCCAACTTTGCCTTAAACCAAATCATAATACCAAATCAAAATCAAATGCCTAAAATTTACCTAACTTCTCGTTCAACATTTTCCAAAATGATAGGGTATTAGAATTATTGTTCTACTTATGAGATTTATATAATAGAATAATATTCTAAACAAAAAAAATAGAAAAATGGGAAGGGAAGTAAAATGAATCCATCGTTGCTTCTAGGTAGCATTGTTGTCATGAACAAAGGCGAGCCTAAAAGATCAGGCACGCATTAATCAGAATTAGCATGATTCATTCTTCACCATTAATTTCAACCCCAAAGTAAATTGCTAATATTCTTCAAGTACAGAATGTTAAGATTGAACTTGATCTATTAATTAATTATCCTTAGTAATATTGATAATATTTTTTTTATTACCTATAGGTCAAATATGACCAATTATGCTTAAAAAACCATCTTTAAAGAAAACATAATAGAGAACATGCACTCAACTTATTTTTTCTATAAATCTCTTGCTTCATTACAATGCAGTCTAATTATTAACCAATTTGTCAATCACAAAGACAAACCTGTCCCACTATGCTTAAATTACCAACAATTCAATATATCAATTACTCACTTTTTTGGGCCTTAAGAAACTATAAATTTTTTAATGGACTAATTAAAAAATTAATCTTTAAATAATTGCCTCCTTATATCAAAACCTCTTGGAAAAAAAGCTAGGACTAATTAAAGCAATATATTTTTCCATGAAATAGAATAAAACTTTTATTTTTTATCACAAATTAGTTAAAAAAAATTGACAGATATCCCCCTTTGTTACCATTCATTGAGGTTGTTAGCTTACCATATATTAACTAAAGAAACCCACCATTTCCTCTTAAAAACTAGAGAGCATTCAGTTCTTGGTTTTATCGTGCTTTTAACTCTTTAATTCACTTATTATTATTTTTAATAATAAGAAAATATTGTATCATTTTTCCTTGTATTATTATTTCACTAATATAATACAATACACTACAACTAAACAATGTTAAACAATTTCTTAATTAAAGCTAAAGTTTCAAAAGGGAAATTAACTCATAACAAATGAGATTGAATGAGGGAATGGTTTAATTCATTATATAATATCCTCATAAGTCATAGTCTAGCTACAATATACATTTATTTGATTACTTGCATCATAAAAACACGATACTCTTTGTAATACCCTAAATTTTAGCTAAACTTAATCCCGAGTAATTAAGACCTTAACCTAAATTTAATATCAAGAAATCAATATTTTCACCTTACCCTAACTTTGTAATCCAAAATCTTAACCTAATCCTAATCTTTATTTTGGGTAAATTATATTTTTAACCTAACCTTAATCCTAAATGATTAATATCTTAATCTTACCTAATCTATCTAACCTTTTTCCTCTTGCTTTGTCTTTTTCTCCTTTCTCCTTTTCTTTTCCCTTTTCTTTTTCTCCTGCCCAACCAACTTATTATCCCTTCTTCTTCCTCCTTTCCATGCATAAAATTCTCTCAACTATATCTCCCTTTGTCATGCTACCAACCTACCTCCTCTACCTCAATCATCAACAAATATCATATTCCTTATCTCAAGGGATATGTCTATTTTACATTATGCCTAACCTTACCCAATCACGTGCCCCATCCCTTGCGTGTGCCCGGCCTTCTCCTCTACCATTTTTTTTCATGTATGCCTTCTTTTCTTCAACGAATTCACCCTAGCCATGCATGTGTGTGCATACACACACATACACACTCTCTTCTCGATACACACACACGCACTCTCTTCCTCATCTATTGCTCAACCAACTCACTCCTTGTTCCTCCACTTCCGTCAAGCAAGCTAGCCCAACCACTTTCTTGTCCTTTCTTACTTTGCTTTGACGCCACCAAAAACCATCACCACACCACACATCACCACCAACCACCAATTTTTCCTTGGAAAACCAACAACCATTACCCCCATAATTCCCCCTCATCGTCGCCATCTATTGTCACATTTTTTTCTTCTTCTTCATTGCGCTCTATTCATTTTCATTAAGGCTCATTCCCGAGTTGTGCCTAAAATTAGGTGCACAGTCATGCACCCTCACACACCCCAGCCACGCACTTTCATGTATAGGCATGCACACCTCATTCCTACCCATGCACTTCACACACACCCATGTGAATTTTAAGTACCCTGTTTGTGTGCCTTCCCAGCTCTTAACTAATGCATGCATTACATGTCATGGCCATTCCCTTCATTTGGCATGGTCATGCTCCCTTCTAAGCACACCAATGCTTGTTCTTCCACCACACTTCCATGCAACCCCTAGCTTTCCACTTATTTTGGTTATTTTTCTTTACACCCTCCTTTACCTTAACTTTTCCCTCGATTCTTATTCTTAAGTTCTAATTACAAATTATCCTTGTTTTTGTAGGTAATCATCTGGTGATTTCAGAGGAGGCAGCTTAGGATTTTGTACTTAGAGCCCGGTGTCCTTGTTGGTAAGGATAAATGTCATAGGTAGGCTTGTATGTATATATTTTTATAATATTATATGGATAATATTTATTGTTGATGCCATGATATGATATCTTGAAATGGTGAAAAATGTGAAAGTATGTATTTAGGGCATAATGTTGATACATGGTGATTATGTAAATACTATGGAGTTACATATCTTGTATGAATATTAGGGGTTGGTATGTATTGATATTGGGAATCGTGAGGCCTTTGGGAAATGTGTGTATCATAAGGACGTTATGGTCATATAATGGTAACATAAGAAATAATATTGGCTTAATAAGTTTTGAGGGTGTTATCTAATATCTCATATGTAATGGAATTAAATAATGGGTTGAGTAAAATACAAGTTACCTGATATGATGTTTTGAGGTTTTGATAAACAAAGGATATGTTGGTCCATCAAGGCTAAAAATGGAATTTTGGTGATTTTAAAGGAAAAATGGGATAACGATAAGAATTGTACTCTGAATAATCTGATAATTATGGACCTATTACTTGAGGCTAGTTTGATAATTATTTGTTTTTTTACATGTTTAATAATTTTATGACGCATAATTATATGAGTCTTGTAATGTGACCTCATATAATAAACACCGAATAAGATAGTAGTAATTTAAAGTGAAATAGCATGTGTGTTTAGCATAGGTTTTTATATGGATCTGTTCTATCAAATAATAATAGTAGCTTAGATGTGTTTTTCACTAAGAGATACATTAGTCCATTCCACCGAATTAAGAATATTTGGGCCCTATACTCAATGTGAATAAGAATATAATTTGTTATTTAAAGTGGAAGATTATGTGTGGTAGGACAGAGGTGTTAGGTATGTTCCACCGGATGATAATAGTGGCTTAGGTGTGTTGTTCCTAAAAAGTGCTTTAGATCATTCCATTGGTTTAAGAATATTGGCTTAGGTGAGTTTTGTTTTCCTAAGAGGTGTTGGGTCCGTTTCATTAAATGATAATAGTGGATTAGGTGTGTTGTGCCTGAAAGGTACTTCAGACTTTTCTACCGGTTTAAGAATAGTGAGGTCTCTAAACTCAACATAAATAAAATAATTTATCATGTTATATCTAATAATGAAATATGGGATAAGCAATTACCTTGTGTTATTTTATGTATATCGCGTATAACTGTTCTACTAGTTTGAAAATAGTGAGGTCCTTAAACTCAACGTAAATAAAATAAGTTATCATGTTATATCTAATAATAAAATATGGAATTAGTAATTACCTTGTGTTGTTTTATGTATCTCGCGTATATGATTATTTTTCTCTATGCCTCCTTACTCAACTATATCATTACCTTACTCAGTATGTAGTGTACCAATTATCCTTTTTATGAGTGTTACTAATTCCCATGAGTAGATGACCCTAATGTCTGTGTGTAGATCAATGAGGACCCATTAGGGGATTTTGCAACCTATGATGCTTTATATGGAGTGGAGTGAATCTCTGTATTAAAGTTTTAGGTGTATAGTCACGTTATCTGGATAATACTTTATCCGAATATCTTTTTGGACTCTTAGATACATGGTATCCCTTTATTTGCATTTTAGATATTGTAATTGGAGTTAATCTCCAACTTATTTTCTCATTTATAAAATTTCTCTTGTTTCCTATCTATCATGTTTTACCTTCTAACTATTTTTCCTTGTAATTGACATAATGATGGTTTGGTAAGTCATGCTTCTATCAATTACGGTGGTAATACCCGACTATTTTAGTAATATACTTCCATTGTAAAATTAAAAAAAATAGTAGTAAAATTTAAGGTGTGACATTCTTAGTATGTAGGCACATATATGAAATGAGTGTAGTGCAAATCAAGTATTTATATGGTAAAGAAAAGGAGAAAAACACAACAACAAGTACCTCAAAATTATATTTATTAGTCACATGTCTTAAATTTTGAGATTTGATCTCCAATATAATATTTCCTTAATTCATAAAAAGGTATTTATATTGTATAGCATACCACTTAATCATGTTATACTCTTACAAACTTCAAAAAAATGCTAGCTAATGGAGTACTTTAAATGTTCAAAATGAAGATTTCATATGACATCCCATGATTGATAAAGATAATTTGATTATGACTTTCATTGATTTTAGGCCTTAGTTCTTGACCACTATTGTAGTTATCCCTAAGTTTTTATCATGTAAGTGTGAATCAATTTCATTACTACAATCCTTTTTTTTATAATATATGCCAGATATTGTCTTACATAATAATCAGACACATAAAAATCCCAAACCTCAAAGATAGTATATTCCTAATGCTACATATGAATTCAAGGCTCAAACTATTCCATAAAAAATTCCTATTTAAAGTTAAGAAAATCAAACGTCATTGATACAATTCCCCAACAAACTTTCTACATTTTTGTCACACCTCTGCCTAACAAAAATCAACCACTTGTCATCTTCTTACCCAACTTATTAATGATAAACAAATTTTTTTGGTAATTAGGGATGATAATTTAGTGTGCCATCCAAAATATGTAAAATAAATTATTTATTCCATTTGTTATCTCATTTTAAGGTATCATAAAGTTATCTCATTTCCACAAGCTTGATTCTCATAACTCAAAATGCCAAATCATAAATATCAAGCCAAGTTGCTAAGTTGCATAGAACCATATCCAATAGGGTATAAATTTACTCCAAAAGTAAAGTAATAATAGAAGGAATGAATGAATGGCTTAATCTCAAAGCTCAACAATAATTAGATTTCATTAGTTTCAAAGTTTCCATTTTAATCCATATAAACATGAGATGGATGAAGCTTAATATAATACTATCACTTAATTGAAATATGACTATACTTTATGCATATGAGTTCCAACATGGATCATGCTAGGAGGAGGTGTCTGATTAAGATTAGATCAACCAAAATTTAAGAGTAGAATGGGGAGAGATTTGAGAAATGAAAATTGATTATTGGTAAATCCTTGAATCAATACTCACAAGAACCACCTAATGTTTAAACTCTTAGGATAAATCTTATAATACTCTTGCTAATCTTCAAACTCTTGCACTAGAGTGAAGAGTGAAGATGAAGGAGTCTCGGCTTTTTGAGAGAGAAATGTGCAGCCAAAAACAAGTTGGTTTCTTTTTGATTCTTTCCTTGGCGCTTATAGATGGAGTGTAGGATTAAAGGTTACAACTTAGCCAACTAATACAAGTGATTTTAACTAAAAATAAATAAAAAAGACTACCTAATATACCACCCATGCCATTAGGGCATGAGGTTTGTGTGTGCTGATTTCGAATGGTGGTGAGCCTCCATCATACGTCCAACTCATGGAACTACCACTTGATTCATAAGGAAAGAGGCGGTGCTCATTTTAATCTTGTAAGGGACAAAAAGAAGTGAATAATGTCTTCTAGTCTTCTTTTTTATTCCTAAAAATCTGCATTGTTCTTCCTAAGTGCGGAAAAGGACTTATCATGTAGCTTGAGAGGGACTTGTGGTTTGTTTTGGGTGGCTATTGTCGGTACATATTGGGCTTTGCTTTTTAGGTATTTTTGGGGCTAAAATAATAAAAGAAAATTATCTAAAAGGAATGGGTAAAACTTGGCTTTAAAAGGTGGGGATTATTATGTGGAGATGGTAAAAGTTGACAAGATGTGTATGGTTTGCATGACTTGCATGGCTAGTTTTCTTAGAAGTGATTAATTTGTCCAAGTTAGGAGAGTTTTGTGACTTTCAAATGTGAGAAAATTAAGGGTAAGAGTGTTATTATTAGATTAGGATGCTTCCGCATCAATAATTCATGTTGTAAATGTATAAACCTATAAATCTCATAACCACAAAACCTAGCCTCCTAAAATTCCACTGCCTTAAACTTGCATCTAATTCTCAAAAATATCCCATAATCAAACAACAAGAAAATTAGGGCCAGAAATTCAATTATTAATCTTTCTCAAACACCAAATAAAAAATGTATACAGAGAATCACTTAACCCCCTAAAGAGATAAAACCTAAATAAATGAATAAACAAAAATACAAAATATACCCACCTTAGTCTAATATTCTTCTATCTCCCACTAAGTTTCTAGGGCTTTTTTTTCATCCACAATTATGTGCCTAATCTCCTCATCCTTTGATATAAACTCTAAAACCTCTTCCATCATCCTCACATGCACGGTCTCATCTAAGGTAAAAATAACACCAGCTTTTGTACTCGCTTAACCCTTTCTTAACTAGTCAAGAAACAAAAGAACCAAACTTTCATCATCACATAGGCACGAACATATATTGCACATATAAATTTAAGGTTGAAATTTTTTTTTAAATGTAAAATTACTAAAAGGTATAATGTATATTTAAAATAAGGAAATTTTAAAATGATATAAAGAAGCTAAAATTAATGAAAAACTAAATGAGATTAATGACAATAGCAAAAGGAAAAAGAATTACATGTAGCACAAAATAATCAGTCGAATCCATCTTCATTCATTATTTACTTTATCTTTATCCATGAGAAATCCCTTTCATTCAAATGAAATCAATTTTCCTCTTATTTGGTTGAAATTTCATCTCATTCTCATAATTTCAAAATTAGATTAAACTTTAGCAATTTTTCCCTTTAAGATGAACAAATAAACCACAAAAACATATACAATTAGCACAAAATAAATTATAGTAAAGTACATGTGATTCATGTAGAACTTATCCATTTTCTTTTTACGTTGAGCTAAGATTTGGAAAACCAAAGGCTTCAAGGTGAGAATCATTTGGCATTATTTAGGTCTGAGAGCATCTATTTGATGGGGTGATATTTGTGAAATGGATTCTATATTTGGTCAACATAGGTCTCAACGCGTATGGACCTAGAGGTTTGGTATCTGGTTTAAAGAAACTCTGTTTCAAGGATGTACTTGGACCTATAAATCCAAAAAAAAAATCAAGATACATGCAAAATCAAAATTTAAAAAAGGTTTGCTCTTGATTTGATGAATTCTCAATCATAACAACATTTGCTTCGTGCCTCTACAAAATCATTAGTTTCTAGTCATATTTAATATTGGCATGACTCCTCAAGGTATGTGTGCCTAACTCTTATGTGGACCCCTCTTTCTTTTTTGTTCTTTTTTTTATAGTAAGGTGTAGCACCAAGTATGTCGAGTGTAATTTTTTCTATCCTCTTTTTCTATAACTCAAGGGATTTAAACGCCATTTTTTTAACTTTATATGTTATTCAATAATTATTGTTTTGAATGGGAAAGAAATGGCCTAATAACTCCATTTTTATATATAGGTAGATTATTATCAAATACACACTTGATAAAAAAAAAAGGGATCAAGGTTTGACAATATTCATACAACACAAATGACCAACACTATTAACATGACACAAAAGCCTAACACCATTTATATGGCATAACGATCCAACACTATTCAAAACCTCACTCTTATTACTATGATGAATTCATAGCAACAATTATATCCATTTAAGATAATTATAATTATTACTAGTGTTTGATTAAATATAAACAAACCAACACTGAGAAAAGATAAAAACACCCTTAGCAACCCAAATTCCCAAATAAATTATGAAGCTTGAAAAGCAAAAAGAAACAACAATTCTAAGATTGAGCTTCTCCTCTTATTGGCTCTTGATCACGTTCAAACACAATAATAATACACATTTTTAATAAAAAAAAAGCATAAATGAAATTAGTAGAAAATAATAGAAGGACAAAAATAACCTTTAACTTAGTATGAATGAACTTGAACAAAGATAACCAGGATTTCTCTTCACTTTTATATAAAATTTAATCCTTCATTACTCAGGATAAGTAATCAAGAATTAAGATAAATGATTATAGAATAGAAGTAAGCAAACAAAATGAGGAGAAGGACAAGTGAATATGTAAACTAGAATGGGGAAAAGAGATAAAAGAGCTAGTGCGATGCTTAGGAAAAAATAGAGCAAAAGGGAAATAATGAAAAGAGTAGTAGACAACCATCTTTCCCTCTCATATGGGATGAAAAAAAAATCTAATGAGAAGAAGGTAGGATGTTTATTGATTGAAAAAGTTGATTGAAAGAGGTATGGTTTTGTCTGGATGTTGATAGAATATGATCAGAATTGCACTGTAGAAGATTTTCTGGTTGATTACAGGTGACAAATGCTTAAATATGATTATGAGGTAAGAGGATGTCAATAATCAGGTAATCCAAGGTTAAGGGTTGAACAAAACGTTTATAATAAATTTATAGAGGCAAAAAACCAATTAAATTAGCATTTATCAAGAAAAATAGTAAATAAACTCCAAAAATTATGAAAATTTATTAAAATCCTCAAAATAATTCTAAAAATTAATGATTTTTTTTATAAAAAATTATGACAAGTGAATATGTTTTGAGTATTTTCAAATATGACGGAAATTGAGTTTTTAATGCAATTTAAAAATATATAAAATTTAAAAAAATTCTAGATTAACCTTTTATCAAATTTCTAACTCAACAATATTTTTATCTATACTTTCTTCAAAAGCATATAATGCATTTTTAATGTAAAATTCCCCAAATCCAAATTTAAGTAATTTAGAACCCAAAAATAATATTAAAAAAGTATTTTATTAGAATTTCAAACTTTAGTCAAAAGCCTTATGGATAGAAGTTAGGATAAGTGAGAAAGGTGCACTTAAGCACTGATCAACTTATTATTGAAACCATTTTATATTACCTTAAAAATTATAATACCATATAAGATAATATTTTTCATTAAAATATCCTCATCATAGATAATTATCAAAAATTTATCATGAATGAAAGTGAATTTAATGGTCTTATGAAACTAAAATGTATAAAGAGCTTTATAAAACCCTTGGAAATATATTTTTTAAACTTAATTATCTTATTAACATATTAAATGCATTTTTTAATATATAAATGTAATATATTTTAAATAAATATTTTTTGGAAAATTTTCAATGTAAGATTCACATAACACATTAGAATTTTTGTTTTCAAAATATTATAAATTAATATTTTAAAAAATAAGGTATTGCTCTAGCATTAACATATGTTATTGCTTATTTACAAGATTTAGGATCCTCCTCAATCAAAAAAGAAGATCCAAGACCCTCATTTATCTTATCAAGTACACATTCTCAATAAGGAAAATAGTAGCAAAGTCATGTTAGAGTTGTTTGGTGCATATACCTAAAAAATTGGGTCAATCAAAGGAAATGGTGATGGGAAGGGTCGGTTTACACCAAAAAGAAAAGGGAGGATACGAGATAATAAGATGATGGCTTGATCTGTAATCCCCTTAAATTTTAAAAACCTATAATTTAATAAATAACTTTTATTTGGGGTAAATTAGCTTTTAAATTTATTTAATTTAATTATTTTATAGATTTTTGAGTATATAAAAGTGGATAGGAATATTTAATAAATTAAAATAAATATTTTATTATACTCATTTTATTTAAATTAGTTTTCAAACCAATATTCTTCCAAAATTAAGCTTTTAAACCCATATATTTAATTATATTAAATTAAAATATTAAATTTAATTATCTACCAAAAATATTACATTCTATTATTTTAAAATTAATTTATCTTATTTTTCCTATTTTCCTTTTTTTCTTTTTCCTTTTTCCTTCTCTTCGGGCTCCCAGGCCCAGGCCTGCTTAACCCCCCCTACGCATTGGGCTACTGGCCCATCTCTCCCTATCCCTTCCTTCCTTCCTCCCCGCGCAGGCCGCCTTCTTTTCCTTCCTTCCCCGCGCACGTTGGCCCAACCCCAACCCCTTCTTTCTTTTCTTTTCTCACCCTCGATTGGGCCGGCCCACACCCTTCTTTCCCTTTGCTCGGCCTGCACCTACCCCTTCTTTCTTTTTCTTCCTTCTTCATCGATCACCCTGAGAATGCCCCGACCTATCTCCGTCCCCATGCCTGCCACCCCAAGCACGCTCGGCCACCACTACAACCCTCCCTCTCTCTCCCTCGTTCTTTTTTTTCACCATCTCAGACCAAATCAACCATGCACTCCCCATCACACATGGCCTCCCTTTCCTCCTCTTCCCTTCCCTCTCCTTACCACCCTACACGCTGCCACCGATCAGCCACTTATTGCCCTCTCCTTCATCTCCGTTTCTTCTCCTTACCAGCCCTTTCCTACCCCATTTCATTGAGCCTTCTCCCTTCCTTCTCCTTCCTTTTCCCTCCCTATTTTTGGCTCCTCCACCTCCCTCCGCCGCTTCCTCTGCCTCACCAACCGCCTGCACTACCTTTTGCACCCTTCTACTCCCGCTCTACACCACCAAAACACCCCCGAGCCACCCTGCAACCCCCTTCTTCCTCCCCTATTCTTTTTCTCCCCTTTTTCTCCCTTCTCGGCAACCTCCTTGCAACCCCTTCATCCGTTGTTGTCCTCCCGCCTCCCAAGACACCAAACTACTCCCTACAACCTCCTCTACCACCCCACACCTCCTTTGGCCGAAACCAACCCTTGCAGTCCCTCATTTTCCCCCTCCCTTTTCCTTCCTTCTCAGCCATGCCCATCTCGACAGCCCCTTCACAGCCTCGCCGCCGCCGCCTCCGCCTCCGCCGCCCTTGGCCATCAACAACCCATGCCTGACCACCACCTACACCCCCTCTTCAACCTTGCAACCTTCCTTTGCCCTAAATCCTCCCCTATCTATCTTCTTTCCTAACCTCAAAACCCCGACCTGAAAATAGCCAATATTCCCTTTTCTTTCACCCACCTTCAAGCCCTTCTCCTTTTGTGTTGCATGCAGCTCATACTGCATGAGCAGCATGAGCTGCTACATGCCTTGGTTATTTTAGTTCATAAATTTTAAGGTATAATAATAATAATAAGTTAAGTATTTCATTAATTAAGTTTTATAAAGCCTTACGCTTTTAGGTTTTCTTATTTCTAATGTGATAAATATTGATATTGTTTTTAGGTGTTGATTTTACTATTTAAAGCTTGAATCCTTAACCGATATACCAGTAAAGTTTGATTTTTGCGGGATTAAGGTAATCGTTAAACCCCACTTCAACGCATGGATAAACATATGTTAGCACATTGAGGTTTTTAATATGTTATTATGCTTGATATATGTTGTTTAATATAATATATATAGTTTCTTGTGTTAATTGATAAAAAGGAAAACGTGCTAGTTTATATGCCATGTATGGAAGAAATGCTTAAGGAAGGAGAATTGTTATTCAAGAATATATTAAATACTTATTCATGCTATATGATGTTATTGTGACTATTAATGCATGGTTAATATTATTGTGAGCCCTAGGGCATTTTAGTAATATGACTTGGGCAAGAGTGTGGCCTAATATGTGTAGTTGTTAATGAGTATTATGTTGAAATGCAATAGTTGGTGGAATTGGATGATGAGAATAGAGTATTAATATTTATATTTTAAGTATTGGTGATAATTTGATAAAGGTGGTGTAAATAAGGTTAAAATGGTAATTTTGTAAGTAAAGGATAAAATGGTAATTTTGGAGGAGAATGGCCAAATGGTAAATTGTAAGTAAAGGGGTATTATAGTAATTTTGGAAGGAAAGGGGTAAAAGGGTAATTTCGTAAGTAAAAGGATAAAATGGTAATTTTATAAGAAAAGAGGGTATTATGCTAATTTTGGAAGCTAAGGGTATTGTGGTAATTTTGGAAGAAAAGGGTAAAATAGCAACTTTAGAAGTAAAGGGTAAAATGGTAATTTTGGAGGAGAAGGGCAAAATGGTAAATTGTAAGTAAAGGGGTATTATAGTAATTTTGGAAGTAAAGGGATAAAATGGTAATTTTGTAGGTAAAAGGATAAAATGGTAATTTTATAAGAAAAAGGAGTATTGTGGTAATTTTGGAAGCTAATTGTATTATGGTAATTTTGGAAGAAAATGGTAAAATGGAAATTTTAGAAGTAAAGGGGTAAAATGGTAATTTTGGAGGAGAAGGGCCAAATGGTAAATTGTAAGTAAAGGGGTATTATAGTAATTTTGGAAGTAAAGGGGTAAAATGGTAATTTTGTAACTAAAGGGGTAAAATGGTAATTATAATAATGGAGAAGGGCAATATAGTAATTATGATTATAGAGAAGGGCAATCTGGTAATTTAACCAACTAAAAGGTAATTTGGTAATTATGATAATAGAGAAGGGCAATTTAGTAATTTAACAAATTAAAGGATAATTTGGTAATTATGATAATGGAGAAGGGCAATTTGGTAATTATGATAATGAAAAAGGGCAATTTGGTAATTACAACAAATGAGAAGGGAAAATTCGGTAATCTAACCAACCAAATGGGAAATATGATAAGTGTAACAATTATGAAGGGTGATTGGTGACCTAATAAGTGTGGGAAATAACTTGGTAACCTAAATCGAGCTAAGGTTAATTTGGTAATTATGCAATATGAAGGATAATTGGCAAGTAAGGAATGGATGACTTAATAATTATACAAGCAAGGGGTAAATTAATAATTCGTGTCTAATATGTTGAGGGGATAATGGAGTTTCGTAATAAGACTCAAGTAACACTAAATAGTAAGATAATGGTGTTTGACAATTAGTAAGTATTACAAGAACGAATCTTGAATCAGAATTGGATGAGATTATGATGGCCTTATGATTCCTCTATGCTATCTTGGATAACTGTATGAATAAGAAATACCTAATGATATCATAACGATTGAAAGTGAGTAAGTATCTGATTGTTGTGCTTTTCGTGATCACCTTAATTAAGACACTAATACTTAAAGTAAAAGACCTCGAGATCGGGAATGGTGGCTCTTTAGGGGTCATTATCCTATAGGCGTGGTTTAGCCCACGATTATTCTGGTATTTGCTGGTGTGCCTTAGTGCCCCAGTCAGGCCATATATCTTACTCTATCTAGCTCTACGAACCTATTTAGGGGGTATGCATATTTATGGATTAGGTGTCCTTGTCGGTAGGGTACTGAGTGGCTTTATACACCAATACGACTAAGGTACCTTTGTGTCCCTGGGATGATGGTTGAAGGGTACTGAGTAGCTTGTATGTACCAGTACGACCGATGTACCTTTGTATCCCGAAATCTTGATCTCCCGTCCGAGGCAAATAAATGGAATTGTTGTGCTGATTAAAAAAAGGGAAAACACTAATAATGAAAGTGAAAGATTAATGAGCCGGGCTAAGTTGAATTATGATATTGAGTAACGATCCACCGGATATAATAGTGACACAGGAGCGTGTTGCCTTAGATGATGCTTATGAGTACAGGTCCACCGGCTATAATAGTGGCCCAGGAGTTGTTGCCCTAGATGATGTATATATGTATTCTGATCCACCGGCTATAATAGTGGGGTCCCGAGCTCCAAATTATGGAAACATACTAATCATTTATAGTGGAATACCATGTGAGTCGAGCCCAGACCAGTCCACAGGCAAATAATAGTGGCCAGGAGCGTTCTGCCCTAGAGACCGATCCACTGGTAATAATAGTGGTCATAAGTGTTCTGCCCTATATGTATTCTGATCCACCGACTATAATAGTGGGGTTCCTGCACTCACATGGACATACATAATCCAAGATGATTGAATAATGGTGGAATAATGGCTTAAGGCCCAAAGGTATTGATTGCACATTATGACTTATTAATATTTGATAGACTTGTTAAGTATGTGATTGTGTTGTATGGATTCTCAATATATATGTATATAGTATTGTATCATACGTTGCATTACGAGCCTACTTTTAAGTGTGTTTTAAAGGGTTACTCAGTACCATAGTACTGAAGGGTTCCATTTGTGGGGCCCCTGCCTATTCAATGGTCAGTGTCCCTTGTACGTCCATTTTCAGGTGATACTTAAGTGGCAACGGGAAAGAGTGTAAGGAAATTATCCAGATTTTTAGGGTTTCCCTCTTTCTCTCTTACTCCCTGATTTGAATGTATTATTTGATCTTGTAACCACCATTGATGGATTTTATTATTGTAAATGGTTTATTGTGTTACTCTGATTTTTAATATGGTTTGAATTTCTAGCAATTGGTATTTTATTTTCTAGCCTTAGCACTTGGTATAGGAACAGTATGAGTGAACCGGTCGGGTACTAAGTGTGGCGGTTATATCCCTAGAATCCACAAGTCTTGTTATTTCGCTTCCGCTAAATCTTTTAATAAAACAAAATTTTTCAATAGTAAATTTTGGGGCTGTTACATGATCTACCAGAACTCTTAAAAATCAAATACTCACAAACACCACTTTAGGCTTCATCTTCTATCTTCAGTCAAGTATTGTAGGGTGTGTATGTGTCGGCAATTAGTATTTTCTAGCCAAAGAAATTTTCCCATTCATTCCTCTTGGCACCATACTTAAAGGGAGTTTATGAGTGTTCAAGAGACATTTTAACCCCTTTATAAAATAATTTAATTACTTTCTAACTAGTTATTTATCTAATAGAACAAACTAGTCTAGTTATAATATAACTAAAATTAATCAACTACTATGGGTTTTAGGGTGGGAGTTCTCAAAAATTATAAGGCATAGATGGCTTTCCCAATGTCCCTATATCTAATAGAGAGGCTTAAAAAATAATGTATCCTTAAGTAATTACAATTAGATAAAGTTTAGGCATGTGCTTTTAATGTAGGAGCATTTATAGATTCTTAAGACAATGCAGAATTGTCATAATTGGTTATGTAGCTTATTACAAGATTTATCTTTGATAATAATATTAATAATATTAATAATGTGACTAACCATAACAAGTGTACTTTGATTAATTATTGCAGGTATATAACATATTTTCAAGAAGAATATTAATGCAATTCAAGATGTTAACATATCTATGATTTCGTGTGTTACAAGTTATTACAAGTTTAAGGATGCTACCATGCATGGATGTAAAACTACCATTTCAAAGATGCCTAGTTATCATTTTTTTTATGGAAATTAGGACTCTTGTTAGTTATTTTAATTAATTAGCTACATTTGTTTATAATAATTTTTCATTCGATTCATGTATTATATAAGTTAGTACTATGTTACCTTAATAGCTAGTGTGCTAGTTAGTCATGTTTATATTATTTTGGATACATTAGTGTGCTACTTTAAAAAGTGTGGCTACCTATATAACCACATGATTTGATACCTTGTAAAACACTAGATGTCTATCATTTGAATCTAATACAAGTAATACACTTGGCTATTTCTCTCTTTTTGTGAGTGAATTTTTCTAACTAATACTACTAGGATGTGATACTTTAAATGTATTCTTGGAGAAACATTCAAAGTTAAACTTCTTGAGTTCTTCCTTCAATCTTGATTGAAGATTCATATCATTCTCTAAATCTTCCTTAAATCTCGCTGGAAGATTCACATCTTCTTTTCACCTTCAACCATTTGACACCTTCCTTTCTTCTGATATTTGAATCTTCCAAACTTTGAGGAAGAGTTCACACCAACTTAGTCCATGTTAAGCTAAATAAGGGAACTAGCTTAACTTTTTTTTTTGTGCCCATGGTTACCAATTGATATGAATGATAGAGGAATCACTTAATCCTTAAATTAAAATAATTTAAGGTCTTGAAAATCGCTATTTTATCTTCCCAAGTCTACCTTGTCGCTATTGATTTCTCCAGCTCCTTGTTTCCCTATTATTTTTTGAAAAAACCCTAGCATGAAGTGGTTGTTGCCAGCTAGTTGATTAATGTGTGCATGGCTAATAGCTAATCCATGTTTTACTCAGTCATAACAAGGAAGAATGCTGGCTTCAATGGCTAGGAAAATCAACTCACTAATTTTGCACAAGTTAGAAGAGTTTTAATTTCTCTTAGCTTAGAAAATTTAATAAGTTGATTATTATGATACTCGAGGGATGGTTCTACATCATGTTGGTTTCTATCATTCATCTTTTACAACAACTATGCTCATTAACATTATCATCCATACCGTTTAATAAAGAATGTATAAACAATAACACAAAAGATGCATTCAAAAAACCAACAACATTATTTACATTTTCTCTCATAAGAAACACATTATCAAATAATTCTACATTTCTAGATTCACAAATAGAGTTATCACTCAAGCATGATAATCTGTAAGAAGCATTGTTCTAAGAATCAATATCTATGCAATCAAAGGTTTTATTCCTACCCTAGTCCTCCTTAAATTAGGAAAGTGAACTTTACCTAAGAACCCTTACATTTTCAAAAATTAGGAAAGCCTTTTCATAATTCATAAGGATTTTTATATAACCTTTTATGATATACACAGTTTGAAATATAGTATGTAGATAATACAACTTGCCCCATAATTAGTGAGACATACAAAAAATCAATAGTATATCATTCATATTTCTTTAGTGTTCACTTTTTTTCCCTCTATACTCTATCATTTTATAGGGGAGCATAAGAGACATGGCAGTCATGTAAAATTATAGTTGCTAAACTCCTAATTCAGATCTTATGATTATACGGTTCAAAAAATACCAAATGATCCACAATTTAGGTAGAATATTAAAATAGTTGAACTTTACGATTCTACATACTCACTGTAATATTTTTTTGTTTATTTATCTTAAGATCTATTTTTCCATTTTATTTTTATTTTGACTATATTTGTCCCCTAACTCTAAACCTCAACCTCCAATGATTTTTAGATACTATATCTTGTGGCTCGAGTGAGATAGTAATATGAAAACAAAGTTGCTTGTTGGAAAAATACTTATGAAAGAGTCCAAACTATATATATAGAGTAAAAAAAATATATATTGCATTTTGTGATGCTATTTGTTTAAAAATAACTACAAGTTAGTTCATAATTATCTAGTGTATTTTCTTTTGTGGAGTTCTCATATTTTTTCCATGCATAGCCCATATACCAATTTTTTTCTATAAGCATATAATTAAGTGATTTGTGTTGTTTTTTAGTTGCTACAACTTATAGCTTGTTTGGAGCTACATAGAAAAAGTAGTTATCTAATATAATTACTTATTTTGAAAAAAATTAGGCTAATTTCTTTTTAAGATAATTAATTGTCATAGATCAATATTTTTACTAAGTAGCTTCAAACATGGTCTTAATTAGTAACTAGATGAATTTTTTAGTGTTTTTAACCTTCAACTATGAGAATTTGTGTCCTACATATGGGGGCTATATTTTTGCGGTATTCGTATCATCTCATGATATGATTCTCTAATCTGATTCTAATGACCCCTATCAATTTTGGGTATAATTTTAATTCTTACAACCTTTTGTAAAATACCATTCATTTCACATAAATTTAAGGAAACTATACCACATTCACCACCCCCTATTAGACATAAGCCACTCTATCTTATGGTTCAATTAGTTCTCAACTTCTACCTTCTATTTTAAGAGTATTTATTGAGTTTCATCTTTAGACCTTATTGAAGGTAAATTTTGGTATATCTCGAATAATCATCCATGAATTTCACATAATGCCATTTTTCTTCTCAACTAATAGTGTTATTGAAATCAGCTAATACCCTATGCACCAATCTAAGCAATTAAAATGTTCTATTAGTGATAGATTTGAAAGGAACATTATCAAATTTGACTTCCACACATATACGATACTTAGCAAAATTATTAGCATTTAACACATAAATCAATTGCATGCTCTTTAATGTGTTAATGGAAGCCACATTCGCATGCTCTAACATAACACACCACAAATTAATAGCCTCAATAAAATGATCAGAATTAGTAGAAATGTTAGCATTAATAGAAACAAGAAAGATGTTCAATACAAAGATTCCATCAACTAGATACCCTTACTCCACTGAGTCTCCATTCCTAGTGATTACAACCTTTCTAGCCCCCAAAACCTATTTTAGTCCATTCTTATTAAGCATACTTCTAATCATTAAGTTCTTATGTAGAGACACAACATACAAACGTTACTTAATGCTAGAGATTTTCCAAAATTGAGTTTTAGAATGACCTTTCATTATTAAATAAATGTAACAGCTGCTAAGCTCCCCATTTAGACACACTCTCTATTAGCAGCATCCTCAAATTAGTGGAAAAGCTCTTTGTTAGCACACTTATTTGGAAGTCTTAGTAGCTAAAATCTAATCAATTTTGTTATTGACAAGGTTTGCCTCCACTACTACAACAATAATCACTTCCTTAATTTTTTTACATTTAATTATGGAGCAACATATGTAACAAATTTCTAATTACGGTTCTAGTTTTTCTTACCTTGGCTCCTGCAACATTAGTATGCCTCGCAACTTGTTTCCCACAAACATAGTATATCACTTTCTTCTTCTAAATCTTGTTATATCCCTTATTGAAAATAGATTGATTTTTCTATTGTCTTTTCTCTTGGGATTTTTTCTCCTTCCCTTTTGACTTGCCTTTACTGGCAACGGTTCCATAATTTTAGCATTAGCATAATTAGGAACATATGAAACATACTTATCTTTCATTCAATTTGCCTTTATTATTCTTATATGGCTAATCAGCTTTAGAAGTGGCGTTTTTCTTTTCCTATGATTCAAATGTTGTTTATTGTCACTTAGGGAAGATGCAAATTCTCTACAAATATAATAACATGAAATGTTTTACCCATATTCCTTCCTTCACCTAAGACATCAAAAATCAAATTATCATACTCATGCACATACTCCGTCACCGACTTATTAGAGAACACCTGGAATTGTAACCCCATTCCTACCATATACTTTCCCTCCGCATCATCAGCACTATAATGACTCTTCAAGGTATCCTAAATCTCCTTTGAGGATCTATATTTGAGGACTATGTCAAATAACTTGTTTCTTATATGAGATAACAAATGGTCTCAAATTGCTTTGTTATCTCTATCATATTTTTCCTTTATCTTATTAGTTGTCAGATAATAATAGGAGTATTAGGATTTTTGTCATCGTTATTTTATAGTAATGTGCAAAAAAATTAGGATCCAAAAAATCAATCCCTAAACCAAAAAAAATCAATTCCTAATTTTGGATATCTCATCCATTTTTCTAATGTATTATTTGATCCACCAAAATTATCCAGTTATAAGATAAACTTATTAGATTTAGACCCAACCTATTTCTTTTCCTCATAATGCATTACTTTTTTTTATAGTGTACCAAAAGAATTTATAACCTAATTGTTTTTTTTTTCAAATTTGAAATCTATATCATTTTTTATACTTTCCAATTCAATATGAAGGCTTAACGAGCAATGACTAAAGAGTAACGATATATGACAAGTAGACAATCAAAAACCCCTAAACTTTTTTTTTTCTCTTAATAAAAATCGGCATTCTTATCTTTTAGTTTCAAATGCTTCAACTCAATTTATAGTTACAGTAAGAGATATGAGCAGGGGGGAATATTTCTCTTCTCTCTTAATTTTCTTTATCCTCGTCCATATCTAGAACTATACTACACTTCAAACATTATTGATTTTGTTGTTTGTAGCCATTCGTAGGTGAGTCAATCTACTTCTCTTTTGCCTTTTTTCTCATACTTTTTTCTTACATTTTTGTTTTTTGAACTTTCGAGAAACAAATATTCATGTTAAAAAATTTTATAGAAGATTTTGTACTAATATAACATGATTTTGAAGAGAATTTATGTTGTTTCCCTTCTATTTACTAAATATTTTTGGTCGTGTGAGTCATATTTTCCTTGTGTAATTGATGGATGTAGTTGTTATTTCTACTAGTTGATTGATATAAATAGTTTTGCTCCTATTGAACATAATAACAACTTTCGTGGCTAAATAATAATAAAAATAGTTAGATGACAATATTATGCTCTTATTTCCAATTTGTAACAATATTGGTCGATATTAAATTTGAAGATCATATTCTACTCTTATTTATAAATTTTTATTGCATTGTTTTGTTGTTGTTAATGTAGTGTTGGAATTTACTTTCTCTTGCTAGCAATTTAGTTGGAATTAATTTTTATTTATTTGCTTTTATTAACTTGATTGTTTTCATTTTTATGTTTGTGTTGGTCAAAGGTTAAATTATAGAGGATTCCATGGACTCTGAGGATGAAGCTAATATCACACCTCCAAGTTAATCACAAATATAAATTTTCCCATAACTCTTTGTTACCATCACTTACCCTTTCCCTTGCTAATAACATTGAAGCCCTTAATGATATTAAACCTAAAACTAAAAAGTCTAGATAATGGGTGTGGGAGCATTTTAAGAAATCTCCTCCCATCAATAAGAGTGATTAAAAGCCCGTGTGTTTGTATTATAACCAGTAATATGCAGCTGCTCATTTTAAAAGCACTTCAAACTCAAGTTAGCATTTGCAATGCTATGAAAAAAGTACCCACCAAGTATTGATAAGGATTAAGGGCTTTTATCTTATCACGTTACCCTCAATACTAGCTTTAGTAAGGGATAATTTTTTGAACTAGGCATTTAATCAAGTAGATCATAGGAAAGTCTTATTTGAAATAAGAATCGTTAATGAATTACCATTTCAATTTATGGACATGCGAGATTTTAGAAGGTATGTGCATGTTTCACAACCTAGAGTTATAACTCCTTCCAAAGCCACTATTACCATATATATTTTAGAACTTTTTTTAAACTTACTTAAGACACTTCATGAGTGTAAATCAATGATATTGAGATAAGTTGATGGATGTGGACCATTTCTCTCAAAACTAGCAAAGGACCGAGGTGATGTGAAATAACCCATTCTAGCCGGTTATGGGGAGAAAACCTATCACGGTGACATAAAGCTATAAGAGAGTATCCAGGACGCACACTCATTTGCTCAAGGATGATAAGAACAACTTAACCTAGCAAAGCCAATCTTGTATAAGCTTTCAAAAAAGATGAATAAGTGTGGAGGCAAGGATTTAAGGGCATTGGAGTTTTGAGAAGGAGACTTGGTGATGGTTAAGTTTTCACCACATGTGTTCAAGGCATACCACCAAATTCACAAAGGCTTGGTGAAGAGGTATAATGGGTCTTATCCTATTATGAGAAAGGTGGGGAAGGTTTCCTATCAGGTGGAGTTGTCATTTAAGTTGAAGGTGCACATAATCTTCCATATGAGATTGCTCAAGCCTTATCATGAATACTTAGAACACCCATCAAGAACAGAGTTCAAGCACGTACCTCCTAAAAATGTGACTTCCTTTAATTATGAGGTTAAGGATATTCTAGATTATTATATAGTCAATAAGCATGGGATGATAAACTATAAGGAGTATTATGTATAATAAAAAGAGATTACCAAAAAGGTAGAAATTTTAGAAGAAGGTGGAAGATTTGTGGTAATTTAAGGATGATATTGAAATATATTTATCTTCCATCATTGTGAAGGACACCAATGGCTCATGTGGGGAAGTTTTTTGCTACTTTCTTTGAGAAATTTTATTTTTCTGGAATGTTCTAGAGAAATCTATAGATGTGTAGATGAATTAAGAGGTTTATGCACCCATCTGGTTGTACTAGATGGTTCTGGAGGGGAATGTTTCCAAATATCTCTTCTTTTGTATACACTATAGTACAAAATTCTAGATCAATCTTATAAGTTTTAATAGGACACTCTAGAGAAGATGATTATTACCCACTCTAGAATGTTCTAGGGTGTAGGAGTGGTATAAGGACTCACTTATAAAAGGGTAGAGGTGTCTCATTTGCCACAATTAGGAGTTATAATCCAATCACAGTTTCTCCCTCTATAATGTTGTTCTTTTTTCCTCCCAAAAAATCTCTCTTATGTTCCTTTGTGAGTACTAAGGTTCGTTGCTAAGTGTGGTGCCCTAGCTCATGTATTGGTCCACTTCAAAGGTGTAAGGTTGACTTAATCTCTCAATGTAATACTCAAAAATTTTCTAACCCTAATTTTTAGGTAATTATTCTCTTAATCCCTTCCTTAATGCTTAATCATTGCTTAAAAACCTTAACCAAACCTATAACCTTTATTTTCCCTTTTCTTTCACTTTAATATCTTAACCCCACATCCTTTTCACATGATCTCTCCCATGTAAACTTAGCTCTATTTTTTTTCCCAAAATTTAGTTATATGTAACTAAATTCCTAACCTTACCCCAAAACCCACTAAATCACCACCTTATCAATCACTCAATCACACTCCCCATCCAAGTGTCTTACAATCCATCTCAACATACACCTCTACTTTTCTATTATGCCAATTTTGCATCCCTAATCATACCTCACCTCCATCCGCCTCACATCTTCTTCTTCTTTTCATGCTACTTGACAATTACCTCCCTTCATCTCCCCCTTTTTAGCATTCTTTCGTACCCAAATTAATGACTCGTGTTCTTTCGGCCAAACTCCCTCCTTTTCAAACCATCCTGACTCACTTTATTCTTCCTCCTCATGATTCACTATTATTTTTCCTTCATGGTGCATTTATGTTTCGTAGCATTCTTCATGCAAACCACCACCCTTCTTCATTAACCACTCACATAAACAACACCCACCAATTTGCATGATACATGCAACCAACCACCACCTTTCTCCATCCATTTACACAACCACAACCACCCTATGTTAGCTCCTCACATTGAACCCCCTGATAACATCCATATCTCGTGCAACCAAGAAATCAGTCGGTGTCAGTTGTGTCACCCCTCACACAAGCCACACCAAATTCTTGACTTAGCTCTCTTATTAAGTTTTCCCTCTTCTCCTTTACCCGACACTGCTAATTTCTGTGATTTCTAACTTCCCCTTTTTATGAATTCATAGGTGACCATATGGTGTTGGAGGCAAATACTTAGGAGCTATTTCACCTTTTTAGCGAATCAAGCAACATGTGGTAAAAAAACACAACTTTAGATTAAGGTCTTTTGTTGATATGTGTGTCTTATATGTGACTACCATATTAGTGTATTTTGTTGCTACAAAATATATTAAGGTTATTTAAATTACATCATTGTATGGTAATACAAATTTATGATTTTATGCACTTTTATATTTTGATGTGATATGTCCATATTTTAGGTCATGTTAGACTTTACCTTAACTTTTCTAACATGATGTAGTAATTTGATGATTTAACAAGCACAAAGTTGAATATATTAAATATGATTAAATATTTTATTGAGGGGATAAGTTAGTATAGGGTTATTATTAGGTGTTTTATGTAATGCCAGTTACATTTTGGAGTAAGAATAAGGTATGAGAGCATGTGTATAAATATGGTTAAATTTCCAAAAGGGTAAGCTTAGTATTTTATGTGTGAAAAGTGATAGTTAACACTTTATTTTTAGGTATGGTTTTTATAGTGATATATTAGGGTAGTATGTTTAATTTGGTGAATCAGTGAGCCTTATGAAGTTAGTTTGTGTGGATTTTGAATTAGAGTTCTATAATGGCACTTTAGTCTTTTTACTTGCAACATGTTCTAAATTGTTTTGGTTGTGATTTATGTGCCATATGTAATTAATCCAATTTTTCTAACATTCTTTCTTTAATCGACCTTAGCATAATTTTGAGTATTTATAGAGTAAACAAGCCATGGAATGAATTTGAGGGTTAAAGTGTAACAAGTGCTAAGTGAGTATGTTATTGATGAGAATAAACCAAGTGGTCTAGTAATGAATTTCTATTTAAATTAAATTATCAAGTGAGTTAGGATAATTATACTAGTCCATTCCACCGGATGATAATAGTGGTTAAGAGCAATATGCTCTATTAGTTGTTTTATGGCGTAATTCATTATACCATACAATAATAGTGGCTAAGAGGGTTATGCCCAGGGAGTTATTTTATAACTTAATCTATTTCACTAGATGATAATATTGGCTATGGGTGTTCCGCCTAAAGAATTATTTTATGTGATGATATTGTTCAAATGAATATAAATAGTGGGGTCCTTGATGCCAAGTAACTAGTTAAAATAAATTGTGTGGCCACCTGATTATGAATTTAATACGATTTCATTCTTAAGTCATATTATATCATTTTATAAGCATTCTTTCCTGTGTAAATTGTATGTGTCTTACATGCCTTTTCAATTGTTGTGTAATGTAATTGTACTTAATATGTAAGTATTAGCCTTTTTTATGGGTGTTGCTTATTCACAAGAGCAGACGACCCCATTGTTGATGTGTAAGTTTTTTTCTTTAATGAGTTCAATGCACTTCTAGTGGAGGATTGGTTTTCTTTGTATGAGTATTAAGAGTAGATTTTAGGTTATTCGATAATTAGCATTTTAACCAAATATCTTAATGTGATACTCCATTTCTAGAAGCCTTAATTATAAATCGATAATTATGTGTATAAGTTGTAATAATTATTTTAGAATATTTGATGATAATATATTATTAATATGTGTATTAATATTACGACTTATTAGATATAAAATTTAATTAGGTTAAAATTCATTAGAGGGTGCATTATTAAGATTTAACCCTAAGTTAGACCTTAAATGGTATCTGTTGCGTTGAGTAAACCCTAATTTTGATAACATGATAATTTTTTATGGATATTTTACCTTGGTTTTTCACCTAAATAATTACCTCTACTTTATTCTAGATTTTTCTTACCTCACCCTACTCCCTCTACCCTCACACACTTTACTTCTTCGCATCATACCTAACACCTTAGCTCCCTCTCCCCAAAGTTTTCCTCTCCTTATTTTGCTCCACATTTTCCTTCATGACATCCTCTTCCTAACCCATTCTCCTCTCCCTTTTGCTTCATGCCTTTACTTGTGTCATTCCCTCCTTCTCCCAATCTTCTTCACACAAAAACTCTCCTCATTTCTCTATCGTTGCACCTTCATCCTCACCATTTTATTTACAATGCTCTCCACCACTGCTCCTTTTCCCCTAACACTAGTCACTGCCACCAATCCCTCACCCCGTTACATTGGTAACTCCTATCGAAACCACCCCAACACCAACTCACAACCTCATCAAAATCAACCCACCTCCTTTGCCTAACCACATAAAAACATCTCCTTCACCTTAGCTTCAGCCTTTTCCACCACAACATTAGCCATCCCTATCATTCCACCCTCTCCTCCTTCAGCTAAAACCATCGAAGCTCTCCTCTCCTCCTTCAGCCAAATTTTCCAAAGCTCACCCCTTTTCGTTGCATCATTATCCATTATTGTACAGAATATATTATCCATAATTTTTAATTATCTATTACCTCACATTTCTACTACTTTATTTTGGTTGTGATATGTTTTAGCCTTAACTCTTAGCATAAGAAAGGTGGGAAAACCAGACTTATGCTAAGTGTTTCTTGTATCACGTATGGTAGTAACACCCAGTAATTTGGTAATTAATACTTATGCAAAATGAAATTTTTAAGTACCAAAAACTAGGGTGTTAAACTTATAGACTCTTAGTTCCGTAGAATCCCTTTTGTTACATTCTAATTATCGTTGTACTTTGAGTTTTATCTCAAAACTCTTACTTGTGTTTTATAAGTTATCTCTAATTCTCTATTTAGCATGTTTAATGTTTATAATGTTTTTTCGCATACTAAATACAAGAATGGTTCAAAAAACTCTACTCATATTTAGTATGACAACAGCATCCAAAAGTTTTATATTTAGCTTTCACAAAATAAAATAAAAAATTAGAAGTGAACATCTAGTGTTACATTTAAGGATTGATAAAAGACAAAGTGTCGTGTGTAGTTGGATCGGTTATATGGTTCTTTAAGAAAATAGGTGGTGTTTTCTGTAAAGAAAAACTCACCTAGAGTTTTCTTCACCACTAATATATGGACCTATTATTATAATATGGGTTATATGGTTCTCACTTCTCACTTTATAGATAAAAAAGTCACAACAAAAAATATCATTGACTTTTTTTCTTATAGCTGGTCATTCTCGTGAGGCTATTAGTAAGCCTATTAAATATTCTTGCTTGATTTGAATATTTAATAGGTGCAAACAATAACTCTTGATAATATAACTTCTAATGGCATGTGTATTAACTATTTACGTTAATGACTAGATGACTATTTTGAATGGTTCTTTCTTTCATATTAGATATGTTTGCCCATATCTTGAGCCTTGTAGTAAAAGAATGGTTGAAAGCATCAAACGATCACATCCTTGAAGTGAGATATGTTGTAAGATATATGAGAAATTCTCCTACTAGAATAAAAAAATTAAGAATTGTATTGAGTAAGAAAAAATATAATTCAAGAAACTCCTTTCCTTAGATGTGAAGGATCGATGAAACTCAACCTATTTGATGTTAGATTCTACTTTTAAATAGATAGAAGCATTTGATTTCTTAAAAAGTGATGAGAAATGCTGTGAATAAATAGTAATGATTAGGAGCATATATGTGTTTTGCGGCCTCTTTTAGAATTTGTTTATGATACTACCTTGATAAAATTTGGTTATTTAATATGTATTTGTAATATATTATTGATATATGAAATATGATTTGCATTACCCGTGATGGAGATGATTTGGCATGAGTGCAATGGCTCTAGGCACGAAAACAAAATATAGTAAATATTGGGGAGATGTCCAAAATACGAACGGTCTACTTTTTATAGTTGTTGTACTTGACTATAAGAGGAAGATAAGATGTGCTGAATGGGTAATTAACAGGTTATTGTGGTAATGTGGTTGTTTGAGATATGTGAGAACTTCTCATGCTAAAATGAAGAAGTTTAAAAGTTGTGTTGAGAAAGAAAAAATAGAATTCAAGAAACTCACTTTGCTTAGATATGGAGACTTGATGAAACACTGTATTTTTTATGTTAGATGTTGTTATTAAATTGAAAAAATCATTTGATTTCTTGAAAATGGATGAGAAATATTATAATAAAAAAAATGGGGAAGCTTAAAGGTGTGTCATGTGTAAATGATTAGGAATGTATATATGTTTTACTACCTTTTTTAGAATCTTTTTATGATACTCCCTTAAGAACATTTGGTTCTTTAACATATAATTAGAAATACGTATTTGCAAGATATCATTGGTATATGAAATATGATTTGCATTACCTATGCTGGAGTTGATTTTGACATTAGTACAATGGCTCTAAGCATGAAAAGTAAATATGATAAATGTTATGGAGGTGTCAAAAATATGAATAGTTTACTATTTATAGTCTTTACACTTAACCCTAGGAGGAAGACGATATAGATTAAATGGATAAGTTTTTGTGTTTTTAACTGTAATACCTCACTTTTCAAAATCTTGACTTGCTCAAGATCTTCCAGATTTAAAAATAAAGTTATATTACTTTATACAATTTGTTACATCCTTGAGAGATTAGAAATGCTAATGGTGTTTTTGAATCTTTTCATTTTTGCTTTCTTGTTATTTCTTGCAGTTTTGGTTCCCATAAGACTTTTGACCCAATTTTGGCATTTGATTTCTATTTGGAATTTTATCTTATGAGGATTATTGAATTCCTCATTTTTTCTAAGTCTCTTAGGTTTTTTTCAAAATACCAAATTGAGTGGTTGATAAAAATTACTATTCATCGTACCAATATACCTTAAATGCAGTTTTAGGCCTTGAAATGACTCTTTCATATACATAAACTTTAGAAAACTTTGAGGAATGCTATATTTTAGTGGTTTTTAGCTCAAAATAATTTTAAAAGGTTGTGTAAATACTTTTATAATTTTTAAGATTTATTAGATTTTATTAGGCATGTATATATTCTTAAACTCAACTTTTCTTCTTCAACCTACCTCCAACCTTTATCAAACTCAATCTCCACCAACCATTAGAGATAAGATTGAATCCTAGATCTATTTTCCTTCATCCCCTCTGTTGATGCCACCTCACCCTTTCCCCTTGATATTTTTACAAAATATATATTAAAAGCTTTAATGGTTATGACTTTACCAAAAAGATTTTTCTAACTTCTAACCTTCACCTTAGTAAATTTTGTTCCTTTTTTCTATCTAATAATTTCCCCACCAAATTCTCCTTTCCTTATTCCTCCTCTTTTGTGTGATTTCTTCTTCCTTCTTCCTCTTCCATTTCTAACTTCTAAGCTTCTATAACCTAATTGAAAGGGTTCTTTTTCCTTACCCTTTCATTTCACTGTCTTTTTAATTCTTTTCCTTTATTTTGTCTTCTTAGATTTTTATAGGTTTTTTAAGGCTTAAAAGTTGGGAGTTGTTATTTCTCTTTATTTATTATTTTAGACAGTTGATAAAGTAAGGTTTATGTTACTACATCTAAACATGTTTAAGGTTTGAGTAGTTAGTTGTATGATACATTGATTGGAGTTTGTTCTTTGTTTGGCATGGAATGGGTCTTAGGCCTTGTGCTATGGTTCTTATGTTTCAATTTCAAGTAACTTTTTCCATGTTAATCCTTGTAGTTTCTACCGTGATTTTGATATATAACTTAAAGGATTTTGGATGTGTTAAGCATGAGTTATAGTTAATCTATGCTATGAGTGATCTAGGTTAGTTTTGGTGGATATTTCTACCTTTAGCTTTGATTTATGATTAGGTGAGTTCTAGTTTATCTTGATGATACCATGTTATAGGTTGTAATTTCTAGATATGTTTTGGTATATAATATTCTAGATTTGAGTATTTTTTAAGTCTCTAATTTTTGGAGAAAAGGTTGAAAGCTTTAGGAATGTTCTTCAAGTTCTTAATAATGTTCAAGTGTTCTTGAAAAAATGGCTTAATCATTCTCTAATCAACTTAGGTTGGATTTAACTTGAGGTTAGTTATGTTTTAATAATTAAGCATAAAAATGACCATTTTACTTCAAAAAGACCTTTAGCACGATTAGAATCCAAATTTGGCCATAACATTTAACCATTAACTTTTTGACCCTTGAAATAATAGTTGAACATGAAAAATAATCATGATGAATAATAATTTTTGGTAATAAATAATTTTTTGAATATTATTTTTAAATTTATTATTTTAAAATAACATTCATGTTATTTTCTTATGAATATTAAATTTTATAAATTTAGCATGCAACCTTGTTTATAATAACTAAGCTTAATATATCAGAATTTTTTGTTCATTAACCTTTTTTAGATTTTTTTGACTAAAGTGGTGTTTTCAAGAAAAATGAGACATTTGTGTTTTATTTTAAGGTTAGTGTTAACTACAAACATTTATGTGAATTGTGTGCTCATAATTTCCCTTTGTGGACATATTTTGTGTTGATGCTTAAAAACATGGTTCTCTTGGCCATTCATTTCACATTTTCATAAAATGTTAGTAGCTAATAATCGTATAGTAGTTTGGTGCATTTCCCCCATCTCTATATGACCTTTAAACTATAAGGGTATTCATACTTAATGATTAGGGTACCTTTAGTTAGACTACCTTGCTCAGAGTCTATTGGTAGTAGATGAGATCTTCAATCTACGGTGGCATTTACAATTCAAAGCAAGGTAGATGTTGGAGTCCTTGTGCAACCCTTCAGCGTAGATGTTCATTTTCAAAGGAGTGGGGTGCTCATATGATTATTATTTGTACTCTTGGCTTTTTCCATTTGTGGTAGGACATTTGATTACCTATATGCTTCATCTTTTATACCCTGTTGTTGTGATTGTTCTCATGAACTTTATTTATTGGAGTTAGTGTTCATATGCTCCAACTGTTCACATGATCTTCTTTGCATTTTGTCAAGATGTCTTTATGTGATCTAATGACTTGAGTTAACAATTAATACCTTAAAACACTTGTAAAATATTGAATAAGATTATATGTTATATTGTGTATACTTGGTAAAGATGCCTTAGGGTATTCCTTATGTGATATCATATTATATATTTTCCATGACAATATGCTAGTTTGTGTTCATGTTATGAGTTCACTCTTATTATAGTGTAATTTTCCACGTTGTATACAGTGTGTCAACATATTCATACTTATGTGTAATAATTAAATCTTATTCAATACTCATGTATTAATGCTACCACTCATGATCCCTATCTAGTTAATGGATAAGTGATATGCTTGTCCATGGTGATGAGACCCTATTTGATGATGGCTATGACAACAAACTCTTAGGTGATGACTAATGAACGCTTGATGGCAGTGATGATACTTGTATATAGGCCAACCGACAAGAGTTTTTGCCTTTGTTTAGGGCCCTTTTATTTTGTCAATTGTTTAAACCATTTATTTTTATTTGATGTATTTTTATGATTACGTTAGTTTACATAATCTTATCGATTTGGTTATGTGTGTGTGTGTGTTTAAATCTAGTTAAGTGGTTGTAATGTTTTGTTTCATTGTTCCAACCTTAGCTGAGCATTTGAAATTGGCTAGGTGTAATGTCTAATGCATTGGTTTCACCCTCGACCTTCATTTTTGCTTCCATGCTACTCTTTAAAATGATTTTTTTGTTACAGAATTTAGGGTGTTACATTAAACTTGGTTGTGAGTTTCACACTCAAATTATTGACAACTTGAAGAAGTTGTTGAGTTTTATGCTTCACAGAGTGATTGTTCTACTCAATGACAATCCTCAACTTTGAGTGACTCGAAATACAACATTTCCTGTTGTTCTAAGTTAAAAAAAATGCAAGAGATATGGCTAAGATGAAGTTTCAAGATTATGTGTGTACTATAGATTTTTCTTTGGTTGTTAAAACAACTAACTAAGATCTATAGTTGGAGGAAAAATTATATGTTATTTATGCTGGAAATAAAATTGATATAGTTCATGGTGGAAACATGTTAGAAAGAGGTTTGAGTTTCTTTCTCTAATGGCCAAGCATGTGTTATGCATGCCTATATTAATTGTTACGTTTCAATCCACTTTTTAGCATATGGGGCATGTTTTGGACTCTATTTGAAGTTCTTTAACATCTGAAGCATTGATTTACACTCAACATTGTCTACAATCATCTCAAGAGCTTCTTCTTCTTTTTTTTAAGAATGTTTTAAAGGCATGGAAATCATTGAGAATGGTATTTTTGTATTTAAGTTCAAATTTTGGTTATGATAAAGTATTAGGATTTTAATAATTATCTATATTTTTCAAATGAAGTTTGGTTGTTTCAGATATGAAGTGCTTGCTTCCTATTCTCTAAATTGATGAGACAAGAAAGGTTTAAATACTTAGAATAGTGCATTGAGTTAAATAATATTAGTATTATTATGTTTCTTGAGTTATTGGATTTACTAGCTTTAAATTGTATTTCTATTTGATCTATGTTTGTTGTGGCTAGTGGTATATATAAAACCTAGGAGAAAAGTGCAACACACTTGAAGCTGTTTGATATTTTGGAAAAATCTTTTGGTCTAACATATATTCAAATCATATTAGTATAATCAATTTCTTGTGGTTTTGAATAAATAATCTTTTGCATGTGTTTCTTTTTACTATATCTTGGTGGCATGTGGCATACATGCAACCTAGCAAAAAATGTGTAGTATACTTGAAGTTGCTTGATAGTTTGGATAAATATTTTGGTCTGGCATATATTCAAATTATTTTAGTATTAATTTGTTTATTGTTTATTTTAGATAAACAAGTTGCAAGTTGTGTTTGTTTTTACTCTATCTTTGTTGTTATATGTGGCCGCTCTGCATCCAAACAAAAAAAATAGCAGCATACTTGAAGTTGCTTGATCTTTTGGATAAATATTTTAGCAATGGTGTAGTGTTTATTATTTTTTGAGAGACGGAAGCTTTTTGTGAATGTCAATGTCAGGTTTTTCTATTGCATATGTAATTAAGTAGGTCGTGTGTGTGTATGAGTTTCTTTGATAAATGATCATTTTATTGTGTTTATGTTTACTTTGTCTTTCTCGTGGCACCTGGAAAGTCTTCATCCTACCAGAAAATTAGAAGCATATTTGTTTTGGCAACAACATGGTATTTATTATTATTTGGGTGTTGATGTTTTTTTTGGGTAAATGTCAATATTAGGTATGTTATTACCTCAAATTACGAGTATTAAGGCTTTGATTTTTGTAATTTCTATCTATTTTCATTTTGTTCTTTATATTGCTCGTATTCAATTTTGATTTGAACCTTTATCATAATTAATACCAAATTTAGCATAAGGAACTTAAAACCTCATGTAAAGTGTCCAATAAGTTAAAATTTATAGTAAAAGCTAAGTTTTTAATGAATTTTTATATGTAACATCACAACCAAAAGTTAAGTTTGTGATTATGTGTTTCACTTTTAAAAAATTCACCCCGCATACAACTATAGTTGTCATTTAAGGGATTGTTGTCATATCCTTGATTATTTTGAAGGAATGAACTCAAATTGCATAAAGTTCACTTGCCATTTCCATGGTTGGCATTTTGTTGATGTAGAATTGAATTGAATCTGCTGATTAAGTATGATTATCATATGATCATGGTTTATACAACTTAAGTTAGTTATTTATCAAAGAGATAATATTAGTTAATTTGTTGAATAACATAACAAATTTTAGGTTTTTCTAGTGTTAAAGTCATCTATAGTAAGTTTATTAGAATGTATGCGATGAAAAACCTAACTTTAGTTTTTATGTAGAATGATGTATGTTCTAATTTATCATCAAGCCAATTAAAGATAGTGTACGGTCATACTATATAGAATCCTTAAATTTTGTTATTATGATCTTGCTAATATGTATACAGTTGGTTGCCTAAATTTAGATGATCTAAATACGTTTGACTTCCAGTAGAATATCCTCCATATGTTTTGATCCACATTTTTATTTGACTGTGTTTCTTATATTGAAGGGCATGTGCAATGCTTTCTTGCATAATTTGGACATTTTCATGTCTATGGTGTGTAAAGTTTCCTTCTATATGTATTTGTAAAATTTATTGACCTTTTAGCTTACGATTAAAGTTTAGTGAGAAGAAGATGAAGTAGAGGAGACATTTACAGATTACGTGGATGCATTAGTTATCCCTTGGCCCTATCCACCTTTTTTCATGATTGCCTTTATTTTTAATGTTATTATTTCACAAGCTTTGAAATTTAGCTACATAAAAAGGTAAATTGTTTAAGTTTTTACATCTTTTAGCACCCTCCTAAACTATCTATGGGTCCTCCCTGTGAGATATTGTCCTATTTGGTAAGCAACATCATCAACCTACTTATGAGTTATAGATAAAATACAAACTAGAAGACATAAAAATAATGTCATGTCTATAGGTTGAGACATTGGTCTATGCTAGCCATATTCCATTTAAAGTGATTCTATTTTGTTATTTGAGAAACTACTCTTTGATGTTGTTGTTGCATATGTAATTAAGTAGGATAAGTGTTTTAATGTGAAGGGGATCACTTGGAAACTTTATAATTGAGTAAGGAAACTCAATTAATTCAAGATAAATTGTTTTTTCTTAAGGAAGGACATGTCATGTGTAATAATCTATACACCGACCTTTAGATTGGATCATCTTTTGTAAGCTCATAAATTGTGTGTGTACTTATTATGAAATATATTAGCTACTTGATTATGGAACAAACACGGGTTGGAAAATGTGCTTATGAAGGGTAAGGAAAGTGTGAGTATAAATGATTTGCAAGTTAAATTGTTATTTTATAGCCAAGTATGTAGATGATAATATTTTGATATGCCTTTTTTTTTGAGAAAAATAATGGAACAACATGCCATTAATAGAATATTGATGTGTTAAATTTGTATTTGCTATTTTTTAAGTTCCCTTTTTTAATTGTTGTAGGCTTAAATATTAGAATCAGATCATTTTCTAGAATTTAGGATATATCCAATATCTTATTTGTTTTTTCAAATATATTAAAAATTGGATATGTGGATTAATCAGATGAGGGTTTGAATATAAGGTATCCAATATCCAACTAGATTGGATGTCTAAAGAAACAAACCTCTCCTCTTTGATGGATATTGTAGCAATATGTATTTAATCTCTAACACCTCAAGCATAGTCATCAACTTTTGCAACCACCTATGCTAATTGCTACCATCTAGTGGTTTGACCTTTGATATACATGTAATAAGTTTTGAAATTATGGTGACCATCACTAAAGTAGAATAGCAAATATAATATTCAAATAAATGATACGAAATAAACCAAATTTTACTATAGTAACCAGGAGAAAAATATGCTATGTATATGTAGCAATGAGTAGAAAGTCCAACTTATCAAACTCATTGCGTCATAAATTGCTTTATTATCTTGAAGTGAATTATGATCCAACTGTGATGCAATTATTCATCTCAATTTTCCCCCAATTTAACACAACATAGTCTAAAATCTAGTGCACTCAAGATTGATATTATAGAGTATGGAATTTTTTGAATAAAGGATATGATATATTGTGTGAAAAGTAAGAGAGAAAGCTTGGGAGAGAAGGTATACTTGGTATATTTAAAAACTAAAATTGAATCATACCTTTTATAAAAATATAAGTGTTGTAAAAAAAAGATCAATTTTAGTTCATGTCAACCCCTTGATTTCCAACTCCCACTCCAAAGAACAATTAAAAATGTTCAATGCATTGATAAAAAAAATTGGTGGTGAAGTTGGCTGATTTAAAAAGATAATTTAAGTTGTTTAATAAGCATGAGAAACATGTTGTGTCTGGCTCTATGACCTATGCCTACACTTGACTAGGATGGGTGGTGACATGTGCATATATGTGTGGTATATATTATAATCTAAGACTATAAAAAAAGTAAAGCTCTTCAATTCAAACACTAGTTGTACTAATGAGATATAAAAAACTAGTTAAAACTTTCATCTCCTATCGATGTCGGACTCTAAAATAAAGGAAAAAAACTTAAATCCTATTTTGCTAATATAGAAAAACCCATTATTGGCTACCCTTTGAACACTTAAATTACAAAATTTTCTTATAGTGGAAAAAAATGGCCCAAGAAAATATTTATGTATACAGACATTTGAATATTGGTTCATTGAGTATACTTGTAATACCCCATATTTTTTTTAAATGATTGAATGATAGTTATACTAATATTTAAACCTTTGATTTAGATTTAATGTCATGATTTGGTTTGAAGCAAATTTTGATTTGAAACTATGTTGAAAAATAGAGTTTATTTAGTTTTTTAGGCAAACGATCGACTGATTCTATAAACTGATTGCCTGGTTTTTCGTTTTAACAAATTGAGTTTTCTCAACTAAACTAATTGACTGGTTAGGGGAATCAATCGACTAGTTGGTAGAACAATCGATTGGTAGGCGTTGGTCATAATTTTCAAACTTAATTTATTGAAAAATCTCCTATACTGAAATAGAACCTTACTAACCCATGACAAATTGTCTCTAAGAAATTCCTAAACATTTCTATGATGCATTTAACCTGAAATATGACCTTGAATTGATTTGGAGGTTGATTGGGACAATTGAGGGAGGAGATATAACCTTAGCCTTGTTTTCTTCCACCTATCTCCTTTGCACATTTATGAGATCAATGCTTCGATCTTAGGTACAACTCTAAGCAACTGGAATATTTCTTCCACGCCGACCCTCTATTACTTCACTCGTGTATCTTAATTCTGGTCTAATTGACCTACATTCTCCAGAGACACTATTTGAGTTTTGGAGAATAGGTTAGCATATCTTGGACAAAATCTATCTATTTAGCTCGAATTCAAATGGTAAATTGTAGGGTTTCAAGTTGATTCCCGAACCCTCTGTATTTTCCTTTGATTGGCTGGCTATAAATAGCCCCAAACATCCCTTTTATGCAACTTTCCTTTCAGCCACCGAAATCTCTAATTCTGGCCTAATTGGCCTACACTCCCAAAGATAATATTTGAGTTATTAGACTCTTCTAATCATATATCTATCTCTCTTTTGTTTCAATTGCTAAGCAGGGAAGAGTTAGATTTTGGAAAAAAAAAAGTTGAATGGTCCATTTGAGCATTTCCCTATTTTTGCCTCAAGTTGGTATGTTCTTCTTTCCTTTTACTTGAAGTTCAAAAATTTAATAACACTTGGTGTAAATTTATGAGTTTAAGATTATGGTTTTTAAATTTTTAAAAGAGGAGAAATTCTGGTTTAAAAGGGGATTTTACCTCCATCAAGTAAGTGATTATGCCTCTAAAATATTTAATGAGTATCCCTACATGTTATGAGTTCCTTTAAGTTGATTATGCATGTTGGCATGAATGAATGTAGTCTGCATAAGTGATTTGGAGGGATAGGTGGTATACTCTGAGTGAAAAGTATGAAATTTGGTAAAAGTAGGATATGATGCTTCCATGTGGTAAAATGAAAGTTAATTTGGCTGTAAATGTGTTAGATTATGTTGAAATGTGTTTTAATGTGGTTAAGGATAATTTATATGTAAGAACTTGCATGAAAGTTAATGGAATTATGTTGTGCTAGGGCAAATCGATTGACTGGTTCAGTCAGACCGATTGAATGGTTTCTAGAACAGTTGACGGGTTGACCCGACCCATTGACTGGTAAGCATGCATAGACATTAATCTTTCTCTCTGCTTAAACCCATCAACTAGTTGGACATAACCTATCAACTAGTTTATGAACAATGGATTGGTTTGTCCAAATCGACTAACCGGTTTGAGGAAAAGCACGGTCTGGTTAAGTCAAACCAATTAACTAGTCGACCCAAACCAATCGATTGGTTCAAATGGTTTGCATGGTTTGTTTCATTTCTATTTTGTTATGCTTTGAGGCTATTTTTGGACCTATATAATGATTATTAATGGGATAAAATATAGATTTTATCATGGATTATTAGCCTTATAAAATGATTAAATAAATCATAATTTATGATATACTCTATGAGTAGTGTAAGGCTAAATGGATATTTCACTAATGAGAAGTGATGATAGTGAGAAAAGAGTAATAAAACTCAGCGTGGGCTTGAACAAAATGATAAGATAGATATGAGTAATATAATACAAGGATAAATAGAAACCCACATGGTTGGAAAAATGAAAAGAGAACGATTGATATGGAATAAACATGGAAATTGCCTTACTTGCTATGTATGGGTATTGTGTGATCACTCATCCTTATGAATAATATACTAATTATGTAAAGTAAAAAAACAGTTGAGTTGAGTATGGGTCTAGGTTACCCAATCCTCTATTAGCTATAGGGGGTTAGTCTGGCTTCAGATGTTTTTTGGTGCTTTTGAGAGAGATCCAGAGAGGTTCTAATGCTTTACTTACTTTAGAGACTGATAATATACTAAGGTCTATCGATACTAAATGGTATGGTTACCTAAGTGGTTGACTTCAACCTGGACTTATGTCCATATTGGTTGGCTTCAGTATGGACTTATGTCCATTATGGGGATCGACTTTGTCCTGGGCTTATGTCCACTTTAGTGATTGGCTTCGGCATGGACTTTATATCCCTTAATTGAATAGGCTTTATGGTATGTGAGACCATAGGGTGGTGCACAGTTCATCACTAGATGATAATAAAATATGGATGAGAATTATTGGTTGATAAACTATGACTAATGACCAAGTGAATGGTTAATAATTAGATAAGGATGAGAATAATGGTATGAATGACCAAAAAGGATAAAAGGTGGTTATACACTTGGAAAATGACTTAAATAACCCCTTGGTTACTGAATAGAATATTGACTGAATGATTGAAGGTTGAGTAATTGGAAATAAATCCAGTTTTGCTTGGATCTTATAAGTTATTACATGTGTGAGTACCTATGTGATGATAATGTGAAATAAAGCATGATATATTCTGTATTGTTTGAGTTTTGCATGATAGCATGTCCTAATGTACTCTTACCCTTATATATATGGCTTCATCATGACATATGTTATATATTATATCCATGCATGATAGAATCTGCATAATTGTGTTTATATTGAGGGAGCAGCTTGACTTACTCAATACGTAGTGTACTGATATGCCCGTTTGCTCGATCACCTACTCATTTCTATGAGTAGAGGACAATGTGCAGGTCTTTGGAGATGGCCAATAGAGGTCCTACCTCAATTAGGTCAGGGCTTGAGAGCTTGAACATCTAAAGATCTTGTGGGGTTTGTAAAGAACCGTGGTTTTACTTTGGGTGTCATAACCCCAATCTTATTTTATTGCAGCCCCATACTTTATCTATATATATTTTATAAATATTTTGTTATGGACCTTTAAGGTCCTTCAATGTAAACAAACCTTCGATTTTTTTATGTAATCCTTTATTTGCGTACTCTATTATTTTAAATGTCTTGGTTGGTTTTAGATTTATATCCAGTATAGGGTAGGTGACAGACATCTATCTTGTATCAGATATAGCAGAAACATCTTATTTTTTCTAAGTGCATTTTTTAGCTTCCGCAACCTTTTAAACGAAATATTTTTGGTAGTAAAAAAATTGGGGTGTTAAAATACTACATATCATGAATTGATTGATACATTGATCTTTTTTCAATTAAATTAGACCATAAATCATTCGGCCATGAAAATATCTATTAATAACCAATTGGTGTATCTATATTTCTTTTACCCACACATCAAGATATCTTTCATTATATTGAAGGGTCATGCATGGCACACCAATCATTATGTAATAAATTATTATGTGTCGCTATCTATGTGGTTTTATACGATAAATGCAACCACTAATAATCATTAAGTAACTTATAAGAATATATATCTTTTATTTGTTATTGAACAAAATGGAAAATTATCAAAAAAACATACTATAAAAAATAAAGTTTCATACTTGGTAATAAAAAAACTAAATTATAAACAGTGCAATAAGTATTTTAATGAAATATTTTAAATTCAAAATGGCATTTGGTATTATATATAATTATAAAATTATAATAACTATGTTATTTGATGCCAAAAGGATATAAAAGTTTTGTTGTTATATTAAGTTTTTTTTTATTAACCCGAAGAAGCCTCCTCCAGTCCAGAATCTCTTACACCATTTCTACAGTTCCATAATCCATGAGACAATAGTTTAAAGATTTTAAGACTTCATCTCAATTATGCTTAGTGGATAATATTTGCTACCAATGGGGTATTGCTTCTTATCTTAAATGGAGCTAATTGGATTTATACCAAGAGAAGCCATAAATTTCATACCCAATAGCCATATTCATAGTGCCAGTTTAGGGTAGGTAGGAACCTCTTTCTTTCTCTTTTGTAGTAATAGATAGATAGCTCACTCCAGCCTTTTTGATTCTATATATCTGACTTGACTAATTGCATCTTTTTTTTATATCCCTCGACCTGCTAGCACTAAATCTGTTTCCATTCATGATGCATACATTTACTTTGTTATCCATTAGACCTACTTCTAGCTATTACTTTTTGGCTTTTATCTAATGGATCTATTGTTTGGAAAATTTTGGGGGTGGGGGAGGATTCAAAAAGTTATAGAATCCATGAAGTGATTGACTTCTATATTTCTTCATATATAAATTCATTGTTTGAATAAAAAATAAAGAAAATAAATTTAAGAAAATAATTTTTAAATTATGGATTTTAAAAGTTCCAAAAAGTTTTCCATTTTAAAATATCAAAATAATGCAACCAAATTAAAAACATTTATAAATTATCTTTTAAGGTAAAATTCATCTAAAACTATAATATCCAAACAAAGCCTTAATGAATAAGACCTTAGTCTCCTTAGTTTATTTCTATGACCCATAAGATCAAATCACATACTAATTTAATACTATTAAAAATACTAATTAAATGATTATCAATAATAATACTAATTTATTGGTTTATTATTATGATAAGTAATAATGTTATTACTTTTAATAATAATAATAATAATAATAAACTTAGTAAAATTAATAACGTTGATACAAATTAATATAAATATTCATTTTATAATGATGATAGTAATAAATAATAATGATACTATAAATAAATAGTATTAATAATAGTTAATTTAATAGTATGAATAATAATCTTTGTTAATACTAATTCACAATAATTAATAATATTAATAATATTTTAAAATAAGAATAACAGTCATTATGATAATTAATGTGATAATAATAATATACTAATTAAGTATTATATATAATAACATAAATAGAAATAATAAAATAAAGAATAATAAGTGATGGTATTTTTATTGTTTTGATAATATTACAAGAAAGATTTATAAAATCATTAACATTTATAAAATAATTATTTATTTGCAATTATTATTGATATCATTAATATAAAATAATATTAGATTAGCTAAGTCTAGTCAACAAAAATAAGCCACATAGTGTAAAGGGCCCACTCCAATCAATATCAAAAGTTCTTTTATGACTTAGATGGTTGTTCCCTAGAGTTACAAGTTGCTGGTTACGGGATCAAGTGTAATACCCCGTATTTTTAAAACCCAAATTTATTAAGTTTAATAATTTTATTAGCGTAATTTGATGTAAATATTTAATTATTTTAATTTTGATTTGTTTTATGGATTTATCGACGATTTCGAATTCATATTTGAATTTAATTAATCGTTGCCGTTGCGAACCATTTTAGACAAATTCGTTCGCGACTATGATTTTATTATACTCTTTTAATTTCGATTTTCGGTTAAAAATATGTATTCCCGTTCTTCTCGTATTTTGATTTTTAATATTTTAGATTCATTTTCGATTATAACTTCGTCGTGTGATTACGACCTTATTTTTGGAGTTATATTTCGTTAACTAAATATATTATTTAAATTATAGAATTTCTGTTTAAATAGTTAAATTTATTTTAATGATTTTATCCGTAGAAAATATTTCCGACTTTAAATTTATTCATTTTCGAAAATTGTTAATATCTTCGAGAAGTTTTAAATTAAAAAGATTTCAGAGTTTATTTATGAATTTCTTTCCGGAATTAATTTTCTTCCGTTTTACGATTTTTGGTTTACGGAAAACCGATTTCGGAAATTATTTAAATTAGTCTCGGTTTATTAGAATTTAATTTAAATATTTACTTTTATGCTTTTAAATATTATTTCGAGGTCTTATAATGTATTTCCGTAAATAAAATAAATTTTTACGTTCGATGGTAAATTCTTCCGAAAATGTTTCCGAAATTCTTTATACAGCTTTTTATTAATTCTAAACCTTCGGATCGTTTCGAAATTAAATTTTGTTAAATAAAATTTAGATAAAATCTTCCGATAAAAACTTTAAATATTTAGTATTTTATTTTTACTTGTATTCAAAAAAAAAAAACTGTCGGGGGACCCCGAGCCCCCTCTCTCCCTTTTCTCTCTTCTCTCCCTTCTCCTCTGTTTGCCCCGTGAGTCCCTGTTCCCCGACTCCCTCTCCCGCAACCCTAACCCTAGCTGACCTCCCTCGCCTCTCTCCTTCTCCCCAGCCCCTCCCTCCTTCGCCTGCCGAGCTCCGACCGCCACCGACCCGCGAGCAGTGCAGCAGCCCACCGAAGTAGCAGCAGCAGCAGCGGTCGAGCCAACAGCAGCAGCGGCAGCACAGCAGTAGCGCGCAGGTAGTGCCGCCGCCGCCGGTTACCGTCGACGCCTGCTGACCACCGGCGAGCCACCCCCGACCCCCGACGACGCCTCCCCAGCCTTCCCTTGCCCCGTTTTATCGGTTTTTGTTTGGTATAATTTCCGAAAAACCCTAACCCTTATTTTGATTAATTGGGTATGATTTAGCTTGTGATAAGCTAAATTAATTGTTTGATAATGTATATATGTGCTGTAAGATTGATTTGGATAAGTTAATTGTGTGGTTGTGTTGGAATTTTGGGAAAATTGGATTTTTAGCCGGGTTATGCCCGAATTTTTCGGATCCGTCCGTTTTTGCGATTTCGGACAAATTGATTATACAATATACTTTAAAATGTATCCAATTTCATTTTGGAACCGTCAATTTGAGAAATTTATGCAGGTTTTATCGAAATTTGATTCCTAGGTCAAATTCGGGGTGTAATGAAATTGGGTCGTATAATTGAGCCGTCCCGCTCAATTGGTTTTATAATATTGTTTAAAATGTATTTAATTTTATATTGGATGTGTTGATTTGGGAAAATTGTACGTAATTGATCGGAATTGGATTTTTAGGCCAAAACTCCCGCGGGTTTAAATTGGATTATGTAATCGGGTTATTTTATTCAATTGACTATATAAATTACATTAAAATATGTTTAATTACATTTCCAAACCGTCAATTGATATGTTTTGGCAAGAATTAATCGGATTTGCATTCCGGGCTCAAAAACCCTAATTGGGCTAAATTGTGTATTTCTTTTACTAGTTTTGAGCAATTGATTATTTGATATGTTATAAAATGTGTTTAATTGCATTTCTAAACATTCAATTTGATTAGATTTATAGAATTTTAACGAATTGTATTTTCGGGCCTAAAACCCTAAATTTCAAGTGAGATTATGAAATCGATTACTTGTATTGCTGTTTTTCTAAAATTGAATGTATAGAAATGGTTGAAATGGTATTAATTGCCTTCTAATACCTTAATTTGAATTAATTAAATTGAATTACCTGAGTTTGTGTCGTGGGCTTTAAAACCCTAATTTTGAAGATTGATTATCTGGAATTGATTAATCGGAAGATTGTTTTGTTGAAATTGATTATCTAGATTTATCTAAAATTAGTTTAATTGTGTTTTAAAACTATCAATTTGAGGTAATCGAAGTGATTTGGCTAATTCGTAGTTTAGGCATTAAAAACCCTAATCTTCGGGGATGATTTTATAAAATTGATTTTTGCTATGCGTCTTTTATCTAATCGATTTCTATCTTTGGGTTTTAAATCATTTAAATTATGTTTTAACTTAATCGGTTTGAATTTGGTGTTATGTAAATGGTTGAGTTACCTATTTAGTTATAAAACCTAATAAATAAGTTATTTTTAATAAATTAACTTATGATCGATTATTCTTTCTCGGGCTTTCCAAATTAAGTTGAAATATCCCAAGCGATATTGTATTAATCCGTTTTGATTTAGTTTTAACCTTAAATCTTAATAAAGCTATGCTTTTAAGTTCTAAGTTTTGGGCACGTTTTCTAAGAAAAATCATTTGTGTTGTTTGTGTTTATTTAATTTGAATATGTGAATTATTGATTGATAGAATAGTTTCTAATTTAGTTTTTGATTTCTATCGGATCTAGGAAAGCTTTCTCGTGGATCCACGAGCTAGGGATATCTCTCTCTCTTATCTCGCTTAGCTAGCTTCGGATCCAGGTAAGTCTCTACTTACCTCTACTTATGGGTATTTAGTAAGGACGAAGCTAATGGCCTTGTGTTATGTGTGACATGGATGTGTTGAATGCTGTATATGCCATGCTATGCCATGTATGATATGATTTGTGGATAACTTATTTTATGTGTAGCGCAGCTTGGAGATGGAGGTATGTTGTATGTGCTTCCATGACATGAGCATGACATTTATATGTATGATGTTTATGATGTATTATGTTACGGCCCTCTAGGACATGCATGTTAGGATAAATGGTAATATGAGTTGGTAACCATCATGGGAGTCTTGAAGTTGTATGATCGTATTAATGTTTTATGGCGGTACTAATGGTTGCATGGTGGTATTATGGTTGGAATGGTGGTATTAGGGTTGGCATGGTGGTATTAGGGTTTGTATGGTGGTATTAAGGTCAGTATGGTGGTATTAGGGTTTGCATGGTGGAGTTAGGGTTTTGCATGGGAGTTAATGATTGTATGAGATTTAGGGTTTGTGTGTAGGTAGGTGTTGGAGAGCCTGCATGGAGTGTTTAAATTATGCATGGGGATGGATCTTACGTGAGGAAAGGTGATTGAGGAAGTGAGTAAAATAATGTCAAAGTTATGGACCCGTTGGAGGCTTGGGTGCAAATTTTTACGTTGGTCGGGGTAAGGGTGTCTAAGGGTTCCGATTAGAGTTTTGGGAGGAAATGAGAAATTTGAAGAGTACAAGGGTAAAAATGATCAAAGAGGGGTGGAGTATGGGATTGAGAGTGAGAATTCACTTATATAAAGGATGAGTATGGGTTTTCTAAAGGAGAGAGATATTTGGGGTGAAAGAAGGGAGGTTACTTGGAGAGGAAGTAAAGTGCTAGGGTTGGTGTGGCCAACTAGGGTTTGGCGGTCACATGCGGAGTTGGGGAACAAAGAGATATAATTGGGAATTTCTTAGTAGAAACGGGATACGAGACAAGGCACAAAGTGAAGTTAGGATGAGTAAGAAAGAGCTGGGCCATATAGGCCAAATTAGGGTTTTCCAAGGAGGAGCCCTAGAGGGGTGAGAACATGTGGGACCGATATCGTTGTGATAGGGTTAGCCCGCATTCTCGGGAGAGTGTGCCCTTACTACGCTTCCTTATGTATAAGAGTAAGAGGGGATGGATATCGGGCGTGAGAAGGGGAGAACATTCTCAAGATATGGGACGGGCCTCCTCGAAGGGAAGGAGTAGAGGGTAGTGATATGCATGTCAAGGGTGGAACCTTATTTAATAAGACATGAATAAGATATTAAGTACTTAAAGAGTAAGATTGTTGAGCTGGGCCCAGACCGATCCACCGGCATAATAGTGGCCAGGTGCCGGGGTGCCCTGGAGACCGATCCACCGGCATAAAATAGTGGTTAGGTGCGTTCTGCCCTATACGTGACCGATCCACCGGCTATAATAGTGGGGGATCCCGAGCTCAACAAACCAAACAGTATGTTGTAATTAAATCATGGGAAAGATACTATATACTTACAGTGGAACACCATGTGAGTCGGGTCAGACCGATCCACCGGCATAATAGTGGCCAGGAGTGTTGTGCCCTGGAGATCGATCCACCGGCATATAATAGTGGTTAGGTGCGTTCTGCCCTATAAGTGACCGATCCACCGGCTATAATAGTGGGGTTCCCATACTCGCATGGATTAACAAAGATTATGGTGTGAAATGACTTATAAACAAATAATGGAAAGATACGTTATAATCACAGTGAAACACCATGAGAGTTGGGACCAGACCGATCCACCGGCATAATAGTGGCCAGGAGCGTTCTGCCCTGGAGACCGATCCACCGGCATATAATAGTGGTTAGGTGCGTTCTGCCCTATAAGTGACCGATCCACCGGCATATAATAGTGGTTAGGTGCGTTCTGCCCTATAAGTGACCGATCCACCGGCTATAATAGTGGGGTTCCCGTACTCGCATGGATTAACAAAGATTATGGTGTGAAATGACTTATAAACAAATAATGGAAAGATACGTTATAATCACAGTGAAACACCATGAGAGTTGGGACCAGACCGATCCACCGGCATAATAGTGGCCAGGAGCGTTCTGCCCTGGAGACCGATCCACCGGCATATAATAGTGGTTAGGTGCGTTCTGCCCTATAAGTGACCGATCCACCGGCTATAATAGTGGGGTTCCCGCCCTCTCATGGATTCATAACGATTATGACGTGAATCTACTATACTTACCAGAGATCTAAAGAATGAGTCTACCTAGACCATAACCGGCTTTTATTATCTGTATTACCCCATGCTGCTTATGTGCATAATGAGTTACTTACATTTTGGTCATAACACCCTTATATGTTTCAATACGATGTTACACATGTTTCATATGTTACTATATGGGTATGGTAGGACTTGTGATGTGGGTTTGAGTATGCGTAATAATGTGTCAACGTTTTGTATCATGATTTAATACGCACTTGATGTATAGTTATGTCTCTCCCATAAAATAGGGTAGTGGAACTTACTCAGTATTGGGCCCGTATTGATACTACCTTGGTTGAATGGGTCCTGTGATGATCCACCGATGGTGGGGAGCAGCCCTCTTGTGCAGGTTTAAGATCAGATACTGTTTGGGGGTGGAAGGTCTGACGCAAGTGAGTAGGCAATCCGGATATTGATCCTTCGAGATTCGTTTTTGTTTAGCTGTGTTTTGGTATTACATTCCTGTTTTGAGAAACATAATCTGGGGTTGTAATCCTAAAACGTATTCTAACTTCTGTTTGACTCACCTCTGGTTAAGGATTTATTTTAAATGTTGTCTTGCATTTTTGATACTTTGTACTAAAGGTTGATCGGATATAGCCTTAGCACTTAGTACTGGAACGGTAGGAGTGAACCGGTCTGGTACTAAGTGTGGCGGTAATACCCCCGAGTTTACGGTTTTATCCTTTGCTTCCGCTAAACCTTTTGATTTTAAACGAAATTTTTCAGTAGTAAATTTGGGGGTGTTACATCAAGCCCCACACCGTACACCAACTCCCCATCCCCTAGTGTACCATAGAAAAGAAGAAGAATAGTCTAGATTACTTATTTGCTTCCTTTGAAAAAAGATCTCATATCACCGATTCATGACTATTATAATATTCATAACTAAATATTCTCTATTTGATAGAAACATTCCTTTTCCATACTTTTTGTTTGCTTTCCTAACTTCTAATTATTTTCCTCCCCTACCTCTTATCTTCATCCTACTAACTGCCACTTTGCTCTATCATTTAAATTTTTACTATCCAATTCAACCCATATCTCTCTGCTCTTCCTTTCTCCTCCCACCATGGCCTCAGACTACATTTATACTATCTCTAAATTAATATAACAACTCAAAACCTCTTATTCCCTCACTATTTTTTTTTCCAAAGACAATAAGTAGTATGATGAGATTAGAACTGGCATATTGGTCAAAATTTGTTCCCAAAGAATATATTTTGCTTCTATCCTACACATTATTCTCAAACACATATGAATGATTTTGGGTATTTTTAGACTCTTTACCATCTCAGACAACATCTCCACAATCTATTTTGAATTAGCACATGGTATTGAATACATTATCCTTATCACATGCTAGTGTTTAACCTACGATGTATGGCTATTAAAAGATATAGTCCCAACAAAATCCTCACGGAATGCAAGTTCAATTCCACTGATGTTTGGGCACAATTCCATAACATCCCTATGAATCTACTTAGTTTGCAAATTGTGGGGGAAATTTCCCCCAAATTAGGCCTAATGATACCTCTTACCATTGATGATGAAAGAAATTGGCATGAATTTTCATAGGTTAAGATCCTTTGGGATACTTGAAAGCCTCTAATTAATATTTTTTCCATTCATTTGGATAAATGCAAAACCATCAAAGTAATTCTAAAGTATGAGAGACCTCTTCATTATGTTATTTCTATGGATGTCTTTTCCACTTCATGAAAACCTACCACTTACATTCCTCTTTTCAATCAAATCTTAATGAGGATTGGACTGAAGAGGAGAAAATCATTTCAAGCCTCTCTTAACCTTTTTCATGATGATTCCATTATCACATATGTCAAAGGGGAAAAATCTCACATCTTATTAACATTCAATTATAGTCCTTTGTCACAAATAGTGATACCTCTGATTATCACGAGTGATCGCTTATTCCTTTAAGCTATGATTCTTAGGCCCCTTTACCCATTAATGATGGAAAAAATGGTCATTGAATCTATGATATATGACCCCATAGTCAACATCCTTATTCATCAGTTTCTCACTCCTCATATGCATCCTGTCATAACCATAAATTTTAAAGCCTTAAGTAATAAACCACCCTACTTCCAAGTCAATTGCACCGATATCCCTTCCACTTCCGATAGATGCCCCTCTTAGATTGTTCTCCCAAACCCCTTGCTAAAATGCATAAAACTCTAAAACCATTACTAATTGAATGGGTTCCACCAGTTGCCCCTAAATAGTCAAAAGATATGTGACATTCTCATGGAACTATCATGGTGTAGGGAATGTCATGGCAATCCAAACACTTTTTTCCTTCATCAAATCCACATAACCTTCTATCCTTTTCATTTTTAAAACTAAATGTTCTCAGAAAATCACCTTTAATATTATTAACTCCCTTGGATTACACAAATATTTTATTGTTCTTTCTCTTAAAAAATCAAGAGGATTAATCATGTGTTGGAATCATGAAGCACAAGTTGAGTTAGTGGGTTCATCTCCTCGTCTCATAAATCTACAAGTTCATTCCTATCAAGGTGATAAAGAGTGGAATGTATTAGGTACTTATAGTCCTTCCATAAGTCATGCCAAAAGAAGACTATCAAATTATGTGCAAATTTTCTTAGGCCTAACTAGAAAACCTTGTTGTATTAAAATGGATTTTAATGATATCTCTTGTGTAGAGGAGAAAATAGGTTGTAATGGCATCAATGTTTATGGTAATTATCATTTCTATGACATGATTGACCAATGTGGTGTGATTGATCTTCGGTATTCTAATCTTGTTTACTCTTGGAGAGATAAAAGACAACAAAGATTTATTATTTGGGAGAGGCTTGACAAAGGCTATGATTGTGTGAATTGGTACAATTTATTTATTAACATTGGTATTTCACATATTCCTATGCTTGCTAGTGATCATTGCCCAGTTCTTCTCAGAATTCATGATAATAAGAAATGATTTAAGCAATCTCCTAAATTGTAAGTCTATTATACATAGTATCTGCATTTCTATAATTCTATTCAAGAAATCTGGTCAGACCTGTAGAATGACTCAACCTAGATCTTATAAAAAATCAATAATTACATCCCTGAACTATAATTACGGAGTGCAAGAAAACTACACTTCTTTATATTAGGATAACTTACCTTACAAAAATGTCTTACTAAAAATCCATAGCTTACCAACATTAGATGTTTTACCGGATTAGATCAAGGCTATTGAGATTGAAATTCACAAACTTCTATAGTTAGAAGAAGTTTATTAGAAACAATGGTCCAAGGATAAATGGATTTCAATTTATAATAAAAATACCAAGCTTTTTCATAGCTAGACATCTATTCTCTTCAGTTTGGCAAAAAAACAACTTTAATAAGTTATTCATCTTTTTTAACAAATATATTCCCCAAATAATGAAATCCTAACTATATTAAATCCTTGATGTTAATTTTATTAAAAACACTAAAAAATAATTAGGAAATGACTTACTCTAACTCTAAAACCAGAATAAAACCTATCGACACCCTCTAGCAAACCAAGCTTCTAGAATCACTAGTTTACTCCCTCTAATAGATTCAGCTTGATTAAATCTACCTTTCTCAGCCCTCCCCATTTATGACATGTCTAATTACCTGTTGCCTAATAGTGTCTATTATGAACTTCAAAATCCCAAAGGATTTATGGCGGGGCTTTGCTGGTGGTAATAGCCATATTATACTAGAAACATGGGATTTTCTTTATTAGCCTAAAAGTATTGGTGGAGTAGGGATTACAATTCTATAGTTAGTTGATTAGTCTCTTGTGGCCAAAATAATTTGGATATTTTTAATCTAATCCCAATAATAAGTGGGCATGATTACCCAAAGTAACATTCCTTATAAGACAAAGTTTTTGGGACACAAAGGCTAAACAAATGTACTCTCGTGTTTGAAAATCAATTATTCATATCAAATATATTATCATACTCTTTTTACATTGGATTGTTGTGACTGGATGTAACATTCATGTCTGGAATGACCCTTGGGTATAGATACCCTCAATACTTTCTTTTAGATTTTATGGTCATGAATACACACTTGATCTCGTGTACCATGTCTCTAACCTTATCCTTCAATTACCCATGAGATGGAATACATACTTAATGTATCATTATTTCCCCCCTTTTGAGGCATTTCATATTCTCAAAAATTAGTTAATGGAGGATTCTATTTAATTTAATGATCATCTGACTTGGAGACCTCACTCTAATGAGTCTTTTTGGCTAACATAACAAGTATCTATAACTCTCTACCATCTTTCTCCGACCTCTTTCAAGCACAATTAGTTGATGGTATGCCTCAGGTTAAATATTATAAACATAGAGAAACTATCCCTATAATTCATCTATTATTATGGGGAATTTTAACAAAATTAGTGAATATGCACAATGTACTAGATGATAAAAATGAAGGAACTAATCACACATGTCCTTTATATGAAGCACATGAAGAAACTTTATCTTATCCATTCCTTGATTATGGCATCTCAAAACTAATTTAATTTGGTGTCCCCACATTTATCAAAATTGATTTGAGTTTGGGTTTTCATCCCCTTTTCATATTTTATTTATGTAGAAAAGATTCACAGTTAATTAGCTCTAGGACTTGTTGTATACTCTGGGATGTTTGGAAGCTTTGTTATCGAGTTATTTTTTATCATGGTGTTGTTGATATTATCAGAACTATAAGATATGCTACCTAATATTTATAGCTTACTACACCTTTCTCTTATAATTAAGGTCCACTCTTTAATTAGTTGGAAGATAGTAATGTCTCTTTCATGATATCATACACTTGGAGTCCCCACCCCCAATAATCTTAAGATAAACATTGATGGATCAACTACTGAATTTGTAATTAGACTAGTGGGAGAAATGAGAGATTATTCTAGTAAGATTTTGTTCGGTTGGAAAAATTATCAAACGATTATGAGAGTGGAGGACATGTCTCTTCAATCAAAGGTGTTATATTGCCTAAGAACATTAGCTATCACCACATAAAGAAGTCTGCATCACATAATTACCGAGAGTGACCTTCTTACATTGGTGGAGGTTCTCAATAATAATTCTAGAGAAATGCTATGGAAACATTAGAGCTTATTTACAAAATCTATTATTTTTATTTATGATCATAATGCATTTTGGGTCACTTGTACTCTTAGATTATTTTGGACCCTCTCACTAAATATGTAGTCACAAATTTGGTACATAGTCTTTAGCCGAATAGTAGGCCCCCTTGTATCAATGTATAAAATTAAATTAGGAGGGAAATCATATAGATTTCCTTAATATGAACACTACTTGGACTAAGGACCATAATTCAATTCTACAACTATTCCATCCTACTTAGAAGGCAATTCACATGACTTTAGATAATATATTACAGTACGTGACAATGGAAGTTGACTGCCACCCCTTTGAGAACATCTTGGCAACTTCAATAAAATATTGATATTTATAGAAAAATCATTCAACAAAACCAATACTTTCTGGTTATTCACCTTCCAATAATTGCTAACACCCTAGTCCATTCCCTTGTAAATATGCAATTAGAGTGATTCTTATCCGCACCCTTCTGCCCCACTCAATACCCTAGGTAAGTCTATTGGTTTTGATTGATCATAATTGTTTGTGATTATTATGTTTCTTCCAATATTCTTTTGACCACATTTTCATGCTATTATGTTCTCACCTTTGATATGTGGGTTCACAATTCCCTGATCCATATAGTAATGCCTCAATACTTGTCTTCAAAGGTTCCCTTTGACTATCTTGAATCTTAATATTGAGGTTTTAGTATAATTCATTTTTCTTAATAAACTTAATAAGTACCTTGTTTCCCTTGGCAACTTAGATTTTTTGTTTGTTACTATATAATTACTTGAACCTTATAACAAAAAAATATATAAAAATATATCCCTTTTAAATTTCCATCTAGTACTTGGTGCTACACCCTCAAAAATATAATTCTCACATTAATAGGTGTTATTCCCATTAGCTTCTCTCTCTAAGAAATGAATAAAAAATAAAATAAAAAATCATTTATTCTATAAGTTATCATGTAGTCCTTCGAGACATTTAATATTACGAGTATGATATATTTGTGAAGTAATATGTGTCCTTTATTAGGGGTATCAAAGGGAATCAACATTTATTATAATTCTTTATTATTGTATCAGCTTGTCATTATTACATGAATTAGGAGTCCCCCTAAACTTTGGCCGAATGATACTTTATTAAATGAGATTATGGTTTAATTGTTGATTTCCCCACCACCTTTCATTTTATGCTTTTTACCCCATTCGAGTGTAATTTGTTTCTCTCTTTGCGCGAGGTTCTTTCACCACTCACCGCAGGGGTTGTTATATGAAATTTCTATTCTATTATCAGTGACTTAGAGCTTTTTGTGATAGCATTCACTCTTAAGATCTAGAAGCATTATCTCTATGGAGTTTAGTACAAGTTTTACACTGACTATAAGAGCCTCAAGTACATTTTCACTCAGTGAGAGTTGAACCTGAGACAACACCAATGGTTGGATCTAGCCCAGGATTATGACCTAAAATTGACTTACCATGAGGGTAAAACCAATATAGTGGTTGATACACTTAGCCGAAAGACATCATACTCCTTGGGCATGATCGTACTGTCAGATCACCTAGGCCAAGAGATTAGAAAGATGGAGATTGAACTAATCCCTATTGAAAGTCTAGAGGCGAGAATGAGTGAACTCACCATTACACCTTTAATTTTTGAGGAGATCAGAGCTAACCAAGTTGGTGATGTTAAGCTTGAGAGAATCCATACTAGTATTGTAGAAGGCGGAGTTGAAGGATTCCAGATCCACGAGGATGGTAGTATGAGATACCATGGTAGATGGTGTGTACCACAGAGGTGTGCGGAGATATATAAGGATATGAAAAAGATATATTGGTGGCCTCGTATAAAGTAAGAAGTGGCAGAGTTTGTTATTCGATGTCTAACTTTTAGAAGGTTAAGATTGAGAACAAGAGACCGACAGGGTTAGTGCAGCCACTTGAAGTTCTTGAGTGGAAGTGGGACAACATATTAATGGACTTCGTGGTTGGTATTTCAAGGACATATAGTGGTTTTGATTCCATTTGAGTTATTATGGATCCTCTGACTAAGTCAATCGTATTCATACCGATGAAGGTGACATGAAGCATGGAATAATTAGTCAATGCCTATAGAAAGCACGTGGTAAGACTAAATGGAGTTCCTAGGGATATTATATCCAATCAAGACTTTAGGTTCTTGTCATAATTTTGGCAGAAGTTACAAGCCGCATTTGGTATTCAATTGAAGATAAGCACGTCTTTTCACCCAGCTATGGATAGTTAGACAGAGACGACCATTCAGACTATGGAAGACATGATTCTAATGTGTGTGTTAGATTTTGGGGGAAGTTGGAAAGATCGCCTGCACTTGATCGAATTCTCTAACAATAATAGTTATCACGTCAACATCAAGATGGCACCTATTGAAGCTTTATATGGGAGGAAGTGTCATAGTCCTTTATGTTGGAGCGACATTAGTGAGACGCTTATGTTAGGACCCGGGATGATTGAGGAGACGACTAGGCACACTCATTTAATTCAGGACAACATGTGAGCCACCTAGGACTGACAAAAGAGCTATGCAGATATGAGGAGATAGATTTATGGTTATGAGGTGGGTGATGGAGTTCTTTTGAGGGTTTCTCCCACCAAAGGAGTAATGAGGTTTAGTAGGAAGGGTAATCTTAGTCTAAGGTATATTAGACCGTACAAGATTCTGGACCATGTTGGTGAAGTCGCTTATCAATTAGCTCTATCAATGGAGTTATCACGTGTGCACAATGTCTTTCACATCATGCAGTTGAGGAAGTATGTAGCAGATCCTTCGCATGTTATCATCGAAGTCGCTAGAGCTCAACGAGTCTTTAACTTATTAGGAACGACCAGTGAGCATTCTAGACACCAAGAAGAGAGAGATTCGTGCAAAGACTGTTCCCTTGGTGAAAGTTCTTTGGCCACGACATGGTATCGAGGATGTTCCTTGGGAGGCCGAGGAGGAAATTTGAGCCAAGTATCCAGAGTTGTTTTCATAGTTGTCACCTTAAGTATAAACCTTTTTCTTCAAGAGGGTAGTACCCTTTTTCATTGAATATGAATGTGATGTGTGTTTTAATTTATGTGTAATGATGTGATTGGATTGTCATAGGCTTTGGGGACACAACCTCTTTAAGGAGCTAGTGATATGATGCCCCATGTTTTTGTAAATGGTTGAATGAGAATGTTGATGATATTGGGCCTTTGATTTTGATTCAATGTTATGATTTGGTTTTGGACAAAGTTTGATTTGAAATCATGTTGAAAAATGGAGTTTATTGAGTTTTTCAAGCATATTGATAGACTGGTTCTATAAACTGATCAACTAGTTTATCGTTTCAGCAAAATGAGTTTTCTCAACTAAACCGATCGATTGGTCTATGAACAGTGGATTGGTAGACCCAAACCCATAGATTGGTTTGTCAAGTTGGTTATATTTTTTGAGCTTTATTTTTTTAAGAAAAGAAATCTCTTACACTGAAATAGAACCTTACCAACCCATGCTAATTTGTCCCTAAGAGATTTCTAACCATTTTCATGATGCATTTAACCCAAAATATTACCTCGAATCGATCTAGAGGTCGATTTGGACAATTGAGGGAGGAGAGATGACCTCTGCATCGTCTTCTTCCACCTCTCTCCTCTATGCATTTTTTAAATCAATGCTTTAATCTCAGACATGATTTTGAGCGGTTGGAAGATTTCTTCCAAGCTGACCTTCAATTACTTCACTAGTTTATGCTAATTCTAGTCTAATTGACATGCATTCTCTAGAGACCTCATTTGAGATCTAGATAATAGGTTAGCAAATCTTGGATGCAATCCATCAGTTTAGCTTGAATTCAAACGATTAATTGTAGGGTTTTGAGTTAGATCCTAAACCCTATGTTTTTCCTTCGATTGGTTAGCTATAAATAGCTCCAATTATCCCTTTTATACACCTTTTCTTTCAGCCTTCGAGTTCTTTAAGTCTGATAGTCACTCTTTTTTTTCCACACTTCGAGCCTTATAATCAAATTTCTTCCGCTATTTTGATCATGTTTCTAGCTCTTTCTTGTCTCAATTGTTAAGTAAGGAGGAGTTAGATTCAGGGAAAAATGTTGAGTAGGCCAGTTGAGCTTTTCCTTGTTTTTACCTTAAGAGGGTATGCTATTATTTCTTTCTATTTTTAAGTTCAAACTTTTAATAAGGTTGTAGGTAATGTCTGAGTTTAAAATGTTGGTTTTAAGGTTTTCAAAGCAGATAATTTCACAATTGGAAATTTTAATTTAAAAGGGGGATTTTACCTACATCAAGTAATTCTTGCTTCTAAAATATTTAGTAAGTTTCCCTACATGTTATGTGCTACTTTAAGTTGATTTTTACATGTTAACATAAATGAATATAACCTGCATGAATTTCTTAGATGGTTAGATGGCATGATTGGAGCAAAATGCATGAAATTGAGTAAACATAGGGTATGATGATTCCATGTTGTGATATGCAAGTTAATTCGGTTGAAAATATGTTAAACTATGTTAATATATGTTTAAATGTGGTTAAGGATGACTTATGTGTAAGAATCTGCATGGAATTGAATGGTTTGATGTTGTGTTAGGGCAAACCGATCAACTAGTTTGAGGAAAAGCATGACCTAGTTAAGTCAAAATGATTGACTAGTTAACCTAAACCGATTGACTGGTTGGTGCAACCAATCGACTAGTTGGGCCAAATTGATCGCTTAATTCTCCTGGTTTGCATGATTTATTTCCTTTTAGCTCAGTTATGCTTTGAAGCTACGTTTGGGACTATACTATATAATAGGATAAAATACATATTTTATCATGGACCATTGGTCTAATGAAAGGATTAAAATGGATCATAACTTATGATATACTCTATGAGTAATATAAAGTCTAAATGGTTATATGGATATGAGTAATATGGTACAAGGATAAATGGAAATCCACATGGTTGGAAAAATGAAAAAAAATATGGATTGATATGGAATAAACATGGAAATTTCCTTACTTGTTCTGTATGAGCCTTGTGTGATCACTTCTACTTATAAATAAAATACCAATCACATAAACCGAAAGACAATCGAGTTGAGTATAGGTCCTGGTTACCCGATATTTGATTAGTTATTGGGGGTTAGTCTACCTTCAAATGTTTTTTTGTGCCTTTGGGCAGGATCCTGAGAGATCTGGTGCCTTACCTACTCTAGACACTGATATAGGGGGTATCGATATTAAAGGATTTGTTTACCTATGTGGTTGGATTCATCTTGGACTTATGTTTATATTAGTTGGCTTTGGTATGGACTTATGTCCATTATGGTGATTAGCTTCAGTCTAGACTTATGTCTGCTTGGTAATTGGCTTCAGCTTGGACTTTATGTCCCTTATTTGGATAGGCTTCCATGATATATGAGACCATGGGGTGGTGCATAATTCATCGCTTAATGATAATAAAATATGGATGATAAGTAATTGGTTGATCAGATATGAATGATGACCAAGTGAATGGATGATAAATGGATAAGGATGGAAGTAATGGCATGAAAGATTAAAAGGGAATAAAAGCTTATTTATACACTTAGCTAATGGTTGACTAAATAATTGGTCATGTAATGGAATATTGATTGGATGATTGCCCTACCTCATATGTAGATAAGTAAATGGTATAACCTAAAGGATTAGATAATTGGAAATAAACCCTAGAGGTTGCTTGGATTCTCTTGCTACAATATGTGTAAGTGCTTATGTGTTGAAGATGCGAAACCAAGCATGATATATTCTACTTTGTTGGGGTTGTGTATGATAACATGTCCTTATGCACTTTTACTTTTATATATAGCTTTATTATGATGCATGTTGTATTTCATATCCATGTGCGATATATTGGCATACTTATGTTCACATTGAGGGAGTAATTTGGCTTACTCAGTACGTAGCTTACTGATGTACCCATTTGCTTGATCACTCGCTCATTTCCACGAGTAAAGGGCCATGTGCAGGTCTTTGGAGATGACTAGTAGAGGACTAACCTTAGTTGGATCGGGGCTTGAGAGTAAGGACATTCGGAGATTTTTGGTGGGGTCCATAGAGGACTGAGATTTTAAATTGGGTGTCATACCCTAACTCATTTTATTATAGCCCTATACTTTATCCACATGTATTTTATAATGTTTTGGTTGGGAACCGTTAAGGTTCTTCAATGTAAACACTCTTTTAAGTTTTTTATGTAATCTTCTATTCACGCACTCTGTTGTTTTAAAAGTTTATGTTGGTCTTAGCCTTTGTATTTGATGCAAGGTAGGCGACTAACGCGGATCCTGTGTTAGGAATGGCAGTAACACATCGTTTTTTCTAGGTGTGTTCCTACTTCCATAATGTTTTTAGATAAAAAATTTTTTAGTGAAAAATTGGAGCATTACATAAACGTTTAGAGTTTATTTGTAACTAGGAAAGCACGAAGTATAGGAAAAAAATTAGATGGCTTCACTTTTACTGCGTTTGGTTCCCAAGAAAATTGTAAGGAAACAAAATAAAATGGAAAAAGGTTAGGAAATTTATGCTAAACCATTTTCCTCCTCAAACTGACCAAAAAGAAAGAAAAAAATAAAAGAAAAGAAAGCAACATGGAAAATTTGCTCGAAGACTACCCCGATGCATTTTTAATCTACTTTAATGCCATTGCTCGAGCTCCTTCCCTCTGAGCCCACATCACTTCTCCTTCTTCCATCTCTTGTAATTGTTTATCTTATGGCTCCTCTAGGGCCTAACATACATGTTAGTCATTAACTACACTCAATCTACTCACTCTACCAACTCCGAGAAATGTCAATTTTCTTCCAATATGAACTCAACTAATCTCAAAATCTTAACATGTTATAGTTTGGGGTTTATCAGGTTTGGTTTTGATTTTAGGATTTGTACTTGACAGAATGATTCATATATCGTTGTTGTATGGTGGGTTGGGGAATGCATGTAACGTATTTGATGAAAGTCTAGTAAAATATTTGGCTATTTGGAACTCTTTGATTTAGGTTTTCTTTGTTTTCCATTATTTAACCAGTGTTGCTAGCATTTGTTGGCGTCCATAATTTGTAAGATCCAATTTGAGGACATGCTACTAGTTACAGGTACCTAAGGAGAAATAATTCCACTCCATTTTGGCAACTTAATAATCCAAGATGTAAGATTTATGTAGAGAGCTTCACTTAATTAGTATTGATGCATATTATGGTTTGTATATTAACCTTTCGTCCCTATATATATATATATACATATATATACACACACACACGGTTCTGTCTAACATGTCAACTGGGCAATAGATACTTGAAGCTTGTGGACTGAATTTTGCTGGATACTATTATCGGATATTAGTTGCTACCTTGATTGGTTTGATGACACTTGCAAACATTGGGTACACCATGGCCTTGACTTCCTTAAAGAGTAAGATCATTTTTCATGTCAATTTGGGGGATATCAAAACATATATGTAACTTTGATGAACTTGTTTTAGATTTATCTAAAGTTCCTAAAGCATCAGTTGCTATCATCTCATGTGAAAGACTTTTTCAATTGTAAGGTTTTGTTCTAGTATGATATTTAACAAAATAACAATGTAGGCAAATTTTTGATAGATTTCTATATGGATCATTTATGACAACCACATATTGAATAAAGTTCACCCCTTTTGTTGGCTTCAAATGGGGCATATTTTTTCACCAAATGTCTTACCAAGGTATGATGATACTACATCTGAAGTATTTCCTTATATTTTCAAGTAATCTCTACTTAATTTTTTTCTTGCCATGATTACTATTTGGGTTTGTTGTTGGGGCGAGGGATGACAACTTACTTATAGTGTGTTTTTACATTATCTTTGAATGTCGTGAGGTAGAGTGAGTGTTTTAAACAACTTTTGATTAGGCAAAGTGGACTTGACAATTTTATAGCTATTGATGTAATGCTTGTCTTAATGGAGTTTTTTTATTGTTGGTTATGAGATATTATTTACATATATTTGTTTTAATTATTTTGTGGTAAAATGGTTGTTGCATGTTTAATCAACCTATGTATGACGTTTTAAAATTATTGAACTAATTAACTAGAGAATTAATTTAAGTCTTCAAATTTGTAATGTTGTAGAAATTTAAAGATTTACCAATATAGACAAGGACTTTCATACTTTTACAATGACTGAAATAAGATCGTTCTTTTCTCACTTTCCGTTGGATCTAATTCACAAAGATCGTATATTGGACGGTTTTTTATGGAAATTTTATAATTTTTTAAAAAATTATAATTTTTTCATGTACTAATATAATATTTTATTTTATTTTGAATATACAAGGATATTCAAATAATAGTAGCTGTAGTAGTAATAATAATAATCAACAAATTTTCTTTCCAAGAAATTAAATACAAAAGATAATTTATAAGATTTTGTTTTAATCTTTTCTAACAATCAAATAAAAAAAAAAGTAAAATTTTATTTTATTTTATTTCTTTTTAATTCTTTTTCACTTAATTTTCTACGAAGCAAACAAAGCCTCGTCATCCCAACAACAATAGAGGGGAAACAAAATTTTCTCCCGTCATCACCCGGACACGTGAGTCACGCCTTCCCTCTCTCCCAACCTTCCACTTTGAGAAATTGATTTTAGTCTTGGGATCCCTTTATCAATAGATTTTAACATAAAATTGCGATTCCAAGACCAAATCCAACCGATAGGCAATTCTCTCACTATTTCTCGCTGCGCTCCCTTCTTCCCTCTCAACGTATATGGTTTTGTTCCCCCCTTTCTCTCAGTGCTGCAATCATTTTCGGGACGGGCGTGAGCAGGGAGTTGGGTGTGATTTAGACATGCGTCTAAGACTTCTACTTTGGAATAGCTGAAATTCAAATGTTTTTGCTGCCCCCTGGTCGTTCGATTCAAAGCCTCGGATCTGCTGGTGGTATCTTTATCCTTTTTTTATTTTAATTTTTTAATTTTTTAATTATTTTTGTCTCTTCTCATTCTACCACTGATTGATCGCCTTTTTATTGGTTCTGCGCTGAGTTATTTGGAGAGTGAGTTAGAGTTTTGTGGTCTTATACTTAGATTTCCGCAGTGTCAGATTATTTTCAGGTAGTTGGTTTTATAATGTGTGTGAACGTAGCGGTTTAACGGAGTTTGAGAATTCTGTATGATGCGTTTTTTTTTGCCGAGTCATAATAGTTGTTTAAACATGATTTCATGCTCTCTTATTTGTTCCAAACGCCGCAAACGCATGATACTATTGGTCTTCGAGGATCGATGCTGCTATAAGCTCATTGAATTACGCAGTGTGCTTATCTGCATTTTATGAAGATTTATTGTAGTAAATGATTTTTATAGGTTGAGTTTCATGATCGATAGTACTGATTGTCGCCGATACAGTGAGAATTGCCTTTGTAGGATTGAGTTTGTGCTCTATTTCCTTCAAGGTAACCTTTTTATTGAATTGAATTGATGATAAATGGCTGTTTTGCTTTGCTTTGACCGAATACTAGTGTGGCATTAATGATTTCGGCTTACTCTTTTTCTTGTTGGGGGGGGGGGAGGTCTGGCCTGATTGTGTGACATCATTAGGTATAGTACTTTATACAATTGCATCGAGGATCATACTTGCCTTTTATGGGTAGGATGGTTTAGGTGTTAAGAAGTCTTTCTGCTCTTGCCTAAATAATGACTCGGCATGCTGTGTCTATCACAATTTCAGTTATCCTGACTAGCCCGTCCCATCATTGATCACCAGTTGCCAGTAGCTTCCTGAATGCCCTTCTTGGTTGCTTTAGGTTGGAGAGTGGGTTCATTCTAACTTTTTGTTTGTATCCATGATTATGGGTTAGATAAAGCATAATTCTGCCATGGGCTTGAAGTAACCTAACATAGAGGGCAATGGCTTGTTTCTCAATTTTTTGTTTGACATGAATTTTGGCTGGCATATGTGGTTGGCTGTTGTTACAAATATCTATAAACTTCTTCATGTCACTAATGCTCTCTTTAAGTTGAGATCACTGCTAATATGTAGTCTTGTAATGACTAAGTCAAAACTCCAACCCTTACTATTGTTTCTATTGCAAAAGAAAAGTTGTTGAGCTCTTATTGTTCATTTTGCAGGTTGTATGGCTTCCGAATCGAGGGAGTCGGTAACAAAGAGAGATCATCCAATAAATTTTTTGTTTGAGAAGCACATGCAAACCACAAATGCAATTGATTGGGTATTGAGTAGGCCGATATGATTATAAATTCTCAACATTTGCCAAAATGGAAGAGACACATAATGATATCAGACAAGCAGAACAGGAGCCTTCAAATCCTACTTGGTGGCCTTCAGGCTTTGTTGACAAATTTGGATCTATTTCCTTGGGTTCGCAGGAAGAGAGTTTGAGTGAAAAGGAGGCTGTTGGGAACATTGAGCAGGATGTGCTGTCCTCTCAGAGAGCATCACAGATTCTTTGGAGCACTGGAATTCTCTCCGAACCAATTCCTAATGGATTTTATTCCATTGTCCCGGTGAGCATCTGATACCATATAATTAAATATCGGTCCCAATACGCAATATCGGCCGATATTTATCGAATTTTGGGTCAGCCGATATGCGAAATTGGCAATACGCGACGGTTTTAGAATTTCACGTTTTTATCGATATTTTGGGTTGGTGGACTGATGTTTGCTGATATTTTATTGATATTTACTACTATTTATTGTGGAAAAAATAAAAAAATTACGCTGCAACAAAGTGACATAAAATATCGTCCGCGACACCCCGATACCGTGACACCGCGACTGCAACTGCAAATGCTACCGCGACTGCGATTTTATTGCTTGCCTGATATGTGATAACCTCAATGTATTTCCATATTGTAGTTTCTCCTGACTCCTCATTTATTTAGCCCTTTCTATAATAATGATTACTGAAATGCACAAGAGGATCAAGTTATATATTTTCTAAATCTCCTTCCTTTTAGTGTTATGAAGAAAAATCCAGTTTTAGTGGGAGTCCACAATAGTTATCAAAGTGAGTGATGCCATTCTTTCATTGTTTATTTCCTTCACTTTTGAGTTTACATATTGATATTTGTCCGACATTAATTTTTGGTGATTAATTTATTTTCTAAACATGTTCCAATGTTGAAGATGGAAAATTATCATTTCCTTAAGCATAGCGATAACAAACTTTTGAGGATTGGTTAGATCGATAAATCGTGACAAAATCATCATTCAGTGTTTAGGTTTTGTTCTTTTTAGTGTATTAAGGATCTATGTAAATGTCATCTTAGGCCTCATCATTATCTGTTTGTGTAATTTTAGAAACATTGATGAGGATCTGGTAGATGCTGAATGAAAGTTGTGCGAAGATGAAAATAAAGTAATATTTTATTAGCAGAATGATGTGCCAGGATCTAAACACATAAATTCCTTGATACATATGTCTGTATGTAATAGAAAAAACTCCTAAATAACATAATTTATTACTACTTCAAATCCGCCTTTATTCATCCTAGAACCCCTTATTTATATTAACATTTGTCAGTTACATAAACTGAATACATACTAACTGAATACGTTAATATAACTGAATACACAGACTTGGTAGGACACTTGTAGTAGTTGATCTTTATCTAATGACACGTGTAATAATTATTCTTTATCCACCTTTCCAGTAACTTCTTCCATTTCTGCATGATACTTGCCAACTGCCTTGCATGTCTTTTTCCTAAAATAAGTCTTCAATATTGTATTAGGATCACCACCAAGGCAGGGTGATTCATGCCTATACAGTTCTGCCCTATTTTCAATCTCATGAGCAAATCAAGTCCATGTAGCTCTAACGTACCATACTTTGTTGAAATTTCTTTCTTTTTTAATTTTTTCGTGCTGGCCTTATATGTGCTCTTTTCTTATTGATAGAAACCTAGGACGCACATGTTTGCTGGGGAGCGTGTGTTTCACGCTCATGAAATATTTTAGGGATGGATTCAGTGAAGGAAATGTGGTTTTTCATCTTAGGAACCTTTGTATGCATTTCTTTCACTTTCAAGTGAAAACATAAATTGCATCCAGTGAACAAGACACTGGTGATGAAGTCTCTCTTCCATTTACCCTTGTTCCTTCTTCCCTTGCCTCATACCTGCATCAATGATAATGGCCCACAACAGCCACGAGCACAATGCACCCTCAATAGTGACAACACATGGTAGCATATTTGGCAATGTGGTGGGGTGAGTCCTCTAGCAATAACAACAGTGGCTTTGCCTTTCAATTTCCCACTTCCATAAATCTCACTCACTTTCTCCGATGAACTCATTCTCTTTCTTCTTCTTTTGTTTCCTTCACTTCCCCACATTGCATTTTCTAGTTGATCGGAGTGTTGGTGACTTGGTGCACTGCACCAATATTCTAATAAATCAAGTTATTTTAATCAACTTATTATCATTATTATTCTATTATAGTCTCTCTCTCTTCCCTTTCCTTTCCTTTATTTTGTCTTTGAGACTCTCCTCATGGTTTCTTTCTTGCTCACCTCCATCAATACAAAGAGGTAAAGAGGTAGAGTATCAACATGGAGGGAGACGACACTCTATTGGTAGAAATAATTATCATCTTAGGAACAATATGTTGTGGGTATTGCTTATAGGACTGGATACCATAGATCAAAAGATTTTTATACATGAATGTATATAAGCATAGTTAACATAAAAGGCATGATTCATTATATATATGAATTTGCTTTGGCATTTCTTAATGTCCCCATCTCTTTATTTTTGATAGTTGCCATATTTTTTGGGGCATTGGGTCCCGTGCAACCTAGATGAAAATTAATCAGTTAAACTGTATTATCTGTGACCTTTGGTTGAGAATTGTGTTCATGGTGATGAACTACATAATAGGCAAAAGGGTTTGCATTGAGAGAATGGTTTTTCTATTGTTATTGTGGACTATGGATGCTCATTTTGAAGGGCTTAGTTAGAGAGCTCCAAATCTTGTAGTTTTTGGACATTACAAAGCCTATATTTCATCATTTGGTCATTCTTTTCATAGACAGAGACACCTAGGTCTTTTTGTTTTATGGAGATATACCACTGTTGGCAGAGACTAGGAATACATGAAAACAAATGGAAGTATGAAATTGATACACATACATGCATCAATTGACATATTAGATCACAAACTTTCTAGTTAGCTAACTGATTTCTTATTTATTCTTTTGTGGATAAATGAGTTTTGAAATTGTTAGAATTTGCTGCTATGCATGTGGACCCATAACGCTAACACCCCTTGGATATTATTCTTTCCCTTAGACTTGCCTTTGCATAATTGTTGAATGATTTTCTAAATTAATTGCATGATAAATTTATAGCCAAACCCCTGAAAGCATAAACATAAAAGGCCTCATAACAGTCCCATAAAAATATCACATTTGTAGCAACAATATTGATGATGATCGTGGCCATGGCTATAAATGCTACTCTGTTCATTTTACAATAAAGGGCCTATAAGGTTTTAGCACTCATTTTAAGAAATAATAAATTTTAGTAACTTTGATACCTAAATTTACTAATATACCCTTATGTTAATAGCTTTTCTTTAATTTATGATCTAAATTAATTACTAATTACTAGAGAGAATTAAAGGCCAAAAATAATGAAGCATTTAATATTTTACTCTGCGTAAAAGTACTTTTATTGTAAAACAAGTTTGTAAACATTATAGGTCTTCTATTGTGAAACGAAGGGAGTATCTCATTACATGAAGAGGTTACTCTTCTGTTGGGAGGGGGATTGGAGGGTTGAATAAGCTTAGAGCCACCACCATAGATGAGCTCCCATCAACAACATTGATGCTTGTAAAAACAAATAAAAAATAGGGGAGATAATTGAGAGAATAAGGAGAAAATTATGGGTCATTTTGACGTTGAGTTGGTTCGGTTCGGGTTATTATGTGTCATTCTTGTTTTTATGATTGGGTTCATATAAGGTTATGAGCGGCATTGGACATAAAGTTGTTTTCGGTCAATTTGATTAGATGCAAGCTATATTGGTATGTAGATTGTGTTATGAGTAGGGCTATAAATGAGCTGTGGCTCGGACTCGACTTGTTTAACTAAACGAGTCTAAAGTAAGGCTCTAGGTCGGCTCGTTTAACTAAACAAATGAGCCGAGCTCATGAGCCAAAGCCATAAAATAAATCAAGCCTCACTTTTTTGAGCTTGGGCTTAACTCATTTAATAGACGAGCCCAGAAGTGAGACTTGGGCTCGATTCATTTAATTAAACGAACAAACCGAACCGAGTCGAATACTAAACTGGCTCAGCTCATTTACAACCCTAGTTATGAGGGGTAGACCAAGTTTTAGTTTATGTTGAATTGAATCGGGTTCAAGTTCCCTTTACTTTAAAAGTCCATCAAGTTTAATTGGTAATTGGTTTAATTTCATATAGTAGTAATTGTTTCAATTTCTAACTAAAAAGCTAATGGAGGCTCAACTTTCATATTAGTCTATTCATTTTTTTTTTACAATTTTTACCGAAACATGTTTATTAATCCAAATATCCCTCTGTGGATCCTTTTTACTTATTTATTTATTTTATATTATATATTTTAATATTTTTTTCTCATTTTTGGACATAATCTTAATGTTTTAAAATAGTTTTTCTGCATGTTTGCTAAATAAATAAATAAATGTTATTATACTACCAATTATTACTTAATATTTTCTTTTAGTTATTTTTTAAAACAGTTTATGCCTTTATATTGATGAAATACGGTTTAAAATGATACATTTGTAATATGTGAATAAAAAACTGTTTCTAATCTATTGACTTAATTAGAAGTGGATGAATAAACTATTCTAGTTATGGATAATGTAACATCAACTTAATTTGATATATTAGTTATTATTTTCAATGATGTTATTTTTGAATACACAACAACTTAGAGGTTAGTGTGTCTAGGTTGGTTGTGTGTACTATGTAGTGCAACCTCCATTAGCTTGTTTGTGGTGATTGTTTCCAAAGGACCCACAGTGTATCTCTTTCTAAAAGAAGATATAATAATGTCAATAAATTTATATAGTAAAACAACATTAGTATCTTATAGAGTACATATATAGATATGTAAATAAACAAGGAAATATCTTTAATGAATTCACATACTCAAAGTGATGATGAATAAACAAATAATTGACTTGGCAAATGAATAAAAAAACTAGATTAAGTACATAACTATGTAATGGCCACAACAATGACTAATCACATGCCTATATGCACCACATAAGCAAAAGATAACTGCAATAAAGTATAACAACGACGACGACAACGACAATAAAGACAATACTATATATCAGGGAGAGAATTGCTCCCCATCTAAAAATCCTAAGGTAAGATGATAATCAAGTCTCTACTTAGTCTCTTAACGAGATTCTTTTGTTACTTTCTTCACTACAGGAATATGCCCGACTAGATATAAATCAAGGTAGTTGAACGTAACTAAATGTTGCAAAATCTGTATATATATGTGGCTTTTCTAAGGTTGCCTTTTTCCTGGAAGGTCTGTAAATGTATGTAAATGAAGTTCGAAGTCTGCATAAATGAGTACCTTGTTTTACACTGCTAGCACTTTGTAATGAGCAGGACCAAAGATTTACAGAGATGTTTGACCACCTTCCTACTTTGGATGAGCTTTTGGCCTTGGAGGCAGAGGGATTTCAAGCTGACATCATTCTCGTGGATGCTCAAAAGGATAAGAAACTTTCTATGCTGAGGCAGCTAATTGCAACCCTCGTTAAAGGATCAAATTCAAACCCTGCTGTTATGATAAAAAAGATTGCGGGACTGGTAAGAATTTATTTCAAAATGTAAGCTTTGTTATTTCGCTCCTATACTGGACAGAATGCTTAAGCTTTTTGCTCTTTGGTTATATATCTTCTTAGTTCACAGTTGGGGATAGCTGTTCCTCCATAATCTTTATCAATTAAAACTTCTTTTCGGCTTATTTAAGCATTAGTAGTGGGATTTATGATGCAGTACAGTGATGTAGATTGGTAGTGGAATTATCGAAGCTCAACAGGCCATCATTTTTGTTTATGTGTTAAATGTTTCTTCTATCTGTGATCTAATTAATGTGGTATGAATACAAAATATTATGATGAAAGTACTGATATGAGTTTCCAATGGTAAAGGTTATCCTGATACTCTAGTGTGAGATATTTATAAGTACTCTGATTTGGTAGTGCAGCATTTCATGTACTATCAAGAGACGAAGGGAAGGAAAAAACATGTTTTGTATCAAGATTAGGTATAGGAAAAGATATTTCAATTAGAGTGTCTTTTGGGCATCGTGCATATATGTACCCCTCTCCCACTCAAAGATGATGAGTGTATTGCAAATTTGTTTTGTGATATGGGTTTTATTATTATGATGTAAAGATCTTGATCTTGCATGTGTACTGTCTTTTAAGGCTTCTGTATGGTGGTGTTTTACTACTTTTGACTTCTTGAAGTGATGACTGATGATGAGCTTTCATGGATTTTGCAGGGTACAAGTATTTTGTGTTGGTTTGTGATATATATATATATATATATATATATATATATATTTTTTTTTTTTTTTGTCGATGAGAGTTTTTTTTTTTTGTTAGCAACCAAAAGGTCTTGTGCGCACCAGAAATGATAGGGGTTTGATCGCTTTTTGTTAATTTGTCAGAGTTCTCTTATTCCTGTGCCTACCAGAAATGATAGGGATTTGGTTGCTTTGTTGTTGTTCTGTTGAAATTCCTTTAATTTTTCATCCGCAAATTTGATCAGGTCTCAGATTTTTATAAACGACCAAACCTGGAATCAAGTCCAAGCAAAGCTATGCTTGAAGAATCTCTGCATGTGTCGATGAATTGTGGGATTCAGATGTTAGGGCAAATAAAGCATGGGTCATGTCGCCCTCGGGCGATCCTATTTAAATTTCTTGCTGATGCAGTTGGTCTTGAGAGTCGGCTCGTGGTGGTATGCATGCTATCCATTAAGAATTCAGCACTTCAGCCTTCGACGCTGCATTCTCTTCTGCATTTTCATGAATGTGATTTTTTTTGAATTTCTTTGATTCATCTCTTATCCCTTTCTTCCATTCAGGGTTTACCCAATGATGGGATTATTGAATGTACAGATTCATACAAGCATATGTCTGCGGTAGTTCTATTGAATTCGGTGGAGTTGCTAGTTGACCTCAAGCGTTTTCCTGGTCAGTTAAGACCTCAGTCAACCAAAGCACATTTTATGACCCATATCTCTGCTGCTGCAGAGAGTGATTCCGCTGAGAATGACTCTTGCGATTCTCCACTAGAGCCAAACAGTCCTCTGTATCCATTTTCAGACAGACTTGAACATGACAGGTAAGCATATGTTTGTACAAAAGAAGTGTAATCTCATATCTTATACTTTTATTTGGGAAGGAGACCACTTATTAACCTCATCTAATTGTTGTTAGGATCAATTTATGAGTGTATTGGAGTCAATGAGAATTGAGAAACACAGGCATGATCATTAAATGCTGAACATTGATCTAAGACAGTCTGAAAACTGAAGGAAAAGGGAGAGTAATTGTGGTGCATATGTGAATTCTTGCCTGATCTTTGTTATATATTTCATTTTTTCTTTTCTTTTTTCCATAAATGATGCAGTACCGAAAAAGATGAGAACACTCAACATCGCCGGAGATTTGATGTGTCTGGTCATGCATTGAGTCCTTCAATGCATGGTCGAATGTTGCGTTCTGCTACCTCATTAAGGTAACAATAATTTTCTTTCATTTGTTTTCTTCTGGATAATGCTATGTTTTGACTGATAGGTGGCTGTCTCTGATCCAAATAGAACTTCTGTGCTTGTGGATGCAATGTTTTGACTGATTCTGAAACCTTTACTCAGTTTATCACATAGCGAACCCAATGTTGCAACAGCATTTTGGCGAAGAAGTCGAAGAAAGGTCATTGCTGAACAGCGTACTGCTAGCTCGAGGTTTACCATATTACCTTTCTTAAAGCAATGACATTGAGTGTTTTAAGAATGGATTACTTAAATCTCCAATCTAGTTTCTGATTTGATTTGTGCCTAGGTTATTGAATTTAGATGTTGATCTTCTAATGTTTGATATATGATACTAAAATGCATTTCTATTGATTAATGTGCAATTGTATTGCGAAGCCAGGACTTCGTTGTTACACCTAATGAGGCATTTTGCATATTCTGAGTGGCTCATGTTCCATAACCTTCAGTTTTCTGTTTATTTAGAAAAAAATTTAAATTAAATGAATTATGTGCATTGCTTTTCAAATACACAATGTTTGTTTCAAATCATAACATATATGTGATTCACCTTTATTAATATAGAGGTAAAACGGGTGAATGGAAGAAAGTAGGATACTATGGTCCTTGTTCTTTGACACAGAATTTATACACAATGTTTGTTTCAGACTAATCCTAGCTGGCGTAGCAATAACACTTCTTCATTGGGGCCTAATCATGAATATTTTGTTTATATTCAGAATCTTCGAGTTGTTAGTCTTTAGTCTTAAGATTCTGCCAACTATGATGCTGCTCTGAAGTTGCAACTAATTAGGTTTTGGAACATTACTGGCCCTCCTTTTAAGATTTTAAGATTGAAGATACTTATTTTGCATGAATGTCTATTTCTGAGTGTGGCTCCCATTACATTTTAATTAGTTTAATTGTGTAAGGCATTGGTGAATTGTTTTCAATAGCACTTTGCTAGAATTTTAGCACCACTTTGAAATTGAATATTACTATCCTTACTAACCTTATTTAAATTTTGATGAAATAAACTGAGATAATTTTTTTGGTGATGCTCGTGAGGATATAAATAATGCATCTGAGCTCAGGAAACTTTGCCTCCTTATATTCAGAATCGACTTGTTGGAGGACATGAAAAATTGATCTTATCACCTTTTTCTTGGCTTCTGTCTTATATTCTCCATATTGTTTCTATCATCTGATTCCATTTTACACAGATGTACCAGAATGACATACTATTATTGAGTTTAAGTATTTTATATGTGATATCATCTCTTTGAAGCTGTTTCTGAATGTGTGGTGATTCTCAACCAAGCTCCCTAAATTGTAGGGTATCATTTATTATTGTGCATTACTATGCAGCATTAAATTAAATGGATAGGGAACTGTTGCCTTAAATTTTCTTGTCTGTTCTTCACAATTCACGTGGTTAATTTTGAAGTTAGGACTTGTGTCTGGTTCTCCATCTTTGTTGATATATCTGTTCTAAGTCATTTGACAATGAGATTCTTTAGAGATAGATATCCTTTTTGAGTACGCAGGATGCAATAACTGCAATGCATTATTTTATTAAATTCAAATTATTATACCTTCTTTGTGTTATGTGTCTTATTTGAAAGTCACTAAAAAAGCCCTGAAAAAACTATCTCCTTGCAATAAACCAGCAACTTTTCTGGTATAAAGTCTTTCATTTCGGAAAAAGTCGTGTCACTGCATGTATGCCATGTGTGCCTGAAAGCTATTTTTAAGATTTCAGTTGCTGTTGATTTCATGAACCATTGCGGTGTATTATTTTCTTTCAGAAATTGTCCGAGTCCTCCTTTCTTCCCCCTCCTCTCTTCTTTTCCTACACAGATGTGGTGATTTCCTCATCATATTCTTAAGATAGTTGTTTGATAATCGGGTCATTCTGCTGCAACATGTGTCTTATCTTTTGCAAATCTTGTTGATTGCAACACTCAGTGATCAGTCCAGCAAGTGCTTTCAAAGTTCACAAAATTCTCCATTCAGGCTTTTGCCATCATGTTTCCTCTGTCATATCCTTCCTTTGTTGTTTCCTCTGCTTCTGGCTTTATAGACTCATGCAATTGAGTTCTTTTACTGTAAATGGTCTATATTTTACTTGATAATAATAATGGTAGATATGCAATTTTTAATTTCATAATGTTGCTAGTGGTGTTTTTTTCTCCCTTGCATGTTGTTTGCTTATTGTGATAGTGTGGGTCACCCAGTGTTAGCCTGGCCAGTCCATCAAAGTTGGATAGATTGTTGCATCATGCTATCACTGCTCTCATCGGTGTTATCTTCTTTTTTGGACATGGTAATATCAATATAGCTTTTAGTGGATGGTAATATTGGTAAGAGTTCATATTGGTTACTTTTAATGCATATTTGTTGTACTATTTGCGCAAGCGCACGGATTCGTTATAGCATTTCAAGGTCGTATCCACAGAGACTTCGTTATTGATTATACTTGTTTACTATTTTAACTATCTAAATCTACAAAAGTGGAGGTATGCGTTCAGATAAAAAGATTAATTACTAAAAGCGTTCTAATTTGGAGATACTAAACAATAGGAATAAAACCTAAGATCGAACTTCGGTCTTCGGATTAATAATCAATAATGAAACAATACTTATGCTGCAGATTAATTCACTAACTGTGGACAATTGGTCAAATCGTATTTGTTAGCCTCTTTCAATGTCTAAGAACGTATTTAATCTAATTTGCCGACTATTTTCGTGACTCACAAACTAAATTAAATCCATTAAGCGCCACCAATTATAGAGTCTGTAAGAATTAAACATCTACTTTCGTGATTGCTTAAATTCCCGTATATATGCTAATTTCTGATAATAATCTCAGCCTTTCAGTTGTAGATTACATCTATGGAGGTCGGATTTTGTCAAATCTAGTTTACGACAATCAAATCTAGCATGTATAACACTATCAATGAATCAATCATATGACATAATACTTTATTTCATCATATTGATTACGAAAATGGTACCTAAGTCCAATCCTAGAAAAGAGACTACTCACTCATACTTGCAAATAAAATGAACGAAATAAATAGCATGATGAGCATAATAACAATGCAATAGATAAAGAAAAGAAGAATTAGATTGAAATAACCATAATCTAGAAGAGTGCAATGTTGATTCGAACCGACCGTCCCAAATTATACAATTGAATCTTCCGAACAATTAAAACTAAAGAAAACAAGCTATGACAAGAAGCTATGCTCAGTAATGAGGGGTCTCAGACTCATCTAAAACGTCCTCTCTCTCTCCTTAAGAAGTCCCCGAGGCGTGCCACGAAATTCCCCATCACGCCGGCTATGTCGCACACGAAGATCGTGCGGAGGACTGTTGCTGCACGGCCGTGCGGTTTCTTAGCTCTCGGCAATTTGGAAAATCCGATATTGCACGGCCGTGCAATATTTTTAGCCTCGACTTTTCAGCTCAGAATTTTGCATGGCCGTGCAGGTCTGGCATGGGCTGGCCGTGCAATTCTGTCTTCTTCAATAAACGCTTGGGAGTGCTGCACGGTTGTGTAGTTGGGTGTGCGACCGACCGTACACTCCCCTTTTGAGTCTTCTTAGGGATATCTTGGCATATCTTTTGGCTCTCATAGCTTCGATGCACCTTCATAAGCATGTTGGGTTGATGCACTCTCCTCCCGAGCTTTCCTTGCTAGGTCTTTAGCTCCAAATATAAGCAATTCTTTCTTGGTCTTGGTGTTTTTGTGGAAAATCCTGCAACATAAGACTCAAGAAAACGGTAGTGCAAATAATAGGCAAAAACCATAGCAAAATATGTAAAAGAGATTAAATGAAGTCCCAAAGCTAAAGGAAAGAGGTAAAAATATGGTAAAAATTCACTTTATCAATATTCTGGAGCAGACACTTCTAAATCTTCTTGTGGTTTTATTCATTAGAGGGAAAATGTGCTAGGGCATGAGATCTGCCCTCTAAGTAATTCTATAATTTACTGAGTTTGAGCTTGAGTCTTGATCTATATTAATGTTCTTGCCTTCTCCCCTTTCTTCGAATTTGTTGATAGATAAATTCTGCATGTGGGTACTTCACCCCTATAAGCTATTCTATAATCTTCTTCTTCTATTCCCCCCCCCTTTCTGAGAAGGCTTTGCACTAAATGGGGATTGAACCTCGGTCAACCCCAATGCAGCCACTCTGGCTGAGAATTCATATAAGCTATTTTTGCGTGTATCATTTGTGTCTTTCTCCCAAGGTTTTACTAAGGCATGATGTTTTTGCATATGATATGTACTGTCTTCTTGCGTGCATATGATATGTACTCTCTGTTTTCCTTTTCATCGATTACAATTTCGTAAGGAAATGATAAATGATTTCATAATTTTAGGACACGTGCATTTCTATTTTAATGTTGCTGTAATCACTGTTTTCTGTTTCTTACAAGTGTTTGCTCAATGCAGTCCAGAGCATCCTTCATTTCACAAAGGAGGGAGATCCATGCTTGGTGGTGATAGGAACTCATTAAGAGAATTTGGTGATGGTGTTGCTGCATCGAGGTGAGTAGTTCTGTTAATCAAAATTTGGCACAAACTTATTATTTCTTTGAATTTACTCTATTTTCACAGGTTTCTGTGACATTTCATTTTTATGTATAACCATTGTAGAAACTCAGATACCTGTTGAGAAGGGGTATATCTATCACGTGTTTATATATCACTGCATTGTCTTTTTATTGTTTATTTCTTATTAGTCTTGAGTGACATCAATTCTGATTCCTGATGCATATGCTAAACAAGTTGGCACATGCTTAATGGAAGATGGTGGCTTATGGGATAATTGACCACCAAAAGTTAAAAGAGAGAAGGGATGAGAAGTAGGATAGTATCTGAACTAAGGTAAAGCCAAAGATCAAACACTCACAACTACCATTCAAGGTTTCAACACTTTAGATAAAAATTGTGAGATTTTACACTCAAAAATAAAGTTTTCACTCAACTTTGAAGAGGGAATAGGGGAGCTTCAAAAATATGATTTTAATTCAAGGGGGTAGTGTGTGTCATTCTGTTGAGGCTACCCATATTTATAGTGGCAGCCATTTATACAAAAAGTCCATTCTACCCTTCCCTTTACCTACATAGTTACATTCCAACCAATTTAGTTACCTAATACAAGTTAACAAGGAGTTGAATTGTAACTAGATTAGGTTCAGTACATGGAGAGTGTTATGGCCTGATTTTAGACACCCATACCTCCATATGGCTGACCATACATGTTGATTTATCAAAGTACAAGCAATCACTCACTTCCCATACTTAATCAATCAGTCATCTTGCTTTAGTCAATCAACACTTCCTGATTTAACTTGGCTGACTTTCCTCACCTACACCATCATCCACTTGTCTTCTTTTTTGTTGTTATTATTATTTTTTTCATTTTTCGAAATTAGCCTGGTAACAAGGCTGACTTGGCTTCTTAGGTGGCATAATACTTGGCAACAACAATAAAATAGCTGGTTGGCCTTGGGCTTGAAGTGCCACCATAGTTGGCTGGGCTTGGGCTGTATATGCTACCATTATTGGTTATGGTTGGGCTGGACATGCCACCATGCATGCATGGTTGGTGCATGGGCTGGTATGTCCACTTATTTTCTCATAGTTAGCTAATTAATTTTATCCAAGTTAAGAGTGTTTTGTGATCTCCTAACTTAGAAAAATTAATTAGTAAAATATTATTATGGGATGCTCCTGTATCAATTCCACTCATGATCAATGATTTGCAGTTATATCTGCTAGTGTTATTTTGAGATTGGTGGATTTCAGATTTGCCTCTAATGGACTTTGAAATTCTCACGTCTGCTACATTTGTGTAAAGCAAGTGACTGAATTTGCTTTATTTCACCACATGAATCTGACTTGCATGCCTATTCCTTAGCAGAGAGACAATTCTTATGCTCAACCCCAAATAATTTGGTATTTCCAGGGAGGGTTGAATTTGGTTGATCTCAGAATTTTCTTGTTGAAGTAGTGTCAATATTCATCATCTATTATAGTGTGATTTTGTGTTCACTTTGGCATACAATAAAATATCGGCTGAGACGTATCGTTTTGGCCGAGACATATCAGATTTTGGCCTCGCCGATACACGATAGAGAAAAATAATACCACATATACCGCCGATATTTTTCAATATTGACCGATACTAACCGTTATTTACTGATATATGACCGATGTTTGCTAATATTTGTTGTGAAAAATAAAGAAAATTCACTTCGCGAGAACCGTGGCATATAAAATATCTTCCGCGATACCCCGAGATTGCAATGTTGTGACCACAATTTTATTGCCTGTACTTTGGTTTAAAGGTTTTCACCTTTCAGTTGGAAATTGTGCTTAACATTTATAGTTAAAACTCCTGTGAAGGAAGATAGAAGATGGCTTACTATTGACATATAAATATAATTTCCTATTTCCTCCTTTTTGAAGTTCACTCGCATCTTATTCTTTTTTGAGGACCAAAAGGATTTGCAACTTTTGTTTGTAGCTTCCTTTTTGCTCTTTCTTTTTCTTAGTCCCTTGTTTGTTGACTTGGGGTTTTGTAGCAATGATCTTTGGTTAGTTTATTGTTATTCTGAACTATTGCTGACTTTTTTCATCATGAGATTATGTCTTAACTCCGGATCCATCTTTTCTGCAGGTCGGATGGTGCATCAGCGTCTGAAACACGGAGAATAAGAAGAAGAAGCATCAGTATCACACCAGAGATTGGTGATGATATTGTGAGGTTGAGATATACCATCTATTTCTATTTTACCTTTTTTGTGAAAGTATTCAAACTGAATGGTCATAATCCCAGTTAGATTTGATTTTGTTTGTCTGAGTGGTATAAGTTCCTTTCACTATCAGCTGTGGCTCCTAACTATTGCCTTTCTGTTGGAACATATGTAGATCATTGGAACTATTGCATCTTGTTTTCTTGTTCTTGGCAATATGCTCTCTTTATTCTCCCTGCATGAGTTATTGTCATCTGTACTACATATTCTTCTAGGCTCCATGACTCCATCTCTAAGTTGCATCGTCTACTTTAGGAAGTGGTTCATCTGTACACCTGGCCACCTGCTGTGCTGAATGATATACAGTCTCGATGGTTCTGAACATTGGTTTATGCAAAGTATATGTCCAATTACATTTCTGGGTTAAATCAGAACTTTCTCTATGCATCATATGTCCTCATAGTAAGCTTCTCTATTTTTCTAGTGCACTGAGGTATTAGCCGATGATTCTGGCACCCCACTTGTTTTGGTAAACGTTTTTCTCAGTCAGTCAGGTAAGACATGACAAGGACACTAACCTTTATTCAGTTCCACTTCTGAAATCTTTCCTCTGGTGCAAGAGCTGAAGAAGTGTCAAAACTCAAAAGGCCTTTGGAAAGACAACAAAACCTTGAACTTGTAGCTTATTTGATTAGCTGTTAACTTTATATATTAGTTCTGTGTTTTTTGAGCCATATCTTTTATAGTTTTCTTCAATAGACCTTCTTGAAAAGCTGTTAGATTGCTGATCAAAAGTCTTTTGGAGAAAAAATGAAGTAAATGGCAAACTAGGGGCATTTACAACTAGATCTCTTTCAGACTTTACTCATCAGTGATGGAATGCTCATGACTGGTGTATCATATATTGATAGCTTATGTGAATTGAATTGTTTATTTATTTTGATATAAGAGGATAATTTATGCTTTCTGTTGTAACTTGTATACCATACCTTCTTTTGGTGCTTCCATTATTTGCCCAGTTTGCTCAACGCGTTTGATAATGAACAACATATAATGTCATTATTTTGATTTGAATTGCTTTGTAGTTATTTTTATTATTAATTGCTTATGCTATATCGTAAGGGCAAAGATCTGGATCCTATTATTTTAATTGAAGTACATTTTTTCAAAATCCAGGGGTAATAATGAATTCATGAACAACTTGTAAATGATATGGAAATTATCTGGGTTATGGCATATGTAGTAGAAGCATGTAGGGAGAGGAATCTGTTCACAAATCTGGTTAGTTTTATAGGAAAATTAATCTGTCATGATATCCTTTGAAATTAATGTCATCTATTAAATTTGTTGATTTTATTGTACAGAAAAAGGCACTCTCTTTTACGAGCATAAAAATAAAATTTTAGTCATATTTTTACTGAATCTCTTTTATTTAACGTGGATATTTCTTAATCTATTGTGCTACTATTGTATTTTGCTAGGGCTGTGCGAGCGATGAATGAAAACTATAAGCAGAATCGTCGAGAGAGAGGTGAAGATAGGTCACGTCCCTGCTCTCCATCTGACCGGATTATTACAACTGATTCTCAGAAAAATGTATGCCTTTTGTATAGTGATTTTTACTTGACATGGACTGGATAAAATCAAGTTTCATCTATTTCTTTTTACCCAACAACGTAAAGCTACAAGATTCATGCATCACTTTTTCTACTGTAGAATGAAGAAAAGTCATCTGGGTCATGATATATATATAAATTCATGGTCTGAATTGTTCTTAATGATATGCACTGCATATCTCTAAACTGAAAATTGTTGCATATTTTGTATCTTAGAGGTCTTTTGTTTGTCTTTTCTTTCCATCTGCAGTGATTTGACCTGGGAGTTCTTTTTTTCTTTCCTTGTAATGTTTTGACTCTGGATTGAAAGTGGGCATTTTGATCCGGAAAGCAGAGCGGTATCATATTCTATTGCAACTAGTGTAGAAACCCCTGCAATGCTCGGGCATTATTAAATAGATAGAAGCATAATGGTTTAAATATTTAATCAATAAGATATTTAATATAATTTGCTATTTTATCTTTTTAAATTAGTATGGACAAATATAGAATTAAACATATTAATACAGTGTGCTAAAATTACAGAATAAATATTACAAGTGATCATGAAATTGTTATTGCAGATAAAATAAAATAAAAATCTCTTAAAATAATCTTGCTTTATTTTGGTTAAGACATATGTATATATGTATATATATTGGTCTTGGTGCAAAATGAAATATTGTTTTTATTACAATAAGCTTAAAGCTGAAAATTGTAGGACATGAGAATGAGAAAAAGGAGAACAAAATTGAAATGAGAGACACAGATGATAATATATAATTTTTATTTGGGTAGCAGCACGCTATATATTTTTATGCGGTTAAACCCAAATTTTGAATATAAATAGGGACAAATTATCATAAGGATTATTATTTAGGGTTAATAATTGTATTGTGACTTTTGTTGTAAAAAGAATGAAATGGAAACAGTTTTTTTTAATTTTGCATCATTAATCTGTATAATAATTCATATATTAGAAATTTAAAAAGTAATAATAAAAGAGCGTAGTAAAATATTTTTAATTAGTAATCAACTGGCCTAGTAAATCATGACATGGTCATTAGAGATTAATAATATATTTTTTGAATGTTGGTTATCAATGATACGCTAAAGATATTTACCTCATTAATTTTATTAGTGAATAACACATTGATTATATAATTAATTTATGCACTAATTATTTGAATAGTGTGCTTTTTTAACATTAACCATGGTAGATTTATTATGGGAATATTGGGTTTAGGTGGGAAAATTATATATATTGATTGAAACCTAATACCACCAAAGCTATTATAAATTACGCTAGAGTCGTTTTGGGATGGAATCACACATTTTGCTGCCACATCACTATTCTTTTAGTTTTACCATGATATGTGAACACAGGCATCTGTATTGAGAAGTTACTGTGCTAATGTCTTCTAATTTTTTGTGTACTGCATGAGCTTACCCCTCAGAATAAAGTTACGGAACTCTGTGTCCTGGAGGGACACTTACTAGTCAGAGCTTGTAATTCTTGGTATCCGTAGTCAATGCTTAGTGTAGTAAGCACAAATTTCAAATTTTTTCCCTTTCTGTTTTGTAGCTGATTTGTGGTTATTTTTAGTGATATTCTGAGTTTTCCTTCCCACATTAATGAACTTGACAGTATATTCCAGCTCTATGATGGTAATTTCAACTTGAGCTATAAATATTTAATAAAAAGTGCTTCCTTGGAGCTCGCCTGAAAGTATTCAGTACTTATCTTATGCTCCCAAGGCTCTATAGGTCCTTGAGCTATGAGGAACAACTAGATGTATCACATAGGTGGGACAGTGGGAGATTCATGAGAGCTATATATCATCAGCTGCTTGAATTGAGTGCATCTCTTATTAAATGAGGTTTATTTTCTGCTCATATTCTCCAATGCCGGGGAAAACATAAAAATTGAGTTTGAGGCTGATCATCTTGGTTTTCATATTTTCAGGTTTCTGATCTTCGTCTCGGTGATCATGATGAGATTTCTGGTCGTAGGTACAGTTACCACGAAGCGCAAAGTTCTCATAGGGCTATGTCATTGCCGTCATCCCCTCATCAGTATAGGGATTCAACATCAGAAAGAGCTCCAAGTTATGTTGCAAATGATGAAATGCTTTCAACATGGAATAAGATTCTGGAGTCACGCACGTTTAATGACCAGCCTTTGCTCCCTTTTCAAGATTGGAATATTGACTTTTCAGAACTTACTGTTGGAACTCGTGTTGGCATTGGTAAGCCATCTCATAGTGTTGTAGCCTAGTTGGGTTGAGTTCCCTTGTTTTAACATGTTACTGTCTCTCCTTCATATTCTTATTGTATATTATGTGACTCGCTTTTGGTCTGAGGCATTTAGAATATCACATTACTGGCCCATTGTTTCATATGCTACTTTTAGTTGGCCTCGGCTCTGTTTGACAGAATAATCCAATCTAGTGAAATGAAATAATCCTCTTTTCATTATTGTCTTATCAAAATATAAGTAATGATCAGTGAGTGGAAAAAATGATGAAAATAATATATCACATTATTGACTTACCCATATAAGCTGCATGTCTGTGTGAATTTATTTCAATCTTATCCTGCTTCATTGCTTTTTCAATATTCTAAAAATCCTAGACCCTACATTAGTTAAGTCTCTTTCACTTACCTCTCTTGCAATGCTGTATACTCTGCAATTTTATACATGTGGCATGTAAGTAGCTAGTGATGTGATTCTGAGAATACATTTCTTGTCCTTTGGATCTTGTGAAATAAAATTTGTTATTTTTTGTGTTCTTAAATGAACTCACTGGTCTCATCTTGGATGCTGCTATAAGCATGGAACGGAAAATTTTGCACTCTCTTTGTTATATGTATTATCACATTGCTTTGGTCAATTCTGTTTGAGATTGATAATATGTTACAAAATGGTGCCATAGGATGAGTTGGGTGAAGAGTTGGAATAATACAGTTTCCAGCTTCTCTTCCAGTTACTGTTATTCAGTTTTGTTGTTGGTGAAGATGTCTGTATGTTGCACACTCGTAGTATAAGCTTTCTGGCCCATCAAGTTTTTGTTCGAAAACTTTTGAGATTTGCATATGTTCATACATATAATATTGTCCCTTTTCTCTTCTCTCCATTTTTCTTCTTTTAACATATAAACTCTTGAAACTGAGAAATTATCAAATTGGTTATGGGCAATGACATGTTTCTTCATGAGAAAATTTCTGATATTTTTCACCAGAATCTTTTCTTCATCTGCCATGAAACACAAGAACTGGCACTGGATGGGAGTTTTGTATACCCTAGAAAAAATTATGTAATATTTTTTGAACTACTTTTAAGTGGATATCCTATTGTAAATCGTATGATATTTGGACGGTTTATCTTACTTTCAATCTTAGGATTTTTCGGAGAGGTTTTCCGTGGCATTTGGAATGGGACAGATGTTGCTATCAAGGTTTTTCTGGAACAGGATTTAACCCCAGAAAATATGGAGGATTTCTGTAATGAGATATCCATTCTTAGGTATATTTCAGTTTCTATGATTTATTGTCATTGCTTATCCTGAATTGTATCTAACCCAAGTCTTGCTTTTTTATTCCAGCCGCCTTCGACACCCAAATGGTAATATACTTAACTGTTGTAATTAGGTGGTTGGCTTCCTATACCTGCTCCTAGTTTAGAGCACTATATATATGCTTTCCCCACCGCCTTCTGCCACCCATATAACCCATGAAGACTGATAATGAATGTAAGTATCATGTGTTCTTATTTCATGTTCCTCTTAAAATTTGTGATGTTGCTGCAGTAATTTTGTTTCTTGGTGCTTGTACCAAGCCACCACGCTTATCAATGATCACCGAGTACATGGAGATGGGATCATTGTACTATTTGATTCATTTGAGTGGCCAGAAAAAGAAACTTAACTGGCGGAGGAGACTAAAGATGTTGCGGGATATATGCAGGTGTGTTTGATCTTTCTATTATCTTGAATTCCTTTTTCTCTGCTATCTGGTGTTTAGTTGTATTGTTAGTTCCATTATTGTTGTGCCATTAAGTGGCGTAACTCCTTAGCTATAATTTAGGACATCTCTTGCTAATTTATGATCAGCTGATTGGGTTTTGAGGCATAAACTTCTGCTGAGCACCAATCTCTCTCTCTCTCTCTCTCTCTCGTTTTTCCTCCCAATCATAGAGTATGCAAATATTCTTACTGGAGCTTTTTGAAGCTTCATAAGGTGGTACCAGGCAGCTGGCTGTGTACACACTCCATGGCTCTGCGTGGCAACTTTAATTTTGTAGAATCTTATCTTTTACTGTTTTACGTCTCTTTCTGAATTTTAATTGGTGAAAAAAAGGAAGAAGTTAGTGGGTTGGCTATTCATAAAATACTAGCAGAACATGTTTCTAAGGTGAGTTACAAATTCGTAAAGAAGTGGGATAATTTTTTTAAGAGAAAATGCCTGAGGGCTTGTACTCCTCACCTTAGTTTGATACTAGATCAGCAAAAATAAGGAAATATCTTAAATAATAATAATTGTAAAGATCATTAAAAATCAGATGAAGATAAGGGATCCTAAGTGGAGTGTTTATGCTCATCCTCATTGCACGTCCCTAGGGTGCTCTAAAATTCCAATTAGGACAGTTGGGTGCTCCATAACTGTCAAAATATAGATGCTGCTGCTTGCTAGTTCCAATTTGGCAATGTTTGGCGAGTTTATATTTGAGCCATGGTGAATATTGAATGAAATGCATTGAATAAATTTATTTTTATCAAATTGTTGGATTAGTAACACGTGCTAGCATCTCTGGGATGTCTACAAATAAGATAATCACGTTCATTTCTTCTAAAGATGGGAGACAGAGGCATTGTTTGTAGTTGTACATTGTTGCACAGAAGTGTGCAGGACCTCATGTTTCGTGTCCCTGAAACGTTTCAGGGGTGGAATTGCAGGTGGGAACATGAAAAAAAAAAGAAAAAAAAAAGAAAAAAAAGGGAAACATTTTGTACTAAAAAATAAAAGAACATTGACAAAATTAATAGCAATTTGTCTCTTAGCAACAGAGTCATACAAACACGGGTAATAATTTGTTTATTTGAGTGACTACCTTTCTCTTTTGTATCTCATCATCAACCTATCGACCTCTCGGTGTTGATCTCACTCCTCATCCTCCATTTTCTGTCGTCTCTGATTGTTGCCCGAGTCGCTTGTTGTCTCTGTTCATCAAGATTGTTGAAAAGCGAAGTTGTGATGTGAAGATGGGAGATAGTTGTGGGGCATAGAAATAGAAGATGTGTAGAGATGAGGGAGGGAGAGAAAATAGGTCTGTCGCCTGAGAGTTCTTCACTTTCCTTTTTAAGTTTTTGACGAAAAGGAACTGTATGTGTGTTTGTGCATTTGCTAGTAGTGAACGTCACTAGTTTAGGGTTTTTTAATGTAGGAGCATGTCTTGTGAAAGATTAGAAAGCTCTTTTTGGACTGCTGTCTTAATTCTGTACTAATTCGGTAGTGTACAATCTTACTAGCTATCTTCTATTTTAAATTTTGCAATAAAATAATTAAGTTTATCTTGAAAAATTATACAATGAACTAGAAATTTATTAATAAATTAATATGAATAAATATTTATAAATATGGTAAAGGTAAAATTAAATAGCTATATATATATATATATATATATATATATGTATATTATGCAATGTTTCTTAATGTTATTGCTTTCTATTTATTTTTATTTTTTTAAATTGTCATTTCGGCAATTTGGTATATACCCATTTCTACGTCCCCATCTCGGTTTCCATGCAACACTCGTTGTATATACTACCTATGATAATCTTATTTGCTAGGGAGAGTTGTTAGATTCTTTTTATATTCATATAACATTATCGTAGCTTTAGTAGTGGCTTTTTTTCTTAAATGTTACCCTAAATAATCGAAGTTGATATTCACAAAGGCATGACATTTTGTTGCAACAGAAAGAAGTTAGAAACAGGACATAAGTAATCTGTATTTGGTTGACCAGGGGATTCCCCAACCTACCTGGAATTTGTAAAAGAGTTGCCGTCAGTCTCCTGTATATTTACTGGAACTCGGTGTTCTTGCCTGCAATCTTGGTCTGCTTTTTGTTATGCAGGGGGCTGATGTGCATACACCGAATGAAGATAGTGCATCGTGATCTTAAGAGTGCCAATTGTCTTGTGAATAAGCACGGGAGTGTGAAGATCTGTGATTTCGGACTCTCGAGAATAATGAATAGTTCACACATGAAAGATTCATCGTCTGCAGGAACTCCAGAGTGGATGGCTCCTGAGCTTGTACGGAATGAACCCTTCACAGAAAAGTGTGATATATTTAGCCTTGGGGTGATAATGTGGGAGCTTTGCACCCTAAGTAAGCCTTGGGGTGGTACAGCACCAGAGCGGGTAATATTCGATGACTTCGACCCACGTAGATGTACCTTTAGATACCTGTGTGCTCCTTTTATTGGTTAAGTGAGACAATTTAAATTAATCCATAATAAGTTTTGACTGTTTAGGTTGTTTACGCTGTTGCCAACGAAGGAGCGAGGTTGGAAATCCCAGAAGGACCTTTAGGTCAGCTGATTGCAGGTAGTTCTAATCATTTCTTGTTATGACTTTGGCTGGTGAAAAAGGAGAATTAGAATTCACGTTTGACATTTGGCAGTCACCTTTAAACTTAATGTCAATAGAAAGCTCATGGGAGTGTTTTGGCTTGGCTGCAGACTGCTGGGCAGAACCTCAGGAACGGCCAAGGTGTGAGGAAATTCTCTCCCGCCTGCTCGACTGTGAATATGCACTAAGTTGATTCGATGGAAGCTGGGTGGTTTGGAGAAAGAGAGGAGACCCCGGGGGTGGTGTTTTCTTGTATAGAGACCGTCATAGAGGCATAAAACTTGTGTCATCGGCTCAGGTTTGTAAAACTTAAGTATAATTTTGTGTTGCTGGAAAATTCCGAGTTTTTACCGGTAGAACTTTTTATCATTTTTGGCAAATGAAGATGCGAGGGAGACAAAAAGTGTTACTAATAATTTTGGATCACTCTTTTAATGCATTTCTTTTTCCTAATGTTAATTATGATAATAAGTTATTGCAGTTGCAGTATAGCGGTTGTTCGGCATTGGGTGTAAAAATATCATCCCACTTTACGTCTCTGACATGAAACGTAGAATAACTTTTTGGTGAAATAGTTATTTTAATTTGAATGAGACTGTCCTGAAAAGATTTTATCCTGTTTTAAGTACACGTCAAATATTCTGTTACAGTACGAGGTACGTTACTATTTTCTTCGATCTCTTCACTCTTGTTACTTTCATATTGAACATTTCCTAAGACTTTGTTTCGGATAATTTCGATTTTTTAATGCAAATTTTGTGGAGGTAAGGAAAAGGATGGTTGAGGTAAATGAATCACGTTTACGCCAAGGGCTTTTACATGAAAGAAGATAACCTTTTCAGTAACTCGTATTTCTCCATCAGTAAATTGTAGGAGAATATTATTTTAGTAGTAATATTGTTTTAAGTTTGAGATGTATCTTTACTTTCTAGAATAAATATAAACTTAATGAATTTATATATTTTTGGTTCACTATTATATTTTTAAGAAAGTGTCACTTGAATCATAATAGTATCTCTTAATGAAAAAACCAGATTTATTCGTTCACTTATACCTTATCCTACAGTAAAAAATAGTTTTAAATACTTAAAATCATTAATATTTATTGATAATTTTATCATGAAAGTAACACTTAATAGGGATAGATGGGTAAGTAATTTCTTATATATATATATTTTAACAAATGACTAGCTCATGGTTTAAGAAGAAGAAGAAAAAAAAAGATTTTTCTAACTTTTACTCTCTTTTAACCAAATAAAATATAATTTAATCACTTCTTAAAAAGTAAGCTCTCGATTTATAGTGTACCAAATGAACCCTAAATAATTTCAAAGATACTAAGGTTCAAATAATGTAAAGGTTACTAGAACAATATTCACGGGGGTCGCAAATAGGATAAAAGTTTACTTCTTCATTAACATAATAACGTAATAACCTCTGTCTCTCATGGACTATAACAATGACATAGTTCAAGCTTAGATTTAAGAATATGATCATAATCTAACATTTAATCTAAGATTTTACATATAACCTATGATTCTAATAATTTTATTAAATCTTTAAATTTTAATTTATTTACACTGTAGTGCCTTAATGTTATGATAAATTGCCTCTCTAATAGTGTATTTGACAATACTAAAAGTAACTTATAAACTAATTTTTAACTTATTGAAACTATTTTTTCAATAAAAATAAAACCATGTTTGGTAAAACTAGAGTAAATGTTTTGTGAAGGCTTATAAGTTACTAGAAATAACATTTTAAAAACTAGCTTATAAGTTAATAAATAAATACTTATCAAATATTTTTTTTAAAAAAAATTAGTTGATTTTAATAAGCTAAAAGCTATCTTACAAGCTTTCTCGACTTTATGAAACACACTAATAAACTAGTTTTTGAAAAACTATTTCAAGTAACTTATACCTTATATGCTTATGGCTAGTTTTTAATCTAGTATTTTTTTTAAATGTATACTACTTCAATTTAGGTACTCATTTAAGTACTAAATGAAAAGTAAATCAAGATGTGAAAGTACTTAAGTTGAATTATTAAAATTATAAAGTACATGTAAAATATTAAGCTAAATATAAGGATACCCAAATAAAATTTATTCAATTTTTTATTATAATTATTAAGCCTCTCAAATAGGCTACCGTGGGCTATGGTTTTACTCTACATATTCCTCCTTCAACAAGTTTCGCAATTATTTTCTCTTGGTCTGCCTTTGATTATCTTCCTCTCTTATCCATAATCACTTCTTTCCGGTCTTGTCCAAGTTCTTCAATTTTGAAAGATGGACCATAATTATCAAATACTTACATTCTATAAAATACATTTATCAAATGAAATGGTACGACTATTTTTGGCCGCTTCATTATACGTTCGTATGTAAAGCCCAAAAAAATTGATCTGACCCATGCAAAGAACAACTTTTTTATCAACCAGGCATAATGCGGCATTGACCGGAATATAATTAATTTGACCCAAGATCCTAGCTAACTTGAAACTCAACATCAATATGACCCAATCACAATCCAAATTGGTGTTAACCCGACATTAATTTGACTCGATATCAACTTGATTTGACAATACCAAATTCGATATTAACTAGTTATGATAATAAAAAAGTTATACATATTTTATTATTTATTTAAAGCTTTTAATTATATATTATTTTATAAAATTTACTTATTTTTCTTATATTAGCATACTTCATCACCAACAATATTATAATTTCACTGATTTTTTTATATAAAGACACAACATTAAAATTTTATAATAGTAAATAAGTAGTGGTTAATAAAACATTTTTAATTACATGCTTATATAAAGTCAAACTTAATGCTTACTCATGAGGTTAGTGATTTAGATTAATTTTGGTGATTAATGTCCAGTTTAATCCAATCTTAAAGTGATTGGATTCGAGATTAGTTTGGCATAAATCCAATCAAAACCCCAAAAGACCCAATCCATCAAGTTAACTCAAACCTAAAATTAAGCTGGCTTGGTCAAAACCCGCCTCAATCCGTCAATTTAACTTGAAGTGACCTAAACCCGAACTAGCTCAACTTGAACCCAACACTAGAAATTTACCTGATACAATTTGAATATACAATGACCCAATCAATAAAATGACCCGATTTGACCCATAACAGGTCCACAAAGAAAAATGACTTACAAACAATTGGACATGAGAATGACCCGACATGCTACAACCTGTCTCGTTTGACCCTATTGCCACCTCTATTCATGTGTAGCATTCTTGTTGAATACAATCCCTTATTTTTGTCCTTTGTGTTCCACAAGTATTAGTGAACATCTTCAATTACCAGTGAGTGGAAAATATTTATGTGCGAAATCAAGTCGTCGCTAGAATTAAATTCAAACAAGAGTCACTGAACATTTAAAGTCTAACAAATTTGACTAGTGTTGATCACATTTAAACAAAAATACTAGTGAAATTAAACAAATCCAAGTAGATATACTTGCGGTGAAAGTGGGAGAGTGGTTCAACAAGAGTTTACAACACGAAATGGTATTTGATAGCTTTTGTGGGGATTCAAGGTTCTTATGTAAGGAGGTTTACAAGGGTGGATAAATCTAATTCCAAAATTAGAGAAGTAAAAGCCTTATCTTCGTACTTTGGTTATCTCGATGATCTATTTAGTAGTGGTAATGATTAAGCATTAAATGGGTTATTTGTTTACATGGTTAGTAGTTGCGAATCCATGGAGCTGAATTGCACACAAATTGTTTGATGAAATCATAATAGAGTCATTGATTAGTGTAAAAATGAATCACCCGCTAGACATTTGTATCAATTCTAAAAATGTAGATGTGTATTGATATTTTATAAGATGTGTATTCATATTATATAAGTCATGAATTTTATTTTATAAGATGTGTATTAATATTCTATAACAAGTGTATTGATATTTTGTAAGTTGTGTATTTTTGTTTGTGTATACATACATACATACATACATACATACATACATGTGTATATATATTCTATAAGATGAGTGCTTACATTATGTAAGACATATATTGATATTTTGTAGGCTATGTATTTATATTATATAAAATGTGTATTTATATTTTGTAATATACATACATACATATATACATACATACATACATACATATATATATAATACAATTTGTATTGATATTTCAATATGGCATTCTTGTATCAGAGCTCGGAGGGAAAGGTAGATAATGTTAGTTATTTTATAGTTTGATAGATTCTATCTATAGTATAATTCAAATCTTTTTTTAGATTAAGAAGCTTGGTTATAAGTCCTATGTTAGGCCGTAAGTCCATTCTTCTTGCTTTTGTAGGAGTTATACAATGCTAATTTTGTCAAACAAGAATCTATTCTCCTATTCTACCTCTCTTTCTTCCTCTTCTAATAGTTCTTCTATAGATTCTAGGGAAAATATAGTTAATATTGAGTGTTCTTAAAGATTTCCAATGATCAATTGATAATAAAAAATTTTCCAAAATCCATACCGAATCATTCTACAAAAATTCCAAATGGTACTACTTCCAAACAAACTATATTATCAAAACTAAAGAAAAAGATATATAAATTTCCAAACCCTTTGAAACTATCCAACTTGTCACTAAAAAATCCATGAAAACCCATATCAAAGATGGCTTTAAATATATATACATATGGCTCATTCAGGTTGGGTTCACACCTCTTATTAGAAAAGGATTGAATACATTGATCCTCACCATCTTATGTGATTCCAAACTTACAAAATTTGATGATTCAATTCTCAAAACTATTGAATCCAGTCTCTGCAATGGTTCCATTTTCTTCAAATGCTATCCTAATCTTCCTATTGCCCTAAAAGATATAAATCTTCTCCAATCCCTTGTCCTTAAAATAAAAACCCATTGCTATAAAATGCTTGAAGGATCCATACTAGTATCTATGATCTACCTAGTTCATTATAAATCCATGCAAATAGTTTTCAAAATAAAAGACAAACTTTATATCATTAAAGGTGAAACTCTCTTGCTCCAAATTGATCCGAACAGAGCCAATATGGTTGTTCCATGACCAACTAGGTGAAAGGATGTTACCCTTCTAAAATATTGGCTTCTAGAAAAAGCTACACCACCACAAATAAACCAACCTCAACCTTCAACTAAGCTAAATACTAAGCTAGTGCATATTATACAATTTGAAGATGGATCTTTCAAACTCAGCTTCCAAAGATCGTTCAACCAACATCTCTCAGACACAACATCAACTTCATCTCCCACAGATATAAGAAGAGTATAAAAAATCCCTCTATCATCCATCTTCCCTATGATCGACATAGACACTATGTCTCAGGTCTACCAAATATATTATTTCAAACAACCAACTACAATTCCAAAATTCCTCACTCTATTTATACTAGACAAAACCAAACATAAAATTTGGAGCTTCCAAAAACTAAGGATTCTCCCCTATTTCTCAAATACCTGAACCACCACAAAACACAAAATTTCCTCCTGGTTCTCTAAGTTTCTTTGGAATCATAGAAAACATGGTTAACTTGATTGAAAGACATTTCTCAATCAATAAAGAAATTTTCAAAAATGACTTCTATAATCCTCATAACTTCTAGAAAAGGACATGGATTTTAAACATTTCCTCAACCAACATCAAGAAATCCAAACAAAATTCTATGCCTTTGTTCAAAGAGAAAAGGTCCAAATTCTATTATCTTACTAGTTCAAAATTTATGCCTAACAAAACCACATCACATTCTCCTTCCAAAAAATTAATCTAGTAATTACTCAAAACAAAGCCAAGACATGTTAGATTAATAAAGACACCATCAAATTCAACCACCCTCCATTACAAAACATTAAAATAACCTTAGGTGATAACTCACTTGAGTTAAAACCTCTTTGCATGCCTAAAGAAGATGATAGAGATTATATAAAAATATTTTTCTCCAAAATAATTACACAAACATCCACCTTAGTACGATTGGTTCCCAACTCTCAAAACTTGACAAAAAAAAGGTCCATAAAATTATCCTTCCAGCCTTCCAAGTAACATCCTCATCAAAAATATCTAAAACACAAGAAATTACCCATCTTTACACCCTTCCAAATCTTAAAATCCAGTCATAACAACATCCAAACTAGCAAAGCTAATTTCCTCAAAGCCATTAAAACTCAGCTTAACTAATTTGATTTTTACTCATGTACCTCAAACCAACCTCATGTTCCATATAACCTTAAGCAACAATCTCACGTAAATACTATATAATTCTTGTTTCCACCTCATCATACAGAATATGAGTTCGATGAATAACCAATCCTTTCTCGCCTCCATTGGAGAAATACCCAACCTTCCTCGTCTAGAGCTATTCTTCCTAGAAATACAACCCTGACCTTAGTCTTAAAACCTGATTAAACAAGCTTTTTTAGCCAAATTATAAATCCTCATCCCTTTAAGAGCCAAATATTGATGAAATATCTGAATACAATATTTTGAATCTTCTCCAACAAATGATCGTGGCTACTATTGCCTAAAAAATCAAAACCGGTATGTTTGATAAAGCTATTGTAGAACTTCTGCTTGTAATTTTTTTTGGGAAACTAAATGGATGTTGGGATTTTCATCTCACCCCAAACGAACAAAAATCTATCCTAAGGCTATCTAAGTTGATGAAGAAGGTAACACCATCATCGGAAAAAAAAATGATGTATATTCAGACATCCTTGCCATTTCTCTTCACTTTGTTGGTGATCCCTCACAATTTAACGAAAAAAATGTCAAGCTTCTCTCAAACCTCAGTGACTTCTAATGGTACAAAAATACATTCCTCACTCAGGTTGTGCTCTATGATGATTCATACTAACCTTTCTAGAAAGAAAAGTTTCTTGTTGGCCTTCTAATCCTTCTTGTTGAAAGAGTTTGAAACAAAATAAAGGATGCCTATGGAAACCAAATCTCATATTCTCGAATTACGTATGGTGAACTTATTAGCCTTACCCAAAAAGAAGGTCTCAAAATATGTCAAGACTTTAAACTCTAATGACATCTCAAATGATAAATGAAAAAAATAAGGTAGGATCTTAATTATTTTTGTCAACAATTTGACATTCTTTGCACCTGTACCAAATATAAACCATGTAATGAATCCCACAAACCAAACTATCCCTTGAGAAAATATCTTAAGAAATTCTCAAAAAAGCAAATACCTCTCAACAATTACCACCATACTACAAAAGATCTCAACCACAAAAAAAATGACCTCAGTCTTCTTCCCAACATCCTTCTAATGAAGACATTACCTACTACAAATGTGGTAGAAAAGGGCACATATCCAAATATTGCCATATAAATAGACAAATTTGAGAAATCCATCTTAACGAGGAAACTTTAGAAAATATCAGTAACCTCCTCATTAAGTCATCTGAAAATGAATCTCAAGAAGGAGATTTTTTTAAATCTGGTTTCCAAATTAACCGAATTACCTCACATTCTTCCTTCTCTTCCTCTGAACATGAGGATGATGATAATCCTAATCAAATAAATGTCCTCACCAAATACAAAATTTCATTCTCTAAGTAGTCCAACATGTTTCTGATCCCCTCAAACAAAAGAAGTATTTTGAGAAACTTTGTGAATCTCTCAAAAAAGATGAATTCACTTCTCCTTCACCTAAACTCCCAGCTAAACAAAAAATATACCTATAATCTAACTTCCATTCTTAATAAATAACAAAATGCAGGCACTCTATTCCTACAACCTCTGACCTCTGATAGGAAATCAAAGAAGTAAAAAAATGAGTTAAAACAACTTGCATAAAAATAAGAGAGTGGTAGCAACATGATCCAATTCTCCTTTCAAAAACCATGAGGACTTTATCTCCAAGCTCCAGTGAAAAGGATAGTAAGGATTATGAAGATAACCCTTCTAAAACCTCCTTATAACACCCCCAAATTTGAATCAGCAAAATTTATTTTGAAGACAATGCAAAAGCAAATTAAAAATAAAATTAGGGGATGTTAACGTAAAATGAAATATAGGAGATACATAATCATCACCTAAAACATGTTTGATGCAATGCAAGACGGAATAAATAATGAAGGAATGAATGCTCAATAAAACTTTAATAATAATAAAGATGAGAATAATATAGATAAGATCAAGGGTTAAAAAATCCAAATATAGGAACCAAAGCTAATAGTTTTAATAATCGGAAATAATGAAAACCTTCCATCATAGTGGGTAAAAAAATTACATCTCAGCCGGCTAGTCTAACTCTTAATTACACTACTATGTGACTCTCAATCTTCAAGCAAGGGATGACTATAGGCTCATGACATCATCCTCAACATATTCAAACAAAGAGTTGTAACCCTTCAAATCGTCTTCTGTTCATTGGAACAGAAGATGAATCATCACATTGACCTCACAAATGTAGTATTAGTACGGTGTGGTACTGGTAAAACAAACTACCTAAAATATGGTAAGGGCTCATGTTGCACATTGATGTCACATATTAGCATGGTAACAATCATACTTAAATAGTATCACACTCAAGCTCATGATTGTAATATAACAAGACATTCTCACATAGAAATCATGGAAGAATAATAATACAGAAAATGCATTAGATTCACATAACAAAAACCATATTATAAATCTTCCTTTTAGTGACCACATAATTTTCAGTTATTAAGATATTTGGTTATACCACACTTGGTTCTCCACCATGAACAAAATTCATGGCAGCATACATACACAATGGGATACATCATCCACTATATGGGGTCAAGATACATCGAAGGGGATTTTCTTTGGGGATACCACACCCACTACATGGGGTTAGAATACATCGAGGGGGTTTGTACTATGATATCTCATCCTTGAGTACATTTTTCACAAGGGCAACACAAGTTCGAACACCACACTCGCCTAAGCGATGCTTAATTCAAAGTGCTAGAAGGCTTGTATTGGGATACCTCACCCATTATTATTGGACATCAATGTCATGTTGGCCTGCTACAATATTATCCTACCCTAAAATATATGTGCATACCCTCTAACCAACCACAATGTGGTAGAGAAGAAAATAGGTACCAAGTAAAAAGATAAATGCACAGAGTGACCTATCCACTAACTCTCAGTTAGCTACTCCGAGAGTTAGAGACAGAGGTTCAAAATAAATCTTAATTCCATTATTAAATGATATCACAAATCACAATAAAATTCCATTAATAATCAATAGGGTGTTTCCAAGAATGCATATAAGCCACTAATTGGGTGCTTAAAGTTAACACCAAACTTGACCGCACAAGGCACCACAATATTATCATTTTGATTCCCATTAAATTCTGGATAAACATGGTTGAAATCATGATTAATTTTTTTGAAAATAGTGAATATAGAAGTTCTAAAGAAAGAGCATCAAATAAAAAGTAAGCATGTTAAACTCAAGTGGACTAGTCGACTAGTCTTATTGCACCAAACGTGAGGAAAAATAATACACAGTGAAATCAATCAATGGTTGGTTTAATTGATCAACTATTCATAGAAATTATTTGTTGGATTTGGCTAAACCATTTTACACATTTAAATAGAGGCCAAACTACTCTAGACACAAAACAACCAGTCGATGGATTAGACAACTGGTTTATCAAACCAATTGATTGTTCAAGTAACCAACCAATTGTGGGTAACAACTCGAGTGATTGTTCACACAACCAGTCGATTAGTTATAGCAAATTGATTGATTGGTCTGGGAAGAACAATGCCGAGACCCACTATCCATACTTAACATAATTTCACTAAACTTCCAATTTTCATCATAGCATGCATTTATGTCATAAAACACATATAAAAAAAGTCATAATTCACATATGAGTTCACATAAATCATGGTAGAAATTAATACTCAACAAGATCATGCTTAAATTTTACCAACTCATATATGAAATTAAAATACTTGAAATATGCTTAGCATTTTGGAGGTGAAAACATGACCTCGTACTCGAATCCAAGAACTCAATCAACATATTCATATCACAGAAACATACAAGAATATAAAACCACAACAAACAACACAAGACATTATTCATATCAGAGATAATAATGCCTTATATCCAAGAAAATCTTTTAGCATATAAATACTCCTAACTTGATGGTCTCTACCTATATCATGATTTTATAAGAGAATCAATAATCAAAACCATTAAAAATCTTTTTCAAAACTTAACAAAAATGAATCATTATAAGAAAGGAAAATGTAATACACAACCTTCCTCTCAAAACATAATTTTAAAGAGAATGAAGCTAAGATCTTCAACATTTCTTAAAACCTTAATCCTTCCTTACTTAAGAGAAATAAGACATAACTAAGATAAGATTAGTAGAAGAAAAAAGAGATAAATTTTCAACCAAGAATGAGAAGAACAAAGGCAACATCTATTTTTTCCCAACAGTAAGGAAAATGGACAAAAAATGAAGGATATCTAAACATTTAGAGAAATTTACCAAAGGGAAGGGGAGAAGAGAGCAAGTGTAGAAATATGGAGTTAATAATGAATCGAGAGGAAGGTTCCTTAACCTTCCTTATGCTGGAAAATTAGAGCAGGGAGAGAGAAAAGATGGTTGACTTATGTTGAGTGTGGGGGACTAAAATGTAATAGGGTGAATGATGAGAGTGATGGTGATGGAGTGAAATAATAAGGATTGTAGGGAGTAGGTAAGTCAAAGGAAAGGATGTAGCTTGATTTTCATGCAACCAAGACTGCCAGAGGAGAGAGGAAAGTGAGAGGAAGTGAGAGAAGGTGAGAATACCTTAAAAGCGCTTTTGGAAATTTTTTAGCTAAATAAAAATCATAGAATGATTTAAATAATGTAAAAATAATCCCAAAGTACCAAAACATGCTTATTAGCACAATCATTGGAAAGATATTTAATCTTAAAATCATAAAAAGGATATGAAATCACAGGATAACTAATCAATCAGTTTGGGCAAACCAGTCGACTAATTTATTAGAAAATAAAAATAACATTCTGTAAGCATATCGGTCAATTGGTTAGGGCAACCAGTCAATTAGTACACTTAAAATTCATATTTTAATTAGAACTTCAAGCCTTTTTCAAAACCAAATCTATTTTTTTATATCAACATAAATTTAAATACATTTTGAAGGATTTTAGGATGGGGTATTACACTCCCTACTCCCACAGGTCTCCTTAACTCTCTAAAGGAAATCACCACCTACAAATATATCATAAACATCACCCTTAAAGTTTTTCACAGCTTCCAACTCAAAACCGTATCTCTCTTTAATACAAGTGTTGACCTCATTTGTATCAAGGATGACATTATACTAAAAAAATTCCTCTCCTCTACCAACAAGCAACTCTCTGATACACACAATTTTAAGCTCTAGATCAAATACAAATATGAAGCCAACCATAATCTATAATAGCCTCCAAATTAGGTCACCTACCTCATAACTATTGATATTAGCCACATTGTCATTCTTGGTACACCTTTCATAAATTTAATCACTCCTTACTAGGTTAAACAAACTTGCATTAATTTCAAAACCAAAGGTATAAAAAATTCCTTACCTTTTCTGATATCCCTAAAACTAGAAATCTTAACCTTGTCAAAGAAAATTCAATATACCATAATAGAATTAATCTTTTTATCCAGAGCAAATAAACATATCTCTAATTCATCAAACAAAGCACTTCTCTCTCAAGAATCCAAGCCCAACTAAACTTCAACACTATCAAACAAAGGATCATAGACCTATTAAAACATATTAAATGAGATGTATGTTTAGTTCTCCCAAATGTCTTTCCATTTAGAAAATAACATGTTATTGACTTATCATATGAGGAGTATTTTATAGAAAAGAACATACCTACAAAGGATAGGCTAATCCAATTGAATGTTGAGCTTGAACATACCACATTCTATCTTAGATTGTTTGTTAACATATAATGTTTTATAGGATCATGGTGAGCGAGATTGTTAGATAAGGCATTTGTTTTGAAGACAAAAGGTAAACAACTATAAAATTTCCTCACATAGATCCCAGTCAAATCTTGGTATGAAGTAACCATTAAAGATGAAGAACAAGCCTCACTAACTCCTATTGAGAAAAACCAAGATGATGTACAAAAATGGATTAATAGTGTTACAAAAACTCTAGAAGCTATGATAGCAAGACAAAAGATTATGGAGAATGTAACATCTCTAAAAATAGGTAAAACCTCTTTCCCTATTTTAAAAATAGAGAAGGGATCTTCTTCTTATCAAAAAAACCCCTTCTTAAAATCTAATTTCAAAATTCTCTTCTTCAAATCTTGAGATTTTACTAAGACCTTCATCAAAATAAATTATTTCAAAAAGAAAAGAATTTTAAGAAATCTTCTGATTATTTACACAAATCCCATTTTCAAATAATTACAAATATCAAGGATGGATATTTTCATCATGATCTTCTTCAAACTTTGAAACAACTCTTTTCTGGATGGTTTTAAAATCCTTGGGATTTACTAAAACTTCATTCATACTACATGGTAATCATTAAAAACACCGGTTTGGTTTTCTTCAAGCACTTTTCACACAAAGAAACTCATGATGAGCTAGCTTATTCAACCTGCAAAATCCACAAAATCCTTCACTCTTCAAACTAGGGTAAGGCCCTTGAAAGTCCCAAATGGCTCCTTGAATCATATAAAACACTACAAAATTTCTCCCTTTATTTTAATTCTTGGATTACCAACAATCATGAAACAACCCACTCTTTTCTCAAAATAATCGATATAGCCATTTCTGGCTTTGCTTCTTCCAAAAGTTTTCATCATCCGATCATCCTATTTGGTTCATCAAATGGTGGAAAAATATAGTTATTTACCAAAATATTATCCCCACAAGTAAGAGAAGTTTTAACTCTTTCAAAACCCTTTTTTGTCCAACCACAAAAGATAAACAATTCCAACTTTGTTCTATTTTTATATTAAGTTCTTTCACCTATGGGTCTTCCCATGGGAAGCAGAACACTAAATTATTGATGGTTTTCCCACTATTTTAGGCATTCCAAAGTTAAATGATGGAACCAATTTCAAGCCTCCAACAAAATCTCTAAAAAATATATCCATACCTTAGCAAAAACACAAAAAATAATACAACCAATGTCCTATGTTTCCCTTCAAACTAATCCTGCTCAAGCTCATTTCCTTGCAAAAAAATTCCATATAGGTGCATGGCTTGCTGCGTCTAAAACACAAGATGAATTTTTTTTCCATTCTAAGATAAGTTTTGTCTCACAAAAAAAATCCTATTTTGCACCATCATCATCTTCAGAACCCCCCGTTGATTATGGCGATGATAATGAATATTATTGTTACGGCATGCTTTCTTGATGCCATATTAAAAAATAAATATAATCTCAAACAAATCCTTTTTCGGCTCAAAATGACAAAAAAATCAAAAGAAATCTTTATGGCAAACATAGGATACTGTAGGAGTCACTATAGAAACTAAAAGAAAAGTATAATTTATAAAGCATCTTTCAGACTTTCCGTACAAAAACATGTTGATAAATTTTATCTTGCACCAACCTTACTTTTGGTGGAAGTTTAATGGCAGATAAAAAATTTGGTGGATTACAAAGGTCAAGATTCCTCCTCAAATTTCAAAAGTTGCAATAATAATATCTCTAACCTATAAATAGAAGACATAAATTTTTGAGAAGGGCATTATCTTTCTTTCATAATTTTTTTCCATATTTCTCTTCTCTCAGTCACTATAAGGCTCATGTGTTGTGCAATATTTCCACAACCTTTTATCAAACCCCCCCTCTTGTACCTCTGTAATATATCTAGATATATTATACAATGTGTATTGATATTTTTCAAGATGCGTATGCTTCACCATCATTTAAAATACAAAATTTAAAAAAATTATAAAAATATCACTTTATTTTCTACTATACACATAGTTTATGTGTATTTGTACCATATAAAATGTTTATTTGTATTATGTAAGGTGTGAATTTATGACATGTAAGATGTGTACCAATATTAAATAAGTTCAATATATTTATAAAATTTTCTCGTATAGAGCAAGAATGTTGCACCGCCATGCTATTTGCTGACTATTTCAAACTAGTTAATATTTATTGAATATGTTGACCTCATGGGTCAATCGACCTTATTTTGATGATAACAAATAGGCTTTTTTGTCTAAATTTTTTGATTCCTATGTTAGATTTAATTTCATATTTGAAATATACAAATTATAAAGGGATAAATACGTGTGCTCAAGGAACCTAGACTCAAGTTTTAAGGAGTATGTTAGTCTTAGGTTTTATGTACATATGACTTATATATTGAGCACTTAGAATATTAATTTTTATGTTTCTAATTATATTTAAAAATAATTTTGAAAGGTATTAAAATGATATCATGCATTAAAAAATGTTTATAAGTGCTTACACAAAATGATGTTCAAATCAATTTCATAGACATTATTTTTGGGTAAATAACACTTATTTGGAAATATTAAGATTTATACTTTACATAAAAAAATATGACACTCAATTTTGAGCTCTATAGCTCAATTTATGGTCTTTTCTGTAAAAATGCATAATGTTAAAAACTATTTCACCAATCGACCGGTTTCAAAACCCATCAACTAATTTCTAAATTATTTTACTGGTTTAAAAATTGATTGACCGGTTTAATATCCATAAAAATATGTTTTAGCCTCGGATTAAACACAATGAATAATTAGTGAAACTAGTTAGGCTAACTAGTAGACTTTTTTACCAAACCAGTCTATTGATTTGAATACTGATGTACTAATCTGGACAATTCTAAGATTTTCTGCCAGTTGAAATTTGATTATTGGTGTAATTTTTATATCAATGACTAGTGCCAAATTCTCTCATCTTTTATCACTTTAAATAAGGTTTGTTAGAACTCAATAAAAATTAATCAAGCTAGCACAACTCTTCTATAATCATCATTTTCATATCTTATAAAGAATAAAAGAGAATTTTAATTTCATACTTTCAAATCTAAATCAAACTTCTTTAGTACTTAATTTGTTCTTTATATTTATCTAGATAGTTCTTACCCTTGTAATACTTATTTATCTAGCTTGTTTGCTTCCCTCACATTTAACTATACACTTTCATTTTTGTATTCTTTGAGGAGTCAATATAAATATAAACCATTCTTCAAAACTCATTATCAAGAGGTTGTATGTGTTTAGAATTTCTAGAGAGGTCATTTGATTTATATATCTATAAACCTAGAGTTAAATGTGTAATTCATCCCTTAGAGAGGTCATTAAGATTTTAGGGTCATAAATCTAAAAAAATGATCATCAACAACACACAATAAATGGAGATTTCAAATCCAAAAAGAAAGTCCTTTTACTAGTGGATGTAGAGGTGTATTGGACCCTTGAAACATTATAAATCATTGTGAAAAATTTTAATTTCTCATTATCTTTCATTTTACCCTATTTACCCCCTCTAAGGTGTTTTTAGAATAATCGTTAATAAGTTGAATATAGATACATACATAAATACAAAAATACATACACATATGTCTAATCTAGTAGTATTATTTTATTAAAATACATAATAATTAAATAGTATCTATAAATACAATAAAAATAAGTACTCAAAGGAAATAGTAGTTGAAAATGAATTAACTATTATCAAATATTTGAGAAATAATCCATTGAAAAAAGTATCATTAACTTCTTAAAGGGATAAATTATTCATTCATAAACATAGTGTAAATAACAATATATCAAATGAAATAATATTAATTTTGTTAAAATTCATAATAATTATTTAATATATATGAATTATTTGAAACTAGAATATCTATATCAATAAATTTTAGTTGTTTTGGATACATTAGTTTCTTTTCTTTTGATTTATAACTCTTTATAGGTAAGGGTATTTTTGTTGAGCTGCATATATAATTCAATCATTTATGGATGAAAGTGGTTAAAAGTGATTGGTGTATGAGGCACCCGAGAGTACCTTATTACGTTCTCTTGACGTATATGATAGGAAGAAAAAAAAGAAACAATCTAGTGTATTGCATGAATGACAATTCAGTAATTTTAAGACGAGTCATGAATCTTAGCCATTTTCATTCTTTGACGGCCATAGATTGTAGCCAATGTAGTATTTCTCTTTTAATAATATAATATATCATAAAAGAAAGAGCAACTAAGTTTTTCTGTTCATTTTTCTAAAATTTAATAATGAATAGCTCTATTTGATTGATTGTTTCTTTTTCTTTATGGATTAATAGTTTGGTATCTAAAAGTCTATGATCTTCTCTTTAGTAGAATTATTTAAATTATAACTTAATTGATTAATTATAATCAAGATATTAATCATTATTTTTAATAATAATTATCATTTATTATAAGTATTGTTATTACTATAAATATTATTATTATAATTAGTATAATAATAAAATATTAACCCAAAGAAAGAAAAACTTAAATGAACATCAATTTAAAAAAGGAAAAATATAAAATGAAGTTTGAATAAACATTAATTCAAAGAAGAAGAAAAATTAAACCAAAAATATCAATCCAAAGAAGAAAAAATGTCAACCCAAAAAAAAAAATATTGACCCAAATTAAAATGATCTCAAATAATTTTGGTTTGGTAGGGATGCCTCATATGATCACTTGCATGTGTTTGGCTGCAAAGTTTATATTCTTGCCCCTGGTGATGAGAGGTCAAAGTTGGATCCAAAGACTCATCAGTGCATCTTTCTAGGTTATGATCATGATAAATTTGGCTATAGGTTGGATGACCTTGTGCAAAAAAATCTAGTGAGAAGTAGAGATGTAGTGCTCATTGAGGACCAAAAAATTGCTAACATTAACAAAGCAGAGACGAGCAAAGTTAAGAGTGATGATCAACTAACAGATATGGATCCGGTGAAGATGCAATAGGTGCATAACCACCGTGTTAGACAAACCACCGCCTAATCTCCCACATATTTCATTTTTTTATTTTCTATTTTGTTATAAACGATTTTGTGTTTAATTGCCACCTATAGCATAAGCGGTTGTATCTTGTACAATGATTATTTAACATCGTGTTTTTCTTTTTTCCACCACCATTTATGGGTTTTTTTGGACCTATGGATACTTAACCAAGATACTATATACCATGTAGATTATATAAAATAAAACCTAGTATGAACTGACTAGTACTTACTAGAGACCTTAAATATAACCTAACCCACCCTTAGTTACTTGAGACCTAAACTAATTTAGCTAGAAATTACCTAAAATTCAAGACATGATGCATTTATATAGTTTTTTTTTATAAATTTTCTCTTCACTGTAGGTTCATGGTTTGGTTGAGTGCTTGAATGTATGAATATTTTATGATATTAAGCATTTTGGCATATGTGGCCATAGAACATATATAAATAGTTGATCATATTATGTATACAAGACTATCTCATATGTAAATATTAAATATATGCAACTCATGTATATGATGTGTTATAGCAAGATTGATTACCGAGGAGATGAGAGGATAGGGGTGTAATACCCCAAATTGAGGGGAGTGTTATAAGGATTGATATGGCTACTTATATCAATATGACATACCATCCTTTTGGTGATTCAATCCTAAGAACTCCACAGTTAAGCATACTGGTTGTGAAGTAATTTTTAGAACAGGTGACCCTTCTAGAATGTTTTGAATTTTTTTAAAATTTTTTAGAAAGCGCATAAGTGGAGAAAAAGTGCTTTGAAAGGACTTGTGTTACTCTATGTGGCTAGTCGATCAATCTAAAAGCACTCTAAGGTATTCCTCGTGTGGTTGTATCAACCTGGGGTGTTACAAATGGTATCAAAGCGAAACCTGTGAGCTCGTGCTGAATTTAAATGAGCCAGTCAACTACCTAACAGGATGATTCTTGGGATAAAAGATGTATTGAGACAATTAGTGGTTGAGGCACAATGAGGACATTGTGCTCATTGAGCGGGGGTGAATGTAATATCCCAAATCAAGGGGAGTATTATAAGAATTGATATGACTACATATATCAACATAACCTACTATCCTTTCGGTGATTCCATCCTAAGAATTCCATAGTTAAGCGTGTTGGTTGTGGAGAAATAATAATTTTTAGGATGGGTGACCCTTCTTGAAAGTTTCAAAAATTTCTGAAAATTTCTTGGGAAGCAAGTTAGTGGAGAAAAAGGGCACTGAAAGGATTTGTGTTGATCTGTGAGGCTAACTGATCAATCCAAAAGCGCTCCATGGTATCCCCGCGTGGTCGTATCAACTCAAGGTGTTATAAGGGGTGTTATAGAGGAAGTAAAGAGAGGTGAGACCAAAAGAAAGAGCATGTTATTATGTGTTTGGAATGAGAGCTTAAAGGAAATAAGAAGGGATACCTCCTATTTATAGGGGTGATTATAAGATAGGGGCGAAGGAGAGAGGAGATCTCATATAAGCTGCCCATGGTAATTGGTAAGGGGGATGCTATACACAATCATCAACTATTTTAAGGTTCTCTAAAGCTCCATATGATGGGTTGGACCTCAGGGGCTTATTAGTGGGCCTGAATAACTTTGTCGGCCTAATAGTTAGGTTCGGAATTAACCCATATCATCACTCCTTTTAAAAATCAACCCATCATGTTGCATGACCTTTGAGGTCAAAATCTAGAGATGGTTAGTCTATGGTTGACTTCTGAAGTTGGCTTTTTGCAAGAGAGCCTCCGACGTTAGAAGCTCACATCAAAATCTAGGGGTCACTGGGTTCATTAGGAGGGTAGCCTAGCTCTTTAGAGTTACTTCCTTACAAAATATTCTATAAACAAATACTACAAATGGGAGTGTGAATCCCTTACAATTTAGTTACAGAAAACGAGGTTGGCTTATGGTCCGATTCTCTTACAAAACAAATACTAAACCACTATAAAAAAAAAGAGGTGAAAAAATAGCTACAAATAATGAGTTCATCCATGATGTTCATGTTCATTAAGAAATAAATGACATGTGTAAATAAGGCTTAAAGAAGATTTTGACTCAGACAAATAACAATATAATATGTAATTGTGATAGCTTATCATTTGAAGATTATGCATTGACACTTCTCTCTACATTGGCACATCCAAGCTTCTCTGTTGAAGATCCCTTTATTTAAAATTGTTAGTAACATCTATTTTCATCATATAATAACATCTATCTTCACTTTTTGTAACATATATGAGCATATAAGATCAAGTCAACATATATAAGTAGAACACCCACAACTATTCCTTCATATTTTAACGGATGACATTATAAAATAACCATCATGCTATCAAAATTTTGATAAATGTACCTAACCAAGCCGGATGATTCTGATGGTGATATTAAGATCATTAAAGGGTATGAGATGAGACTCATAAGAGGATCATAAGCTATTTGAGGAATTACCCCTTTCAAGCTTCTAAGACATGTGTTACTCTCATAAATTGACCAAAAGGTATCAGATGGTTGAAAAGCACATTGTTCTTTCAACTCACTAGGTGTGCTCATGCATTAATTCCTTTGTCCATAATTCTTCAAATACCTTGGCATTGAGTGGCTCAGCCTCAAAGGGTCTCATTGTTTCTTCATCTTTCTTGACAACTCTAGCTTTGCCTCTTTGCCATGGTTTCTTTTGGTGTGTTGAGGAGGTTGAAAAGCCATTGGGTGTGCCTCTATAAGGCATCTTAGAGTAGGCTTTCACAATCTGAGATTTTATATGGCTTTCAAGAGATTAGTATAATAAATAAAACATGGTACATGAGCCAATAAAAAATTGGGCATAGGATGAAAAGTATGTCTACCAATAATTCGGTGGGACATACATATTTGTTAAATGTTATGTTTCTTATGTTCATTAAGGTGGAGAGAACTGTTAACTCTCATGTTTTTTTAGTATTAAATTATCTCAAAGTAATAACAATAGTATCATGCGATGGTGAAGGTGATGATGCCACAAAAAATAATTATCACACCACAATGCGACATATTCCAAATTGACATCCCAAATACACAAATTCCTAGTACTATACCACATTTTTTTAATGAAATTCTTCCTTCATCCATCATATAAAGGTCAATGACAAGCTAGATGGATATGCATATATATATGGTTATTTATAAAACCATCGACCCATTTAAAGAAATTTGGATGCGAGAGGGAATTAACTAATTAGAAGTGCAAATGCATGTAAGCAAAAGACGGGATAAAGAATTATCATATTTGACTTATTTGGAAAGTTGATGCCAAGGTGTAGTTTGAAAACTTATTAAATTATTAATTTCATCACTAATTGGACAACATTATTCAATATTTACATATAATAGCTATACGTTTTTATTACAATTCTTTACAATTTAACAGTAACTTTCAAAATTTTAAAGATATAGTTACTACAAGGTCATCCACATAAAACAATAGAACTTATTACATAGTCATCGTACCATACCTCCACACACAGAGATACATACAATATAAGCATTTTCATCAAACATACACTATGATGCTCTATATTCATATGGCATAGGTATATTCATCATATAATAACTAGTTATGTCACTCCCCAAATCTTATAGATCCTCAATATTTATGTTATTCATATTTAGATATAGAAGCATGTTAACACCAACGACAAGAACCAACATGGTCAATCCAATAAAAGAATGTAGACACACAACATAACTATGAAAGTTAGATATATTGATATAATACCCCCATTTTTTACTACAGAAAAATTTCATTTAAAACAATGAGAAAGTTGAAAGTACAATTAGAAAAAAATGGGGTGTTACTGCCATACCTGACACAAGATAGATATATGTTGCCTACCCCATATTAGATAAAAAGCCAAAACCAACCAACCACTTTAAAATAGAGTGCACAAACATATATTACATAAACATTTTAAAAGATTGTTTATATTGAAGGACCTCAACAGTCCTCGACCAAATCATTATAGGAATACAAAAAGGTAAGAGTACAAGGCTACATAAAACAAGATTAGGGTGTGAACCCAATACCAAAACTATAGTCTACAAAAAACCCCACAAAAGTCTCCGGATGTCCACACTTTCAAGTCCTAAACCCAAACTAAGATAGGCCCACTACTAGCCATCCTCAAAAACCTGCACATGGCTCCCTGCTCGTGGGAATGAGCAGGTGATCGAACAACGGGCACATCAATAAGCTACATACTGATAATCCAAGTTGCCTCCTTAATGGAAACATAAATATACAAAATCTATCATAACATAGATATCATATTTAACATGCGTCATGCTATGCCATATACGTAAAGGTGATAATGCATCAGAATATACCATCATGCATAACTCAGGCAACACTGAATATATATACCATGCTTATCTTCACATTATAATCACCTAGGTAATCACATATGTACAAAACATATTAAGCCAAGAAACCACTAGGGTTTATTTTCTAATTGCTCAATCGATTAGATTATACCATTTCCTTATCCATATATTGAGATAGGTCAACATCCAATCAAATATTTCAATTAATAACCAATTAGACATTTAAGCCATTATCAAAGTGTACAAACCATCTTTTTTCCTTTTTGGTCAATCAAACCATTGTCACCATCAACATCTAGTTATTTTTCCTTCCACTTATTCATTAATCAGGTTTTATCATCCATTTACTGATCATCTAGATTTTATCATTCAATTACTTATCATCCCAATTTTTATAATTATCGAGTGATAGACTATACACCACCCCATGATATCACATAACATGAAGGCCTATCTAAATAAAGAGACATAAAGTCTAAGCTGAAGCCAATCACCAAAGCAGACACAAGTCCATGCCGAAGCTAATCACTAGAATGGACATAAGTCCAAACCGAAGCTAACTAATATGAACATAAGTCCAGCCCAAAGCCAACCACCTAGGTAAATAGACCCTTTAGTATCAATGCCCTCTAGTACATCATCAATGTCTAGGGTAGGTAAGGCACCAATACTGTAACACCCCTAAATTTCACTCCTGAAAAAAAAAATTTGAAGAATAAAGCGGAAGTTAGAAGAGAATTTGGGGAATGTTACCGCCACATCTAACATAAGATAAATGTCAACCATCTATCTCATGTTATATGCAAGGCTAAAACCTGTCAAACAATTAAATCCGAATTTTAAAAGCTTATCAGAGTATGAGAAATTGAAAGTCAATTACAAAGCCCTTGGAAATTTAAATACAACACTTGTAACTTCCAAAGATGAATATAGTTAAACAAAACAATCCCGAAGGATCAATATCCGGATTGCCTACTCACTCAAGTCAGGCCTTCCACCCCAAAACAGTATCCGATCTTAAACCTGCACAAGAGGTCTGCTCCCCACCATCAGTGGATCATCACAGGACCCATTCAACTAAGGTAGTATCAGTACGAGTCCAATACTGAGTAAATCCCACTACCCTATCTTATGGGAGAGACGTAAACTATAACATCAAGTGCATATTAAATCCTGGTACAACACGTTGATACAATATCATGCATATTCACAACCCACAACATGAATCTTGCCATACACCTATAGTAACATATGAAACATATGTAACATCCCATTTAACATATAAGCGTGGTATAACTGAAATATAAAGTGGCTCATGCGCCTCAGGTAGGAATAATCCATATTATTGAAAACTCAATACGTGGCATACTCACGTAAGCAGCATGTAGTAATACAGATAATAAAAGTCGGCCATGGTCCAATTAGACTTATTTTCTTTTGAATCTCTGTTAAATGTAGTCATCTCACCACAATCTTTATTAATCCACGTGAGTACGGGAACCCCACTATTATAGCCGGTGGACCGGAATACATACACTTAGGGCAGAACGCTCCTGACCACTATTATTTGCCGGTGGACCGGTCTCCAAGGCAGAACGCTCCTGGCTACTATTATTTGCAGGAGGACCGGTCTGGCCCCGACTCACATGGTGTTTCACTGTAAGTACTTAGTGTATTTCCCATGACTTATTCTTTATTCTCATTAATAACATGTTCATTCCACACATATTCTTTAATAGTCCATGTGAGTGCGGGAACCCCACTATTATAGCCGGTGGACCGGAATACATACACTCAGGGCAGAACGCTCCTGACCACTATTATTTGCCGGTGGACTGGTCTCCAGGGTAGAACGCTCCTGGCCACTATTATTTGCCCGTGGACCGGTCTGGTCCCGACTCACATGGTGTTTCGCTGTAAGTACTTAGTGTATTTCCCATGGTTTAACTTGCTTGCTTTGGTTTGTCGAGCACGAAATCCCCCACTATTATAGCTGGTGGACCGGAAAGTATACACTCAGGGCAGAACGCTCCTGACCACTATTATTTGCCGGTGGACCGGTCTCCAGGGCACCCCGGCTCTTGGCCACTATTATTTGCCGGTGGACCAGTCTGGGCTCGGCTCAACAATCTTTCACTTTACATGATTAGTGTTTCATCCATGTCTTATTAGATAACATTCCACCCTTGACATGCATGTCGTCGATGTTCTACTGCTTTTCTCTCAATAAAGCCCGTCCCATATTTTGAGACTCCTGCGCCCCTTATCACACCCCGACATTCTTTCCCCCTTATGCTCACACCTAATGAAAGACCAACTCCTGAGAGTGTAGGTTAAGCCCAACACCCTATGACATCGACCTCGCCTATTCTCAACCTCTAGGGTTTTCCCCTTGGAAACCCTAGTTGGACCTATGTGGCCCAACTTCTTCTCACTTACCTTACCATTACTTGTTCCTCGCCCCACATCTCACCCTTATTAGGTCAAACCCCAAGGCGTATCACTTTACTCTTCGACCTCGCATGTGACCGGCAAAACCCTAGTTGGCCACATCAAACCCTAGTACCTTACTTCTTTCACAAGTAACCTCTCTCTTTTCATCCCAATGTCTCTTCTTCCACATGGAAACCCATACTCATCTTTTATATAAATGAATTCTCACTCTTAACCCATACTCCACCCTTCCTTAATCATTCTTACCTTTGTACTTCCCAAATTTCCACTTTCTCCCAAAAACCCTAATCGGGTCCCTTATACACCCTTGCACCAACCTACGTACTATTTTCCATCCCAAGTCTCCAATCACTCCACAAATTCTCTTATTTACACCCTAAATCAACTTTTCTCATGTAAGATTCACTCCCATGCAAGATTTAGCCATCCCATGCAAACACCCCAAGTCACCATGCAAATTTTAAGACTCCCATGCATGGTTCCCATCTCTCATTTATTTTGGTCATTCCTTCCTCTTAATTCTCTCTCATGGATCATGAGGTACTTAGGTCAACCTCATATCCCCCTTAGTGAACTCACTTCCCATTTCTTCCTTGTCATCCTTATATTCCCAATTCATATTATTAGTTATCCTAACATGCATGTCCTAGAGGGCCATATCATATCACATCATAAACATCATACATATACTCGTCATGCTCATGTCATAGGAACCACATACAAACATACCTCAATCTCCAAGCTGCGCTACACATAAGACAAGTTATCGATAATCATATAATACACGACATAGCATGGCATATACAACATTCAAAACATACAAGTCACACGTCATACAAAGGCCATAGCTTCGTCCTTACAAAACACCCATAAGTAGAGGTAAGTAGAGACTTACCTGGATCCGAAGCTAGCTAAGCGAGATAAGAGGGAGAGAGAGATCACTAGTTCGAGGATCCACAATAAAGCTTTCCTAGATCGCCGATAGACATCGAAAACTAAGTTAGAAACTATCCTATCGATTAATAATTTCAACTATTATAATTTAATCAATACAAAGAGACACAAACTATTTTTCTTGGAAAACATGTCCAAAACTTAGGACTTAAAAGCATAGCTCTATTAAGATTTAAGATTAAATATAAATCAAAACGGATTAATAAAAATACACTTAGGACATTTCAAATTAATTTGGAAAGCCCAAGAAAGATAATCGATTATAAGTTAATTTATCGAAAATAACTTATTCATTAGGTTTTACAACTAAATAGGTAACCCAACCACTTATATAGATCCAAATCCAAACCGACTAGATTAAAATATAATTTAAATGATTTAAAACCCAAAGATAGAAATCGATTAGATAAAATACGCATAACAACAATCAATTTTATAAATCATCCCCGAAGATTAGGGTTTTTAATGCCTAAACTACGAATCGACCAAATCACTTCGATTACCTCAAATCGATAGTTTTAAAGCACAATCAAACTAGTTTTAGATAAATCTAGATAATCAATTTCAACAAAACAATCTTCTGATTAACCAATTCAAGACGATCCGTTTTCAAAATTAGGGTTTTAAAGCCCGCGACACAAACTCGGGTAATTCAAATCAATTAATTCCAATTAAAGGTATTGGAATACAATTAGGATCATTTCAACTACTTCTATAAATTTAATTTTAGAAAAACAACTATACAATTAACCAATTTCATAATCTCACTTGGAATCTAGGGTTTTAGGCCCGAAAATACAATTCGGTTGAATTCTATTGATTTAATCAAATTGAATGTTTAGAAATGCAATTAAACACATTTTATAACATATCAAACAATCAATTGATCAAAACCAATAAAAGAAATACTCAATTCAGCGCAATTAGGGTTTTTGAGCCCGGAATATAAATCCGATCAATTCTTGCTAAAATATATAAATTGGTGGTTCGAAAATGTAATTAAATATATTCTAATATAAATTGTATAGTGAATTGAATAAAATGACCCGATTACACAATCCAATTTAGTCCCGCAAGAGTTTTGACCTAAAAATCCAATTCCGATTAATTACACACAATTTTCCCAAATCAACACTTCCGATATGAAATTAAATACGTTTTAAACGATAGTATAAAATCAATTGAGCGGAACGACTCAACTACGCGACCCAATTTAATCACACACGAATTTTGACCTAGAAATCAAATTCCGACAAATTCTGCATAAATTTCTCAAATTGACAGTTCCGACATGAAATTAGATACATTTTAAAACATATTGTATAATCATTTTATCAAAAATAGCTAAATCGGACGAATCCGAAAAATTCGGGCATAACCCGGCCAAAAATCCAAATTTTCCAAAATTCCAATATAACCATACAATTAACTTATCCAAACCATTCCCGCGGCACATATATACATAACCAAACAGTTAATTTAGCTTATCACAAGCCAAATCATACTCAATTAAATCAAATCAATGTTAGGGTTTTTCAGCAAATTATACCAGACGAAACCGACAAATCGGGGAAGCTTCGTCGGGGAACGGGGATAGCTCGCCGGTGGTCAGCAGGGCCTGCCGTGGCCGGACGGTGGCGCAACCAGCGCGGCTCGTCGCAGTCGCGGCCTGCTGCTACTGCTGCTGCTGTCGCCCGTTGTTGCCGCCCGCTGCTGCTGCCTGCTGGTGATGTGCGTCGCTCGTGGTGGCTATCGCCCGACGAAGGAGGAGCAGGGAGGAGGAGGCCGGTCGCTGGAGCAGAGGGCAAGGGAGAAGGGGGAGGTGAGGGAGGCTAGGGTTGGGGCTGCGAACAGGGACAAGGGTCGGGAGCAGGGATAGGGAAAGAGAAGAGAAAAGGAAAAGAAGGGGGTTGGGGGCACCCGTCGAGATGGTTTTTTTTATTTTTTATTTTATTTTTACAAATACGAGGATCAAATAAAATATTAAATATCAAAAAATTGTATTGGAAGAATTTAATCTAAAAAATTTATTTCAAAAGGATCCAAGGCTTAAAATTAATAAAAAAGTTATATAAAGAATTTCAGAAACATTTTTCGAAGAATTTAGCAACGAACGTAAAAATTTATATTATTTACCGAAATACATTATAACACCTCGAAAAATTATTTAAAGTATATAATATAATGTTTAAGTCAAATTCAAATAAATCAAGACTAATTTAAATAATTTTTGAAATCGATTTTCCGTAAATCAAAAAGCATAAAACAAGAGAAAATTAATTTCGGAAAGAAATTTATAAATAATTTCCTAAAAACCTTTTTAATTTAAAACTTCCAGAAAATATTAACAATTTCCGAAAATGAATAAATTTAAAGTCGGAAATATTTTCTACAAATAAAATCATTAAAATAAATTTAACTATTTAAACAGAATTTTCATAATTTGAATAATATATTTTGTTAACGAATTATAACTCCAAAACAAAGTCAAAATCACACGACAAAGTTATAATTGAAAACGAATCTAAAATATTAAAAATAAAAATACGAGAAAGAACGGAAATACATATTTTTAACCGAAAATCGAATTCATAAGAATATAATAAAATCATTGTCGTGAACGAATATTTCTAGAATGGTTCGCAACGACAACGATTAATTAAATTCAAATATGAATTCGAATCATCGATAAATCCATAAAACGAATCGAAATTAAAATAATTAATTGTTTACTTTAAATTACGCTAATAAAATCATTAAACTTAATAAATCTGGATTTTAAAAATACGGGGTATTATAAATACCTTTAAGGATCCCTCCCGAAGGTAAAGCCCAAAGGCACCAATAAATGCTCGAAGGCAGACTAACCCCCGATAGCAAATCGAGGATCGGGTAACCCATTCCCATACATAACTCGATTATGTTTTGCTTTATGTGATGAGTACATTATTCATGAGGTTAAGTGATCACACAAGGCCCATACAAAGAGCAAGTAAAGCATTTCCATGTTTATTCCATATCAATCCTTTTCCATTTTCCTAACCATGTGGGGTTCCATTTATCTTTGTCTAATATTATTCATGGCGATCATGTTATTTAATTCAAGCACATGTTGTGCTTCATTGCTCTTTTCTCAAGGACCATCACGTTTCATAAGTGGAATGCCCATTTAGCCTTTACAATACTCATATAGTAGGTCATACATTATGATCCATTTAATCCTTTCATTAGGCCATTAATCCATTATAAAATCTATATTTTATCTCATTAATAATCATAAAATAGTCCCATGCATAGCCTCAAAGCATAAAAAATCAAAAGGAAACAAATCACAGAAACCGGTCGATCGGTCTAGCCCAACCAGTCAATTGGTTGTACCAACCAATCGATTGGTTTGGGTCAACCAATCGATCGGTTTCACTCGAGCAAACTTTGATTTTCCTCAAATTGCTCAAATTGGTTGATCGCTTTAGGAAAACCACTTGACTATTCATCAATCAATCAATAGGTTATGCCCAACCAATTAATGGGTTTACACAGAGAGAAAGACCAAGGTCTCTACAAGCTTACCAATCCATGGGTTGGGTCAACCAATCGATTGTTCTCAGAATCAATCGATTGATTTGACCTAACCAGTTGATTGGTTTGTCGTACAACAACATCAAACCATTATTTTTATGCAAATCATGCTTACAAATCATCATTAAACCACATTGGAACATACCTTAATGTAGCACATTTTAAACCAAATCAACTTGCATAACTTAACATTTAATCACCACATCCCATTTTTCTCAAGTTTCATTACTCAAAATTTACAATCTACCCATCCAAATCAATTCTGCAAGCTATATAAATTCATGCCAACATAGAAGATTAACTTAAAGAAACTCATATCATGTAGGAGTAATCATAATCCATATTAGAAGCAAGAATCACTTACTTGATGTAGACAAAACTCCCTACAATCATAAATTTCAATCTATAAAAATCTCAAATTTTAAAACCTTAAAAATAAAAAATCTTAAACTCAAAATTTTATACTAAACCTTATTAATTTCAAACGTGAAATAGAAGGGAAAGAAGGAACATACCACACTTAAAGTAAAAATAGGGAATGCTCAGTTGAACCACTCAATCTTGTTTTCCCAAATAACTCTTTCTTACTTAATAATCAAAATAAGAGAGGGCTAAATAAGGTATTAGAAGAGTGTAAGAAATTGAATACAAGTTTCAAAGTGTAGAAAGAAAGAGGGTTAATATAGAGAGTTAAGGATTTTTGGTGGTTGAAAGAAAGGTGAACAAAATGGGTGAATGGGGTTATTTATAGCCAACCAATCAACAAGATTTACAGAGAGTTCGGGAACAATTCAAAAACCCTAACACTTACCATTTGAATTCAAGCTAGATGGAAGGATTTCGTCTAAGATATGTTGACCTATTACCTAGAGCTTAAATGGTGTTTTTGAAGAATGTATGTTAATTATGCTAGAATTGAAATTCACAAGAGAGGTAATGGAAGGTCGGCGTGGAAAGAATCTTCCAACTGATAAGAGTAGTACTTGAGATTTAAGCATTGATCTAGAAAACATGCAGAGGAGAGAGGTGGAAAAAGGTAAGGCTGATGTCATCTCTCCCCCTCAATTATCCTAACCGACCTCTAGATTGATCTAAGATAAAAATGGTTAATAATCTCTTAGGGACAATTTAGCATGGGTTGCCAATGTTTCATTTTAGTATAAGTAATTTTTTAGAAAAATCAAGTTTAAAAAATGCCCAGCTTGACAAATTAGTTGATCGATTTGGCCTACTAGCCGATTGTTCTACAAACTAGTCGATCGGTTCCCCAACCAGTCGATTGGTTTAGTAGAGTAAAAACTATTTTGTTGAAATGACAAACCAATCAATTGATTCATGGAACTAGTCGATTGATTTGCCTAAAAAACTCATTAAACTTCATTTTCTGGCCTTATTCCAAATCAAACTTTGCCTCAATCCAAATCATAATACCAAATCAAAATCAAACATCCAAAATTGGCATAATTTTCCATTCAATATTTTTGTAAAAATATGGGGTATTGCACTTGGATTCTTATATTTGTACACATATAATACTAAAATTAATGATATGGATTTTAATCTTATCTATTCCAATAGAGAAAATCTAGTATCAGATACTCTTATTGAGGCATTCATTGATGCATGTATGAGTGTATGAGACTCTGATCGATGAAACAAGGCTTGCCTTAATTAAAATTTTCTTAATATAATAATATTAATTTAAATAATTATTATCACTATTTTTTTGAACAAAAGCTAATGGTTTTATTTTCATTGAATGGCATTACAAAGCATTATAACTAAGGGACCAAATTTGATCAATCACATGCATATTGCTACTAAACTTAATGTTCCTATGGCCATATAAGCATCTACAGGATATATTGGTAGCAATGGTTTTAATCATCAAAAGTGACTTCCTTAAAAAATTTGTTGTTCCTTGTCTTCTATATCATATAGAATGATGTGAAGAGTAAACCTCTTAAGATCTGCAACCTTGATCTTGATCAGCCATGCGTGAAGGTGAATTTAGTCAGCAACATGCTCCAACTAAGCCTTTTTTCTCTGACTCTCATGATGTAGCAAATGATCTGAATGAACTCCCCCATAGTGGGGTAGTGCAAAAACAAATGGGATATAGTTTCTTGCTCTGAAAAGAACACACAAAGCTAATCTGCCATGGGGATGTATTTGTTGAGGTGATCCTTTATGGCTAAACAGCATGTTGCAGCTAAACAAGATATGAATTAGTGATTGGTGTTGTAGGGTTTTGCCATACTGTCTTCCACCAATCACATTTCGGTCCTTTATGTCTCAAATTTGCATAAACTCTTCTAATGTTATATTGTTCATTATATTGTAGTCTTGTGAAAATGGGGTATAGTGAAGGTCTTAAACCTAATATACTTCTCAAAGTCCATGAAGAAACTGTGGGGGTGACAATATTCTAGATTGAGCCATGTTTAATGAATCTACTATGGGTCCACTTGATCCATAGTGTGTATTTCTTTTGAGCTAAAATCCAGATATGTTTGCCAAGAGCTGCAACATTCCAAGTACTAAGGTCAATAATGCCAAGCCCTCCTTCTTTCCTTGGTATACAACAAGCCCTCCAAGCAACAATTGTGAGTGAATGTAGTATTGCTAGTCCATAAGAAATTTTGACAAGCCGCAATGAGATGGGTAAGGACCTTATTTGATAGTAAAAATACCTGACTCTAATACATCAGTATACCAAAAATAATTGATTTCAATAGTTGGAGTATGCCTACACAAGAGAGCATTTTAGTAGCCCAACGATTCATTCTGTGGAGGAACTTATATGTAAAGGTAGTCATGTGATGAGAATTCAAACAAGTATCAGCAATAGGGACCCCTAAGTATTTGAATGGCAATGATCCTTATGTGAATTTCAAGTAGTGTAAAATGTCTTTTTTAACCTATTATGGGACACCACCAAACAAAAAAAAAACTTTTGTGGGAGCTTATGGTTAACCTTGATATCCGAGTAAAATGGTGAAACTTGTGCATAAGGTAGTGGATTGAATGAAGGTCACCGTGACAAAAGAGGAGCATGTCATATATACAAGATAAGTTGACAATTTTCAACTTCTTACATTATGAATGACCTTTGAAACTTTTTTCTTGCCATAGCATCTTCATCATTCAACTAAAGTATTCCATGATAATGACAAATAGGTAAGGAGAGGGGGTTCACCTTGTCTTAGACCTTTCTTCCCTTTAATGGGTTTTAAAAGAAAGCCATTAGTTGGGATGGAATATTTCACGCTAGAGATACAAACCATGATAACCTTGACAAGATGAGGTGGGGAGTAAAAGGAAAGAACTTGTTTTTTTAGGAAATCCCATTGAATTGAGTCATAGGCTTTACATAAACCTACCTTCAACATGCAATGTAGAGAAGTGTGTGTACTACCATAGAGTCTTAATAACTCATGTGCTAGTGAGATATTCTCACTAATAGATTTGCCTTTAATGAAGGCTGACTAGGAAAGATCAATCAGGGATGGAAGAATATGCCATAGTTTGGAAGTTAAGATCTTTATGAATGTTTTTTATAGAACAATACAACATGCAATTGGCCCAAAATCCCCTACATTTTTAGCATCGGGTACCTTAAGGATAAGAACAAGCAACGTTGAGGTGATGAAGCTGGGGAGACTTGTTGTGAGGAAAGATTCATTCACTAGTTTCAATATATCATCACCTACTATATCCCAAGCCCTCTTGAAAAGACATGAAGTAAAAACATCTAGGCCGAGTGCTTTTGAGTCATCAATGGAAGAAGTAGTTTCTTTAACCTCTATTTTAGTTAAAGGTCTAATCAGTTGGTATTGTTGCTTAATTGAGAGGAAGGGTCCCTATTGTAATGTCTGTTGTGCAAGTTCCACTTTATGTAACTCCTGATTACTTAATATATGAGTGTGGTAGTCCTTAAAAGCTTTCAAGATACTAGCTTGATCATAGATCCATTCCACATTTTCACCTTTAATTTTTGAGATCAGACTTTGGTTTTGTTTAGCTTTCATTGTGGCAAAGAATTACTTCATAGTGATAATTATTATCGCTATTGTTAATTATAATAATAATATGTATTATTGTTATTATTATTAGCTACAACAACAAGAATAGGATTAGTAGGAGTAGAGTAGCTGTAGTAGTAGCAATAGCAGCAACAACAACAACAGTAGTGGCAGTAATAGTAGTAGGAGCAGCAACATAAGCTGTAGGAGTAGGAGCAGCAGCAATAGTAGTAGGAGTAGCAGGAAAAGGAACAATAGTAGTAGTAGGAGGAGGAGTAGTAGTATAAGTACAATAGTAGTAGTAGTAGTATAAGTACATTAACACCTCCAACATTTATTACTAAGAAATATTATTTTTTAAATTATAGGGAAAGCAAAATTGGTAAATTTCAAGGATGTTATCGCCTCACTTAGTACCAGACTGGTTTCCTTCCACTATTTTAGTACCAAGTGCTAAGGCTTAAGAGAACATAACATAATTTACACAAGTCCAAGATTACAATTAAATCAGAGTAGCACGTTAAAGACATTACAAAAGATAAAAATCCACTATTAGTGGTTATAAGAATAAAATCATTAAACAAAGGAAATATGAAGGTTAAAAGGGAAACCCTAAAAGTTTCCCAGATAATCCTTACGCTCTTAACATGAAAAGAAACTTAAATAAACCTGTGGGCTAACTTACATGGGACACTACCCATTGAATAAGCAGGGGCTCACAAAAGGAACTCTTCAGTACTACAGTACTGAGTAACCCTTTATATAGAACTAAAAGGTAGGGGCTGCATGCAACACATCATTCAAATATAAGAATAATAAATCACACACATACGTAGAGGACCAGATACAATAATCATTGGAATGGACACGTAATTCAAGATCACATATCACAAGGTTCATTCACTTAGGAGTAACAACACTTAATAAGAGAGCATCCAAGTGAAGCTCTTTGTAGTGTAATTAAAAGTATCCAACAACACACTCCATCAACACAAACCACCACTCAATCCAAGAAAGGCACCAAGGCTACAATCATACCATAGCAACAAGTCATACATTTAATCATCATTATTTGGACTTAAACCATTAGTTAAATATTATTCATAATTATCTTTTGAAATATATCCACGTGAGTACGAAAACCCCACTATTATGGCCGGTGGAACAAAAATACTACTCCAAGGTTGAACACACCTGGCCACTATTATTTACCGGTGGAATGGTCTCCAGGGTAAAAAGGCTCCTAACCACTATTATTATTGGTGGAATGGTTTGGCCCCGATGCACGTGGTGTTCCACTGTAATTGATTAGTGTTTTTCCCATGATTTATTATCATCCAAGGTTTTGCTTATTGAGCTTGGAATCCCCCACTATTATAGCTAGTGGAACAAAATACTACTCCAGGGCAGAAAGCACCTGTCTACTATTATTTGCCAATGGAATGGTCTCTAGGACAAAAATGCTCCGGCTACTATTATTGCCAGTGGAATGGTTTGGGTCCGGCTTAGTAATCTTCCACTTTAAGTGATTAGTGTCTTTCCATTTAATTAACACAGAAATTTTATTTATTTAACTCAAGGGGGAGATCACGAACCCGGAGTCACAAAGGTACACCAGTTATACTGGCACATGCAAGCAGCACAATACCCTCCAATTATCAACCTAAGGACGCAAAGGTACCCTAGTTGAAGACACATAGTACCCTATTGACAAGGATACATAATCCATAAGTATGCATATCCCCTAAGTAGGTTCATAGAGCTAGATAGAGTAAGATGTAGGGCCTGGATGGGGTACTAAGGCACACCAACTGTAATGCCCCCAAAATTCACTACTAAAAAATTTCACTTATAAAAGTTTTAAGCTGAAGCAAGTATAAAAACTTTTGAGTGTTATTGCCACACTTAGTACCAAACCGGTCTACATCTACCGATCCGCTACCAAGTGTTATGGCTAGAAAACATACTTTAATTAAATTCCAAGAAATATTTTACAAATCAGAGTAGCGCAATAGTTAGGAAGGTTAACTCTCCTTCCAAGGGAAAATCCACTAATCGTGGTTATAAAGAAGCTATTGATAGAAAAGAAATACAAAACATTTCATGAAAGACACAAAAATACTTTCTAGTTTAAAACACGGATCAGCGGCCCCAAATAACCCTACACTCTCAATCCCAAAGATAGCATGTGGTCTAACATGCAAATGACACTGCTCATTGAATAGGTAGGGGCCCAAGAAAGGAATCCCTTTAGTACTATAGTAATGAGTAATCCATTACACAAGACTAATATATAAGGCTCACATATAACACATCAGATGCAATACATTAAAAACATAATCATAGGAGTGCACATACATCATCTAAAATACCATAATCATTTGAATAGCTACACACATCCGTAAGACATATTAGTTCATTTATCATTATTGTATTTAATCCATGAGTGCCTTCATTAGCCATTGGTTTTGTCTTCACACAATTGTCGAATTATATCCATGTGAGTATAGGAACCCCATTATCATAGTCCGTGGACCGACAATGATGCTCCAGGGCAAAATGCACCCGGCCACTATTATAGTCGGTGGACTGGAAATACTACTCTAGGGTATAATGCACCTGGCCACTATTGTAGTCGGTTGACTGAAAATTATCCTAACATGGCCCCGACCCACGTGGTGTTCTACTGTAAGTAGTTAGTGTCTTTTCCATGATTTATTACCATACAAGGTTTGGTTTATCGAGCTCGGAACCCCCACTATTATAACTGGTGGACTAGAAATACTACTTTAAGGGAGAACACGTTTGGCCACTATTATAGCTGGTGAACCGGAATATACTTTAGGACAGGAAGGCTCCTGGCCACTATTATAGTCAGTGGATCAGAAATCATCCTAACCTGGGCCCGACTCAATAATCTTTCAATTTAAGTAATTAGTATTTTACTCGTGTATTATTCCACAAGTAACACCAACTAGACATGCATGCCCCTAATGGACTCCCGACTCATTATCCCAGACTTTCTGAATGACTCGGTCCCATATCTTAGGACCTCTACACTCCCCAAGAATCTAAGACCTCTTTTTCACCTTCCACCCTACTCACCATAAATCCAAAAGCCCCCTGCATGTGGGTTGAGGCCCACTTTTCCATTTCTCTACCTAAACTCACCATTGCTTACTAGGGTTTCCCTTTGAAAAACCTAATCTGGCATATGTGACCCTGGCCTCTCTTTTTCATATGGCTCATACTTCTCTTTGATTCCAACACCACCACTCCACTCAACCCACTCCAAACATCACAACCCTACTCTCCATCTTCCACATGTGATAAGGCAACCCTAGTTGGTCGCCCGAAAATCCTAATACTCCTCTTTTCTTTTACACCATCCCTTCACACATAAACTCCACCCTCTTTTTCACTTAACTCTCACACTTCATATGAAATAATTCTAATATCAACCCAAATTCCAACCAACCTCTATAAATTCTCTCATAACACTCCATTCTTAGGGCTTTTCCCCACAAAAAGCCCTAGTTAGACTCCCATGCACAATTTTACCAACCCACGTACTATCTTTTCCCCCAAAGACTCCAATCACCCAAAATACTCTTTCATCCCCATGTTTAAACCTTTAACTAAGTTTTCCCATGTAAACCTTTCCCCTATGAAAAGACTAACCACCCCATGCAAGACTTACTTTTCCTATGCAAGATTTTACTCTAACCCTTCATTTTATTATTTTCTTCCTTTATCTTATCTCCCATATGCCATAATATACTTAGGTTTTTTTACACTTCTTCTTACTTACTCCACCCTCTTTATTTCTTTTAGATCCCCACAACCTCTCAAAATCCCCTAAGGCCTCTAAACATGCACGTCATACCATAACAACCATACATAAGAGCATGACATAATAACAAGTCATATCACCCATATTACACATATAATAAATATAACACAACGTACCTTAAAGCAAGCTGTACTAAACACATATTTAGTCCACATTCACATATCAATACACAACATATATCATTACACCCATAAGCACATAATCGTAGTAAAACCAAGCTTTAACCATATCTTTACTTCCCTCCATAGTCACCCTTCAACACTTAGCATATACATTTACTAGTATAATAATCCTTGCACCTCCAAAATTACTAAAGTACCCCTATTCCATGTATTACCACCATTTATACCCAAACATGAAATACTAGTCCCACCAAACCTTATCTCCACAAATAATCATCTTTTAACACTTAGCATGTACATTTATTAGTGCATTTCATATACCCTTATTCCATATATTATCATCATCTATACCCAAACATGAAATATTAAAACCACCAAAAATTATCTCCACACCTAATCACCCTTCAATGCTTAGCATGCATATTTATATGTACCTTTACCCTTACACCTCCAAATTACCAAAATATCCTTATTCCATATATTTTACCATTTATACCCCAAACATGTATTGTTAACACCTCAACACGCTTATTTCCATACATAGCACTGGTCTACCATTTATTATGCATGCCTATTGAGTTGACTTCCATTGCACATGCCAAATTACTAAAATGATCTTAAGCCATAAAATACTAATATTCAAATCCATCCATATACTACCAACACCAAAAAACCCTTATTATTATTATTATTTCTAGTACCACTTATTCCTTAACCATCACATTTATTGTAATTATTGCTGTCATCCTATGAAATTTACCAAAATACACCTAGACCCTAAAATATTAATATTTCCACTATCACATATATTTATAATCCACCAAACCTCTATCTTCGCTCTTAACAACATTCCTAACACATTAGGCACCCTACTTAGGTTTATACACTCGGAGGTGTCCAAAAGATCAAATTATCCCCAGACTCCTATTAGTTCTATTCCATTATAGGAGTCCATACTCTTTTAGATTGGCATGTATATGCACCTAACACTTATCATTAAAATCATCCCCATATTCTTAGTCATTCTTTTCACACATATTATGCCATAAGTAAGGCAACATAATAATCATAGAATTGCAAAGTAATGCCACATTTTTACATAAATCATGTACTAAAATTTCTAATGTGCTAGTATACAATAATCCACACATTTTAGTAAGGTTACCTTATTCTCAACCAAACCAACCTTAACCAGTAACCCTGGTTTAAAATGCTTAAGCTCCATTTTGTAGAAATTGTACCTTAATATGGGTTAAATATATACCAAAAATACATGGAATAACTCATGGTAACATGCAGCGTGAGCCATGCATTTTGGATGAAGGGGGATAAGGAGGGAGGGGAGGCTCGGGTAAAGGGGTTGGGGGAGGTGATGGAGAGGTATGGGTGGTGGTTGTTGGGTGTAGGGCGAGGGAGGAGGTGGTTTGGTGTTAGGGGTGTGGTGTAGGCAACAGCAGTGGTGGCATAGGCTGTAGAAAGGGAGGTGCCAAGTAGGGGGAGGGGAAGAAAGGATAAGAAAAGGAAGAGAAGGGGGAGGCTAATGTGGGGGAGGGTGATGGTGTAGGGGTGGCTGGCTGGCAGGCAGAATGCAACAAGGAGGAGCCGCGGCGGAGGGGGAATGAATGCGGCTGAAGGGTGGTGGTTGCAGGGTGGTGCATTGAAGGGGAAAGGAGGAAAAAAAGCTAGGGCTATAAGGGAGGTTGGGGTGGCTGATGCTTGGCCATGTAGGGAGGATAGGTGGCGGAGGAGCTAGCAGTGGCTACGGTGGAGGAGGAGGCCACTGCAGGGAGAATGGGCAAGGTAGGGGGTCTGTAGGAATTAGCATAGGGAGAAGAAGGAGAGATAGGGAGGCAGAGGAGAAGGAGAAAGAAAGGAAGGAAGGAAGGAGAAGGTGTGGTGGTGAAAGTGTCGGTGGTGGTTGCAGATGAGGGAATGAGGAAAGATATGGGAGGAAAAAAGGAGAGAAAAGAGAAAAAGGGGTTGGCTAGGAGAGGGAGGTCGAAGGGGAAGTGAGGCAGAGAGGAGGAGAAGAAGAAGAAGAAGAAAAGAAGAGAAAAGAGGGAAGGGGAGCGGGGTAGGTGGTGATAGAGGAAGGTGTTGTAGTTGTTGTCACCTGGCGGGCATGACAAGGTGATAGGGGCGAAATATGGGGGGCAGGACTATGGAGGGAGGAGGGGACCAGGGTATTGGGCTAGAAATAGAAAGAAGATGATAGGGGGAGGAGGTGGTGCAGGCGTGGCCAGTGGTGGCGTAGGCAGGGTTCAAGGCGTAGGGGGAAGGCATATGAGGGAGGTTAGGGGGTGTTTGGCTTAGGAGGGGTGCAAGGGGAAGAAGAAAGGGGAAGAGGGCCAAGGGAAAAGAAGGAGGAAAGGGGAGAGAGCAAGCCGACCCACATAGGAGAAAGAAAGAAGAGGAAAAAAAAGGAGTGGGCTGGCCAAAAGCGAGGTAGGGGGAATAAAGGAGAAGGGGAGTGAAATAACCCAAAACCCTAATTTTAAGAATTATAACTAATTAAGAATTTATTAGAAAAATTAATTAAGTAAATTATTTTATTTAAAATAAGAGGGAGTACATAGGGCTAAATCAATAAGAAATTTATAAATAATTTAATTGGAGAAAATTAGAGTGATTTGCTAATTAAAATGGAATTTAGGAAAAATCTTTCAAAAATCCTAAATTAACCTAAAAAGAAAATTAAATATTATTTTATTAAAATATTATTATTTTTATATATCCCAAAATACCAAAATATTCTAAATATCTCAACCCATATATTTTTTGTTTTCCCTTTTTTCTTTTTCCTTTTTCTTTCTTTTATTTCTTTCCTTTTTCTTCCTTTTTCTTTCTTCTTCTTTTCTTTTTTCTTCCTCCTCCCCCGACCTGGGCCAGCCCAGCGGCCCATTTCCCTTTTTTCATTTCTTCTCCTTCAGCACAACCCAATGCGTTACGTTTCATTTTTTCCCCCGTCGCCGACCGGTTTTCCTTCTTTTCTTTCCTTTCTTTTTTCCCTAGTCGTCCGGTTCACCCCTACCTTCTTCTTCTTCCTTCTTCTTCCTTCCTCGTCGACCTACAACTCCCTCCCCAACTCCCTCGAGATTCTTGCCGCTGACCAACCTATTCTCTCCTCTTTTTTCCTTGTTGACTCGCCTGCCGTTCGACCCAACCAACCTCCCTCCCTTCTCGCACACCACTTCATTTTTCCTGCCACCACCGTGCACCACCACCGGTGTCGCCAGTCGCCACCAACCCTAGGTGGTACCCTAAACCTTCTCAACCCTTAAACCCTAATTAATTAATCCTTATTCAATTTAGTTGTATATTATTATTATTATTATTAGTAGTAGTAGTAGTATATAGTAGTAGTAGTAGTAGTAGTAGTAGTAGTAGTAGTAGTAGTAGTAGTAGTATTGTTATTATTTCAATGTAGGGTTGAAACCCTATTTCATATTATTTTCAATTAATGCCGTTATCATCATCATCATCATCATCATCATCATCATCATCATCATCATCATCATCATTATTATTATTATTATTATTATTATTACATGTTTTTGTTACTATTGTTACTATTGTTATTATTTATTATTATTATTATTATTTTGGTGAAGGGACGAAGCCCTTATTTTATATTATTTCGTATTATACCATTATTATTATTAGTAGTATTAGTATTATTATTATTACATGTTTTTATTACTATTGTTGTTATTATTATTATTATTATTTATTATTATTGTTATCATTACTATTATTTTGGTGAAGGGTCGAAGCCCTTATTTTATATTATTTCGTATTATACCATTATTATTATTATTGGTATTATTATTATTATCATCATCATCATCATCATCATCATCATCATCATCATTATTATTAGTATCATTATTATTATTAGGATAAAATCTTCAAACCTTATATTATCATCTTTTCTAATATTACTATTATTACTTTTATCCTTATCAATATTAGTATTTTGTTAGTGTTACTATTATTATATTATTATTTTATCTATAACCTTAATCTTAGAATAAATTAGGAAATAATAGTATTTTTGGTAGGAGGGAACCTAATCCTTAGTTTTTCCCTCTTATAAGTGAATTCAGTCAAAACCCTAAGGAGGCGTAGGAGTGTTCTCCAAGATCGGTATCGTGTTAGGTAAAGGTGTAGCTAAGGCCTTATGTGTGTTATATGCCCTATATGCCTTGTATGCCATGTATCATGATATGTTATATATCTTATGCTTATTGTTTTAACTATTCTATGTGTAGTGTAGCTCAGAGTTGAGGTATGCTCATGTGTTATTTTATGGCATGTGTATAATATGTATATGTTGTGACTATGATGTGATGTGTTGTGGCTCTTAAGGACATGCATGCTAGGATATGTAATGTGATGGTATAGGGTGAAAGTATGGAAAAGGAAAATGGGGGAGTAAGTTGACCAAGGGATGTGGGTTTGACCTAAATATTGCATGATCCATGAGTGGAAGAATCTAGGGTTTCGCATGAAAAAGTTTGAAGGGTTGCATGGGATGGATAGGGTCTGCATGTGGGTAAAATTTACGTATGAAAAGTTGACTTGGGGTGTAAGGAAGGTAACAAAAGAGTTGTTTAGGTGTTTGGAGGATTTTGGTGACAAATAGTACGTGGGACAGTATAAGGGTACAAAGGAGACCGAGCTAGGGTTTGGGAGAAAACCCTAATTTAAGAAGGTGGTAAAAAGGAAAAATAAATGAGGGTGAGTGGAGTACGAAATAAGGATGGAAATTATCAGGTGAGGGATGGGCATGAGCATCATGGGAAAATAAGAGTGGAAGGTGAGAAATTGAGAGGTGACATGTGAAAAGGGGGATGCTGGGGTTTGGTGTGGTCAGCTAGGGTTTGATGTGGCTACCTAGGGTTTCGTGATCACACATGTACTTGGTGAGTAAAGTGTGATGAGGGTTAAATCTAAGGGTTGTAATGTGTGGGGTGTTAAAATAGTTTAGGTTGTGTGAGGTGGAGTAGGATGGGCCATATAGGCCTAAATTAGGGTTTCTGGAGAAAACCCTAGAGTAAGACAGTGATTAGGCTTTGAAGTGTAAAGTAGCAGGCCTTGACCCACACTCTTAGGAGTTGGGCCTCTAGTGTGAGTTATAGAAAGAAGGAAAGGATGACGGGGTGTGTTAGGAGGGGCAGAGTCTTAAAATATGGGACGGGCCCTCTTGGGAGAATAAGTGTAGATGGAGCATGACATGCATGTCTAGGGTGAAGACCTTTTTGAATAAGACACTAATCATTTAAAGAGGAAGACTATTGAGTCGGGCCCGGACCAGTCCACCGGCGAATAATAGTAGCCAAGAGCCGAGTGCCCTGGAGACCGATCCACCAGTGAATAATAGTGGTCAGGCGCATTATGCCTGTATGTTTTCGGTCCACCGGCTATAATAGTGGAGGATTCTGTACTCAACAAACCAAACATAATTGTGATAAGATATGGGAAAACACTAATTACTTACAGTGAAACACCATGAGAGTTGGAGCCAGATCGGTTCACCGGCAAATAATAGTGGTTAGGTATGTTTTGCCCTATAAGTGACCAATCCACTGACGAATAATAGTGGTCAGGAGCTTTATGCCCTGTAAGTTTTCGGTCCACCAGCTATAATAGTGGGGTTCCCGTACTCACATGGAATGATAATAAGCATGGTGTGAATTGAGCATTGATCAGAGATTAAATAATTAATTTATCCGAACTATAATTGGGCCTTTATGTATTTACTTGAATGATCGTATGTTGTTATGTTATCCTTCTTGGATTATGTGCTTTTGTATGTTGGCCTTAGTGCATGGTTACCTTACTCAGTACGTAGTGTACTAACCACCTGTTTCATGGGTGTTGCTCGTTCCCATGAGCAGAAGCCTCTTTGACTTTGTGCAAGTTGGTGATTCTGTTTTTGGTGTCTTCGATGCTTGTGAGGCATCGGGTGGGACTGAGAGTTGAGCATGGACTTGGCTCAGAGATCAAGAGTGGCGTGGTCGGATTTCCTCTTTATGTGCTTCTATTTATCTATGTTATTCCTTTTTGTATTAGATTTCCTAGAACAAAACTATTATTGTTTGTAGACCTTATTCCTTTCAAGGAACGTTGACTATGTATTTTAGATTATGACTGTTTTTCACGCACTCTAATCTCTATCTTATAATTGATTGTACTTATTTGGATTGTAAAATTTTTATGTGTACTATGATTTCTATGTTATGATCTTATTAGTTCTGTTTATGAACTCTTGGCTTAAGTATTAACTTAAGTGAACAATAATCCTTTTTAGGCTTAGCACTTGGTACTGGAATGGTCGGAGTGAACCAGTCTGGTACTAAGTGTGACGATAATATCCCCAGAATTCACAGGTTTTAATCTAATTGATTCCATTATATATATATATATATATATATAGTGAATTTTGGAGTGTTACAAGGAGGGGGTTGGGCGACCTAAGGGAGAAAGGAGGAAGGAAAAGGAGGAAGGAAAAAAAATAAAAGAGAAATAGAAGAAAAAGAAAAAGAAAAGGGAAAGGAGAAAGAGAAAAAAATATTTTTAGAATTATGATTAGGGATTAGGATAAAATTAGTTTTTTGAAAAAAAATATGAAATTAATTTATCTCAAATTTATGTATTTATTTAAGATAATACTTTTGGTAAAAATTATGGATTTGGGATTTAGTTAAACAAAAGAGTAAGGTAACATGATAAAAATGATCACATTTAATTTATTAAATAATTTCATCTAATTTGTAACTCAAGAGTCCCAAAATAAATAAATGAATGAATAAATAAATAAATAAAATTTAATATTAAAATATCTCAATTAAGGGTTAAATATTTAAACTTTGGTTTTAAAAATTTGGGGTATTACACCAGCAAATTCTAGAATAATCGTGGACTAAACCATGTCTTTAGGGTAGCGACCCCTAAAGAGTGACCATTCCCGATCTCGAGGTCTTCCACTTTAACTATTAGTGTCTTAATTAAAGTGACCACGATAAATGCATTAATCACATACTTATTTATTTTTATTTGTTTCTATTATTATTAAGTAATATTTATTAGTATTATTGTCCACGTTAACTTAAATGGTCCACTGACGCCATCTTAGGTTCCAATTCTTATACTTAGACACCTTAAGTCAAAATGACCAAAATGCCCCTAAGGCTAAGACTTCCTCTTATCATCCACTTTCATCACAAAATTCATTTTTATTTATTCACATACCATAATAGGTTATCGACTTATCGTATCATAATTATACTACTGGTCAGGGAATCAAGTACACACCAAATGATGAATACGTAAACCCTAACATGTACTTCTAGCACATCCAACACACATTTTCATGTATAATTAACAATTAAGGCACCTCTTGCATGATTATGAAATTAACATCATAACACACCCTTAATTACCCATTCAACCCTAAGACATGTATTTTTCTTATGAGGCACACTTATTTACTGAAATTACCTTATCCTTATGATATACAAGATTATACTTAACAAGTGATACTAATACCATAACCTTATTCTATTATTTAACATCACTTATGACTTATTATGAAGGTTTATTAGATCAATTACCATGTTATATGCAAATTACTAACTACTATTATTACTTATTAAATTATAAAATTATCCCTTTCTCATGCAAAATTACCAAAATACCATTCACATAAAATATTAACCCCCATGACCCACATGTATCATTTAACACCACAACTTTTATTATTCATTAATAATACCCATTATCACCTACCATACATATTTATTTAGGTCAATTCCTATGTACAAGTAAAATTACTAAAATACCCCTAGGGCTCATATTAGCATTATTTCTACTACAAGTGGCCATATTTACTTATCTTGCCATATACATGCATCTAATATCATTATTAACAATAAAACTCCTCTTCTTAACCACCCTTTCTACACATATCACATTCATATAATATAACATGCTTTTCATTCCATCTTTCAACATACATTATAAATCATGAGATGTTTAACATATAATATACACACTAAACACATTCTAAAAACCCTAATGTGTTAACATACATAAATTCACACATTTTAGTAGGGTATAATGACTACCTTATTTCCAGCGATAACTAAACTTTACCGGTACCTTGATTTAAAAGTTTAAGCTTTGATTAGTAAAATTTTATACCTAAAAATAATATCAAAATTAGCATATTAGTAGTAGAAAATTAAAAGAATAATTTTTTATCAAAATGCTTATTAAATACATATTAATACTAACTATATTATACCTATTTTTTTTCAAATAATCTTAAAATATACAGAAACACTCACGTTGCCATACGGCGTGAGGGTGCATGCACAAAAGGGGAAGAATAAGGGTGGAAGGGAGGTTTGGGTGAAGGGAAGAAGGGTCTCGGTTAAGGGCTTGTGGATGGGAGTTGGGGTAGTGGTTGGGTGTAGGAGGAGTGGTAGGATGTAGGTGGTGGCTGGGGGTAGGAGAGTGGCGTCTCAGGGCGGTAGAGACGGTGGCGGTGGTTGTTGGAAAGGAGGTGCAAGGAAGGGAGAAGAAGAGGAAGAAAGGAAAAAAAAGAGGAGAAAGGAAGTGATGTAAGGGGAGATCTTTGGCAGGATGAGGCAGGTGGGTGTAGGGGAGGTGTCAGGTTGTTGAGGGGTGGATTTGGCAGTGGTGGAAGAGGGGAGACGGTGGCGTAAGGTGGGGATCGAGAGAAGAAGAAAAGAAAAGAAAGAGGGAGTTGGTTGTAGGTGGAGGGCTTATGTTACTAGGGGTGGTGTAGGGAGGAAGTAGGGGAGGTAGGGGAGTCGGTGTGGTATTTGGTTAGGTGACGGAGATGGTGGTTAGGGGTGGCAAAGAAAAAATAGGGGAGGAGAAGAAGAAGGAAAGAAATATGGGGATCGACAGGGAAAGAAAGGGCTCGAGGGGGAGGAAATGGGCAGAGGAGAAGAAGAGAAGGAGAAGAAAAAAAGAGGGAAATGAGGGCATGCCTGGTCGGGTTAGGTGGGTGCAGAGAGGAGAAGAAGAATAGGGGAAATGAGGGCATGTGGAGGAGTTGTGCAGGGGGTGTGTGTGGCTAAAAATGGAAGGAAGAGACAGGAGCGAGGGGGAGAGGTTGTAGACTACAATGGTAGGTGTAGAGGGAAGAGTTGCAGGTAGGTGCAGGCATAGGGGAGGGGGTGTTTGGTTTGTTGAGGAGGTGAAGAAGGAAGAAGAAGAAGAGAGGGGAGGCATGCAGGGTGAGGAGAAAAGAAAGGCAGGCAAGCCGGCTCGGGCGAAGGAGAAGAGAAAAAAGAGAGGGAGAGTTGGGCTAGCCAACTAGGGAAGAAAGGAAGAAGAAAAAGAAAGAAGGAGGGGGGAGAGGGAGGATGACGTGGGCTGGGTTGGCAAGAAGAATGTTGGGTAGCCCTGCGGGGAAGAAAAAAGGAGAAGAAGTAGGTCGGTCGACCTAAGAAAAGAAGGAAAAAGAAAAAGGAGAAAGAAAAAGGAAAAAAGGCAAAAGGGGAAAAGAAAAATAAAATAATTTTTGGAATTAGGGCTAGAAATTATTTAGATGAAAAAATTATTTTAATAAATTGATTTATTTAAAATTTAAAGTATTAATTTAAGAGGATAATTTTAGTAAAAATATGGGTTTGAGAATTTATTTAAATAAAAAGTATGATAAAATAATTAAATATTTATTTTAATTTATAAAATAATCATATTCATTTTTATAAATCAAAGGTCCACAAAATAATTAAATTAATAATTTAAGATTTAATTATTCCCAAACAAGGGTTAATTATTAAATTCTAGGTTTTAAAATTTTAGGGTATTATAAAAGAAGAATTGCATGCGCTAACTCGCGTACCTAATTCCCGTGGCTTGAGGTAAGTAAACTGCTCGTTTGTCAGCCCCTCTTATAACTTCTGATAACGAATAAAGAAAAGGAAAGCCGGACTTTGACACAACTAAATTTGTATCCAGGAAAGTTGATTAACAACCAAATGGAAAGCACATCAAAATCTTTGCACTATCCTAAAGCCATACCCATGCCTAAATTGGATACCCTAGAAAATCAAAATGCAATTCTGATTATGGTGCCAATTCTAATTGAGAAGCAAATCCAATTATTAATCCAACTACCACCACCAACTCCATCTATTAATCTAGTATCACAATTGGAATTGTAGTATAAGAAACCAACTCCACAAACTTAGAGAGAAGGTGTTAGCTAATAAAAAGCCAAAAAAATGTTTTCTTGATCAAATAGATTCCCCTAGTGGTGCTTGAGAAACCCATGGTCCAATTGTGCGAAGTAGAAACGGAGAAGAAAGTTGAACGTTGGTGTTTCTTGGTTATTGACTACATATTTAGCATGTCACTATCATTCTCTAAAATTATGAATTATGTGAAATTAAATTGGAATCATGTGTTTATGCCTAAGATTCACCTACATGATGGGTTTTTTTCCTTCAATTCAAATGTAAAGATGATTATGATTGTATTCTCAATAATACATTTTGGAGCTTTTTTAGCGATCCTCTAGTTTTAGAATTATAGGCTGAGGAATTTGAGTTCAAATTAAAGGAATTCTAATTCCTGATAACTTGGATAAAACTCCCTAGATTACCTTTTTATATGTGGTCTCAATACTCTCTTAGTCGGATTGCTAGTTATGTTGGTGCACTAATATGTGATAATGTAGTTACAACTGCTAAGGATAAAATTTCCTTTCCTCTTTTACTGGTGAAAGTGGATACATATAAAGAATTGCCGAAGTTCATCCCCATCCAAACACCTCACTATTATATTTTATAACAAGCAATAAAGTACAAATGGGTATCTCAAATATGTGTGCACTCCTATAAGTTAGGACATTTGGTCACTAATTGCTAGAAACTGAAACTTAGGAAACCAAAATAGAAAATGGAGTGGCTTATTATCAATAGGAATAAAAAGGCTTCTCCACCCTAACCTAATCCTAATATAGCTGCCTCAATTACAAATAAGGAGAAACAAGAAGGTGCAATTTAGCCTTTTATAGTTGAAGGTTCTAACGATACTATGTTGATAGCAACCACTACACCTAAGAGCAAGGTATTGGGCGAGTCATCAAAACATAATCAACTAGGTATAGTTGATAGATTAAAGGTATGTACAACTTGTGAGGATCTAATATCATATGAGGTGACAATGCCATGTAGTTTGGGAGCTAACTTTGTACCTACCCCAAACATATTCCTTATATGATGATTGCTAAATGGAACATAAGAGGTATATATAAACCCCAAAAATAAAAGGAAGTATGTGCTCCGATGAAAATGAATAAGGTGTCCTTTGTGGGTCTCATTGAAACTAGGGTGAAAGAATCTAAGACTCTCACTATTAGTAAAAACTTAAAAAAATGACTAATGGTGGTTGTTTACCTATTACCACCGTGTCATTGGAAGAATTTAAGTGGGTTGGTCTCCTCAATAGTGGAAGATAACTTTACTAGATAGCTATGTGCAAGGAATCACATGCCATATTACTAGCAAACTTGATAGTAGTTTCTTTTACTACACATTTATCTATGACCTTAATAAAGGACATGGTAGAAAATCTATATGTCAATGACTCCTTTAGTATTCAATTAAGAAACCTTGGCTACTTTTAGGATACTACAATGTGACTCTAGAACCAAACAAAAAGCTTTAGGGTGACCCTCTAACACCTACAGATGTAAAGGAATTCTTGGCTTGTATTCAAACCCCAATGCTAACAAATATCAAGAGTATGGGATGTTACTAGTCATGGTTTAATAGGCAATATGGTAATAATAGAATTTACAATAACTTGGACCAAGTAACGGGCAAATTCTAGTGGCTTACTCATTTCCCCAATACTTTTGCTCACTTTGATATTACCTTAGTACATGAGCATTCCTCTATGAGGGTCATTTTTGTAGAAGCCCAACAATAGACTACAAGAAAATTTTGATTTTATACATGTGGCACTAGAATCCAACTTCCGACATCTAGTCAGAGTTGTTTGGCGCCATCTCATCTATGGTCATGTTATAACAAATTTTCAACATAGATTGAAACAAATCAAACCTATTCTTATAAAGCTAAATAAAAATGAAATTTGGTTATATTACACTCACTATAACTCAGGCTAGAGAACACGTGCTACATGTTTACTAACAACTGAATCACAACTCCCTTAGCAATGCTATTATCCACATATTCTACATCTTTGGTAATATTGTATTCATTAGTCCAACTATAAAGAACAATTCTATCAAAAAAAATTAAGGGTCCAGTGGCTTACTTTAGGGGACAAAAAATACTAATTTTTTTTTCATGCCATTATGAGAGGAAGACAATAGAGAAATAAATACCATATTTAGAAGATTCGATGGGGAATCACGTCAAAAGAACATACACAAGCATAACAAATGGTTTTATTTTTATTAGAACCTCATGGGAGTGTCGCATTAATCTCATGTTCAACTTAATATAGAAGTCTTTAACAAAGGAAATATTATTAAAATGGCTCAACAGATAAATCTTTTAATACTTGTGACTAGTTCTGAAGTTAAGGTTATGGTGTTTGGGATTAGGAATGATAAAACCCTTGGTTTGAATGGTTTCAATGCCTACTTCTATAAACATTGCAGGGATAGAGTTGGAGAACATGTCTTGGTGGTTGTACAATAATTCTTGTGCATAAGGAAACTACCTAAGGGGATCAATATAGCTACCCTCACCCCTATTCCCAAGGTAGAGTCAATAACAAAAGTAGAGTTATACATACCGATAGCATGATGCAATGTGTTCTACAAAATTATTCCTAAGGTCATCACTAAGAGAATGCAAAAAGTGTTGCCTACCATCATTCACTCATCCCAATATGCCTTTGTGAAAGGCATGGATATTAATGATAAAATTCCATTGCACATGAGATGGCAATAGGATACAACCATAAATATGTTACTGCCAAATGCATGCTTAAACTTGACCTCTACGATTTAGTTGAATGATGTTTCTTGGGACAAGTTCTCCATAGTTTTGGTTTTCCTCTACTATTTATCAAATTACTCATACAGTATGTAACAATTCTCTTCTCTTAAATGGCTATCCATGTAAACATTTTTACAGTTTGAAAGGGTTCAGCCAAGGGTATATGATCTCACTATACTTGTTTACAATTATTATGGGCTATTTCATGGAATGCTAGTGGGGTTGTGGATAGATAAAGTATTTAGGGCCACCTAAAATACAAGTGATCACCCATTATAAGCCTATAATTTGTAGATGGTTTACTTTTATTTGCGCATGGAGATGTGCATTATGTATTAAAGCTATTAAAAGCATTTGATCAACTATCCAAGAATTTTGGTTTGCTGTTAAATAAGCAAAAAAGAGCCAATGCCTTTATGGAGACCTTCTGAAACACACCCAAGAAAGGATAATGAGTGTTGTACATATGGGAAGAGGAACACTAACTATTACCTATCTTGTCATCCCTTTGGCCATTGGTAGATTGACAATAAATTAATGCACATAATTGACTGAGAAGATCACCAAGGAATCAAACTTGTTAAATTGTTGAGTTATGCGGACTGTCTTCAACTCATTAATTCAATCTTGTATGCTATCCAAGAATTTTAGAGTCATATTTTTATCTTTCCTAAGAAATTTATTCAACATGTGGAAGCCTTATGTCAATCTTTCTTATGGTATGGAACTATTTACATTACTAAAAAAAATACTAATTGCTTGAGTACATTCTATAAACCACAAAATGAGGGGGGGACTAGGGCTAGTAGATATGCACATTAGGAACAAGGCTATAGTGGGTATGATGTTATGGAACTTGGTTGTAATGAGTGACACTCTTTGGGTGAATTGGGCTCATAAATACTATTTCAACCATACATCCATTAGGGATGTCCAATTGACTAGGTTCTTTTCATGGGGTAATGAAGAAGGTGGTTGAAATCAAAGGCACACTCTGTACCTACTTTGAACTTGATCAACAACATTTTGTCCTTCATGTATAGGGTAAATTTAGTGTTGCCAACTGTTATGATTTATTGAAGGAGAGGGACATCAAAGCACCAAGGGAGAAAGTAGTGTGGTGCAAGCTTGCTATTCCTCGGCATTAATTCACACTTTAGTCAGCTACTCACGCTCACACTTTGGTTGGCTACTCATGAAAAACTAGCATCTAGATCCTTCTTATGCAAGATGGGTCTTCTCTTAGAAGCATCATTTTTTTTATGATTCCATTGAAGAAACTAATGGACATCTATTTTGTCCAATGTCCTTTCTCTCAATAAATATGGCAACACATCATTGAGAGATTGTGACTGGGTCATATGATTCTATATTGGCAAGATGAGCTATGTTGGGTGGCACAAAATAGGAGAAGACCAAATATCAAGTTGGTTACCTTAAGGCTCTTATCAACAACCATATTATACCGTGTTTTTCAAGAAAAAAAAAATACTGCTATATTTTGAAATGAGACTCACTCAATTGATCAATTTTTGTAGGGCATTGTAAAGGAAGTACCTAATAGGATGGGGACCTTATTTGAATGTAAATATTTTGTTTACATATATGTCATACAAATGTAATGTACAATCCTTGACATGAAAGAAACTATTCATAGTGCTCAATTTTAGAAAGTAATAATATATATACCATTCATAACAAAAAATATTAATAATATATTATAAATATTATTATTATACTATTATAAGAATATTTATCATTAAAATTAATATTAATAATATTATAATTATTATTTTCATCAATTTTATTTAGATAAAATGATATTAGAAAAATCAAACGAGAAAAATAAGATCTAAAGAATGTTGCTAAAAAAAATTATATGCTAATTTCTATCTTTATTCTTGCAACCTTTTTTTTCCTCCAAAATATAATAACTTTTGAAAAGTAAAAAGTAAATAATCGAAAGATTATACTTTATTTAATACTAAGTGTGGAAACCGTATGAATGTAAGAGGGAGAGCGAGAGTTTCTAAAAGTATAAATGGCAAGGGTATTTTCGGTAGAAATGGAGAGAGCATGTTTTATTAAGATATTTATTTTGTTGCATATAGTTCTCGGAGAAAAGGAACCAAAAGTGACTATTTATTGAAAAGAGTTGAAAAGAAATCGAGTGTCGAAGAAATTTTCATCTTCACTTCCGACTCTAATCTCTCAGATCTGCTGCTACGGTGTTACCTCTTACTCCCATCCATGGCTTCCAGTAAAGAACGCGAAAATTTTGTTTATGTCGCCAAGCTTGCTGAGCAAGCGGAGCGTTACGACGGTCAGTCTCTCACTCTATCCAGCGATTAAAATTCTCCCTGTTTCTTTCTGCTTAAGATCTATTTTTCTGGCCCAATTGATTGATTCATTGATATTCAGTTTCAGTAATATTTTTGGTGTAGTGTTCCGGAGTCTTATTGTTTCCCTTGAATTAGTACTCGATTTATTTATAATTTATATTTTTGTTGTTTGTGAGTGGATGAAGGATGTTGTTAGTTAAGGTTCCATGATTGATCTATGTAATGTTTTTATTCTATTATGGATTCATGTATTTCGCGTGATTCTTTCGGGATTTAATTTTCTAGAATGAGAGGGAAGTTGTTTTGTCTGTTTTCCCTCTTCTGGTTGCAAATTTGATTGAGTTGTGGATAACTTTTTATGCCGGTATTGGCTTACTGATGTGCTATCAATTTGATCAGAGATGGTGGATTCCATGAAGAATGTTGCCAAGTTGGATGTTGAATTGACTGTTGAAGAGCGGAATTTACTCTCTGTTGGTTACAAAAATGTTGTCGGTGCTAGAAGAGCCTCTTGGAGGATTTTATCATCTATTGAACAGAAGGAAGAAGCTAAAGGCAATGAGCAGCATGTTAAGAGGATAAGAGATTATCGAAACAAGGTTGAGACCGAGCTGAACAACATCTGTAGTGATATCATGGATGTCATTAATGAGCATCTCATTCCATCCGCATCGGCTGGTGAATCTACAGTGTTCTACTACAAAATGTAGGGAAATTTCTTTGAACTTCCCTCCTTCACTTGAAACAGGCCAGATGTCATGGACTTTTGCCAAGGTTTTCTCTCATGTCATTTTTGCTTTCCGTTGATGTTGCAGGAAAGGTGATTACTATAGGTATTTGGCTGAATTCAAGACGGGTGATGAACGAAAAGAAGCTGCTGATCAGTCTATGAAAGCTTATGAGGTACATTATCTGCATCACGTTATTCTGTTGCAATGCTTTTCCATGTATGATTGTTTCTGTATGTCTTGTTTGCTGTTTTTATTAGTCTATCCACTAGCGTAGCTCTGATGCTTCATGTTTCTTATGTGATTTTCTAGTAATAAAGGGAATGAAGTTCCAAATTTTTGGTTGTTCAGTGCTTGAAGGAGATGCATCTTATGTGATTAATTTATTGATAATCATTGCTGATTATTAATTCTTGGGGTTGAGCCTTTCACTTTCTCTACATTTTCATCCTCCTTAAGGATGGTATGCTGTCAACATTGATGAAGCAGAAATCGATCATATCAGTGACAGAAGTGATATGGGTGGCTCTGTTATATTGCAGTGTTATGGTTAAAATATCTTAAGTGCCCATGTCATTTGTTTCCAAGTAGCTTCAGTTTGACATTCTGTGTTTTTGTTGATTTTAGCACTCTGTTGCTCCAATACATACACCATTTTAGCTTACTAATTGACAAATAAATGTACTAAGAGGATCGGCAATGTTACACCCAGTAAGTTTATAAATATATCAGGTAGGCTATAATTCTCATGCTTTGCTCTAAAAGAATATACTTTGTGAAGGGATGATGTGGTATTAGGGTATTAGGTAAAAGTTAGCATATCAAATACCAGCAGTAATGTTATCTAACAGGGATTATCAAGATTAAAATACGCATTCTTTGTTGACCTGTGGTTTTTTTCTGTAATCTATCACTAAGCTCATCATTTAGTTCTCCAACAAGTCCTGCCTTCTGATGTTCTCCAACATCACGTATTTTTTACAGGCAGCAACCTCAACAGCCGAGGCTCAGCTACCTCCTACACATCCCATTCGACTGGGCTTGGCTCTTAACTTCTCAGTGTTTTACTATGAGATTTTAAATTCACCAGAGAGGTTTGAAAGAAAATATATTTACCTGAAATGTGGGTTGGCTTGTTCTTTTTCTTGATTTTTTTTCTCCCCTGTTTCTCCATTCCATCTTTAGGGCCTGCCACCTTGCAAAGCAAGCGTTTGATGAAGCTATTTCAGAGCTTGATTCTCTGAACGAGGATTCATACAAAGATAGCACATTGATCATGCAGTTGCTTAGAGACAACCTCACGTTGTGGACTTCTGACATTCCTGATTCTGGAGGTAAATATGATTGAACATGAAACTTTAAATATTGCAGCCACAAAACAATATGCATTCCCTTTATATATCAGTGAATTTTTGACATTGTATGCTTTTCAATGTCTATTTTCTTTTGCACACAACACTTTTTGGAACTTTCTTTGGACATATATGTTGTGTACAATCATGATTTGACATTTTTTCTGGGTATGAAATATTAACATTTTCTGATCGTCTCCATTGATGAGTTAAGGAATGTGAATTTAACTATTCAATTAAATTTACCTGAAATGAATTATTGCAGATTGGATAGATTTTGACATTAATATATTTTTAATATATATTAATAAAAAATAAAAAAAAATAATATTATGAAAGTATGTTGTAATATGAATTTAACAATTTTATTTTTATACCATAATGTATTTCAATTTTAGAAAAATTAATGGTCAATGTCTGTTCTTGAAATACATAATGACAATTATTTAAAAACAGGAGTAGTATGTATGTTATCTCTACGTAATAAGCCAGTCCTTTATGTAGATTAAGGCATGCTGAGATTCTTATTTGATTTGATTGAAGATTTTTGGAATGTAACTAAGGTGTGCCAACATGGGTATTGACTCAAAGTTAGGGTGTGCCCAGAGCATTGGTTCGTGCTTCATACGCTTGTATTTTGTTGTATGTTTGTCCTCAGATGTTATTGTAGTGGACTTTGTCATGTATTCTTCTGAATGAATGTGCACTTTTACGTGTTTGGTCATTCATGATTAGATGCGTGCTTGGTCATTCATAATTAGATGCTTGTCTGAATCTCAACACTGGATCGTTCCTCTTCCATGTTCTGTGTCTAGATTTGAGGAAACAGAAAGAGGATAAACAAAAGTTTATGTCGTCATTTTTTTACATCTCAAATAGGTAAGACTGTGGAAGGAGATAACTTGTGTTGAATAAAAGGTAGATAATGTAGGAGTCGGTTGGAGTGACAGAGCTTAAGTTGGAGGGAAGGAGCAAGGAAATAAAATTGAGGCATAAAGAGAAAGAGGAGTGAAGATATTTATTCAGAAGATGAGAGTAACATGCAAATCAACTACTAGTTGTGCCATCAAAAAGGACCATTGGCCTTTTCATCTCATTCCTTTTGTTCTCTCCTTTTTTTTCTTTTTTTTTTTTTTTTTTGTGTTTGTGTGTATGTTATGAGAAATAAAGGAAGGGGGGACAGTGATGTGTTGTTGTTTTAGGACTCTTTCACTCGTACGTTTGCCAAAACGATTGCTATTTCCTGATGGCATTGTTACGTCTGATGACATTGGCGTAGTTTATGCAGAGAGAAAGTAGTTGCAATGGTATGCCCAGTAGCTGTTCTGTATATTGTTTCCCGTTTGGTTTTGGGTTGATAAATGTGATTGCTAGGGGTCTAGGGTAAGTGACCTTGAGATCTCAAAGCATTATAGATGTATCAGCTGCATGCCCTGTGGCTTTTGTTGAACTGGAACTGGATTTTATGCAGTCTACCTTGAATTGGAGCTTGACTAACCAGTGAACCTGCAAATGCTACAAATTCTTTGGGAAAATCATGTAATTGTTTCTGAACTGATAAGCCATACTATTGCTTTTTTTGGGAACTTTTGAGTAGTTGAACTGAACACGTTTGATCTCTATAAGGGTTGCAGTACATTAATGTAGAAACTTTTCTTCGTTGCCTATTTCATTTGGGCCAGTGTTTGAATTTTGTTTTTCTTCCGAAACAGACGAAGGCCAGAAGGGAGATGGTCCTGCCAAAACCAGCGCTGGCGAAGATGCTGAGGTTGGTAATGTCACATATCTTATTGCAGTTAGCTCTTTGAAATTAATTTTCAATCTTGTAAGCAGTGTATTCATCTTTCTGCAGTGAAATGAGTAGAGCTACAGCATCAACACCTGTCGTGTTTTTAGTTCAAATGATGTCATATGGGTTTGTGTTCTATTGAAAGTAGAGAAGACGGATTAAAATTCCTCCTTTTCTTGTAATCTGATGATTTTGGCTTTCATGCCGGATGTGTGATATTATGAACTCAATGGTCGCACGTCTATTATTCATTGTGTGCCCTGTGCCCTATTTTACTCATCCCTTTCGTTTCCTTGGCAGCAGTAGGAGCATAAAGGTTGAAAGATTTGGCTTTATTTTGGCTAGCTTAGTTTAATTTAATGAAATTGAACGAGGAACGCAAATATTTTAGCGCTGAATTGCATTGTGATGCGCTTGTACAATATGCTAATGGAAGCGGTGAGGGAGGAGTATAAATCGACATTCGGCATGATGATTTAATATTTTGAGTTTTTTTTTTTCGCCCAAAACTTGTATTTCGCTTATTATCACTTAAAATAGCGATTTTTTTTTATCCTTTTAGGTGGGAAATAATGGACCGATGACACTGGCTGTTATTATGATCATTTGATTTTGCATTTGAAAGTACAATTTCAACGTATTTTTTTGGCAACAAGTAGAATAACGCTATCCTATAAACAATGCATGACTATTTCTGTTTCTGTGTAGGCATTCTTTTCACCAATTTATTAAATATTTTGCTCTATTCATGCTAACCTTTGATGTTCTCCTATTTGACTAATTTTCAGTATTGATCTTTTTCTTTATGATACTATTATTATTATTATTATTATTGTCATTGTTAATCATCTACTATTATGCTGTTGGAATATCCCTCCCTCTATTCTCTTTTGAAAGTTTCACACTTTTTAAGAAGAGTACTAAATAAAATAAAATCTTTGAATTTGGTCTTCTTCTTCTTCTTCTTCTTTTCCAATTAGATATAAGGAAAAATGAAAATCATTACAAGTTGTAAAAATAACATGGATAAAGATGAAAAGCTAAATTTTAGCTTTTTCAATCATTTTTGATATTATGTCTAAAGTGATAACTTTTTAAATAGGGATGAAGTCTTATTATTGTTATTTTCATTAACACTATTAATGTTGTCAATATTACCAAAATATTACAAACAAGTATACACATTCATATATATAGTTTTTGATTTATGAACAATAAAATAATATTTACAAATGCAACTAAATTATCTTTTATAAATACAAAATTTGATCGCAAACTTTTAAATTGCATGTAAAATCAACTAAGTTACACTTTTATTTTATCAATGTATGATGGTGACTCTCCTATAGGACTCTTATTTTGAAACTGAGTAAGGTATACACACATACATATACACATATAGGCTTAGTGCATAGTTGGAAAAGTTAAGGAATAAAAAATCACACTACAATAAGCCTATAGCATATTATATGTAGTTAAATCAAAGGGGTACACAAAAAACTAGATTATACGGCAAAAAAAATAAGACTTGATAATGTTGATGAATTTACATCTCAACTATTCATTGGCTATTTTATGCTAATTGAGATTGATGTAGAACATCAAGTGGTTCATGTTCATACATAAAATGGTCTCATTGAATCATTGATTAAGCAAATATAGTTAGTCGATTGACCATTATTATTTGGATTTAAATTATCCACATCAGCTTGGGAACATGCTATATTATATGCGACAACTTTAATTTAGTTAAAACCAACTGCATATCATAAATACTTTCCATTACAATTGGTATTTGGTAAAGAATCAAGTTTATCACATTTGAAAATATTTGGAAGTGATATGTGTGTTCCTAATGCTCCACCACAATGAACACACATGGGTCCACAAAGAAGGTTGGAAGTTTATATAGGTTTTGAATCCTCGTTAATTATTAAATATCTTAGACTGATGACGGATGACTTGTTCACGACATGGTTTGCCGACTGTCAGTTTAATGAAGGAGATTACATGGAATGAATCACAATTATCATATCTTGATTCATGAATGAATTCATGTGAACAAGAAGTACAAAATGTTACACATTTACATAGTGCTACAAATAAACTACCCAATGCATTCACTAACATCAAAAAAAGTGAAAAAGTCACATACACCAATGATAAATGCTCCTACTAAAATTGAGATTCTTGTAGAGGATTCAAACAAGATTCATGCAAATGAATCTATAGTTCACTAAAAGTGTGGTATACTACTTGGTTAAAAAGACTTGAAACCAATAAAAATAAGAAAGCAGGATAATATAACTGATGTGGCTAAATTTGTTCATCCTATTGAAAAGATAAATGAAGACACCTCAAAGGATGAAAAGTGTGCATGGTGGTGAAAACCTTGATAATCAAGAACTATTAATAAATTATGTTTTCACTGAATACTAGTTTAATATAAATTACATCATATGACATGAAATATTTGCATATTCAATTTCTTGTGAAATAATTTCAGATGAAAATAATATTGAGCTTGGAATAATAAATGAATGTTGTTGCATACATGATTGACCTAATTGGAAGGAAGTAATTCATGTAAAAATGAAATCGCTTGAAAAATGTGAAGTGTTTGGATGTGTTATCCATACTCCAAAAGGCATAAAAACTTGTAGGTTATAAATGTGGTGTTTGTACAAAAGTGCAATAAGAAAAATGAAAATTTAAGGTACAAAAAAGGATTTGCAGTGTAATGTTTTTCTCAAATGCTAAGAATATATTTTAAAGAAACATATTCTCCAGTTATTGATGTAAGAACACTAATCAATTGATTTAGTAGTATTTGAAAGATCAGAAATGCATCTTATGGATGTCGTTACCACATATTTATAAGGGCCACTTGATATATATATATATATGAAAGTTCTTAAGAACTACAGTTGTATGAGGTTCATAAATTGAAACCTTGAGAGATGTTTTCGATATAACTAAGAAATTCATTACATGGATTAAAACAATTTAGACTAATGTGGTTTAATTGTCTAAGTGAATATCTTTTCAAAAGAGTGCTTAAAAATGATCCAATTAGTCCATGTGTTTTTATTAAGCGGTTCTAATATGGATTCACTATTATTATAGTTTTTGTTGATGATCTAAATATCGTTGGAACGCATGATGACATTGAATACAGTGTAAAATACTTGATGAAAGAGATAAAGATGAAAGATCCCAAGAACATTTTTTTACCTTAGATTACATATTGAACATTGCAAAGATGATATACTCATTCACCAGTTAAACTATACTAAGAAGATTCTAACAAGGTTTCACATGATAAAGCACATTTGATAAACCCCTCGTTGATAGTTCACTCTCTGAATGTGAAGAATGATCCCTTAGTGAATATTATGAAGAGATTCTTGGGTCTAAAGTGTCATATTTGAGTGTTATTGGAGCATTGATGTATCTAGCTAACAACACACACCTAAATATTGCATTTTATGTGGATTTATTATCAAGGCATAATTCATCAACAACAAAGAGGAACTAGAATGGGATAAAACATTTATTTCAATATCTTCTGCGTACACATGATCTCGGATTATTTTATTAGAGACATGCAAATGCTACCCTTATTGGATATGTAGAAGCTGGTTATTTATCAAATCCACACAAGGTCAATTCACACTTAAGTTAAAAATTCCCTTTGGGAGACATTATAATCTCACGGAGATCAACAAAATAGACTATTACTAACACATCATCAAACCATGTAGAATTAATCGCCCTTTATGAAGTCAAAATATAATGTGTATATTCATGCTCGTTGATTCAGCATAAACAAAGTAAATGTTCTATGAATACAATCACAAATACTCCCACCTTGGTACTTGCCTCAAGTAAATGAGGGATAAATTAAAGGAGATACAGCAAAACATAAAGCACCAAAATTCTTCTCCATATGTGATCTTGAGAAACAAAAGACTGTCAATGTCCAACAATCTTGTTAATTTGTTTAGAAAGTCATTACCCCCATGAAAATTTAAAGATTTGTTATACAAGTTTTTTTTCTTCTTTGATTAGGTTTTTTCTCCCATTGATGGGGTGTTTCGACACATTTTTTTAATGAGGCAATCTTGGAAGAAGTATGAAAGAGAAGATGACAACAACTTTATTTCATCCCATTATAAATAAAAGGATGTTAATAAAATAATAAATACTATGATATATAAAATAAACTGTCAAGGGAGGTTGTTATAAAATATAAAGATGGAATTTATGACTGATTCATTTTTATCATTACAACTTTGTACTAAAAGTTCCTATGTAGAGATATTGAGTCTAATATCTTGTTAAAATTGTATTAACACTGGATATCTTATAAAATATTTCAGTATATAAAATTAGCATTGGACAATAAATTGATGCATAATAATTCTAAAAGCCTACAATTCAACAATATGTATATCATTTATTTTATTTTACTTTTTTGGCTGTGTACTTTGTGCTCGTTTGGTAAATGCATAATGTAAATTTACTTTATTTACCCAAAAAGATGTAAAAAATGGTTTGATCCTGATTTTATCCCGGATCTTTGGAAACATATTCTAATATCCTCTTCCTCTAACACGCTACTGCAGCCACATGAGATATGCCGGTCCGCGTCCCTTTTCAAATTCAATTAGGAATCATTCTCCCTGCACCGTTTCCTTTCACAACTCTGTGTCGTTCCTCAATCTCGAAAGCATTAAATCACAGCTTATGTCGCTTCCATAAGTCGCCTTACACGAATATACCCATCTGCCCATTATATCACTCTCAATCTCTCTCCGTGATTGAAGTCTTGTGTCGTTGCGATGGGTAGCTCAGTATTAGATAATCAAGCAGACTCGCAGAAGAAGATTTTCGCTGTTATTTTTGATTTGGACGGAACCCTTTTGAACACAGGTCTTCTTCCTCGATTAAGCTTTTGAAAGTTTTATGATATTTAATGGGTTCCGATTATGATGATTATGCATATGCAGAGAAAGCTTCAAGGGGTGTTCTAAAGGAATTTTTGGCCAAGTATGAAAAAACTTTGATCACTGACAATGAGCATTGGAGAGTTGGCAGGACTCAGAAGGAATCAGCTGTTGCTTTTGTTTGGAATTACGACCTCCCTCTTACTCCTGATCAATTTATCGAAGAAATTACGCCGTTGTACAGGGTCAAGTGAGTTGCTTTTTTTCCCTTACTACTTGGTGAGCAGCATAGGTAATTTTGACTTAAAACCTTCAGCTCTACTAGTAATCAAAATTATGGCATTGTCCCCACCAACCAACACAATGGCCAAGTTGTGGTTTCAAAGGTTCTTCTTGGGCCAATAAAGAGAAAAAAAAAAGGGAAATTCTTTGCTGGTATTTTTTATCTGTACTAGAAGATGCAATATAAGGGCTTAAAATATTCAATAATTAGGGTAAGAGCTATGGATATAAATATCATATAACAAGTGAAGTTGCCTTTTCTATCTCTTCCGTATCTGTGTTTGTTAAAATGCAACTGCGTAGTGCAAAACCACACTGAAGATATTGTACAATTGAGATCGTCCAAGAGTGATGTAAAGTATAACCGCATATTTTTTTTTCTTGAAAGAAATAGTAGTTGTATTGTTAAAGACATCTCAACAATCAACAGGAGCCCTGCCCTGCCCCTACTGGCATATATTTGGGATTCCGTATAGGGCCCACATGTGGGACTCATATTGACGCAGCTCAGCTGACAGTTTTCTTAATCTATATCAACTGTGCTGAGATATAAGCAAAACTGAGTTCATATATTCTCTCAATAACAAGAAGATATCCCAAGAAAATGCTGCTCTGGAAAGATATTGCAAGATTCCATGGTCTGAATTGACTGACTTTGTTCTTATTGCTTGTCATGTCAGGTGGGCAGAAGCTGAAGCACTCCCTGGTGCTTCTGAGCTTCTTATGCATCTCCATGGTCATCAAGTTCCACTTGCTTTAGCCTCAAACTCTTCACGGGAATACATTGATGCAAAAATCTCTCACCATAAAGGTTGGTTCTTACATGACCTTTGTAGCCAACTTTTGTTTTTATTTCAATATTCTGTCTCTCCTTGGAATAATGTCCTGCAAGACTAGTATGTAATACCAACACACTAATTGAGGGCAACACAAAAAAAAATTCAATGGATGATGAACTGCTGATTTTCGTTGAAATGTAGGTGAGAAGAAACTGGTAGTCGGGGTGGCAATGCCTAAGAGCAAGAGGCTTATCCATAAAAGTAAAATAACCAGAACTTAGAATACTATGACAAGCACCCTCTGAATCAAATTGAAAAAGATTGACTGTGAAGTCGCATATTGTTAACAGAAGACTGAATTCCTATATTCTTTCCAATTAGTCTCTTAAGTTTTTCGGAACTTTCTCTGACACAGTACTGAGAGTTGTGTGAATACTTTATCTTTCTTGGTATCTTTGTTTTTAATGATGCTATTTGAAGGTATACAACCTGGGTGTCATGACTGTTATCTTCATCAGGTCTTTGTCCTGTTGCTCTTTTCCTGCAAATTTGCGGACTTCATCTGTTCCATATCTACATTATAGTCTCAATGCTCAGCATTATCTTCTTCCTAGCATTTGTTAGTTGTGCCTTTTCAACTTATTATTACCATGATCTTTTGTGTTCATTCCTCTATATTTTCTTTGGTAACTTAAGTGTTAACAACAATATCTAGAAAGTCCTGATGTGGGATCTCCTCACATTGCCTAACTTAATGCTAGTGATGAACTGTTTCAGTAAACCCACGAATTTCTTTAGGAAATATTTGTGAACGTGGAAAGAGGTAAACTAGTATTACTAGTAAAAAAATATTTTGGTGCATGCAAAATTAGTAGCATTACAAGTAAACAAATAATAATAGTAGAAACAAAGATGAAATGAATGGATGTGCATGGACATTTTTGGTTATGTACTTTAAAAATTATTATTTGTTAAAAGCACTTTATTGTGAATTGTGATGTAAAATAGGGATAGTTTTACAAAAAGTGATGGGCCACATTAATTGAAATGAATGATTAAGTTGCAAAATAATTTGCTTTCTGAACTGGTCGATAGTACTTTGATTTAAACTATGTGCAGGTTGGAAAGATTGCTTTACAGTTATCCTTGGAAGTGACCAGGTTAAATCTGGGAAACCATCTCCCGACTTGTAAGTGTCCCTTTTATATCTGAAAATTGTTCTGCTGTCTTAGCTTACTGTCTGTTGGCACGTATGGACCTAAATGATGATAATAATGGTCACGATGGAAGTGGAGAGAAGATAGAAGCAAGTAGAAAAGAACCAGTTTTATTCAAGTGTGATAAACTTCAAGAATATAAGAGCTCTTTCCCATTGTTTCCATTTGATTGCTGCATGTGGATAAATCCATGGTGACAATTAAATCTGATGTGCTTATCGCTAGCTGCATACTTAATGCATGTTTCTGCAAGCTGCATACTTATTAAATCTCAAGTGCTTATTGAAAGATCAGAGTTGTGAATACCTCTCAAAGTAAATTTTTTCATTTGGTTGCAGATATCTGGAAGCCGCCAAAAGAATGGGAGTAGATGCCGCTCACTGCCTAGTGATTGAGGATTCTTTGTAAGTCCAATACTGTGTAAACTGTAATAGAAGAAATGGATTTTCAGGATTATTTCTGCAACTTCTGTATGACTAGTAGTAATTCTCTTTGCACAAGGAATTACTTGGTTACTGCTTGATCAAAATACTGTATATCAGTATTTGTCAACTTGGCTTTATAAATTGTCAAAGTTGAAAGAAAACTAAGCTAACAATGAACTCGCAGGTATGGGCTTGTTATCTTGCCTTAATTATTGAAAAGTGTGCTGAAAATGGAGAAGAGTGCGTACATTATGACAATTTTGGTTTGTTGGTTGCTGCATGAACCAACAGGCTCTAGCTATTGTCCGTCCAGCCTTACTGTTTAGATATATCAAACTGCAACTTGAGAAAGAATAATATGTGGCAAAACTCTGTAGTTTGGTTGCCTTTAGAATAGCTCTATTATAGGCAGTAACCAAACATTGTTGGTATAACAATGACAGCTTGCATCCTTCTGCCTTTTTCTCTCGCATCCATCATAAATGCACAATCAGAACTTATGTATTCCGTTCATCTGAATGTAAATGTTAGTTTGATTCTTGCTTTTATATCATTTCTCTTTTGTATGTATGAAACATGTTTTTGCTTAGCCTGAGTCACTGTGTAGATTAGAGGCTTTTGCCACTGTTGTTGCAGATGCTAGCGTACAATTGTCATCTCTTCACTCCTTTAATCTTGCTGATAAAATATGCTTATATAATCAACAGAGTAGGTGTCCGAGCTGCAAAGGCTGCTGGGATGAAGGTTGTAGTTGTTCCTTCAGAAAGTGAAGCTGATTCTGCCGCCTTAGCTGATTCTGCGCTGGGTTCGCTCCTGGAGTTTCAACCTGAGCATTGGGGCCTTCCCTCTCTTGACGACTGTATGCGTTTCTCCAAGTTTTGATCTTCACTACACGCTCTTTGGGAACTTTAGACCGTCTCATACGGATGATCAATTCATCTAATTATAGCGGAATAGGTATTGCAGTGGCAGTGAATTCCCTCTGTGAAAGGGGGATATATAAATGGCCTTCCATCTGAAACTTTCAATTTAGAAATAATATATTATCTTATTCAGACAGATATGAGGTTAAGCTGGACATGCTGCCTTGAGAATGTCTACTTGTATTTATTTATTTATCTAAACTTGGGTTTCAATCAAATTATATCCCGTTGTACATTACAATACTGCATTCATAAGTGTAGTTGTGCTTTAATTGCAAAATGTAAGCATGATGCTCAAAACATGCTTACGTAGAAAAAGAAGTCCATCAGGGGAGCCTACTACTATGGCCTACAGTTATGACTGGCCTTGCAATTGGCGGGGAATCTTACGCGAAAAAAGAAATTTGTGGGGTGTCATCCTGCAATTAATTGTTTTGTGTTAGCGTATAGTCCTCATTCTTCATCTTTCATTTTATTTTTTTGTTTTTCTTTTATGTAGGAGACATTTTAATGCCTAATTAGAGCCTAAGAGGGGAAAGTACATTAGAATGACCAGTCACATTAAACCCTGCAGATAGCATTTGATTATGTAAAACATGAGATCAGAAGAGATTCCTTTAAATTTACCCTCATTGTTTTGGTTGTCATCAACCTAAGAAACAACTGCACCTAAACTGACTGACATTTACTTTTGCTTACATAATTCCGGAAGAGAGAAGTAAAACTTGAACGTGGGATATATTATAATTGACATTTCATTAATAGGCCATTACATAATGATTCTTGGCGTTCCGGTCTTTAATCATTCTTTGTAGTTCAAACTCGCACAACATTTGACCCCATACCTCCTTAAGGTAAGAGCAATGCGAATAAAAAAAAGCCCGCAGGTCTTCCCGAGCATCCCCTATTTGTCGTACAACCCTTATCATCCATTTCTGCATGAACATGAGCCATGTAATAATATGGCACATACAAGGATTGGTATTATTTTTTGCTACACCAACATATGTTGGGGGTCCCATCTTTGGTCCCCTTTCCCTTGTAAGCTCATGTCATGCGTGTTTGATATGGTATTTCCCAAGGCTCAAAAGAGATCATCATTGTGTTTCTCCTATATGATTGTCTAATATTCTAGCATGGATAACAAATCCAATGTTTTTTGCTAGCTCTAGCAAATCCAATGTTTTCAGCTAGCTCTAGCAAATCTAGATCCGGTAAAGTTTTTTAAGATATCATTTTAATAAATCATTGCTAAAGCGCTTAAACAAGAGTACAAATAAATATCTTCCTTTGATAGTCCACGTAGAATATGAAGATTTTTTTAAGCTTAATTTAATTTAGATACCTTGGCATTTGATATAACATTTTTCAGTTATGTTTTACATAATTTTACCTAGGTTCCTTCATATTTGAATTTATTTTCATTTGGGTACTTAAATGGTGAATATAGTGTCATTCTAAATTTTATGTTGGTACCATTTAGGTACTCGAGCGAAAATAAATTTAAATATGAAAGTATCTAATTAAAATTATGCAAAACATAGGATACTCAAAAAATATTAGGTCAAGTGTCATAATACTTGTAGACCTTCGTAATCTACAATTAATGTACTGGTTGAAATTAAATGGGGAATTATCTACCTACAAAAAAGACAAAATTAACATGTGGAATGTTAGAGGGATACTAGTGTGGTGCGAGCCTAAAGGCACTATGATGCTCAAGTTAATGATGTAGGATGTAAAAAGTGTGAAATGAAAGTAGAGAATAGGTTAAAGAGACTTAGTCTTTAGGATTGTAAGGGTAACTCTATTGATGATGGAAGGAACAAGATCCTTGGGTGGAGGCATTTGAAGGCCCACCTTGAAGGCAATGTTAATCTTGGAGAGATGAGCTAAAAAATCATAAGCAACTACTAAGTGAAATCATGTACTAAGAGTGAACAAATTTTGAACCACTATTGTTCAATACCTTTGAAGGTTTATGGCAAAGGGAATAAACTCTAACATGCCTTTCGCGGGAAGCAAAGTGAGGTTATTGTTGGACTTAGTTCCCATTGGAAAATCAAAGGGAATTGTGCTTCTCTCGAGTGAAGTGGGTTATAATTGATTATCTGAATATATCATGTAAGACATGGTGAGTGTCAGAGGGATACTGGTGTAGTGTGGGTCTAAGGGTACTCCGACGCTCAAGTAAATAACCTAAGACATAAACAGTGTAAAATAAAAGTAGAGAATAGGATGGAGTGATTTTGACATTAGTATTGTAAGGGTAGCCCTATTGACGATGGAAGGGACAAGATCCTTAGGAAAAGGTGTATGAAGGGGGTCATTGAAGGCCTTGGTAAGATTAGAGAGTCGAGCTGAAAAAGAACGTAATTATTTACTAAATAAGATTATGTATTGAGAGTGAGAATAGTTTGAATTATTGTCCTTTAATGTCTTAGAAGCTTTATGTTACAAGTAACATGCCTCCTTAGGAGACGAGGTGAGGCTACCATTAAAGGTGGTCACCATTGGAAAATCAAAGGGATTTAAGCTTCCCTCAAGTAAAGTGGGTTGTGACTTATTATTTAAATTGGTTATGTAAGATGTTGTAAACATGATACACACTATGAGATTCTATTTGTAGGCTACGTTATTCAAGCTTAACAAATAATCCCTATAGCTTCCTAGGTCATTTGGTGTGTAGGGAACTCTTAGCCCTCCCTTAGTTAGTCTAGGTTGTAGGGCCAAAAATTTTTCCTATACAATTAATCCCTCATTCCCTAAGTTAAGGGCTTGATTTGGGGAGTGGATGATATGGTGACATCTTTGCTAGTAAGACTACCACGGGGATGACTTGATCCCTGCAAGGTACTCAATGTCCTAATAGTGGGTTCAAACATGTGCTATCTTTTTTTATTGGGTATTATAGTTCCATGAATGTTTCCATTTTAATTTTCCTTCTCTTTTAAGATGGAAAAGTGAGAGTTCCAGTCATCTATCTTCTCTTTGTATAAGTTTTGAAATCTAGAGATTTGTTAATTGTCATTTTTTGGTGAGTTTTTAACCTTATTTTACACTTGATTAGTCATCTTCTTTATATGTAAGAAACCCCATTGGTGGCACTAGTGAATTTTTATGACATGGGGAGGGACTTTAATTTAGTTCCTAAAGATCACACTAAGGCCCCTCTCAATTATAGGGTGGTGACCCTTGTGAATGCTTCTCTAGTAGAGGATGATGGGGAAGTCACAATTGGGGTGACACTCGCATCAAATCCAGGCCATGTTATTATTTAAAACACTATGATAGTAAGTTTTTGCTTAATAATAAATGGGGATAGACCTAGACACCTATTCACCATAGTATGGAAATTTAGAAGGACATGTGACTATTTCCCTGATGTTACTAGTGGGCTCAAATTTTCTTTTATTGAGAGGGGAAACATACATCTTCCTTATCAATCTTATAATGATGCCTCCCTATTTGAAGGAGAGAGTAGATAAGGTTCCCTTTGGCTGGGTTTGGTGTAATCCCCTAAAATTTTAAAAGCTTATGTTTTAATAAATAAATTTTATTTTGGATAAATTAGCATTTAAATCTTTTAATTTAATTATTTTGTGTATTTTTGAGTATATGAATTTGGATATAAATATTTAATAAATTAAAATAAATAGTTTATCATTTTATCATGTCCCTTTTATTTAATAATTTCCCAAACCATTATTTTACTAAATTATCCTTTTAAACCCATATATTTTAATTATATTAAATTAAATTATTAAGTAAATTTATTACCCAAAAATATTTTAATTTATTATTTATAAATTAAATTATTTTAATTAAAACCATTTTTCCTTTTTCCTTCTTTTTCCCTTTCTTTCTTTTTCTTTTTCCTTCCTTGGGCCGCCGGTTGGCCGGCCTGCCCTTTCTCCCCCCTGCGCACTGGGCCACAAGCCCAGTCCCCCTGCCTTCTCCTACGTCGAGCCGGCCACCCCTCCTCCTTTATTTTCTTTCTTCCTCGACCGGCCCACTTTTTTTTCTTTCTTTCAGCCGGTCCACTCATCTCGCACCCAACGCCCAACCCCGACCCTTCTTTCTTCTTCTCTTCTTCTTCTTCCACCATCACCGGCGATAATCCCGGCCTTCCTCCACCATTTTCGCCGCCCAACCTGTAGCTCCCTCTCCCCCGTTGACTCCCCTGTCTCTCTCTCTCTCTCCCTAGCGTCACTTTCTCTGCCCATCCCGATCCCACCATCCCTGTCTCCCTCTCCCTCTCCCTCTCCCTGCCGACACCTCCCTCTCCCTCTCCCTGCAACTCCATTCCCCTACCACCCTAACGCCATCCTCGAGCTCCCTATCCCATCCTCTCTCTCCTTATCCTTTTTCTTCTTCCCTACCTGATCCATTCGGGCATTTTTTTTTCGAGCCCATGTGCTTACCCAAGCCTCTCCTTTCTCCCTTTCTTCTCCTCCCCTCTCTCCCTCTATTTTTGTTTCGCCACCCATCTCCACCACTGCCAGCACCTCAACCACCACCTGAACCACCTCCTGCCACCCTCTACCTCACCCTCGAGCCATCACAGTCTCCATCGAGCCACCCCGCAGCCCATTCTTCTTCCTCTCTTCTTTTTCTCTTCCCTTCCATCCCTTCTCGGCAACCACCCTATGCAACCCCGATCCGCCGCCGTTCTGCCACCTATGCCGCCACCTGATCCACCATAATAATCCCTGTAACCCCCTCTACCATCCCCAATACTCCTTTGGCCGAAAACACCACCTGAAGGCCCTTGTTTTTCCCCTCGATTTTCCTTCCTCACCAACCTTCCATTTCGACCCCTCCTTGGCCGCCACCTTCGCAGCCCCACTGTCATCGTCTCCGCCGCCCTTAGCTACCTTCAACCCATCCCCGACCACCACCTACACCCCCTCTCCACCTCTGTACCCTTCCCTTGCCCTAAATCCTCCCCCAACCACCTTCTTTTCTAACCCCAAACTACCAACCCGAAAATACCCATTTTCCCTATTTCCACCACCTTTGAGCCCCCTCCTTTTCATTTCTTTGCATGCAGCTCATGCTGCATTAGGAGCATGATTTTCTGCATCTCCTAATCTATTTGTTTAATAATTTTAAGGTATAATTATAGTTTAAGTTAATTATTCTATTAATTGTTAAAGCCTTATATTTTGATTTCATAATTTCTAATGTAATAAGTCTTGAATTATTTTTATGTGTTGGTTTTGATAAATCAAGCTTGAACCTTAAGCCGGAATACCGGTAAGGTTCGTTTTTGCAAATCGAGGTAATCGTTAAATCCCGCTTAAAAGCATGGATTAACGCATGTTAGCACATTAGACATTTTTAATGTGTATTATGCTTGATATATGTTGTTTAGTATATTATATGTGGTTCTTGTGTTGATTGATGAAAAGGAAGCATGATAGATTGTTTCTATGTATGGAAATATTATTTGAGGTGATAAATTGGTTGTCAAGGAAAATGTTAATTATTATCCATGTTATTTTATGCTATTGTAATATTTAATACATGTTTAATATTTTGTAAGCCTTAGGGGATTTTATTAGTGTACATTGTACAAGAACATGACCTTATATATATATAGGGGTGCTAATAATATTGTATTAACTATAAGAGTTGTGGATGAGGCCTCAAAGTTAATGTTTTATGTAGTAATGATAATAATTTAATATAAGTGGTGTACTAAGGGCAAAAAGGTAATACTTATTTAAGAAGGGTATTTTGGTAATTTTGGAGGCAAGGGTAAAATGGTAAATTTGCTAATAAAAGGAGAAAATGGTAATTTTGGAAGTAAGGGTGGTAAAATAGTAATTTTGTGAATAAAGGGTGAAATAGTAATTTTGTAATAAAAGGGGCAATTTGGTAAATTGTAATAAAAGGGCAATTTTGTAAAATTTGTAATAAAAGGGCAAGTTGGTAATTTTGTAATAAAAGTGTAAAATTGTAATTTTATAATTAAAGGGTAAAATAGTAATTTTGTGATTAACGGGCAGAATGGTAATTTGAAAATTAAAAGAGGTAAGATAGTAATTTCATAATTAAGGATAAATGGAAATTTTATAAGTAAAAGGGGCGATGTGGTAATTTTTGGGAGTTAAGGAGTAAAATGGTAAATTCAAAGGTAAAGGGGTAAAACAGTAATTTTGTAAATCAAAGGGGTAAAAGTAGAAATTGCTAATTATAATAATTGAGAAGGGTAAAAATAATAATTTAAAATAACTAAAGGGTAATTCGATAATTTAATAATGGAGAAGGGTAAAATGGTAAATATGACAAATGTGAGGGGTAATTTGGTAATTTAACCGACTAGAGGGTGTTTTGGTAATTTTAATAATGGAGTAGGGTAGTTTGGTAATCATGACAATTAAGAAGGACGATTTGGTAATTTAAATGACCAAGGGGTAATTTGGTAAATTTGATGAAGGAGAAGGGTAGTTTGGTAATTATGATCATATAAAAGGTAACTTGGTAATTTAACTAACCAGGGGTATTTTGGTAATTTTAAAAATGAAAAAGGGTAGTTTGGTAATTGATAATAGAGGACGGTAATTGGGTAATTAACTAAATAAAGGGTTAATTTGGTAATTAGGATAAGGAGGAAGGGTAATTTGGTAAATTAACTAACTCAAGGATAATTTGTTAATTATAATAAAGGAAAAAGGACAAAGTGGTAATCTAACCCACTAAATGGAAAGCTTATTAAGTGTAATAATTATTAAGGGGGATTAGTAACCTAATACGTATGAGAAATAATTTAGTGACCTAAATTGAGTAAGGGTAACTTGATGGTTTTGTAATGAAGAGGATAATATGGTAATTTATCAAATAAGGAAGGGATGACTTAGTGATTTTATAAGTAAGGGGAAAATGAGTAGTTTGTACCTAATATATATCGTTGTGATTGTGGAACTCGTAATATGACTCTAATAACGTTGATTAACGAGGTAATAATATTTGATTATTAGTAAGTATCACGAGAACGAGTTCTAATTCGGAATTAGATGAGTTTAGGATGGCCTTAATGATTCTTTCATGTTACCTTGGACAACCATTTGAATAAGAAATGTTTAATGATATCCGAACAATTAAAAGTGGATAATTATCTGATTGTCGTGCTTTTGTGATCACCATTAATTAAGACACTAATACTTAAAGTGAAAGACCTCAAGATCGGGAATGGTGGCTCTTTAGGGGTCGCTACCCTAAAGACGTGGTTTAGCCCACGATTATTTGGTATTTGATGGTATGCCTTTGTGCCCCAGCCAGGCCCTATATCTACTCTATCTAGCTCTACGGACCTAGTTAGGGGGTATGCATATTTAAGGATTAGGTGTCCTTGTCGGTAGGGTACTGAGTTAGCTTTGTGCACCAGTACGACCAGGGTACATTTGCGTCCCTGGGTTACTAGTTGAAGGGTACTGAGTTGCTTTTACGCACTAGTGCGATCGGTGTACCTTTGTGTCCCGGGTTCTTGATCTCCCTATCGAGGCAAATAAATGGAATTGTTGTGCTGAATAAAAAGGGAAAATACTAATTGTTAAAGTGAAAGATTAATGAGTCGGGACCAGTTGATTTATATAATGAGTACCGATCCACCAGAAATAATAGTGGCCCAGGATGTTTTGCCCTAGATGATGTTCATGAGAATCGATCCACTAGATATAATGATGGCCCAGGATGTTTTTACCCTGGATAATATATATATATATATATATATATATATATATATATATATATGCATTCCGATCCACCGACCAGAATAGTGGGGGTCTCGAGCTCAATAAAATTTGAATTGGATGTGAATAAGTTATGGAAAAATACTGATCATTGAGATGATTGATTAATAATGGACTATTGGCCTTGAGGCCCGAAAAAGTATCGATTACTCATTATGGCCCATTAATACTTGGTTGACTTGTGAAGTATGAGAATGTAAGAAAGTGAATGTTACATATACGCTATTAATATCTGATTGAATTATTGGATGTGCGAATAAATGGATCCGAATATCATGTTTATACCTATGGTTATATATGAATGTAGTAGTATTTCATGTGTTACATTACGTGCCTGTATTTTAAGTGCGTTTTTAAAGGGTTACTCAGTACCGTAGTACTGAAGGGTTCCCTTCGTGGGGCCCCTACCTATTCAATGGGCGTACCCCTTGCAAATTGTATTTAGGTGCTATTCAAGTGGGCTCTCAGGAAAGAGCGTAAGGTACTGTCCGGAAATTTTAGGATTTTAACTTGTCTCTTTTAAATTCAATGTATTTGTTATTTTGTAACCACCGTTGTTGAATTTTTCTCTCGTAAACTGTTTACTGTGCTACTCTGATCTTTAAAGGCTTAAGTTCTCATAAAATGGTATTTTACTCTTTTAGCCTTAACATTTGGTACTGGAACGGTATGAGTGAACCGGCCTGGTACTAAGTGTGGCGGTAATACTCCCAAAGTTCACGGTATATTAATTTGCTTCCGCAAATCTTCTTTTAATTAAACGAAATTTTTCAGTAGTGAATTTTGGGGGTGTTACATTTGGTTTTATGAGTATCCTTCTCGATATAGGCTGATGTTTCCATTACCAAAGTTGGTTGAAAAATTATTGAGAAAATTTAGGCTTTTGCCCTCCTAACTAGTCATTAACACTTGGAAGGTTTTGTTGGGTTTGGTCTGCCTAGGTGAATTAGTTGATGTGAGGATGGATTTAGAGTTTATCTTGTGGTGTTTCTAACCCAAGGTGTATAGTAAGGGGGATTATAGGGTGTTTTAGATCATTAGGCCAAATGATGAGCAGTTGTCATCTAATGACTTAAATTGGAATATCATGTAATTTTTTGCTAATCAAAATTCTAGCGAACTCATTCAGGAACATTTCAAACTAGTGGAGAACCTTTATTAACTATTATTTTACTTTGTTTGGTTACGAATACGTTAATAAAAACTTAAATATGTGTTTCTTTGCAATCCCTCAAAGTAATCAAAGGATTACCGGTTGCTATTCATGAACAAATAAAAAATCTTTAACTAGTGGCTAAGAAGGATTGTCACTGGGAAAAATTACTAGGTGCCAATGGTTTGAGCGGCAAAATGACACTTAGTTGAGCCATATACCCTCGAGGTGTTCCATCATGTTGCCTTATTCATATTTTTCCCTTTCCTTGTTAGAGGTATTAGAATACCAGTTGTCATTTGTGAAGTCATTGACTCTATTGGAGCAGCATTTTTATATATCATTATAATTTTTGTAAGCACTTCATCTTCATTAGATTCCCTAGTTACAGTCCATCAGGAGTCGAGTAGAAGGCATATTGTTTCCTGAGGAGGATCCTTCCACACCTTGATTAGCGCGGAGCTTTTTTCTTACCAACGAAGGGATGATCCTCTCATGTCGCTAAAGTTGAGGGTCTAATGTTGGGAATTTTTAATTTCTTTGGGAAAATGTGGTTTTGGATAATGATTTGGTGGAAAAAATTAACAAGGAAGATGGTTCAAGGAGAGCAAGACATTTCCCCAAATAAGGAGGCTAATGCATAAAAGGTAGAATTCTGGCAAACTAGAGGATGGATCTAAGGATGAGCCAAGATTTTTGGAGGGAGCTTCTACCTTTAAAGGGCTTCATACCTTTGGTGGAAGAATAGGGAGATTAGTCCTCCTAGCTGATGAGCCTTAGCTAGCCCAACTCTCTATTAGAAGGCATTTAGAAGAGGTATTACTTAATTACTATTGGGTAGGGATTTCTAACTATATTTGATTTTTATTGTATTAAAGGTGAAGTGCCCAAGTATTGACAATAGTGGGATTTACAGGCCATAGAGCGAGTCCTATTTTTCATGAAGGTGGTACCATAAGAGGATATTGTTTCTAAGTTATAGTTTGAAGTACATTGACTTTGGGAGGTTGAGGGTTCCCTTGAATTGAAGGTGATAGGTCTTCAAGAAGTTAAGGCCTCTTGGGAATCAAGGGTGAAGGCCAAGCTACCAAAAGAGCCTTCACCAACAATGGACTTGGGCTAAAAAGACTCTAGAGGAGAATCACACTTCTTGTCCCATTTCTGCAGTGGCTCGAAGCCAAAAGGAATAGCTTGGATTTCCAATGAGGTTGAGTTGGGGTGAGAGATTAGGACTAATGATTCCTAAATCTAGTTCCTGTCTAAAAAGGTCCAACACTGTAAGTTTAAGGGAGCATATTCTACCATCAAGAATATGCTTAACATGATCAATATGTGGGATACCAACCTTATCGAGAAATGGGACAAAGTATAGTTACAAAAAGATTGGGGCTCGTTCCATGAGAGTCAAGGGATTGGGAAATTTAACAATGGTGGCAATGTTGAAGGTGATGCTAGTGGCTAGGAGTGTCCTACCTTGGAAGTTGTACTTATTTACCAATCCACTGGTAGAGAATAGTAGGGTTCCTAAATACAACGTATATTAAAATTATGAGCTGATTATTTATTATATTAATGCCTTGAGCTCAGATAATAATGAATGAATCTATATAATCTACTTATGCGCATGTCATTCCTTATTGTGGTGTTGTTGATATGTATGACCTACTTGATTGTATTTTTACCTCTCAGTACACAACGTACGGATCACCCATATTATGGGTGCTGCTCATTCCCACAAGCAGATACACCTTATGAGCCTGTATTGGTGAATGAGGACTTTACTAGATGACTTTGTTGCATACGATTCTTTGATAGGAGTATAGCGATGATATTGTGCCTAAGGCTGGGGACTTAAGAGTGTGACATCTAGGGGTTGTTTTTACCAGTTTTCTTCTCAATTAATGTTTTTAGTTGAACATTTGTTTATGTATTTCAATATTCGTTTTGAGGAATGAACACCTAATTCTTATTTATGATATGAATTGTTATTCTGCTATACTTATCATGTTTTGCTTACTGTTTTATCTTGCCTTATAGTTGGTATAAGGATGGTTTGTGGCCAAACTTATACCGATTACAGTGGTAACACCCCTCTTAACTTTGGATGATCTTACGCTTAAAATAAAAAAAATTAGTAGTGAATTATGGGGGTGTTACAATTCTGTCGTCTTCCCCTCTCACTCAACCTCACCCCCACCTATAAATACCCCCTTGAGCTCTTCTTCCTCTCTTCTCCCACTTGGCGCACCTCCCTTATTTATTCTCACCTTCCCCACCCCTGCCATATCCATCACCGCACGACCACAATCGACACCCATCCACCCCTTGCAACCTCTCTTCCCTACCTACGCCTTACCCTCACACGTAGAGCCACCCATCTCCCTCCTTCTTCCTTTTTTTTATCTTCTCCGTCGCCTACAGCCGTCATAGGCTACATTTTTCTCCGCCACCACCGCTGGTCATTATCCTCCCTCCTTGCTATAATCATAGAGCCACCCCTACACAAGTGCTCCAGCCTATGTAACTACCCTGACAACCCTCCCTTTTCCCCTTCCTCTCCTCCCTTCTTCTTTCTCCCTCTCAGTTGTGTGCCACCTTGCACCACCGCTGACCACCAGATCCACCACCAATTCCCGCTAGTCCCAGTGCCACCACCACCCCTTCAACTCTGAGATGCCAGCCCTCACCCCTTTCCACCAAAATCAACTATCATGGCTGCCCCGCTATTGTCACCACCATGCATCACCACACTATTTTTATCCCCCATTTTGGTCACCTCCATTCCCTTTATCCTCCTTAATTTTTATTAGGTTATGTTCTATTTTGTTCTTTTAAAAAAAGGAAAACAAAATCTAAATTGTGTATATTTCCATTTCTAGGTATAGTTCTAGTGATAGTGGAAGATGAGGTGTAGGTCATGCGTGCTTAGAGACTGGAGCCGCTCCAGTAAGGATATAGTCATAGCTAGGGTTTTGTTTTCCTTAATATATTTCCTTGCTATGTGTTCTGTGAAGACATGCATGAAATGACAAATGACTATAGTGTTGTATGTGCAGTTTGGCTTGACAATAGCTAAAGGTAAGAAGCTGTGCGATTATGATTGTATCAATTTCAAGTGTTGATGTATATCCATATTATATGATATTGCATGTATATAAAGTTTGAGAGTCCTTGTGTTGGATGCCTTGCGACTTAAGTAGGTTTTTTGGGACCTAGTGGTATTTTGGTCAATATCATGAAAAGTGACATGAAGGGTACTTTAGGTTTTAAATTGGCCTAAAATAGATGGAGATAATATATGAAATAACTATGAAAAAAATGAGGTTTATGGTAGATACAGGATGGGGGTGAAAATCTATGAATGGGGTGAGTAGAGCCTAAGGTAAATTATGATCATATGCGAGTAGAGTGGGGATTCGGTACTAGAAGTGGATATGGGGTTAAAGATGGAATTTTTTGGTAGTCATGTAGATTTGAGGATTCCTTTGAGCACTATGAGAGGAGATATGACCAAAATTTGGAATTAGGGTTCCGAGAGGCCAAGGCGTGAAACTCTAGGGGTAGGCTATAATCACATGTACAAAATGAGGGAGTTGGATTTCAAAATTGGAGTATGATATTAAACATGAAATTTTGGGAATATGTACCAAATTTAGTAGCCATGCAGGGTAGAGGAAAGTAGTTACAGCCAGAATGAGAAATTAGGGTTTTAGAGGGGGCTCACATGTGCAAAATGGGGGATTCAGGCTACAATATTCTACTTGATGGTTAACCATAGCATTATATGCATGGGTATGGAAATTGAGGGCTAGATAAGAAATAGATGAGGGGCTAGGCCAGCCAGGAGAGATTAGAGTTTTGAGGAGTAACCGTAGAGACTAGTTATTATCATATGTAGAAAAGTAAGTAATAGGACATGACCCTTGAACATGGGTTTCCAATGACATGTTAGGGTTTTTGTTTTTGGATATATTGGGGACTCAAAAGGGAAACTAGAGGTGAGGATATGCCATAGTTGTGGAATTAGGGTTTCAAAGGGGAACAAGGTTGTTTCAAGGTAGTAGTAAGGAATATTTCATGCTTGAGTAGGTGTACATGTTGTGTGATGACTCTGAAGTAAATAAAACAATAATAATACACTAATCACTTAAAGTGGACAATCACTCAAATTGGGCCTAATTGTACCTACTGATCCACCGACAATAATAGTGGCCAAAAACATATTACCCTGAAAGCTATACCCTATTACCATTCCATCAATGAGAATAGTAGGGTCCCAAACTCAAGTAAACCAAACCATTGGATGATAATAACCCATGTTAAGACACTAATTACTTATAGTAGAATACCATGTAGGTCAGGACTGGTTGTACCTTGATTATCGGTTCACTGGTGAGAATAATGACTAGGAGCGTTCTACCCTAGGGTTGTACTTTGATTATTGATCTGCCAGTGAGAATAGTGGTCAAGAGTGTCCTACCCTAAAAGTTGTACTTTGGTTACTGATCCACCGATTGAGAATGATGGAGTCACTAAACCCAATGTGAATAAAATTATGATTTGATTATTATTGTACTAATACCTTTTGTTCGGATAATAATAAATGATTCAGTATGATATATTTATGCACGTGCCACCCCTTATTGTGGTGTTAGTGTAACACCCCCAAATTTACTACTGAAAAATTTCATTAAATTTTAAAGAAGTTTAGCGGAAGCAAGCAAATAAAACTATAAATTCGGGGGTATTACCGCCACACCTAGTACCAGATCGATTCACAACTATCGACCCGATACTAAGTGCTAAGGTTAAAACAATAGAACCAAAACAAATCATTAGTAAGGCATAAAGTGATAAGGAAATCAGAGTACGAAAGTTAAGAGTTATGTTCGGAAGTACAATTTAAAAATTCCAAATGTCAGAGGAATTAAAATAACGGAAGGATGAAGTACGATAAAACCCTTGGAAATTTAAATACAACACTTGTAACTTCCAAAGACAAATATGATTAAACAAAACAATTTCCGAACGGTAAATATCCGGACCACTTACTCACTCAAGTCAAGCCTTCCACCCCAATTTAGTAACCGATCAAAACCTGCATCAAAGGTCTGCTCCCCACCGTCGGTGGATCATCACAGGACCCATTCAACCAGTGTAGTATCAGTACGGGTCCAGTACTGAGTAAGGGCGCATGTGTGCTAAGGCCAAGCATACAGTCACACCAAGTAGCCTACATAACACAATCATATAAGTAACATGCAATAACACACAAGATAAGGCCTGAGTACTTTCCGGTGACTTATTTTTTTATCCTCGTTAATAATATGTCCATTTCAAACACAGTCTTTATTAATCCACGTGAGTGCGGGAACCCCACTATTATAGCCGGTGGACCGGAATATTATAAACTCAGGGCAGAACGCTCCTGACCACTATTATTTGCCTGTGGACCGGTCTCTAGGGCAGAACGCTCCTGGCCACTATTATTTGCCGGTGGACCGGTCTGGCCCCGACTCACATGGTGTTCCACTGTAAGTATTTAGTATTTTCCCATGTCTTATAGATTTTACATTTGGTTTGCTGAGCACGGAAACCCCCACTATTATAGCCGGTGGACCGGAAATCAAACAGGGCAAAACGCTCCTGACCACTATTGTTCGCCGGTGGCACGGTCTCCAGGGCACCCCGGCTCCTGGCCACTATTATTCGCCGGTGGACCGGTCTGGGCCCGGCTCATCTTCCTCTTTAATTTAAGTTATATATCTTAACGTATCTTATTTGAAAGTGTTTACTTAATGACAATGCATACCCATACTACTCCTAGGAGGGCCCGTCCCATATTGGAACCCGTGCAACCCCTTATCACAACTCGATATCCATTTCCCTCTATATAACACATGATAAAAACCAAATAACCTAAGGGTGTGGGTTAATACCCAACACCTCGTGGCATTAGACTCCACCCGCTATCTCCCTCTAGGGTTTTCCCTTGGAAACCCTAATTGGACCTATGTGGCCCAACTTTCTCTCACATACACTAACATTACTCCATTTATCACCCCACACCACATCTCATTTAGATCAAATCTCAAATCATATCTCTTACCCATCGATTCCACCTGTGACCCTAAAACCCTAGTTGGCTACTTCAACCCTATTACCTTTCTTCTCCCACAAGTAACCTCTCCTTTTTACCCAATACTTCTTCTCTCCCATAACACCCATAATCGTTCCTCATAACATAAACTCTCACTCTCAACCCGCACCTCACTCACCGTTAATCATTTTTACTTTTGCCTTTTCCAGATTATTACTAATTCTTCCCAAACCCTAATCGGGTCCCTTATACTCCCTTTTAGCAACTCACTTCCCATTTATTTCTTTTTGCCCTTTTATCTCCATGTCATAATAATAATAATAATAATAACCACCCTAGCATGCATGTCCTAGATGGTTACATCATATCACAACACATCATAATCACCACATATGGATATCACATTCATGTCGTAAGAAAACGCATACCACATACCTTAACTCGAAGCTGCGCTACGCATAAAACACATTAAGGACAACCATGCGATACACAACCGGGTATGGTATATATACAAAACATCTAAGGCATGCAAGTCACATAACACATAGGGACCTTAGCCACATCCTTACGAAATACCCATAAGTAGAGGTAAGTAGAGAACTTACTTGGATCCGAAGCTAGCTACGCGAGATAAGAGGGAGAGAGAGATCACTAACTCGTGGATCCACGATAAGGCTTTCCTAGATCCGATAGAAATCGAAAACTAAATTAGAAACTATCCTATCAATCAATAATTCCAATTATTATAATTTAGTCGATACAAAGAGACACAAACTATTTTTCTTGGAAAACGTGTCCAAAACTTAGGACTTAAAAGCATAGCTCTATTAAGATTGAATATTAAATATAAATCAAAATAGATTAATACAAATACACTTAGGACATTTCAAATTAATTTGGAAAACCCGAGAAAGAATAATCGATCATAAGTTAATTTATCGAAAATAACTTATTTATTAGGTTTTACAACTAAATAAGTAACCCAACCAATTTACATAAAATCAAATCCAAACCGATTAGGTTAAAACATAATTTAAATGGTTTAAAACCCAAAGCTAGAATTTGATTAGATAAAATACACATAACAAAATCAATTTTATAAAATCATCCCCGAAAATTAGGTTTTTAATACGTAAACCACAAATCGGCCAAATCACTTTGATTACCTCAAATTGATAGTTTTAAAACACAATTAAACTAATTTTAGATAAAGGTATACAATCAATTTCAACAAAACGATCTTCCGATAAATCAATTCCAGATGATCAATTTTCAAAATTAGGGTTTTAAAGCCCATGACATAAACTCAAGTAATTCAAATCAATTAATTCTAATTAAAGGTATTAGAATACAATTAGGATCATTTCAACTACTTTTATAAATTTAATTTTAGCAAAACAACTATACAACTAACCAATCTCATAACCTCACTTAAAATATAGGTTTTTAGGCCCGAAAATGCAATTCGGTAAAATTCCATAAATTTAACCAAATTGAATGTTTAGAAATGCAAGTGAGCACATTTTATAACATATCAAATAATCAATTGCTCAAAACCAATAAAAGAAATACGCAATTTAGCACAATTAGGGTTTTTGAGCTCAGAACGCAAACCTGATCAATTATTGCGAAAACATACCAATTGACGGTTCGGAAATGTAATTAAACATATTCTAATGTAATTTATATAGTCAATTGAATAAAATAACCCGATTACAAAATCCAATTTAAACCCGCGGGAGTTTGACCTAAAAATTCAATTCCGATAAATTACGCACAATTTTCCCAAATCAACACTTCCAATATAAAATTAAATATATTTTAAACGATATTATAAAATCAATTGAGTAAAACGACTCAATTACGCAACCCAATTTCATTACACTCGAATTTCGACCTAGGAATCAAATTTCGATAAAACCTGCATAAATTTCTCAAATTGACGGTTCCAAAATGAAATTGGATACATTTTAAAACATTTTGTATAATCAATTTATCAAAAATAGCTAAATCGGACGAATCCGAAAAATTCGGGCATAACCCGGCCAAAAATTCAATTTTTCCAAAATTCCAATACAACCATACAATTAACCCATCCAAATCATTCTTATAGCATATATATACATAACCAAACAACTAATTTAGCTTATCACAAGCTAAATCATACTCAATTAATCAAAACAAGGGTTAGGATTTTTCGAAAATTTATACCGAATGAAATCAACACAATCGGGACAAAAAAATGCCACAGAAACTTTGAGGGGGAATAGGGATGGCTCGCCGGTGGTCGGCGACGCTTGCCGTGGCTGGACGACGGCAGAACTGGCGTGGCTCGTTGCTGTCTCTGCCGCAGTTCGATGTTGCTGCTGCTGCTGGCTGCTGCTCTTGCGCGCTGCTGCTGCTGGTGGCTGCTGCGGCAGTGTGCGGCTGTCAACGGTGGCTGACGAGGCAGAGCAAGGAGTTGGGGAGGTGGAGAGGGGCGAGGGTTAGGGTTGCAGGATCAGGGAAAGAGGGAGCAGGGAGCTACGGGAAAGAGAAGAGAGAAAGAAAAAGAAGAGAGGGGGTCGGGTACCGACGGGTTGGATCTTTTTTTTTTTTACAAATGCACCTAAAACAAATACTTAAGTCTAAAAATTATTATTAGAATATTTTATCTAAAATTTATTAAACGAAAATTATTTCGAAACGATCCAAGCGCTTAAAATTAATAAAAGCTATATAAAGAATTTCGGAAACATTTTTGGAAGAATTTATTAATGAACGTAAAAATTTATATTATTTATATAAATACATTATAAGACCCCAAAATAATATTTAAAAACATATAATAAAATATTTAAGTAAAATTCTAACAAACCGAGACTAATGTAAATAATTTCCGAAATCGGTTTTCCGTAAATCAAAAAGCATAAAACAAAAGAAAATTAATTCCATGAAGAAATTCATAAATAACTCCGAAAATCTTTTTAATTTAAAACTTCCCAAAAATTATTAACGATTCCTGAACATGAATAAATTTAGAGTCGGAAATATTTTCTACGGATAAAATCATTAAAATAAATTTAACTATTTAAACAGAAATTCTATAACTTAAATAATATATTTCGTTAACAAAATATAACTTCAAAACAAAGCCGTAATCACATGACGAAGTTATAATCGAAAATAAATTTAAAGTATTAAAAATCAAAATACGAGAAAGAACGGGAATATATATTTTTAACCGAGACTCGAACTCATAAGAATATAATAAAATCATTGTCGTTAACGAATTTATCTAGAATGGTTCGCAACGACAATAATTAATTAAATTCAAATATGAATTCGAAATCGTCGATAAATCCATAAAACGAATCAAAATTAAAATAATTAATTGTTTACATCAAAGTACGCTAATAAAATCATTAAACTTAATAAATCTGGATTTTAAAAATACGGGGTATTACAGTTAGTGATATCTGCGATCTTCTTGACTGTATTGTTATCTTACTCATTACGTAGCATATTGATCACCCATATTATTGGTGCTGTTTATTCCTATGAGCAGAGATCCTTTCTGAGACTGTATAGGTGAATGAGGAGTCATTAGATGAATTTGCTGCATACGACGGTATGATCGGGGTAGAGTGATGCTATTGTGATCGGGGATAGGGACCTGAGAGTATGACATCTAGTTGTTATTTTCACCTGTTCTGTTCTTATTAATTTTTAGTTGAACTTTTATTTATGTATTTCGGTACTTCTTTTGAAATGAACACCTAACTCTTATTTAGTATATGGATTGTACTTATGCTACACTTATCATGGTTTGCGTTTTATAATAACTTGCCTTATAGCTGGTATAAGGATGGTTTGTGGCAAAACTTATATCGATTATGGCTGTAACACCCCTCTTGTGTTTGAATGTTCTTTCGCTTAAAATAATTTTTTTCAGTAGTAAATTTTGGAGCTGCTACACTCGTGCCTTAGTTCTATGAAACTATAGTGATCCTAATCCACTCTATACTTATCTATTGCATGGGTCGATAAAAGGATTAAATTTCAGTTAGTGTCTCAAGTGTTTTTTCCATGAGACACTGCTTTATGCCAAACTCCCTTCCACTTAGTGTAATAGTGACCTAGGTGTATTATGTCTTGACAAGGTGATTTATGCCATTATTGTCTCCGAAGTACTTAATATGATTCAGTTTAGAATGTTGTGAAAACTAAATAAATTTAATAACCCGATAGTATAGTTATATTTTATCATGTCTATATTATTAATCCTTATGTGTTATTGCATGCTTTGATTTGTGTATTACATGAGCATGATACATTGTTGCTTGTAGGTGTTGTTGATTTTTTGTGTTTGTTGCATTGCTTACGGTGAATAGCTACTAGGTATGATAATAGAGTGTTATCAAGTTCGTTATTGTTGTCCTATTTTAGAGTTTGCCTTTTAATTCTTTTTTCAACATATTTTATTTAAATTTTTTCTTTCTCTTTTTGTAATATTATATTATCAAGTCAAGGGCTTCCTATGCTTAATTTTGGTATGAGTTAGTTTTAATCTTGTATTGGACATGGATTGGGTTTAAGGAATACCTTTTCTACATTGGATGTGGCATATCACCCAATATTTTGTATTTTTGGATCCACAAATCTTTTTAAAAAAAAAATTTTTTAATAGTGAATTTTAGAAGTGTTATATAATAATATATATCCAATAATTTCATCATCTTTTATATAAATGTTTTACCTTATTATACCAATCTTTTACCATAACTACTAATCTTTCACTATTATCATGCTAATTTTTTACCTCAATTTTACTAATCATTCATTCTAATTCTACTACACTTTCACCATTATCATGTTAGTCTTTCACTCCACTTCTACTAATCTGTTACCTTATTTCTACTAATTCGTTACCACATTTTTACTAATATTTGACCTTTCATTGTCATGTTGATTCTCACCCCTATTCTACTAATCTTTCACTACAAAACATACTAAAATTTACTACTAAATTTAAACACTATTTTTGTAATCTTTCACTATTATTGTACATATCTTTCACTAATGTTATACTTATCTTTTAACATTGTTATATATATATATATATATAGAAATGAGTTCATATGCGAACCATTTCTTTGTACACACGTAGGAACTATCAGTGACCGTTGGATCTATATTAGATCTTACGGTCACAAATTAGCTCCAGAAATAAAACGGAGCCTAACTCTTATCTCTATCTCTGCCTCTCTAATCCCGCCCCCTTCTATCTCGACCCCTGCATCTCTGTCTTCGCCCCTGACCCCCCGACCCCCTTCGTTCTGGTCTCTTCTCTCCATCGCACCTGTCTCTCCATCTCTCCATCGCCATTTCCGCCTCTGGATCTCTCCATCGTCATGACCCGACCTCCCTCAATTTCCACTCCTCCTGCACTCTGACGACTTCGTAGACCAGCAGACTGCAGCCAGATCTGCTAGCTCGAGCTCACTTGCTTTTCACTTCGACCAAACCTCACCTGATCGATTCTTCAACCTTCCTCTACCTCCTATTGACTTCTACCACTGCGACACAGGGGACGCGAATAAGCATCACACAGCGCGCAGCGCGACCTGAGCAAGAGCTCCACCGTTGCTGCAGCTAGAACGACCAACACAGCAGTCCGGCGCACAACCTCCACGACCGCGACCTCCACTCCACACCGTCGCAATCATCAAAAACGCTACCAGACGCACCGGCTAACCACCGATCCTCCTCCCTGCCTTAGGCTCAAGCAAGGTTGTTGTTGCTCAGTTTCCGTCGGTATAATTCCGAAATCTCTCCTCTAATTCTTAAGTTTGTTTGCGTGATTTGGCTTTTGTTAAGCCAAATTAGTTAGTAGGAGGAACAGTGGTAATTGCTTCCCGAACTATTAAATACTTGCCCTGTATTGGTTGCGGTAATCAAATAAAATTGTTCAAAGTTTGCTGTGCTGTAATAAATTTTCAACTGATTACCGTATGTGGATGGATAAGAGTTTTTTAGTATAGTAGTCACATAATATTACAACTGATACATCTACATGGATTAAGTTGTCGATGTAGCTTAATCTGTGGTGTATGACTCATGGGATCACCTCTTCCCTTCTTTTCGACAGTGTGATACACCTGTTCAAGTTTTCAGGCATACCAAGGTACAGCATTGGCTTTTTTCGTACATTTATCCCTTTTAACATATATTTCTTAAAATGGTTCTTTATGTGACACACTTGCAGCTATATGCTCAAATACTCTTCTTAAATTTTCTTAAATAGTGAGGTGATCAGGATTGAAAAACTATTTTTCGTATTTGGTATCTTTTGTATGGTAATATCTAAGGGTGTTTATAATATAGTCCAAACCACAAATTAAATTGTAATTTATGATTTGATTTTATTTATAATTTAAAAAATTATAGTTTGGTTTGATATTTATTAAAATGATTTAGTTACGGTTTGAGAGTTTAAATACGATTTATAAGCTGTAAATTGTAATAATGTAATTTGGGATTTAGGGTTTAGGGTTTAGGGTTTGAGGTTTAGGGTTTGGGGTTTGGGGTTTAGAGGGTTTAGGGTTTGGGGTTTGGGGTTTAGGGTTGAGGGTTTAGAGGGTTTAGGGTTTAGGGTTTAGAGGGTTTAGGGTTTAGGGTTTAGGGTTTAGGGTTTAGGGTTTAGGGTTTAGAGGGTTTAGAGGGTTGAGGGTGGAGGGTTTAGAGGGTTTAGAGGGTTTAGGGTTGAGGGTTTAGAGGGTTTAGGGTTTAGGTTTTAGGTTTTAGGGTTTAGGGTTTAGGGTTTAGATGTTTAGGGTTTAGGGTTTTGGGTTTAGGGTTTAGGGTTTAGGGTTTAGGGTTTAAGGGTTTACGGTTTAGGGTTTAGGGTTTAGGTGTTTATGGGTTATGGTTTAGGGTTTTTTGGTTAGGGTTTAGGGTTTTTAGGGTTTAGGGTTTTTGGGTTTATGGGGTTTAGGGTTTTGGGTTTAGGGGTTTAGTGGTTTAGTGGGTTTAGGGTTTAGGGTTTAGGGTTTAGGGTGGTTTAGGGTTAGAGGGTTTGGTGGGTTTAGGGGTTTAGGGTTAGGGGTGGGTTTAGGTTTAGTTGGTTTAGGGTTTAGAGGGTTTAGTTTAGGGTTTAGGGTTTAGGGTTTAGTTAGAGGGTTTAGGGTTTGAGGGTTTAGGGTTTAGAGGGTTAGGGTTTAGGGTTTAGAGGGTTTATGGTTTAGGGTTTAGGGTTTAGAGGGTTTAGGGTTTAGGGTTTAGGGTTTAGAGGGTTTAGGGTTTGGGTTTTGGGTTTGGGTTTAGGGTTTAGGGTTTAGAGGGTTTAGGGTTTAGGGTTTAGGGTTTAGAGGGTTTAGGGTTTAGGGTTTAGGGTTTAGGGTTTATGGGGTTTAGGGTTTAGGGTTTAGGGTTTAGGGTTTTGAGGGTTTAGGGTTTAGGGTTTAGGGTTTAGAGGGTTTAGGGTTTAGGGGGTTTAGGGGGTTTAGGGTTTAGGGTTTAGAGGGTTTAGGGTTTAGGGTTTAGGGTTTAGGGTTTAGAGGGTTTGGGTTTAGGGTTTAGGGTTTAGAGGGTTTAGGGTTTAGGGTTTAGGGTTTAGGGTTTAGAGGGTTAGAGGGTTTAGGGTTTAGGGTTTAGGGTTTAGGGTTTAGAGGTTTAGAGGTTTAGGGTTTAGGGTTTAGGGTTTAGGGTTTAGAGGGTTTAGGGTTTAGGGTTTAGAGGGTTTAGGGTTTAGGGTTTAGGGTTTAGAGGGTTTAGGTTTAGGGTTTAGAGGGTTTAGAGGGTTTAGGGTTTAGGGTTTAGGGTTTGGGTTTAGAGGGTTTAGGGTTTAGGGTTTAGGGTTTAGAGGGTTTAGGGTTTAGGGTTTAGGGTTTATGGTTTAGAGGGTTTAGGGTTTAGGGTTTATGGTTTAGGGTTTAGGGTTTAGAGGGTTTAGGGTTTAGGGTTTAGGGTTTAGAGGGTTTAGGGTTTAGGGTTTAGAGGTTTGGATATAGGTTTGGATTAGTTTTTTGGTTTGGTATTAGTAAAATCTTGAATGTGATTAAATTTTGATCCAATGGATGAGATTAGTTCCTATGTTTGTATATTAATTATAGTTTGTATGTGACCCCTCCCCTATATATATATATATATATATTGTTATTTTATTAAAAATTTACTACTCAATCTATTCCACTCAATTTATAATGGTTAAAAATCATCAAGATTTAAAAAATAGTCAAAATAACATTAATTTCAATGAAATATTATCATTTTTATAGTTAAATTACTTATTTACCCTTGTTATTAATGAGTGTTTTTATTGGAAATGTATAAAATCTCTTATTTAATAAAACATTTTTTTAAAATAATTGACTTATAAATAGAAAGCTTGTAAATATTTTAAGACAACTTTAAAAAATAATAAGCAACTAGAGCAGGAAAGAGGGAGTACTAGATGTCAACACTCTTCTCATGATCTTTTACATTATTTTACTTATATCTCATAGTTGCAGTACATATATTTCACTATTATTTTACTTAAATTTTATTAATTTATTATTATATTAAAATTGATCTCTTACAATTGTTATGCTAATATTTCACCATATTTTTTTATATCAAAAGTATATTTACATGGTTTCTACTTATATAGCAAAAGCTAAAAAAAACACTATGGTCTAATTTTTTTTATTTTTAATAATCCTACTTAAAATAATTTAATAAAAAGAATTTGATAACTGGTTGTATAGTGTTTAGCATGAGATATATTTTATGCGTAATTGAAATTTCAGAGTACTAGAAGTACGAATGTACACAAATTGACATTTGGGCATATATATATATATATATATATATATATATATGCTTCCTATGGAAGAAGGTTAGAGTAAGTGAAAATGAAAGGGCCAAGTATATCAACGAAGAGGTGATAAAGTGACAGATAAAATCATAAGTTCAAAGCATTTTCCTTAACCCTAGCTAGTTATCTGTTGTTATGAAGTTGCATATGTTTATTTCTATTTTCTAAATTCTTAATTTGGATAATTGTGTATATATTAATATGTTATTGAGTAATGGGATTCAGTGGAATGCATTGATGAATACAATGTTGCTTCACAAGCAATTGGAACATAAAAACACCCCATAAGGGAAGTGGGTCTTTAATTAGGGGTTAAAAGACAAGCTTGCCGATCATATCTCTTATCAGAATTCAAAATTAATTAGAAACAAAATTAATCAAGGATAAGATTTCTCAAATTCAAAGCCAAATTGAAAAAGAAATCTGTGCTGACCTTCCAAATGCCTTTTGGGTAAGAAAACAACATGAGGTTGACCTACCATATGAGGAAAATTTCCAGGAAAGAAACATTCCTACAAAAGCCCGTCCAATTCAAATGACTTCTGAATTAATTGAACATTGCAAAAAAGGAATCCAGGAATTATAAAACAAAAACTTTATTTTAAAATCTAGGTCACCTTGGTCTTGTGTTGCATTTTATGTAAACAAAAATTAAAAATTTAAACGAGGAACACCGCAATTAGTAATAAATTACAAATCCCTGAACGATACACTAAAATGGATTGGGCACCCAATTCCAAACAAAAAAGACCTACTCCAAAGACTTCATTCAACATTAATATTTTTAAATTTTGATCTCAAATAAAGATTTTGGCAAATCCAAATAACACCTAAAGATAGGTACAAAACTGCATTCGCTATCCCATTTGGACAATATCAATGGAATGTAATGTCATTTGGATTAAAAAATGCTCATTCAGAATTCCAATGAATAACATATTTAATTCATACTCAAATTTTTGTATTGTTTATATGATGTCCTTATCTTCTCAAATTCCATAGACTAATATTTTAAACACCGTAGGACATTCCTTAGTGTCATAATGAGAAGTGGTCTAGTTGTGTTAAAATCTAAGATCTCATTATTCCAGACTAGGATTAGGTTTTTGGGTCATCATATAGCCTCAGGAACCATAGTCCCTATTGAGAGATCCTTAGAATTTGGGTCCAAATTCCCATATCATATTATGGATAAAACCCAGCTTCAAAGGTTTTTAGGCAATCTTAATTATATTCTAGATTTCTGTCCAAATATAAACTAGATTGTCAAACCATTCCATGATCGTCTTAAAAAGAACCTAAAACCATGGACCCAGGCCCATACCAATACTATAAAAAGAATCAAGGCCCAAGTGAAAAATATTCCATGTCTGCATTTGGCCAACCCAAACCTCTTAAAAAATAGTAGAGACCGATGCTTCAGATATTAGGTATGGTGGCATCCTCAAATAGGCCCAAGCCCAAAGACTCAAACAGTACCAAGCCCAATCCAAATAAGCCCAAATCCAAACCAAGTCCATAGTCCAATATACTTCTGGACATTGGAATGAGACCCAAATAAATTATTCCACTATCAAAAAGGAAATCCTATCCATAGTCCAATGTATCCAAAAGTTCTAGTCTGACTTATTAAACCAAAAATTCCTTTTGCATATTGACTGCAAGTCAGCAAAACAGATATTACAAAAGGACGTACAAAATATCGCATCCAAACAGATATTTGCCAAGTGGCAGGTAATACTATCTGCCTTTGATTTCGAGATATAGTATATCAAAGGAGAATCAAACTCCATTCTAGATGTTCTCACTCAGGAGTTCCTTCAAAATAAACATTATTGCTCAGAAAAAGAAAGGAAAGGAGAAGATGCAATAAAGTCTTGCACCAAAACCCATAAAATCATAGTATGAAGCCACGATTCAAGATCAAGTAGCAGCTTCATCAACAAAAAATGAAGACTCAAAACACGAAGTGTAAAAGTGGGTGGAATCACTCACCAAATCTCTAAAGGTGCTTAAAGCACTTCAGCAAATAGTTCAAAATATCCAGAGTCCTCAACCTGGACGCTCAAGTATGATTCCTTAAACTGTTTTAAAAATCGAGATCTTCCCCTCCAAAAACCCCTTCACAAAAACAGATCTCAAAATTTCCTTCGGAATCCTTATATGTTTTATCAAAACCAATTTCGAAAGAAATTATTTCAAAACAAAAAGGATTTCAAAAGTGCTCTGAGTATTTAACAAAGTCTCATTTTCAAATGATTTCAAACTATGAAGATGGATTTTATTATCCAGATCCCTTTAGCGCTTTAAGAAAATCATTTTCTGGATGGTACTTTAAACCCTAGGATGTAACCAAACCTCAAACCTATTATTTATCCATCCTCAGTTTCACCGGCTCAGCTTCCTTCAAACACTTTACCTTACCCCAAACACCTAATGGGCTGGCCTACTCAACCTACAAAATCTATAAAGTCATTCTTCCCATGGATTGGGGTCAAAGCCTTTAACATCCCCGATGGATTCCTAATTCATACAAAACAGCCATAAACACAAACCTAACCTTTAATTATCAAGATTACCGGCAAGTTTGGTATAATACCTTTTATACCCAAAACTTAAGAAAATCACATTCCTGGCTCATCTTCTTCCAAAACTTTTCACAGGATGATACACCTTTATAGTTTATCAAATGGTGGAAAGATTTTGACTCTGTGCCAGAAATTCTACCTTCCTAAGTATCTGAATCCTTAGATACCTTTAAATCCTTATTCCAACCTTCAAATAAAGATAGGAGATTACCACCTATCTTCCATTTTTGCTCAAAATTCTTCCGCCTTTAGGTTTTCTCATGGAATATTGAAAACCATGAGATTGATGGAATTCCAACCTTGGTTCGAAGATTCATAGTCAAATGGTGGAACAAATTCCAAGCATTTGGCAAAATATCATAATCAACCATCCAGAGTTGGATAAAAACCCAATATTCATCCAAACCCTCATCAAAACAAATCCAGGCCAGTCCTTCAGAAACAAAATTCCTAGGCCAGAAATCCGTGACTACAGCAAAATCAAAGGATGAATATTTTGCTATACTTAGCGAGATATTATCACAAAACAAGAAATCATCATTATCATCATCATCTTCAGCACCTACACCAGATTATGGAGATGAGAATATGAATGACTGTTATGGAATACTTCTTAATATTTCTTAGTAGTTATTTACGTATTGAAGCAACAAAAGACGTATCATCATGATGCTCTAAAATCATTTCAAGGTGGTAGACAAGAAATTATTCTGCCCACATCATGACAAGGCTAAAGTAAAAGAAGTAGTCAACAAAAGTAAAAGGCATTTTCAGTTACGAGGACCTGTGAAGCACGGGGACGCTGAAGTGCGTCCGTTTCGTGTTTCCAGGACGTTTCTGGGGACGAAACGCGAGGCGGGACGCTGATTTAAAAAAAAAAACCTCCAAAACGACGTCGTTTTGGAGGATTTTTAACGTCTGACGCGCCCGGTCGTCCCATCCCTTCGCAGTCGCACGATGCCCCCGGCCCACGGCCCCAGCCTGGCACGTCATGATAGCCAACAAACTATACATAGACATGCCGCCTATGCTAGAAGTCAGTGGCCGTAAGTTAACTAACAAGCATGATGGCCCATAAAGCACTGAGTCACTGACAAGCATCAGCATATACTATTCATTGAATAGTATTCAACGGCAACAAAAGAAATATATATATATATATATATTTATATATATATATATATATATATATATACATTTGTGTCCCAAAAACATTTAACTTTTCGGAAACTTTTATACATTAAAATTTATATTAAAATTATTTAATTAATATTTTTATTAAAAAATAACTATTAATAATGAAATTTAACTAATATATGAATTAATTTTAGAATTTTTTTATTTTTTTCTCTTAATTTTAATATATTTAATTTATTTTTAAATATATATATATAATTTTTTTAACGTTTCCTGCCGTCCCCGTTTCCTATAATTTTAAAAATGACGTTTCCGCGTTTCGTCCCGTCCTCGTTTTCCCGTCCCCGTCCCCGTTTCCGTGCAACACTGACGAGGACAGCATCTTTTGGCCAAAAAAAAACAAAAGTAAAAGCAGCTGAAAGTAAAAGAAAAAAAGACAAAGAAATCTTCGACAATCGAAGGTGCGATGACGTTTGATCTCTTAGCTATTTTTACTATTTACTTTTACTGTATATGCACTTTTTGTATATATATATATATATATATATATATATATATATATATATATATATATATATATATATTATAAGTATAATATGGTTAAACAGTTAATGATTGATTAACTAAAGCTTTAATTTTCTATTCGTCCACACAATTGTTTTTATTTTTTCAGCCGTTAACAAAATTAAACCTCAAGATTACCATTTTGTATAATTTAATAAAAAATAGAAGATAATATTTTTCTATTCTAAAAAGAATTATTATTAGTCGTTTGTGATTTTATTTTTCAAAGGGCCGTCTACGCCCTTCCAAAAAAGGAAAATACAATGAACCTTCTCAGTTCTCATTAGTTCATAACGTCTGAGCAACCACAGCAATTAGCTATTTTATTACTCTATTTAATTTAAAGGGAAATAAATATTTTCACTAAAATAAGTACAATTTGGACAAAGTACTGAAAAAACTCTGCGTCTTTCCTTCTCCCTCTCGTCTCTCCTGATTCTCTCTTCGCTACGCTTCGCTGGGTACTAATCTGAAGTCTCTCTGTTTGCCTCTCAGCCTCTTTGCCCTACCCGTCGTTCTTTTTCAATGGCGAATAGCAATTTACCCCGGCGAATTATCAAGGTACTTCTTTTCGGGTCGATCCTTCTATCAGTTTTCCTGATCTCTCTGATTTTATGATCCTTGTCTTATTATCTTTTTCTGACTTAGTCCTTCGATTGAGCAGGAAACCCAGCGCCTGCTCTGTGAACCAGGTGTTAACTCTCTCTCTCTCTCTCTCCCTCTCTCCTATTCATTGGAGCTTGATCATGTATTTTTTTTGACCTCCTTTAGTTATATATCATTTTCGATTACTGTGGCTTACAACCTTTTTTTATAAGACGGAGTTGCTTTATTTATTATTTATATTTGGTCCGTTTCTCAATGATTCTTGTTTTGTTGCTTGCAAATGTAGCTGCTGGAATTAGTGCCTCTCCTTCTGAGGACAATATGCGTCACTTCAATGTTATGATCTTGGGCCCTTCTCAATCTCCTTATGAAGGTAATAACAATGAACTGCCCCTTAACATTTTGATTTTGTTTGAATCTAGCTTTCAGCTTCTGAATTCATTACACTGTGTCTCCTTAATTATTATTTATCAGAACAAATATAAATATGGTTCCATCTATGTAATTCGGTTTCCCTACATAATATTTGGTTGCTGAGCTCGTAGAATTGGACGCGGGACTTATGTTTCTGTAATATATTGTAATGGAGATGTTAGTCCTAGGCAGGCGTATTGCTAGTATGATTCTGTAGGTTCTTGTACTCAAACGAGTGATGCGTTGTTTTATATATGTTTCTACCATCTGGACTGGGCTAATCTTCCATTTTGTCTCTCTTTATATCCCGATTATGTTTACTGTTTTTTTCCTAACGTATGTTTGAACTTTTTTAGCCATTATGTTTCTGTAGGAGGTGTTTTTAAGCTGGAGTTGTTTTTGCCTGAAGAGTATCCGATGACACCTCCCAAGGTAGGAATCTTGAGTATTCATGATATTCTTGCTGTTGCTATTCTCTAGGCTCAGATTCTTGCTACTTTATGCGTTATAGGCTTATAGCTTGTATTGCAAGCCAAGTGTCCTGAAATTTCGACCTCTATAGAATCTGGTAAGTAGATTCCATGCTCCAAGCACAAGCAGGATGTAGCTTAGATAGGCACTGTTTTCATGAATCTGAACTCGCATTTGATCTCATCCTACACCTTTACCGAAAGAAAACTCATATGCAACCATAATAGTTTCATCCATGTTAATACTCTCATCATAAATTTGAATCCTTGCTGAACCTTTGGAATCTTGTAAATAGTGTGTGAAGTATATATTGGCATACCCACCGAAGTTTTTACTGTGGGTGGCTCCGTGGCTAGTGTGAAGTTTGCTGTATTTATACGTATATTTTGCAAAATATCATATCATGGGTGCCTATCACGACGGATGCAATAATAAACATGCACATGCACAGAGATCTAAGGTTGACCGTTGACGTGCCCGAACTCTGGACAGAAATCAGTCTAAGAGTTTTTCTGGTTGCTTTACTCTTATATCCTCCCATTTATGTGGCTAGGATTGGAAAAGAGAAAAAAAGGGGGTGGGGTAGAGAGGGAGAGACATTGAAACTAATAAAGAAAGCCAAAACAAAATAAGGTTTTGTACAACTTTAAGTTCCTGAATATTAAAAAAGTGGACATATATGTCAAGGGGAAGAAAATTTGATAAAGCGTAAATGAGCTTGTTCATTTAAACCTTGAGTATGGGCTAAAGTCATGTATCTGCTGAGTTATCCTTCAAATCGGTTTTTTCCTTTATTTGAGCAGTAAAGAAAGGCATTAGAATTTCGGAAACAATTTATTGATGTGAGGGCAGCAAGATACATGTTTAGTTCAGTAAACTGCATTCATCAAGATGCAGGGTATAATATGTATAAGCCGTGGGATAACATCAAAAAGCATTATGGATCATGCCACTCACCGGTGGGGTTTAATTATGCACTGAGGTTTTTACGTACTCCACTACTCCCATGTGATAAAAGGCATCAATTAGTCACCTCAATGGTTGGAAAGGTTTGATCTTTGAGGCAGTGTTTGTCAACCTACCTATTTTCTGCTTGATCATTCATTTTGAGCAAATGCAACAGATTAATTTTTTTTGGAAATTTTCAAAGCAGTAATTACCTTTTATCAAAAATTACAATAAAATAGTCTTTAAATAATTAAATAAGGATAACACACGTCCTAAAATGTCAATATATATCAATTATTGTCATCTGTAGTTCAACAATTAATTTACCAGAGGTTAAGATGGTTATCCTGCATAGGGTTTTAAGTGAGGTTAGATCAACAAGAAAAAGGATAGCTCAACTCATGCTAAATCTTGACAAAAGTTGCTTATGAAGAATTGATACTACATATACTAAAAATCTCGAAAATGCATAGACTTGAGCTGAGCTCTAGCTATTCAATAGTGTGATCCAGTTGCACAGACAGCACTTTACTTTTGAGCTTGATGTTCTAAGGAAGTCATTATGTAATAGAATGTGATAATTCTAACCTCACCTCATTGTTTCTGGTGTTGACTGGTGCTGGATTCAATGCTTTCGTAGTTGAAACGGAGAGGCATTTATTTTCTTGCAGAATAAACATTTAGTTTCTAGTTGCAGGTTGAATGAAGGCATAGAGTGTAATTTTTTTCATTCGGAGGGTGGAGGCAGTGAGGAGTTTGATTAGGTGACCAATTTAGGTTTGCACTGTAACTAACTTCTTATCAGTGGTTAGCCTATTTCTAGGAATACGTCAGCCTTTTCCTTTGTAAGCCTTTCATCTTATTCTTAGCTTTTACATCTGGCTGATTGAAGTAACAGTTGGCTATGAGGAATGTAACAGTGATCTCTCATTCCGGTATCCCACAAATCTTGGTCAACTTTATTGTTTTATCATGTATTTGATTTGGATTTGTCGCCTGTCAGGTGTGCTGTACCTTTGTTTTGCTTAATCCCCTGACCTTTTCACTTTCATGAGATAGAATGGAAGTTGTATAAGCCAATTTGAAATAGCACATTATATCTTGTTTGTGATACTGAGCAACTTGTTTTCACTTATCCCACCAGGTTCGTTTCCTGACCAAAATTTACCACCCCAATATTGACAAGGTGTGTTGCTACTCCTTTGCCAGTTATTAGCCACGTTTTGATTTCTTACTGCTGATTATAATGTTGTTTTATTTCTGCAGCTTGGAAGGATATGCCTGGACATACTCAAGGATAAATGGAGCCCTGCCCTCCAGATTCGCACAGTACTGTTGAGGTATGCATTCTTGCTAGAGTAAACCTGGGTACATTTCTCTTTAAACAACGATATACTACATAAAAAAGAAAAGACATACGCATTGGGGCAATGGTTTTTGACCATCTGTTGCAGCAGCTCCATAAATGGACTTGTCCACTAGGAAACATTTGGTTTCGTCTTCAGATACAATCTCTTTTTAAAATTGATTTTTCATGCATCTCTCTTTTTTCATAATCAACAGTCAATGTATGTGTTTAAATTGATATAGTTTTGCGGTGTCTGAGGTTATCGTTTCTTTCCCTTGGACAGCATCCAAGCTCTTTTGAGTGCTCCAAACCCAGATGATCCTCTTTCAGATAATATTGCCAAACATTGGAAGACAAATGAAGCCGAAGCTGTTGAAACAGGTATCTTTTTGTTTGCACCATTGTTTTTTAAAATCGTCATGCTACCTAAGAAAACACCTCTGTATTTCTGAATTAATTGCTAGTGTTGTTTTTAATGCCATGTTCCCTGGTCAATTTATGCAGCCAAGGAGTGGACCCATTTGTATGCAACAGGTGCATGATAATCGAAGTTCATTGTACCAATTATATTTTTCCTTTTCATGTCTTCTAAAACTGAAACATGATCCTAGAAAGGGGATGATGGTGTCAGCGTTAATGCAACAATTTCTAATGCCCTCCGAACGCTGGTTGTAGATGATTCTGGTCAACGATGTGTTCCCTGATCTGTATGATAACTGCATTGAAGTGTTAATGCTTACTACTCGTATAGCTACCTGAAATAGCCGTTATAATTTATTTTTTTGGTTTTCATGATCTGTTTATTTTGTTTGCGCTTTTGAAGAATGTGCTTCTTCGACTTCAATTTTTTAGATGCTTGAAGGAATCCGAAAATTCAGAAATATGATTTTAGGCTGTGAAGCTTTTGGTGTTAAATAACAGAATAGATGAAGAATCAGTATTTTTTTCATTTTTTACCCTTTTGCTATCACAAATACAGTTTTGCTTCCTGTGAATATCCTGTGATACAGGAAATGAACATCTGGTAAACGTTGGAGAATTACTCGTGTTGCTGGGAAGCGAAATCTTATGTTCGGTTATCTATTTATCTTTTCTGTACAATTCATCTTTGCCGAAGCTTACTAGCCAGAATGATTTTGTGTAAAATATAAAGCCCTTTAAATGGTCTTGTTTATGCTGTCACGTTGGAGAATGGGACTTATTGGAATTTAATAAAAAGTTAATGTCCTTTTGGTCATAACGACGAGCCAAAAGCACCAGAACACAGACTGACAAACCTTGCAGTCCTGCCAAAAATTACTGACACCCAGGAAGGAAAAACAGATTCATGGAGGAAAGAAGGAGAGCGAGCTAAGTGAGAAAAGCTAAACTGACCATAATTGAACTAAAATTATGACAGTACTACGGATAAATCTTCTTCTGTCCCATACTAACCAATCCAATAAAGCAAGATGCAGGCACCACTACAGACTAGGGAAGTAGATTGACCACTCTATTTCACCAGGCTGCTTGTGCTGTGGAATTCTCTAGGTTTTTTAGCTTCGAGATAGATGCCTTTCTTCCTCCTCTTCTTAAGCGTGGTCTCTCCAGCTCCGTTAATTGCCGAAGAGCAGCAAGAGGATGATGAAGGGAGAGGCAAGGAATTAGCAGCACATCCATGGTCGGTTACGTTGGTAGCATCATCAACCAAACCAGCAGTATCTGTGCTCAGACCATCAGCACCAGAAACATCAGGACCTTTAAGACGGAGCAACTTATTTTGTGGTCTTGACCTCCCCTCCTTTTCCTTAGGTAGCATTGCTTTATCAACCTTAGAAGGAGATTTATCATTATTGGTAGCATTAGCAGTTGTAGCAACAGTAGCAGTGGTAGTACTTGTGGAACCGTAGTCGGCTATTGAGTTGAATGTTTTGATAGAAGTAACACAGCACTCCTGCCATCCGAGATCAGTGATGTCTTTGATAACTTGTGGGTAGGAAATCCGTGCATGAGATGAAATGTTTTCGTTAAGAGTGGAGCGGGATGGATCTATCACCTCAATTACACTCAAGGCTTCAAGGGCATCCTGCGGAAAAATCATAAAAAGAAGAAAGAAAACAAACACGACATCGACATGAATCCGAGATGAAAGCAGTAAGATTAAAGTCATCGTCAATTGATGCTGGAAATTATTCATTCATTTTATAATTATCAATACCTTCCTGCGATAGACCTTCTTGAATGAGTGCATGGAGATGATCTGTTTAGCAAACAACACAGTAAGATTATAATCTATAAGTCTCTTGTTGCTAGCATTGAAGAACGAAAACAGTTACCGTAATTCTAATTTAACGGAGAGCATACCAGACGAAATCAAATTCAAATGACTTTGAAATTGTCAGACTGAAAGGAAGACATAACAAAAAGCGATTCCAAAAATTCAAATGAAAATCACAAGTCGCGCGTTCGCAAGACAAAATACAATATTAAATCAATACAATAACTGGAACATCAAGTAGGAGCTAGTCCAGGTAGATCAGAGTTACAGGGTGCAAACGAACTTTGCAATTCAGTTTCACCAATTTTAGCAAGTTACGGATGAAAAACCAATGCTAGAGACCTGATTGATGTCACCGACGGTGAGATGATTTTCATCTCGAGATTGAACGAAGGCAATGTACTTTTCAAGAGAGAACTTAGGCTTCACTTTCAGTTTCGCACTTCGATCGTCCTGCTCATGCTGCTGCTGCAGCTGACTCTCCATCGGTATTCTCACAATTTTTGTGACTGAGGAAATGGTTTCTGAAATCAACTCCAGAGGGATGTTTAGCTCTCCCGCTCACCGACTCACCGCCTATATAACGAACAATAATCCAAAAAAATTCAGGCGTACTACCGCGGCCTTTTGTTATATAGGGAACATGGTTGTTATGCTTGGTAATTACTATCCATGCCACAATAATTAATCTTTGTTTCTTATTTGTGCCAAGTATTCGATGACTTGTTATTTTGGAATCTAGTAGAAAAATTTACTACCCCGATACCTAATTTTAACAACTTTTTTGCTTGTCAAAGAAAAAAAAGAATTTTATATTATACTATTGTTATGGTACCATTGTGAATTGTGACTATGGTTGTGGAAATAAGCTATCTTATATGAATATGAATAGAATGATATCCTTAGAATGATAGGTTACCACGGTATGGTTTACCATAATTTTTACCGTTTGGAAAAAATTTAAACTAAACTAAATCATTTTTCGAATGATCCAAACCAAACTATATTAGCGGTTTGCGATTTGGTTTTGTTTACGATTTTTACATTGTAAATATCAAAAGTTAATTACTCAACTTAAAATCATTTTGATATTTTTATAAAAATTAGAACTAATGAACAAATCGATATTAAACCGTAATTTAATTTTTCAATCCATCACCATACCGTTTTATAAATTATAAGCTAAATCGTAGACCAAATCTATATATATATATATATATATATTATTATAACAGAGTTGTCTAGCAGACAATATACAGACAAATTTTTCCGCCTAAACTATATCCATTATTACTAATCATAAATTACTGTCGTGAAATACCTCGAAAATTCCTAATTTTATAAATTATATTTAAAAGAGGTTTTATTAGAAAATTATTTAAATAAATTACTTTTATTAAAATAAAAGGGTATTTAATTAAGGAAAATCAAGAAGAGATTTATAAGTATTTTAATTAGGAGGAATTTGGGTATTTTAGCTAATTAAGCATTTTATTTAAAAAAAATTAATTAAATAAATTATTTTATTTAAAATAAGAAGGAGAAAATAGTTTCAAAATTTTTAATAATTTTATAAGTAATTTAATTGGAGAAAAAAAATTAAGGTGTTTGCTAATTAAAAAGGAATTATGAAAAAATTCTTAAAAATCCTAATTTAGCCTAAAAAGGAATTTAAATATTATTTTTTTATACATCAAATATTTTAAATAATTTAAATATCCCATATTATTATTTTCCTTTTTCCCTTCTTCTTTTTCCTTTTCTTCTTTCTTTTTCTTTCTTCTTTTCTTTTTCTTTTTCCTCCCCTTCTCCCCGTTTGGGCTGCCCCTTTTCCCGGCCCAATCCCCTTTCTTCTTCTCCTTCCCGCGGCCCAGCGCCGTTCGGCTGCCCTCGCCCCAGTGAAACGCAGCGTTTCACCCCCTCAATCTGCCAAAACGCTGCACCCCGATTAATGAAGGTAACCGTTGCCTGCCAGCCACTCGACACCGTGTTTTGTCCAAAAACTAACCCAAACGCCGCGTTTCGGTAAGGCGTCCTTACCGCGCTGAACCGGCCGGTTTCCCCTCCCTTCCTTCCTTCTTCCCGGACCGCCGGTCCAACCCCTCTCCTCCTTTCCTCTTCCCCACGCCGCTGCAAATCGCCGCCCAGCCCCCTCTGCACCGACCAGCCGCCTGCACGCCGCCTCTCTCTCTCCCCGACCTTCCAGCCAGCCTTATCCGACAGGCCGACACCCCCAACACCCCACACAGGCCTACTCCTGCCCTCCTTTTTTTCCCCAATCGAGCCGCAGGTCTGCCATGGCAGACCAGTGCCGCCCGTCACCGGCGGCCGGCAGGAAAAACTACTGGCTTCCCGTACCTCCCTCTGTCCCCTCTCTCGATCCCCTCCCCATTTCGAGCCTATAAATACCCCCACGAGCCCAACCTCGGGCTTTTTCGAAGACCCAACCCAGAAACCATTCCTTGCGCCGCCCTCACTTCAGATCGCCGCCCCTTCGCCGCCGCCAATCTCCACCGCCCGAACCACCCCCGAAACCCTTCCCTGCAGCACCCTCCACCCAACCAAGCCTCCCTCAGCCCTCGATTTACCTTGCACGCGCCGCCCCAAGCGTGCGAAGTGCCCTTCCCGACCCAGTCAACCTCGAACCCCGCCACCCTTCGCACCGCCGCCCACCGCCGTTCCGCCACTCCTAGCGCCCCCTCTGCCTCCCAGAATCACCCAGGGAACTTCCCCAACCCCCCTAGGCCCTCTATTTCCCCTGCCAACCCCTCCTTTTCCTTCCTTTCCCCTCCACCACCTCTCTACCCTCTTTCTCCCCCTACGCCGCCGCCGCCGCCACTGTGCGCCGTGCACCGCCACCTGTGCCACCCACACCCTAGGTAGTTCTCTAAACTCCCAACCTCTAAACCTTTATTATATATGTGCAAATTATTTTAGTAGCATAATTAATATTATTTTACTATTATTATTATTAGCGTTGTTATTATTATCACTATTAATATATTATTAGTATTATTAATACTATCATTATTATTATTGCCCTTATCATTATTATTATTACTATTGGTATTATTATTACTATTGTTATTATTATTATTAATATTATTATTATTATTATTATTATTATTATTATAACTATTATTATTATTATTATTATTACACCTAACCTTGAAACATTTATAACTATTGGTCTTACTAATACTAGTGGCCCATAACTTTAGTATTTTTATTTAACATCATGATCGCTATTATTATTGCTAGTATTACTATTATTATTATTATTATTATTATTATTATTATTATTATTATTATTATTATTATTATTATTATTACTATTGTTACTATTATTACTATTATTACTATCATTATTATTAATATTATTATTATTCACTATTATCATTATTATTAGTAACATTGAACTACTACCGTTAATAATAAATGTTATTAAAATTACTTTAAATTATTGTAGCTACTTTTATTAGTAGTAGCTTGATTAACTACCTTGAGAATATTGACCATACTTCACTTATAAAAGTAACATTACTATTCTTCGCCCTAATGGTAAGGTAAAGAGTAGGGGTAAGATAGAAAAGAATAGTGTTTTGGTCGGAGGAAAAGTAACCCCAATTTTCCCTCTTATAGGCGAGTCAAGTCGACACTCGGAGGAGGCGTAGGAGCGTGCTCCAAGACCGGTGTCGTGTTAGGTAAGGACGAAGCTATGGCCTTGTGTTATGTGTGATGTATGGTGTGGGTGAATGATGAACATGCCATGTTGATGTGTATTATGCATGCGTTATGAATAACCTGTTTTGTGTAGCGCAGCGTGGATCCTGAGGTATGTTGTGTGTGCCTTGTACTATACGTGTATGACATGTTCCATGTTTGACGTTGATGTTGATGATGTGACTTGTTTTGGCCCTCTAGGACATGCATGCTAGGGTTTAGAGTAGCATGAAATGATAATTAAAAGAACAATGGGGAAGTGGAAGTTTAGGGAGTTTGCATGGGGAACTAGACCTTGCATGGGCATGGTCCCTACGTGGGAAAAGTTGACTTGGGTTGTAAGTAAGAGCTTGGAGAGTCTTGGAATGATTGGTGACTTGGTATGAGAAATAGTACGTAAGTTGGTGCGTAAGAGACCTTATTAGGGTTTTGTGTGTAAGTGGGCGTTAGGGAGTCTGCATGGTTTATTTGAATTACGCATGGGGATGAATCTTACGTGAGGAAAGTTGATTTAGGGCGTAAATGAGATAATGTCAAAGTTATGGGTCCATTGGAGACTTGATGTAAAATAGTACGTGGGCGGATGTAAGGGTATCTAAGGGACCCAATTAGGGTTTTGGGAGGAAATGAGCAATTTGAAGAGTACCAGGGTAAAAATGATCAAGGAGGGATGGAGTATGGGGTTGAGAGTGAGAGTCCACTTGTATGAAGGATGAGTATGGGCTTCTAAATGAGAGAAGAGGTTTTGGGGCAAAGAGGTGAGGTTACTTGAGGAGGAAGTAAAGTGCTAGGGTTTGGCATGGTCAACTAGGGTTTGGCGGGTCACCTACGGAGTTGGGGGAAATAAAGGGATATAGTTTGGAAATTTCTTAGTAGAGACGGGATGCGAGACAAGGAACAAGGTAAAGTTAGGATGAGTAAGGAAGAGTTGGGCCATGTAGGCCCAAAGTAGGGTTTTCCAAGGAGGAGCCCTAGAGGGGTGAGGACACGCGGGACCGATACCGTGGTGTTAGGGTGATACCTACATTCTCGGGAAGAGTGTGCCTTTACTACGTTTCCTTATGTATAAGAGTAAAAGGGAATGGATGTCGGGGTGTGATAAGGGGCGCAGGAGTCTCAAGATATGGGACGGCCCCCTGGGGAGGAAAGAAGTAGAGAGTAGTAGACATGCATGTCAAGGGTGGAACCTTATTTAATAATACATGAATAAGACATTAATTACTTAAAGAGTAAGATTGTTGAGCCGGGCCCAGACCGATCCACCGGCATAATAGTGGCCAGGTGCCGGGTGCCCTGGAGACCGATCCACCGGCGTATAATAGTGGTTAGGTGCGTTCTGCCCTATACGTGACCGATCCACCGGCTATAATATTGGGGATCCCGAGCTCAACAAACCAAACAGTATGTTGTAATTAAATCATGGGAAAGATACTATATATTTACAGTGGAACACCATGAGAGTCGGGGCCAGACCGATCCACCGGCATAATAGTGGCCAGGAGCGTTGTGCCCTGGAGACCGATCCACCGGCGTATAATAGTGGTTAGGTGCGTTCTGCCCTATAAGTGACCGATCCACCGGCTATAATAGTGGGGCTCCCGCGCTCACATGGGTTATTAAAGAGTATGTGTGAAATGGACTTATCATTAATGAGAATAAAGAATAAGTCACCAGAAAAGTACTCAGGCCTTATCTTGTGTGTTATCGCATGTGACTTATATGTTTGTGTTGTGTGTGCTATGTGGTATGATTGTATGCTTGGCCTTAGCGCACCTGCGCCCTTACTCAGTACTGGACCCGTACTGATGCTACCTTGATTGACTGGGTCCTGCAATGATCCACCGATGGTGGGGAGCAGACAGCATTTGATGCAGGTTTGATCGATTACTAATCTGGGGTGGAAGGCTTGACTTGAGTGAGTAGGCGGTCCGGATATTGGTCCCTTGGGATCTGTTTTATTTAGCTATATTTTGTACTACGCTTTTTGTTTTGAAACTGTACTCTTAAGTTGTATTCCTAAACGATATTCTAACCGTTGTTGACTCGTGTTTTCGTGAATGATCTATGTTAACTATGTACCTATGTTTTGAGGATTTTTACTTAACGATTGTTCAGTTTAGCCTTAGCACTTAGTATCGGAACGGTAGGAGTGAACCGGTCTGGTACTAAGTGTGGCGGTAATGCCCCCGAGTTTACGGTTTTAATTCTTTCGCTTCCGCTAAACCTTTTGATTTAAACGAAATTTTTCAGTAGTAAATTTGGGGGTGTTACATGTCGTCATATATAATTGCTAATTATTGTTATTGCTAATTAATAAGATGGAATAATTAATATAATTATTTATTAATATAATGCGACTATTCATCTCTTATGTGCATTAAATGTATATAACTATTCATTTGCTGCACATATGTCAAACAATTAATTTTAATAAAGTATTGACTATATATTTTCTAATCAAATACTTTCTTAATTAATTATCCGAACATATACAGAAAACTATTCATTTCCTACATATTAATTGAATTGTCGGATTATTCATCTCTTGCACATTAATATATAAATAATTAATACACCAAAGTGCATATTCATTTGATTCACATGCATATATCCATTAATAAAATGCGATTATTTATCTCCTATGTGCAGCAAATGTATATAACTATTTATTTGTTGTACATATGTCGAACAACTAATTTTAATAAAGTATTAATCAAATAGTTTCTAATCAAATATTTTTTAATTAATTACCTGAATATATGCAGTCAATTATTAATTTCCTGTGTATTAATTGAATTGTCAAACTATTCATATCCTACATATTAATACATATTAATATATAAATAATTGATAAATAATTAATACACCAAATAAAGTGTATAAACCAGTCGACAAACACATATGCATCTACTGTCATTAATACAATGCAACTAGCAAATACATATAACTAATTTTAATGAAGTATTTTTTTTTCTTTTTTTTAAGGTTAGATCAACATCAATCAAATATGATAATAATAATAATAATTATTATTATTATTATTATTATTATTATTATTATTTTATTATTTATTATTAATAATATGACTATTATTATTAATACAACTATAATAATTATAACTATTAATATAATTAATACTAATATAATTATTTATATAATTTTGATAATTACTATTGTCATAATTTATAATATAATAATGATAATTATTATGATAATAATGAATATTAATATAATTGATTATTACTATTATGAATATTATCATGATTAATAATATAATTATTATTAAACAAAAACTAATAACAGATCGACAACATTGGTTATTATATAAAAATAGAGTTGTTTGGCAGATAATATGCAAACAATTTTTTCTACCTAAACTATACCTATTATTACTAATCATATATTATCATTGACATATATTATTACTAATTAATAAGGTCAAATAAATAATAAAATACTCCTGCGTATTAATTGATTTGTCAAACTATCCATCTCCTACGCTACACAACAACAACATGATATTCATCTCATATGTATTAATTGAGATATTCATCTATTGCACATATGTCAAACAACACATATTAATCAAGAATTTTCTTAATTAATTATCTAAAAATATGCAGCCAACTATTCATCTCCTGCGTATTAATTGAGTTGTAAAATTACTGAACATATGAATGTAACTATTCATCTGCTGCACATATATCGAACAATACATATTAATCAAGTATTTTCTTAATTAATTACTTGAACATATGAATGCAACTATTCATCTCCTACATATTAATTGAATTGTCAAACTAATGAACATATGAATGCAACTATTTATCTCATGTGAACAACAAGTTCATATAACTATTTATCTTCTGTCATTAATACAACACAACTATTCATATTCTATATGTAACAACTGCATATAACTATTCATCTGTTGCACATATGTCGAACAATACATATTAATCAAGTATTAATTAAATATTTTATTAATTAATTACTTGAACATATACAACCAACTATCCATCTCCTACGAATTAATTAAATTGTTAAACTATTCATCTCTTATATAATAATATATAAATAATTAATACACCACCCGTGCAATGCATGAGGAAATGTAACTAGTAAAATTATAAAATAATGATGTGAAACGTATTATGTTGACCTCTATTTAAGATAATAGATGAGATAAAATTTTAAAATAGATGTTTGGGTCCTCAATTTAGTCAGTAGCCTAGGGTATTGAGAAATAATATCGGTGTGCAATTGAAGTTGCGAGTATCAATTTAAGAATATCGATGTCATAAATATGGGATTGGGAGGTGGATGTGGTACATTATTGCAAGGGTAAAGGGTAAAGAGAAGAAAAAGAAAAAGAAGGTCAATGGATCAGGTCATGTTCTGTTTGAATGAGTAGGGTGGCTTTCGAATTCAAATCCGGCCTTTCGTTTCTCATCTGAAAATGTGTTTGATTGCTTGCGTATGCATTTCTGGTTTGCCACTGGACAGAAGATGATGGTGTCCAGTAGAGGGGCGAAAAAAAAAATTTAATCCGTGCATTGGATCGGGGGTTTGAACCCGACGTGAATCGAACACGCAACCTTCTGATCTGGAGTCAGACGCGCTACCATTGCGCCACGGATCCGCTAGTTGTTGGCTTCGGTGGCTTAATTTTATTTAATTATTGCAACGTCCGGACAACTAAACAATCCGCCTCCCCGGAGTCTTGGTGGGGGGTGGGTTCCAAAGTTATATCTCATTATTCAAATTCCATCTGAGAGATACTCTGAGCATGAAAATGTTAAAGTTGGCGCTATTTTTTTTTTTTTTTATGCATGGTAATAATTTTATTAGTATATTCAATCGGTTTTGTTTCTCAAGCGATCGAAGCCAACAAGACGACTAAAACCAGCTATTTCACGCAAAAAAAAAAAAAAAAAAACAGAGCACCCCCCTGCCACACTCGTCGGCACCCTCCGGTGGCTTAAACAAACAAAAATAAAAAATAAAAAAAATAGTATAACAACCATCAGCAATCAGCATGCAGCACGGTACTTACTACTTAGTATCAAAATACCAGCATTAACCAAAACAATTCAAGCATCAAAACACCAGCATCATCATTGCACACCTACCATTCACGTGCCATCATGGATAACACACATCCGGTATCAGGTTGTCATACCAGCATGCAGTATCAATGTATCATCAAACCACATTTTAGAAAGTGCTCGTTTGGTACGAGGATAATAGGAGTAAAAAAATTATTTTTATATTATATATATCTTATATAATTTATTTAAAATTAAATATTTTTATTTTAATAAATATATATTTTAAATCTTAATTTAATCTAAAATAAATATTTTATTAAAAATATATTTATTATTATTAAACATTTAATATAAAAAAAACGAAAAAATTCTTTCCGCCCTATTACCCTGTACCAACAAACCCTTAATGGGTACAGTTATCAACGCTGCCTGCACCTACACCTGCAATTCTGATTTATCACAAAAACAGTGTGAAATACTAGTTTCCGCTCAGGTTCGTCGTGTGATACGCTGATGATGACTTGAAGTCCCCAGAGCAGCACACCTGCTCCATTTCTTTCTCATTGCCAACCAACCAGCAAGTGCTTCATTGCACCGGAGGCCTTGTGCGCAAAAATTTAGGTCTGTCCAGAATGACTCCGCGTCGTCGATATAATTCAATCTAAAATTTAGGTGGCCCTTTTGTAATGTTCCGACACCAATCAATAGCATTTCTGGACTCCGATTCGATCTCTAGAGCAAAGTACCTTGTACAATCCTTCTCAGTCAATAGCTGTATTGCAGAGGATAGATAGGTGTTATTTCTGCTTCATTTATTTCCATGAACTGAATGGGAACGGATAGAAGAACACAGTTCGCTCTATTCTTTCTTGTGATGCAACAAAGGGCATTTGTTGGCAGATCTGAATTTTATGAGGCATCTTTGGGGGCAATAAAAGACTGAATTTCCGGTCGTTGGTCTCTACATCAAGAAAGCTTCAGCAGTCATAAATGAACTGTGAAAAGGACGAGAGAATCATTTAAACCAAACTGATGTACTGAACAAAAAACACAAAAAAACTTTACAGGGTTTCTTCTGTCTTTCAACAAGCGATGCTACTACTGAACACATTCATGATGTCTAATTAAAGGAATCATGAAGATCAAAGAAGAGCTGTCATTATATAGAAATCAATTCAAGTTGCTTTTCCTTGTCGGATTTGCTGAAGTAGAGCAGCTGCCAGTTGCAGTGTCGACTCAAGACGCTTCTGTGGGTCGGCATCTACATCATGTTGGATGTTAAGAGCTTGCTGATCTCCCTGCTTCACTTCACCAGGGTGACCTCTGGCTGCTGCATTGTTCATCTCCTGCTGCTGCTGTTGCTGATCAAACTGTGCTGTGGAAAACTCGGTAGACAACTGATTAGCAGCAGGGTATCTGTGAGGCACATGTGATGAGTTCTCCAGTTGATTCATCATGTTTGACTGAAAATCTTCACCAGAAGGTCCGGCAACATTATTTCCGGCCTTGTTCTGCTGCCCAAGAAGAGATGACGCCAGCTGCATAAGTTGCTCCGATTTTAGAGAACCAAAGGGCATGGACAAATAACCTGAAGGTTGGCCTTCTTCAAGAGATGATTTGTGGCTTCCAGGAAACGCAACGCCAAATCCACCGTTTTGAATGCCTGCATTCAGTTCTTGCGTTTCCCTTTTCACCTGTGACTGATAATTCTGAGAGACAGGATCACCCCTATGTTCTTGAGAGGCCGGATCAACGCCAAACCTGGATGACATTGGTGTTGCATTTATAGCACCCAAAACTGAGCTTTGAGGTTGTTGCATGGACCAACTAGGTTGTAATCCAGCACTACGGTGATGATGAGGTAGATATTCCTCCCTCTTCTCCCTGATATCTGACATGTTTTCAGCACCATGACCATAACCAGGGTGCAGTGAAGGAGTGGAAGTAGACGCAGTTCCAGGAAGATATGGACTGGTAAGTACTGCCTTACACGAAGACTGATAGGATGCCATGGACATTGGAGGAAATTGCTCCACGGGTGACTTGGATTTATGGTACAATACATCATCATGAGAAGACACGAAGCTTCCATCCTTTCTGTTTCCACGCGAGGCCGGAAGGGAGCTCATGTTGGAACTTGGGGCCTCTAATCGCAAAACAACTCCAGATATGCTCAGTTTTCCAGGCACTTTCAGAACTTTCTCTGAGAAATCAGATGGTGGAACTAGAAACAATGTGTTCTTTTCATCAATTTTGGCAACAGCAGCTCGCTGTTTCTCCTCAAGGTAGTTCATTAACTCATTATAATGTCCAATGTCAGCATCACTTTCAGGGACGAAAAATACAACCCAATTGCCAACAGCTTCATAGTAGTGTTTCCCGAGCATATCCAAGCTAGTCCTTGCAGTGAAATCTAGGAGTTCAGGCCTACGACAGAGATATAGCTATCAGATTATACAGGACATAGAGGTCAATACAGAGAAAGGGCTGAAGATTACAGTTCATTGAAGAGCAACAGCTATAGTAAAATTTCCAAGTAATGATCTGAAATCTCCACCTTTCATCGGACAGACGTCCCATGATAATCAAATATTAGCAAGTCCATATGCAATAAATTAGAAGGCTAAGAAAGAAATACAATCATGGAATCACACAGGGAGTGATAGCAAGTCCACCTCTCATAGGACATGGATCTTATGTGAAAATGATACCACTGACACATCTATTAAGAATTATCAGTGAAGTAAGCAATAAAATCGCGGTTGCGATTGCGGTTGTGGTGTCGCGGTATCGGAGTGTCGCGAATGATATTTTAATGCCGCGATTGTCGCGGCGTGATTTTTTATTATTTTTTTCACAACAAATATTAGCAAATACCAGTAAATATCGGTCGATAACCGATATATCGCCGATAAATATGTGAAATTCTAAATCCGTCACGTATCGCCAATTTCGCATATCGGCTGACCTAAAATCCGATAAATATCGGCCGATATTGCGTATCGGAACCGATATTTAATTGTATGTAACTACCCCTGAACTAATCTCCATAATATAGCTGTCAAGACAAAGATGTTGGGCAATGAATTGCTCGTCTAAAAGTAATGAGTTGAAAACAGGAATCACAATATAACATCAAAATAGCCGCTATATGTATACATTTCCTCCTCGAGGCTAAAGTGATTTAAGATGCATCAATCTAATAAGTATGAAGACACAACATATCTAAGCAACATAAAAAGGATGAAGTAGTCGACTTACAACATAAAATCCATGACCCTTCCAACTGGAAAGCAACGAGCACGACACACAGGAGTTCCTCCCTTTGCTATGGTCCCTTCCCATTTCCATTCTTGACTTGAGAGGGGCCGATGGAAATCAGGAGTCAGCCTTTTCTGCTCAGCCGGATTGGAGGAGAAAGAACCTAAACTTGGCTGAGCAGTATGACGAGGTGCCGTCCAATGACCACTCCTATCACCAAAAGGTTTAGTGAAATTCATCCGTGCATTAGACACTCCTTCAGATCCCAGAGGTCCAGACTCGTCTTTTTGGCCATATTCTAAAAGGGCCCGATGAAAGACATGTTTACTTTTCTCTGATTCAGAAAAGAGATACTCTGGAAGCTCATTGTCATGAGGAAAATGATCCATCTTCAGTTTTTTTGCTCTATGATTCAGATAAGAATCCTCTGGTGAGTCCCATGGCTCTTCAGGAAATGAAGTTCTTTTAGGAAACCTCTGAGGGGATTCAAGGAGTGGATTACCCCAATCTCTGAAGGGATCACTGTGATACCGTTGCGAACTGTCTGGAAGACCCATTTCTGTGCCATGATCAGGGAATTTATTGCGTGCATATGCATCACCTCCACCTGCCCATAAAGGTTCTTTCTTATGAAGTTCATCTCCTCAAGATCTCTGTCTTCCATATTTGGAATGAAATGGCGCAGCCTTGTGTGGGGCTCTGCAGATAAATGATCAAAATTTCTCGCAGACCGAAAGTCATCAAAGGATCCAGCTCGACCATTTGAAATAAAACCTGGGGAAGAAGCATTCAGCCCAGCAGTGTGTCTTCCCACGTTGGACGATCCAGTTTCATTCCTTGCAAAACAAATATGTACTCGAGGATTGCCAAACAGTTTCCCCTGAAGAGTTTCTTTCGCTCTACAAGCTGACAGCAGATTCCTGAATTTGACAAATGCAAATTTCCGACCTGAAAATACAGTGATCTTTTCAATCTCACCAAACGGTGAAAAGGCCTTCCTGAGAATTGTGTCATCCACTTTCAAGAAAGCTGGAAATCCTATCCACAGAACCTCACTGGGGGGTGCACTATTATCAGCTGTATGGATATTATCTGGCGAAAATGTATCTGGACTTGCACGACGCTTTCTTGATTCCCTCGGTGAGAACACGGTACTTCTATTTGTGAAGTGCTGTTCATCTCGACATTGCAAATAGTTTTCACCACGTGAAGGTGTTGATGACTTATCCTGGGATTCAAAATCTTATTGATATTAAATTTTAAGGGTGACACTGGAATAAATTTGATCAAGAACAAACTAGGGAACCTTAAGAAGTGGAGAGTTCGTACATGGAAGAAAAAAATATGATCAGTAGTGTCTGGCAAACGGAGGAAAAAACATGCCATAACATAACCATGACTTTATACCACTTCTTTAACACTAACACCCTCCTGCTGACATATCACTCAACAATATATATATATAGGGGTTCACTGATAACAGTTAAAAACATTACAACACAGGATTGATGCAAAGACAACACAGAACAACTCCCCAAGCTTTCCTTCTGAACCAGGCACTTGGCATTTCAAAAGGGCATCAACAGTCGAGGCTCTTTTAAATATATTGAAGAGCCAACTCCCTAATAAAAACAAAAATCACAAACAAACAAGTGAGAAGCAAAATCTAAGCTCTGTTTCTCCCTTCATTCCTCAATCTTTTGTATGCCATCTTTCTAGGCTGGATGCACTCAAGTCAGTTTGCCAACACTGATAAGATAGCATGTCACACCAAACTGAAGTGCAGGGGAAAAATAAAACTTTCCTGAAACCTAATAACTGAATATCACTTTCATCCCTAGCTACTAGCTCTACAGAGCATATATAATATGGCAGAGGTATGAAGTAATATCCAACTTGGTTACCATGGTCACTACTTGAAGCCAAAAATATGCTCGTTCACAATGATGCTAAGGGGCATTGACATTAGGAAAGACTTAAGCAAGAGAAGCACATCTGAACCTAAGAACGATTGAGCTCATTTCTATCTCCTTTCTGGAAAGGCAGGGAAAAAGAACAGGAGAAAATTAAGAATGAAAATTACAATAAGGTGCCTTGAACTGAACCATGGCAATAATAAGAAGAGGTGAAGTCCACGATGCTATATACCAATAGCACTTGGTCTATTTTTTTGCTAGTGGTCGTCAAAATATTGTACAAACTTGAACAGGTCCCTGTTTTTGTCCCATTCCCTCTCTTTACTCAATGACAGAGGTCTGGATATTGAAGATACAGGAATACACACCAAAGGCTCACCATTCTTGGATTTTAGAAGAGTGATGAGCCTCAAATCAGAACTAATGCATTACATTCGAGGCGGAACATGTGAGCATCATGGTAGATATTGCATCCAAGCTATGTATAATGCTCTTAGACCAAAGGCTGAGAAGAAGCCCTGGGGATGCCTGCTTTGGAAAAAATGCTGGACGGCCAAGACAAAAACTAATTTTATGGCTGCAATGTCATCAAGTAAACTTAGAGTCAAAACAGTGTCATCGTGTGTGCGTCATCTGCCCTCACGACATTATTGGTCCAGCATTTGTTTATGCCTGCAAGCTGAAGCCTAAATATCTCCAAGTTTTGGAGAAATAGTACTCATCTGTTGGAAAGGCATCTTTGGCAAGCATCCGTGGATGGACTTAGCTAAGTTCGCACATCTCTAACCTAACTTTGAACTAGAGGGCAGTCTGGATGTCTAGGGTGTAATGTTATGAATATGGAGTCAACTTTAGCCTTGCTTTTGCATGACATATCGCTTACGTTTAATCTATTAGTAGAATTTACTAGGTCTTTAGACTACTCTTCTGCTTAGGAAATATAATTGGATTTTATTAATATAATATCATAGTCTAGTATTAGAAAATACCTGAGCCACAAGCCCTTAGTTACAAGGTCACAATCAACAGAAGTCCCGGTGAATAATTGGGTTACCATGTAAGACTATAGTCTTATGGTAACTTAAGGCTTGTAATTTTCTATAGAAAGGGATTTAATCCTAGAATAAGAATCCAACCCGAGAATTAACAATAAGTGTTGGTTCTCAACTACAAACCTTCTTTCAATAACCCCCTCCCTTCTTTTTCCCTTCAACCGGCACATCTACACAAATCAGTCATCCATCAGACTTATTCACTCCCCCACGTAATCTCAACTTTCATTTAATCTAGTGGAAAGAACCAGACCTGTAACAGAAAATTGATACTGCAAGCTGATGACAACACTAATCGAAACATAAATAACAGGTATTTTTTTTATCACAAATAACTCAATGGACTTATATGCTCGGCAAAAAGAAATAAAAAAACACTCAACCAAGGTAAGGTGAGTCCAAATAGTTAAATACTCAAACTTACGCCCTAGAAAGACAATTCGTGTTCCCATTCCCCAATATATGAAACAGATTCAAACAACTCACCAGCAGCAAATGGCAATGGGAAAATATAAGCTAACTTCAGGCCAAATCCCCAGGATACCCACACTTGATATTCAAATGTAGTATACTAATTAATTTCCGGATTGATTACAACACATAACTATCTGATAACCTCTCAAATTCAGCTATCGGGGAGTAATGTAAAAAACTGAAGATTTGAATGGCAGTTAAGAAGTCACAATCAAGCTAGACACCATAGCCTCAGACAGCACACAGATAAAATCAAATACTTTCAATATCTTAATCATATCTTACCTTCATTTGTTTGTTTTTGGTGTGATTTCCTTACATTTTAGCCTAAGTTAGCTCCTTGATTCATGTTACTGCTCTTTTGATGTATGGAGTAGGGAATGTCGGAGCTAAGCAGGGAATTGGAGCAAAGAGTGAGTCAAGAAAAGCATGGGAAAAAGATACACGGCCTCCCAATGTCCAACAACATAGGAACGTTTTAGTGCGGAAGAAAATACAATGAAAATGAAGGTTCTAGACCCAACACGGCCTACAAGTATTGATCGACATGGTCGTGAGGCCTGCAGCGTATAATGTGGCTTCTGACTCCAACACAGTCTGCCCATGTTGGAAGTCAGTTTTCGTTTAGCATGACCAAGGGCATTATTAGGGGTTCTCATTCATCCTCTTTGCTCTCTTTCTCTTTGTATTACTCTCTCCTTATGCCTAACACATTAGGTTAAATATTTGCTTTCAATTTGTAAACATCAATTACAAAGAATTGAAGCACCACATTGAACTCCAATTCTACGGTTGTATCTATTGAATTCTTCTTTTTCTCTTCCACTATTATGTATTTTATTTCATTATTGTGCTTTATGATTTCAATTATACATGAGTAATCGTTTGTTCTAGGATCGAATTAAGTTTGATTCCTTTGTTGATTTGATGAATTAATTGAATTATTGCCGGAAGTGTTTGAATTACATTATTCAATTACTAGCATTTAATTAATTAAGGTTAGAACAGTTAATCATTGTTTTAATCAAATTAAGTTGTTAATTAACACCAACACTTAACAATTGAACAGGAATTAATGACTCACGAAAGTAGATAGGTGATTCTCAATAATTGATAGAATTTGCTTATTCTTAATGAATTTAATTAGGTCTATAGCCATAAAAATAGGTTCTTAAATTTAATTGAGCATGACTTTTAGTTGTCAAAAGAGATTAATGGTAAAGAGATAAATAGTTAAATTTGGCTAATTGTTCCTAACGTAATAAGCAATCTGATACACAATTGATTGATTTATTAATTTACATTGGAGATGTAACTCAAGTTCGATCTTTAGACTTGTTAATTGATTGAATTCATAAACAATAATCTCCATCATTTTTTGTCATTTTGTTTGTGTATAGTTATCATCCATTCCTTTTTAATTAGTAATTAATACCAAAGTCCCTAAGTATTCTAACAATTGTACAAACAATATAGATAGATGTGTATCAAGAGGACACCAACGCATGTATTCTACTCTGATAAAATGCAAAGAAGAGATGCAGTCACGTACTTCAGAAGTTTGTTTCAAATAATATTTATATAAACATCTATACAAGTCTCTACAAATTACAACCATGCAAAGCAGCCAGTTCCACTTGCAAGCCACAAAAGACCTAGCCAACACTTGATGAAACCTTGCCTAATATGATAATTGAATTTCTGGACGTTGTAATTGACTTTGATCTATGTTTCAGATGTAAGACTTCAGTTCAATCCATCTTCACTAGGTGTCCTGCTTTTTAAACCACTATCATATTCATATGCAAAATTCTATTTGGAAGAGCTTATTCAGTACAATCAAGCATCACAAGGTGGCCTCACATAAGTCTAAACAATGTTTCAAGTACTGATCCAACTCTATTCCAAAATGCCTAGACTGTTCTGTCAGCATTCTCCTCCACTTTCATCTGATGAACACAGAGACACGATAAGCATTTTCTCAATCCCTGCCTTGACTCTTGAGTAGCTCTCTAATTCTGAGTTGAGAGAGTTTCACAGCATATGTCAATAAGGTTAACGACTAAGTAATAGCCTAAGAAACCATTAGTTATATACGAGTTAATTACAAAGTTGTATGGAAACGGGGACAGGGATGTCGGAAACCGGAAAATGACAATTGTTTTATAATATATCATACATTTATGTATGTTTGACAGAATAGGGTCAGGAAATGACAAACAAGGAAACATTTCCGAAATGGAAAAACCACGTATCAATAGAGTTTCCATGCAACATAGCAGTTAAACTCCAGAACAATTAGGATGAACACATACGACAACCAGCCTCACACAAATCAGTTGTCCTCTGATCTGTAAACCAACAAAAAAAAAATAGATAACATCACATGTGACAACAGGTCAAGCAAACTAATCTTTTACACAGCCCTGAGCAATCAATGAGATTATACTCAAATGATATGAGCAATCAATGAGATTGCACATAAATATCCTCTTTGATATCAAGGCATAATCCAAAAAAACTCCCATTTAATGTGTCAAGAAAAATAGGCTTTCATGTTTTTCATTGCACCATTTAAAAGATCATGTCCTCAGAAGAGTACAAGGAGAGAACCTTCTGCACAACCCTGGGAGCACTACTCTGTCATGAATCGTAAGATGTTTAAAAAAAAAATGTGCAATCACCGCAATAAAAATCTCATGTGACACTAAACCCTGGCATAACCAAGCACTAGTATAAGTATTAATACAATAAAATGTTACAAACACGATGGACCAGCATCAATTTTGACAATAATATGATCACATTCACCATAGAAGGGGGGGGGGCAGAGAACTGCAACTTAAGTTGAAAAAATCCAACAATGTGTATGTGTCATGTCGAACATCTGAGCCCAAATATTTCATGGGAAATCTTTACTTAAAATGGCCAGGATTTAAAATAACCTTGATCAAGCAGTTGATCGCCAAATTAAACGCTATATGATGAAGGCACATAGAAGAATCTAGCAGCATTTCACTCACTAGATGAGATAATAGAGCCGGTGACTGCCATCTCTTTTCTGCAATATCATAGTATCCCATTGTAAAAAATAAAAATAAAAATTGTGGTTTTTTATCTGAAAATAAAAATGACTAGATACTGGTGTGTGGGATGGTAATTGAGTCCTCAGTCCTTACACTCTCCAACATTTGCAACTAGTTTTGGATTGTAGTTCTCTCTTAGGCTTTAACACCCGATCATTAGTGTTAGAGCGGTTTGTTGCCCTCCATGGAAAGGGCTAATTGTGTAAAGACTAATTAGGGGCCAAGGGGCAGCTTGTCGATCAGAACTACCACCATAAATGTTGGCTATCCTAGGAAAGTGCTGTGATAGAATCTCACATTGGCTAGCACTAGTGTGTGGAGTGGACCTTTAGCCCTTGGGCTCTCCCGCTTTCCCAGCTAGCTTTTGGGGTGTATTTCTCCCTTCACCCAGAGCACCCTATTGTTGTCTCTCTATGCAATGCAGACTAACACACAACATAGATATTTAAGTTAAATGACGTTAGACTCAAAAGGTATGTATACTCGGATGCCACCTTCTCATTTTGACCAGAAACAAGTTATCTTTTGCTTGATATGTTTTGATATGATGGATTAATTTGTTATAGATTTTTTCCCATCATTTGAAACAGTTCGTCAGCACCTTTTTCTGCCACAGATTAAAGTAAAAAACACTGCCTATTGATGATAATGAATATATGATCCAAGTATTTGTTCGTAATGATTATGTTCAACTTGACTCTTGGTGCGTGCTTCAAGATAAATAATCCTTATTTATGACATCAGTGGTAGATGGCTTTTAATGAATTTAAAAAACTAAGCCTCAATTTGCTCATACTTAGGGGCTTAGATTTTATACGACCAACAAACTACCTGAATTAGGCAGTCTTGTTGGAGAAAAGAATGCAGGAGAAAATCACTAAATATTTTTATTCGCATCCTGGCACCTGGATCCCGCAAGTGATTTATATACTATGAATTCACGTACCAACTAAAAGGCTTGCTCTTATTGATGGCTTGGCCTTTTTTAAGCTTTTAGAGCATAATCCCAATTATTGTTTGGTGAGACTGTGAGAATAAATGAACATATATTCGTCCTTGTGATCTCAATGGCATATGATGAATTAAATTTGGGTATATGACTGAAAGCTTGCTTTGCCACCCTGATTAAGCTAAAAGATCTGTAAAGAATAGAAATCTGGCATATATGCACAGTGGACCTCCCCATCTGGTTTGAAAGCTATCTAAAAACAGTTTTTGAACCAGCAATATTATTTTTCAATAATCAGAAGATTTTGAACATCGTGGAAAAGTTTAGATATGAGAATTATTAACGTGAATTCCATCCATTGCAGTTGGTTCGGAGTCGCTATACCATAAAAAAAAATGCCATTCCAAACTCAGAATCTAACATTGTCGCCTGAGAATTATAGTGACAATAAAGTAATGATTTAATGGAAGAAGACAACGGCAGGTGCTGTTTTTCAGATTAACCTTATGGGGGTTTCAAGGTGATTACTGTCCCATGATCCCAGGGATTCCTGATATATATTGGACTTTGGAGTAATTTGATATCTCATCTCTTTTTGATACATTTGGCATAGCATCTGAAGTTGTATATGCTGTCATATGACCTCTCGAAATACAAAAGATGGACAATTGTATGACTGGAAGAATGCCACAAATAAGAATAAATATGCTTACCAACTTCATAATAAGAAAATGTTGCCCTCATGTAAGTATTAATGGATCACATTAACTTGGTATAGTAGCAACTAGCAATAAGATTTTGCCAATTTGTATATGATTTGTGGCATGACCTAAAAATTCCATCTCCATGGAGCTGATACTATAACATCAAAATGTATATTTAAAGTTACATTTTCAGAACCAAGTTGATAACTTTTCCATAATGCTAGATATCTCAAGCTTTGACATTTGTTATGTCTCTGCTGATCCAGAGTGTCGGTTATGGAGGAATTAAGAATATCCTAGTTCATAGTATTTAATGCATGGCATTATGTACCAATTGCAGATTGCCTGGAAATCAGGAGAAATGAATTCCTCAGTATGCTCGCATGTGAGTTCTTACTGTAAAAGCATGGCTTCAGTTAGTTAAAGGTTCAGGCGTATGTGCTGGGTGAATATCTTTAAGATTCCCTCGTTCTATTTAATTCAACTGCTTTCCAATTTCACCGAGGTCCAGAAATTTCAAATTTGGTGACTCTGCCTTGAAATGCTTATAATAATTATGGATGGATTCACGCATTCCTCACATCATAATGTGAACCAGTTGATGTGGATTGTGATATCCAAAAAAAATAGTGAACTTGAGCGACAAATTATAGACAGCATTGCCAGAATTAACAACAACGAACTTGGACAGCGGTTGGTTCAAATAGCGTTTGACAGGTCGATATAAACAATTGTTTCCCCCAAATTTGACAATGCAACTGTAATTGACAAAGTTTAAGTTATGCTTTGTTTGTTTCGTCAAATGCACCCTAATTGGACTACTTTGCCTGATTACATTTTTCCACAACTTTTTCTGTTGAAAAATCTCAATATATTTATAATCGGTCAAGATAGGATACAATAGAATATTGTACACGATATAAGGGCGCAAATTAAGGCATTGCGGTGTCGAACGAGACGAGGGCAGAAAATAGAGACTAACCGCCTTAGCAAACTCAATCTTAAGCGGCAAGCCAGAAACGCTAAAACCCTGAAGCGCATCCATGGCAGCAATTGCATCGTCATCATGCTGAAAGTTAATAAATGCGTAACTTCGACCAGGCTGGAACGCTACACTCTCGAGCTTTCCGAATCGCAAGAAGTGGTTAGCAAGAGCAGGTTCTGTAATATGGTGCGACAAATTCCCAACCCATAAATGCCTGGACGGAGGATTATTGCCCCGAGATTTTTCTCTGGAGGATGAAGATGGCGGTAATATATGGTCTCTTCGAAATCTCTCCCTCCCTCCAACCCCTCTGCTACTCTAAAAGCAAAATCAGAGAACGAAACAGTAAGTTTTTTTTAAATCTTGAATCAGAAGCGAAAGAAAAGCACCAGAGGTAAGACTGACCATTGTTGGAGTGAACCTGAATAGCACGAATTGATACGGCAGTGGCAGCCGCGGTAGCTATGGTACAAAATCTCGGCTTGATCGAGCACCAGATTGGACGAAGTGGCTGCAAACAATAGGGACGGCTCTTTAGGTTTTTGGATTTCTAGGTTTCAAGTCTTTGCAATTACCTTTTACTTTTTCTCTCTTGGATAATATCGGCAAGAACGCGGAGCACCTTGCTAGTTCTTGCAGCTATTATTTAAAAAATAAAAAACTCTTCGATAAAAAACATTTAACCCTCAATATTAAATATATTTTCATTTTTTTATCTTAATCTAAGAGAATCACTCCCACTCGGCTTCATTTTATTCTCACTTGCCACTCCTTCCTTTCTCTTCCTAATTTTTTCCCTCCTATCCTCCTCCTTCTCTCCTTCGATCTTTCCTTCTCTAAATCGCTTCCTTCCTCCTGTTTAATTTTACATCTAAAAACTAGACATATTTGAAGGTATTAATTTTATTTTTTTCCTAAGCATAACGGCATCACGAGAATGGCAAAACAAATTGGTGTGCGGGCATGGGAAATGACGTTAGGTGTTGTTGCCAATGCTCTCCTTCAAGTGATAAGTGTTATAGTTGTTCCCTATAGAATGGTAAATGATATCGTTGCTAACCCCATGGGAGCAGCACATTCTATCAGTACTACTCCCATGGAGCGATACATTCTGTCGTTGCTAACCCAATGGAAGCATCACATTATGCCGGTATTATCCCTTTAGGAATGACAAATGATTTTGTTGCTACCTCATGGAAGCAACATTTCAGCCTGGTTTGTGTTATATATTTGTGTTGTGTTATGGACGAGATCAGTTTAATTTATTTGGTTTATTAGGTTTATCAAGTAGCTACTCTTTGTGTAGGATTATTTCATATATAATAGGGTTGTTGTTGACAGCTGGTATTTTACAACTATTGTTGAGTTTGTTATAGTTTTATTATACTATTTTGTATAATTTGTTGCGTATAACCTTGAGTAGCAATTTGTGTTAATGTATCTTTTCTCTATGAATACATAGTTGTTATTTTAATTAATATGAATAGAGGATTTGTTTATTAGAGTATAGAACTTTTCTTAAATCATGGAATATTTTTGGAAATGCTTATAAAAGATATTGAACATTGTTGTGAAAATTTGTGTAAAATACAATATATCGATAACCTTTTTAGTTATAAAGTTGGGTGTGGGTGTGGGTGTGTGTGTGTTTTGGGCTATCTAATGCAGGAGCATCCCCAATTGATAATCATAATCTAGCCATTAATTTCTCCAAGTTTGAGAATCATGAAATCCTTCTCACTTGGATAAACTAATTAGCTACCAAAACTTAACCATACCAGCCATGCAAAACATTTCCCCTCTTTTTGGTCAAAAAATCCACTAGAAATTAAGGCACTCAAACCACGTTTTTTTTCAAGCTTTTCCCCATTTTAACTTAATTTTCTTTAGTATTTTAATCCTAAAACAACCCTAAAAACTCAGCCTACACTCCCTTTGGAAGCCACACATTTCGGCCACAAGTCCCTCTTATTTGGATGACAAGTCACTTCCAACACTTGGAAAGAACAATGAAGATTTGAGGAAGAACAAGGAAGGTTAGAAGACATTCATTACTTCTTTTTATTACTTACAAGGTTAAAAGGGATCTTTGTCTCATTCCTTTCTTATATTATGGTTTTTATGAGTTGAAACATGTGATATTATGGGAGTTAGGTTTCAAAAATTGGCTTAAAACAACTCCCCAAAATTGAGACTCTTGGGCTGGGAGTTTAGCACAATTTGTGTCCCTAATTATGCCCTAATGTTTATATTAGTTGACAAAGTTTTAACCTTTAATCCTACACTCTTCTATATCATGAAATGAAAGAACAACTTACATTGGCTGCACATGAAATGAAAGATTATTTGAAAAATCTTACAAGATTTATCTTAAGAATTGCATACCTTAAGTGGTTCTTATAAGTTCTGATTCAAGGAGTTACCAAGAATCAATCTCTATCACTTCTAATCTTCCTCTTTTATTTCCCTTATTTTTGGTTGTTCTATAATTTAAAGCACCATAAACTAGCAAGACCTAAGTTGGATCTCATGTGTATCAACTTGGTATCAAAGCTTAGATTGTCTCAATTTAGGTCTTATCTTTGTCTTCTCATAACCTTGTCTATACCAAACACACACACAAAATTTCTAGCCTACCCTCCAATCAAAACCTAACCCATTTTTTTCTCCCCTATAACTAAGTATTGTTCTCTTATTTTTAAACTCTTATTCTGTAATGGGAGACGAACCATTACCAGAAAGGTTGAGCCTTGATGAAACAAACAACTTGAGAAGAGATAGAGCTATTGAGTCTCTTCAAAATAATATGAGGAGAGTACTTGATAACTTGGAAAATCTAACTCCAAATACAAACTAAAATCATCCTAGAAGAACACCCCCCATTCGAGAACTAAATGAGTTCTTAGAAGTTGAGAAAAATGAAGTAGTTGAATACTCTTTCTCAAATGAGTCCTTTATGGAACCTCGGAGGAGGAATCATAAAAAAGGAGATCATTTTCATGATGTTAGAGCCGAGATTCCAGAGTTTGAGGGAGACCACAATCCCAAATATTTTATGGAATAGGAGTTGAGGTATAGTATGTTGTTTAAGGCTAAGGGATATATCAACACCAAAGCCTTTAAGGTGGCAGTTCTTAAGCTCAAAGGTCATGCCTCTCTTTGGTGGAAGAGTGTAATTCAAAAGAGGAAAAAAAAAAGACAAAATTGAATGTTAATTCTTGGATAAAAATGAATAAGTTAATGAAGGAGAGGTTCATTCCTACTTCTTTTAATCAAAATTTATACAACAAAATGTTCTTTTTGAAACAAGGGTCGTTGAATGTAGAGGCGTACAGTAGAAAGTTTGAGAAACTCTTCATGAGGCTCAATTTGGATGAGCTAGAAGAGCATACTTAATCTTAATTTCTTAGCGATCTTAGACAAGACATAGCCAGGAAAGTAGAGATGCATGAATACTATACTTTGGATGAGCTTTTTCACCTAGCCATCAAGGTAGAAAAAAATATACAAAAAAAAAGAGGATTGTGAGGTACGAAGATACAAACAAGGGTGCTAGAACATCAAGGAAGGTTCCTCCACTATTCAAAGCTCCTTCCACAATTTTGACAAAAGATGTGAGGAAAAAGGGAGTGGCAATAAATCCAAGAGTGTTAGGTGTTTTAAGTGTCAAGGACTAGGACACTATCAAAATGATTTCCCTAAAAAAAGAGTAGTGACCATGTTGGACTTGGAGGAGGCCAACCGAGAGGAGGATAACAAAGAGGAGGAGATAGCCATGACCTTAGATGGGGAAGAAGAGTTTTCACCATTGGATGTTGGGGAGTCTTTGATGATTAGAAGGGTGTTGCATACTAGGGAGCCCAAATGGGATGAGTCACAAAGAGAGAATACTTTCCAAACCAAATATACCATACTTGAGAAAATATGTTCTCTTATTATGGATGGAAGAAGTTATGCTAATGTTTCATCTTGCACATTAGTAGAGAAGCTCGGTCTTCCTGCTACAAAACATGAAAAACCATATAAGCTACAATATAAGGTGGTGTGTGATGTAGTTCCAATAGATGCTTGTCATTTTCTTTTGGGGAGTCCTTAGCAATTTAATAGAAGTATCTTACATGATGGAAGGAGGAACACCTATTGCTTGAATTTTGTGAAGAAGAAGGTTGTTCTTACTCCTTTAGTTACTCAGACTAGTCATGTTGACATGAGTTGCAAAAATTCTTTGCTCATAGGTAAAAATTATCTAGACAAGGCCTTAATAAAGGGTAAAATAATATACTTGTTGTTATTGTTAGAAGAAAACAAGGGGAGGATTTATCATGAGCCATGGGTTAGGGCATTGTTAGAGGAGTTTGATGATGTATTCCCTAATGATCTACCACATGTATTATCCTCCATTAGAGGCATAGAGAACCATATATACTTTGTGCCTAATGCTACACTCCCTAATAAGGCATCCTATAGGTGTAACCCTAAGGAAACCTTGGAGTTGAAAAGGCAAGTAGATGAATTGTTGTCGAAGGGATTAATAAGGGAGTCCTTTAGCCCTTGTGTCATGCTTATCTTTCTTGTGTCAAAGAAGGACGGTATCATGAGAATGTATGTTGATAGAAGAGCTATCAACAACATAACTATCAATTATAGGTATCCTATACCTAAAATCGATGACATGCTTGACTATTTGTAAGGTGCATGCTTATTTTCCAAAATCAACTGAAGAAGTGGCTACTAGCAAATAAGAATGAAATATGGTGATGAGTGGGAAACTGCATTTAAAACCAACGGAGGATTGTATGAGTGGATGGTTATACCCTTTGGTTTTTCAAATGCTCCTACTACCTTCATGAGACTTATGAACAAGGTACTTAGGCTCTTCATTAGCAAATTTGTAGCAGTTTGCTTTGATGATATCCTTGTGTATAGCACTAGTGAAGAAGAACATGTAAAGCATCTTAAACTTGTATTTCTATCACTTAGGGATCATAAGTTGTGTGCTAGTCTAGAAAAATGTGATTTATTTATATCTAGGGTTACATTTATAAGTTTTGTAGTGTTTAAAGATGGAATAACCATGGATGAGTCTAAAGTGGAAGCAATCAAGACATGGCCCACACCTATAAGCCTAACACATGTGAGATTTTTTCATGGTCTAGCTTTGTTTTATAGGAGGTTCATTAGGATATTTAGTACCCTATTGGCACCTATAACAGAATGCATGAAGAAGGGTGAGTCCAAGTGGACCAAGGCATCCCAAAATTCCTTTGAGGTGATAAAGGGGAAATTAAGTGAGGCACCCATCCTAACATTACCTAACTTCAACAAATTGTTTGAGGTTGAGCATGATGCTAGTGGATTGGGCATTATTTTTGTTTTACTACAAGAAAAAAGGTAAATTGTCTTATTTAGTGAAAGGCTTAATGGCTTTGTGGTGAATTATAATACTTACATCAAGGAGTTCTATGCTTTGGTGAGATCTCTTAATCATTGATTACACTACTTGAGACCACAACAATCTGTGATACACACGGATCATGAATCATTGAAGTATATCAATGGCCAACACAAGCTTAATACAAGGCATGCAAGATGAGTAGAATTTTTACAATATTTTTCCTTTTTAGCTAAACATAAAAGTGGAAAAACAAATGCAGTAGTGGATGCACTCTTTAGGAGATATTGTATGATCTCTTTGTTAGAGGCTAGAGTATTAGGGTTTGGGTGTATTAGAGAGCTCTATAATATAGATGAAGAATTTGGATGCAAGGATTAATACAAGAATAAAGGGTTGTTTGTCATTCAAGATGGGTTCCTATTTAAAAACAACAAGCTTTACATTTCCAAATGCTCCATTAAAGAATTACTCGAGAGGGGAGTGCATGGAGGAGGACTAGCTAGACACTTCGGCATCAACAAGACCGTAGACATACTTAGTGAGCATTTTTATTGGTCCAAACTTGTGGGAGATATACAAAGTGTAATATATAGATGTGTCACTTGTCAAAAGTCTAAAAGTCACTTCCACCAATGATTCACTCCTCTACCTATCCCATATCAACCATGGGATCATGTGAGTATAGACTTCATTGTAGAATTGCCTAAGACATAAAGGTAAAATGATGTTAACGTGGTGGTGGTGGATCGGTTCTCTAAGATGGCTCATTTTTTTGCATGTCACAAAAAGGATGATGCATATAATATGGTTAATCTTTTTATTCAAGGAGATGGTTAGGCTACATGGTGTTCCTAAGTCTGTTGTCTCTGATAGAGAAATCAAGTTCCTTAGCTAATTTTAGAAGACCTTGTGGAGGCTAGTTGGTACTAAACTCCTATTCAGTACCACCTACCATCCACATACCGGTGGGAAACTGAGGTCACCAATATAACCCTCACAATGATCCTCATAAATTTGGTTCACAAATCCTTGAAGGATTGGGACACCAAACTTTCACATGTCAAGTTTGCCTACAACCAGGGACGGAGCCAATTTAGAGCACATGGGGTCGCCTGACCCCATGGATTTTATGCAAACCATATATATTTTATATACAACATAAAAGACGGAAAATATTTCTGGACCAGTGGTTAAAGAGTTGTAAAAAAATTTAAGTGTACTCTAGGGTCCTGGGTTCGAACCCCAGTTTTGCCAAAAATTTTACCCTATTTTTTTTTCTAATTTCACACTTCACAGTGTCATTGACTACTACTCGTTGGCTGACTTGCTCGGTTGCTCCTGGTTCGTTCCTCTTCCTTTCGATTTTTGTCTGTCTCCCTGACTCCCACTCTCTCCCGCTCGAGTCTCGACCCCAGGCTCTAGTAGACAGGCGCCGCTAACCCTACCCTGCCAGCCGCCGCGCCCGCTTGCTCAGGATTACTGGCCACCAGGCGCCAGGCACCCACCGCCCAATCGCACACGACACACGATGACTGCGACACTACAGCCTATAGCTGCTGCTGACCTGCTGTCTTGCCTCGCCATCGCCGGCTGTTCGAACTTCATCGGTTGACTGTTGTTGTCGGTCTCTCTCTGTCTCACTGTCTGCTGCTCTATTGTCCGTCTCAACTCTCAACAGAGGCAGCGAATTATCCAACAGGCAACACAACAGCCCGCCCCGAGAGCTAGAGAGATTGAGATTTGAGAGGGTGAGGTTTTTTTTTTAATTTTATTTAAGATGAAATATAATATCCTTTTTTGTTAATTGAATGATTTTGTATTTTTATTTCTAATTTTATTATGAATATGTGAAATTGGAATAGTTTGTATTGAGATTTATTAATTAGTTGATTATTGTATATTTTTTAATTAGGTTATGTTAATTTTGAATTAGTATGGTATGAATTATTATTGTGTAATGTTGATTTAGTTGAGTATGAGTATTTTTGTTAATTGAATTAGTTTGTATTTTTATTTCTAATTTTATTGTGAATATGTGAAATTAGAATAGTTTGTATTGAGATTTGTTAATTACATCTTGTATAATTGTGAATATGTGAAATTGGAATAGTTTGTATTTCTAATTAGTTGAGTATTTGTTCACTACATCTTGTATAATTGTATTGTTGTATTCATAATTGCAAATTTGATTTTATCAAATTAGCATGTGGAAATATCTTCAAAAGCGGCCTAAAAACAAAGAACGAGCTAATGGGAACGATTTTAATCCAGTTCCTAGTCCTGTAATTCATGAACAAGTTTCTTCATCAATCTCAAGCTACACAACACAATTGGGTGGATTTAAATTCTCTGGAACTTGATCCAGGTTTGAGGAAAAAAATTTCAGATTTCCATCCAAATCAGCAAGATGAGGTAAGGATAACTTATATTCGTCTTGGTCCTTTCTAAACTCGTGCACACAATTTTCCAATTAAACTTATTGCCAAAAAAATCGAAGATTTGTTGCATCTTGGTTTGATCAGTATGATTGGTTAGAATATAGTATAGAAAAAGATGTTGCTTTTTACCTACCATGTTACTTGTTTAAACAAGAATTTGAAGCCGGTGGTGATCATTTTGTGTGTCAAGGTTTTAGGGGCTGGAATAAAAAGGATAGGCTTGAAGTTCATGTTGGTAATTGTGATAGTCCTCATAACAAGGATGTGAAAAAATGTGATACTTTGATGAATCAAAAGTATGGCATTCAAGTTGCATTGTCAAAACAATCTGAAATAGTGAAATCTGAGTATCATATTCGTCTAGAAGCATCAATCATTGCTATTAGATATCTTCTTCGACAAGGACTAGCATTTCGGGGGAATGATGAATCGGATAGTTTTAAAAACTGAGGTAATTTTTATGAGCTCCTAAAAATATTACAAGAAGTTAATCCATCTCTGGCTAGTTTTATGTTGAAAAATGCTCCGAGAAATAGCCAGATGACTTCTCCTGATGTTCAAAAAGATATTGCTTGTGCTTGTGCAACTAAAATAAGTAATGAGATTATTAAGGAGCTAGGGGATGATGTTTTTGGCATATTAATTGATGAATCTGGTGATATATCTGGGAAAGAACAAATGACTGTTGTTGTACGTTATGTGGATCGTAAGGGTTTTGTGATGGAAAGATTTATTGGTATTGCACATGTAGCTGATACAACTACCGTGTCACTTAAATCAACACTTGAGACAATGTTAGTGAAATATAAATTATGCATATCAAGAATACGAGGACAGGGCTATGATGGAGCAAGCAATATGAGAGGAGAATATGGTGGTTTAAAAACTTTGATTCATAATGAAAATAATTCAGCATATTATATTCATTGTTTTGCTCATCAGCTTCAGTTGGCACTCGTTGCAGTTGCAAGGTCTCATGAAGATGTTGATTGGTTGTTTTTTATTCTTACTGGTGTTGTTAATGTAATTGGATCATCTAACAAACGTCGAGATAAGATAAACATGCTATTGAATTAGAAGAAGCATTTGATCTAGGCAAGATCGAACATGGGTGTGGATTGAATCAAGAATCAGCCATTTCAAGGGCTGGAGATACTCGTTGGGGGTCACATCTTAAGTCTCTTTCAAGTTTGGTTAAGTTATTTTCTCCGGTTATTAAAGTACTTGATTTTTTGAAAAAAGATTCAAAAAGTAGACAGAAATGTGAGGCTAGAGCTTTCAAAGATCTACTAATGTCCTTTGAGTGTGTTTTCATGTTACATTTGATGAGAAGGTTCTAGGTATCACGAATGATTTATTTCAGATGTTGCAGAAGCGTGATCAAGACATTGTAAATGCCATGAGACTTGTTCAACTTGCTAATCAACGCCTCCAAACGATGAGGGATGAAGGATGGGAAGATCTTATTGTTGAAGTTTATTTATTTTGCCACGATAAGAATATTGTGATTGCAAATATGGATGATCGGTATGTTAAGGAAAACAAATCACAATGGTTGGCTCCATTTCTTACAAACATGCATCATTACAAGTTTGATTGCTTCTACAGCATATTAGACTTGCAATTAGAGGAGCTTGAATCACGTTTTGATGTGATAGGCACTACGTTGTTGTCATGTGTAGCATGCTTGAATCCATCGGAGCTATTTTCTGCTTTTGACAAAGCTTCATTGATTAGATTAACAAAGTTTTATCCTGAGAATTTTTCTGATGTTGATGTTGTGATACTGGATAATCAGCTTGAGAATTATATTTTGGATGTTCGATCTGATGAAATATTTTCTGAATTAAAAGGATTTGGTGATCTCTCAAGGAAGTTAGTGGAAACAAAAAAGCACACTACATATCCTTTGGTTTATATGCTTGTGAAGCTGGCTTTGATTTTACCGGTAGCTACTGCAACTGTTGAAAGAGCTTTTTCAGCAATGAGTTTTATAAAAAATAAGTTGCGAAATCGTATGTGTGATGAATGGGTACATAATTGTCTAATGTCATATATAGAAAAAGATGTATCCGATATTATTAGTAATGAGACTATTATAGCTCGGTTTCAAAATATGAAACCTCGACGAGTACAATTGTAAACGAATATCTATGTATGATTTTGGATAATATTAAATATATTATTATTATAATTATAATTTCTGTTATTATTTTATATTTAGATATATGCTTGTTATTTATTGGGACCCCATGCATTTTATATCCTGGCTTCGTCCCTGCCTACAACTATTTACCAACTTATGTTACAGGGCGCTGACCCTTTGAAGTAGTATATGGTATGAACCCTACGACTCCCATCCATCTCTTAACTCTTCCCATTGAATCACATACCATACCAACTTTAAATCACAAGAAAGGGCTAAAGAAATGAAGAAACTCTATGAACAAGTGAGGTAAAAAATCAATAGGGTGAATGAAATGAGCAAGAATAGGGAAAAAAAGCACCGAAAACAATACTCATATGAAATAGGAGATCTAGTTTGGCTTCACCTTAGGAAAGAGAGATTCCCTTCTAAAAGGAATAACAAACTCGTGCCTAAAATTAATGGTTCATATAAAGTTATTGAGAATATTAGTGATAATGCTTATAAGCTAGAGGTACACGCAGATATGAGAGATATATCAAACATGTTTATTGTGGGAGATCTACTTTTTTATATTCACAATAAGCCTTTTCAAATATAAGGAGGCTACCTGTCAAAAAGGAGAGGATGGTGTGGGAGCATCCCAATTGATGAACATAATATAACCATTAATTTTTTCAAGTTTTAGAATCACAAAATCCTTCTCACTTAGACAAATTAATTATCTACCAAAACATATCCATGCAAGACATGCAAAACCCTTCCCCTCTTTTTCATCAAAAAAATCCACCAGAAACTAAGGCACTCAAACCAAAAAAAAAATTCAAGCTTTTCCCCATTTTTAACCCGATTTCCTTTAGTATTTTAATCCTAAAACAACCCTAAAAACTCAACATACACTCCCCTTAGAAGCCACACATTTCAACCACAAGTCTCTCTTATTTGAATGATAAGTCACTTCCAACACTTGGAAAGAACAATGTAGATTTGGGGAAGAACAAGGGAGGTTAGAAGATATTCCTTACTTCTTTTCATTACTTACAAGGTTAAAAGGGATATTTGTCTCATTCCTTTCTTTTTTTTATGGCTCTTATACTTTAGCGGTCACACTACTTTAGATTTATAGTTCATGAAGGTAATTTTAGCACATTTATAACTCTATTTCTTATTTCATATGTAAATTATCATGTATTCATTACATTTATTTATTTAATTATTTAAGATCGTAGTAGTCTAAAGATCCACACTTGACACAAGATGGTGAATAATTTTTTTGGAAGTGTAAATCATCGAATGATCACTCTCATTCGTGATACTAGATTATCACACTTTCCACTTTGCACATTTGAGCATGCTAACGTGGTGCTTGTATTTACCTTTATTGAGGGATGACAACCAGATACCAATAACTTTCATATACCATAGAGTAAGAAAGCAATCACCCTTTTAGGCGTACATCGTATACTAGAGCTATGATTTGATCATGATTTATTACATTTAGAGATGAGAGCTGACACACGTGGCCATCTAATAGATGTATTGGGTGCCCTATTTGGTATGGAAGAGGAATAAGTGAGTAAAGTGACTTGAAAGGGTGGACTACCATTTCAATGGCTTCAATATGTATGTCAATCATACTAGTTAGGGGATGAGGTAAAAACAATTGGATACCTATTATGGTTGATTAGCCTATCATTATTTGTCAGTAAAGCCAGTCCATACTATCTCCTCTTTTCCCAGGATCTAAATCATATTGAAGGTTATGCATGGGGTGCAGCGACACTTGATTTTTTGCATAGACAACTTGGTATGGCATCTAGAGCTGGAGCTACTAGATGTCGGGATATGTCACTCTATTATAGGTAATTATATAACTATCATGTATATATAGTATATACTTAGATTCATTAGTTATAATCTAACAAATTAATATTATAACATAATTGGATATATGAACACTTTCCTAAGTTCAGAGTGTAACAATCTAATTATGATCTTAACCAAACCCATTGTATGAGGTGGTTTTGTGCAAACAAATTTGACAATAAATTGGATACGCTCAAGTACTTTTATGTTAAGATTGATTATATGTCTGTGTCAAATGTATACTCAAATTATTATACTCTTACTATATTTATTATAGTGATATCTATATTTAGTTTATTTATTTTATCACATTTCATTTGGGATCTATACGGAGTAGTTGATACATATAAGCACTATCCCATAGCATTATTGCATGGCTTTTTACATTATTTGGAGAAATTGGAATCGTATATACTAAATCAAGAGAAGCATCGGTTTGAAGATGTGCAAGTGATCCCTAAGGAACCTATCAAACCGACTAAAAACACATATAGAGGTCATTCCCTAGAGAAACACAAAGTTTATTATGTATACATGTAACACCCCAAAATCACAACTTGAAAATTTCGTTTAAATTTTTGCTTTGCGGAAGCGATAATTATAAAATAGTGGGTGTTACCGCCACATTTAACATAAGTCTGGTCTTCTCACCATCCTTTTGTCAAGTGCTAAAACTTAAAACAAGTTAAACCAACAAAATGCGAGGGAAGTACAATATATAATCAAGGGTTTTGCAAAGAAAGATTATCCATACCAAAAGGATCATTTAGATAATTAAGTAACTAAAAAATTTTAGAAAATAAACAAAAGAGCACACGAAGGTGCAACAGTGGTTTGCCTTACACTCATCCGGTCCATCAAAGTTACAAGGAAAAGGGAAATAGGGACAGGGTCCACTCACTCCCTTATCCTAACTAGTCGTTTGAGTGATGCTCCTCAAAATTCTTCAACCATTGCATGCCACGGACGAACTCCTCTGAAAAGTGATAGCATCAGTACGACTTTCTCGTACTGAGTAAATCACAATGCCTCCGAAGAGGTAGCATACCCACATAACAATTATCATACAAATAAGGAATTTAAATAAAACATACAATCATATGCAAAGCCACGATTTTATAACACAATTCCACATCACAATTAATGATACTAGTTAGATCAAAATCCCTAGCAAAGGCATTGAAAACATGCTTAAAAATATCACACCCATTTCAATTTACCAACGATCATACATTATAGCGTAATAGGAAGAATTGGTGACATTCCAAACAGTCTAACCAAGTCCAAGTCATGCCTAATCCAATTATTACAAAAGTATTATGGTGGGTGTCTAATCCAGTTATATCATTTATATAACAATTCTCGAGTGGAATACAATCCCATATCTATAACAATGATAGTCAAGGAGGTGGTACCAAAATAAATCACTCAATTACAGGGCAAAGCTCACCAAGTAAGCCACACAATATATCAGTCGTCCATACTAAACCTCAAAACTCAAGTCCTTAAGTACGCGTACTCCCTATAGGATGTATGGAATACCCATAGAGTAGAAGTGAGCCCCTTGACCCGAAGGCCCAAACTATGCACTCGGCAGCCAAGTCCGAGGTACGAGATTCCTTTCCAAACTCAAGTCTTCTTCTTTGAGTGGTTAGTGTCTTATGAAATTTCATGTTATTAATTTGAGAACAACAAGGTTCACAATATTACAACTTAGCCATAAATCAATCGACCAAGGGACCATGAGGGTCACAGCAATCAACCATCAAATGTCCAATACAAAAGATCACGAGGGTCACAATAATTCCAAGTCAACATGACCTAAGGTAGGCATCATGCCATAGCCCGAATAATTATCCGATTCAGTTATTCAATCCATTTGTCCAATTATTTCCAAAATTATTCGGAGGCTAACACTTAAGTCAACTAGCCCAATTATTCACTTTGAAACACATTTTTTCCCTAATGACCAAAATACCCTTCGATCTATAACTACCACATTTTCCTTTAATTTATTACTAGGTTTATCCCCATAGGATATTTGTCATGAAAAAGCTAACATAAAATATCTAATGATACTTTAACATAGAATAATTTCTTTGGTATGACAAATGTTGGAATATAAGTTTACTAAATAAATACTCCCTCCATTCAACAATATATGTCGTTATACCACTTTTTTTTGTTCATCAATAGATGCCATTCACCAAATCCAAAGCAGTTGCGGCAATTAATATACACTAGTCTCATAACCTTCCCACTTCTCCAGCCTCCAAACATTTAGTTCGTAGCTATCTTTCCCTTTCCTTTTCAAAGCAATTCAATGTTGAGTTTATACTAGAATGGCACTATTTAAGGCTGTAATAATTTACCTATACATAGGTCTTCTTCATTCCATCCCAAATTTGGTATTGTTAGTATGCCTGATAAGGAGGTTGAGGGGATGGAAGAATCAATGGAATATGTAGTTGAAGAAATTACCGAGTATTCAATTGAAGACATAATTGTTGAACATTCAATTAAAGACCTAATAGTTGCAGATTCTAAGGAAGAACTCATTGTTGAAGATTCGGATCAAGAAGACTTGAACAACCAAGCAACACCCTCACTAGAATCCATCGAAAATCATGACAAAATACAACAAATGATTATGGTTATGTTCTTAATTTATATTCCTAGCTTGTTTCAGAAAAATGAGTATTCTATGATTTTGAATTAAGAATATATTGGAAGTGTTTTTTTTTTAATTTAAAGAGGTTGGCGTGAGGTTGTTTGAAATGATCAAATTTTGGCTCATGATATTGATCATTAAATAGATATTAACTTCATTATTATTCTTGCATACGAGGTGTTTGAAATTTTGGCTAATGTCTATACATCAATGGGATTCATGTAGTACCAAAACATGCTTATTGAAATTGATTCCTGATATTTTGTACTAGAGTAGGATCGCAAGTAATTTGTGTAGGAAGACAATCCTCTCTCTCCAAGCAAGCTTTATTCATATGTGGAATTCTATATCGGTTGGATCCTCTAATTTTCATGATCTCTATCATGCATAGCTGCAAAGTTAAAAAAATATGCTCCACTTTTCTTGTTGGGTATTCGTCAAATGACTTCTCAACGACATGAGCAAGTTCATCCATTGTCTTTACATTCACCTTCTGCTGCAATGACTGAATAGCATTGAAGTATCCAAGGTTTAAAATATTTCAATTTGGCGAGTTTGCTGGCTGACACTTTAATCCAATGTCGAATCTATTTTGCGAAGCGGCTCTTTGAAATTCTTCATCATTAGGATCCACATGCGTTCTTGAATTATCTTGTTGAATATATATAGTACTCCTTGAATCCCCTGAAGGCCACACAACTTGAATTTTTGGAACTAATTTTTCAAGTAAATATGTTCGTATAGTCTCTTTGTTAATAGATGTAATTGGTTTTGTCACCAAGGTTTCAACTTCGTCTCAACGCTGGTTTCTTGGTGACAAATGGAAACACCCTTATTTTTCCTTAAAATACTTTATTTCCTTGATTTTCAAATCTAGGTCAAGCCATAACAACAAAAAATATTACCTTTCCGATATAATTTTTACTTTGATGTGAACACAAAGGCTCTTCCTCCATTTAGTATTTTTTTTTTGTCATATAGAACTACTTCTCATCAATATGCACAATGTTGTACATACCAATAAATCTTGGCTTATGGGGAAAACTATATTGCTCTAGCATAGATAAACAAATTTGTAGTCGAGCTCTCCTATTTTCTTCCTTTAGGTGTGGTTTTATAGCACTTGAGTGACATCGAATAAGCCCTTGCTTCCAAAGGTTGTATAAAGTCGTGTGACCAACATTCAAAGTCGCATCAAGTGACCTTAATGTTGTTCTTGTTTAAAGGAACATCAACAATTTGATTAAGATCAAGTTGAACTCTCTTACAACCACAATTTTTTGTTTTTCTATGCGATACATCAACAATTGTGCCATTTGGAGTATCTTTTGCTCGCTTCCAAATCCATTGGACTATTTGTATATATATTGAAAATGTTAAAGCAACCTCATTGGTCATATTCCGTTTTAATTTGCCACTTACACTTCTTTCCAATAAAGCTATATAGATTGCGCGCCTTTGGTCATTTGATGAGAACCTTTTCCTTTGTGTGTTATCATCTTGGGATATTCCATCATTTGATGCCCAAGTATCTACGTACACAAAATAAATAAATAAATAATCAAAAAGTAATTAGAAAAATATGATCATGACTTAATGACCACATAAATGTATAGTTGCAAACCAATGCACCAATAATATAGTTCTATCAATAGGAAGAGAAGACCAATGGGAGGATCTATGGGTCATTTCAGATTGTAAACTAAGTGAAGGAAAAGCTGGTAAGTTTAAACATACAACAGGGAAATGGCTTAGGGATGCTTCAGCTCCTCTCATAGAAAAATGCATTAAACCTATCGGGGCCAGGGCATTTCATGTATCACATGGGAAAAATAGCCTCCTTAATCTCTATTTTAGATAATATCTTACCCAAGGTAAACACTCCATTATCAACAGGGTGAAGAACCTGTCTATCGTTGCCAAGCAGATTTTTATAAAAACAAATCAGTTCTTGACAGTTATCATCTTCTTTGTTTAATGTGCAACCTTGATCATTAGTCAAAAAGAGAGAGAAAGAAGAGTACAAAGAGAAACAACATGCATTGTAACACCTCAAAATTCACTACTTTTTTTTAAAGCGGAAGTAATTAAAATAGAAATACTTAAAACCTGTGAATTCTAGGGATGTTACCGCCACACTTAGTACCAGACCAGTTCTCTCCGACCGTTCCAGTACCAAGTGCTAAGGCTAAAGAAAAGATTAACAATCAATTACAAAATTAATACAAACTAAACTTCAAATAATCATTAAACGGTTGTAAAACAAAATCAGAGTACACATCAAGAAATGTAATTCATTTCCAAAAGAGAATTAAACTTACAACCGATATAAGGTTCATTAAAATACTCAATCGAGTAATGAATTAGAAAATGGTAAATACTATACCAAAGAAATAACAAAAGGAATGAAATCGCGTAAAGAATGAATACGGCCACAACACTTTCGAACTTCGAGCCAAACACGCTCAACACTCAGCCCCAACTGATGTCTCACCCACCTGCACAAGTCAGAAGGGCATACTACTCGTGGGAATGAGCAGCACCCATAAAAGGGGTGATCAGTACGCTACGTATTGAGTAAGGTAACCGAGCATTAAGGCCAACACATAAGCACATAATCCATGCAGAATAATAAAAGGGCATAATCCAACGTAACAACATAAAGGCATATGAACAACTCAGGTAAAAGTACAAAGGCCCATGAATAATTTGGATTAATCACTTAATTAATCTCTTATTAGAATCCGATTCACACCATGCCTTTTTCAATCCATGCGAGCATAGGAACACCCCACTATTATAACCAGTGGGCCGGTCACAATAGAGCATCATGCCCTAACCACTATTATTACCGGTGGATCGGTCACAATAGAGCATCATGCCCTAACCACTATTATTACCGGTGGATCGGTCACATATAGGGTAGAAACCCTAACCACTATTCCTAACCGGTGGATCGGTTCGGTTCCTCCTCGCATGGTGTTCCAGTATAAGTAATTAGTGTCTTTTATTTGCCTTAGCAAAACTTTGGTTTATTTTCATTGAGATCGGGATCCCCCATTATTATAACCGGTGGGCCGGTCACAATAAGACATCATGTCCTAACCACTATTATTACCGGTGGATCGGTCACAATAGGATAACACCCTAACCACTATTATTACCGGTGGATCGGTCGCACATAGGGTAAAACCCTAACCACTATTCCTGACCGGTGGATCGGCTGGTCCCGTCTTAATATCTTTTACTTTAAATGATTAGTGTCTTAAATATTTTATTCAAAGCTTTTGCCCTGGACATGCATGAATCAACACACATCACAAATCACAATTACACTTTAATCATCAAATATACTTGATACGACAAAAACCCTAAGCAGCCACCACAGACCACAATTAACCTCAACAAACTATAATTCAGTCTCCTCCATACCCTTAATTTGCTCCATGTGCTATTTTTCATCCCAAGTGCTCAAACGCCCAAACAACACTTACATGACCTTCCTTACATCTCAAATTAACTTTCTACACGTAAATTTCATACCCATGCAGACATTAATCTCCCCATGCAAACCTTCGAACTTTTTCATGCAAACCCTAAAATCCCACGTAAACCCTAAATTCAACCATGCAACCTTAGATTCTTCCATATAATTAAAACCCTAGATTCCTCCATACAGAACCTTATATTCAATCCATACACAACCAAAGATTCATCCTTACCAAGCCTTAAATTCAAACCATATAAAACCAAGGATTCATCCATACTAAACCCTAAATTCAAACCATATAAAACCAAATATTCATCCATATAAAACCCAAAGATTCTTCCATATAATACAATTGATTAGATTCTCCCATTCATAACCACAAATTAGATTCTCCCATACAAGACCATAAGTTAGATTCTTCCACATAAAGCCATAAATTAGAATCTCCCATCTAACACCATAAATTGGATTTTCCCATACAAAACCATAAAATAGATTCCCACATATAAAACCATAAGTTATATTCTCCCACGCAAAACCATAAAAATCATAAATTAGATTCCCCCACACGAAACCCTAAAATTCTCCATTTTATTCTTCTACTCATGAATCATTAAAATAATTAAGTGAACCCACCTCCCTTGGTCAACCTCTTTACCCATCCTCCTTTTTCATCCCTTCTCCCATACAAACCACATCAACATCCTCACATGCATGTCTTGAAGCCACATTATACAATAATAACAACATAAATGTACACATGATTCTCATGCCACCATTTATTCACACCAACATACTTCAATCCCATAATCATGCTGTATTAATAACAATTATACAATATTCACATGAAATACACTATAATTAACATCACATGGTATGCATAGCATAAAATCACATAATACAAGTATGGCCTTAGCACCCCTTACCTAAAACGACATCGGTCATGGAGTACGCTCCTACGCCTCCTTAGGGCTTTGACCAAATAATAACATACTAATAAAATAACCTTAACAAAATTCTAACTTTGCTAAAGACATAAAAATAATAGAGATATTATAAACCTTGATAATATAGGGTTAAAGAATTTACCCTAATAATAATAATGATACTAATATAATAATATCAAAGATAATAAAACTAATATCAATGAGAATATAAATAATAATAATAACAATAATAATAATAATAATCATCATAATAATAACAATAGTAATAACAATAATAACATTATAAACAATACTAATGGTAAAATATTTGCATTAATAATAATGGAATAAGAATAATAAAAATTCGAAATATAAAATAATAATAATTATTATACTTATAACATATTAATATTAATAATAGTAGAAATAGAAATAATAAGGGAATAATAATAAAGTCGAATTAAAATACAATAGGGCTTCAGCCCTCAACATAAACAATAATAATAAAAACATTAAAACTAATAATAATAATAATAATAATAATAATAATAATAATACACATTAAGAATATAAATATTAAGAATAATAATAATGGTATTTATATGCAAATAATTGAAATAAATTAAATCAAGGCTTATAATAATATGAAAAATGGTTGAGAGGGTCTAGGGTTCAACCTTAGGCTGGTGGGGATAGGCGGCACATGCCGTGGTGCACGGAGGAGGCTGCGGTGGCCGGAAAAAAAGAAGAAAAGAGGGAAAGATGGATGTTGGGAAAAAGATAGGGAGAATTGAGGTGAGATAAGAGGTGTTTATGGTTTCCCAGGAGGAGAGGGACAAAATGATGGTGGTGGTGCAACCAAAGGTGGCGGCGCACGGCGGCGCACGGTGGTTTAAGGTTTCGGGGTAAAATTATGGCGAGATGAGCAGCAAACTTTGCACGGTTATGGAGGCCCGTACAAGAAGAATCGAAGGTTGAAAATAGTTTGGTTAACTAGAGGGCATTGCAGGGAAGAATTTGGGATGTGGCGGTAGCGTTGAGGTTGGCTAACGGCAGTGGAATACGCATCTGAAGTTGCGGTGGCGGGCAACTCGGGCTTAGGGTCTCCAGGCAGAAAAACTCCAAAAACTCCTATAACAAGGCTATTTATAAATTGTAGACGGTATAATAGGGTTTTGGGGGTTGGCAGGAAATTATGGGGTGCGAGAATTTGGGCAGCCGGCGGCGGAAAACGGTAGGCCAACGTTTGGGTTGATTCGACAGTTCGCGAGGCTGGGGAGAGGAAACGGGCGAGATATAATGGACAATATTTATGCCAATTTATTCCTTGAGTAAAGAGGAATACAATGAGCCAAGAAAAGGCCGGTAAAAGGTCTCTTGGCCGGAGATGCCATTAACGGGGTCGAAAGGTTGCAGCTCAGCGACGGAGGAGGACAGAGGAAGAAGGAAGAAGGAAAGGAGGCGGACCGGTCTGCCAGGAAAAAGAAAAGAAAAGGGGAGAACCGGGCGGTTCACGCGCGTGTTAAAGGCGTTTAAATGGAATGACGCGTCTAGGGACAAAACAAACATAAAACGCGGCGCTGGGGGAAGGGACGCAGGAATCGGCCGCGCGGGCTGGGCCGCACCGAAGGAAAGAGGAGAAAGGAGAAGAAGAATTGGGCCGCGGCTGGCCCAGTTGGGGAAAAGAAGAGGAGAAAGAAAAAGAAGAAAAAGAAAGAAAAAAGGAAGAAAGAAAAAGAAAAAGGGAAAAAGGAAAGGAGAAAAAATAATTAGATTAGGACCAATTAAATTAATCTGAATATTTAGGATATTTAAAAATAATAATATTTATATAAAATAATATTTAAATCCCTTTTTAGGCTAAATTAGGATTTTTAAAAGATTTTCCATAAATTCTATATTAATTATTAAAACACCCTAATTTTCTCCAATTAAATTATTTATAACCTTAATATTAATTTGGGACTATTTCCTCCTTCTTATTTTAAATAAAATAATTTATTTAGTTAATTTCTAAAATAAAATCCTTAATTTAGATAAAATACCTAAATTTCTCCTAATTAAAATACTTATAGATTTATTCTTGATTTGCCCTAATTAATTTCCTTTTATTTTAAATAAAGTAATATACTTAATTAACTTTTATAATAAAACCTCATTTAAATATAATATTTAAAATTATAAATTTTAGGGGCATTTCATGCATATTCAGATGTAGAACCGAAACATGAAAGAGAGAGAGAGAGAGTGAGAGAAACAAGAAGTAAGATAGGGACAATATCATAATCAAATGCATAACCTTATTCAAACTCATGCCGAAGAAATTTTACTAATAGAAATGAAAATAGAAAATTACCAGAATCAAATGCAAAGTGGTACTCTTCTTCTTCTTGCAAATGATCTTGCAAATAATCCACGTTCAGATCCAATATTGGATACTGAAATTCTTGATTTGCATTCACATTCATATCGATAACTAAAATCTCACTTGAAGATGATCTAATTACCACCTCTTCGCTGGGCTCTATATTTGGAATGTCAAATTCCATCTCACTAGCACATTCTAAATTCAAATACTCATCAGCAAGTTCATTTAGATTAAATAAAGTTCTATAGGAAGCCATGATGTTAACGAAGATAATAGGTTGATTACAATTCTCGGATATAAACAATGGGATATAGTGGCATCAATTGTTCCTTTAATTTATTTCTTCTTCAAATTTTGGCGCCATTTGAAATTTATATGCTCAACTTAATCTCAAAATTTTTTCGTACTTTGTTTTGGAACTGAAAGGTTTAACGGAGGAGAACAACTTAATGATAGAGGAAAACCAAAGGATGTAACACTTTCTCAATTTTTTGCTGGCATACTCTATTTTGGTTGGAAACTTGAACTTGAAGAATTTACACCAGACAGAAGACCAAAGTCGGATAATTAATTATTAGGACAGAGAAGAGTAGTAGAGTGGCACTGCTATCCACAGTTAATTAACCAGAAATAGTTTAATTAGATTTCTTAATTTATGTAAAAATACCTGAAACGACATCTATAAAAGAACTGAGGGAGCATAAGGGTTCACAAACTAATACTAATGAAGCAAGAAAAACAAGTACATTAAATAAGAAACATCTAACTTTTTAATAGGGTATTTATTGCAAATATTATAAAGGGAAAAATAGTTGGTGATCCATTTGGACCAAAATAATTAAAGTTGGTCAATCTATTTAGTGTTTAGTCAATTTTTTTTGGTATCCCAATATACATGTACATATAAAGAATATTACTTGTATATTTATGTATAATTAGATGTACATATTAATATAATTATATGTACATAATATTTTGTACTCGTAACTAAATACTTTAGGACCATTTTAATTTTTATCCAATTAATTTCACCTAAATAGACTATAATTTTTTTTCCTATTATAAATATCTCATAATTTGTAGTCACCGTAGAAATAAAATAGAAGCTCGTGTTAATATAGGACCGACTACCGAGGAACTAATAAAGTCCGCATACGTAATTTATTCTCAACATTCTTGTAGGGTTTTTATTTAGCCGCCAAATTTGTTTATTGAACTTTCCGCTCGCGCGCTCCCGGGAAATTGAAGAAGATGGTAGTTTGATTTACAAACAAGGCTTACGCTACGATTAATAAATTTGAGCGGAAGATATTTGCGACGAAAATTTCAGTGCCGCTTGGTTCCCTTAATTGGTTCGGTGGCAACGGTAAGTTGCCCGAACAGCTGAACTCGTTCGACTCCCTGTTTACTCGATTTGTTCCCTTAATGCTCAGTTAATTTACTCTGTGACCGAATTAAGATTTCTACGATCTCAATTGTTGCGTTCGGTTTCAAGTTCAGTGCATACGTGCAGTATTTAGTACTCCCAATTTTTCTTTAACCAACTTTTATGTTCTGTCGCCCGTTGTATCAAATACGTGGAGTTGTTTTGAATTCTTTAAGTGGAGGCTCAGTTCATTTTTCTGCAAGTCGTATATATTTTCATGCTTTCATACGACTGAATAATGTATCGTTAGTTTATATACACTATGTGCTTTGTTGCTTTTAGATGTCTGAGAAACTTAGAGTTGGATGGCAGAGATAGAACGTTAGACTATAATTTGAGTTGATCTACGATGATTGCATTCAAGTCTTTGAGTTGGGGATAGGGAAATCATGAAACATGTTGGTCTTTGCTTCTATTTTGGTGAATGAAACTAATAGATGAAGCTCAGGATTTGTTCTTTGACTAGCATGTTTGTATTGAGCGCTGACGATGGTCGAAGGAAAGAAAACAAAAAAAAAAAACAGTGGTGGGATCTATCATCTATGAATATGGTTTCTGGATATTTACTTGCAAAGCTCTCTGGAAACAATACATGATGTGCTTCTGTGTTTGGAGTTTTGATCTACTTACTTTTATTGGCTCCACCATTACTTGTTCAAATCGAAGTGCCTGGTTGTTGGCAAACCATGTCTTTGATTTTCGTTTCTGAAATTAAGAATTCAACCGCATCACCAAGTTGGATTTTAATTTCTTGCAGACGGTTTTCCAATGAATTTCATGCATAGTTGTATTTCAATGCCATTTACAAGACTGAGGCGTTGGATTCTGCGAGGGGAAATGGCTTTGTATTAGCTACAAATGTGCACATGGTCTCTTCAGCCGTCTGGAACTTCAGTTAACTGTGAGCTAAACCTTGCGAACTTATCATCTTGATATGGTGGAATTTAATCCATGAAATTGCTCTTTGGACTCAGATTTGGAGCCTTCTAGCAATCTTTGGCCTTCTCTTCTGATTCTTAATGTTTCTATGTTGGTTACTGAAGCATCATCATTATGACTTGGGCTATGAACGCCCTTGACACCTAATGGAATGTTGACCTCATCTAAGTTCTATACTTCTATGTGATACACCATCCTAGATATGTGAAGTTCATGGATTTTAGTCTGAATGCTTCCCTCATCTACCATTAAGTTTGTTTCCACCACAGCTGAAAAGGGCTATCATACTGTTTTGTCCCAAACAGGTTGATAAAGTGCTCCTATCTCAGTCTGCGAGATGGCTGGTGTAGCTAACGTGGAACCCACTACTTACTTTAGGGGCAAAGTCAATCAACTTTGTCAAAAGGGGACTGGAAAAGGCAGGTGCCTAAAATGTTGCGAAGTAGGTGATGTTTTGGTTTGCAGTGGTAGTGATTGTCCGACAGTAGTTCATGAGAGTTGCATGTCCTGTCCCGCTCAGTTTGATGGCATGGGAAGCTTTTACTGTCCTTATTGTTTGTATAAACGGTACCTGAGGGAATGCCACCAGGCAAAGAGAAGGGCCTCGTTGGCCAAAGAGGCTCTTTCTACCTTTTTGGATGCGAGTATTGTTGCGGGTACTCAGCATAAGAAAATTGCTGAAGGTCCTGAAAGTAAAAAAACAGGATTTTCACCAGTTGAGAAACAACATAATAGAGATCATACTCACAAGAAGGGGATACAAATTGCTGGAGAAAATAATCAGCCGGTGCAGATGGGGAAGGATGCCCAAGACTTGATCTGTGCTTCTCAGGTTAATCAAAACGTTTCACATGATGAAGAGGCCAAGATATTGGCAGCAGATGAGCAAGAGAAGGCATTAGAAACTAGGTCTAATGACATGGAAATACCGGCTCAATGTGGAAATGACTTGATATCCACTAAAAATCAAATGCATCTTGATCGCTCTAATTGTGAAAATTTGTTGTCCAAAGAGGCATATAGACCAACCATGCGGAGGGTAGCAACTATTGTGACAAAACCCCAAGTTCGTGAGGGTAATGTTTCTAAAAAAAATTTTGACTGGGAGTTTGGAGGTAGTAAGGAAAGGAACTTTAAACATTCCAGACAAGACGGTTGGCATGAAAACAAGAATGCTGCAAATGATCGACAGCAAATACTTCCAGTGGACCATTGCCAATCAGAGAAGGAGAAAGATGCTCATGAATTGGAACTATTAAAAAGCATCAGAAAAGCATCCAGACAAAATCAAAATGGTACAGAATCTGAGAAGCAGATATCACTGAGACCACCAGCAACTTCTGGCTGCCCAACCAGAAATGAAGTTTTGGCTGACATACAAGAAGGAACATATAGTGTGGAAGAAACTAGCTCATCAAGCCAAAATGATTTCATCATTAGATATCGTACTCCTACCAAACAGAGATCTCAAGATTCAGATGACTGTAGGGATGTAGATCTGTCACGAAAATCACTAATGACCAGTGTTCAAATCATTGATCATGAAATAGATCAAGCAGTGACCTTGGGTAAGTCAAGACCATACAGGGAATCCTTCAAAGCAGTGTGAGTTTACAACCCTTTTTCTTACTCAGTTATGATTGTCCTAGATTGCTGCACCATTAATTCTTTAGGAATTAGTATACTATGCAGTAGGAGTTCACTATTATGAGTCACATGCTTGTCTTTTCCTAACAGCAATAAGAGTCTGGCATTGCCCAGTCTGAGGCGTGCGAAACTATATTGGAGAGATGAAGAAGAAGAAATGTTGAAGGTATTGGAGATTTCATGATTCTTGACAATTGTTATATGCAAATGTAAAATTTATATATTTGAGTCTTCAAATTTTTATTTTCTGTTTCCCTGCAGGAAGCTGTGGGGAAGTTCTCATTTACTGTTAACAAAAATATACCTTGGAGCAAAATTTTGGATTTTGGCCGTCATGTGTTTGACGGGACTCGTACTCCGGTTGATCTCAAGGATAAGTGGAAGAATCTTGTGGCCAAGAGAAGAAGAAATCATGCATGAGTAACTAATAGATGAGATAGAGCCTTAGAGGTACGTCTATAACTTTATAATGATTATAGTGAGGTGTTTGATTTCTTTTCATCAAAACTGTTGCAGTAGAAAGTTCAGTACATATAGAACGAAAAAGTATGTCGAACATAAGGTATTGGGGAAGCCCATGCATGATCATCGTTTGAGAACTATGGTCTCTCATTGAAAAGGGCAGTGATTTTGTTCACAGAAAATGTTCATGTGTTATCAATCTAGTAGTTCTCTTATCTATGAAGAATAGAGTCGATGATTATTAACCTTTCCATTTGCTTTCGGCACCAATTTTCGCTACTGAATATATTATTATTTTATATAAGTATTAAAGGGTCAATAATCATAATTATATATGGCATATACATAATCATATAAATTTGTTTGACTTTATTTGATCGGATCAGTTTTTCAATTTTTTGAACCGGACATTGAATCAGTTAAATCTTGATTAGCCCTACCTTTAATATATATAGGAACCTAGTAGTCCCATCCTACATTTTTTTTGCGTGGTCTAGTAGCCTCTTACTTGCTCATTGGAAGTTGGAACAATTCTTATATCATGCTTTCAAGAGCAGTGTTCCAGTCTGACGCGGCCATAAGAAACCGTCCATCGTGTTACAAAGCAACGCAAATATTTCCAGCGTGGCATTTAAAGAAGTTTGCTCGAGGAAAAATGGATTTAACAGAGAATACTAATGGAAACAACTACCAAATTAACAAAAGAATTTTATGCATTTCTATACTATAGACCTAAGAATACAAAATATAGCGATTCATACGCAGAGATATAAACCTATCAACGTAAAATCAAAAAAAAAAAAAAAACCCCAACCAGTAGAAGCCTTTAACATCCCACACAATTCGGATGAAATGTATTATTATTAGGGTTTATCATACTCAACAAAGATGTTTTAGAAAAAAAAAAGGTTTCAGTTAACATAATTTCCTTACACGCTTTATTGGGCTATCATTTCTTCCAAAATTACCATATTTTCATTTGGCCGAGTATTGTGTTCCATAATAACTAATATGTTAATACATAACATAACAAGATCATTTTATGTTCATCTAATGTCCTTTTTTTTTTATGAACCTAACCATTTTGTGGAACAAACCTACCAATCTAATGTTTAGAATTTGGGTGTTTCTTTTTTTAGTGAACTTAAATCTTTGTATAGGGTGAACATGTATGTTGTAGCTCATTTACTTGATAGTATTTTATGAAGTCTTTTTTTTTCCGGTGAATCTAATCTCCATATAGGATGAACCTATGCATTGTATATTATGAACTTGACCATACTTTATGATGAACCTACTGGTTTAATGTTTGGAATATGACTATTTTTTTTTGGCGAACCTAATCTCACTATAGGATGAACATGTGACTTATATATCCTTAACCTGAGTGTTTTATATCAAGAACTAATAATTTTATATAATGAACCTAATCGTCTCATGTAATGCTCATAGAAAGTTTATTTTTTCACAAAAAGATGATAAATGTATATGTTACATCTCATGAACCTAGGCGCTTTTAACATGAACATGAGATTTTTATGTTATCAACCTAATAATTTCATAATATGTTCATTGGAAGTTTGTTGGGTGCAATTTTCTTTTCTTTATGATCCTAACGTTATATTTTATGAACCTAACCATTGTACACCTTCCGAACCTAAACCTTTTGTATTATGAACTTAGGAGTTTTATATTACAAACCTAATAATCTAATGTGATGTTTATAACAAGTTTATTTTGTAACACCCCCAAATTGAGGGAAATTTTGTTTAAAAGAGTTGATTGTAGAAGCCACAACACAGAATGTAGTGGTATCATAATGAAAAGGCACTCCCTATGCTTAATCTATGTTGGGTGTAAGACAAAAGTAACCTTATACCTAGGATTAGGTATGTGAAGCACTTAATCCTATCATAAGAAATAGAGAGAAAGAAATAATTAACAAAAACAGAGGACTAAGAGTCCATAAAGAGATAGTGATATCCGAATAACCATACCCTATACCAATTCGAGTTAGCACTCACCCAAGGCAATCACATTAAAAGTAGTCATCAACAATCACCTACAGAACAAGACAGATCTGTTGGTGGAAATGAACAACACCCATGAAAAGGATGATTAATATGTTTTGTATTTAGTAAGGTAACAATAGAGTTGAAAAGGATTATACTAAATCATGAGTTCACAGCAAAGATCAAACATACATGCATGTTAACATAAAATGACACAAGCTAAGTATCGATTATAGAAATCCTTATTAGATACAACATAATCCATTCTTTTATTTATGTTGAGTTTAGGGACCTTACTATTTTTAGTCCGGTGGAAATGATTGAAACACTTCCCAAAACAAAATGTGTCTGGCAACTATTATTAAGTAGTGGAATAGACTCTACACCTCCTAGGACATAACGCTCTTGGCCATTATTTTTAATTCGGTAGAATAGTTTGAAACACCTCCCAAGACAGAATGCTCATGACCATTATTATCGTTTGGTAGAATGGACTCCTACACCTCGGTCTTGATTCACGTAATCTTTCACTTTAAACGATTAATGTCTTAATCATTAGTTACTGATCTCAAATAAGATTCTCATTCACGTTGATATTATGGCTCCACTATTTTTAATCTAGTGGGACAAACTAAAGTACCTCATAGGATAGAACGCGCATAACCACTATTATCGTCCAGTGGAATGGACACATAAAACATTTCGGCTTAACTCATGTGATCTTTCACTTTAAATAATTAATATCTTATTTATAATTGGTTATATCATCACGCAAGTTTCAAGTAGATATAGAGAACACACAATTGAAACATGTAAAACACAACCTTATAGTTATCAAGGCTATCTTCGATGAATATGTCCATAATCTCCCTAAAAAACCTTAATTTCACATTATAACCATAACTTCCTCCATATTGATCATTTGCCCGCCAATTTTTGCACATATTCCTTTATTATTATTATTATTATTATTATCAACATACCCAAATATAAAGGCCTAAATCCAATGTATTACATATGCAATAACAACCCTATCTTAGGAGTTACTATTTTCAAACTCTACAAAATCCTAATTTCACAAGTTATATATAACTTTTCCTATAAGACTCATATAATCACAAAATTGAATATAAATTCCTAAAATATTAATATTAACAAAATATTCAAAAATCAAGGTCTAACTCTAGTATTTTGCACATGCGATAATAACCTCACTCTTAGGACTATTATTCCCAATGCAAGCCATTTTCTTATTTTGCTTCGACTTAAGCCACCCATAATTACTCCAAATATTTCAAATGATATTCTTAGTATATTTTAACTGATTAAACACAGTAAAATACATAAATTTTCATATTCAACGCATATTGACCAATATCCTTAATAATAACCAAACACCCTTATTTTACAAAAAAAACTTATATATCCGATGTCATTATTTTCAAATCCTAAATTTACTACATCACCATGCATATTAAATATACTCTTTTCCCACTTACCACCCTTTATGAAATCCACTTTACAATAATATATATCATGCTCATTTACTTAGGGCTTATGACATCATAATTATCATATAAGGACATATTTCTTCATTCTTACTCTATTTACACCGTATAATCTACATTATCATATCATAATATTAACAACATGAATTTGACAATATAATAATAATAATATGATAATACAACACAAAAATCCTATTATGACTTGTATCCTTACCAAAAAACACACTGGTCTCTAGATATGTATATCCTATCCTGCCTCATCTGAAACCTATCGAAAATCACCTACGAAATAATAATTAAATTCACTTAGAACTTAGGAATATAACTAAGGAAATTATAAGGTAACAAATAGTGAAATGATGGAGAAAAATTGAATTGCCAAGGCTTAAAGGGGCCTTTGTAATACCTTGTGTAAAAAAGGGAGGGTGAACGGTTGAGGGTGTTAATGCTTGGGGGTAGCAATGGTAGTTTGTGTTGTTGCTAGGGGGTGTGTAATGACAATGAGGACTGAATGGGTTGGGGTAGCAACACTTCTTTTAGCCGAAGGGAAATAGGGGGATGCAACATTTTTGGTTGAAGCTAGGGGAGGTAGTTCAATGGCTTTGGCTGGTGTACGAACGAGAGAAATGGAAGAAATGACTGAAGGTGGTGGGTGGTGAAGAAAATGAGGAGGCTTTGGTGGTGAATGGTGAAGCAAATAGGGTGACTTCGGTGGAACTAGCCAAAGCAAAGAAGGAGGGAACGCCAAAGGAAATTAGTGCAAGGGAGGGAGGTGCAGTGGTGCTATCTTTCACTAGAAAATAGAGGGAGGAAGGGAGGTCATTGGGGGCATTTAATGTGCTAAGTATGTGAGTATATATATATATATATACATATACATGCATGTAGAGAGGGAGATGGGAAGTGGGACATGATTGGGCAAGGATAAGATTTTTAACCCAACCCACATGCTCAGGACATGGGAGTTGATAGGTGTTGATAAAGGTCGGGTGTAGGTCAGGGAATTATGGTAGAGGAGATGGCTATTGTTAAGGAAATAAATGTTTCACACAAGACAAAAGAGAAGAAGGGAAAAGAAAAGAAAAAGAAGAGGAGAAGGAGAAAAAAGACATATAAAGAAGAAATTAAGTTTGGGTTTATGATTAGAGTTAGGTTAAAATAATTTAGGTTAGGGTATTTAGGATAAATTAATTATCAACTATAAAGGGTTAGGTTTAGGTTAAAAATATTAATAACTCAAAATAAAGATTAGGATTAGCTTAAGATTTAGAATTAAAGAGTTATGGTAAGATAGAAATATCAAATTTTCAATATTAGAATTATGTTAAGATGTTAATTACTTAGGAATATGATTAGCTAAAATTCAGGGTATTACATATTTTATTTTTAAAAAATTGATAAATGTATGTGTTACATGTCATGATCTTTGAAGTTTCATATTATAAACTTAATCTTTGATGAGATGTTAATTAGAAGTTTGTTATATTCAACATTTTATCTTTATGATCCTAACCACATATGTTATGAACCTATCCATTGTATACCTTGAACCTGAGCTTTTTGAGTCGTGAATATGAGAGTTTTATACTATAAACCTAATCATTTTATATGATGTCTGCAAAAGGGGCCTAAATCATATCATACTTGTTGGTCATATATATTGTGTCATAAATCAAGAGATATCACTAAATAAATCATAATCACCTTACTTTATACCATCCCACTAAAATAAACTACTAATCCTACCCTCTTTATCCACCACAAAATCAAAATAAAAGTCATGTTCTTTAATATTCCTTTTTTAGAATATCTCCTCAAATGTATTTGAGTCATTGGCATCAAATCTTTTTTGTGAACTACTTTCCATAGTGTTATAAGCATGTCTGGGGGTAAATCTCAAGTTTTGTGATCCTCTTGATTCATTGGTTAATAGCTTAATTGCGCCACATAACCTAACCTTAGAGTTCTTCATAGTATTTAACATTGTTAGTTGATCATCTATGACCTTTCGTTGGGACCTTAACTAATGTTTGTTGCTACTGTCACATAACAAATTATTATATTCTTTTATGTGCGACTGAATAATCCATAAACCATTTTTGTCAATGTGGAGCTAAACCATAGCCTTACAACCACATCGAATGTCCATCTTTGTATAACTCATCATATGCTTCTCCCTACGAGCTTTCATCCCAAATTTGTAACAAATATATTGTCTATCGATAGATTTCCTTCAACTCTAACTCGTCTTACCTTTCCTAATACTAAACCCTAAACCCAACTGTGTATGCGCAATCATTATACAACCTATAGGCCTCTTTTTTGGAGTGAACAAGTAATCCTAAGAGTTCATAACTCCCATAGTCAATTGTAGACCCTTCATGTTCATGGACATCAACATTCATGTTCATATATAAATATTCATCACAAAGTGAACATAAAGTGTTTGTGAAATGAGCCTAAACAATTAACACAATGATCCTATCCATTTTATGGGATGAACCTAATGTGAATGTTTGACGAGATTAATATGTTGGACATAAAGCATAAACATAGTGAACTTAACTCTTTGTGGAATGAACCTATATGGTTAACCAAACCTAACATAAACGAACCAACAAATTTAATGCAGTCACATGTTCATTAGCATGTTGAAAATATTTTAAAGTCCGAACATAAACGATAAAAAAATCGTACTATTTAATGCAATGAACCTAATATAAAGAAGTAAATATATAAATGATAGCACACATGTTCATTAAAATGCTCAACATATACCTTTTCACCTTTAACATAAAGGCTTAAAGTAATGAACCTAACTTGTTTACATAATGCACCTAACATAAAGAACACAACAATTAAAAAGAAACATACATGATCATTAAGATATAAACATAGACAATTTGGGTCCGAACCTAAATAGTTAGCATAACGAACCTCTATGTTTTGTGCAATGAACCTACACAAGTTTATGCGATGAACATAAATAATAGATGCAAGACATGAATATACATACACTAGAACAATTTAATCATTCATATTCATACATTTAAAAGAAAATATACCTCATGGTATTCCATGTTCATCTATCTATATTAACTCTTCATTGCAAATCATCTCCAATTCAATTTCCATAAGTTCTCTAATCGAATTATTCTCCAATTGTTATACAAACTTGAATTATGATTTTCAATAATTTTTGAATTGTGAATTGCAATGTGAAAATATATGTAATACCCCATCTTTTTGTAAAGTGTTGAATGAGAAATTATGTTAATTTTTGGTGTTTGATTTTGATTTGAAACTATGATTGGGTTTAAGGTAAAGGTGGATTTGAAATGAGGTGAGAAAACTAAATTAAGTAAGTTTTTCAGGCAAACTGATCGACTAGTTCCATAAATCGATCGATTAGTTCGTCGTTCCAGAAAAATGTGTTTTTGTAGTAGGTTGGAAGCGAGTTAGGCACCAGTTTCAGAAGCACCAATCTCCAAGTTAGTGAAAGTTAATTATTTTTCTAGTCCTCTAGTTTTCTCCTCATCTTAGATAGAACATGTTCCCACAACCAAGTCCCATTAACTTTCATCGCAAAGCTTCATTTTCCCCACTTTCTTCAAACATTTTTTTAGAACCTCTATGACAATATTGAATAAAAATGGTGACAACAGATCCCCTTGACGGAGGCCTCGTTGCAACAAAAAAAGAGTACAAGAGGATCCATTGATTAAAATTGAAGCGGTTGCTGTAAATAAGCAAGCTTTTATCCTAGTTCTCCATCTAGGTGGGAACCCCATTTGTTCCATTGTTTAAAGAACAAACTCCCATGAAATCTATTTTAAACAGGAAAGCTCCAACACCTTCTCTACAACAAGAGTTTATTGTTTCATTTGCCTTGCTACTTTCACAAGACATTACAACTCCTCTTTGGATGGAATAGTGAGAAAATATGTTTATGTAATTGTGATTTAATCTACATGTAAGCCAGTTAAAAATGGCCTATCCTTGCATGTTTCCTCAAATAGATTTCAAAAGTAATCCCTAATCTCATATTTGATTCTTGCTAAGTTATCTTCTATTATGTCATTCACATTCAAGCTATTAATGATGTTTGACAACCTTCTAGTGTTTGCCTTTGAATGAAAAAAAAATATTGAATTCCTGTCCCCCTCCTTAAGCCACTTAACACCAGAAGCCTATGACCCTCAAAATCTTGTTATTGCTCACTTCTAGTTTTTTGGTCCTTCTTTGTGAGGGAATAATAATCATCCCTCTAACCTAGCTCATGGATACTCTTCTCCAAATTCTTGACATATTCAAAGATGTTCCCAAATACTTTCTTATTCCACTCATGAAGGCCCTCCCTAACGTATCTCAGCCTATCCTAGACCGTACCCATTCAATTTTATAACACCTCTCTATAATCACTAAACAACCCCTATGTGACTACCAGTAATTAAAGAACCTAAACGATTTAGGTCCCTAATTGTATACCTTGGACACCAACATCATCGGGCAATGATTAGATATACATCTTTCTAAGACTTCAATACTAACATTCGGTCGGGGTAAAACCCAGCCAGTTTTGATGAATGAAGCACTGCTCCAAGACACTCCTTAACCCTCTCCTAAACTAGGTGTGCATAATACCCCTTAGCCCCCTACTTAAAAAAACTAATTATAGCTTATGAACTCTTTGAAATCTTACAGACCTCTTGATAAAGAAGCCGTCTAGCAATAAGTTATTATTATGTTACACGAGCCTCATTCGAAACTTCAAGGTGTAATCGCCCAGGACCAGGTAATATGGATCCCAATGAAGTAATCATCTAAGAAGAGTCCTAACTTCACCCAAAACCTATCTAAAGAGTGGTGGGTTAACCCCCCATGTAAATCGTCTATATATCTCCTCAATTTTTTACGTAGGATTACATCATCGCATCTATTTATTCTCTGACTTCTCTTTTCCTTAGAATCACAAACTTCATTGAAGTCGCTAATTAAGATATCTAGCATCAAGTATGCCTCTTGAAAGTTTGAGATTTCATGCCAAACATCAGCTCTCAATTCCATGCCACACGGGCCACACACATTAATTATATGATTGCCTCTACCTATAATACCCTGAATTTTATCTAATTATTATCTAGAGTAATTAAAACCTTAACCTAATTCTTATATTAAAAAAATTAATATTTTTACCTTACCCTAATTTTTTAATCTTGAATTTTATTTTGGGTTATTGAGATTTTTTACATAAACCTAACATCACATGGTTGATAATTAATTTTATCCTACTACCCTAATCTAAATTATTTTAAGCTAATTCTAATACTAATCTCAAACCTATTTTTCCAATCTCCTTTTATTTTTCCTTTTCTGCCTATTTCTTTTTCCTTCTTCTCCCTCTTCTTTCTATGTGAATCAATCCTATAGACCAAATCCTCTCTGCCATGCTTTCATAACCTATCTCCCCTACCCTCATCATCACACCATCAACTCCTACATCTTGTGTTGATGTGTTTTGTTGAAAACTTGCCCGATGCCTCACCTTCTTGTCTCCCTCTATTCCATTGCACGCAATATATGTGTGTGTGTCTATATATATACCCTCCCAATGCAACCTAATTTAGTGGCCAACCAACTCCATTCCTCCCTCCATTTCTATCGATGAGTAGTAACAACTAAGGATCCTCCTCTATTCTTCCTTTCCTCCTCTCCACCGCCAAAAATGTTATACAACCCAAAAACACCACCCTCCACCATTCCTTCCTACCTTGAATCTACCATTCTTGTCATTCCTTCCCCCTTAGCAACATCCATCGTCACTAAAACCACCCCAACATTCAACCATCACCACTAAAATTACCTCCTCACCTTCAGTCTCCACTTCCATTCTTTCCCCTTCAACACCGGTGGTGGTTGCCGTTCCCCTAATCCTTGCTAGTTCCGTTTCTACTCTCCTTGACTTTGACACTCGTTGCCGTTCCCCCTCCCTTATTGTGCAAAATTCTACTATTGTAACTTTGAGGCTTGCATTACAATTTTTCTCCATTCTTTCGCTCTCTATTACCTTAGCTTTTCCTTGGTTATATCCCTAAGTCTTAATTGTGTTTTATCCTATTATTTAGGTGATTTTTTGGAGGTATCGAGGTTTCCTTTTTGGTAAGGATACAAGTCATAGTTAAGGTTTTTGTGCTAAATGTTATGTATGATCTGTGGATTACCATGTTGTTATGATTATGTTCTTAATTCTATGTTCTTAATATTATGATGTGTTAATGTGGTACTCTATGATTGAAAGTAGATAATAATGGGGACACGCATTTATACGATATTGTTACAATAATCCTTATGTTGCAAGCTCTAAGTGAATTAGCATGATATATAGTACGATATTGCGGGTTCGAATAAGTATTTTAAGTGGTAATAGAATATATTTATGATGTGTGGAGATGTAATAAATTGAGGATTTGAAAAATAATGTTATTGGACATATAAGGTTTTTGTTAAATAAGGATGTTTGGCTATCCTTAAGGGTATTTCAGTCAATATAGGTTTAAAATAAAATTTTTGGTATTTTAATGTGTTATATGGTTTAAAATATGCTAAGAATATCATGTGAAATATTTGGAGTAATTTTGAATGGCCTATGTCCAAATAAAATGAGATAATGACTTAAATTAGAAATAGTAATCCTAGAGGCAAGGCTGATATCTCATGTGTAGCATGTTGGAGTTAAACCATAATTTTTAGATATGTTATTTATATTGGAATTTTAGACATGTATATTAAATTTGGTGATTATATGAGTCTTATGGGTAAAGTTATAACTTGTGAAATTAGAGTTTTGTAAATATTATGAATAGTAACTCTGGAGATAGGGTTATTATTGCATATGTAAGAAGCGAGATTAAGAATTTGATTTTGTTGATATGTTGATAATAATAATATTTGAGGAAGTTACTCTAAAATTGGTGGATAAGAGACCGATACGGAAAAAGTTATGCTTATAATGTGTAATTAGGGTTTCTTAGGAAAATTATGAACCTGTTCCTTGAGGATGCCCTTGATAACTATATGTCTATATTTAATTTGTTTCAATTATGTTTTTGTTAATATCCATGTGAGTCTCGAATGATGATATAACCAATTATGAATACGATATGAATCATTTAAAGTGAAATATCATGCGAGTCACGCCGAAGTGTTTTGTGTGTCTATTCTATCGGATGATAATAGTGACTCAGGTGTGTTTTTCCTAAAAGGTGCATTATCCTTCCACACGATTAAGAATTGTGGGGCCCTAAACTCAACGTGAATTAAAATATGATTACGAGATAAGCACTAATGAATAAGATATTAATCACTTAAAGTGAAAAATTACGTGATTCAAGACTGAGGTGTTATATCTATTCCATTAGATGATAATAGTGACTTAGGTGTGTTTTTTTCTAAGAGATACTTCGGTTTGTTTTACCAAATTAAGAATAATTTGGTCCCTAAAATCAACATAAATAAAATAATGGATTATTTTATATCTAATAATGAGATCTAGAATTAGTATTTACCTTGCATTGCATTATTTTAACACACATGTATGCTTATTCTCTGATGTGAACTCATATTTTTTATGTAACCTTACTTTGATTGTATTATTACCTTATTTAGTACGTAGTGTATCAATCATCCTTCTTATTTGTGTTGCTCATTCACATTAGCTTAGAGACTAGTCATTTTTGTATAGGTTCATGAGGATTATTTGGATGATTTTGTTATGTATGATGCCTTATGTGTGGAGTAGTTATCTCTTGTATTAGGGTTGAGCGTAGAGTTATGTTATTTGATTATCGTTTTGGTCTAGATACATTTTTAGACTTTTAGTTTCACGAGATTCCTTTTATGTATTTTGATATTGTATTCGGAGTTAATTTCCAAACTCATATTTAAGTTTATGAAGGTTCTCTTGTTTTCTATTTTATCATATAGCCGTAGTTCTAATTGTTTTGCCTCGTAATTAATGTGAGGATGGTATAAGCTAGACTTATGTTGATTACCGTGGCAACAACCAACTCTTTTGATATTACATTTTTGTCTAAATAAAATTTTTCAGTAGTGAAATTTGAGGTGTTACACTACCCCTATCCAATGTATCTATATTTAAGATTGTGTAAAATAAGATATTTGTATTATTTGTATATTTTTTTAATTAAAAATTGCGCGTCTTTTAGACGGGATATTCGAATCTCAAATATCTAAATAGTACAAACCATATATGGATTAAATCTAAATATATCTACTTTCTGTATGAAAATACTATTTTATCAATTTTTATAACTTTTACAAGTAGATTTAAAAAAAATAAAGGCCACATCTCAGTTAATATTTATATCTGTATTCATATAATTATCTTATTTTATCTAAAAAACTATTAAAATATTATTATAAAAGTTAAAATTATAAAAATAAATAAATTTTAAATTTTAAAAACTGCAAAAGTACAATATCATGATATATTGTTGAAATAATCAACAAAATATAAGATATTTTTTCAGATCGAATAATCCAGTCAAAAATTAGATATTCTAAATTTAGATATTCTTTTTACTAAAATCGGATAAGATATCTTAAACAACAGATCAAATTATTCAGATACTAGATCAAATTTTTGGATCCTTAATAGTTTGTGTAACCCTACCTATACCATTTACTCCAAACCACTCAACTCATAGCATTTAAGAAATCGTAGGACAAATCGTAGACCAAACCACTTGAGTTCCCATTGAACTACTCCAAATCCATTCGATCTCAGGATAATTTATAACGCCCCCAAAGCCCAGGACTTTAAAATTTTATTTTAAAGAGTTAATTGTAGACGTAAAAACATAAAATGCATAGGTGTCATACCACATCCAACATAGAACAGACACTTTCTATGCTTAACCTTTGTCGTATGCAGGATAAAAGTAACCTCATGCAAAATAGGGAGGAGGGATTATGTAGTGAAAACAGATGACTAAGAATCCACATAGAGATAGAGATATTCGGATAACCATATCCTAAACCAATTCGATTTAGCTTTTATAAAGGCAAGTACGTTAAAAGTAGTAGTCAACAATCACCTACAAAACAAGGCGCATATGCTCATGGGAATGAGAGACACCCATAAAAAGGATGATTAGTGCACTACATATTGAGTAATGTGACAACACAATCATAAGAAAACTACACAAAATATATAAGTTATACAAAAGAATTGGTGAGCAAAATAACATGATGTAAGATAATACTAATTATAGAATCCCATTAGATACAAAAAAAAAATCATATTTTTATTGATGTTGATTTTAGGGACTCCATTATTCTTAATATTGTACAACGGACCGAAGCATCTCTCAGAAAAAAATACTCCTAAGCCACTATTATTGTCTGATGGAACGAACCCAACCTATATCAAGGCAACATGCTCTTGATCATTATTTTTAAACCGACGGAATGGTCAGAAGTACCTCTCAGAAAAAAAAAACACTCATGAGCTACTATTATCGTCTGGTGGAACAGACATAACACTTCGGTCCTAACTCACGTAATCATTCACTTTAAATGATTAATATATTGTTCATTATTACTTATCTCAAGATCATATTATGGTTTATATTGAGCTTAAGAACCCAAATATTCTTAAATCGGGAGAATGGTATGTAATACCTTTTAGGACAAAATGCTCTTGAGCTACTATTATTATCCGATAAAATGAATATACAAAACCTTGACCCTCGCCTACGTGATCTTTCACTTTAAGTACTTAGTGTCTTATTTATTGTGGTATATCTTAAAATCATCATGCATACACACATGAAGATATGAAAGGCACATAATCCATCTTAACATAATCATTTTAACATATGCAATACAACCTCTTGAATATCGATACATTTTCCTAAGGAAAATATCATATATCTCTCAGGAAACCCTAAGTCAAGCATAAATTATCCCTTGTATTCATTCACCAAATTCAATACTCGCTCTTAAAATATTATTATTGATAACATATCCAAAAATTAAAGTCTAACTCTAATGTTTTACATGTGATAATGATCCCGTCTCTACGGTTACTATTCTTACTTAAAGTTACTTTTCTCATTTATTGGACTTAAATCATTCACATTTACTCCAAAAATTCCACATAAATTACTTAACACGTTTTCAACTAATTATCACATTAAAATACCTAACAACTCATTTTTAACCTATAATGACCAAATCACCCTTAAGATAGCCAAATCACTCGTATTTTCACGAAAGCCTTATGAATCCCAGTATGAATGATTTTTCAACCTTCAATATATATACACCATCATAAAAATGTAGAACCACAATTACATAGAACCACAATATATATACAATAACAAAAAAATATAGAACCACAATTACATAGACACCACATATCTTGATTCATACCAACCAACAATATACACAATGCATATTGTCGCAACTTTCTTACTTTTTCAGCACATGACACAAGATATCATATAATATCATTAACATAATAAAATTATCTATATAATAATTCCAAACATGATATCACACACCTATATACATATTACACATAAAAAGTCCTAGCTATGACATGTATAATTACTAAAGTAACTCCGATCTCTACACATATAAGACCTATGACTCATTCTCCAACATCACTAAAATATCACCTAGAAGCGAAAATATAACAAGATTAGACTTAGAAAAATTAACCAAGGAAAACTAAGGCAAATGAGGGAAAGAAAAAATGAAGATAACTGAACAAGTGGAAGGTTAGGGGTGGTGCACAGTGGAAGGCATGCTAGAGTATAAGGAGGAGGCCAATACGACATGATCAGGGAAGAATGTACACGACCCTAGAGGTGATGGTTGGAGGCAAGGTGGTGGTGTGGTGGACATGGGACTGAAAGTGGTAGGTGGGGAGTGGTTGATGGTGGCAGGGAGGTCGATGATAGAGAGGTGGAGTGGTGGGTGGTTGGGTTAACGACAGTGGCAATGATAAAATAAGAGGGTAAGAAGGAGAAGAAGGGGAGGCTCGGTGTGATGGTGGCGTTGGGCGGTGATGGGTAGCGTAGGGAGAAGGAGGAAAGGAAGGAGGGAGAAGGAGGAAAGGAAGGAGGGAGAGTCGGGTAGGGTGAATTGCGATGGTAGATGGGTCGATGTGGTTGGGTGAGGTGTGACGGCAACAGATAGAGCAAGGAGGAGGAGAGGAGGAGGAAGTGCGGTTGGTGGTGATGCTAGGCGGTGACAAAATAGAGCAGGGAAATGAGGGAAAAAGGAGGGGGTGCTCGAGGTTTCGAGGAAAATAGAGAAGGAAGAGGAGAGGGAGGGGGTGTGTGTGGCTGGGATTGACAGAAAGGAAAAACTAATAGGAATAGGCTTAGGGTTAGGCGTGTCTGGGCATGGATTTGGTGTGGTAGGGGGAAGGTTGTGTGTAGGGGTGTAGATGATGTATGGAGAGTTAATGTAGGGTGCAAGATTTCTGTGTATGGTTGGGAAGGGGTAAGTGAGGATGGCAGGGGGTGCATGGGAGAAAGGGTTATTTGGCCTGGAAGGAAAAGGGAGGGGGACTGGTGCATAAGTCGGGAGTTGGTGTAGGGTTGATGCTTAAGGCGGCAGGGAAGGGGAAGAAAGAAAAACGAAAAATGAAAAAGGAAAAAAGAGTTTTGGGCTTATCATTAGAATTAGTTTTAGGTTTAAATTTTAGAAAATTAATCTAAAATTTAATCTATCAATTATAAGGAATTAGCGTTATGCCAAAAATAGAATATATATTACCCAAAAATTAAAATTTAGATTAGGTTAAAATATTAATTAATTGAGGTTAAGGTTAAATAAAATTTGGGATATATTACATTATTCCACATCAATATGCTAATTCTCTTATCAAGGGATTCCAATTTGAATTCCCAAAAGCAAACAACATTCGGTTTAACTTCCCTCACCTTTGCTTTCACCAAGCCTTTTTTAACCTTGGAGCTCAACCCTTTGATATTCCAAGAAAAAACTACCATAATCAGTTGGAAGGAAACCCCTAGTGGCGACCAAATTTCAGGACATGGTTTCCCATTCCGTTTGCTTTCCCATTCCTTTTGCTCCTCCAAAATTTTGACAAGAGTATTCATACCTTTACTATACGTGTTATTACAAATAATCCAACTCTACCTTCCTTTAGAACTATAAACATCATTTTATAAACAACTTCATCAACCTATATATTAAATATGCCATCATACTAGTTAAGGTAAGGTTATATAGAGTCAAACTTTTGCATACACTAATGGAGTCTAAAAACCACACTGTTGTAATGTCAATCAATATGTACCACAATATATTTAATAACAATATGTTATTTCAATCTTTTATACAGTGTTGCACGATAACAGAAAGAAATTTGGAAAACATCATTTCTTAAAAAATTTAAAAATATATATGGTAGGAAAAGATAAAAAAAATACACACACACATACATATACATTTTGAAAAAATATATTAAGTTTATTAAAATTAAGAGAAAAAAATCTAAAATCGTTATCTACTTTAGTTAATGTAAACCATTAATACAATTAAAAAAAAAATCAGACGCTTACGATATTGATTCTGATATAAAAAAATTTCAAGATAAAAAATAATGAAGAGAAATTTTCGAGACGGAAAACATCACCTAGTCTACGTTTCTATGTTTTACGGCTTTCATAATGTAATAAGCTTTTAGCTGATATTTTTGTAGTTTTGTTAACAAAACTTAGCCAATTTGAATATTCTTTGAATGTCTAGCTTGCCAAAAAAATTAAACAATACTACATCTATATTAAAAAATAATTTATTTTATTACTAACATTTTGAATTAAAAAATTATTTTAAAAAAATTAAAATCTATTTTTTTTTTTTTACTTTCATCTTCACCTTACATTCATATTTTTTCTTTCATTATTTGAACATCAAATACTTTGCTATTCTTTAATAAATTGTGTTACTAAAATTCTAACATTACATTTATTATTATTATTTTAAAAAAAAATTACTCCTAAGGAAGTAACAAATTTGCTAGCGTGGCTTTGCTTTGCTATTCTTGTGGCTCCGGTGCTTTAAAAAAACAAAGGAAAAGAAAGAGGAAGTTGAGCATGATCGCTTCGAGAACTTGATAAATGTGCCGAGATCAGAGAAATAAAATATACTGAACGAAAGCGTAATGGGATAAAGATCGAGATATTTTGAGGCGGCACAACCTACGACGTTAGTAGGTAGGAGTAGGACACTCAATGCCAATGGCAATATGGCATGCATGCAGTCCGTCAACCATGGAGCTACGTTAAGTATTTCCGTGGGGCTTGTTTGGTACGAGCGGAACATGAATAAAAAAAATTATCTCTTATTTTATATTTTTTTATATTAAATATTTAATAATAATAAATATATTTTTTTAATAAAATATTTATTTTAGATTAAATTAAGACATAAAATAAATATTTATTAAAATAAAAATATTTAATTTTAATTAAATTATTTAAGATATAGAAAATATGAAGATAATTTTTTTCCTCCTATTATCCTTGTACCAAACGAGCACTTATTTTTTATTTTTTTTTTCTCATTCAGCTACATTATTTTCTTGAGCGATGGATATACATTATTTGTTCACCTACAATATAGCAAAGGGTTAATAATATTACTTAGACTATAATGTCAAGAAAGGGAATCCTCTCAAGTGCACCTCGAGTTACTTAGGAGATCCACACCTAAATTCTATAATTGACTCAGATAATTTACATAAATTCGTCTTTTTTTTTAATTGAGTTTTTTTTCTTCTCTTTATTATTATTAATCTTTTTTTTTAAATAAAAAGAGGTAAAAGCTAGATTCAAACCTTGTCCAAATGTACAGGGTCATATGCCGACATCACGATACATGTATCGTAGTATCCGATAAATTATGCTAGCTGTGGTGACAGCAGAATGGAGGAAACTTAGAACACTGTCTTAGTGTCTTGTCTCTTCTCTCTCTCTCTCTCCGAGTTAGTTTAAAATTAAAATTAAAACCCGGAGGTTTGTGTGACGAAAATACTATGCTGCGGTCACCGTACGTTGTATATTCAAATCATCCCCGACCCCGAGTGGGTAATAACGGCAACAGGAGGCCTCCCGTCCCGGGTACCGATGGAGGTGCGTAGCGGTAAACAAAATTCTTGAAGTCGCCGGTAAGCTAGGCGTTGTCACGGAGATGACGGATACGCGGACCCGTAAATGAGTAACAGAGATCGTAAGCGAGGAAGAGGAGGGATGGGCGGAGGGCGAAGGGGCGTGATGCATCCTTGGTCGCTGTAGGAGTATCATAATACTTGGTAGGGTATGAAAAACGTTCTACATTAGATACATTGTCCTTTGGTCACTAAAGAGACGTGATGCCTCCTTTGTCGCCAAAGGACGCAACATCCTTGATAGTGTGTTGTTATCCTCGGAAATCATTGACGTTCGTGTAACCCCGGCTATCTATAGGAAAGAACCCACGTGTCTAGTAAGCCTAAATCACAGCAATTTAAAAAAATCACTAGTAGTGAGCTTATAAATTGTTCTAAAAATTTAATTAATGCGGATAAAAAAAATGGATAGACAATGATGGCAACTCTATTTAGCAAAAGTAACAGACGTGACAAATTCTGACGTACCAAAAAATTAATGAATAATCAGCTAAATAATATACTCATATAACCAATCCTAAAACTATGATCTCGATCTCTGTCTCTCGTCTTCGTCGTATGAAATGTTAGTAAAGCAGTGAGCAAAACGACAACTCAATAAGTAACTGACCTACCAATCAAAACAGAGACTAAGCTAGAATATAAAAATAATAATACTTATAAAACAATTTACTAAAACTATATCTTTTCTAAAACTTATAAAAATACCTTGAAAAAAAAATGAATGATTACACTTTTAAATAAATAAATTGGAGAAGACTATATCAGTCATGAATATAAATGGTTTATAACAAATGATCCAAAATTCAGGCAATGTAAATAATCAATCAACAAATTACTTGATCAAACAAATATAAAAATGTCAGAAGGACCCAACAATCAATTCCATCAGAATAATAACAACCAATAATACCAATCAAAATAATTTTTTTGACGTGATTGTGACCGCTGTCTATGGCTATAACAATGTATACCAAATGTCCATCGCGGTTAGATTCAAAAACGATAGACTAAGTGATAGGTCCCCAAATTATTAGCGGAGTCTAAAACAAACAGAAATGGGCTAGAAAGGGTTTAGTACCCCATCCTTAGGGGGTACGGTCACAATATATTTTAGAAGATATCCTATTAATAGATGATATAATAATTTATCAAATAATAAAATAGCCACATTAAATTAATTAAAAATTAATAAAAGCTTGATCTCATTTTCGTTCAAAATATAGAGTACGAAATTCAAATATTTTATAATTTAAAATAGACATAGTTTATAAGATAATATTTTATTTAAAAAAATAGAGAATAAGTAACAATTACAATAAATATATTTTTAAATACATAAAGGTCAATGGACAAATTACTTACCTAAATACATAATTCAAATCGAATCATTTTACTAATCGGATGGTCCTATAATATAAATTAATATACTATTAATATTAATTAAAAGTAACAATTAAATATAATCGTACTTGTATTTTACATACACGATAAATTTTTCATTTATGGCCACCAATATTTTTATTTACTCACCGCCTCCCTAATTATACAAAATATTATCAATAGTCATTATTTCACCCTTTGTAGTTAATGAAATGTTTTCTTACTTCATGAAATTCCCTGACAATTTATTAAATATTCAAATGTGCTGTCGGTGAGGTCTTGGATTATACTAGCTAGCTATATAGGCTATAGCCATGCACATACTGCCTGTAAGATAAGTAGATAACATCCAAGAAAATAAAGTACGGGGGTATGACTTAATAATCCTATCACCCGGGCCCTCTAAAGTCCCTCACATAATTTCTTTCATACTAGACTAGTTCTGGTGTTTACTATTCAACACCATAACCTGGGTTAGCATGTCCGGTTCGAAATACAAACCTATATACTAGGCTTAGCGAAACCTTTTCAATGTTACGCAGACCCTTTTCCTTCCTTTTTTTTTTTTTTTGAATTTCGTTGGGTTCCTAGTTTCTAGCTTATGGTACACTGCAAAGCAGTACATGACAAACAACAATAATATTTCACTTTACAATTATCAAAAATATCCTCTAGCATATGAATAGGGGGAAAACAAAAGAAAGGAATCACATGCATGAAAGTGGAGGCAAGAAGAAAGGGCAAATCGATGGGTGGAGCTTGATGCGGTAAGGTGGTCTTCAATGGGTTAGTAGCATACACACTCACTAATTAATTAGCAAATCCCCTTTAGCTTAATTCAATTATCATAATTAAAGCAGCGTTGTACTCATGGCAAGCTAATTTTTAAGGATGCAACCCTAATGAAACTTTAGGCAAATGAAGTTATAGGGGCTAATATAGAAGGTTGCATACCTTCAAATGCTGGCTAGATAGAACTTCTTGTCCTTCTCTGCTCCTTCCTCCATTGCTTCACCTACTTGAAATTGGAAAAGTTGATTAGTGGCATCTCTGAGTTTAAACTCTTCATTTTTTTTCTACGCCAGAAGACTACTTAAATAACACTAGAGCACTTAAGAAAACTTATAATTAACCGATTAATCTATCTTTTATATAAATACTTATTCAATAATAGTTTTTTAGCTGCATATAACTTGTTGACTAAGGCTATTTGCTTCAACTTCTTATGGCTAATATCCTAATGTCTTCTTTCTCTCTCTCATTAATTACATAGAACCGAGGGTAACTATTTCTTAATTAACTTACCATCTATTACTATCACTAAAATCTTGTTATTTCTATTATTTATTTATTTACTTTATTGGGGGTTCTCACATCCCTCCCTCCTTATAAAATTTTTTCGTCTCGAAACTTGCTTACCTTGGTTTGAGAATAGATGCAGATACTTCTCCTTAGCTTCATCTTCTCGTTTCGATGTAGCATCTGCGGCTGATTGATTTGCCCATTGGACCTTGACTATTTTGACCGTCTTTAACCTCAATGCTTGTTACCTCTTGTCAATTATACCCACCGGTTGCTCATCGTAGGTGAGATTAGACCTCACTTGCAATGTTTCATATTGATTCACATGACTATCATCATGCACATACTTCCAAAGCATTGAAATGTGAAACGCATCATGTAGTCCACTCAAATATGGAGGTAAGGCAAGCTTGTAGGCTAACTCACTGACTCTATGGAGTTCTTGGGTGTAAGGTTATATTATTTGGATGATAGTCTTACTCAGATACTTTTTTGACTCTTAGTTTTATATGTAATTCTAAAGGATTCTGGTAGCAGATAATGATGAGGAAGTACCTGATAACCCTTATATCTTCCCTGGGTTCTTGGAAGCTTCCAAAAAGAGGAGGATATTGTGAAAATATACATGCAATATCTTTATAGGCAATCAAGAGGACAACCACATTTTTAGAGCAGGGGCAAGGATGCGGTTAGGGAACGATAGATAATATTCTTTATCGGAAGACATATGGGTAGGAAATCAAGCTTTAAAGATTCTCCTTCCTTGGTTATATTCTCTTGCGAATAATTAACATAAAAATGTAAGAGAAATGGGATGATGGGATTATGGAAACGTGAAGTGGAGTTTTTTTTTTGGGGGTGGGGAGAAGGTTGCTTTTTTCTTTTTCTTGGTAGCCGGAGGAAGCACAACAACCTCTTGATGTGATACGTATATTAATGGAGGATGCAATATGTTGGAGCTAATGTAAAAGAGGGAGGGATCTTTTTTGTAAAATCCATTATGTTAAAACTTGGTGAGAGGAGATATTAATCCAAGAACAAATTAACCCTACAGCAGTGCTAAGACATTATTCCTCAGCATATTGAGTTGTTCGTGTGGTTGGTATTATATGAAAGGGTTCCAATAAAATGCTTCGAGAACTAAAGGTATAGTCTTTTGTTGTGATTTATGTGTTTTCTACACAACAATAGTTGGGGAGGCTCGACACTTGTTCCTATATTGTTCTTTGTCATGGTGGATTTGGACTTGGAAGCTTGAGATGAATAGTATAAAATGGTGTAGTCCAGGGTCTTCCATGGATTCTTCCGGGCATTTGAATTGCAATACCCCAATTTTTTAAATTATTATTATTATTATAAAATTATTTTTAGTTTATATTTATTATATCCCTTAAATGCTTGTTATATATTTTAAAACATTTTGTTTAGAATTCTTAACCCTTTTTACTATTTTAAGTTTCGTAAGATTTATGAACCACTTTTAGCTTTTAAACTTCCAAATTATTTAAAATTGATCATATTTAGTTTCTTTGATTTTTTCTAAGTCTCCTAGATCTTTTTAAAATTTTAAATAGAGATTTTGATGAAAACATATTATTCACCACCTTTTTGTCCTTATTTGCGGTTTAAGCTATAAAACAAGCATTTTAACCAACAAAAATTATAAAACTTTAAGGATGCTTATATTTGAGATAAAAATAAAATAAAAATGTTATGGATTTTTTTTATAGAATTTTCAGATGAATTCTGCCAATTTTAGGCATAATCAACCCTCAATATTTAACTTATAACTACCCAACTTTATCTAAGCTTTACCAAATTAATCCCAACATTCCATATAAATTTTTTAAGATTAAACTAGACCATTATGGATAAAGGGGGATTTTGAACATCATCCCCATTATCTTAACCATATATTTCTACCTTTGTTACCTAAATATCTAAACCTTTACCATATTTTCTTCTAACATCCTACTTTCTCCATCTTTTGCTCTCTTTTTATCTCCATGGATGAAAACTATTCTCCCTCCTTCCTCCATTGACTTTCCTTGACTTTGTTTAATTCTTGTTAGTTTTGATTTGTTTTTACATATTTTAGGTACTGTTGTGCAAGATTTTTGGGGAGGTATAAAGAGTTGATCCTTAGGATGATTTTATGCTAACACTTGGAGCATATGAGGTAAATATAATTTTACTATAATTTGATAGATTTTTTTGGCAATTAAATTAATTATGGTTGAATTGGATGTTTTTGTGCATGTTTTCAGTCATGTTTGGCTTCTAGCCATACCTCCATGTTATTGATGTTTTAATAAAAAATTTATGATTCTAATGGGTTAATTAGGTTTTTAGGTTTAATTTCATGTACTTAAAGTCTTGATTTGGGTTTATATGATTAAAGTTATGGTCAAATTAAATTTTAGCATGAAAATTGGGAAATATATAATTTTACTTGTGGACTATGATTTTCTAAAATTTTTGGTGCTCCTAGGATTTATTCATATCTTCAATGAATAGGTGCAAAATTTTGGGAGCTAGTTCATTATATAGTATAAGTTATGTCAATGCTAGTATTTTTAGGGTTTAGGGGCATATTAGTCTTTTTACATGATAAAATGAATTGTTGATTAAATTTATGAATTATATCATGTTATTTATTACTTAATTATTCTTAGTGTTTAATTTCATAAAGTTAGGAGTTTGTTTACTATTTTATTCATAATTTCTAATTTAATGGCATATTAAGGGTAAACTTGTAATTTGTCATCTAAAGGCATTTGGTTAGATATTTAGGGTCAATGGCTAAACTTGACCATTGATTTGATCTTTAAAATAGTAATTTAATATGAATAGTAAATTAATGTGAATTGTGAATCTAATAATAAATAATTTTTAGTTTTTAAATGTAAGCTTTTTAATACATTTCTACTAATCTTGTGGTATATGAATAGTATTTTAAAAAATTTAAATTAGTGTGCGAACTTATTTTGGGGTGGTGAATAATAAGTTTTCGAGCACCTCAATTAATAAGTGAAAGAATGAGATTTAGGTCTATTGTGCTAACTACTAGTTAGTTGGTGGTTTCAGTCAACCCATTAATTTGTGTTATAGGTCAGCATAGTGGCCATAGCTGGTGATTGTATATATTTTACCTTGAGTGGCCTTGGGATAATTTATGAGGTAGGGTTGCCTTCTTTGTGATTTTGTATGTGTTGCATTGGTAGTGTATCAATGAGGCCCTTCTCTCTACTCTATAAGTGACCTACAACCCTGTATAGGATATTGATACTTAAATATTAGGGTATCTTAAATGGTTTTGTTTGCCATAACTGACAGTGCTATAGGTTATTGGTTGTTGGGTTATAGGTCACCTTAGTGACTATGGTGACAATGTTACTGGTCGTTAGGCTATATGTCACCTTAGTGGCCATAGTCACAATACTTTTGGGTGTTGGGCTATAGGTTACCTTAGTGGTCGTCGTCGCAGGGCTATGGATGTGAGTAACTTTATTTTTATTTCTCTTTTGGAAATGGATAGGTGTATCACAATATCATGTGAAATAAGTGGAAAATGAGGAATAAGTGAATTGTAATGCCTTGAATAAGGGATTGGGTGTGTGTGGAAACATGAATGGTGTGATAACATAAATATAGAATAGAATAACTAGTGGATCTCATATGTGCATGGGTAAATTTCATTATTTTATATGTTTGGTATCATTTTTGCAATGTTTATATTATTATGAGTAATTATGGGATTTAGGATTTTGATGAATAGTAGTGAATAATTATAAATAGTAGTTTCTAAGTCGATGTTCCATTTTCCTTGCATTAGCATGATTTTTGGTATTCTTCAATGTAATCATGTTTATGTATGTCTTACATGTAGCATGCTATTGTGTTTAGTGTATTATGTTTACTTAGTATATTTATTATACTGATACTATGTTTTTTTCCCCTAGGTATATGTATACTGGGTTAAGTATGAAAGTCTACATTAGGACATAGACTGCAAGTATGATGTTAGGGTAGGGCTTAGTCTAGGCTTATTTGGTTGCTGTTTTCTGTATGTCTATTTGTATCAAAGTCTAATTAACTTGTTTTTAGATTTTGTAATGCTGACGAACAACAGGCCGGTGGACGGGAGATTGATCATTTCTAGGGGTGAGTATTTAGCCAGATGTTTGTACTGGGCAGTGGATTGCATGGTTATAGTAGGATGAGGAGTTTTGTAGAGCCGTGGCAGGAGTTTTACCGCATGTAATATGGCTTACAGATTGTGGTTGGGTTTAATTTGCTTTCGTTTTGGGCACATATAGAATGGGAGTGCCTGCTGTAAGTGTATCTTGATGTATAACATAGGGTATGCTCTTGATCGGAGTGGAAGCATTTGGGGGAAGTTTTAATAATATGATGTGTGTTTTGTCTGGATAAGGGATTAACAAATCTTTCAAACCCTATTTAGAAGATGAAAAAATGGTAATTTGCGGTGATGTATGCGATCATTATTTTAGTCTTCAAATCTAATAAAATTATCTGACTATAAAAAAATCTGTTTTTGTTATCAACTCATTATTTGTTATTGATATAGTACAAATATTATATTTAAAATATCATATCATTATTTCAGGTTCGCTTGTCCCCGACTAATAACAATAATAATTATAATAAAATCTCTTGCATAATAGTATCACTAATAATTATGATAAACCTGACTCGTATGAATATGAATGCTAAATTCATAATTAAGTGTTACGTCAGACGTTGCTCTCTCACCTAAAAAGTTAAAACTAGCTTAATCATCATGATCGCCCATAATCACAATCAATCAACCTCGTAAACCAATCATATGGAATTTTGTGGGCAGATATCGTAATATCAGCACAAAGTAGTGGCAAATAACAATGCGGTCGCATGAAAATCAAGGGCTTCCCCTCCCCCACCCCCCAGTCACGTTATCTCCCACTCGGATCACCCTCCCTCACTGATCACTCTCCCTCGCTCTCGAACCTCTCCTTCATTCCCCACCCTACGGGATTTCAAGAAGCCACAGCAGAAAAGCGGAGGAAGAAAACTCGGCTATGGCTGCAAGTATGGCTGCGATCGGAGCTCCTAGAATTCCTTCTAGCTCAGCTACCTCATCGTCGCCGGCATCTTCGTCGAACATGAGGACCAAAGCGAACGGCTCATCTTCTCTCTACAATAGCCTCTCATTCTCTTCCTCAAACCTTGCCGGCAGTAAGATTCAGGCCGCCGCAGTTCTCAACCGCAGAGTTGGAACTGAAAAGAGGATTCCGGTTATCGTATCCCCCAAGGCTGTATCGGATTCTCAGAATTCTCAGACTTGTCTTGATCCTGACGCCAGCCGCGTAAGCTTGTTTTTTACTCTCTCTACCTCTACCTCTACCGCTCTGCTCTTATATTTCTTTCCATAGCGATTTTATCTGTGTCCGTTATGAGCTATATTATCGTGAATTCTGAATACTGACTGGTGTTTCGTCTTTCCGGAGTTGAGATTTTATTGGTTTGTGGTTGATCTGTTTGATGACGACTATTATGGGATTGGTTCTTCACTTGGTTTTTGATGTATTTAGTTTGATGAATACGGTGGATTTCTGAAGCGGAATCGCTTTTGTGAAATATATCCGTTTCCTTCGCTTGTTGATATGAATCGATAATTATGATCGGCGATTGGTAGACCCGTACGTCAGTGTTCCTTATAGAGTGAAATGAAAACTGTTTATCATTTGAACAAATTTATACTGCTTTCAGCTAACCGGAGAATATGCCATTTGTTTCTTTGATGGCGCTCGGAACCAACTTATTGAATCAAACCTTGGTTCGCTACTGCCAATATCTATTTTCGACCTTTGATATGATACTGTTGTACAAATTCTTCTTGTTACGTTCTCTTGTTAGCATTTTCTGATCTGTCTTTCTGCATTTGAAAATTTGGGAGTGACTGTTAGGAAGCTGTAATCGTCTGATTTAGAATGATGACCGATTATTTACTTTTCATTGCTGTATGGTTTAACATGCGTATTCATTCCCTTTCATATTGCAATTCGGCATTTCTATTGCAATTACGGCCTTTTAATTTCAATTTGCTCTTTAATGCAGAGTGTTCTTGGTATTATACTTGGAGGTGGTGCTGGGACACGTCTTTATCCTCTGACCAAGAAGAGGGCAAAGCCTGCTGTACCTCTTGGAGCAAACTATAGACTTATTGATATTCCTGTCAGCAATTGCTTGAATAGCAACATATCAAAGATCTATGTTCTTACCCAATTCAACTCAGCCTCTCTCAATCGCCACCTTTCGCGGGCATATGCTAGTAATATGGGTGGGTACAAGAATGAAGGATTTGTTGAAGTTCTTGCAGCTCAGCAGAGTCCTGAGAACCCAAATTGGTTCCAGGTAATAAATAGATTCCAGTTTTTGAGATTTTGGGCTCCATTTTATTGGTAGTCATATGCCGTAATTAATGTGGCTATTTTGCTATTTCGTCTTCATGTCTCCATCAGTTTTCTTTTGTTATGATCCACAATTATTCTAGTAGTTTTCAATTCTGATCATAGGATTTTATCTTTGTTCTCCAACACATAGCCAGCACCCTAGAATAGGCAGCATAAAATTACGTTCTATTTCCTTCGCAGTTATTCTGTGTCTCTATCAACATACCCTCTGATAGATCTTCCTCAATCCTCAGGGCACAGCTGATGCAGTCAGACAGTACCTATGGCTCTTTGAGGAGCACAATGTTCTAGAATATTTGGTTCTTGCTGGTGATCATCTGTATCGGATGGATTATGAGAAATTCATCCAAGCCCACAGAGAAACTGATGCTGACATCACTGTGGCTGCACTGCCTATGGATGAACAACGTGCTACCGCATTTGGATTGATGAAGATTGATGAAGAAGGTCGAATCATTGAATTCGCGGAGAAGCCAAAGGGAGAACTACTTAAAGCTATGAAGGTAGGTTTGAGGCGAATGAAAATCAACTTGTTTTTAATAAGCTATAGTTGCTACTTCATTTCAGCTCTTGGCCTCTAAAATAGTGTGATAGAATTATTTGTTGCACTATAATTGCAGGTTGATACGACCATTTTAGGTCTTGATGATGAGCGAGCCAAGGAGATGCCATATATTGCAAGTATGGGCATATACGTCGTCAGCAAAGATGTGATGTTAAATTTGCTGCGGGATAAATTCCCGGGGGCAAATGACTTTGGGAGTGAAGTCATTCCTGGTGCTACATCCATTGGACTACGAGTATGGTCCATCACTCCTTCGACTTCTTATGCTTTCTGCTTGGACCAAACTGATCTGATTGTAGTTATATTTTCTTAGGTGCAAGCTTACTTGTATGATGGCTACTGGGAAGATATTGGTACCATTGAGGCTTTCTACAATGCCAATTTGGGAATCACCAAAAAGCCAATCCCTGATTTCAGGTAGTCCATAGCTCAATGTTGCATTTAGTGTCTTACTAATTACTTCCTGATTTATGCACTGCTGCTCATACTGCAACTTGAATTGAATTTTCAATAAAATCAATCTATCTATCCTTGTGAAGCTTTTACGATCGGTCTGCACCAATCTACACACAACCTCGTTATTTACCTCCTTCCAAGATGCTTGATGCAGATGTCACTGACAGTGTCATTGGAGAAGGTTGTGTCATCAAGGTAATAATTGCATGTCCTTCAAGTATAGTAGTCACATGTGCAGAAAGGTTGTTGATCCCTGTGCGTGCTGAGTAAAAAGGAAGGAAAGATAAGGATTTTAGGAGTATAATGCTGCTATGTGTGATTTCATGGCATAAATTTATGACTCTTCTTGCAGAACTGCAAAATTCACCACTCAGTAATCGGACTTCGTTCATGTATTTCGGAGGGGGCAATTGTAGAAGACACGTTATTGATGGGAGCAGATTATTATGAGGTAAACCAAAGTCCGGTCCTTGCACTAATCTCATCTTCTCTTCTTCTTCCAAAGAATGATACTGAAAGACAATCTAGACAGTAGGGGGGGGGGGAGGCACACGAATTACTGATTATATTTGTCGACCTTTTCATTACTGCGCGTACCTTTGCCAAGATATGTGTTTGTTTTGGGAAATTGTTAATTTTTTATAGATGAACTGCCTGGTAAAGTTGCAAATTGTTTTGTTCCAGACTGATGCTGACAGGAGGTTCCTGGCTGCTAAGGGTAGTGTGCCTATTGGCATTGGGAAAAATTCTCACATCAAAAGAGCAATAATTGACAAGAATGCTCGAATTGGAGACAACGTGAAGGTATGCAATTTAGTTTTTTGTGCCACTGTTTCGCGGCGAAAGAATATGGGAGGGAGTCTATATTCCATCATGGTTTCACATGAATGCTAAGCCGTTTTGCTATTTTGGCGGGCGGGAGGGGGTCCGGGGTGGGTCTACCGACATTTTTTCTTGAATCCTTTGCAGCATTATGATATTAATATAAACAATCATGGGGCGGCTCTCTGTTCAATGTGAAATGTTATTAGGAGGAGAAAAAGACCACTCTTGGATATTTATTTATAATCTTTTTTAAATGAGTAAAGCTAGAAGCCTAAAATTTCTAGAAAATGTATACTTTAGGGTGGCCTAATATTTGAGGGTTACCTTGTGTTTGACTTTGACGTATCTACCTTAATATTATAATTTTAAGTAAAAAAAAAAAAACTTTAAATTTCGTGGTACCTCTATTGAGTTACTTTAAATACATGGTATTCCTTAAATAAGGTCAAAAGGTATGGTATTGGTACCTAATATTTAAGGGATAGATAATTCCAAATATGTACGATGGTATTGTAATATATTTAAAATAATAACCATATTATTAGTTAATTAAATTGGTGTAAAGTTTATTATTGCATATTGTTCCAAAGTGACTTGGGAGCATTTCAATCAACTGAATGAGTTTTGGAAATATATATTTTTTTTCTGGAGTTGTTGGAGTATAAGGTTTTCTAAAAAAATTGAAGAACGTTTAAAATTATTTAAGTTACTTTGGCTATTCCTATATTTTGTTGGTTATATTATATATTTCAGTCTTGTTCTATTTCACTCATCATTACATGTTAATAACTTTAACCTATTTGCTAAGCATTTAGCGTTAAGAGCATAATATTAAAGCAAAAATAAGTTAAAAACCATTATGATATATTCCTGTGATCTTATTAAAATGGCATGATGCCTCTTAAATATTACTCCATAAATCAGATGTGGGATACACGAGTGGAATATGTGTCCAAATGTGTATTACCTCAAATAAAATGTGTACACTACTCTTCGATTGTTGAGTCCTTGATCATCAAATATTTAATTTTGGGCAATCAAACACTGCGTGCTCTTGGTTCAGATCATTAACTGTGACGATGTGCAAGAAGCAGCAAGAGAAACGGATGGATACTTCATCAAGAGTGGGATTGTCACTGTAATCAAGGATGCATTGATACCTTCTGGAACTGTCATATAAGTAAATTGGCTCAACACGAGGATGCAAGGACTGGAGTAGAAATCAGCTGCTGCCCTGAACTCTTAATTTTCCGGTTTCCCCTTTTCTTTTCCAATTTCCATTGCTTAATTATGTACGTGTACATAAAATTCTGGCCCCGGGAAAGAGTACGATAAAGTTCGAAGAGATAAAAGTTGGTGTAAAGGCCTTCTGGTGAGCAAGGGAATGAGGCTGTTATTAATAAAAGTACTACTCATGAGATCTAATATTCAACGAATGATTTATTATTCATCTCGATCCAAGCCAAAAATTAGATAATCAACTCGGTAAATAGAAGTTAATATAAATGGATATTAAATTTGATAAATTATCAATAATGTTTGATTTATATAATTATGTATATTTTATATATAATTATAAGGGATTATACATTAAGAAATTTTTAGTTTAGAATTAATATGCAATATAAGCTTAAGTATTTAAAACAATATCATATAATTTTGAGTTTGTACTGTTATACATTAAATGACCATTCATCTAAAAATTTGGTAATCGAAAATTTGAGTTTTGAATTATCATATTAATTTATGTTATTCGATATTTGCTTATCTAATTCGATATTTAAAGTGATCCGATACGAAAAAGTAAATAATCAATCTAATTTAAAAAAAAATTAAATATTTAATTTATTTTTTACAAAAAAGTCAAATAAATTAGATATCTAATTTGACAAATACAAATAATATCTGATTCGAAGAAATATATATATATATATATATATATATATATATATATATATAATTTTTTATTTTGTATATAATTATATATAAATAAATTTAGATGTATGTGTGTGTGTGTCTATATATATATATATATATATAATTTTTACTTACTTGATTTATTATTTGGGCTAAAATTTAATTTAGTTGAAATTATATTTGTAATATAATTTCTTTCTAGATATTTATATAAAAAATTAAAAACACTCTTCCAATCACCTACCCTTTTTTTATTGTTTTCCCTCATCTCTCTCTTCCTTTCCCATTTTTTCTCAGCGATGCAAACTAATTTCGAAGCCCCTAAGTTCTAGAATCAAACTCTTGCTTTTGTGCTTCCTTCTCCATATGTGCTCTCTTGTCTTCTTTTTGTTCTCAATCTATCCATGCCACCGCCATACCACCTCACCTCGCCACTTGACCACACCACATCAAACCACCACCGCCTCCGAGCTCAAGCACACCAGTAGACAAAAGCGGATGGCAATGACGGATGACATACCACCTCTCTTCGCCATCATCAGCTACCCTAGCAGCGTTTGCGACTAGCGAATTATCCTTGATCTCCAATGAAGCTCCACCTCCATTAACCTGCTATGTTTTGCCTTATTTTAGTGGGTATATTTTTTCCAAACCTTAACTCTTATTTTGATTAAATTTATATAATTGACTTATGATAAGTTAAATTAATTATTAAATTGGTGATGTAATGTAGTTTAAAGAATTAAATATAATAGAATCCAATTAAATCTTATGATATAACAACTTTAATTTTAGTTTTAACATTAAATATTTGTTGAACAAGTTGGATATTTTCTGAGCAAATTAGATATTTACTCAGTAGATTGGATAATATCAAATATATTTGTAATTTTGTTTATATATTTAAAATTTTATTTGGATAATATCGGTTATATTTGATATCCAATTCAAAAATTTAGATATCTAAAGTTTCAAATCAAATACCAAATATAATTTTCAAATATCCAAAATTTTGAATATCTGATAATCATATATCTAAAATATTGGATATTTGAACCATAAACAACTCTAGTTATATAATATCAACCATTAAAATAAATAGATGATGATTTGGTGTGTAAAGATGTAATCATGGTTATTGGTTGGGAGTAATGTTCTGAATATAGTTAGAGTTAGGAAAATTTAAAATCGTCCTAAAAAGATGGAATAGAAAAGGCTTTCAGTTTATCCAACCATAGATAACAAGACTTGATGATGGAATTTAAGATATTGATAACAAAAGATGGGTGGGAGACTTAACCAACGAGGATATCCAACATCGCCAACAAAAAGAATTCAAACTCTAGGTATGAAATAAGAGACTTAAGTCTATATGGGCACAACATGTAGATTGGCTTAAAGATGGAGATAGAAACATACGGTACTTCCACATCTATTTATCTACAAGGAGATGGAGGAACTTGATCTAGTTGGTCAAAATTGGTGATATAACCATTGATTGTCCAAAGGTGATTAAAGATGAGATATTTAAAATGTTTTGGGAGGCTTATAAAGAAACATTGGTTGGAAGACTAAAGCTTGAGGGCTTGACATTTCAAATATTCTCTATGGAGGTGTTGGGTTTCCTAATCGCCCCATTCTCTAAAGAAGATATTCAAGCAATAGTTTTCAATTATGGCAGCTCAAAGTCCTTAAAAGCTGATGGCTTAATTTTTGTGTTTATAAAAGATGTGAGAGAGCTTATAATTGATGATGTTCACAAGCTATTGGATGATTTCTAGGAATTAGATGTTTCTTCCACAATTGAACTCAATGTTTGCCACACTAATTCTAAAAGTGTTATAACCAAGGAATATCAAGGACGTCTAATCCATCAACATGGCGGGATACCTTAAAAAATTTTTGGCTAAAGTTCTGGTGACCCGTATGAAGAAGGCACTTCCAAAGATAACTAGTTCAAAACAATATGCCTTTATCTAAGATAGAAACATCATGGATAGCATTTTGGTCGTCTCAGAGACGGTGTACTCTTGTAAAACAAGTAGAGAAGGCTTTGTGGTGTTCAAAATAGACTTTTATAGGGTATATGATAGCCTTAGTTGGGAGTTTCTTGATTGGACCTTATTGAAAATAGGCTTCCCAAATAAACGGAGATAGTAAATTATGGCTTGCATTGAGACTACTTTTGCTTCAATGTTGGTCAATGATACCCCAACAAAACTCTTCAAATTACATCAAGGGTTATGGTAGGGCAATCTTATATTGCATTTCCTCTTCAACATGGTTGCCGAGGTTCTGAACCTAATGGTAGAACTAGCTATAGATGACTTGTGAAGGGTGTCAAGGCTAGTAGAAATGGAAAAAGTATTTATCATTATAAGATGCACATGACACTATCTTTTTTTACCCAACAAATAGTGGATACTTGGATAATATTAAGAGTGTTTTGATTACTTTTTTTTTATTTATGGCGTCTAGTTTGAGAGTTAAATTTCATAAAAGTAACTTGTTTGGTTTTCATACAAATGATATACGACTATATGAGGTTGCTTGAAGAATCTGATGTAAGGTTGGCACTATTCCATTCAAGTACTTATGGGTTCTGATTGGAGGGTTTCCTTCAAGGTTATCTTTATGGGAACTATTTATAGAGAAAGTTGATAAGAGATTGGCTTAGTGGAAGAGGAGAATGCTATCAACAGGTGGCCATCTCACATTGATCAAGTCGTTCCTCTCAAACCTCCCCACATATTATATGTTACTTTTCAAAATACATGTAGGTGTTGTAGAGAGGATAAAGAAGATAATGAGGCATTTTTTTTTATGGAATGGAAGTGACCAAGATCGTCAAAGAATACACCCTATTAGTTGGGATATGATCACATGCCCTATTAATATGGGTGGTTTAGGAGTATGAAGATGTAACACCCCAAAATTTTATAACATTGGCCTTTGGGTGTTTAGCTTTTTATTCAAAACCAACCCTTAAACTTTGACCAAATTATTTAATTAATAACATTTGCGTCGTAACCTAAATAAAATTCCAAACATTCTTCCCGATTATTCTTACATTTTACTCCTTATTAAACCCATCCTAAAATGAATTATTTTTTCCTTGATTATTTTCATACTCAATATCTTAAACTAGCCAAATCAAACCTTAAACCAAAATAAAATAAACCTATTTCTACCTTAACATTTTACCACCCCTATTCTACCCTTGCGTGCCCCAAACACTCTCTTGATCTCCCTCCCCTTCTCATGCATTGCCCATACCCCTTGTCCCTCACCCTTTACTAAACCATACTCCTCTCCCACCTACCCAAAACTACACACACACCTACAACTCCCTACCTTACCCTTATGTACACATATAACCCCTCGTCTCCTCTCTTCTCTACATACATACACATAACACATGCAACACATAACCTTCCCTAGCCCCTTTTCGTGCACTACTTTGCAACACACAGTCCCAACCCTTGACCAAAACCATCCCCATCATAATTTCTGCTTTTTCTTGTTCTTCCTCCCTATCACCTCCTCCTTTCTTTTCTTCTCCTTCATTGTGGCTTACCTTGCCGATCCCCAATCCTCTTGCGGCAACGCTTACCGCATCTCGTCCTTGGGAAGCGGCAATTACTACCATTGTTTCCCCTACCCCTTTGACACCCTCAACTCAAGTTATTCACCACCTCCTTCCTACACCTTCCACCGTGCACCCACCACTCTAACTAGCCAGCCATATTGGCCATTCCATGCACCATGACGACCTACACCATTTGTCTCTTGCAACACTACGAAGTAACACCCAACATCCACCACCGAGCCTTCCTCTCCTTCTTCTTCTCCTCCCCTGCGGTATTTTCTACCATTTGCATCCACCTCCAACACCCTGCTATTGCTAGCCCCTCGTCACCTGTTGCCCCAACCAACTAGCTCTAGCTCGCCCCCTCCAGTGATCGTGTGTGCATGGCTTACATAGTGCAGTGTGAGTTTGTGTTTGGTTTTTAAGATAATGTTTGTACTATTATGTATATGTAATTGTATTTTGGTAATTTTAGAAAATTAAATATTTTGTTATTATAATTATTATTATATGTTTTGAAATATTAATTTTGTATTTTGGTATTATTTTTTAGGTATAAAAGTTGTTTAGCGAGATCTTGTAATATTTAGTAGGATACCATTGTTTTTGCATTTTTGTTGAAATTTAGGTAACCTTTATACTCTACTAAAATATTAAAATTTGCATGATAGCACATTAGGGTTTCTAAGTTGAAATATGTTAAGCATGATTTGTTAAATTATGATTATGTGTTATATCTTGAATACTTGCAAAAATAGCATGTTATCATATATAAAATATTTCAGGGACAAAAGTATGGAAAAAATGATCATTCATGATTATGTGTGACAACTATGTGAAAAATAATAGGATGACTATGCTTAAATCTATTTATGAAATATTAATTATGGATGTGAGCCCTAGAGGCAATTTGGTTAATTTATGTGTATTATGATTATTACCATAACAAACATGCTTAATTTGTGTTATACGTTGCTAAGCATGTGATTATGTGACCTTAGATGTATTAGATACGATGTTAGGGTTTTATATGTAAAACCTTGAATAAGGGTAAATTGGTCATTTTATGTGTATTATGATTTTTACCATGACAAGAATGTCTAATATAGATCGTATGTTGTTAAGTATGATATTATGTGATCATGGATGTATTTAGGGCTGTTAAGGACCCGGGGTAGGCTTGGGCTCGGCTTGTTTAATAAACGAGTCTAAAAATGAAGTTTGAGCTTGGTTTGTTTATAAACAAGCAGAACTTTTAATGAGTTGAGCTGAGCTTTTAACAAGCCAACTCGCGAGATTTTGTAGTAAACAAGCTGAGCTCACGAGCTTTTGCACTATAAACTAGCTCAAGTCCAAATTTATTATGCTCAAGCTTGACTTGTTTAATAATTAAGCCAAACTCGAGCCTAATTTTTAAGCTCGTTTAGCTAAACAATCAAGCCAAATCGAACTCAAAAAGCTTGTGAGTTGGTTTGGTTCATTAACAGCCTTTGATGTATTAGATATGTATGCTAAGGTTTTATATGCAAAACCTTGAATAAGGACAAATTGGTCATTTAGCTTATCAGATAATTTATTTGCATAATAAATTGGTTTAATTATTATGTTTCAACATTTTTGTGACAACTTGGTAAATAAAATAGATTTAGTAATTGAAGAGGATGTTAATGTGGTAATTTTGACCTTAGGGATAATTTGGTCATTTTCGGCTTAATGTATCCAAAAGTGAATAATTGATTCTAAGATGACCTTAGTATATTTTTATGACTGAATTTGGTAATGATCTTGATTATGGTTGTCTCAAAATAATTGAAAATGGGTAAAATGGTTGATCATGGAATGCGATTTTGTGGTCACGTTCCTAAAATACTAATACTTAAAGTGAAAGATGTTGAGATGAAAAATTATGGCTCTTTAGGGGTCATTACCCTAAAGATATGGTTTAACCCACGGTTGATTCTGGTTTATACTGGTGACCTTAGTTCCCTATTCAAGCCTTATATCTTACTCTATTATATTCAGCAGACTAAAAGGGGGTATGCATACTTAAGAATTATGTATCCTTGTTAGTAGGGTATTGTGTTACCTTCTTGTACAAGTGCGACCATGATACCTTTGCATCCTTGGGTTGATAATCAGTAAGATATTGTGCTGCCTTGGTGTGCCGGTATGATTGGAGTACCTTAGTGTCTCTAGGCTCGATGTGATTTCCCCTCGAGTAAATAAAAATGGAAATGATTGATGGACTATTAGATTATTAGATTGGTCGGTAGCAGCCTTTATGCCTACCTATGGTTTGATATCAACCTTTGTGCCTACCTATAGTTCGATAATAAATTTTGTGCCTACCTATATTTTAGTAGTAATCTTTGTGCCTACCTATGTTTTGGTAGCTGCATTCATGCCTACTGGTGATACGATGAATTGTTATTGATTTGTACTTTTGAGCCAACCTGTGTTATAAGATTTGTCGGGATGGAGGATGAGGTATGTGGCATATGGCTATTGTCTTGGCCTTGGGTTGGTGTTGGGTTGATGTTGTTTCTAATTATACTACAAAGAGCATCTCTTGGATGTTCCACTGGTAATTTTTAGTTAATTTCAAATGAACAAGTATGGTTAATATGTGGTATTGGTGGGATGTGATTATATGAATGGTTCATTAATGTATGTACAATTTGATGTTTTATACTATATATTATTGTGATGCCTCACATGTGTTCTCTACCGTTTTTTTTGGTTTAGCATAAAGGGTTGCTCGGTATTGTTGTATTGAAAGGTTTCTTTCGTGGGCCCCTACCTATTCAATAGGTAGTGGTTTTTTCAAGTCAACTTCTAAGTTCAGTCGAAGCTAGTAGTTCAACTAAGAGTATAACACCCCAAGTCGATACTACCATGAGGAGCTACCTTAGAGCATTTTCGGATAGATTGGCTGGCCCCACAAATCAACACGAGTCCTTTTAGAGCGCTTTGTCCTCACTCACGCACTTTCCGAGAAATTTTCTAAAACTTTCCAGGAGGGCCACCCATCTTAAAAATTACTTCACAGACATCACGCTTAACTGTGGAGTTCTTAGGATGTAATCACCAAAAAGATGGTATACCATGTTAATATAAGTAGTCAGATCAATCCTTATAACACTCCTCTCAAGTTGGGGTATTACATTCACCTCTACTCAAAGAATGCAACGTCCTTGTTGTGCCTCAACTTAGGGATAGCAATGGATCGGGTACCCCATATCTGTTACCCAAACCCAATAAGAAAATCTATACTCATATTCATATTCAAATCCGGTGATTATTTTTTTTCCTCATCTATATCCATATCCGTTTACATATCTGCCGGGTAAAATCCATCAGGTTTTGTATGAAACCTATTAAGTATAAGGTAAAAATAATTTAATGTTAGAATTATATACTTAGATTGTTAAAATTTAATCATATCTTCACTTTTAGCCTTAGAAAATATACTCAAGGTTATATAAATGAAGGTAAAAATGTAATTTTATATCGGGTAAATAGATGTGGGTATAGGTATGGATTTAAGGATCCCTTACCTATATCTATACCCAAACCCAACGGATATTTCTCCCCTTCCTCTATACCGTGTCCATATCCATTTAAACATCCAACAGATAAAACCCATCGGATTTTGGGTAAAACTTGTACTAATTGTCTTAATGCAGTTTATCCCAAGAATTATCCCATTAAGTGGCTAACTAACTCATCCAAGTTCAGCTCATGGTCGCTGTTTTACTTTGATACCATTTGTAACATTTTAAGTCGATACGACCACGCATGCGCTACCTTGGAGCATTTTCGGATTGATCGATTGGTGTCACAGATCAATACGAGTCCTTTCAGTGTGCTTTGTCCTCACTTATGTACTTCTTGAGAAATTTTCATAAAATATTTAAAACTTCTCAGGAGGGTCACCCATCTTAAAAATTGCTCTACGGCTAGCACGCTTAACTGTGGAGTTATTAGGATGGAATCACCAAAATGATGGTATACCATGTTCATATAAGTAGGTGGATCAATCCTTATAATACTCCGCTCAATTTGGGATATTACAAAGAAAGCCTAGGGTTATCTAGTGTCTCTTGGTATATTGATTTCAATTATATTTGGAGGCTTGTGTCCTTCTACATTCTCTCTCTCTGAGTTTTGTAAATCTTTGATGTTGCTTTTATGTAGTACAATACTTATCTTTTGTCTCCTCTATTTTGTTTCTTGTAATCATGTATTAAATATAAGTGGAATAATAATTTTAACTTTAAAACTTGGTATGAGAATGATAAAGGTAACCAGATTTATACCAAGTGTGGCAGTGACATCTTTTATTTTTATTATTTTAGCTTACACTCTTAACTTTGTAAATAAAATTTTTTAGTTTGTAAAAACTAGGGTATTACAGAAGACTAAAAAACAAAAATGGTGCACTGCTTATGAAGTAGATGTATCATATGCTTGCATCTAAGAACATGCTTTGGCAGTAGTTTATAAGACAAAAATACCAGCAACACACTTATTCTAGCCTTCACTCATGGAGCATTCCAAATCAAGCAGTATTTAGAGAGATATATACAATGCTATTATGAGGGATAATGTTTTGATTAATTTCTATGGAAGGGGGATTAAAAAATGGTTTGGAATGGAAATAATTTTTTTTTCTAGGAAGATATATGGGTAGGTGATAAGCCTTTAAAGCAAGTATATCCAACACTTTACATATCTTTCCTTGAAAAAGGATGGTTGTGTGAGTGGATTCAATATAAATGTCATCGGAGCTTTCTATGGAGGCAATTATTCATCTGGGAATCAAATTTGGTATTGGAATTATTTGATTTCTTAGGCCACACCTTTTTGAACCTAAAGACGAAAGAAATTATATGTTGAAGTTATGACAAAAGCGAATTTTTTCTAGTAAATTCTGGTGTGAAAAATCCTTGCAAGCCTTTATTATGCTCCAAATCCCATCCCGATGGCCCTTTTTGGTTGAAGATTTTCCTGTACATAATAGAGATTTTTGTGTGGCTCACTATTCAAGGAAAGATACCAACGATGGTGTTTTTAAATAATAGAAAACTAATGAGTATCATTAATGCCAAATTTATCTTTTGTAAGTATCATTAATGCCAAATTTATCTTTTGTAATGAAGAAGATGAGGATGCACATCATCTCTTTTTGTACTACTTAGTGACTAGGGAAGTGTGGTATTGGTGGTTTTTGTACTAGAGTTCAATGGTGTTTACCGAGTTCTTTATTACAATGCTTTGATCAATGGAGATGTCCTCTTCTGGATATGTTTTGTAATATCCCAAATTTTGGCTAATCTTAATCTAAAGTAATTAATACCCTAATATAATTCTAATATAAAAAAATCATATTTTACGTTATCTTAATTCCCTAATTCCAAATCTTAACTTAACCCTAATCTCTCTTTCGTGTCATTAACATTTGTAACATAAACCTAACTTGGATGGCCGATAATTAAATTATCCTAACACCGTAATCAAAAGTATTTTATTCTAATCCTAATTCTAATCCCACTTACTTTCCTCCCTCGTTTCCCTTTTTCTTTTTCACCTCTTTTTTTCTTTTCCTCTTCCCAATTGACTTTTTTTTTCCTATTTCTCCCTCCTCTTGCATGAGGAAATCTTCCTAAGACCATGACCTCTACCATGCCCTTGCCATTCCATCACATACACCTTATCCTCATTATCACCTATAGCTTACCCTTATACGTTTGCCTTGAAAAATTTCCTAATCACGTCACTTGTCTCCTCCCTCCCTCTACTATGTGCACAAGTGTGTGTGTGTGTAGCACAATAAATTCCCCAAACCACCTTCCTCCCTCCCTCCATTTTTTTTTGTTAAAACATAACACCACTAACTGAAGCTTTATTTCCTTCCTTTCCACCTTCTCGTTGTTGCAAAAAAACACCAAAAAAACCACCACTGAACTCCTTTTTCATTCCTCTCCCATTTGCAACTACCAATACCACCATTCCTACCCCTATAGCTTTAGCAAAAGCCATAGAAAACACACCTCTACCACTAGCTATCCCCACCGAATCACTCGTCTTGTACTTTAGCCAAACTCATCAAACCACTCCATTTTCCTTCTCCCCTTGTGCATTGGCAGTCCTTGCCATTCCCTACCAAATCGCCGTAGCACCCTACCTTCATTTGGCCAAAACCATTACATCACCCCCCCCCTTTCGACCACTTCCATCGAAGCTAACCACCCCCTTCGACATCCTCCATCATTGTACACCTCCCACATTCGACCTCCTCTATCTTACCCACCCCTTAGCAATGACACAAACTATTGTTGCTACGCCCTTGGTTTGACACATTCCACTATTGCTTCTTTCCTTTGTTGAGCAAGTTCCATCAATCAAACCTTCAAGCGTTGTTTCAGTTTTGCTCCGATCCTTTCACTCTCTATTATCTTATCTTTTCCTTAAAAATATCATTAAGTTATAATGGTATTTTATTATTCTTTCTTAGGTTATTTTTTAGATGTTCCGAAGGAGGCAGGATAGGATATGTGCTTAGAGACCGAAGCCTTTTTTTTTTGTAACGATACTAATCGTAATTAGGATTTTGTACTAAATGTCTAGTATGATTTCATGTATTATTGTGTTTTTGTGCTTATGTTTATAATTTCATGTTTATCAATAATATGATGTGGTAATATGAAATTATATGATGAAAAGTGAATAAATTGAAAAGCATGTGATATCATTATAATAATTTCTATATTGAAAACCCTAAGAGAATCGGTATAATATATGGTATTGTATTGTGGGTTGAATAATTATGATAAATGGGAAATGATTATATAATATGTATGGTGAAAAATGCAGGATTTGGAGATAATGATACAAAACATATAAGATTTTCATATAATAAGGACATTTGGTTATCGTTAAGGGCATTTTGATCAATATGGGTATAATAAGGAAATTATTGTATTTTAATGTGTTATATGGGTTAAAATATTCTAATATTTTCATTTGAAATGTTTGGATTAAATATAAATGTCATAGGTTTCACAAAATGAGAAAATGAATTAATTTGTCGCATGTGCGAAAAGTTAGAGTCATTCCATGATTTTTAGATACGTTGTTAATATTGATATTTTAGGGGGTATATTGAATTTTTTCATCATAGGAGTCTTATGGGAAAATTTATGATATACTTGTGAATTTAAGGTTTTGTAAGCATCATAAATAGTAAATCTTGAGATAGGGTTGTTATCACATGTGTAAGATGTTAGAGTTAGACCTTATTTTTAGGTATATTAATGATGATGATGATGATGATGATGATGATGATGATGATAATAATAATAATAATAGTAATAGTAATAATTGAGGAATATTTAGTGAATTTTATGGATAAAAGAGTAATAGGAAAGAATTTATGCCTAAAATATAAAAGTAAGGTTTATTAGAAAGTTTATGGACCTAAATCCTTGATAACGACCTTGATATCTATGTGGTTGTGATTTCATCGCTTTATTTATGTGTTGTACCTATCAAACCAATCATGAATAATAAATTAATCATTTAAAGTAAAAGATCATGTGATTCAGGGTAAGGTGTTTTATGAAGCTATTCCATCAGACAATAATAGTGGCTTAGGTGTGTTTTTTTCTTAAGAGATGAATCATCCTGTTCCATGGGATAGGGCTATAAACTTAATGTGAATGAGAAAATGACTTGATATAAATAACTAATGGATAAGAAATTATTTTTTTCAAGTGAAATATTATGTGAGCTAGAACTGAGGGGTTGTGTCCGTTCCACCGAATGATAATAGTGCCTCAAGTGTGCTATTCACTAATAGATGTTTTAGATCGTTCTACTGCTTTAAGAATAGTGGCCAGGAGTGTGATACCTTGGTATATTTTGATTCCATTCCACTAGATGATTATAGTATCTCAGGTGTGTCATCCTTCACAGGTGCTTTGGTCTGTTCCACGGATTAAGAATAATAGGATTACTGAACTCAATATAAATAAAAGAATAGAGTATGTTATATCTAATAGTGAGATATAGAATCAGTAATTACCTTGCATTATTTAATGTATCATTCTTGTATGTTTATTTTTTATTGTGAGGTCATGTAATTATCTGTATCCCCTACTCGACTATATTGTCACCTTACTTGGTACATAATGTACTGATCATCCTTTTTATAGGTGTTGCTCATTCCCACAAGCAAAAAACCTGTATGTCTATGTGCAGGTCGATGAGGAATCAATATATGATTTTTCTACTTAAGATACCTTATGTGTGGAGGAGTGATATTTCTATGTTTTGGGCATGGAGTCACATTATCCGGTTGATAGTTTTATCCAGATATATTTTTGGACTCTTAGGTCCATGGTATCTCTTTTTTTATTTTTGGATATTGTACTTGGAGTTAATCTCCAACTCATATTCATTTTTATTAAGCTTCTCTCATTTTCTATTTATCATATTTTACATTCTAATCGTGTTTTCTTGTGATGGACATGAGGATGGTTTAGTAAGGAGACTTATGTCAATTATAGCGGTAACACCTAACTATTTTGGTACTATGCTTTTGCTGTAAACAAAGTTTTTCAGTATTAAATTCTAGGGTGCTACAAGTTTCAATATAAGGTGTGGATGTTTGATATCATGGCCATTCTATGACCTTTGAAGCAAAGAAAAATAGTTTCTCAACCATTCAATACATGATCTTCAGTAGGATGGGGTGGCGGATTCAAGCATGGATGCCTACTTTCCCATATTTTTTTAGTGAGATAATTAGTACACTAAATTGCTTGATAGATTTTAGATCTTCACAATAAAGATAAACAATGCATAAGTTTTTGGTTACATGGGAATCACCTCCACATGATTAACTTAAGTAGAATGCTGATACGTTAGTATAACTCGATGGTAATAAAACAACCATTGGTGGGGTTTTACAAAACATGCATGGTAGGTTCTGGTGTGTGTTTTACCTACTTATAGAGGCCATGGAGATCAATATATTGGAGGTTAATGCTATTCTTATAGTGTGTGTTATCTTGGAGTAGAAGGATTGGGTGAGGGATGTAGGCTTGGCCATAGAATCAAACTCTTCAAATGTGGTTGGTTGGTGCAACAAGCTTAGATCGGGACCTTGGGAGTTAAATTTCCAATTAAAATTTGTTAGCAAATTACTTAGTGAACAAAAAAATTTTAGTGTTGTGTTTCAATACAAGGAGGCAAACCATGTACCCAATCAACTTGTAAAACAAGGCCTCAGACAAACATGACCATTTATTACATGGGTTTAGAAGATTCTCATAACTACTCTTTGGTTTTTATTACCTTATGTATCTATTTTTCTCAATTTTTTACTACTTTATAAAGTCTTGTATTGGGCACCAAGGTATATATGGTAAATAGGGGTGTGTGGTACTAAGAGAGTGTTGTTTGGTCTATAGCTTGATAAAACTTAAATTAATAAAGACCACATTACTTATCAACAACATTAACAAAATATGTAAACTCGAAATTATATGGTGTTTTAAAACATTTTGGGATTGTATTGTGTATTAGGTATAAATTTAGGATTGTTTGGTGAATTTTTTTTATTCTTCAATATTCCTTTAATGACGATATAATGTAATACTATCCCATTTATAAATTTAAAATATTTATATACTTATTGTAATAATTATATAATCCTTTGATAGTCATTGTAATATATAATTTGTTTAGTAGTTAGTTTAAGTGTTAGAACATTAGTAGTGTAACACCCCCAAATTTACTACTGAAAAATTTCGTTTAAATCAAAAGGTTTAGCGGAAGCGAAAGGATTAAAACCGTAAACTTGGGGGTATTACCACCACACTTAGTACCAGACCGGTTCACTCATACCGTTCCGATACTAAGTGCTAAGGCTAAACTAAACAATCGTTAAGTAAGAATCATCAAAATATAGGTTCATAGTTAACATAGATCATTCACGAAAACACGAGTCAACAACAGTTAGGATATAGTTTAAGAATACAACTTAAGAGTACGGTTTCGAAACAAGAAGCGTAGTACAAAATATGGTTAAATAAAAAAAATCCCAAGGGACCAATATCCGGACCGCCTACTCACTCAAGTCAAGCCTTCCACCCCAAATTAGTAACCGATCAAACCTGCATAGGAGGTCTGCTCCCCACCATTGGTGGATCATCACAGGACCCAGTCAATCAAGGTAGTATCAGTACGGGTCCAATACTGAGTAAGGGCGCAGGTGCGCTAAGGCCAAGCATACAATCATACCACATAGCATACATAGCACAATCATATAGACAACATGCGATAACCCGCAAGATAAGGCCCGAATACTTTTCTGGTGACTTATTCTTTATTCTCATTAATAATATGTTCATTCCACACATATTCTTTAATATTCCATGTGAGTACGGGAACCCCACTATTATAGCAGCCGGTGGAACGGTCACGAGGGCCATGCCCTGCCACTATTATAGCCGGTGGATTGGTCACGAGGGTAACATACCCTGCCACTATTATTTGCCGATGGACCGGTCTGGCCCCGACTCACAAGGTGTTCCACTGTAAATGTTTGTATCTTTCCCATGTCTTATCATTATTCTGATTAGTTTGTTGAGCACGGAATCCCCCACTATTATAGCCGGTGGAACAGTCACGAGGGCCATGCCCTGCCACTATTATAGCCGGTGGACCGGTCACGAGGGTAACATACCCTGCCACTATTATTTGCCGGTGGACTGGTCTGGGTCCGGCTCAACATCTTTCTCTGTAAGTGGTTAGTGTCTTAACATATCTTATTCAAAAGATTTTCACCCTTGATATGCATAAATTATTCTCTTTATACTTTACGCATCAAAAATAATAAAATTCCACAATCATAGCTACACTTTAATCAATAAATGCACATGATAACACCAAACACTTTAAGCAGCCATAACCAACCCTAATTGTCCACACCAAACTGAGGTTAACCACTCTTAACTCTATTTTACCATAACAACCATACTTAGCCATCCCAAACCTTAATTATCCACAACAGATCACAATTAGCTACTCCAACCCCACTTAATCACAACGACCCAGAGTTAATCGCTCCAAACCCTAATTCTGTCTCTTCCATACCCTTATAATACTCCACGTACTATTTCCCATCCCAAAACAGTTAAACACCCAAATAATGCTTGCATTACCCTCCTTACATCCCAAATCGACCTTTCATACATAAATTTTGCTCTCACGCAAACGTTACACATCCCATGCAACCTCTCAAACTTTTCACACAAACCCTAAATCCCATACGTTCATTGACTCCCATGCAAAACCCTAACTCCACCATGCAAACCCTAATACCACCATACAAACATTAATACCACCATACAAACCATAACACCACCATGCAAACCCTAATACCACCATAAGCCATTAATACCACCATGAAATCATTAATACCACCATACAAACCCTAATACTACCATGCGAATCCTAATACCGCCATACCAACCATAATACCACCAAGCAAACCCTAATACCTTCATGCAGCCATTAATACCGCCATAGAAACATTAATACCACCATACAAATCCTAATACCACCCTACAACCATAAATTAAACTCTCCCACGCAAAACCATAAAAATCATAACCCAGATTCTCCCACACGAACCCTAGAATTCTCATTTTATTCTTCCACTCATGATTCACTAAAATAATTAGATCAACTCACCTCCCTTGGTCAATCTCCTTCCCCATCCTCCTTTCTAATCCTTTCTCCCACGCAAAATACATCAACTCCCTCACATGCATATCTTACAGGATCACGACACATATCATCACATATACATAATACACATGCCATGTAAACATACCACACATACTTCATCTCCATGTCATGCACACACAACATAATTGATAATGATAAACATAGGGTACGTAGCATGTGAAACACATAATACATATAGACACACAAAAGGCCTTAGTTATATCCTTACCTAAAGCGACGCCGGGATTGGAGCACGCTCCTATAAATCCTTAGGGCTTTGGTTGGGGTTACCTATAAAAGGGGAAAAAGCTAAGTATTAGTTTCCCTTGCAAGTACCATCAACCCTTATTCTAGTTTAGGATTAGGGTTTTTATTACTAAAGAGGGTATTATACAAAAACTAGGGTTTTTTACCTTAGAATTAGTATACTAAATATTAGTAGTCAAAATATATTTATTTTTGATACTTATTGTTACACTTATTTTATTAAACCCACTAGTTCTAATCTTGTAGTAATAAGGTTTATGCTAGCTATAGGAAAACAGTGTTAGTATTAATAAAATAGTGACACTAATGTCTAGTGATAGAAACCCTAGCGTTTTAAGGCCAAGTCTATTAATGGTGCTATATTTGAAATAATAAAATCATAAGGTCACAATATTACAAGTAACTATTCCTAAGGGTGATAATGATAATAGTTGTATATTCTTGAATAATACAAGGGTTCAAATGCTTTTGGTTACAATAATAAGGTAGTGATAGTAGTAATAATAGTAATAGCTAATAATAGTGTCCTAGTAATGAGGTTAGGGTTAATGTTAAGTGGTATGGTAATAAGGTTCAAGTACTCTTTTTAGTTAATAACCACATGATATTTACTAGCTTGAGTTAAGTAACATGGATAAGAACAAAAGTAGTATTATTGTTAACAAAATGATAAGAGTGTTAAGTATAATAATAATAATAATAATAACAATAATAATAATAATAATAATAATAATAATAATAATAATAATAATCCTCGCAGTAATAACGATAACAATAATAACAACCAAGTAAGGTCAAGCAACCACAATAATAACCGTAGTAAGGATAATAGAAATAATAATAATAATAATAATAAAAATGTTAATACTAATAATTATAAAAATAAGATCAAAGTTAAGTATAATACAAGTTAGGGTTTAAAAGGGATGTTAGTAATTATAAGAAAATAAGAACCTTAATGATGAGACAATAATAATGATAATAATGATAATAATAATAATAGTAATAATAATAAAAGTAGTAGTAGTAGTAATAATAATAATAATAATAATAATAATAATAATAATAATAATAATAATAAGTATATTAGTGTTAATATTTATAAAATAGTAAAAAAGTAGCAGTTATATAAAAGGGGTATTAGGGTTTGGATGAGTGGAGAACCACCTAGGTCGGTGGTGGTGGGCCGGCGGCGGCGTGGCGGCGACGGCGGTGGCGGTGGAGAGGAGAAGAGAGGAAAAAATGGAGGTGGTGGTTAGATGGGAGGGGAAAAGGAGAATTTTGAGGTGGGGGAAGAAACAACAGGTGAAGGGGAGTGGAGTGAGGGTGGTGGCGTGGCAAGGGGTGGCGGCGCGCAGTGGTTGGCGCGGCGGCTGAGGATGGTGGAGAGAGGTGGAAGATGGGGGAGGAAGGAGGAGAGGGAGGCAGGGGAAGATGGAGGTATGGGAAGGTAGAGGGAGGTCTTTTGGACATTTTGGAGGGTGGAGGAGGCGCTGGTGGCGGCTGGGTTGGCGGTGGAAGGCGGCGCAAGGGCGGCAAAGGCTGGAGGTGGTGGTTTTGGGATAGGAACTTTGCACGGCTAGGGCGGCACGCGCAGGGCAAGGCGGAGGGTTTTGGTGGCTTGGTTTTGTCGAGGGAGTTGCAGGGAAGATCCCGGTGGGCAGCGGTGGCGGTGGCGGTCACCTGTGGCGGCAGAAAGCTCGTCTTTTTGAGGCGGCGGATAGGCAGGGTTTCGGGGCAAATTCGAAAAAGGAAGCTGATTATGGCTGCCAATGGGGGGTATTTATAGGCAATTGGGAGGGGAAAACGACAAGTGAAGAAAGGGACGAGTGGGGCAGGTGCGCAGGTGGCCGCCGGTGGCAGGCGGTGCAGGTCCTGCCATGGCAGGTTAGGTCGGGAAGGGGGAGAAGAAAAGGGAAAGAGATGGGCACGCGGGAAGGGGAGAGAGGGACTTGGTCGGGGTTGAAAAGAGGAAAGAAAATGACAGGGAAGGACAGGGGAGGACGGTTGGCGCTAGGCTGGTGGCTGCTGGCGAGATTCGGGGGTTTGCAGGTCGTACGGTCGTGTCATCTGGAGGGGTCGGCGTGTAAGGTGGACTGAGAAGAAGAAAATGGGCGGGTGGACTGGTCAGTCCAGGGGAAAGAAAGAAATGAAAGAGGGGCGGTTCGGCCGGCTGGGGGAAAGGAGAGGGCTGACGCACGAGACAGGCCAGGGAGGAAAGGAGATCTGGGCCGACGGGCTGGCCCAAATCGTAGGGGGGGGGGGAAGATGGAAGAAATGTAAAGGAGGAAGAAAGAAAAAGGAAAAGAAAGGAGAAAAGGAAAAATAGAAAAATGATGAAATGGTTGGGTTGGGGGTATTTGGGTCTTTATTTGTTTATATATTTAATTTTAATAATTATTATTTTAAGAATAATAATTAAATTCATTTTTAGATTAATTGGGCTATTTTGGATAAACTTTCCTTAACTTCCCTTCTAATTAGTAAAATGTCCAAAATTTTATAAATAATTTATTTATTGATTTATCTTTATTTTCCTCAATTAATTTCCTCTTTATTTAATAAAGTAATTTATTTTCTTAATTTTCCCTAATAAATCACTATTTTGCCATAATTCCTAAATTAGGATTTTTGGGGTATTACAAGTAGGGGCAAAAGAAAGTGTCTAATCATCACTCAAACTACTTCGTAGAGCTTAAACAATTTCACAAGATAAATATTCAGAGATGTATAATAGAGAAAACTAGGGAAGAAGGAAAATATAATGGTTAATAACCACTGACTATAATCTTCATAAATAAGATAACTACTAGAATGATAGCACAAGAACATCTTTAGTGATCAAAATCACCACCTCTTTCAATGAGTGGCCATAATTATCAAACAGTGATCATGCATGAGTATGAAAAAGATCACCCTCTTATTCGACACACTTTTATGTATTGAACTATCTACTACAACAATTTTGATAAAAGGAAATCAAACACTTCGCTATAAATATGAAGTTATAAATGTACCTCAAAGGCTCTACCTTATCTATTAGTCACTCATGAATGATTTCTTTCTCTTAGCCATAAGATTCTTACACTTATCCTTGAGATCAATCGGAGTACAAGGCATGTCAAATACATGATAGAAAAAATCTAAAAAAATAAATTCTTCAAGGTATATGTTTGCTAATAATAAATGATAATTTCCCCATAGCTTTTGATAGAAAAATATAATTGAGAATCTGGAAACACTCAATATTAAAATTTTGTGGCAGATAATAGAATGCCTTCTCAATATTCTTCCCACTTGCATATAAACAATTGTTGAGAATTATAAAATCTCCAAATGAGAGTCTGAAGGTTAATAGCCTAAAAGTTGTTACACCTTCAACATTTCATTTTCTTCAAGGGTCCATGCTAATTTTGCATGCCTTGTCTAGGCAATGCCAGACTCTTATTGTTGTTAGGAGAAGATAAGCATGTGACTCATAAATAGTGAAATCCTACCACATAGTATGCTCATTCCATAAGAATTAATGGTGCAATAATCTAGGGAAGCCTAAATTGAGTAAAAGAAAGGGTCGTAAACTCACACTAATTTGAAGGATTCCCTAGGTGGCCTTGACTTACTCGATTTCACTGATTAATTATTGATGTTCATCACTGATCAACATCCTTAAAGTCATTTGAATCTTGAGATCTCTCTTTGGTAGGAATACAATATCGAAGATATAGTCTTGATTATTTTTTCAGTCAGTTTTTATCTCCTTCTTGTGATTATTATCTCTATGGTTTTTTCCCAACCAATGATTTTTTTTAAATTTTTTTATGTTTTGCACCTCCAAAAATTTGCTTATATTGAATAACTTTTATAGTGCTCATATCCAAAAAGATAGAAGAAGCTTCTGTAATACCCCAATTTGAGCGGAGTGTTATAAGAATTGATCTGGCTACTTATATCAACATGGTATACTATCCTTTTGGTGATTCCATCCTAAGAACTCCACAGTTAAGCGTGCTGGCCGTGGAGAAATTTTAGGATGGGTGACCTTCTGGGAAGTTCTAAAAATTTCTTGGAAAGTGCATGAGTAAGGACAAAGCGCACTGAAAGGGCTCGTGTTGTTCTGTGGGGCCAGCCGATCAATCCGAAAGCACTCCAAGGTAGCCCCCGCGTGGTCGTGTCGACTCGGGGTGTTACAGACTCTTTGGCCAACAAGGCCCTTCTCTTTGCCTAATGTCATTCCCTTAGGGGTTGTTTGTAAAAGCAATAAGGACAATAAGGAAAAGACAATCAACTCTTATGAAATATTATCAGACAATCACCACCACTACAAACTAAAGCATTACCTACTCCACCATATTTTAGATACAAGCCTTTTCTAGTCCTATTTCGACCGAGAGGGATTAAGATTGTATTGTTGATAAGACCTAACATGTCCATTCCTATAATCACAACAAATTCATTCAGCTTGATCTCTATGAGGTCTAAAAGGAATTTGACTTCACCAACTACTAAGGTCACTCCTCTATAGAGCCTTGAACAGGAAATTCTATCCCCCAAGGGTGATATAATAGAATTAGAATAGCAGCATAGGGAGATAAAGTAACTCTAGTGACAAAGGCAAAAGACACAAAGGAATGTGATGCACCACAATCAAATAGTATGCATGCAGACAAAGAAGAAACAATAATTGTACCAGCCACCTCATTATCTTGACACTCAGCCTCAAATTGACTAATCACGTCCAGGTGCCCACTTGAAGTAACTCAAACAACATTGCCTGATCTTTAGCTCAGCCTAAAGGTATGGGGTTTCTATGACCTTAACTAACTGATATGGCTGGCAACATTAACTAGTGGTAGGGGACTCTTGGAGCTTTCTACTGCTATATTGATTTGATGCTATAAGCCTAAGGTTGGCCCCTCTGAACACTACCACCTCTATCACAACACTTAAAACACCTATGCCCCAACATACCACTACCATGATAGGCCACCTTGTTACTTGAGCAATTCAGCCTTGCGTGGTATGCTCCGCAATGTTTGTTATGATAATACCTCTCCTCAAAATGCCATCCATATTTATCTCTTATTCGGAGTGGTGGCCCCATAGAAATACCATACCTTGGTAATACACTACCTCCAGAATGTGCCTTATTTCTACCATATGGATGATGATGATCCTCAAACTTCTTCTTATCCATTGATTGGGAACTCTTGGCTTGAATAATCCAAGAAGCCTCCAAGGCTTTCTCGTATATATTCACCATGTCTAGTGGAACAATTCCAACCAATAGTTCCTAGTATATTATCCCTAGGACCAACTTGAAATGGTGAACTTGCATCACCTTGCTGGCCTCCACCTCTAGAGCGAATTGGACCAAGTCTATAACCCTTGTATAATACTCATCCACTATCATACTCCCCTGATGAAGTTCCATACACTCATCATATTTCCTCATACGAAGATGAGCATGGTAAAATCTGGCTCGAAGTGCCTCAAGGAAAGGTCCTTAAGTGGTAAGCTTTCCACCCTTACACTGAACATTCCTCCACCATATGTCCATTTGACCTCTTAATTAGTATATTGCCACACCAACCCTCTTATCCACTGAGTAACCACAAGCTGTGAAAGTATTCTCTATATCCCTGATCTACATTTCCATGACGTCAAGGTCCTCCTAACCCTCAAAGATTAACAGATGATGATGTGTGATTCTCCTAAGCCAATCTTCTAGATTTGGTGTGGATATTAGCGGCCACCACTATGGATCTTGAATGTGGCCCTCCATGTAAGCGATAATACTCTCCATAAATTCCTCAATGAACTCAAAATAGTGATTAGAAATCATCGATCACCTAAAGACTTGAGTTCATTAGGAGTAACCGGATAACCAAGCATTAAGGCTTGCATAACGATCAAAAAACACATAACACTTATAAAATTAACAACACATTCCCAAACCCACTCTCAGTTACGAACTATTCCATGTTTAAAAACACTTGAGCTTCTTAGTCTAATACTCTAGCCATAATTTGAAATCATTAAATCCCAACTTTAAAATAACACTTTGGGAGTTTCAAAACCAAAACACTCTGATACCAACTTGTGGTATCAACTCAAAAAAAATTTAAAAGTAAAGGAATTTTAAAACAAAGTTCTAATAACAACACACAACACCTTCATTTTTCACTACCAAAGAATTTTATTTTTAAAATGATTGCAGAAGCTAAAATACGAAATCACACTAAAGAAAATGGGATGTTATTGCTGCACTTAACATTGGATAGATTTCTTATCATCCATCCCATATTATATATAAGCTTAACTATCCAACCAACCAAACACAAGAAACATAGTGTGCTAAATAGACAACATAAAATATTAAAGAGTTAAGGTTTACAAAACCAAAACCATATCAATCCCAAAACAAATGTAAATACATAAAGAGAGTGTTTACTGAAATAGGGCATTACAGAGAAAAGTTTATGTCTCTCAAGGATTGAAAAAAAGACAACCACCAGAACTTCCATGCTTGATTTCCCCTACCTAATACATAAATTAGAAAGCTGATGGCCACCCTTAACTACCTACACAAAGTCCTCTATTCATGGGATTGAGCAGGTAACTGATTATATGAGCACATTAGTACATTATGTATTGAGTAAGCCAAGTTACCTAATTGTAGGAGTTTGTGATGCACACATGGTCATGAAAACACATTAACATGCTTATACAATAACATACCAATTCAAATGTTTTACCAACATGGTATTCTGAGTATGTATATGCAGGTAGTTGACATCATGTTCAATGATACACATGGAATTCAAGGAAAAATCATGATTCACATCAAGTGTAGGAAATTCATGGTTCATCATGCTTGCCACAAGATTTAAGAATTATGGATACCAATATATGAACATATGTAGTGGAATACTAAGGATGCGAGCTACTTAAGTAAACTCTAAGGCCAATTTCATTTAATCATTCATGAGAATTTGATCACATTGTTGTATAACTAATCATTTATTTATTCTTATTTGAGAAATGGGTTGGATTATTCCTTGTGCTCTCTTAATAACCATGGTAGTCAAAACAATAAGTCCAGTTGAAGTGTAACACCCCCAAATTTACTACTGAAAAATTTCGTTTAACTTAAAAGTTTTAGCGGAAGCAAGAGAATTAAAACCGTAAATTCGGGGGCATTACCGCCACACTTAGTACCAGATCGATCCATAACTACCGACCCGATACTAAGTGCTAAGGCTATAAAGAATAAAACCAGAAACGAATCATTCATAAAACACGAATCCTACAATTCAGAGTGCGAAGGTAAGAAGTTACATTCCGAAATACAACTGAAAAGGTCCATATATCAGAATACTTAAAAATAACGGAATCGCAATATACGATAAAACCCTTAAAAAGTTAAATACGACATTTGTATCCTCTAAAGACAATTACGATTAAACCACACGATTTTCGAAGGTAATTAACCGGACCACTTACTCACTCATATCCAGCCTTCCACCCCAATTTAGTAAACGATCAAGACCTGCATCAAAGGTCTGCTCCCCACCATCGGTGGATCATCACAGGACCCGGTCAATCAAGGCAGTATCAGTACGGGTCCAGTACTGAGTAAGGCGTAGACGCTAAGGCCAAGCATACAATCACAACACGTAGGCTACACGACACAATCATAAAAGCAACATGCAATCATGCACAAGATACATGCTCAACACGTCAGCCATACATCAGGATAAGTAAGCGGAAAGCTGAATCATGCTCATACAATGTCCGTCGTTTCTTATTATGATAATAATCTCTTTTCACACATTCTTCATTAACCTGTAAGCACGGAGACCCCCACTATTATAGCCGGTGGTCCGGAAATAAAACACAGGGCAAAACGCCTCTGACCACTATTCATAACCGGTGGAACGGACTGGCCCCGCACTTACATGGTGTTCCACTGTAAGTGATTAGTATCTTTCCCGTGGTTTAACTTATTCATTTGGGTCTGTCGAGCCCGAATCCCTCCACTATTATAGCCGGTGGTCCGGAAATATAATCACAGGGCAAAACGCCTCTGACCACTATTATAGCCGGTGGATCGGCACGAAACGCACAGGGCAGAACGCCTCTGACCACTATTCATAACCGGTGGAACGGACTGGGTCGGGCTCATCAGTCTTTCACTTTATGTAATTAATGTCTTATTCGTATCTTATTGAATCACATCATATCCTTGACATGCATAAATCGTTCACTACATTCTTTACACATCACAAACGGTAAAATTCCACATTCATAACTATACTTTGCTCAATAGTACACATGATAACACCAAACAACTCTACACAGCCATACGGACCTTGATTGTCCACACCAAGCCATGGTTAACCCTTCTTAACCTCATTTGTCTATAACAACCATAATACCATCACGAAGACCCTAATACCACCATAAGCCATTTACACCACCCAAGTATTCATTAATACCACTATATAAACCCTAATACCACCTTGCAACCCTAATACCACCATAAGTACTTATACCACCAAGTAATCATTAATACCACTATATAAACCCAATACCACCTTCAAACTAACACCATAAGTAATTTAATACCTCCATAATCATAAATACAACCATAAAATATTGCATAATACCAGTACCACTATTTATAAATACAACCATATAAACCCTAATACCACCCTAAACCCTAACCACCATAAGTATTTAATACCACCAAGTAATCATAAATACAACCATATAAACCCTAATACCACCTTGCAAACCCTAATACACCATAAATAACCACCAAGTAATATAAATACAACCATATAACCCTAATTTGCAAACCCTAATCACCATAAGTATTTAATACCACCAAGTAATTAATAATACAACTATATAAACCCTAATACCACCTTGCAAACCCTACCACCATATTACCACCATAAGTATTTAATACCACCAATAAGTTTATACCAATAATCAATACTACTATAAACCCTAATACCACCTTGCAAACCCTAATACCACCATAAGTATAATACACCAATAATATTAATTAATACCAAATACCTATAAAACCCTAATACCACCATTAGCATTAATACCACCATAATACCACCATAATACATATTAATATATAAATACAACACAAACCACCAAACTTAAACATAAACCAAATTAATACATACCAGTAATACATATTAAAACCCTATAACCTTGCAAACCCATAATACCCCCATAAGCCCATATAACCACCATTACAATTACCATAATAATAACTATATAATAATACCTAATACCACCTTACATAATACCTATAATCATTAATACCACAAGTAATCCATTAATACCACCAAGTATCATTAATACAACTATATAAACCCTAATACCACCTTGCAACCCTAATACCACCATAAGTCATTAATACCACCAAGTAATCATTAATACAACTATATAAACCCTAATACCACCAACCCTATACCTAATCATTAATACCACTATATTAACCCCTAATACCACCTTGCAAACCCTAATACCACAATACCACCCATAATATCACCAAGCAAACCGACTTCCCCATGCAACCTTAATTTATACCCACCCTTTTGTTTACTTAATTCCACCTTCTCCTCATTATCTCACAAATGGTGAATTCCTTAGGTCGTCCTTACCTTGTTTAGCCAACATACTCCCCTTTGGTCATTCTAACCTCTTATTTTTCTTTTTCAAGTCCCTCACTTCACCACACTCCCTCACATCACCCAACCTACATGTCGTAGGGTCACGTCACATCACACCACATCACACTTGTACCACAACATATTAGTACACGAAGACAAGGATATGGGGACGTACCTCGGATCCATGCTGCGCTTCACAAATATACAAATAATATACAGGTTATAGCATACAACTGTACAAAGCATATAAGACACTTAAAACAAGCATTGCACACAAGTGGCCTTAGTTACGTCCTTACCTAAATCGTCCTACACCTCCTGGGGTTTGACCCGGCTACCTATAAGAGGGAAATACTTAGGGTTAATCTCCCTCTTCCAGAATTATCAAAATTCTTATCTTACCCCTATCATGGCCTAATACCAAGGCTACTATTAATAATGGGGTTTATAAATAAAAGGGTTAGGTTATTACTACTCTTACGATAGCTTATACGGATTATCACTAATTAAGTAGATTTTAGCAATCCAAATACTAAGGTGAGGGTTTTAACAACATTAATAATAATTACCAATAATACCTACCATAATAAGAATACCATTTATAATAATAGTGCTCCTAATAAAAATAATAATAGCTATAATGATAATAATGATGATAGTAATAATTGAAATCATATTAGCATTAGTAATAGTGTATTATCGATAATAATAATAATAATAATAATAATAATAATAATAAAGTACTAGTACAACCATAGTCACTTAGGTGACTAAATCAATAATAATATTAATAATAATAATAGTGATAATAATAATAATGATAGGAATGAAGACAATAATAATACAAATAATAATAATAAATACAATGAAAATATTAGTAATAACATCAACGATTATAATCATATTAATAAGAATAGTAAGAATAATAGTAATAATACGTAGGATAGTAAGAGTACTAGAAATAATACTAATAGGAATAATAGCAAGGATAATGATAATACTGAGAAAAATAAACATAATAACATTAGTGTTAATCATAGTAACGATAATAGTGATGATAGCAATAATGCTAGTAATAATAATACAATAGTGAAAATAACACTAATAAATATAACAATAATAATAATTACGATAATAATAACACAATGGTTGTGGCAATACTAAGCATAGCAAAATACTAAGGTAATAATATTAAAGTATAACGTTAAGGAGGATAATGATAGTAATAATCGATAAAATAATAGATGCGTTAAACACAATAACGATAAAGCAATAATAAGAATAATAATGATAATAATAATAACAATACGAGTAATAGTAATAGTAATAATAATAATAATAATAACAATGATAGTATTAACAATAACAGTAGTAAAAATAAAAATAATAATATTAATAATGATAATTACACTAATAGTAACTAATGACCATGATAATAATAATAGGAATAATAATAACAATCATAATAATAATATTAATAATAATAATAACAATAACACAACCATAAGAAAGGTGACGGTAATGATAATAATACCACAATTGGTAAAAATAGCAGTAGTAATGATAGTAACGCTCATAATGATAATAATGATAATAATAATAATAATAATAATAATAATAATAATAATAATAATAATAATAACACTAATAATAATACTAATAATAATAATAGTAATAATAATAATAATAGTAATAATAATCATACTAGTAATACTATTAATAGTAATAACAATCATAATATTAATATTAATATTAATAATAATAACGATAATAATAATAACACTAATGGTAATGTTAGTAATAGTAATGCTTAATAATAATAATAGGGATAATAATAATAATAATAATAACAATAATAATAATAATAATAATAATAATAATAATATCAATAATAATAATAATAATAATAATAATAATAATAATGATAATAATAATAATAATGATATCAATAATAATAATAATAATAATAATAATAATAATAATAATAGTATGGGTGGTAGTATTAGTAGTAATAATAATATTAGTGATAATAATGATAATGTTAGTATTAATCATAATAATACTAATAATATTAGTTAATAATATTAACCCACTAATCACTTTCTATTTATTTATTTATTTATTCCTTATTATTATTTACTTATTTTATTTATTTATTTATTTATTTATTTTTTCTTAGGGCTTAGGGTTCAGGGTGTTGACAACCTGACAGAGGCGGCCGCGGCGGCGGCGGAGGAAGGGGGAGAGGGAAAAATGGTGGTGGAGGCTAGGGGAGGGAAAACCAGAGGGAAAGGGAGGTGCGGGGTGGTAGGGCAGGAGTTGCTGGTCGTTTTGGGGGGTGGTGGTGGCGCTGCAAGCGGCGGGGTGGCCGGCGGTGGCGGCGCGAAGGTTGCGCGGCTGGAGTGGTCGGTTTTCGGGGAGGGATTTTCGCACGGCCAGGGCGGCACGTGCGGCGCGAGATACTGTGTTTTGGTTGGTTGGTTGAACAGAGGGGGGTGCAGGGAAGAGGATGGTGGCGCGGGCAGGTGGAAGCGGCGGTCGGAGGCGGCGAATAGGGCGGCTGAAGGTCGGGCGGCGAGGTTGCAGAATTGTTCTGGGTTCCAGGTTTTCGAACCCGAATTACGCGGTGGAGGGGTCAATTTATAGGCCTAAGCGAGGGGGAAACGACAAAGACACGTGGGAGGTTAGGTGGGTTAGGTTCGGTGAGGTCGTCCGGCGCAGGTCTGCCGTTGCAGACCAAACCCCATCGGAGAAGAAAAATCAGGGCTTGCGTGTGGGGAAACGGCTGCCCGATTGGTCACATCTAGAGGGGAGGTCAATCAGGGGTGAAAAGACAGAAGAAATGACAGAAAAGACGGGACGCTCGCCGCTGCGTTTTCCGGCGAGCTCTCGAGTTGCAGGTGCGGGAACGGTGGCGTCGCGAGGAAGAAGAAGGAAGGGAAGGGCTGGACCGGCGGTCCAGGAGAAAGAAAGAAGGGGGGAGGGAACCGGCCGGACCGTGCGGTTTCTTTTTTTTTTATAATGAAACGCTGCGTTTTGGGCGAGGTTTGGCGAAAACGCAGCGCTCGCGTCGACAGGCAACGGTTATAATTTCTTTTATCGCGACGCGGCGTTTCAGCGACTTCAGTGTCGAAATGCCGCGTTTTGGGTCACGGACGGCCGGGCTCGTTGGGCCGCGGCGAGAAGAAGGAAAAAGGGAGGGGGTTTAGGCCAGCAGGCCGGCCCAGGCCGGGGAAAATAAGGGAGAGAAGGGGAAGGAAGAAAAAGGAAAAAGGAAGGAGGAAAAAGGAAAAAGGGAAAAAGGAAAAAGAGGGAAAAATTAGGGGTTGGCTTAAAGAGTATCATTTGGATAATTTAGGGTATTTAATATAATTATCAAAACCGTAATTAATTTCTACTTTTGGGTAAATTTTGGGATTTAAGGAAAAATCTTCCTAATTTATTTTAATTAACAAAACCCCTAAATTTTCCTCTAATTAAATTATTCATAAATTTTATATTAATTTGAAACTATTTTATCCTCCCCATTTTATATAATTTAAGGTATTTAATAATTTCAAAAATGAAAACCTTAATTAACTTAAATACCATAATCTCCCCTATTTACACTCTTATAATTTCTTTCTTGATTTATCCTATTAATTCCTTTTTATTTCACTAAAAGTAGTTTATTTTACTAAATTCCCTAATAATCTCCTATTCGGCCATGATTTTCTAAATTAGGGATTTTGGGGTATTTCATGAAGCCCATAAATCACCAATGGACATAAAAGATAATCGAAGTCAAATAAACCTCCAAGGTGACTAGACCTTTTAATATTGATACCTTATATTACATCATTAGTGTATAGAGTAGAAAATGCACCAAGATATACTAGGATCTCATCTAATGGAAAATAAAACACTAAAAGGTAGACTAACCCACTGTAGCTAATCGAGGATCGAATAATCTAATCCCATATAATGCTCAATGACCTTCTACTTTAAGTGATTAGTGTTTTATTTACCAAACCATATATCAAACAAGGCCCACATAGCATACCAAGCCAACCATAACCAAATAATTATTCCAAGTTATCCATCATAACCCATTAATGGTGATATCATCATTACTTGATCAATTTAATCCATCAATCAAGTTAATTAACTAATGCCAAACAATGGAGTTCCAACATCAAAGAACAATATCATGACATAATATCAAGCCCCAAACCCATAAAAGATTGAAAAACATCAAAGAATACATTCTAGTTGCAATTAATTGATCAATTTGGCCTTGCCAAACTTTAGCGCCTCTTCTAAAACTAGTTGATAGGTTAGATTAATCGATCGACTCTTTATGAGACCAATCAATCAGTTAATCCAATCTAGTTAATGGGTTCAAGCCGAGACTAAACAATTTAATTCTATGGACAAGTCAATCGATGGATTGGCTTAATTGTTTAATTTTCATACACAAATCTAGGCCTCTAATATCAACCATATCACATACATATCCTTGTATGCTTACAAAACAAAAATTAATCATGCTCAACCACTTAGTCATGTCATATTTATAACTAATCATCAATGCAAATGCATATAACTCACATTTTCTCAAAATAACAACACTCAAGGTGTGCTTAACAACAAAAACTACTACTATCATACATTTTCACATACAAAAACCAAAATTCCAAAACCTACACTATCCCACATGATTAGTTGCTCCACATGACAAGGTAAGAATGAATTGCCTCAAGTATAGCATAGCAAAAATCACAAAAAGTAGGGAAAATTCTTGGCTAAAAAAGAGGAGATTAAAACTCATTAGAACTCCTTAAAATCTTTAAACACACACATACACACACAACAAGAGGTTATGAAAATTAGAAAACTCGACTTTTAGTAAAAGTGAAAACTAAAGAAAGAATCAAAGTCCTCAATATTTTCTTAGATCTAACTCTATCTTATTTAATAGTAAAACAAGAAAAATCTATAGGAAGGATTAGAAGAGGAGGGTGAGTTCCAAAATGAAGGGGAAGAAGGAAAAGATGAGTGAAAGGAAAAGAGAATGATAAATAGAGGTAATTCAGTGGTTAGGAGAAAGTGAGGAAAATAGAAGCCAAGGTTGCTAATATACCCATGCTTTTATGGGAATTGAAGGGGAGGGACATATAACATTGAAACCCTAATTCTCCTACTATAATTCGTGGTGTTGTGGCTTAAAAGTTGTGAGCTAACATTTTGCCTTTAAACTCAAATAGTGTTAACTAAAAAGTTCTGAGGTTATGCAACACCAATTTTCATAATCATGAGAAGGGAAGAGGACCAAAAAGGGAGAGTGAGGCAAGACCAGAATATCTATTGAGGTTGAAGGGATGAAATCATCTGAATTGATATGCATAGAAGAGATAGAATCAATTGAAGAAGAAGATAATGGTGATGAGGTCATCAATTACTTTTTGATAAATTTGATTCCCCAAATATGTTCAAGGTAGAGAAATGCTTGGATTAATAGTCACAATCCATTAAAGATGATTTAGAAAATATTTCAGAGCTTTTTTTTTTTTACCAAGATTTAAGATTAATAGATTTTTTTATATTTAAAACCAAATTCAAAATTTGCTTAGGTCATACGAACCGGTTAATCAATTTGGTGTGCCCACATCAACTAGTTCCAATGGTCCATCAATTTTTCATAACCAATCGATTAGTTACCTTAACCTAAAAACCAAGCTAAAAATGACAGACTAGTCAATCGGTTCATAATACCAGCTGACTAGTGCACTAGAAAATCATTTTCTTTCCCTTTTTTTTTCAAACTTGTCCAAATCCTTTGTAGATCAAATCTAAAATACATTCCCAAAATAAGATCAAACACCATCAAATCATCATCAAGCATGAGAATCTTTGCACATTATAGGCCTAATTTATGGGGTATTACATATGTAATGCAAACTTTAAAACAAAACAAAATCCAATGGGATCGGACAACGAACAAGAGATAAAGAAAGGATGAAAGTTGAAAAGAAATCAACTATTAGGTATGTTGGAAAAATGATGGAAATCATGATTGTATGTGATATTTCATCTAAATGGGATATGATTTGGCAATTAAATGTGAGATCTGAAGGGGAGGAGTGTGGCGTGCATTTTTTGTTTGACTTTAGCTTTGCTTGAGTGCTAGGATTAGGGGTGTTAGAAAGATGATAGACTATGGTTGAGTGTATAAAGAAAAATATCATAAAATCATTATTATGGTACTTTGATGTACTTTTTAGTTAAGTGAAAGGTAACTAAGTTAGAATATGATTTCCTTCAGTTTCAAGAGCTAGTAGGATGATAATTAGTGGTTAGGAAGTTGATTAATTTCAATTTTAGGTAATTTAATTGTAAGAAAGTTCAATAATAGACTTTTTTAGGGATAATAACAAATGAATCCCAACAATCATAAAAATTTATGGGAAGATACGAAATAACAATAGGTTCATATTGTCATAGATGGATGCAGAATAATTTTGGGAAATCATATGTATAAAAATATTTGTTCCAAGAATTGGTTTAATGGTCAATGGATTAAAAATAACAAAAACAATTAAAATTATCTAATTATATAAATAGATTTTTTTCTATAATTTAACTATTCAAAAGAAATTGATTAATCACAATTGAATGAAATGAACAAGTGAGCTCAAAAATATTTTAGGAACAACTTATGAGTTTCAAACAATTTAAAATGGGCGAAAATGACAAGATTGGAAGAATCACATGAAATGTATTTTTTGTGAAAGAATAAAAAGAATGATAGAATGTTTGAATTTTCTATGAACAAATTAGAAATTGATAATAGAACTATTAGAAATGAATTACAAGCTTAATCACATAAAATAGTTAGGGTTTGGAAGGACAGAGTATTACCATATGTGATATGCATTATGTGATTATCTCACCCGTTCAAGTAGTTATTTTAGTAACACAAGCGATTATGAATTTCATGTCTTGGTTTTCTAAATTATGTATTATCATCTTCAACCTAAGTGTATCATACACTTAGGCGCATAATCAAATTTGCACCTTAAACAAGAATTAGACAATGGAATGGGACTAAAATGAGAAGACATGAGAGCATGTCTCACATTGCATTTATAGCCTCCATCAAATGTAAGTTAGAGATACAAGAAAAATCCCTAAAATAAACTCTTCTCAAACGACAATACGCTTACCTTAGTCGGCACAGTCAACCTTGTTCTAGGCCATGTGTTTGCGACTGCGGATGCCCACAAGAAACTGACTCCTCAACTGTGATTTTTTAAATTACTAGTAGAAATCGAACTCTTATATTTCAATTACACGAATTACTATAGTCATTTCATTTCAACATATCCACGCATCCTTTCACACTAGAGATGCGTGGATAAGAGCTAAAGTCTTTTTCATTTGATCAAGGGAGTAACCACCCCTACACTCTTGATTGGTCATGCATCTATCCCTTGAGTCACTAAAGAACAACAACAGATTTAACACATAATAAAAGAGATTCAAATCATAATGGTGAATTCTTATATGAACTAGGCTCATACAAGAACCCTATCACATAAAATATAAGGGTTGTACTAGAAAATATATATTAATGTAAGTAAGATTTCCTATGAGCCACGAAAATTGCTCCCTCATAATAGACATGCATCATAAGAACTTTTAGAACAACCGAACAAGAAGATAGGTGCTTGTTCTTTATTATTATTATTATTAAAAAATAAAAAAAACACAAGAATCAGAGTCAAGTATAGATCAACTAATACAAATTCTTCTATAGAAAAATAAAACACAATAAATAAAAAAACAATGTCCTTGCCTTTCCTAATTACATATTTTCACATTAATGAGGACCTTCATTCCTTCATATGTGCACAGTGGGAAGACTATAAAACACAAAGGCATGAAATAAACCTGGCTGAAACCAGGTCAGAAAAGAACAGGGAAATGGAAAATACAAGCAGCACAACAGTCGGACTGGATTTCAAAGGCAGCAGCGAATCCTCAAGTACAACAGCCTCCTTGAGAAGTAGAAGCATCTCCGCCAGCTGTGGATCCCGCGGGATCCCTCCATATCCAACTTTGATTCCGTGAGACTACATTTGATCAAGTAAACAAGGCGTTAGCAATGGCATGCAAGCTGCCCACTACTCAAATTAAATACGGCAGATTCAAGCCATGACAACTGACAAGGTAGAAACCACAATAACCTCAAACACAATCGAACAGGTATGTCAGATTCTATAAATGAATCGTTCAGTAAATAAAATCCACCCACCCCCCCTCTCTCGGAAGAGAAATAAAGCCAAAATATGCCAAAAGGTAGTAAAGCTACACATGGTTGGCAGATAATACAAATTCTTCTTTACCAAAACAATACTACAAATTCCTTGTCCATTTGCTATCAGGTCAACATCTTAACATTGCTCCTACTATCAAACTTTCGTTTCCAGTAAAAGATAAAATTGGTAATTGTATGTATGGTCAGAAACAATCCAAATATGCAGTATACTAACTTAGAATGTTTATAGTGCCCTAAACCCAATGAATTGATAGGTCCATTAGACTAGCATTTATGCATCATCGGATGATTTTTAAAAAAGCAGTCCTGCTTTCCCTTCACATGATATTCACGATATGTGGCATGGGCTAGGAAGACTAAGAAAACAAGTTACAGATTTATTTTTATGTCACAGAACATAGGGCTAGGTATTTTATATAGTTTATCAAATTTAAATATTTTTTGGAGATATTATCGTGTGTTTTGGAAAAGTTTCCATCTAATATATGTTTCCGTTTACCAAAGTTTCATAGGCCCATTTATATAACCATAATACTATGTTATTCCTCAGACTTAGATGACCAATGAATTGAATAAGTATCAGATGAGTGACTTCTCCTATTCTTCTTTAATTTCCCAACGCTCTATGCCTCTCCCTCGGAGGTTCCACAAGCACTAAGTCGCATAATAGACTATAGAGTTTGAGGTGAAACAACTAGTTGATGATGATTAACATGAACTCCAAGCTTCTAACCAAGCAAAGTTACTCATGCACATAAGGAGAGCATGAAATCGTCAATGGCAATCCAACAATTAAGAACACTTATTAAAATCATATTAATTGACAGCTGATGCAGAGTTTTTCTAAGTCTCTAAAAGTCTTCCACAAAATACAATGAGGTTATTGGTCTAATCTAAACTATTTTCAGAATTGTGTATGATAACATGAAACTGATTACAAACAGCACAGCCAAATGCCATTCTTCATAGAAATATGAAAAACTATACAAAATTAGCAACATGCGGCCAAAGAATGTTAACCTCATTTGACACATCAAATACTCCATCTTGTATCTTCTTATAGATAGTTGCAGCAGTTTTTATGAATGCCTACAGAGATTCAGAAAACAAGTGAGATAAAAGATAGAGCAAACCCATGTCCGAAAGAGGGATAACAAGTATAATTCAAACTGGAGAACAAGAGATTACCTCCTCAACATTCTGCGCAGTTTTTGCAGAACACTCCATGAATATCAATCCATGCTCCTTAGCAAACTGTTCACCTTCCTCTACACTCACAGCCCTTCTATGAGAAAGGTCACATTTGTTGCCAATAAGCATAATGGTCATGTTAGCATTGGCGTGTTGCCTTGCATCCTCTAACCAACTAGCAAGATGATTAAAAGTCTCCCTCCTGCATATGAAAGTTATTAAAGCAGATTATATAAATGAAAGGTGACAAAAAGTTACTCTAAGCCTTAGAGTTTCACAAAAAACATGGCAAATATTACTAACTCTGAAAATATTGAAGTACATAGATGCCTATTTATACAAAAAATAACACAAAATGGTTGAGTTAGAATAATTGAAAGAAAAACCTGACAATGGAAAATAACAAAAAATAATAGTGAATAAAGATTTAACCGTTCTAATATCTAACTAATACTCATAAACCTGTGATAACTACGGTATGGAAAGAGGTGTATCCACATGGACATGGGCCTTCTTTCCAATGGGTCAATAAATAATTTGGGCTAAGACTGCATGCCCTATGGTGAGATGAAGTGTAGAATGCATCAAACAGGTTTGCCTCCTCAATGAACTGCAACCAGTTGAGACCAGTAAAAGGGTACCGATCAATCAATCTAGAGCTCAATGCATTCTCAGGAACAACATCACAGACCTGTCTACAGCTTTGAAAAATTTCCAAACACCAGGACAGTATCACAGAACCCAAAGGTGAGCATGTCCAAGTAGCTATTAGGAATATCCGGCAAGATAAAGTGACTTCCCCCATAAACTACATACCAGACTTAAACCCTTCAAAGAAAAACAGTTACAACATCCGTTAGCATTCTATCTTGCCAAGGGTTAACCTTAATTTAACCAATGAGTATCCTTAAAACATCTCATTTCAGTGTGTACAAAACCTATTCCCCTATTTTCTATCTTTCTGTAAATGTGATTCAAGTACATACAGACATTCCACCAAATAAAAAAGGAAAAGAAAAAGACAATACCATTTGTTAAAACTAAAAGAACCAAAATAATATATATACAGAAGAGCAAACATGTTAGAACCAACCAATAAGCAAGCAAAGACATCAAGGAGAATCCTACCTAGTAATGTCATAAACCAGAAGAGCACCAGCAGCTCCTCTATAGTAAGAACGTGTTATAGATCTAAATGATTCTTGGCCAGCCTGTAAAAAATTAGAGCATCAAAAGTTTATGGTATCTGAAAGCGAGAGCACAAAATTGGTACATCATAACACTAAAAACCCAGTAGACACAAACCGTGTCCCATATCTGCAATTTGATTGGCTTGTTATCAATAGTCACCATCCTAGCCCCAAATTCGACACCAATGGTTAAATCATGCACCGGCTGAAACCTCTTATCCGTGAACTGCAGAAGAAGACATGATTTCCCAACTCCTGCATGCAACCCATAGATAAATTCAAAAAATACATCATAAGAATCCTGCAGCTTTAAGTTATAAATTGTACTGGATAACAATTGAATACAAATGCAGGACAAGTAAACAACAATCTACACTATAAAATGGGTCAACTACCTTAGTTTCCATCTCCATCCCTTTTAATACCATAGTTTGCTACAGTTAGAGATAAGGAAACCCATGACGGTTAAGTAATAAAATGGAAAATAGACTATTCATTTGATGACATCAAAAGCAACAACTTAAGTCCTCATCGGCATAGCAAATCTTGAAACATGCATTCATTCAAGAAAAGCATAAGATTATTTTAAGGCTTGCAAAAGAAGTGAACAAATCTGGGAAACATGGCCCTTGGGCTTTAGAAATCTATATATTTGGACCAAACTCTCCCTTAAAAAGCTAGTTAATGGCACTCAAGGCCCCAAATAACAAGTACAGTTTACCCAGTAGTTTGAATTTGAAACCCATGGCAGTTGATTGATAGGGAATCATAAATCTAGAGTTCATCGCTCCTGTACAAGTGGGAGACATTTCTTAACCAAGAGCTGTCATTCCATCCTATCATGATTCTTCAGTTAAAATGTGATGCGCTCAGTGCCAAATGCCAATGCCATTTCCTTGACAAGTAAGAGCAGTTCGCCACTGAAATATTCCACAGTAAAGCAAAAGATTCTTATTCTTTCTTCCCTTGACTTCACTGTAGGGGCACATGTCAGGGAGGGGAGGTGCCTTTAGGCAATGTTACAGTTGTTCTTATCACACAATGATGTCAATACTTAGAAGCTGGCCTAAATCGCACCTTAACGATCATCAATCTGAGAGTCCAATCGTAATGGTGTGGAAGTAATTTCTAAGGATATCAAGTTACATGTGTGAATAATTATTTTTCGTTTTCCATATCCATAATGAGAATACTGTACTCACTTCAAGGTAAAGCTCTTCCAAGTACATACAGTACATCACCATGTCCCTGTTTCTTCATAAGTAAAATTCACTCAAAGCATTCAACATACTTGAATTCCACAATTTTAGCTGTAAAAGAAATATGAGCCCAAGGAGATTCCATTGTGTTGAGTTTGTGCTTCAAATATTGCGGTTATGGAAGTATTTAATGTGAAGTTGAAGTAACCGAAGATTCTACTACCAAATTAATTAACAGAAGTATTTACTACCATTAATGTAGAGTTCAAAACCTGCAGTTATGGAAGACTTAAATATGAAGCTAAAATAACCGAAGACTCTACTACTAAATTAATTGGTAGTATTGACTGCCATCAATGGAGAGTTAAAGTTTTTTACTCTCCATCAATTAGCAGTTTTTTTAGGATTTTCTTTTGAAGACTATTTATATATAGTTTCTGGCCCTCTCTCAGACCATGACTCACAATAGTCATCATAGTTCCACACATATTTTATTCATTATACCCTTTGAGAGTTAGAATAATTGAGAGTGATAGATCTCTACAATCCTCCATTCAATTGAGGATTTCTTGTATTCTTTCTCCATATAGTAAAATTATCCTTACTCCTCCTCGTCCGTGGACGTAGCCCACATTAGGTGAACTACATAAAATTGTGTGTTCTTTTATTTATCTCATTATTTCTGTTTATGCTTTAAATTGAATTGATCATACACTTCTCTCCTTGAATCGGTCTTGAATTCACTTCCGCACATCGCCTCTATTTTCCCCCCTTACACATTGCAACTCCAGAAATACCCCCTCAAGACGACTATAAGGTCGACCAATAACTACTGCTACAGTACATTCTGAAATAAGTAAACCCCAACATTACAATGGAGAAACCAGAAACAAATTCTTCCTAGCCATGCCCGATTCACATAAGATCGCTCTCTTACTAGAAATATTCTAGTTCTATAGCAACTTCATTGTTCCGACTTGTAAAACCAAAAACAATCACGAATCTCATCCACCAAGAAAAAGCAATCAGATAGCAACTGATTTTGAACAGTCAACAGCATCACAACCATAGTTGAACCGGTCGTACATTAAGGAAAAAAAAACCTATATATGACCTCGAATTGCAACGATGAAGTTGTAAGCTCTAAATTCCAGCCGTATTATAAACACTTTACGGAGAAATTAAAATCAAACGAACCAAAGAGCAAAGATGAAAGATAAAATTAATACATGAAACTTAGGAAAATCAAAGTAAACATCAATTATAGAAAAGCTAGATTGGAAAACAGTTAAGTACCAGTATCTCCAATTATGATATACTTGAAGAGGTAAGCGTACGACATGATTAGCTACTCGGACTAATCAGATCTTTGCTGATCCTAAAATCTTTAACGCAGCCGCCGATTGATGTTATGACTGCTTACAGTAATCAGAACCAGGTATTAAAAAATCAAAGGTTGAAGAGATCTGGAGCCCGAGCGAGAGGGCTTTTGTCTTTTCCGCAACGGAAGTTGCACGAAGACCGTCGGGGAATCTGGTTCTCGTTCTTCTTTCACTGTTGATTTTGCTTGTTCACTTTCAAGTTGAATTTTTTTGACGGACTACTGCAAAATGGTTTACGCAGGAGATACACCGTGTACCGCCACTTGTTGGCCGACGAGACAACCAAATTATTAACCACTAGTGGTAAATAGTATAAGTATTGATTAGTATTTTTTTTTTGGCGTGACTTAAATCCGAGGAAGACCGAATAGATGGAAGTCCCTCACACCACACCACGGATCGTAACGATCGACAAATTGTTTTTTTATCTGTTAAACATATAAACCGACTATATTAGGGCGTCATATATTTAAAGTGAGATTAAATAAGTTAAGATAAACTAAATAAGTAAAAAGACCGCAAACGATAATATTAATAGTAATTATAAAAACAGTAAACTAATTTGAGATTAGATTAGATAAAATTATATTTTAAGTAATAATGATAACAATAAATATGATAAAAAAATAAAATTATTTTTTATGTTAAAAAGAATAAACCCTTTGTATATTAGTAATTGAAAAGTATATCGGGATATAGATCCATTCATCTTTACAATATAAGGATGTATATTAGTTTAAGTCGGCCGTTAAATTTATATATCCACTTTAATATTTTATATAACTAGAAAAATAGAATTAAATTCATGTTAATAAAAAGAATTCAAATCATAGTAATGAAAAGTTAGTTCAAGATTAAAAAAACAAAAATTGAAAATTTTAATTCTAAAATCACTTTAATAAGCTTATTGAAATTAAGTTTTTCAACAAAATTTTTTTAAGATCCAGGTCTTCTAACTTGAGAGTATTATTCGGACATTATATATTTTTTAAATGAATATTTTGGAAGTCAAATAAGGTAACAACTAATTTATTCCAAACATGCATGTATACTAATGTTAATATATAAATCATTATTAAAGTTTTTTAATAGTTATGTGCTATGATCACGGCTCAATAAATTTTTTTAGGTTAAATAACAGTTACTTTATCTCAAATATAGCTATACAACGATATGAAAATATAAAGTTTTATTATTCTTTTATAAGCACAAAAGTTTATTCATGTAACATATGTGTTTATATGACATAGACTACAAATGCCCTCATGCGTTTATTTCACATTGAGTTTAGAGATTTCACTATTATCAACCGATGGAATGGTATTAACAATATACAACCCTAGAGGAAAATACTTCTGACCACTATTATAACTTGTCCTAACTCATACTATCTTTCACTTTAAATATTAATATCTTATTAAACAACATAGCATCATAATGCATAACACATAAGACTAACAATAACTATTTTCATTTTTACTTACTCAAGGGGAGATTATATCAACCTAGTGACTCTAAGGTACTCCGATTATACCTGCATACAAAGGCAACATGATATCATACCGACTATCAATCCAATAGTACTAAGGTACCCTATTTACACAGGACTACAAAGGAAGCATAGTACTCTACTAATAAGGACACCTAATTTATAAAGTACACAAAGTTAAATTGAGTAAGATATAAGCCTACCTGGAGCATTATAACACATCGGCAAAAATCTATAACCAACTGTAAGTTAGACCACATCGTTAGGATAACTATGTCTAAAGAGTCACCATTTATAATCTCGAGGTCTTTTACTTTATATATCAATATTTCATTAATGTGACCACGAAATCACACGAAACACAAATAGATTCAATTTCCATACATAATTATTTATACTTATTTTCATTTATTCAAGTTAATCACAATCAAAGGCAACACCGAGGTCAATATGATAATTTACCAATACCATATTAGGTTCAATTATTCACATTAGGTTGCAAATAACCAAAATGCCATCGAGACTATAGTTACTATAGATAATTACTCGGCTTAAGCATATTAGCACGAGTCTGCCTTTTATTTATATAAGAGAATGGTTACAAATTATCCTTAAATAACTCAACAAATCTCCTAAGTGCATGGGAGTTGTTTTGCTAGAGATAAGGTATGTGTTTCGTCAACATCCCCCCTCAAGGGAAACGTGGGAGCACACACGGTTAGCTTGTCACGAAGCCATTGAAAACGAGAAGAACTCAGGCCCTTAGTGAAGATATCAGCAAGTTGATCTTTACTGGAGATAAAGCGAACATGAAGACGGCGAGCAGCAACTAATTCACGTACGAAATGATAATCAATCTCGATGTGTTTGGTACGGGCATGAAATACTGGGTTAACAGTGAGATACGTGGCACCTAAGTTATCACACCATAGCGTTGGGGATGACGTAGTAATGCCAAGTTCACGGAGGAGAGATTGAATCCACAAAAGTTCGGCCGTAGCAACTGCTAGACTGCGATATTTAGCTTCCGTGCTTGACCGGGAGACAGTGGGTTGTTTACGGGCACTCCATGAAATAAGATTGTTACCAAAGAAAACACAGTAGCCACTTGTAGAGCAACGATCAGTGACACAACTCGCCCAATCAGCATCAGAATAGGCATGAAGAGTCGAGGTGGAAGGACATCGTAGAAGGAGACCAAAGTTAACAGTATGCTTTAGATAGCGCAGGATGCGTTTAACAGCTGCCCAATGATGTTCAGATGGATTATGCATGTATTGACAAACTTTTTGAACAGCCACAGAGATATCAGGTCTGGTAAAGCTGAGATATTGCAGAGCACCAACAACACTACGGTAAGTAGTGGGGTCATCAAAAGAAGAACCATCAGTGAGAGACAAGTGAGTGTCAGCAGCTAGAGGAGTAAGCACAGGTTTGACACCATCAAGTTTAGTGCGCTGTAGAAGATCAGAAATATACTTGCGTTGAGAAAGAAAGATACCATCTGCATGCGAAGTCGCTTCGATGCCCAAAAAATAATGAAGGTGCCCAAGGTCCTTAATAGCAAATTCGGAATGTAAAGTAGAAATCAGTTGTTGAACATCATCAGGATGGGAGCCAGTGACGATAATGTCGTCAACATAAATAAGGAGATAAATGACAGAGGTGGAGAGACGCCGAATAAATAGAGAAGGATCAGCCTTGGAGCCAGTGAAGCCAAGTGTGAGGAGATGAGTAGTTAGCCGAGAAAACCATGCACGAGGAGCCTGTTTAAGGCCGTAAAGAGACTTACGAAGTTTGCAAACATGGCGCGGAAATTGTGCATCAGAGTAGCCTGGGGGTTGCTGCATGAAGACGTCTTCAGTCAAATAGCCATGCAAGAACGCATTCTGAACATCAAGCTGCCGAAGTGTCCAGCGATGCATGAGAGCATAGGAGAGGACAAGACGAATGGTGCATGGCTTAACAATAGGACTAAAGGTTTCGCCATAGTCAATCCCTGGTTGCTGGTTATACCCTTTTGCAACTAAGCGGGCTTTGTATCGCGCCACAGAACCATTGGCATGACGTTTAATGCGGAATACCCATTTACAACCAATCACATTCATGTTAGAGTGGGGAGGCACAAGAGTCCAAGTGCCGTTGCGAAGCAAGGCATTAATCTCATCATCCATTGCACGACGCCAAGCGGGATCCAAAGAAGCTTGGCTGTAACAACTGGGCTCAACCAAATCTTCAACCTGCAAAGGGTATTTAGTAGCAGAGAGACATAATTTTTGGATGGGTTTACGAATGCCAGCTTTAGCCCGGGTGACCATGGGATGGTGAGAAATAATGGGAGGAGATTGGTCGGAGGATGGCACTGAAGGCGGAGGGTTTGGAGGAGAAGATGGGGAGATAGTAGGTTGAAGAGGAGAGGAAATGGATGTAGGTGTAGGTAAGAGCGGGGGCAAGGGAGAGGTAGAGGAGGAAGGAAAAGAGGATCGTGGCGCGGAAGGAAGGGAGCTGGAGGGTGTATAAGGATCCAAGGCTAGAGGGATGGAGGGACGCTGGCCAGTAGCGGCAAAGGGAAAGATTGTTTCTTCAAAGCGCACGTGTCGTGAGATATAGAGCCGGTCAGACGGAAGATGAAGACAAAGATAACCTTTTTGAGTGGGACTATAACCTAAGAAGACACACGGGAGAGAACGAGGTTGAAGTTTGTGAGAGTTATAAGGACGAAGACAAGGAAAGCAAAGGCAGCCAAACACTCGTAGGAACTTGTAGTCGGGGAGTTGATGGAATAAGATCTCAAGAGGGGTCTTAGTGTGGGAGACCGAGGACGGATTTCGATTGATAAGATAGCAGGCTGTAGTAAAAGCGTTGTCCCAGTAAGATAAGGGCATCGAGGCATTGTAGAGAAGAGAGAGACCAGTCTCAACAATGTGGCGATGGCGCCTTTCGGCAAGGCCATTTTGTTCGGATGTGTGAGGACATGAAAACCGATGATAGATGCCATGTTTGTCAAGATAAGGGGTGAATTTGCGAAATTCACCACCATTATCGGATTGAAATATTTTAATCTTGTGGCCTAATAAATTTTCAATTTTCGTTTTGAAGGAAATGAAGTATTGTAATGCATCAAATTTTCTAGAGATGGGAAAAATCCAGGTAAAACGACTATAAACATCCGTAAGAAGTAAATAATAACCAAAACCTTTATTAGAAAGACAAGGAGAGACCCATAAATTAGAGACAATTAGACTTAAGGGAGTGGAATAAGACGTGGTGCTTAGCGGAAACAAGAGTTTACAACTTTTGCTTAAACGACAAGATTGACAAAAATGATTGGACCGTAGGGAAACAGGGAGTTTATGGGAAGCGAGAACTTTATTGACAGTAGAGGGCATCAGATGACCAAGCCGTTGATGCCATAAGGAAGTAGATGCAGAGTGAAAACTAGAGGGAGAGTCTGAACCAGCTATCTCACGAACAGCTTCAAAGTGGTAGAGGCCGCCCTTATTCAGTCCGCGTAGAAGAGCTTTCCCGGTTTGGCGATCCTTGACAAGGAAGAAGTGAGGGTGAAATTCAAAGAAACAGTCATTGTCTTTAGTAAATTGAAAAATAGAAAGCAAATTGGCGGAGATAGAGGGGACATGGTAAAGATTAGTGAGATGGAAAGTGCGAAAATGGGTAGTAAAGGAGGCAGTACCAGTGTGAGCGATGGGGATAGTCTGACCATTGCCAACTTTGATTTTGTCTGGTCCGTCATAAATGGAATGAAGATGCAGATTTTGCAGATCAGAAGTCATGTGGTGCGTTGCACCACTATCAGGCAACCAGTGAGATTCAAGAGTGGAACTTGGGCCTGCAGTGTAGGCTTGAGGCGGAGACTTCGGAGCCTGGAAGGTTTCATCAAAACGAAACCAGCAGTCAAGGGCAGTGTGTTTCTTGTGGCCACAAAGCTGACACGGCCCTTGAGCAGTGGAGTTAGGAGTAGGACGATTATAAGATTTGGTGGGACCCCGACCGGTGCGAGACGGAGCGTTGGTGCGAGAGGAGTTACGAAAAGAGGAAGAACGAGAGGAAGAAGAGCGGTGTTGGGATGCAACATTAGCAATGGGTTGTTGATTGATAAGGGCCTGCTGAGACTCGAGCCTCATGTCATAGGCAAGTAAATGAGAGTAAAAATCTTCCATGGGACAAGCGTCGATGGTAGTGGTTAAAGTGGTCACAATGGGGTCATAGGTGGAGTCAAGACTAGCAAGGATGATCTGCTGTAAGTCCGCTTCATCAACTCGATGACCTGAGGCGGCAAGGTTATCTGCCAGACGCTTTGCATGGAGAAAATAGTCAGACATGGACTTGTTGCCTTTTTGGAGAGTTTGAAGGGCCCGACGTAATTGCATGATCCGAGCTTTAGAGCGGGAGGCAAAGTGGTGTTCAAGGGTGAGCCAAACAACACGAGAGGTAGTCAGGCCAACGACTTGGGCCAGGACGGGTTCAGTAAGAGACGACAAAAGCCAACCGAGGAGAACTTGATCCTGTTTGTGCCAATGAGTATAGGCGGGATTAATGACAGTGTCTGTAGGCTGAAGATACATAGGAGGGCAGAGAGTAGAGCCATCAACGTAGCCTTCGAGACCATGGCCTTTTAATAAAGGCTGAAACTGAGTGAGCCAGAGAAGATAATTGGAGGAGTCGAGTTTAATAGTGATTTGATGGTGGATATGAGTGAGAGGGAGGAGGGGAGAAGATTCAGAGGAGGCAGCAATGGTGGCAGAGGAAGAAGACGTGGCCATTAGGGTTAGGGTTAGAGAGGAAGGATCGAACCTCCTGATACCATATAGATAATTACTCGGCTTAAGCATATTAGCACGAGTCTGCCTTTTATTTATATAAGAGAATGGTTACAAATTATCCTTAAATAACTCAACAAATCTCCTAAGTGCATGGGAGTTGTTTTGCTGGAGATAAGGTATGTGTTTCGTCAACAGTTACCACATTATTATCCACTTTAAATACTACTTTTATTTTTATTTGATAATTTATCATGCAAAGGATAAAATAAATTAAATTAAATTAAATATTTTAGCATGCAAGTAAATCACCTAACACAATAAATGACCATTTTGTCCTTACATAACATACATAATCTATTCCAACAATCAACCCATTTTAACATGCTTTCATACACATAATATTTTACACAAGTTAATATGCTTCATTTTACCAAATCTTATACTAGTATTATTCGATAAATAATTACAACGGAACAAACATACTTAACACAAATTATACATGGAAAGCCCAATATACTATCATGTGATATTTACAATTTTAATAAAGCATATGAATTACCCGATTTTCAATAAAAGTACAAAATAAGCAACCTAATAAAATTTATCAGGCTAATCAACCTCCTTTTACCTAACAATAAAACCAACATTATTCATATTAATATCTAACTCAAAAAATAATAATTTATATTAAAATATTTATTAAAGTAAAATTACCTAAATACTCTCAAATGACTAGAAAATAGAACAAGGGTGAAAGAGGTGGAACTCACGCTGCATAGGGTGGGCAACATGAGTTATGGATGCAGAAGGAGTTGCTAGCACTGGGCAGGGTGGTTGAGGATAGGTCGAACAGTGGAAATTGAAGGGTTGGGTGGAGCTGGTTTAGATGGGCGATGGTGCTGGCTAGGTGGAGGCCAATGAAGGTAGAGCTGGAGTGGGCATTTTGGTAGATGGTGGAGTCGTCATGCGAGGGAGGTGAAAGCTGGACGATGGTGGCAAATAGCAAGAGTGTGTAGCGGGAATAGTGGTGTTGGACTGAGCTAATGACGACTAAGGAGGTACTGCATGATGGGGAGCACAGTTGTGTGAGGGATGTTGCACGGGGCATGCAAATTTGCGTAAAGAAGAGTGACTGGTTCGCACAAAGAAGGGTGTGCTACAATGTGAGGAGGGTGCATAGTTATGCAAAAACAAAACTAGAAAGATGGGCATTCAGGGGAGTAAAAGATGATGGTTGGGAAGAAGAAGAAGGGAGGAAGAGTGGTTTGGTTGAGGGTGGTGGTTGTTGGTGATGGGGCTAGGCTGAGTTAATGAGTAATGGAGGAGGCGGTAAGTGGTGGCACGAGGGGCTAATGGTGAAGGGTGGTAATGAGCGAAGACGGTGCGAAAACTAGAGTAGAGCAATGTGAGATAGAAAAAGGAGGATGAAGAATATGGTTGGGCGTGGGTTGGGCAAAAACGAAGAAATGGGAATAGAGAGGAGTATATAAGCTAGTGGTGTTGGTGGTGATGGTTCAACAGAAGAAAATAGAACTAGATAAAGTGGAATGGAGAAGGAGGAGAAGAAAAGAAAGGAAGGAAGATGACCAGGGAGGATTTTGGTGGCGATGTTACCATGTGGATGGTTGTTGGTTTGGATAAAATGGAGGGAAGGAGTGGAGTATTAGTGGTCGGTTGAAGGGTGGACTATTTGACAGAGAGGGGGTGAGGCGTGATGTTGGAGCAGGATAGGGAAGGCGTGTAGTTGCAAGGGTAGAGGCAGGGGCTAGGTTGAAGGAGGCATGTGTTGGGAGTAGGTGTCAAGAATGGTTTGCCTTGCGTCATAAAACTTTTTCTATTTAACTGCCCCTGTTTTTATCAAGTCCATCAGCACTGTGATTAAAATTTATATTAAAATTATTTAATTAATATTTTTATTAAAAAAACATTATTTAATTAATTTTTTTATTAAAAAATAATTATTAATAATTACAATTAACTAATATAAAAATTTTCTCTCTTAATTTTAATAAATTTAATTTATTTTAAAAAAAATATATATATAATATATATATATATATATATATATATATATATATAATTTTTTTGATATTTTCTGCCATCCCCATTTTTTAATTTTTTAATAAATGCCGTTTTCGGTTTGTCCCGTCGCCGTCAACGTCCCCGTGCAACACAGTCATCAGTGGACTAGGCTTCACTTAACTTTTAACTCTCGCCTCCGTACTGCTATGAGCGTCTACTCTTTCAGCCGAGTGTTTAGATTGAGCTCCCGTTGTATCGTCTTACGAGCAGAAAAAGAGTTGCAATACCATGAAGATCGTCGCCGCCTACTTGCTTGCTGTCTTAGGCGGCAACACCTCTCCCACTGCGGACGATTTGAAGAAAACCCTTGGGTCAGGCCAGCTTCCTTCTATACTGTGTTTCTATACCTTCTGCTTCTCAATTTTATTCCTTAGATTTTCAATTACTGCCAAATTATCTGTTTTTCTTTTCTCGGTAATTTGGCTTTCTTTCCGAAGTCGCTCACGCTTCTTCTTTCTCAGCGTTAGTCAAATCGTTCTTATCATTGCTTATCATATCCTGCTCTCCCTACTACGAGGAATCGATTTGTAGGCTATGTGTTTGTTTTGATATTTTTTTAAGCTGCTGCTGTGTCTGTTCTTTCTGATATGCTAAGTAATGTATTTCAAGGTTTTTGAAAATTATGTAAATGTATTGTATATTAAAGTCTTATATGTTACGGTGTGAATTGGCCTTCTCGTGAATCGGTTGCGGAAATGAAACTCTGAAGAATTAATACTCATCATATGCTATTAACGTAAGTGTATTATGGTTTCAATATGCATCATATTCTCAATCGTTTTAGTGATTCAGACGCACGAATCTTGGCGTCATGAATGGTTGTTTTAAGCGAGTTGTTGAGTTTTCTCCTTATATAAGAAACTGACAGTATTTAAGCACTGTCCATGAAATGGATACTTCAAAGTAGCGCCCTGTATAAGACTTTTTTTCCTTTTCAATATTTTTCGTGTGTGGCTAAAGATCAAATTATGACGCGGTTCCAATTGTCTAACAGATGTTGCAGTAATCAATATTAATGACTTGTTGCGATTTCTGATGTTTTGGTCCTGTTGCGGGTCCATCCCCTTTGGTTTCTCTGGTATTTCGATGGTGTTGAGTATAGTGTAAAAAAACTTTTTACAATTATGATAAAGAAAGGAATTTTAGATTCATAGAAAGATAGGTTTGAATTTGAGATGGTGAGTTTTTAGAGTCGTTGCCCTAATTGTTGTCCAAGGCAATGGTGTAAGGCAGGTGCTGAGGCGCATGGCTCTAAGGCGCATGGCTATATTTGGGTTTTAATTTTATTCAAAAATTTCTGCAATCAATATGGTAATTAATTTTCATGTTGGATACACAAAATTTTGAATTGATAAAGAAAAAAATATTTACTACTGTGATGATTAGTTATTTTTAGACTTTATTTTTATAGTAACTACATTTTCTGTTGGGAAAGAAGGGGAAAGGGAAGAAAGGCCATGAAAGACCAGTGGAAAAAGAAAGGAAACTATTTACTATAGAGAATTAATGATCTGTGGAGGAAACACACACACCACAGGTTTGAAGACAAATCTCAATCAAAAAAATCAAACAAGAATAGAAAAGATGATCAAAATTGTGAATTAGGGTTAGGAATTATAGTTTCTTGGTTTGGTTTTGTGGGGTATGTTTGGGGAAGATTGTATAGGGGTTGAATTAGGTCTTTGATGACGTGATTAGGGGCTGGATTAATGGCTAATAATCGTGGTTAATTCAGGTGTTAATGGATGTTGATACACTAGAGTTAGAGTTAAGGTTTCAAAGGTAAAAGATGATAAAAGTTTGTTATTTTATGTGAAAGTATATTTGTGTGTATGGTTTCAACGTGGCTGCAGTGGTGGATTTAATTGTATAAATTTGTGATATAACTCTATATCAACCTACAAAGGAAGAATATAGGAGATTTATAAATCTGTCACTCACATAGAACTGACAAAGCTAGAGAAAAACTCATAGAATTCAATGGAAAATTCAACTTGATCACTTTCATTCGGCCTTGTAAAGCCAACTTGATTACATGAAGCCTTTTATCCTTGTTTCAATATGAATATTCCACACCAAAGATAAACTAAAAACTAAAAGAAAACACACACAAAATCTTAGCTAAAATATGTCATACTCATGCACACACCAAAGATAAAAATAGAATCATATCTAATCATAACTATTCTTCTAATAAGCTAATGATTAAGAAACAAACTAAATAATGAATAATTAAACACTTAATAACTGGCTTAATAGAGCTTAGGGACAACGTCATCATGTGCATGCCACATGGTTTGATTAAACTTCTCATAATATCTTCCATGTCCTCTTATTATTGACCCTACCTCCTTTTTTTAGCCTGTGTGTATTCTTTTGATCTAATTTTTCAACTAAGCCTGAGTTAATAGGTTCAACGACTTTATTAGTTTTTCCTTCAAGTATAGGACAACTTGTAGGACTTATAGGGTATGCTTTTGCATCAATTAAAGAAAAATCACATATTTTTAGAAAGATTAAAATTAGTATTATAGAAGACTATTGGGTTAAGTAAGCCATTATATAACCCAACCTGTGAAAACAAAACCTCATGGGTCATATTGGTTAAGTTAGTGTTTTGTAAGGGTTCACATGGGTTAATCCATGATAGATTTATAAACTAAGGTAGGTCAATATGGGTTAACTCACAGGTTGTGATGAATAATCATGGATTAGTTACTATTACCGGGATTGCAGTTATGGTATCGGGTGTGGTGAATGATATTTTATATGCTACAGCTGTCGCAATGATTTTTTTTTTTCACAACCAATATTGACAAATATCGACCAATAATAGTAAATATCGGCTAATATTGGTAAATATCATAAATAATATTGGTCTATATCCTATATTTCACTGATATCGCGGTGATAGATATGTGATTTCTAAAACAATCGCGTTGAGAGAATTTTGCGTCGCGGCTGACCCAAAATCCATAAAATTGCTTCCAATACGCAATTGCGATACCGATATTTCATCGTATGCCTCTACTATACCAAAATTACCAACACCAAAATCTTATCCCAGCCGGATCTTGGATGAACCCTCCCCAACTTACTCTATTTGAGCGTACCTAGTCCTAATCGACTTCGTCCAACCTGACCCTGACTTTGTTAGGGCCCGCCCTTTTTTGATTGAATGTTGCTCGGGTCAGGTTTGTCTAAACTTTCAAGTCTGCTCTACCTGATCTCGACTCCCAACTTGCCCTTCTCCCTACTGAATGCCACCTGGATCAATTCACCCCAACTGAACTTCGCTCAGTCTTGGCTGCCTTGAACCAACTCTCCCCTGCCCTGTCATCAACTTGCCCCGAACAGACCTGGCTGTGCCTGACCCTGCCTAGCCTCAACTCAACTCCACCTGGCCCACCTAGGTTAGCTGCCCTAACACTGCTCAAGCTTGCTCCCCAACCCAACTCTATGATGGCTTGCCCAGCCTAGAGCTCACTCCACCTCAACTGACATTGCCCTTACCCGACTTCACCTGGCCCAACCTTGGCTTACCCTTACTCAAGTTGTTCCACTCAGGCGCTTTCTCAACCTAACTTTGTCGAGCCCACCCAATCCTAACCCGACAGTTCATAAACCCAATTTGCCTGACCTGACACCACTCAATCCCACCCTATTTCAACTCGGTTGCTTGTGTTTGCCCACTCTTGAATCTTCCGAGCTCGCCTGTAACAATTGGACTTTCCCGACTTACCCTGGTTTGGCCCATCCAGTCCATACAATTAAATATCGGTCCCGATACGCAATATCGGCCAATATTTATCGGATTTTGGATCAGCCGATACGTGAAATTGGCGATACGCGACGGATTTAGAATTTCACATATTTATCGACGATATATCGGCTATCCACCGATATTTGCTGATATTCTACCGATATTTATCGATATTTACCGATATTTACTGCTATTTGCTAATATTTATTGTGAAAAAAAAAATCACACCGCTATAACTGCGGCATATAAAATGTCGTACACCGCGACCGCGATTTTATTGCTTGATCCAGTCCTAACTTGAATCTTGCTGTATTGGTCAGTGCATAGATGATCTATTTGGATGTTGTTGTGATGGTGATGGTAATGTTGAGGTGGTGTGTGTCTATTAAAAATTGCCAGAGGTGGAGGTGGAGGTAGTGGTGAATTGATAAAAGGAAAAAAAAAAGGGAAAAAAGGGTGATGGTGGTGGTGGTGAGGGCGTGGAGGTGGTGGTGGTCTTGAATCAAAGAAAGAAAAAACAAGACAGGAAAAAAGAGTGGCGGCGATGCTGTGGTTGTAGTGGGGCAGTTTATGTATATGTTAACGCATAATGACCCCTGGGTAATGATAAGTTGGATTGAAAACTATTAGTCATTTACTCCAATCTGTCGTGGGTTGGATTATAGGCTGCATGGGGGGTTAGATGAACTGTATTCACCCATTTTAACACCCTTAGCCTCCATGTACCTTTGCCTTGTGCCTACCACCCCTTATTGCCTAGGTGAATCTTAGGCCTTTCCAAACATTGGTCTAAGGCAGACAACTTGCTTAACTGTATAAAATGTTGTGTGCGGAACTAAGATGTGAAGATTTCTATTCATTAGTGCTTCCGTCGTACTTATTCCTGCCAAGATTATATTCTATGTAATGAGCTTGTTTGTGATTGATTCTTGATATATCGTTGCAGTATCATAGCAGTAACAGTTTGTGATTTGCATTTTAACATCATGATTTTTTGTTCTAAACTTAAAAAAGTATTCTGCTTGATGTGCAGTCGGAGCTGAGGCTGATGATGAGAGAATTGTGTTTCTCTTGTCACAAGTGAAGGACAAGGATATTACAGAGCTTGTTGCAGCTGGTCGTGAGAAGTTGGCTTCTGTCCCTGCTGGAGGTGGTGCAGCTGCTGCTGCTTCTGCTGCTGCTACTGCTGGTGCAACTGCCTCTCCAGTTGAGGAAGCCAAAAAAGAGAAGGTGGAAGAGAAAGAAGAGTCTGACGATGTAAGGTTTATTTGGGCAGAACTATCCTTGATCCTGTTTTATATCTCATAACTTCTCGCTTAGTGTTAATATTTTGGGCAGTTTTTTGCATGCTGTAGATCTATTTTATTTTGTTCTAATCTTCCTTCCCTTTGTTATTTTGTTGCAGGACTTGGGCTTCGGTCTCTTCGACTAGGAAATCCTTATGTTTGTCATCTACGTTATAGAAGTCACCTGTCAGAGGAAATATTTAGGTTTTTCTCTCTCATTATTAGAAGTGTAGTCGGATTCTAAAGTAGTGGTGTAGTTTCACTTCGAGGAAGCCAATTTTGATCTTTTACTATGGCTATGTTGAATTTAACATTGTTGAATTTTGTTTTGTGGATCTATCAACGCTCGTCTCCTGATACCCAATGTACATTTTTGTCATGTTTATTGTTCGAAGTAGGGGTCTGTTGAATTCACGTATGTTTGCAACTCTTGTTGGAAAATAATGCAATATATACAGCTGAACAAACAATCAAAACTACAAAAGGGAAAGAACTTATAAAATATTTGTTGTGTCGTGGTTAAATACACTTCTTAGAAGCAAAAATTAGACATGACCGAGTTATAACCGTCCTTTAAGGTTTATATAATACCTATCGTTATCGTACGCTTAAGAAAGATAGATTTGAAATTTGTAGATTTTTTTTTTCCAGAAATTGAATCGTAAAAACAAAGATACAAACTTGAAAAAAAATTGCAGTTTGGTAAATTATAACTCCTTAAAAACACAGAAAGAGCAAATATTCTTTTAATAATTACTCTCTCACCTCCCTAAAAATCAGTCACAAAAATATCATGTAAAAAGTTTGAAAATGTTTGAAGAAAAATGGAGTCAAAATTGGATCTAAACTAAATTTAAAAAATCAAACAGAGAAGAAGAAGAAAAAATGCCCGGATGGGTGGGCAACAACACATATACGCTCGTGTGTGTCTAGGTCCAGCCCATATTTAGACAAAATAATCCAAGTTTATTAATTCAAACCAATTATGTGGTAAAGGTATATAAAAACTAAACAAAACAAATCTTATCTACCGAAGTGATACTTTAAGAAAGAGCCAACAACAGCTTCAATAATGCTGAATGTTTTGTCACTGCTCCAACAACTCTGGCTATCCATAGTATTAAAAATCAGTTTGGATTGGCCAGTAAATCAAGAAATGAGCCATAGTATTACATCTTGGAGCTAGTGAAAATCAGATAAAAATTTGTGGACAAGTAAAATTGGTGAACAGGTAAAAAATCAGTTAAAGAAGTTGGTTAGAAATTGGTTAGATTTGTTTAAAGTGTATTTTTTTATATTATTTATAATTTAATATGTACAATTGATTCAATTAGTCTAAACTATTGGTCGGACTGTTAAATAGGTAATATCAGTAATGATACCAGCGGGATTTTAAAGTTGTGGGTATAGCTAACGTTGGTAGTGTAACACTGTTAATAATTTTTTGGATGTGACTCGTGTGAATATGCGCTTCCCAATGCCAATGATCATCGGTGCATCCTATTTAACATTTTATAGGGACCCTTTGTTCTAGTAGGTGAAACTAGAACTGGCAAAAGTTTATCCAACCCACCCAACCTGAGCGAAATCCAACCCTATAATACCCAAAAAATTTAGCAACCTAACCCGACCCAGACCTGACTCAACATTGACCCGACTCGACACTGACCTGATAAAAATAAACCCGATCCGACCTGATCCCAACCCATGATCCCTCATTGACCCGACCCGATAGCGACCCGACCCAGTATTAACCCAACCCGACTCGACATTCACCTGGTCTAACTCAATATTAACTCGATCAGACATCAAAATATATTATAATAATAATAAATTACACATTTTTTATTATTCATTTAAAGCTTTTAAAAATATAGTATTTTATAAATTATACTTATTTTTCATAATTTTATCCTAGACATTCTTATTAATTAATGATATCCTAATAAAATATATTATTAATAAATAAAAAATTAAAATAAAAAAGGCAAGCATCAAGTCGTAAGTCTATAAAATAATTTTCAAAAAGTGTTCCATTACATCCACTGATCCACCTATTTGAAGAAACTCTTAATAGAAGAGCATAATAGTATCATTTATTAGTTATCACCCACAAAATCCAATAAGGAATAACTATACCCCGTATTAAGAGTATATCACGGTACAACCCTAAATTTAAAGTTTTAGTTATATTTTTTTCTTTTAATTTATTAATTTACTTTAAATATAATGTATTATTCTACGTTCATCAATTTTAAATTTACAATATCTAATTATTTTTATTAATTATAATATTAATTATTTATATTTTACATTATTTAATTTTTAATTTATATATAATAATTAATAATTTATGAAAATATATAAAATTAATATTTAATTTAAATTATGTTTAAAATAACTTATTATAGTTTTTTTTTACTATAATAATAATAATTAAAAAAATATTACAATAAAAATACAAATATAATATAATTAATAAAAATATTACAATATAATATAAATATAATAACATTAATAAAATAAATATAACTAGAGAAATTAATAAGATAAATTATGTAGAGAAATGAATATGAAAAAAATATAGAATAAATGATATAAAAATTATTGGATAAAAAAATAATACTTTTGTAGGTATTTTTTTACTATTAATATTAACTGTGTTATATATATATATATATTCTAACAGTAGAAATTTAGCTAAAAATATATTAGAAAGTATTAAAAATCAACTTCAATGATCCGTACGACAATATGCACTTGTCACGTGTAGCACTCGTGGTCCACGTACTGCACACATGGATCGAGAACTCGAAATTTTTGAAGCACACAGAATTTGTGGGTAATTTTTTTTCCCATAACCACAATTCTAAATTTAAAGTCCCTAAATTTGAAATTAGAATATATTTTTTTACACCAGATGCTCTAAATAAATATTAAACTGGTCGAACTAGTTTTGTTAGTTTTTTTTAATTAAAGTATTGGTATAGTTTATATTTGTGTAAGTTAATACTATATTTTTATCTCTTGAGACTTTGAAAATAAAATTTAGTTCATTCATAACTAAAAATGCTTTGCAGATTGCTAATATGTATGAGGGATATGGATATTGGATAGAAATAAAAGTACAGAAATAAATTAGAAGTCCAAAAAGGATTACAAGAAGGACAAAAACTAGCCAGAGTGTAAATATATATATATAAGGTATAGCTTATACCTGATCGAGAACCAAAAAATCTAAATGGACCTGTTATAAATAATTCGAGTGTGGCTCGGAACTCATTGCCATTTAGATGAAGTATATGAAACATGATCTATTTTAGGAACAATAGATATAGCCGGTGAAATCGTATTATGTCGGCTGAAAGAGTAGGAGCGATTAAGCACGGCTTCTTTACCGGCTTTCCATAGAAATCTAGTTCCTGAAAAGGAGTCCAACTTTTGATCAAAAGACTCATCAACCCAACAATAACTTAACAAAATTAAAAGATCTAGAAAAATCTCTGGTAACATCCATAATTCATGCATAAGTTATAAAGTTACAAATTACAACCTATAGGCTGTATAGATAATAAAAAAAAACATAAAAAGAAAACAAACATAAAAATGACAATCAAGGCACAAACATACACACTACCTACAAACTATAACAACAACTTCCACACAAAATGTCCACTACATAAAACATGGTAGAAAAACTAACTAGGCAATAGAATAAGAGTATCAACATCAGAATATGCCACTTACAAGTTTTAACACAACGCTTGTAAACAGCAATAAAAGAACACCAATAGATAGTAGTTGGCGAACAACATAAAGATTATCCAAGTATGGTAAATCTATAACATAAGGAACAAATGACATGATTGAATAAAAATTAAATTCCTTACCTACAAAAGATAACAATTACCCATGTTTACAAGAAAAAGTGTCTAAAACTTTTACTGCTATTTTTGAAGCTCCTTAATCCATTTCATTATTGTTACTCGTTGACATTGATGACTCCACAGAAGTTCCTTCTTCTTCTTCTTCTTCTTCTTCTTCTTCTTCTATTTCTGTAAATACAAAAACAATTACATTATTATCTTCAAAATTCATTGATAAAAAAAATTATCAAATAAAAAAATACAAATTCATAACAACTAATACTATTACCATCATATCCGTATAACCAATTACGAGTAGTTACCAAAGCATCAACATTTTTTGATAACAACGAACTCTTCCACTTATTTAAAATTCTACCACCCATGCTAAAGGTTGACTCAGATACAACAGTAGTAATAGGAACGACAAGGATATCTTTAACCGTAGAAGAAATAATTGGAGAAGTCTTAGAATTATTTTTCCAAAATTGGACCACATCAAGTAAAATTTTACGATCCAACCGCTAACTTTCGATATACATCTCAAGTTCACTTTTACAGCTTTTACCTCTACCTCCAACAGAAGTAGAAGCATCAAAATCCTAAATTTTAAACAAAGGAAAAAACAATAATTAGACTTGATATAAACAGAAATTAGTAATAACAAAAATAAACATGTAATAAAGATGAAAAAAAATATTTAGTGACATATAACTCGATTTACCTCTATTTCACCATTTCCTCTGTTCAATTCTCTATTATTTTATTTATCATTACTAGTAATCTTATGATTGTATTTAATATATACAATGTAATAAATGATAATTATACATTATATATTCTTCTTATTCTCACCTTTATTTTATAATTTTTTTAAGTAATCAAATATTTTAAGTAATCAATTAAATATAATATATGCTAAACATCTAATATTTTGACTTGTAAAATTTATAAATATTTAAAGCAATCAAATATAATACTTTTAAAACTTTTAAATATCTTTATTATTTACCTTTGTATAAATAAAACACATATAATATTCTTATTTCATTTATCTTTACTAGTAATCTTTTAAGTAATCAAATATTTTAAGCAATCAAATAAATATAATATATGATAAATATCTAATATTTTTACTTGTAAAATTTATAAATATTTAAAGCAATCAAATACAATACTTTTTAAACTTTTAAATATCTTTATTATTTACCTTTGTAAAAATAAAACACATATAATATTCTTATTTCATTTATCTTTACTAGTAATCTTATGATTGTATCTATTATATATACAATGTAATAAATGATAATTATACATTGTATAGTATTATTATACTCACCTTTATTTTATAAATTATTTACCTTTGTATAAATAAAACACATATATTATATTTATTCCATTTATCTTTACTAGTAATCTTATGATTGTGTCGAATATTTACAATGTAATAAATGATAATTATACATTGTATATTCTTGTTATACTCACCTTTACTTTATAAAATTATCTTTTTTAAGTAATCAAATATTTTGAGCAATCAAATAAATATAATATATGATAAAAATCTAATATTTTTACTTGTAAAATTTATAAATATTTAAAGCAATCAAATATAATACTTTTAAAACTTTTAAATATCTTTATTATTTACCTTTGTAAAAATAAAAACACATATATTATATTTATTCCATTTATCTTTACTAGTAATCTTATGATTGTGTCGAATATTTACAATGTAATAAATGATAATTATACATTGTATATTCTTGTTATACTCACCTTTACTTTATAAAATTATCTTTTTTTAAGTAATCAAATATTTTTAGCAATCAAATAAATATAATATATGATAAAAATCTAATATTTTTACTTGTAAAATTTATAAATATTTAAAGTAATCAAATATAATACTTTTAAAACTTTTAAATATCTTTATTATTTACCTTTGTAAAAATAAAAACACATATACTATTCTTATTTCATTTATCTTTACTAGTAATCTTATGATTGTGTCTAATATATACAATGTAATAAATAATAATTATACATTGTATATTCTTGTTATGCTCACCTTTATTTTATAAAATTATCTTTTTTTAAGTAATCAAATATTTTAAGTAATAAGTTAAATATAATATATGATAAACATTTAATATCTTTACTTGTAAAATTTATAAATTTTTAAAGCAATAAAATATAATACTATTAAAACTTATAAATATCTTTATTATTTACCTTTGTAAAAATAAAATACATATAATATTCTTAGTTTATTTATCTTTACTAGTAATCTTATGATTGTATCTAATATTTACAATGTAATAAATGATAATTATACATTGTATATTCTTGTTATGCTCACCTTTATTGTATAAAATTATCTTTTTTAAAGTAATCAAATATTTTAAGTAATCAAATAAATATAATATATGATAAACATCTAACATTTTTACTTGTAAAATTTACAAATATTTAAAGCAATCAAATATAATACTTTTAAAACTTTTAAATATATTTATTATCTACCTTTGTATGAATAAAACACATATAATATTCTTATTTCATTTATCTTTACTAGTAATCTTATGATTGTGTCTAATATTTACAATGTAATAAATGATAATTATACATTGTATATTCTTCTTATTCTCACCTTCATTTTATAAAATTATCTTTTTTTAAGTAATCAAATATTTTAAGTAATCAATTAAATATAATATATGATAAACATCTAATATTTTTACTTGTAAAATTTATAAATATTTTAAGCAATCAAATATAATATTGTTAAAACTTATAAATATCTTTATTATTTACCTTTGTAAAAATAAAATACATATAATATTCTTATTTCATTTATCTTTACTAGTAATCTTATGATTGTATCTAATATATACAATGTAATAAATGATAATTATACATTGTATAGTCTTGTTTTGATTATCTTTATTTTCTAAAATTATCTTTTTTTAAGTAATTAAATATTTTAAGTTATCAAATAAATTATAATTAATGATAAATATCTTTGTTTGATTCAAAGCGCAATATTTTTTATTATTAAAATTTATAAATATTTTTACTATTTATTTGTGAAAATAAAGGGCAATTAATATTTTTAATTCTTTTATCTCCAATATTAATCTTATGATTGTCTGTCTCTAATATTTATAATTTATGAAATGATAATTGCTTGGACTCGAATATGAGTCAACCTGTCAAAACTCGACCTGACCCGACCCATTAAGTTAACTCGTAACTAATCAAATCCAACCCGTCAAATGTTATGAAATGACCCCACCCATCAACTTAATTCGAAACAACTCGGACACAGTGGGACTAACTCGTCATATTACATAAAATGACCTGAACGGGCCAAAGCCACCTACTTATGTGAACTAGAAAATGACCCGAAACCAACCCGATCCTACCAGTCAAGTTAACGCGAAATTATCCGAATCCGAGTTTTCTTAACCCGAACCCCACCCGACCCGATAAAGTAACCCAAAATGGCCCTTAACCAAAATGATCAGATCCGGAATCGACCCAACCTAATAAATTGAACCGAAATGACCCGACTCAACAAATTGACCTGAAATGACCCGATCCATAATTGACCCGACTCGACAAATTGATCCGAAATGACCCGACCCGATCCGCAATCGACCCGACAAATTAAATGACCTAAAATGACCCGAACCCGTAATGACCCGACCCGACCCGCTAAAGTCAAATGACCCAAAATGACCCGACCCGATAATAACCATACGCTCTATGACTCGATCTGCCCGACCCGATTGCCACCTCTAGGTGAAACCCAAACTTAAAGAGGAGATTTTAGTCCTTGAACTACTGTTGGCTGACGTCTTCTAATTGTGATGATCATCCTGCCGTTCTTGTTTGCGGGAAAATTTATGAGGCTTAACCATTTTGTGCACTGCAAATCTATCGTCCGCCTCTGATGTCTAAAGTGAAGAGTTTGAATTGATAACATGCTATTTGGCAACAGGGTTGCAAAAAAGTGGAGATGAGTGGATATATAAAATATCATTTCTGAAAATAGAAAATGATGATGTTAGAAAACGTAAAAAATAACTAATTAATGTACATAAAAATTCAATATTTATAATTTAATGATGGATACATATATTCTTTTGAAGCCATAATTAATAATAATAAATCTAATGTTATAATTTAGTTAAATATAGTAATATCTAAAAAGATAAATTACTTATCACATAATTTTTTGATACTATCCACTTCATCATTTTTTATAATATCGAAATATAGATATATATGTAAACATTTACTCATGTTTGCAAGTCTTGTGAGACTAATTTTCTTACATTAATCATTCAAATATATAAAACAAAAGAAGGACAAATATAAAAAAAAAGATATAATTCGTAGACATGTAATGCCTAAAAGTTATTATCTAGAAAATTGTTTTGTTAGCTTCTCTGTGCTCCACTATATGAGTTATGCATGAGACTTGGCTTAGTCACAATTATTTTTGTGAGTCTAGGTTAAACCGGTCTAATCCAAACAAGGATAAACTATGATAATTAAAGTAGTAAAGAGCACAAGAGAGGATTTAGGAAAGGGTCTTTGTATTATTAAAGTTAGAAAGTATAAGGGAGAGAGATATGGGAGCTCTTGGATGGATTGGAGCAAATGAGGTCCTCTCAGTTTATTTATAATTGTATCAAATCTATTTATATAACTAAAATAATTCGGAATAACCCACACAAAAATAGCATAATTAATATGAAAATAATTTGATTAGCATGATTTTGCGTCCAAATGACAGCACTTGATCAATACCAAAAGAAAAAATAAAATAAAAAGAAGGCAATTACTAAAACAAATGCACACTATAAGGTTCACTCACCATTGGGGATTACTTAATAGAGGAGAAATCTCAGGTCATCGGCCAGAGGCAAACAACTAAGGGAGTTGGACAGAGGCATTAGCCAAGGGTCATCATCCAAAGGTACTCAGCCACAAATTACAAAGGTTATAAGTAGTTGGCTAAATGACAACAACTAAAGGAAAACAACCAAGGGTTGTCGACCAAGTATATCATCTGAGGCCTTTAGCTGAGGGCAATTGACAAAGGCCATCGGCCAAAGGGTCATGCACCAAGGGGCGACTGTCAAGAGCACCAACCAAGGCTGTCAGCAAAGGGCATGAGTAAAGTGCAAATGCTAAGGGCAACAACTAAGGACATACCTAACAACCATTAGTGATCGAAGACTAGTTGTCAAGGAGTGGTTAGGAAATCTCTTAGTACAAGGGATTTAGCACTCACCAGTATGACATGTTAAAAGTTGACATAAGTTAACTCATAGATTCACTCATTAAGTTATAATTTGTACGTTTGTATAAATTAGACAACCAATGATGATTGAGTGTTTTGGTCAAGAATCAGGGAGGTTATAAAAGCCCCTATTCTACCCATTGTAATTTAACATTTACATATATAAACTAGCATAAAAGTGAGAAAATAAGGTCCCAAAAATCTCTTTCTCCTACAAACCTTTGTTTCGCAATACTTGCAATTTACTCTTACATCCTTATTATTGTGCCACGAGCCAAAGGAGTTATTATCCATCTAATTGATGGGATTATCTATTGTATTTCTCAACATCTAGTATAAGAGCTTGATTCGGAATCATGGTAGCTAGTAAACTAGTCATGGTGATGCTAAACAACACAAATTATAGAACGTGGAAGAGCATGATGGAAGAGTTGCACTATGTAATAGAGTAGGCAAATTCGATCAATAATGAAGGAGTCATACCTGGAAGCATGAAAGAAAGAGAAGAGGAGTAGAAGAAGCTTAATAGAAGAACTTGTGGTACATCCATCAATGGGTGGATGAAAATGTCATTTATTATGTTGAGGAAGAAACCATAACGTATGGAGTGTGGTCCAAGCTAGATTTGCTATGTGAGAACAAGAAAGTTGGGGGATAAGGTGCAACTCGAGAGGAAATTATAAAAATTGAGGTATGAAGATGGGGAGCCCATTGTAGCACTCCTTAATGTGTTTTATAACATATTCATCTAGTTAAATAACATGAAAATAGTGTTTAGGGATGAAGTTCAAGCCCTACTAGTCCTAAGTTCTCTACCAGATAACTGGAAGAGTTTCCATGTGTCACTGAACAATTCTGACTTATGTGAAAAAATCACAATAACATCAGTGACAATGCCACTTCTTGGAGAAGAAACAAGAAGAGGATATAGCGTGGTCTCATCATCAAAGTTTGAAGCACTTGTGGTTGGCTAAGAAGGAACCAAGGGCGGGATGCAAAGAGGAAGGTCTAAGAGTAGGCCTGTAACACCCCCAAAATTCACTACTGATTAAAAGAAAATTAGCGGAAACAAAATAATAAACCGTGAATTCTAGGGATATTATCGCCACACTTAGTACCAGACCGGTTCACCCTACTGTTCCAGTACTAAGTGCTAAGGCTAAAAGAGTAAAACACAATTTATGAGGAATTCAAACATATTAAATTAGAGTAGCGCAAGTAAACATTTTATAAGAATATAATCTACCAATGGGGGTTACAAGAAAACGAAGGCCACATCAAAAATAAGGTTTAAAGAAGGAAGGAATACAACCTTAGGACTTTCTGGATAGTTCCTTACGCTCTTTCCGGAGGGTCCACTTGAATAGCGCCTAAAAACAACCTGCAAGGGACACTGCCCATTGAATAGGTAGGGGCCACACGAATGGAATCCTTCAGTACTACAGTACTGAGTAACCCTTTAAAAATATACTTAAAAGTAGGTACGCAATGTAACACATGATATACTACTATATCCGTACATAACGATAGGTATAAACATAACATTCAAATCCATACATTCACATATTCAACAAGTCAATAAGATATTAATGGTGTATACGTAACATTCACTTTCGTCCATTCACATACTTAACGAGTCAACCAAAAATTAATAGGCCATAACGAATAATCGATACTTTTAGGGCCTTAAGGCCATTAGTCCATCATTAATCCATCATCTTGGATTATAAATATCTATGTGAGTGCGGGGACCCCACTATTATAGCTGGTGGATTGGTCACTTATAGGGCAGAACACACCTAACTACTATTATATGCCTGTGGATCGGTCTCCAGGGCAATATGCTTCTGGCCACTATTATGTCGGTGGATTGGTCTGGCCCCGACTCTCATGATGTTCCACTATAAGTATTTAGTGTCTTTTACGTGGCGTAACAAATTAGGGTTTGGTTTATTGAGCTCGGGATCTCCCACTATTATAACCGATGGATCGGTCACTTATAGGGCAAAATACACCTAACCACTATTATATGCCGGTGGATCGGTCTCCAGGGCACCCCGACACCTGGCCACTATTATGCCGGTGGATCAGTCTGGGCCCGGCTCAATAATCTTCCACTTTACATGATTAGTGTTTTACCGTATCTCATTCAACAAATTTCACCCTAGACATGCATGGCTAACTATATCCACACTTATCCTCCCAAGAGGGCCCGTCCCATATCTTGAGACTTTTGCACCTCCAATCTCACCCCAACATCCTTCCCTTAATCCACTTTCTCACACTGAGAGCCCAATTCCTAAGTGTGTGGGTCAAGGCCCACACTTTATACCCTCAAAGTCCACTCATTGCCTTACCCTTGGGTTTTCTCCAGAAACCCTAATTTGGGCCTATGTGGCCCATCCTTCTCTGCCTCGCACAACCCAACTATTTTAACACCTCACACATTATAGCCCCTAGATTCAACCCTCACTTCATGCCCCACTCATTCTCTTTTATTTTTATTATTTTCTTTTCTTCTTCCACCTCCTCAAATTAGGGTTTCCTCCTCAACCCTAGCTTGGTCTCCTACACACCCTTATACTGTCTCACATACTATTTTTCACCCGAAGCCCCTAGACACCCAAACGACCCTTCTATTACTTTCCTCATGCCCTGAAGCAACTTTCCATACGTAAAGTTTGACCCCATGTGGATTCTAACCATCCTATGCAAACCTTGATTCTCCCACTCTTTCATTTTACTCATGCCCCCTTTTACTCATCCACTCATGGATTATGGATTATTTAGGTCATTCTTACCTACATTAGCCAACTTACTTCCCCTTGGTTATCTTATTCTCCCATTTTTTTTTCTTTTTCATGCCTTTCACCCCATATCATGTTATTAAACTCTAACATGTATGTCCTAGAGAGTCACATCATATAACATCGTACACACGACACATGTAATCATCATCCACAGGCCATAAGGAAGTTACATGAGCATACATCCACTCTATGTTGCGCTACCAACCATTAATCATTAAATATAAAGTACACGATATGGCATAACACATGGCACACAAGGCACGTAACCCACTCATAGTTGATCTTAGCCACATCCCTACTCGGTTTGGGGTTATCAAGTTATCTCTTACATTTATTAGGCCACTAACTACCCTTCATAATTGTCATATTTAATACATTTCCCCTTTAGTTGGTTAGATTACCAATTTACCCTTTCCTTTATTATAATTAACAATTGCCCTTTAGTTGGTCAAATTACTAAATTACCCTTTTGGTGGGTTAAATTACCAAATTGGTTCACATTTACGTATAATATTCCCTTCTCATATTACATTTGTTCCTTCTATTACGTATTTAATTTATTATTTACCCTTTAATTACTTACCATTCTTTATATATTATTATTAATGTTAATTATATTATTAGTTAGTTACAAATAACAAATCTTTATTTAAATCATTAAAACCTTTAAACAAAATTACCATTTTTACCCCTTCACTTCCAAAATTACCATATTGCCCCTTAATTACATAATTACCAATTTACCCTTTTTACTTACAATTTACCACTTTGCCCTTGTTGCCAAAATTACCATAATACCCCTTTTAATTAAAAATTACCATTTTGCCCCTTTAATTACAAAATTACCCTTTTTCTCTTTAATTACAAAATTACCACTTTGCCCTTACCTCCAAAATTACCATAATACCCTTTTTAATTAAAAATTACCATTTTACCCTTTAATTACAAAATTACCATTTTTACCCCTTCACTTCCAAAATTACCATATTACCCCTTAATTACATAATTATCAATTTACCCTTTTTACTTACAATTTACCACTTTACCCTTGCCGCCAAAATTACCATAATACCCCGTTTAATTAGAAATTACCATTTTACCCTTCAATTACAAAATTACCATTTTGCCCCTTTAATTACAAAATTACCCTTTTATCTTTAATTACAAAATTACCACTTTGCCCTTACCTTCAAAATTACCATAATACCCTTTTTAATTAAAAATTACCATTTTGCCCCTTAGTACACCACTTACATTAAATTATCATTACTACATAAAATATTAATATTAATGCCTCATCCACAACTATCATATCTAATATAATACTTATTAGCACTCATACATATACTAGGTCGTATTCTTGTACAAGATACATTACTAAAATACCCGTAAGGCTCACAAAATATTAACCATGCATTCAAGATCACAATAGCATAATACAACATGGATAATACTTAACATTTTCATTAACAACTAAACTCTTACCATAAACAATATTTCCATACATAACATATAACCTAACATACTTCCTTCTTATCGAACATCACAAGAAACTACATATATGACATCAACCAACATATATCAAGCATAATAATATATTAAAAATCCTAATGTGCTAACATACGTTAATCTATACATTTAAGTGAGATTTAACGATTACCTTGATTTCCGCAAAAATGAACCTTACTGGTATTCCGGTTAAAGTTTCAAGCTTTGATTATCAAAACCAATACCTAAAAATAATATCAAGGTTTTTATGTTAGGAATAATAAAAATCAAAATATAAAACTTTATAATGCTTAATTAATCAAATACTTGAATCAAAATATTATTATACCTTAAAAATTATTATCCAACTGAATCAAGAAAGGTAGTAGCTCATGCTGCTCATGGAGCATGATCTGCATGCAAAGAAAGGAGGGGGAGGGGGCTAGAAGGTGGTGAAAAGAGGAAAAATGGGCATTTTTGGGTTAGGGTTGTTAGGCTAAGAAAAAGGGCATGCGGGGGAAGATTTAAGGCAAGGGAATGATGTAGAGGTGGGGAGGGGGTGTAGGTGGTGGTTGGGGATGGATTGAAGGCGGCTAAGGGTGGCAGCGGCGGCGGTAGCGAGGCTGCGAAGGGAGGCTGCCGAGGTGAGTCGAGGGGGAGGGGTTGAGAAGGAAGGAAAAGGGAGGGGAAAATGATGGCTTTCAGGTGGTGGTTTGGCCAAAGGAGGTTTGGGGGTGGTAGAGGGGGTTGTAGGGATTATTGTGGTGGCTCAGGTGGCAGCATAGGCGGCGGAATGGTGGCGAAAAAGGGAGGTGCAGGGTGGCTGTTGAGAAGGGAGGGAAAGAGGAGAAAAAGAAGAGAGGAGGAAGAAGGAGGCCACAAGGTGGCTCAATGGGTGTTGTGATGGTTTAGGGGTGAGGTAAAGGGTGGCACGGGTGGTGTAGGTGACTGTTGGGGCGGCTGCAGCGGCGAAACGGTGGCGACGAAGCAAAACAGGGAGGGTGAGGGAAGGAGGAGAAAGGGAGAGAAAAGAAGGTTGGGCAACACATGGGGGTTTGAAAAAAATATAGAATGAGGCAGGGAAGGAGGAAGAAAAAGAAGAGGAAGAGAAGGGAGGGGATAGGGAGCTCGAGGGGTGGCGGTAGGGTGGTAGGGAAATGGGAGTTGTAGGGAGAGGGAGAAGGGATATGGCAGGGCATGGGGGAAGGAAGAGAGGGATGGTGGGGCCGGGATGGTGTAGGAAAACGACAAAAGAGAGAGAGAGAGAGGGGGGAGAGAAGTGGGCCTGCGACCCAGAGCGCAGGAGGGAGGTAAGGTAGGCGAAGGCCGACGGCCCAAGGAAAGAAAAGGAGATAAAAAGAAAAGAGACAAAGGAGAAAAAGGAGAAAGGGAAAAAGAAAAGGGAAAATGAAATTAAATAAAATAATTTAATTTATAAAATAATAAAATAGAATATTTTTGGGTGATAAATTTATTTAATACTTTAATTTAATATAATTAGAATATAAGGGTTTAAAAATGATAATTTTAGTAAAATAATGGTTTGAAAAATTATTTAAATAATAAGAGTATGATAAAATAACAAAATATTTATTTTAATTTATTAAATATTTACATCCAATTTTATATACTCAAAAATATATAGAATAAATAAATTAAATAGATTTAAAAGGCTAATTTATCCCACATAAAAGTTATTTATTAAATTATAGGCTTTGAAATTTTGGGGGATTACAAGGCTGAGGAGCTCAAAGAAGAAAAAACCTTCCTTCCACTATGGAAAGATCATTTATTGGAAGAAGGATTGTTGGGAGTTGAAGAAGGGTGTAAAGGGGAAGGGCAAGTTTGATGAGGAGACAACAATCATAACTGATAATGAACTGATAGTTATCTTGGAGCATTTGAATGCTTGTACAAGCATATAAAGTGCCAATGCTGATTGGGTAGTGGACATTGATGTGTCTTACCATGTTACCCTACATAAGCAGTTCTCCTCCACATTCAAGGATTTCGGTGAGGTGCAAATGGGAAATGTGGGCATCATGAAAATATTTGGTATAGGGAGTATATGACTCGAGACAAGTTTAGGTTGCACCTTGCAACTCAAAGAAGTTAGACATGTTCCATATTTGAGGATGAGCCTCGCCTTAGTTGGGAAGCTTGATGATGAGGGCTACATAAGTTATTCCGTAAAGGGTTTATGGAAGTGGACAAAGGGATCCTTGGCAATAGCTAGGGGGAGTGAGTGTTATTCACTGTGTCATACTCAGGCAAAAGTGTGTCTGTCAGCTGAAGTTAACATTGTGGAAGAATCCTATGATGTATGGCATCATAGGATCAGCTATATGAGTGCTACTGGTGTAAAGCTTCTCAGCAACTGAGTTACCTTGCCAAAGGTTCAAGGGGGTAATTTTGGCCAATGTATTTACTATGTATTAGGTAAGTAACACCGATCCCACTTTGTTAAAATTATTGTTGAACAACCAATAATGAAACTTGATCAGATCTTCTCAAATGTATGTGGTTAGATGGAGGTGAATTTATTGGCTGGATGGTCATACTTTGTGACATTCATTGATGAATTTTCAATAAATCTCTGGATATATCCCCATGAATACTAAGGATCAAATTTTGGTAAACTTCAAAGTCTTTTATGCTAAGGTAGATCGTGATACTAAGAGAAAGTTGAAGGGTATTCGAATGAACAATTAAGGTGAATACCTTAGTCCATTTGACGAATATCATAAGGCTCATGGAATTTGACATGAGCAACTAGTTCCTAAAACCCCTCAACATAATGGGGGTGGCGGAATATATGGATTACATATTGATGGAAAAGTTAATGTGTCCATTCACACATGCAAAGATCAAGATCATTCTGGGTGGAAGCTCTTTAAAAGGCATGTTGTCTTATCAACTTGGCTCCATCAAATCCTCTAAATAGTGATGTGGCCAATGGAGTATGGCTTAACACAACCACTTGAGGGTGTTTGGCTTTTGAGCATTAGTACACATACCAAGGGATGTGTTTGTCCACATACCAAGAGATGAGAGGACACAAATGGACAAGAAGGCTCATTAGTGCGTGTTCATCAGATTTGGTGAAAAGAAGTCCGGCTACAAGTTGTACAACCCAATCATTGATAAGGTCATTTAGAGTAGGGATGTTGTGTTCTTTGAAGACCAAAACATCAAATACTTTGTTTAAGATGGAAGGTTGGAGTCCTACATTGAAAATCTTGTGGGATTTGGTAATGATTCCAAAACATAAGGCTCGGCGGGGAAGGATGTCCAAGAGGAGTGTGATAGTTGTGGGGTGATCGATTACTGAGGGTACCAAAATCGAAACCATCAATTGGCACGACCATGTAATCCATGTAGATACGTATTATCCTGATTTGCTAGACGTTAGAGCTCTTGGAGGCCGCTTCAACTGCACATTATTGGCATGGGTAGAACCTGCAGTTTAGCTTCGTGCTTCTTCCTTGTTAGACTTAGATTCGACCCCCAGCACCCCCTGATCGATCCATGTTTGCCGGGGCCCCTTCCATGTCCATCATGCACTGATCGAAGAAATCTTTAATTAACTACCGTACGTTTTTAGGTTGTTCGAAAGGTAGCTGCAAGTAAATTTATGACATTGAGTTCTAAATCGTCCCGTCAAAAGTATATGACTTCCCTAATTACTGTTTAAGATGATATGTGCAGAACTAAAACGTTATATGAGAAGAGCTCCCATCTAAATATCACCCCACCCAAATATACTCTGGGCTTGTTTGTGATTGATTCCCAATGAAATGTTCGGATATTGTCTCATATCATAATGGTCACAGTTAGCCATTTGCTTTTATGCATAATGGTTCCTTTCTCTGAATTCAAAGTATTCAATTTTGCTGCACGCACAGTTGGAGGTTAGACTATAATGAGAGAATATAGTTTATTTATTTATTTATTTATTATTATTATTTATTTATTTTTGGTCAAAAGTGAGGGATTGCTGGGTGTCACTGGTGGAAGGGTGTCAGTTTCTGAGGCATAAACTAATATCTCAATAAAGGACATGAGAAAAAAGGAGGCCACAGCCTTAGAAATTGATTTCCAGCTTTGTAGTACATTTTAAAAGACTTCTTCATAAATAATATTTATCGTATAAGTTTAACTTTTACCGTTATGGTCATAGAACAAAATTTTCAAACTCATACTATATGTTACTCGGTAGATTGCAATGCCTAAGTTTGTGAGTGGGATATAAGTATACACTGAAGAAAAAAATATAAAAACCGAAGCATATGTAGAGAAAGAAAACTGATCAAAACAGAGAACCGTAGCAATGATACTTATCGATCAGACTTCGGTGCAGATCCCTTCACGATCATTCCACCTCTAAGGGTTTACAAAACGTCCTTAATCTCGTGCACTCGAGATGTAAGGATTGGAATCGCAAAACTTTGCCCAGAAAATCGAAGAGAAATTGCTTGATAGATAGATTGAATAACCCTTTTTCTTCTTTCACATATGTCGCAACAAATGGAAGAAGAAATAGGTTAAATAAGGAAAGAAAAGTCTGAAAACTCTCAACCTTTCATATGAATGGATGCAACGTTCCAGAAAAAACTATCGAACAAAAAACTGCCGAAAATCAAATTTTGAAAAAAATTGTTCGAATTCTTTTTTTTTCTTAAAAGAAAGTTGGGCCTTGTCTGGATCTATGACTCACCCACATCCACGCCCAACCCAGCTTGGACTGGAAGGGCGGGCGGCACCATGCGCGATATAGTCTAGTACATCGGTCCACTCAAAACGGCCCAAGCCTTTAATTCAAACATGCCAAAGAGTAAGGGAGTATAAAAACTAGTTAAAACAAAAATTCCTTACCAATGTGGGATACCAAAACTTAGCAAATAGAAGCTTAAATTATGTCATTGCCTAACAATCCCCCCACCAATGGTGAATGAAAAGAAAAACATGAAAAATTGGGCAAAGAAGGAATAATACTTAAGTATCAATATTACAAGGATTGAATTGATACGTAGTGAAGTGAGACAACAACCGTATCTAGGGAGTGAACGAATATTGAACTACCTAGATTCTGATTGAGACCCCTACAGCACATGTCTTACCTTAAAATCTGCAAATTTCGTGATAATAACACCTATGCTTTTAATGGGCATGCGTGAACCTTGGGTACTCATTAGTGCTCTAGAAAGACAGCCTTAGCCTTTTATAGAAGGCGGCCCACCTTCACACTCACCTAGGTGAATCCATCAAGTGTGTCTCACAAGCACCACCAAACCTGGTTTTTAGATTCATTAAGAGCACAAGCATGCTCATACTTATACAATTCCATGCGGTGAGTTCATCAAATCCAACTCACAAGGATCACCCAAAACATAAGGCTGTGAACTTATTAAGAGTTTGAGCTCAACCTGTTCGATATGTACTACCACATGTCATAGGGATGGGACTGTAGTACAATAGAGTAGTCATACGAGTGGTAACACCATACTTTCCTCAACTTAAAAGCTTAAGCCCCATCCCCCTCGACGACTCGAGGATAACTCTCCTCGTTAGACCCTTTGTAAGAGGGTCTGCTAGATTTCTCTTTGATTTGACAAACTCTAAAGAGATCACATCGTTACTCAACAGTTGCCTCACCGAATTGTGCCTAATACAAATGTGTCTCCTCTTACCATTATATACACTATTCTTAGCAACACATATAGCTGCCTGTGAATCAAAATGTAAGGAAATCGGTACACTAAGTTTCCTCCACAATGGCACATTGGCCAACAAATCCCTCAACCATTCTGCCTCTTGACCAGCTAATTCAAGGGTAATAAACTCTGACTTCATGGTGGAGCGAGCTATACAAGTTTTTTTAGAAAACTTCCACGACACAACTCCTCCTCTTAAGGTAAACACATAGCCACTGGTGGAACTGACCTCATCATTATCAGAAATCCAGTTAGCATCTGTATATCCCTCTAACACCGCACGAAACTTAAAGAAATGCAAACCCCAATCCTTAGTACCCTTAAGATATCTAAGCAAATGACGAAGAGTAGTCTAGTGTTCATTACCTGGGTTGTGAGTATACCTACTCAATCTATTCACAGCATAAGTAATATCAGGTCTGGTGCAGTTCATGAGGAACATCACACTTCCTATAATTTTAGCATATTCAACTTGAGAAACACTAGCACCTAGGTTCTTTTTCAAATGTATTCTAGGATCATAGGAAGTTTTCATAGGCATTTCTTCTCAAAAATCAAAATTTTGTAGTATATTATTAACATAATGTGACTGACTCAAGGAAAAACCATTTTCGGTTTTTCTCATTTTAATACCAAGAATTACTTCAGCTTCTCCTATATCTTTTATTTAAAAATGAGAAGATAAAAATAATTTTATCTCATCGACCATAGCCAAGCTTGTGCCAAGAATTAACATGTCATCCACGTACAAGAAGATTATCACAGATTCATGTCCAATCACTTTAGAATAAACACATGAGTTTGATGCATTCACAACATAACCATCACTAACTAAGGTCTGGTCAAATTTTTCATACCATTGCTTAGGATCTTGTTTAAGGACATACAATGACTTTCTTAATCTACATAATTTGTTCTGTTGACCTAAAACCTCACAGCCTTTGAGATGCTCCACTTAGATCTCCTCTTTCAAGTCACCATTTAGACAAGCTGTTTTCACATCCATTTGATGCACTACAAGTCCATGAATAGCAGCAAAAGCAACTAAAGAATGGATCGTGGCTATCTTAGTCACAGGAGAATAAGTATCGAAAAATCAACGTCTTTCTTTTGCTTATAGCCTACAACTACCAATCTAGCCTTAAACTTGTCTATGGTCCCATCAGTTCTTAATTTCTTTTTAAAGACCCATTTGCATCTTATTGGCTTGCAACCTTTAGGTAAATCGACCAAATCCCATGTGTGATTAGACTTTATGGATTCTAACTCATTTTTAATTGCTTCTTTCCAGAAATTAGCATCCATATAAGTTACTGCTTCCTTATAGGATTTAGGATTCTCCTCAATCAGATAAGCAGATACAAAATCCACCTTTATCATGTTAATATTGTCATTTTCAACCAGGAAAGCAATAATAAAATCAGGTCCAAAGCTATTTTCAATCCTTCTTCTCTTACTTCTCCTAGGTTCATTCACATTATCATTTTCAATGCTAGAGAAAGATGGTACAGATAAGGGCATTGAAGAAGTATTAGAAGAAATAGCAAAATCACATGCATTCTTTTTCATGGGAAACACATTCTCAAGAAATTCTGCATTTCTAGATTCACAAATAGAATTATTATTCAAACACAAGAATCTATATGCAGCACTATTTTGAGTATAACCAATAAATGCACAATCGAAAGTCTTTGTTCCCACACTAGTTCTCCTAAAATATGGCAAGCCAACCTCAGCTAGAAACCCCCACACTTTTAGAACTTTCAAGTTAGGTTCAAAACCTTTCCATAATTCATAGGGAGTTTTATTTAGTTTCTTATGAGGGACTTTGTTTAACACATAATAAGTAGATAGGACAACTTCCTCCCACATATGGTCAGACATCCCCGAACTCAAAAGCATGCCATTCATCATTTCTTTCAATGTTCTATTCTTTCTTTCAGCTACACCATTTTGTTGAGGAGAATAAGGGGCACTAGTTTCATGTGTGATACCGTGACTATCACAGATGTCCTTAAGGAAACTAGTTCCGTATTCACCACCGTATCAGACCTAAGCCTCTTTATTTTACAGTCCAATTGATTTTCTACTTCTGCCTTATATTTTAAAAACATACCTTCGGTCTCATCTTTAGACCTAAGGAGGAAAATTTAAGTATATCTCGAATAATCATTAATAAATGTCACATAATATCGTTTTCCTCCTCTACTCTCGATGTTCTTAAAATCAGCTAAGTCTGTATGAATCAAATCAGTTGATCTCCTAGTGACCGGTTTAAAATGCTTTTTAGCATACATGGCTTCCACACAAACATGACACTTCTCATGACCATTAGTGTCCAAAACATTAATTAAATTCATTCGTTTTAGTTTATCAATGGAAGCCACATTCACATATCCTAGCCTACCATGCCATAATGATACAGACTCAACAATATAAGTAGAAGCAGAACTAATTTTATTAATAGGAGCAGAAAAACATTCAAAACAAATAGTCCATTAGATAAGTACCCCTTGCCCACAAAATCCCCATTTTTGGTCAACACGACCTTATCAGCCTCAAAAACTAGTTTCAGTCCAGCCCTATTAAGTAAGCTACCCAAAACTAAGTTCCTAAGGAGGGAGAGGACATATAAGACATCACTTAGCAGTAGAGATTTTCAAGAGGTAAGTTTCAAAAGAACCTTTCTTTTGCCCAAAACTTCAACAGTGGCTAAGTTTCACATGAAGACGTGCTCTCCATCAGTGGCATCCTTGAAGTGGTGGAAGAGATCTCTATTGGTGCACAAATGCTCAGAAGCCCCGGTATCTAGAATCCAATCTATCTTGTTGTCAACCATGTTCGCTTCCACAACCACAGTAGCAATAACTTCTTCTGTTTCAGCAACATTAGCCTGTGGTGTTATAGGGGCACTCCTTTCTGATAATGAGATTGCAGGCCCTTTCTCTTGAAACATTGATATGCCTTATTACCCGTCTTGCCAAAAACATAGCAGGTCACCATCTTCTTCTGAATCATAGTGTCACCCTTCTTGAAATCGGGTTGACTTTTCTATTGACCTTTCTTCTAAGACTTCTTTCCTTTCCCCTTAAATTTTATCATATCCTGTAGCAAACTCAATAATGTTTGCACTCATAGATCCAGAAGCATAAGGCACATGTTTTTCCTTCAAACGATTCGCTTCCTCTGTCCTCATGTGAATGATCAACTCTGGCAAGGTTAGATCCCTTTTCTTATGCTTGAGATGGTTCCTAAAATCACTCCAGGATGGTGGGAATTTCTCTATTAACATATTGGCCTGGAATGTCTCACAGATCTTCATTCCTTCTCCCAGGACCTCAGCAACTAAGAGCTCGAAATTATGGACCTGATCCATCATCGGCTTGGCATCGTCCATATGAAACCTCATCAAATTCCCAATAGCATACTTCTTTCTCCCAGCTTCATTAGAACCATACTTACTCTTTAGAGTTTCCCAATATCTTTTGAAGACTCAACACCAAAGAACATATCAAATAACTTGTTGTTCATATGTTGCAAAAGATAACCTCTAACGATCTTGTTGTCCCATTCAAAATTTTCTTTAGCAACTTCATCACTTTTCCTAGTGGCTACTGAAGCGGGAGTGGTGGTCGGAGTAGCAAGTGTATTGTCAACATTTTTCTCAGTGGGCGGATCATTTATTAACACATAGTCTACCTCAAGAGCCTGAAATAGAATAAGCATTCTCTGGAACCATCTACGGTAATTAATACCGTCTAGTGACTCAACCTTCGACATATCTGGAATAACTCTCGAGATACTAGCAGCAGCCATAATAAAATAATGAAATACCAATTCTTTATACTAATTGAAATATAATAGTAACATAAACAACCCCAAATACCAAAACAAAACTACAGCAGTGAATTTCTGCAGACCGAATTGTAGGTGTGGCGGCAGCAACGAAAATAGACAATCCAAACAACACACTAACCAAGGCAGTGTATATCACACCAAACAGCAGTAAGAATCGAACCTTATTATAGTAATATGTAATCCAGTAATATGTATCACAACCAATATCGAATAGACAAACCAATAGAGCAGTGGAACAAAATATGCTTCCAATATTCACTTCAGATTGAAGAAAAAAATATAAAACCTAAGCATATGCAGAGAAAGAAAAATGATCGAAATAGAGAACCGCAGCAATGATACTTATCGACTGGACTTCGGTGCAAAGCCCTTCACGGTCGTTCCACCCCCAAGGGTTTACACAACGTCCTTAATCTCATGCACTTGAGATGTAAGGATTGGAATCGAAGAACTTTGCCTAGAAAATCGAAGAGAAGTTACTTGATAGATAGATCGAATAACCCTTTTTCTTCTTTCACATATGTCGCAAAAATGGAAGAAGAAATCGGTTAAATAAGGAAAGAAAAGTCTGAAACGTCTCAACCCTTCATACGAATGGATGCAACGTTCTAGAAAAAACTACCAAACAAAAAACCGCTGAAAATCAAATTTTGAAAAAAATTATTCGAATTCTTTTTTTTCATAAAAGAAAGTTGGGTCTTGTCTGGATCTATGACTCACCCACACCCACGCCCAACCAAGCCCGGACTGGATCGGCGGGTGGCGGCGTGCGTGATATTGTCTAGTCCATCAGCCCACTCAAAACAGCTCAAGCCTTTATTTCAAACATGCCAAAGAGTGAGGGAGTATAAAAACTAGTTAAAATAAAAATTCCTTACCAATGTGGGATACCAAAACTCAGCAAATAGAAGCTTAAGTTCTACCATTGCCCAACATATACCCTTCAACGTTATTGACCTCGCCAATTGCAAAATTTGAACAATTGCGAGCAAAATCTTCAATGTGATTCATCTATTCGGCAACATATTATCGCGCAAAAGAAAATATGTTTGCAAAAAAGTTTGAATGTGATTATTTATGCATAATCAACATACTAACGATATAAATTAATGTTATTTGAGATCTCATGTGAATATAATATGATTATAGCAGAGATATGGAATGAGTCTTGCTAGATATTATTGAGTGCAAACTCAACATATAAAACAACCAAACTAATGTGAATAAAATATATCTAAGTTGTCGTGATTCTCGAATAAATGACACTCATTGAAATTACCGGTGGTAAGCTAATGAAAAGATATTTGTACTCAAATGAAGAATATTGATGATCAAAAACCTCATAACCATTTGCTCTGTCATTAAGCTTTATTATATATTTGTGCTTGGTTATCTTGACGTAGAAGCATCGAATAGCTTATAGATTCCCTTCAATTGTGTGTGTATCTAATTTTTTTTATCGTTTTATTCTGTCTCCGTTTTTAAAATTTTTAAAAAAATAATATTTTTATTTTATTTTTTCCCGTCTTTGTTTCCACGTCCCCATCCCCATTCCCGTGCAACACTGCTAGCAAGTGCAAACTCAGGAGCTAATATTTACCATTAGACCAAATATCATCTGGTACTCTAGCCTTAAAAAATACATAGATGTGATAACACTTATAAGTCAACAATATATTTTGAAATACTTCTTTGAATACTACATTTATCGTTAGTTTAATTTTACTGTCGTTGATCTATGATATATGATGTTGTATACCTCAACATATAATTAACTATGGTTGATCACCAATTTTTTCAATACATAGTCTACAAATAGAAGCATAGATGATGATGGAAAAGAAAGATAAACTAAGAAAAACAATAATTATGTAAGTTATAACAATCTATATTATGACTAGTGGTTTAAAATATAACTATCTATAATAAAATAAAAATTAAAAACGATACCATAATGGAGAGTATAGATAGCGGTTGTGGTCTCAAAATTGTCATCTATTGTAACACCCTACTTCTCAAAAACCTAATTTTTATAAAATTTCTGTGTTGTTTTATAAATTTTGATTTTTAATTTTACATATTATTTTACTAAATTGTGATTCTTGATATATTTGTTGAAGTTTTGAATCGTTTTATGATTTTGCTGACAATTTTGAATTTATATTAAAGTTTATTTATTTGCTTATTGTTGCGAATAATTCTAGATAAATTCGTTAACAACTACAATTTATTAAATTCACATGATTTGATTTTTGCTTAAAATATATTTTTGTTTATGTCATGTATCTTGATTTTCATAATTTTAATTTGTTTCCGAGTATAACTTCGTCATGCTATCTATTTTAGGGTTATATTTTGTTAATAAAAATAAATTATTTTAAATTAGAAACTCCCTTCAAAGTATTAAAATTATTTTAGTGCTTTTAATATGTAGGAAATATTTTCATCTTTGAATTTATTTGTTTTTATGAGGTTGATGAAATATTCCAGAAATTTTATATTTAAGGTTTCCATAACATATTTATTATTTTATTTCTAAAATTATTTTTCTTCAACTTTTCACATTTTAGTTTACGGAGGACATTTTCATAAATGTGTTAAATTATTATCAGTTGCTTAAACTTTATATATATATATATTTCCCAGATCTTTATCCAACAGTTGTTATTAAATAAATTTAACATAAAATTACCTATATTATATTTTAGATATTTTGTAAATGAAAAAAAAAACTTAACTACCTCACGAGTTACCCCAATTTATTTTATTTTCTTTCTCTTTCTATCCATTTTTTTCCCGACGCGTGACCCAAACATCCCGACCTCTACTCCCCTACTCCTTCCATATCTTTGATCGTCAACTGCCTCACCACAGCCACAATAGTCAGCCACCATCATGACATTGCTCCACAACAAGGTGCTCCACTTGATCATCGATGCAATGCAGCAACCAGGGGATAATAACAACTAGCAGCACCAACCATGTTCGACATCTGTGAGCTCAGCTGACCATCGGAGAGCAGTGCTTGACCTTCAGTAAAGCACTAATAGTCTATACCCGCTCTTCACAACATTTCATTTGTTATAAATTATCCAACCCCTAATTATGTTTTAAATTAATTTTTTGTATGAATTTGCTATAATTAAGCTAAATTAGCTATTAAATTGAGTGTGTGTGTGTGTGTGTGTGTGTATTGTATGATTAATTTAGATGGGTTAATTTTGTGGAATATGCTTGATTTAAGAAATTAGTAATTTGATAATGTATGGATTGCTTGAAATCATCCAATTGAGCTATTTTCTATAAAGTGATTGTGAAATATACTTTGAAATATATTTAATTTCATGTTGGAGGTGTCAATTTAAAATTTTTGTGAGAAATCAATTGAAATTAAATTTTTTAAGTCAAAACTCTTACAGATCTAAATTAGATCAATCCATGAGTTATTATATTAACTTGATTATACAATTTGTATTAGAATATGTTTAATTTTATTTTTTATTCAGCAATTTAAATGTTTTAGTGAGATTTTACTGTATTCACATTCCAAACTCAAAAACTCTAATTTTTTTGAATGGAGCCTTTACTTTATTGTTTTTAATCAATTGATTATAATGTTATAAAATAGGTCTAATTGTATATTTTGGGCCTAAAACCCTAATTCTTCAATGAAATTATGAAATCTATCATCTGTATAGTATTTTCTTTTGAAATTTATTTTATAAAATCATTTGAAATAAACTTAATTATAGTATAACACCTTCTATTTAGCTTATAAACGCTACATTATCGAAATAGTTTTTGAAACTGATTTGCGCCTGATTCTTTTACTTATTGATCAATTAGTTTTGCTTTAAAATCGATTAAATTACACTTCTAACTTATTATTTTAGATTAATTCTCTGAAATTGATCACTTTGACATTTTGGGTTGTAAACCCTAATTGTTTAAATGATTTTTGATAAAATTTACTTATTTTCTATTGTTCTATCTTTCGATTAGTTTTCCCTAACTTAGTCCTATGATTTCCAAAGGTAATCTAGGAAAGCGTTATAGTGGATTCCAAATCTAGGGTTTTCTTTCTTCTTGTGTTAGGATTTCTTGAAAGCTAAGTAAACCTCCTAAACTCATAGTTAATAGACTCTTATATGTTGATGTGTATTATTCCATATTTTTGTTATATTATGAGCTAGTTAGGGTTTGTTAATAAGGAGTGTAGTTCGTGTCTCTCAATCTTATGGCTATCCTAGTGTTATTATGTTATATTGATCTTGTGGTGTGATGTCATGTAGATCTTCATGGATATGAATCATGATTCTTCATAGTTGTTATGCTATGGAATTTCTGTAAGTGTACTATAATATATTCTTTTGATTATCATGTTTATTAATGCGAATCAAGTGGTGGAATTATTTATTGGTAATCATATTCGATTATTGTTAAGAACATTAGTGATGTGTTGTATGTGATGGAATATATGGTCATCGGGGTAATTTATGAATAATTCAAGTGATAAATGAAAGGAATGAATTAACAAAATTATACTATAGGTCACCATAGTGGTCATAGCTGGTGGTTTCAGTCCAGCTATGAGAATTGTGCTATAGGTCACCATAATGGTTATAGCTGGTGGTTGTATGTATTCCACTTGAGTAACATCACGATGACCTCTAAGGTAGGGTTGTGTGGTGTACACATTCCTTGTGATTTTGTATGTGTTTCACCAATAGTGTGATAACAATGCCCCTCTCTCTACTTTATAGTGACCTATAGGTTCTATAGAGGGTATCAACACTTAAATGTTATGTTGTTCTGAGTGGATGTGATGGTTATAGCTCCAAATATATAATTCATAGTGTTTTCCATAGTTGTAGAGCTATAAGTGACGTGTTTGTTGTGGGTTCTTTTTCCATCGTGCCTTGGATGTGAAAATACTAAGTATTGGAAATTAATAAATGAAATAAGTGGAATAAGTGAAACACGTGAATTATGATATCATATATAAGGAAATTAATAATAACGTGAATTGGAATGTGTGATGCAATATCTGTTAATGGAATTGGTCAATAAATGGTTCTATGAACTAAAGCAGAATGATTATATGCAAATAAGTGAATGTTGTAAATGGAAATAAATAGTGTGAATAGCCATGTTGAAGTGAATGTGCCATGATCTTCTATTATAGTCGGTTCTTTTTGTTATTATGTCATATCATGTTCTTATGTGAATCATTTTTTTATCCATAATTCACTAGGTATATCCTGCCATGATATTTCATGTGAGCGTGTGACACAAATTCAATTGTAATTTATGAATTTAATTATCTTCCATGGCATTCTCCCATGATGGGATATTTCTATTACAATAACATGTTCTTATGTAAATTCACACTTAGTTAAGATTGTATGTTTTTCTATGGGATATACATTGATATTTGATCATGTTCTTCTACTATTGTTATTCTACATATTGTGTTCTTCTGTTATCCATTATCTTATATGAGAGCATCTCTGCAATACCCCAAATTGAGCGAAGTGTTATAACGATTGATTTGGCTACCTATATCAACATGTTATACCATCTTTTTGATAATTCCATCCTAAGAACTCCACAGTTAAGCATGTTGGCTGTTGAGCAATTTTACGATGGGTGACTCTCTTGAAAAATTTCTGAAAATTTCTCGAAAAGTACATGAGTGATAACAGAGCGTGCTGAAAGGAATCGTGTTGATCTGTGGGGCCAGCCAATCAATCCGAAAGTGGTCCAAGGTAGCCCCCGGGTGGTCATATCGACTCGGGGTGTTACAATCTCATTCATTTTTTTTAGTTATGCCATGTGTGTGAGTCTACATGTGTATGTTATTGCTATGAGTTGGGTTGTTTACTCAGTAAATCATCGTACTCATACTAAGCTTGTGTTAGAGATCTATGTGCAGGTACTTTGACTTGAGTTTCAATGTGATTTTGACTTGGATTGAGAGTTAGAGTTACCTAGAGTTTGTCTCTCAATTAATTATGTAATTATTTTAGATATTTTATGTTTTCAAGAAGTGGTGTTGTAAAAGGACATTTATACCTCTATTTTTTTATTAAATGTTTGGAACACAGGTTTTTAGATGATTTATCAGCGATAATTTTACATGTTTTTTTTTGCGTTGACTTTATCAGCAATGATTTTTTATTTAGTTTCTATTTTAGGATATGTTAGATAAATTTTTAGCCTTGTATCTATCATGAGATAGATGATGGGCATCTATTTTATCATAGGTTTAGAGTTTCTTGTATTTGCTTCTACATTATGTCTCTATAAATAAAAATTTTTAGGAGTGAAAATAGGGGTGTTATATCTATAGTCTCACATAGATGGCAATTTTAAACAATAATTGTCATTAAAAGTCTCAATATTATGTTGCTTTGAACTATAGATGACGATGTTCATCTATAATAGATGTGTATATGTATCTATAGATGAAAGTTTTGTTATACAATGCCCATATAAAACCTTTTATGATTTCTCATGAAGGAATAGATGACAATTGTGTTCTAAAAACCACAGTATATACTGCTTTTTTTAAAATAAAAAAAAATACATTACACTTACTTCTTATACCATTTACAATTCCTTGCACACAAAAATATACCTACATTCCCATCTTATACACATACATTAGTGTAGGGATATCATCTCAGAATTTAAAATTTTCACTGTATATTTATATCAAATTCCTTCCCACCTCATAAGGTTTAGTATATAATATGTATACACATTAATTTTTTTTTTTGCATCAACTACTTATATGAATAACAATAAATTAAGCAAAGAATAGAATTTTCAAACAAGATAGAAATAAACATACATTTTATAATAAGACAGTGATCAGAAAATAATGTTATTCTTATTTACTTAGTATCTTTAATCCCCATGGGGTTAGCAAGAGCTATATCATGTTAAATAGAGATACCAAAAAAGATAACAAAATCTTTTGTTGTGGACTCGTGGGCTAAGAATCTTCATCAAGGCGATCAAATGTCATACATGCATTAAGCCATCAAAGTAATAATTAGGCATACATTTTAACAAAGCATTTATCACAAATATATGTCATTTACAACTTTAATATACAATTTCAATAATTAAGCCCAAAATTCATAACATTAAAATATTTTATGTTATATTTACATATATCATTCATCTAACTCATTTTATGATGTGGAGTTTACTATCCTTATGCACAAATTCTTATTCAACTACACAAAACCTTTCACTTGGGAGTCCAATATAAATGGGTCATTTATATCACTAAGTTTAGAAAGATCTACCCTTGTAAACCTTGCCTCCTTAGTATAAATAACATTTTGATTTTCAAACCATTTGCAACTGAATAAAGAAACTCTAAAGGAGGTGTAATGCAATATCTATATATGCTAGATCACCACGCAGTATGTCATGAAAGCATAAGTTTTTTTTTGTCTTTAGCACATGCTACATGCAAAGATTCAGATACTATATGGTACTCTTGTTATCTTGTTCTTTGGTGTAGCATAACACTATCATCAATCAAGTACGATTTGTAGCATAGTGGTACTTCCTAACAAGGGGTTGTGATAATCAATACAAATTATTGTTGAGATCAAACACTTGTGATACCAACCACTTTGGAAATAAATTACTATGTTTCTCTAATAACTATTTCTTGTTTCTAGATGACTTTGAAACCCTGATCATATCCATGTGTTGCTATACAAATGATTGGACATCATCTTTATTATGAAGCACGTAGGAATGGAGTTGTCATAATGTGTTAGAATCATCAATGTAGAACACCCAAAATTCCTTACTTTCCCTTTTCTTCATCTAATACATGTAGTTTTTATACGTGCTTAAATTTCTAAACTTTATCATGCCAATTTAGACATGGTAAGGATTAGAAATATAAATACATATGAAACTACAAATGGTTATGCTAAAATGTAAATAGTGCAATACTCGGTTACCTTGATTCCCTCCACGATACTCTTGCTGACCTTCGTGAAAAACTCCAAATCCCGAAAAAAGAATGCCCATTGGTCAAACTGAAACTATGTGGACCGACGTTGTGAATTAAATGCCATGTATAATATTCTTATCTAAATATTCATATTTTGGAAGTGGAAAAAAATGCCATATTACTTCGTTTATACTGAGAGATTGATATGAGTCCATTGGAGCTAGGGCCCAACTAAATGCATTCAGCCCAAGAGTTGCACAAACTCCGTGAATGCCTAGGCCCGTTGAAGGAATCTTTGCTGTTATTTTTATTTGATAATGCAATATTCCAGTTTTGTAAAAAAGAAAAATTGTCGCCCATCACAGAACAGAATGATTTAATAAGGGGGTCATGCTTATATTATATACATACCCCTGAAGGTGGCGAATGAGTGGAATTTTGTCGCTGCGTTATGTAAAATATAAACGGGTTTCCTCGATAGGGACGAATTTCCAAATAAAACCCAGATCGGTCTCGGCTTAGACAACCCCCCGGGTAAATATAATTATTTTATTGCCGAAGCCTATAAATAAATATAATTATAGCAGTGCTAACTTTAGACTGTGTAATGCAAACGGTCATAGAAGCACTCTGTTTCTTAATTCCGTTTTTCTTACAAAGGGGCATCTCTACTCTAAGCATTGTGCGTCTTTATCACTTTATGCAATTATACTTTTATTGTATATATAATTAAAGGTAAAATCTGTTCCCACTCGACCCGGACTCTCTTCTCGAGGTAATTTATTTTTTAAAATCCCAGAGCTCATAAACCAGAAGCCGGGATAATGTATTTGATTCAAGCAGCAGGTAATTTATAGTACTATGCAAGTAGATGGACGCATGACATTTATTGCGGCCGACATGCAAATGGGTCTTTAACCTATTCTCATTACCAAACCCGATCTATGTAGTTTTACTTCATATATATTTGTGTCGGTGTCACCAGGTGATCCAACATAGCAATGGCCAGAAGAAAGAATACTCCGCATGAAGAGGACACACAATATAGAAGGCGCATCTGTCAGGATATCAGCTTGCAAAAAGGATATCTAAAACATATCCAATCAAAATGTTTTATTGACCGAACTTAAATGATTTATATAATTAGTCTAAATAATTTATGTGATAAATCTAAACATTATCTTTAGATTCCTATATATAAAATATGTTCATCAATTGAATATAAAGCCGATTGATTTGGCACAATCAATAAAAATAAATGTACAATTTATCAATCGACGGACTTTGACATATTATCCTACTAGTCTCTTAGTATAAAAAACTTTTTTATACTTCACATTTAAATTTATTTTTCCTTTAAATATTATACAAAACTACCTTTTTATATACAAAGTATCGTGCCTCTATGCCGCAATTTCATCTAGATTCACCTTACACCATACACCTAGATGTATTGTATAACTTGTCTTATATACATTGACTTTGAGATAGGTCTAGTATACTATTTAGGTTTGGTTTGTCAGTCTCTTTAAGAAGTTGAACTTACTATACTATATGTAATTGTATTTAAAAAAAAATGGTTGAGAAGTTACTATTCCATACAAAATGCTATTCCCAAAATAATCCTTATACATTCAAACAAAATAAAAAAGATTTGATAATCATGATACTAAGGTCTTTTTTTTGTCATCTAAATTTGCTTATTATATATATTATCAAAAAAATGGAAAACAAAATTCACTATTTTTATTATTAATATTAATAGGTGGGATAACAATTTAATTTGCTAATATGGTTTAATTTGAAAAAATATAAGAAAAAATAGCCTAAAAGTCCAACTTTTATATAGTTATATTACATTTTCCTTGTCTAGGTTTAGAACCAAAAATTCAACACTTAGCTTCCAAACAAGAACATTTATGTAGGTTGTTAAAACATTGTCTATGTTGGGCAATTGTAATTGTGTAATTAGTGACATCAGGAGGATGATGCCATCGATTACCACAAAAATGAGGAAAACATATTGTGGTGGCATTCTTGTAAATAAGTTAATATTTTTTTTGTGTAAATTGTTTAAAAATAGACTATCTTTAATTTGATCTATTCAAAAAGATAAAATAATTATACCAAAATATTTTAAAGATTTTTCTTTATGAATAAGCACGCATATTGCTATAATTTTAATATAAAAAATCATAATGAAACATAAACACAACAATAGTAAAACATCAACACAGATATGGCGAATTATACTATAATAGATGTGAAACACAAATACAATAATGATGAAGTACAAGTATATTGAATATCATCTCAACAATGGTGAAACAAAATAACAACAACGGTGAAACGTAGAAATTTGTTCAATACATTATTACAAGCACTCGGACTATAAATGTTGTGACTAGGGTTCAATCCTTGCCAAGGATATAACCCTTTTTAAAAAATGGTGAAACATCAATGCAAATATAGCAAAGCATAATAGAAAAGTGGTGAAGTATGCTAAATATCATTTCAACAACAATGACGAGATGTAAGTTACTGTAATACCCTGAATCGATATAACAATGTGGGGGTTACCATAGAGAGCTTTCAAATTAATCGATTGGCCAAACGAATCAATATAAGTCCTTTTAGAATTTTTAAAACTTTTTAGGAGGATCACCCATCCTAAAAATTACTCTATAGCAAGCACATTTAACTGTGAAGTCTTAGGACAGAGTTACCAAAATGATGATATACTATTTTGATATAAGCAACCATATCAATCCTTATAATACTCCACATAATTCAAGGGTATTACATTTGCCCCGACTTAAGAACATAATGTTCGTGTTACGCCTCAACTACTAACTATCTCATTACAGTTTATTTCAAGAATCATCTCACTAGGAGACTAATTGACTCATCCAAATTCACCTTGTGATTATAGTTTTACTTTGATACCATTTATAATACTTTGAGTTGATATAACCACACAGTGGATATCTTGGAGCACTTTGAAATTAATTGATTGACCCCATAGATCAACACAATTCCATTAAGTGCACTTTATCCTCACTCACGTGCTTCTTAAGAAATTTTTAAAATTTTCCAAGAGGGTTACCCATACTAAAAATTATTCCACGACAATCACACTTAATCGTGAAGTTTTTAGGATATCATCGTCAAAATGATGGTATATCATGTTGATATAAGTATCTATATTAATCCTAATAATACTATTCTTAATTTGGGGGTAATACAACTATAGTAACAGATATAAAAAAATTATGGTGAAAAATTGGCAAAACATAATAACAATAGCAATGTAAGATAATATAAGATGAAACATAAGTACAACAATACTAAAAGATAATTATGATGAATATCAGTCTAATAATTGTGAAATATATGAACAACAATGGTGAAAAAATAAAATATGCTAAAGTATTAAATGATTTTTTTAATGGAACATAAACCAAAACAATGATGAAACATGAGTAAAACAACTACAAAACACAAGTATGATGAATATCAATTTACAATAGTAAAAAGTGCATCAATAAGTCTTCATTTATAAAGGATCAAATGGTCTCTTAATGAATAACATGGAACACTTATATTTTCATAAAATCACCCTAATAGACAAAGATGCTCCTAGAATTTAGAACCAAAGTTTCTAACATATGCCACTTTCATGCTATACAACACCATTCATGCCTGTATTCACATCTTCACACAATTAGCATGCTTGAAATATAAAGGATCAACACATAACACATAGTACATAATTCTTCATTTAAAGGGTTAGCTAATTACTTGTTATCTAAGAGAGAAAATCTAGGCTTAGATCTCTTATAGATGCAAAATAAAAACATAAATGATGATGGGAAATGGAAATAGATGATGGTAATCAACATTCATATAGGATATAGTTGTCTATATTATAGACAATGGTTGAAAACACAGGTTTCTATAAGGAAATAGAAAATAAAAAGGGGCATAAAAAATTACGGGAATGATTAGACAAGAGTTGCATGTTAAAACTGTTGTATATTGTCTATTATAGTTGGTGGTTTTAAAACAACATCGTTGTCTAATCCATCCCTAATTTTTTTTATAGTTTAGATAATTATATTTACTTAAAATTGTCATCTATATCCATTTTAGTAAAGAAGAGAGAGAGAGAGAGAGAGAGAGAGAGAGAGAGAGATCTCAGGTTTAAGAGTATGAAAGAGTGAAAATCAAATGCATACTTTACTTAAAACCATCATCTATATCCTTTTTAGCAAAGAAAAAAAGAGGGAGTCCATGCAACACCCCCAAATTTTAAACAAAAAAATTAACTTTAAAGACAATGTGGAAACATTATAAGTAAAAATTAAGGAATGTTACTACCACATCAACCATGTGAGATGTTTGATCATCACCTAGCCTATGCTTGATGCAAGGCAAAATTGAACAATGAATGAAAGATGCATTCCCTACTAATAATGCAAAAATAGTAATGATAACAATGATGAGAATAAAAATAATATAGATAGAAGAGAGCGTGAGAGTTTACAAAATCTAAATATACAAATCAAAACTAAGAGTTTAAATAACTGGAAAGAACTAAAGGCATCCCAATGTAGAAGCAAAAATATATCTAACCGATTAGCCTAACTCTTAACTAAACGGGAATGTAACTCTCGAACCCCAAGTAATAGCCATATATTGTCCTATAATATCATCCTCAATGTACTTTAGTTGAGAATTATAACCCTGCAAATTATCCTCTACTCACCAAACTAGAAGTTGTATCATCACAGTGGCTACACAAATATAGTATCAATACGATAAAGTATTGGTAAAAAAAAAAACTACATAAAACATGGTAAGTTCTCCTAATGTACATTGAAGTCATATAGTAGCATGGTGATAAGCACACTAACATAGTATAACACTAAGGCTCATGATAGCAATATAATAAGTCAAACTTACATGGAAATCATGGAAGAATAATAGCACAGATAGTTCAATAGAACCACATAATATAAGCTATATTATAAATCTTCCTTTACTAACCACATACTTATTAATTATTAAGATAATCCATTTGACCACAACTAGTTCTCCATTATAAATAAAAGTTATGGCAACAAAAACACACAATGGGATACCAAACCCATCATGTGTAGTTAGGACACATCAAATGGACTTTTCTTTGGGGATACCATACCTACAACACATTAAATTCATATACCGCAAAGGCTAACATAGATTGGGATATCACGCCTACCAAATGTGATTAATGTACATCAAGGGGCTTGTACTAGGATACCTCAACCACCATACCTTGAATGCCTCCATCGTGAGGGATACAAAAGTTGGGATACCACACTCACCTAAGCAATGGTCAATAAAAAGTACTAGGGGTCTATACTGGGATACCTTACCTACCTATACTGGACACCGATGTCATGTCGGCCTACTATAGTATAATTCTATACTTCAAAGATATGTGCATATCCCATACCAACCACAACCCGGTAGAGAAGAAAATATGTACTAAGTAAAAATATAAAAATACAATGTGATCCTCCCCCTAACTTTCACCTAGCTATCCTGAGAGTGAGAGAAAAAGGCTCAAGCAAAATCTAAATCCATTATTATTAATTACCAAGTGATATAACAAATCACACTTTAATTTCATTAATAACCAATTAGGTGTTTCAAAATGATAACACCCAACACAACATAAGTCATGTAAGCCACCACTTGGGTGTTTAAGAGGTGAAACTCAACCACTAAAGCCCATAATATTATCATTTTGATCCATATTAAATTTAGGTTAATCATGGATGAATTCATGATAAAAAAAATGGTTATGATTACATAGAAACATTAATATGGTAGTTCCAAAGAAAGACCATTAAGTATCAAACATATATGGAAAAAATTAGGCGAATGTGTCAACTAGTTTGGTCATCCTAAACTTGAGCCAAAAATAAAACCCAACAAACCATTTGATTGATTGGTCTTACGGATTGACTATTCATAGGAACTAGTTGATGATTTTGTTTAAACTAATCAATGGATCTAAGTAGAGGCCAGACCACTCCGTTCACAAGGCAGCCAATCAATAGGTTTGGCAAACAGATCAACTACACATGGGAACTAATCGAGTGGCTCATCAGACCAATAACCCATTCTCGTAACTGATTGATCAAAAATTCTAAATAGAACGATTTTTCACACAACTAGTTGATCGGTTTATTAGATCGATTGACTGCTCTAGGCGAAAAAGTACTCAGACCTGAGATTCACATATAAAAAATTTATCCAACTTTACTATGTTAATCCTAGCATTCTTCTATACCATAAAACATATAAAAATACATACTACACATATAAAATCACATGTGTACATGGTATAATTGGCACTTAACAAATACATGCTCAAAACTACCAAAGTTTAACATAATAATAAGGGACCCAAAATATGCTTAAAACTTCAAAGAAAAAACTCTACCACCTACTCGAACCTAAGAATTCAATAAACTCATACCCAACACAAAAATACATAAAGAACATGAAACCACAAAATACATTTTTCATATTAATGATAACAATGTCTTACCTCCAAGTAATTCTTTTAGTACACTATTCCTAACGTGATGGTTTTCTACCAATATCTTGATTCCTAAAAGAGTCAAGAATCAAGAAAATTAAAACCCTTTTTTTTCCAAACTTAATAAAACAAAATCAAAAGAAGAAGAAACACGCCATAACTCAACCTTTTCTCAAAATAAAATTTTCAAGGAGAATGAAGCTAAGATGTTCAACCTTTCTCAAAACCTTAATCATTCTTTACTTAAGAGAAAAAGGGAGATTTAAGGCTAATATTTGGAGAAGAAAGAATAGATAATGATTCAACTAAAGGATAAAGAAATATGGAATAGTAGAGAAGAAAAGGGAAGAAAAGTGGAGAATACTCAACACTTAGGAATTTTTCGCAAATGAAAAAGGAGAGAATGAGCAAGGGCACAAGGTAAGGAGTGAATTAAATTATGAATGGAGTGTATATGAGAGAGTGATGGTCGAAATCCACAAGTGGGAGAGAAAGAGGTCTGATTTGGTTTGAGTGTGGGCTGCCAAGGTGTAAGGAAAACACATAATAAGGTTAGGGAGGTAGAGTGTAACTAGGGAGAAGAGGCATGGCAAGGGGTTGGTGAGTAACGAAAGCAGTATAGAGAATCAAACATGCAGCCATGACTTCCATAAGAGAGAGAAAACTGAGGGAAAAGAGAAAAGGTGAGAAATGTCTCAAAAAGTACTTTTGGAAAATCTTTAGCTAAACAAAAGTTATAGAATGATCTAAATAATATAAAAATAATCCTAAATCATCAAAAAATTCTTATTAGCATTAATACATTCTAATTAGAAGTTTTTACAAATATTGGAAAGATATTTGAATCAAAATTATAAAAGGATTTGAAATCATATGATAGTTAGTTGATCGGTTCACAAAAACCAGTTGACTGGCTCATAAAGAAATGAAATTACTAGTTCTTAAGCATATAGGTTAATTAGTTAGGGAAATCAATTGATTGGTGTAACAAGCCCAAAAATACCAACTTAAAATTTTATTTTGCAAAAGCATTAATTACCAAATTATTGAGTATTACTACTACACTCATTATAAGGCCAACTCCCTTACATTTCTTATGACAAGTGCTAAGGCTAAAACACACCAAAAATGAAGTAGGTATGTGAATATAGAATATCATTTATGGATAAAAGTTACAGATAAATATTTTCTGTACAATAAGGAAAAGAAAATACAATAATGGGACATAAGAGTCCAAAGAAAAACTTATCAAAACCAAAACTAGAACCCAAATGTACGATACCAGTTTGTCCTATCTCTTAGACCAAACGTCCACTATGAAAATGGGAGTTCTTCCCAAGGGCTCCACTTATCCTTCCCATTCTTATACACTTCATGTCATTCCATGGCCTTCACACTGCCATTTGCAAAAGTAGAAACAATACGACTTCCTCATACTAAATAAATTATAATATCTCACAAGCGGTAGTATACCGACAGTTCACATAGTCACACAGAATCCAAAAAGCATAATTGAGCATAAAAGTATGTACCATAACCACTAATAATATTCATGTGACAACATATATAAACATCTAATCTCAAACTCAATAGTAAAATATACTATTTAACTTCTCATCATTTCAAGGTACAATTTTATATTTGATTAGTTAAATACATTCCAAACAAAGTGGTAGGACACTAAGGCAACTACCAAAAGAACAATCCAAAATAATACTATTGTAAGGCACTGAGGTGCCTATCAAACCAAAAATCTAAAACAAACCAAGGAAGGGCACTAAGGAGACTACTAGACCAACCAATCATTACTTTTCATTTTCTTACACAACAAATATTTATATTTTTACTTACTTAATTGAGGGGGATACAATCAACCTAGGGATGCAGCTGTACACCTAGTCATATTGGTACCCTAAGGTAACATAATACCCTTACCTCGAATCTAGAGACACAGTGGTACGCTTGGTCATACCGATGCACAAAGGCAATATAATATCCTTCAACTTCTATCAGCTAGTCCTTAAGTATCGATACCGATTATAAAGCCCATAGGTTTCCTATAGAGTAGAGTAGGGCCTTAACTAGGGCACAACAACACACAGCGAACCAAAAGAAATGAGGGATAACACCTCTTGCTGATACTAGAAAGAAACCATTCCCAACTTGAGGTATTTTACTTTAAGTATTAATATTTTATGAGGTAATCACGTAAGTCACGTTCGACACAACATTTTCCTTTTTCCATACTTGATCTCTTTCCCTTTTATTATTAAGGTAAACTGTAAAGTCATAGGTCTATATGAAGCTAAGTCAAACCTAAGGTCAACCCATCAAAATTCAAAGGCCGTTCTAGCATCCAATTATTTGTAAAAGATACATTAGGTAAAAATTACCAAAATACCCTTCAAAACCCTAGCTTCACCATTTTATTCATTTTCGCACCAAACATTATCATTACGAGAGATTTGTTATGAGCAGTTATAAAGGAAATATTCCACATTAATTTAGTATGTAGGTAATAATTTCATTTTAGTAATTAAATGTATTTTCCACTTTTTATTCATTTAGTGGGATGTGTCCACAAAACCCTAATCGTGCATCTTTCACGCACCACATCTTTCATGCAAAATGTACGTACACAATTAAAGCATAATGCATCATTTAAATAGGAATATCATCATCATAGTACATGTAAGGAAATATCTCTAACTCTAGGTCATGAAAATATAATGTATCATAAGCTAACTCTAATCATACATATATGCTTCCATGCAAATTATCATAAACCTAGCAATCATGAGGCATTTACCATGGAATTTAAAAAATTACTTCAAAAGAATGAGAATCTTAAAAAAACCCTAGACATACAAATAGAAATCATTTAACATTTTACCATGCATATAGCTTAACCTTCAAAAATTATAAGCATCATCCATTCAACATGTTATTATTTTATCTTCCATGTCATGATACTTGAAAGTATAAAAACCTAGCATGATTTTAGGTCTAAAATATCCTAGCATGCTTGTACATAAATTCTATCATCTTATGAGTTATTGGATTTACCTAATCCAAGCTTACACAAAAAGAAGTCTTCTCTAAAGTCCTCAAGAATTACCTAGGAATTTAACATTTAAAAATATATGTATTATTATATAATATTACACAATAATAATCTAAAATTACTAAAATAATTTAAGGATCACTAACCGGTCGAACAAAATAAGAGAATGCAAAAGAAACTTCAAACAATCAAAGGGAGAAGGATCGGTTAAGGTTGCTAATAAAGAGAGGATGGCAATGGTGGACGTGGCTGGTGATAGGGGACCAAGAACGACAGGAATAGCCAATGATAAGGAGGAGAGAACGGACATCAAAGGTGCAACAAGTGGAGAAAGAAAATGTGTCACCAAAAGGGTTAAAGAAGAGTGGAGGGTTTCGATGGATAATGGTGTAGCAAGGAGGAGGAGCTTCGAAAAAGTTGGTTGAAGGGAAGTGGTAGTCTGTGGTGGGTTTGGCCAAATGGAGGAGGGTTGGAACGGTGATTTTGGTTGAAGGATAAGGAGGAGGAATGGTGGTTTTGTCCGATGGTATGGTGGCATTTTTGGTATGAAGGGTTGAAGACAAGGGAGATGGAGAAGTATACATAAGGGAGAGGGTTTACGTCGGGGAGGTTGTGCCTGGCTTTTAGGGTAGCTTCGGTAGGGGCTGCCAATGTATAGGGTAAGGGATTGGTGATGATGGCTAAGGGAGGGTTTTGTTTCCACAATTAAAATGGTGAGGATGGAGGTTCATGATAGAGAATAAAAAAGGGTTAACTTGCGTGAGGGAGTTAGGAGAAGGAGGAATGTAGGGTTGATTATGGGAGGGAGAGGAGAAGTGATTAAGAAGAGGGTAGTGTGCAAGGAAAGGTGGAGCAAAATAAGGAGAGGAAAACATAGAGGGAGACGGGAGGTATAATACAAGTGGTGTAGGGTGATGTTTGGCAAGAGTAGGATCAACATGCAGGGAGGGAGAATAAATAAAAAGTCAAGGTTGTTTAGTGGTATAGGATAAATCTATAGGTGAAAAATCGGGTAGGAATATCCAAGTAAAATTTATCAGGTGATTGAGTTAGGTTTACTCGATGAAATGAATATCGATTACAATCCATCCTACATTTAAAAAGTAAATATGCATCCTCTAGTATATTTTAACATAATTAAATTTTTATATCTAACAAGTCGTATTACACATATTAGTAATGTCTTTATTACCAAATGTCCTAAAATAATTATTAAAATTATTACACATAATTACTGGTTATAATTAGGGTTTCCAAAAATAAGATATTATAATCAGTGTGCTTGAAATTCACAACTTTATTAGAATTTAAGCCCTTTTTAAACCAAATCTAATTTATTTTATATTAACATAATTTTAAACATATTTTAAAGGATTTTAGGATATGGTTTTACAACACTGCCCCTTTATAATAGACTTCATCCCTAAAGTCCACAAAAAAAAAATAGTGTTGTAAGCTCAAAAACATGATAAAACCCTAAGCCATCAAGCAAAAAAAAAAAAGCATGATCTAGTACATAAGAGAAAAGGCATTACACCCTTAAAAGAGATGGTGTTACCCACGCAACACACTTAAGCGAACAACTTTGGACACTTCATCTTGATATCGTCCTTGGACTCCCAAGTGTCCTCCTAGCTCCATACATGACCACTAAACCTTTAGTAATGGGATGACCTTCAAATGCACCTCACAATTCTTGGTATCAAGGATCCTCAATGGGTCGCTCCTCATATGACAATGCATCATCAATCTCAATCATCTCCAGCTGAATGGTGTGCAATAGATCTACCCCATACATCCTCAAATGAGAGATGTGGTATACCTTATGCACAAGTGAAAGCTCAACAAGTAAGGCGAGTTGGCAAGAAACCTCTCCAACTCGGTCCGAAATCTCGTACATCTTAATATACCTCGGGCTAAGCTTACACATCAGACCAAAATGTATCACACCCTTGGTGAGTGAGACCTTCTAAAGGTTTAAATCACCCACCTCATACCCATTTGTCATCCTTTGTAGGTCTACATAACTCTTATGACTCTCTTAGACAACCTATATCTAATCTTGAGTCATCCTGATTTGTCTAGTAATGTCCTTTACCATCTCTGGTCCCTACATAATTGTTTTTCTTAAGTTGTTCCAACAGAAAGGACTATAATATTTTCATCCATAGAGTCTCTAAAAGGTGTCATCCTCTATGCTCACATGATGAGTGTTGTTGTAGGAGAGTTCTATTAATTCCAGATAATCTTCCCAACTGTCCTACAACTCGAGTACACACACCCAAAGAATATCCTCCAAAGTTTGAATAGTGCACTCAATCTAACCATCTATAGCCAGATGAAAAGTGGTGTTCATCTTTAGCTATGTCCAGAAAGCTTCTTGCAATATCTACCATAAGTGCTATAACAATCTAAAATATTATTTTGACACAATGTACTTAGGCACCCCATGGTACCGAACCACATTTTTCTTATAAGAACTAGCTATCTACTCCGTACTCTAGGTTGAATTCATTGGTATGAATATTACCAATTTAGTTAATCGGTCAACTACAAGAAAGATTGAATCTAAACCACAATGGGCATTTAGCAATCCAACCACAAAGTCCATGGACATGTAATCTCACTTCCACTATGGAACCTCCAATAGATGAACCAACCCTGCCAGACGCATTTGCTCTATCTTGACCTTCTAACAAGTCAAATTCTTATTACAAAGTCTACAACATCCCGCTTTATACAAAGCCACCAATAGATCTGCTTTAGGTCCTTGTACGACTTATTCCCTATAGGATGGACAAAATAAGATTTATGGTGGCCTTCCTCCTAAATCTTCCTCTTAAGCTCCCCATAACTCCATGGAATGCACCATCTACCTCGAAAAAAGATACTACCATCCTAAAAAATTTGAAACCCCACTGCTCTACCCTCCACTATAGCTTGCTCAATCCATTCAAACTTGAAATAATCTGGCTAGCTAGCTCAAATTTCATAAAAAATGGTTGGCGTGATTAAGAGGGAACTCATCCTCATCTCAAGATCCCCAAATCTAATGATCTTAGTGCCTATATCCAGAAGCTCCTTTCATATCCATTTTGAAACAACCAATTAACCTAGGGAGTGTGAAGTTTTTCTTTTGAGATCATCTGCTATGATTTTAGGCTTACCCTTATAGTAGGTCAACTCCAAATCATAGTCCTTAACCATCTCTATCCATCTCGTCTCATGTTCAGCTCGATTTAAGTGAAGATGTACTTAAGGCTAGAGGCTCTTATGGTCCATGAAAAGCTTACACTGCACTCCATATAAATAATGTCTACATCTTCAAGGTAAAAACCACTGCATCTAGCTTAGGGTCATGAGTGGGATAGTTTTGCTCATGCTCCTTCAACTAGAGAGAATAATATGCCACTACCCTCCCATGTTGCATCAACACATACCCTAAACTATGCTTGGATGTGTCACTATATACCTCGAATCCATTTGTACCCGATGGAAAGGTAAGCAATGGAGCTGAAGTCAATCTCTTATTGAGCTCCTCAAAAGCCTCTACGTACTTATTGTCCCAAAGAAAGATGGTCATCTTCTTCAATAAAGGTAGTCAAAGGAAAAAAATATGATGAGGTCAAGGAGGTAGAGTGTAACTAGGGAGAGGCATTATAGGGGGTTGGTAAAACACGAAAGAGGTATAGAAAGTCAAATATACAGCCATATATACCATGAGAGAAAGGAAGTGAAGGAGAAGAGAAAATGTGAGAAATGCCCCAAAAAGTGCATTTGAAATTTGTTTTACCTAAATAAAAATCATAGAATGATCTAAATAATATAAAAATAATCCTAAAGTACTAAAATATACTTTTTAGTATAAATATATTCTAATTAGAAGTTTTTATAAACATTGAAAAAAGTATTCAAATAAAATAAGAAAATGATATGGAATCGTTGGACAACCAATCAATCGATTTAAGCAAACTAGTTGATTGGTTCAACAGGAAATAAATTTGGCAGCTCCTAGGTGTACCAATCAATTGGTTAGGGAAACCAGTTGATCGGTGTCACTAAAATTCACAACTTTATTAGAATTTCAAGCCCTTTACAAAACCAAAGTTAATTTATTTTGTATTAATATTATTTTAAACACATTTTGAAGGATTTTAGAATGGAATATTATAATTTAGGTGAAAGAATATCGAATAATGCAAACCATATGCATAGTGAGGCTATAGAATGTAAATTAAAATTATACATTGAATGTTCTAACAACACTGTTGTAGTTGGAGGAAGTGATATAACGGACGTAGTGATAATGATTGCATTCTAAAGTAATATTTAACACTATTATCCTCTATATCACTTTATCTGGCTAAAACATATCTGTTAGAGCAATCATATCCTACTCTTTTCATTCTAAAGCCTCCCTATAGATATGAATTTCATTTTTACATAGTCTTTTAGTTAAACTCTCCATCTCTTTTCTTTTCCTTTCATCCTCAATATTAATCATCATCATCAGATGCTATTCATGAATGAAATCATCAATAATAAAAATAGGGAAAACAAGTGAATTTTTCAAACAATATAGAAATAACTACATACATTTTATTATAAGGCATCGATCACGAATTAATGTCATTATTATCTTTTTAGTATATCCACTTCTCACATGTATAGAAAGAGCTCTATCATGTGACATAAAGATAATAAGAATTATAATAAATAATTTTCTTGGGACTCATTGGTTTGTCATCTTTATCATGACTATCAAATGACATACCTACATTAAAATATAATTAGGAATACATTTTAATAAGGCATTAAGGCATTGATTAAAAATAAATTTCACTCACAAATTTAATATATAGTTTCAACAAGGCATAGTAGTTAAGTGCATCATTCATAAATGGCTTTTTACATTATGGCATATACCTTGCTTATGCACAAAATTTGATTCAGGTACATAAATCCTATTTGATGATAGTGTATTGAGAGTATGAGAACTAGGAAAGCTATTAAGAAAGTTCTTAAGGCAATCAAAACATCATGTTTCTATAAAAAAAAATTGGTTATAAGGAAAAATTAACTAATCTTTTCTTTATAGCCATATTTCCCATAAAAACACAATAGTTTATCTTAAGAACTTTTTCAATGGGCCAATAATGGTTCCATAATTCCCATGATCCCAAGACTCTATGATAATAATAACTACAAAATTAAAGTTTAAAAATAAATAAAATAATGGATTATTTTAAAGCCTTGATCTCAATAATGGCTAAGGAACTTAATATTAGATTGATCAGTTTGAAGAAAATGTGTGTAGGGAACCTTTTATTAATAGATGGAATCATTGTAAAATTATTTATAATCTATATTTAAAATTCCAACAAATGCCGATCTAGCATGAGTCAAACCTTTATAAAATTCAAACTAATTACCAAATATATACCAGAGCATCTAAATCATATAAACTATAAAACATAAAAAAATTAAACATATGTAAAATTCATCAAACAAATGACAATATAATGTTCACAAATGATGTAGCCTTTTCAAACCCCAATTTTCCTAATTTCATAACACAAAAACCTCATTTTGAAGGTCAAAAGAATGATATCAAACAACTTCTCATGATATAAAAGCACATAGCATAACAAAATTGAAGAAATAAATTCGCATTTGGTAATATAAAGGATACATTTATGTTTGATAACATAATAAAACTAAGAAAAACTATTATTAATATCATAGAAGATTTACGAAGAAATAAGATAAAAAATGAATATTAGTTAAAGAAATAATGAAAAAAAAAGAGAGAGAAGATAATGAAGGATGGATCATGGCAACAATGAAGGTGAAGGAAACAAAAATGGTGGAAGGGTTTGGAGATGAAAAAGTTTGATGATATATCTCTCTGTGTGTTTGTGTGAATGTTAACAGTGGATCAGACCACTTAGCTTCAAAGTGAAGAATACAAAAAGGAAAAATATAATGCAAAGGCATGGAAGGGAATTTTTTTTAATGCGGTAAGGTATAGACCATGATTTTAATCCAAAACCATAGTTTATATCCTCAAAAAGAAAAATTTTGATAATGTACAGACAATAGTCGCAAATAAAAATCGTCATTTATACGATTCAAAATTTTGGGAGAAAATATATGCTAAGGTTTAAGTGGTGGTTATTATATAAAACTGTTGTCTATATCTAAATTCATTACAATCAAACTAAAGACTATGATTATAATTCCCCAACTACCATCTATGTTTTCCACCTTTTTTCATCTACCTTATTATTTTATTAAAGAACTTATAAATGGTTGTGCTTATTAAAGCAACCTTGATCACCTTTGGAAAAATAGTGTGTGTGTGTGTGTGACATAGAAGTATAAATTGAAAAGATGGATAATAGAGAGCTTGAACACTTAAGAAAAACTAAGAATGAAGAGTAGTGGGATAACAAGTGGAAATTGAGTTAAAAATACTCTTAACTCTCTTGGAGTTAGATGGTCAACAGTCAAAAAAGGGCGAGGGAAAAGATTGTTTCTCTCATGCCTAAATGAAAATTGATCCAAATGCTATGGTGTCAAAGGTGAGTAAATAAGAGAAGTGTTAACTTGTGGAAGAGGGGGGATATGATAAAGAGGTAAGGAATGGAAAAGGATGGAAGGTTGATAGGCTTGGCTACTATTGTTGCTACCTAACAAGTCTAGGAGGGAAGGAAGATATAGGGAGAGAGTTAACAGGAAAAGCTTAGGTTGAATATTTAGCAAAAAATAGGTTTTAATTTTTTAGCTAATTAATTGAAATAATACTTCAAATTTTATGAAAATAATCTCGCTACCTTTAGAAATAATTTTCCCTGAAAAATATTAATTTTTATCAAATCATTGGACTGATATAGGCAAACTAGTCAACTAGTCTTGTAGAAATCAAAACTCAAATATCAAGGTACTGACATAGTGATATGTCTCGCATCTAGTAGATTGGTATTCTAGCTATAGAGTATGATCTTAAATACTTTTCAAACCAATTTGCCACATGTACAATATTCAAATAATTGAGTAAAATAAATTCTTATTTAAGATTATAATATAATAAATTAAGGCTTTAAATTATGTAGTATTACAATGAGTGTCTATTTATTGAAAAAAATCTCATAAATATTGTGATATATATATATATATATATAATTTAAAAAATCTAAATAAATAATAGTTAGTATCATTTACACAAATGACACTGCATGTTAACCACTGTATACTACTATCTTCTTCCTTTATTTCTTTTTTATTTTATTTATCATCAATAGAGACTTATTTAAACCCAGAAAATAAAGGACCTTTTATTTTTTTCTGATCTCTAATGAGAGCTTAAACTAAACAAAAAAAACAAAGCACCTTATAAATTGCCAATACATGAGCTACGTGTCCTACTTTCATCCTATCAAAGAAGATGAGAGACATCTTGAGGAAGGGAATCATAGGTACAAAGACCAAAAGGGAAGGAATGACTTGAATTGGCTAAATGGTCTGCTACCGTATCTATCTTTTGATATATATGATACACAGAAAACAAAACTCAAAGGACTCCACAAGGGATTCACAAGCACACAAAATCACATGATACTTATCTTTAAAGAATATTTACTCATTTATGAAAAATTCTATTGAGAATAATGACCCCCTCGGTCTCTTGTGAGTTGTGCTTGTTAGACTTTCAGAGTGATGCCATTGGCCAAACTGCTGAAGGAAAATTTATGATCGTTGAAACACTAGGAAACTTTAATCCTTAGTTCAATGAAAGAATTCAAAGGAAATGTAGTTTGAAGATTGAAAGCACTAGAATGGATATTTATAGGAAGAAGAAATTAGAGATTTTTATTAAATATGAAGCTTGAGAGAAAATGGGAGTTTGCACATACTTTATAAATGGTTAGTAGAAAGCATTTTAAACCCTCCTTTGTCCTTTTCCAAAATAATCAATCATCATTGGCTGACATACTTAATTCAAATTTCTACCTAACCTCAATCAAAGTCAAGAGGAAGTGCATAAGTTATCACCTAATAATTTACACTATGAGTTGATTCCTATCAACTTATAAGTTGTCGTATAGATGAGTACCAAATTCCTCATATTAAGAATTTCTTAGCCATTTCCGTACATCCCATCTTTACTTTGTTAGTGTCCACATCTTCTCCCTTGACCTCATTTTGGTCGAACCCTTTTCAAGTCTAGTATGCAAATTGATCCCATAAGCTAGTCATTGATTGTCATCCTTTGTTGTTGCCCTTAGTTGATGTCGTTTAATTAATGCCCTTTAGTCATCACCCTTTGCATGGTGGACGCTCTCGATTATCACCTTATACATGGTTGACTCCCCCTAGTTGTTGCCCTTTGGCCTTAGCTAGTGGTCTTTTTCCATTTGACTAACATCCCTTGGCTATTTCCATTTACCCTTGGCTATGACCCTTTGCTCTTAGTTGGCGGTCTTTTGTTGTCATCTTTTTACCTTGGTGGATCTCTCTCATTTCATAAAAACCTGAAATCTTGGGTTACTAATTGGTGGAATACCAAACAATACGAAACCTTCTTGAATGATATTCAAGAAAAGAGAGTTCTAGCAAAATTTATAGAATTAGAGGAGCTACTCCTGTTGGACGAAATGATAAAGGAATACCCGAAAATACATTTAGAAAAACTTCATATAGGAATCCACAAAGAAACAAAACAATTGATCAAGATGTACAATGGGGATTTAATTCATACAATTTTGCACTTCTTGACAAATATAATATGTTTCATTCCTTTGCCCTTAGTTGATGGCCCTTTGGTTAATGCCCTTTAGCCAATGGATTTTACTTTGGCCTCGTATTTCGACTTCATTCCTTTTGTCAAGGAACCCAACAGGATTGACAATCAGTGTAATAAGTGATACGGTAGAATTGTTGAACAAGGTGTTTGGAATTAAGAACTTGGGGGGACTTTGGCACGAAATGTATGAATTTGAATCAATTTTAAATTTGTGCAAATGTAACAAGCTAAAACTTAAATTCAATAAGGCTTTGTTTGGACGGAGAATTTTAGAAATGAAGGGATTTTGAAAATGATAGAATTTTTGAAGTGCTTCACTTTTAAAATTCTATGGTTATAAATCCATTGTTTGGATAAAAATTTTGAATAAAAGATTTTTAAATTTCCTTGTTTGGATATTTGTATATATGGAATTAGAATAGAAAATTTATAATACTACCTAGTTTTTTTAAAATTTATTGTATAATATAATATTACCTATAGAAGTAATATAAAATTACCTATCTAGTTACCGACGGGAATTTATATATGGATATTTTTACCTATAAAATTATGTAAAAATATTACAAACTCATTGTATGAATATAATCAACATGTTACTAAGGTTTGTAAAATTGTTGGTCACAAATAAACGAAGTCGATGTTTCATATCAGCGGCGGTCAATGATTATTATGCTTGCGACAATTCTATCGATAAACTAATTAAAAAAATAACAATAACATAGAAAAAATACTTTAATATAATAATATTACTTAAGAACCCTATATATATAAATGGGATGCCATTGATGCCGCTTGGCCTAAGCAAATAGTATTTATGGGAGACCGAATATATTGCATAGTATCATAAATGGCAAGACCTGCATTAAATTATTTGCCAATATTTGAAATCATGGGAACAGAATCATTTTGATTATTCTCAGGCCAAAATTCAGCGAAAATAACCATCAAATATGGCTAAGACTCAGAAAAATGACAAGGACTTAATTTGAGGTATACTCTGCAAATCATATAATAATGGCATACAATTTCATTAACGATCGTCCAGCAAACATGGCTCATATGCACTTCAATTGACTAGATACACACAATCAATAAATTAGAAAAACAGTGAAAGAGTTGATATCGATCGAGTAGATGAAATTCTCACCTGCTGATGAAGATGACGAAGTTGCGTTAAGAAGGTCGTTTCAGATTGAGTAGAAGATTTTCAAGCTAACTGAGCATCCCGTAGATGTGATGAATAGGTTTAAGTTTAAGGCGAAAACATATCGGAGAAACAACGATGAAAAATCGATAACGAGTAGAAGAGATTTGTACCTGATGGTGAGTAGATCGAAGGTGTATCGTATTGAAGAAGATGGAGTGAGACTGAGATGAGGATCCTATCTGATGATAAAGACGACGATGACGCTCGCAATATGGCACTGTTGTCGATCGGGAGATAAGTTGCAGAAAGAGTTCGGAGGTAAGTTGCGGTCTTGCGGAACTGTGAAATGAATTTTAAAACTGTATGTTTTAGTTTCTAAAATCTATTTTAGCTTAGACGAACATAGTATTTAAGCTAATGGAGTTTAGAAATCCCTTTTTAAACTAAAATTCCCTCTACAAATTCTGTATCCAAACATAGCCTAAAGCTATCACGCTCTTAACTAGCAAACTAGGTAACGTAGTATAATATCTATGTGAATGATAATTAACATTCATCAGCAATATTTCCTACACGAGTTTATAAATTGAAACAAAAAATGGCTATGCGAAATAGACCGTGGCTTTCAAAACAGCGCCTAACTACATTAAATAGAATAAGAGATGGAAAAAGAACACAAAAATGGCAGCTAAATAGGAAAAAGGGATAAATTATTATTGGTTTGTGTATCATCATACTCTCCCATCAGTTGACGATGGTTCCTGCATTGCCAATAAAGTTATACAACAATACCCAGCACCAAAATGTAGACCCACAACACGACCAAGGCAAGCAAAATTACCAGCCCACCATTAATCATATCATAACATTCTACAACCGGTAGTGATCTGACACTAATTATTCACTCAAAACTAAAAAATAAAAAAGAAACTGAATGTTGAGTAGGTAATTAAAACGGGATCTATTCAATTATGATTAGGACAAGCAACATCATCATCATGGGCTTCATGTCCTTGGACCATTTGTTGATCTTGCCACCGCCGCCGGCACTGACAGTAATACACGGTCCCAACAATGTAGCTCCACAGGACAACCAAGGCAAGCAAAATGACCAACCCACCCTGATAACAGTAACTATAAATATTCATCGTCATAAGATCCTCACCATCCATCATTCTCAACTGTTTCCCAATCCAACCCGAAACAAACAAAAACCCACCCGAAATGAACCACCCAAAAGCCCGCGTACCTTCCATTAATCTCCATCCAGTCCGAATAGCCTCAAGTCCCGATTGATCCTCTTCCGCCACAGAAACCACAAGTCCTAAACTAATGACCGCCATCAGATACACCTCAACTACCAAATCCACCACAACAAACGCAGCCATCGCTGACCTTGTACCCGTCAGTACCAACGGTTTCATTAACGTATGCGTGATATGAACGCTGGAAAACGTTATTGCATACGCCACCATAGAAGTCCAGAACGGCCTCTTCCATGATCGGGCAAGGAGCGCGAGCCTAGCAGGAGGAGTTTTGGGAAGCTGCTGCGGCTGTTGTTGAGGATTGATGGCAGAGGAAGTGGCGGCGACGGTGGTAATGAGAGATATGAGAGAGAAAAAGAGGGAAGGTAAAGCGTACGTAGCTTTGAGAAAGAAGAGAGAAAAGGCGTCGCCGCGTGCTTCTTTGAGGACGTGGAGGGATTCGACGTCGGTTGAGGCGACGGAAGAAAGGTAGTGGAGGCGGTGGAAGTGGTTGTGGGTCTGGCGAGTGGAGAGGGAAAGTGAGAAGGAGAGGAGAGAGAGTGGGAGTGTTGTGAAGGTGAAGATTGTGAGGTAGATTCGAGGACAAGATAGCAGGATTTGGAAAGAAGTAAGGTATGTGTTTTTGATGAGGAGGAGGAAGGGAGGAGGAGAACAAGAGTTACTACTGCTCAATGCTTCTTGATGTTCGTGGCCGTGGTCTCTACCTGGTTGAGCCATTATTCGATTTGATTTTTATTGGTTTTGCCTTTCCTCCTCCTCCTGCTTTATCTACTTCGGATATGTGGATCAAATTAGTGGCCTCTACCAAACAAAAAAGGAAAAAGCTAGCTACACCAAATTGGATTTGAAAAATTGGTCAAGTCGCAAGCAACGACTATTCTTTTCGGGATAATCCGTCCCGTCGTCCGTCCTTGCAACATTTCTCCTTTACTTTCGTATCTACATTTGTTAAAATAGATTTTCTGATCTCCGTTGCGAGAACCGTGCGACAGTTGTTGCAGACAGACAGACGAGCCTTTTGACCTGCGACATATTTAACACTTGTAGCCGGTGCTGCAGAACACCTATTTTAACTTGAGTTCCTAAAAATAATATTATATAGTTGGAGATTTTATATAAAAAAGCGGTACCATCTAATCAATAAAATCAAATGAAATTCACTGTCTTCACTTGGGTTTGTCCTCACAACATTTCATCCTTCGTCTCTCTGTAACGCCTTCCATTAAAAATTTCCGACCTTCGGAGGTGGTGGTGTCTTGGGAAGTACGATTTTTTGATCCTCGCCCTTTCAAAGGAGAAGAAAGCTTAGATTGGTGAGTTAGTGTGTTGAAGAGCTTCAAGAGTTATGGATGTTGCAGAAACACTATGAAGCTTCAAGAGCAACGCACGGAAAAATGAAATATTTCTTTGATTTTATGATTTGAACAGTTTTTACACTAAATAATGCGAATCTTATCTCCTTTATGAGATCCGTCAGTTTTGGTTTTTACTCTTAGAAATTCAATTCGGTTCTTAGCCAAGGCCGAGTTTGGTTACTAGTTCCTTGCTCATCAATCTTGATTGTCCTTGGAGTATTTGTGACGGATTGAACGTTTGGATCCAAGATTACGATAAACAAAACCCGAATCATATTATATCCTGTTAATAATGAGACTATATTTTCCTTGACTTGATTTTCCGAATTAATTTTGTACGATGGTATAAAGTCCGAATCAACTTTGTATTCTTTGCTATAAAAAAGAAATTTATTTTTAGCAATAATATTTTTCGTTACTAAAGATAATAAGTTATTGTACACAAAATATATATTGTAACAGTATTTTTTGTTGTGGAATCGTTATACGTCATACCGTTATAAAAACATAAAGTAATAATAATGACTGTTGTAAAAAAAGTAATTAAATATAGCAAAAATTATGGTTGTTAAATAAATATCATGACAATACATCACTTCACCTAATTACATGTGTTCATATATACGTCATTATAAAATATTAATCTAACTTCAGCAATAATTTATGTCATTACAATAACCTATAATTGGCAACAACTTTTGTCATTGAAAAAAATTAGTTGTATTTTGACAACAAATTATATTGTTGCTAAAGCTTGCTATTTACAACAACAAAAGACTTTGTAAGAAAAAATAGCATATTACAACAACAATATTTATCAATGCAAAAATACATTAATTGCAATATCTTATGCTTTTATAAGAAATTAAATATAATTTAGGAATAAAAAATTATAATATACTCCGAGTCCATATGACCACACAGAGGCTACCTGATAGTACACAGGACCCATAAATTTTTAACATCCTAATTTAAAACGACCACGCAGGGCTACTTAGTAGCTACCTAGGCCCATAATATCTATAAGGACTAACATGGAGCACTTTTGGATTAATTGATCAGCCCCATATATCAACACAAGTCATTTTTTAAACTTCTTAAGAGAGTCACCTATTCTAAAAATTACTCCATGCATGCTTAACTGTGGAGTTCTTAGGACGGAATCACAAAAAAAAATTATATACTATGTTGATATAAGTAGTCGTATCAATCCTTATAACACACCACTCAATTTGAGGTATTACATTTTATTGTTGCAAAAAATACATAATTACAACAATAAATTCATTGCTAAAATTTAAACTTAAAACTTCAACAACCATCTTTGTCGTTGCGAAAATATACAATTACAAGGACACAATAACTTGTTTAAACACAGCTGTAATAAATGACCTGTGAAACCTCTAATCAATGTCCATAAATTATGCCATATACATATGTTCCACATAAATAAATATAACCAAAATATATAAAAATAATTCTTAATATATATATCAAGACAAAATTATCAAACTGAATGAAAACTTACAAGAATTCCGCTTGGCAATTAGGGCTTTGATTGTGCTAATAGACACAAGGATAAATTGACGTGTCCATCGATATAATGGACGAGACTAACACAATGGAGGCAAGATTGGGAGTTGGAGAAGGCAGTGGCAAAAATGAGGAAGGAGTTGAGGATGGAGAGCAAAGAGGAAGATAGTAGACATGAATAAGATAACGTACAAATTAACGCAGAAGATAGGACAAAATAGATGAGAGAGAAATGAGGTTGGGGAAAGTTGGTCTATTTTTGTTTATAATTTTTTTATTACTTTTTTTTGTCATTTTTCGTATGTTTTGCAACAAACGAATGTTATAATGGAAAATAATAGGTCTACTACAATCAATACATAACCGTTGCAATAAATTAGTAAAATATTTGACAACGAAAAACATCGTTGCTAATAAGTATATGTATGACTTACAATGACAATTATCATTGATAGAATATTTTTCTTACTTTTCATCTCCCCACACATATTGGATATGACGAGGGAAAATAAATTAATATTTATAGTAATGACATTTAATCATTATTGTCATAAGTTATTTTTTGCAACATCAAAGCATAGACGTTGCAATAAAAGTTTTTATATATTTTTTTGCTATAACTTGTCGTTACATTAAAATAATCTAAATATATGCAACAAGTATAGTCATTGTAATAAATTCAATCATATTTTACAAAAAAAAAAGTTGTTGTAAAAATATTTTGTATATTCAACATATAAATGTCGTTACAAAATATCTCCTAATAATCAACATATAAATAAATGATTTTTTTGCCATAAATTTTTGCAACGCCATAAAATTATCACTTCTAAAAGAAATTTTTTGTAACAACTAAGTGTTGTTGTTGTAAACTTTTTGTTGCTATAAAAAAAATTCTTGTAGTGCTTCTTTTAAATGTTGTGATTGCTTGTTTAGTGTTTATGATTCTATGTCACTTGTTGAGTTGAGACCTTTTTGTTTGGTCTAGTAGTCACAAATCTTGAATTCTGTTGAGAGTCTTTGTTGGATTTCATTTGGTTAGTGAACCTTGTGCATTTATTGTAATATAGTGTCTTGTTGATCTTTTGATATTGTTGAATCTTATTAGCATTGTGTTTGTGTGCACTGGTTGCGAATAAGTGTCCTAATATAATTGGTTGTATCGTGGCCTTGTTTTGGTGTTGTAGTATCCACAAGTTATCCTCTTGTGTATGGGTCTAGTATGATTAGCCATATTACAATGTTTGATAATCTTGACAATCAAATAGGTCTTGTGTCTCCTGATTAATTGTTAGGTATGCTTGGGGCTATTCAACATAATCTAACTAAAATAACACATAAACTAAATAGATTATTTCCTTTAGATCTTAATCATGTTTATACTGAACAAGAACCACTCCTCATGGTTAATCATAATAATGTTGTGCCTACTTGTGAGTTTGTTGATGAGATTGACACTGATGAACCTATTATAAATTGTGCACCTGGCATATCTGCCATTAAACCTACTATTATAACTACCATATTTGTTGCACTGGATGGGTGCATCCTTTGAGTTAGAACTGTATGACAGTCTTCAAACCCTATATTGACTCTCCTGAATCTATCACACTTGTTGAGGATGTTAAATTTATTAAGTTTGAGAAGGATAATTGTGGAATTGTGTATATGGAGGCTCCTTTATTATGTGTTGGTCAAAATGAAATTTGTATGGATGTGGATAAATTCAAAGAAAATAATAAAACATACGTAAAGTCCATTTTGAATCATCAACCTATTATTAAGGTTAAAGAAGGAAGTGTGGTTGATGATGTTCGGTTTATTGTGCATATTATAACACCTATTCCTCTCACTACTATTGCACTTACACCTGTTATTCAACTGGTTGTTTCTATTGCTACTATAGTTAAGTTTTTTGGGAAATAATGATGCATATAAACTTGTTATATTTGACGGTTTGACATGTGATGATAAGTATGTTATGAGTTCTCCTAAGTGTGAAAATATTATTAATCTCACGTATGTTTTGGTTGTTGATAATGAAATATTAGGTTTGCTAACTTCTAGGAAGTCATGGCTAGACTCTCCACACCCTATTCTTATTTTTTGATATACCTTGCATCAATCTTCACAATATGTTACATGTTCATAGGTATTAATCGACTGTTGTTAATAGTACTTGTGTACCTATGCTTCCGTTTAGGTGCTTTGGTAGTCTGTATCAAATTAATAGTTTCGCATTACATATTTTTGGCATGTTGTTCTAATGCACCTATTTGATTGTGTATGGGTATGTGTGTTATTTTGTGTGTGTGAGCCTATGATGATGAAGAAGTTGGGAGGAGAGTGGTGCTCCTCTAGAGGTGTTGTATAGTCCCATTGGGTTGATATACTACACACTTAGGGTTGCAGTAACCTCATATTTTATAGATTAAGTCGCTTGATGGCTAATGTAATTATAATTTGAGTCTTATAATTAGCTTGACTATGGGCATTGTTGCCGACCTACACTTGTCTTGTGTTATAGCCCATAAGTATTAGTGTTAATCAGTTTCTTACTTTCCTCCTCTTACAGCCTACAGGTTTCATGATGAAACCTTTTTAAGAGGGGGATGATGTGAACGCTAATACCCTAATTTTATTTAATTTGATTTTGATATTTTATAGAAATATTATTTTCTTGTGTTAGCTATTTTTTTTATAGGACTAATGGGTTTAGGTTGTAGGATTGTGAGCTCGATATTTGGGTGGAGCATCGGATGGACTTGATTGCTCAGAATGGGATAAATATCATTTGCTAGCCATTGGACTGGTGTAGAGCTTTGTGCTAATTCTTTTAGTTATCATTTGTATTTCCATAATCACAATTTGGCTCTTATATGTTTTTTTGACCAGCCCACAAGCTCCTAAGTTTCATGAGTTTCTGTTTAGGTGTTATTCAATTATGTGCTTCATTGGTTATCACCTAAAGTGTTTTTTAATCTTTCATTTATGTTGTTCTTGGCATTTTGGTAAAGTGTTGCTATCGTTCTTCACAAGATTTTGCCTTCTCAAAATAACCAAATTCCTACTAGCTTGGTATATGGTCCCTCCACCCCTTATATTAACTCCACACCGCTAAACCACAAGCACGAGGATTAAATAGACTCAAAATGTTAATTAACTCACATATGACCACATAATCCAACACTTCCATTGGATTTTGTTTGCAAGTGGACTAAAGAATAAGGATAAAAGTATAGTTAAAGATATAAATATTTTGGATTTTTTTTAATAATATAAACATTTAGTTTATGTTAACAATAATACATAATATTTTAAAATTATTAAATTTAATGTAATTTTGGTTATTTTTATTTATAACTTAGTGGAAATAAAATTTAAAAGTTCATGCCTTTCATAGGAATTTAAAAATGTGTGTTCTTTTATGAAAATAAATCTAAAATATTGATGTATTTAAATATACAATTGTTTAAAGAATAAGAGTCGATTGAAGTAAACTTTGTAAAATTATGTTTGAAAACTTACATATATAGTTACATAGGTGATTGATGGATAGAGATAACTATCAAAGGGAAAAAAGAATATACCACATCCACCATCACTTTGATAACAAAAAGAATAATGATGACATTAATAGTATTAGTTATTATTACTATAATAGTAATAGAGATAGTAATAGTAGTAGTAATGATAATGATATTAATAATATATATGTACAATAATAATTTTACGAATAATAACAACAATGAAAAATGTACTAATAAAATGATTCAATAATAATATTAATAAGGATAGATTTCACTTAAAAACTTTAACATTTGACCTAATATTTTAATTATGGATAGTCAAGTACCTTATATGTTTATTAATTTCACTTAGGTACATTTAGATTTCAAATTAGTTTTATTTAGGTACCTAAAGGGGTACCAAAATGAAAATAGAAAAAAGCATCATTTAGCTACTCAAACAAAGCTAAATTTAAATGTGAAAGTATGTAAGTGAAATTCTTAAAAATGCATGGTACATATAAAATAACACTTGTATCAAATATTAATATACCAAAATAAAATGTGTCCAATTATTAACTACATATGCGCTTGTAGGCCCAATGTCTAGTTGGAAAAATATCCATATCATTACTCCTTTTCAAACTTGATGACTTGCGTCTATCGTCTCCTAGGACAAGAAAAATACCCATATTCCTAATTACAATTACTACCTAATTAATTATAATATTTCAAACCTACCTAAAATTCAAATTAAAATGGATACTTTCTAAGATGATTTTAATATAATAATAATAATTATTATTATTAATTGGCTTAGTAAATTATCTATCCTTGATTTCATAATGTATCGATACAAAAACTTAGAAAATTTTATAATTTTTTTATGTCTCACAATTAAAAATTTATATAATATATTAATTTATATCTTAAGTAATATATAATGTAATAATCAGTTAATATAAAAACCATTCGATCATGTATTTATTATTAATAACTCACATTGGATGTAAAGGTCACAATTGTTTTTAATACAATATATACACATATAAAGTGGTAATCTTTTGTAAACGAAGATAATTGTTATTTAAAATAATTACTTTTTTAAAAAGAATGCTTTTAAAAAAAGTGTATAATGTTATTTCATCAGATCTACTATCATAGAATTCAACTTTTGAAAGGATTAATAATAAATGATTAAGAAAGAATAATTAGTACATTAATTACCTATACATATAATATGTGGTGTTGTTAAATTTTATTCCCTCCATTTATAAAATATAGTTTTTTTAGTTAATTTTTTTTATTTACATAAGTTAATGCTTATTTTTTAAGTTTACCTTTGATTTTTCTATTTTTTCATTCTAAGAATTAATTGTTATGTTTTTTTTTTAAATTATGGGTGTAATTATAATATCAAGTGAAATTAAATAAAAAATACTTCAGTAATTATACCATAAAGTACAATAAAAATATATTATATGTGCAAGTAATTATTATTCCCTTATGACTTTTGCTCATCATGGGTATGCCCTGTGAACTTTGTAAAGCTCTTCTCATATATGTATATTTTTAAACTATACTTAAGGATATTATTCTATGTTGAAAAAACAATAAGTCCTCCTTGAGAAATTATTTAAGGATATAATTAGGGTTGTAAATAAGTTGAGTTAAGCTGAATATCTTTGGACTCGAGATCGGGCTTAAGGTCGACTAGGTTAGTTAAAAAAACATAAAATAAGGCTTGGCTAGTTTAACTAAATGAATAAGTCAAGTCTTACTCATGAGCCAAAATTATAAAATGAACTGAGACTTATTTTTTTTGAGCTTGGGTTCGGCTCATTTAACTACACGAACAAGTCGAATTGAACTTTTAATGAGCCGAGACGAATACCGAATTGACTCAACTTATTTACAACTTTAGATATAACTCTAATATCAAGTAGGTTTTCTTTTTTTTACTCAAGCATAAAGCAGCATGAACATATATAATGAGTCATTTTGTTAGCTCTTTTGTTCTTGCTTCATTCATTGTTAATCAAATTTAATTTTGAATATAAGGCTAATTTTATAGTGTGTAATTTTTACGATAAAAAGATACTATTTGTATATATTACATCACTTGAGTATACATCTAATTTTATCATTTGTAATTTTAAATTAAAAAAAGCATTTATCCTCTATGCCATCAATACCCAGTTAAAATGACAATCTATATACAATTATAACTAAACATATAATAAAAGTATATTATTTGTACATTAAACATATAATAAAAGTATATTATTTGTACATCTAATATCACATGAATGTATACCTAATTTTAAATTGTCATTTTTTATAGGAAAAATACATAGAAATTAATTCCTATATTTTGGATGGGCTAACTACATTTTATAAATTCCTATAGAAATTTATTTTAAAGTTTCATATCATTTTATTTTAGATGGAATAAGTACATTTAATATGTTGACAAATACACAATTCAAAAATATAACTTCCTATATTTTATTATATAGTGACGTATCCTCGTGTTCCTCCTTTAATATGAAAACTAGTTCAATTTATTACTAAAAATGATAATATAAGCCTGGTTCAAGTGCCTAAGATCAAGAGAAGCTATCAAAACACCTAAGCTTCTAGCTTAGCCTTGATAACATAATTCTCCTTATATGCCTTAGGATCTCCACTACATTCATCTATCTCTTTTAAGATCAAGCACTTCACAACGAACCACAAAAAGTAGTTAGAGAACTTGGGAAAAATGAGTTCATGTCCATGGATCAAATTTTCTATAAAATAACCATCCATTATATCAACAAATAGACAACCATTGCATAGTAAACAAGACTACTTGCAAGAACTTAGATCTAGGTCTTAACAATTAGAGAAACTTTTGCTTCAGGCACCAACATAACTTTTATTTTAGTATTCTACCCTTCATAGAACAAATTCTAGGGCTATGGAATCTATCTTTGATGAATGAGGATAAAGGAAAATGCGACATCAAATGGAAGCCCTCACATTTCTTTTATGTTACAACAATTTTTTTTCACTTACCCAGCGTAGAGAAGACAACATAAATAAATGACATACACATGGTTCCCATCAAAACTAATTTGACAAATAAAGTGAATAATTTAGACCTATCATAGGATGGATCTAAGTGTAAGTACATGACAATTAGATAATGTATTATTAGATTTGACAACCTAAACTCTCTTTTTGTAATATTTTTAAATTCAATCGTAAAAGGGTAATGCAGATAAAAGTTTTCCATGTATGTGTGTGTATTATCTGTAGGATTTTATGAATAAGCATTTAAATTACACCAAACCTATTCCTTTATATAAAAGATCCACCAAATCTCTTCTATTATAAAAAAAGAATAAAATAAACCATTACTTGGGTTTCATTCAAACAAACTAGATATCCCTACACACATCTTCCCTATATGGCAAATATGTGGATGTCTTACAAGTGACACATCTAAATAGGTGTTAAAAGAACAACTGTTAGACTAATGTTGAAGATGAATTGCCCTAAATCAATAATATGGAAATTTTTAAATCATAACCGACAAGCATATCTCAATACATCATTAGTTAGAGCAAAAGCATAAGACTTAAGCAAGATCAAATTAAAAACATAAGGCAAAACTCGGGCTGATGATAGTTAACTGATCAATAATGAACGAGAATGCTCTATTGTTAGAAACACCTAAAACACAGTCCTTACCATCTAAATCAGAACTTGTAATGAAGCACAATGCTATCAGGGACTCAAAGAACATCAATATAGTTACATCAATAATTAAAAATACATCAACACTTCATTAAGTAACAACCAGCTAAGAAAATCTGGTAAACATAACTTCATTTGGTCAAAATATCAGTTGTAGATATTGAAAATTTTCCAATAAAAAATCATATACAATATAAGGCCAATGACTCGTAACAACTGGCCACAACATAAGGCCTTGAACAAAAGTATACCATTTCTAGTGTAAAGTATGAAATAAGACATAGTTAAGGATATACATTTATCAAAAAAAATAGTACTTATCTAAGCATGACGGGCTACTATACTTGCCAACATCAATTTATAATAATTTTAGAGAAATTGAATACTCTAATATGGAATCCTTATATTATACAAACCTCCGAGGGATTATCATTTGAACAATAATTTGTAGACATTTTTGTTCCTAACAACTTTATCCTCAATAAACCTTTTTTTTTGCGGGACAATAACATGTCCATGTAATGGTATTTGTATCCATCAACTTTTCCCTACATACAATTTATGGTATTTTTTTTAGAAAGCATAATTTAGGGGTGCAAATTAAGCATTAAGTGGAACCATATTAAGATCGTTTAAGGATAATTACAATGTTAAGTCATACGTTAAGCCTACTATCCCACAAATCCATATGTGCAATTTTCAACAAGTCATAATCATCACTGGTTGAATAATCAAATTTATGATTGCTAGACATCATACTAACTACAAAGAAAATTATCAAAATAATTAGGAATTAATTTGATTGTAAATGAAGGGCTCAAGGGTATTACATTGTTTTTCTCTTTGGCACATCACCCATACTCGTTGTTAGCTTTTGAGTCCCTTTGTTGTTTTTTTATGTTTAAACACCCAGAGGACATGTTTAGTAGCAATGAGTTGTTTACGAAAGTAAACTTATGTAAGAGTATACCAATCTCTCTATAAACATTAGCAATACTTTTTGACATTTGTAAAATGGAAATATCATGATAATTATATTAATAATATGAATTACCAAGTTATGCAAACATTTTCTATAACTGGGTGTCTTATAAATTGACTCTTTGCAATTAAGAATACCAACACTATTATCTTGAATGTTTATAACAATGACAAACTAGTGATTATGATAAAGTAATGCATAAAACAACTGCAATTTAGACTTGGTATTAGGAGATGTGAAATAACTTTATGGGCCATATGGCACAATAAACGGTTTAAATAAATAAAGAAAAAAATATGTGAACAAAGGTGTACTTGAAAGCACTATATTGTTTTGCATCATTGTAGAAATAGTGAATGGCACTTTGGTTTGATAAACTAGCAGTTCATTCATATTAGATTTAACTTGTAATAAATTGTTGGGAGTATGTCAGTATGATTATTAATGATACTGAATAGTCTATACATAGAAGAGCGGGTAGCAGATGGAATCAATAAATTAGTGGAGACTGTTATGGAGGATGAAATATCGTAGGTGCTATTTTTTACATTATATCATAGCTACTGCAATGTAATACAATCATACTCATAGCACTCTATCTTCTAGTTTTTAATAGGTTGTGATCGGTACCTATGAGGCTATGACACTGTCACTATGCCATAGATTTTATGGATATATTTTTAAACATAATGGTCACAATATGGCTTGAATTCACAATGATAATATAATAGATACCAAAGACAAATGAGGTATAATAAATGCTAGGTTAGTCAATCATATAAATTTACTAACTAAACCCCAAAAAGTAAATTAATAGATAAAGTTCATATATGGGGACTAAATTGACAACTCAGCTAAAAAAAAGGGGATCTAAAAAAAGCTTATATAAAACATAATAGGGAAAATTAGTATTTAGCAAAACAAGAATTGATACCATGTCAGAAGTAGCCAATTGTTGTTCTAAAAGGATGATCATGAATAGTTTTTAAAGGTTATGCAATGTTGTTTCGCACATAGCTAGGAAAGAACAAGTTATAATTAGATCTTGCTAATCATAAAGGAGAAAATAAGAAGAGTGTAAAACAAGGTATGCATTATAAACATTAAAATAAACAATTGTATTATACATACTTACTCATAGTTACAATAGGATCAATATATATTTTGTAGCTTCGCATGCCATTAGATTAGACCCCCTCATTGAATAACCGACAAAAAATTTGAATAGCCTATAGTTAACATTGTTAAAGTTTTACACAAAATTAGCCTATCTAAGATTTTCATTTTACAAGTATGTAGCAAATCCAACTTTAACTAGGATAACTTACCATGTTCCCCACCCAAGTACTTGACAAAAACGTAATAAATTCACCTTTTGGTAAGTACATTCCCCCATAATCACATAGTGTTTCACTACAAATATATAAAATTTGGAATGATTTGATAAACACATAAAATATGCTTTATCTTAGTGTGTTTCAAGTATAATTTATGGATTTTTGATGTATATTTCGTGTTTAGATCGAGGACACTACTTTGATTTATATTCTTATGTGTAGCTATTGGCTCAAAATTAAAATATTTGATGACCATTGGAAGTCAAACAAGAGTTTGGAGCCATAACGAGATTTAAAATGCATAGTTCGAAAAGAATATGGATGCATATGTATAAAGAACTAAATTTTCAACCATGATACAATGTGAATATAAATAAACTCCATAGATCAGAGTTGTAGGTCTCTTCAATATATTTTTGAATGAACTTGAATCACATCAATACAAGGTTGGATGAAAAATTTACAGCCAGAATACCAAAGACTATTCAGACGAGCACGAATTAAGTAATACAACACATGTCACAAATGTAGTTCAGTTATGACATTTACGAAACTTCTTTATTTCTTACTAAAATTATAAGATCTATGTATGTATATATATATATGTATATATGTATGTATGTATGTATGTATGTATGCATGTATGTATGTATGTATATTATATTAGGGTTTGGGGATATTTATTGGAGATTTTTCTTAGCCACCATTTAGTATCTAGATCTATAACTCAAGTATAAAAAAAATGAAGGATTTCTTATGCAAGATTAGATGACAAATCTCTACCTTGAAGATTTTAATCAAAAGATTGGCTATTTCTTTCTTCTATTTATTTAATTTCTTCCTATGATTGAATTGCATATTTATTTGATATGTTCTTTATTCTCGATCATGTGTGAGTATATTCTTTTTCTGGGATTGGAAAATAACCCAATTTTTTTTATAATTGATGATAAATTAGTATATGTTCTTAATGAAAGTTTGAATCTTTAAACTTAATTTCTTGTGATTGAACTTTGTTGACTCACTTAATCACTAAATTGAAAATTATAGGTAATTAATTGAATGGTCAAAAGGTAAAAATTAATTCCGTACCTCTAGAAATTAAGCAGGAAATTCAAACCATGAAAGTCGGATAGATTCCTTGAGGATTCTATTAGATTAGTAAGAAGCTTAATGGGTTTAATTTAATTTTAATTTCACAAAAGTAGGTAATTGAGCTTAATTAAGTAAAATCTTTATACCTCAAAAGAGGCTTTAAATTAAGTAGGATAATTCACCCTTTTTAGTTTAAACCAACGCCGATAGTTGAAATAATTCATCATTTAGTACCAAAGATGAGGCAAAAACCTAATTCTAGCCTTTCATTGTGTTGAATTCCACTCAATTAGCTATATATTTTATTTTATTTATTTAATCTTATAATTTTATTCTATTTTACCTTACTCATTAGTTTATTTAGTCAAAAATATAAATTTTGGTAATTAACCCCTAGTCCTTGTGAGATCAACCTTGATAGCTACATCAAATCCGTACGCTTATGGATTTCACTATCAATTTTTTGGTTCCATTGTCAACTGGGTCCATCACCACTTGGGATCAGTTGTCTAGTGTGTTCTTAGCAAAGTATTTTCCCTCAAGTAAAACATCAAAAATAAGGAACTAGATCACAAGCTTTGTACAAAAGTAAGGAAAATAATTCTATGAAGCTTAAGACCAATACAAGAAATTATTGATGATGTTCCCTCACCATGGATTAGATAAGTGGCTTGTTTTTCACACCTTCTACAACAAGCTTACTTACAACAATCAGATGAATGTTAATGTTGCTACAAAAAGAGCTTTGATGAACAAAATAATAGATGAGGCATACATTCTCATTTAATACATGGTTCAGAATCACTATCAATGGGCAAGCGATCGTTTTCACACATCAAAAGGTGGAAGGTATGACATAAATGCCTTAGATCATATATCCTCTAAAGTTGATGCTTTGTTTAAAAAAGTTGTAAGCTTGAGTATCAATTTTGTGACATCTACTTCAACAAATGCGTGTGAAATTTATGGTTATGTGGGCCACTTTGCTCTAGAATGTCATTTAGGAAACCCCCATCTCCTAATATTTTTGGTAATGAAGAGGTCACCTATGTTAATAATTTTAATAAAAAAGGAGATCGATTCTCTAATACATATAATCTAGGGTGGAGGAATTATCCAAATTTATCTTATAGAAACCCACCTGTAAATCCCATGCCTACATTTAATTTTTTCCTTTCTAGTTTTTAGGACCCTCAACCAAATCCCCCTCCTCAAAGGTCTAATTGGAAAATAAAATGGAAAAATTTGTGATCATTCAATCAAAATTGAATGAAGAGTTTAAGTAAAAACAACAAACTACAAATGAGGTATTAAAACAATAGGTCTCTAATATGGATTCCCTAATTGCGCATAATAAGATATTAAAGACACAAATCACTTAATTGACACAAAATTCTAGCTCTTTCTATAGGCCTTTGGGTATGCTATCTGGACAACCTAAGACAAATCCCAAAGGTCATGTGAATGTTATATCCCTTAGGATTGGAAAATAATACAATAGACCTAAGATGAAGGAACATGATGGGGTACATTGTCATCATGAAGAAAAAGGTGAAAAAGTGATAGATGAAGATAATGAGACCGAAATTTAGGAAGAAGAAAAAGTTGAGAAATATGTGCCTCCCACTTCTTACAAACCTCCTCTGCCCTTTCCCTAAAGGTTAGCTAATGTTAACTTAGAAAAACAATTTGAAATTTTTTTAGAGATTTTGAAAAAATTATGCATTAATATCCCATTCACTGAGGTTATTTCTCAACTGTCTTCTTATTCCAAGTCCTTGAAAGAGACTATCTCTAATAAAAAGGAAGTTGGAAGAATATGAGGCAGTATACGTGAACTATGAAAGCTTTTAGACTCCCCCATTCATTCTTATTGAATATTACCGGAATTTCCTATCTTTTATAAAATCACCAACTCTATTCCTAAAAATATGTTTCATATGTATGGCCAAATAGTAGTAATTTGAGAAATTAGTAATCTACTCTTAGTGTTTTATGTAAAAGATGCCCAATTCTTACCACTTTTTATGCCACAATTTACCTTTGTCGTGTTGGTCTAGGACAGGGTTGGCAACAATACTTAAGACAAGCATATTTTCTTTTGAGAGGGGTGATTAAGTTGTAAAAGAAGTGAATTACTTCAATCAGACCAACGTTTCTGTAATCTAGGTGTGGCTTTACAAATAGATTAAATTCATGTGGGATGTTTTACACACACACACACACAGACACCCATATATATATATATATATATATATATATATAAATTATGGTTCCAATCTATTTGCACACAAATAGGATCTCATGCATTGCCATTCCTCATACGCTGAAGCATAAAGTATTATATTTTAGTTTTTAATTTGTTTCTCTCGGGTGTAAAATTATTAATTTTTATGTTATTTTGCGTAGGTAATGTAAAGTTACATGAAAGTTGTTTTCAAAGTTTATGAAAAGAATATAGATATCTATTAATATTTATACCATGCTTTTTCATGATGTTGGAATTAATATATAATTTATTTATTTTTATGGATTTAAAAATATTTAACATTTTTGCCCCATTTAAATTGGGGTGAATTGAGGTAGGGGTAAATGTTAAAATTTTAACTTAGGTAAGGGAATTGAGGTGAATCGAAGTGAATGTTTTAAAATACTAATGGAATAATATTAACCTAAGCTGGATGAATCGGGGTGAATGTTTTAAAAATTCTATTTGAATTGATTTAAATGTATCGATTTTACTTATATTTTTCCATTCACCTCTGTTACCCCTGAAATTGGATGTTAACAAAAATAAGGTTAACTGGGATGAACGAAGGTAAAACTTTAATCTCAAGTCACCTGGTTGAGGTTAACAAAATATATTCCCAAGCCGGGTGAATCAATTGATTCACCTCCATTAACTCTCCTTCATCCCAAACCAAATGCACCATTTATGTTTCATTGAACCTGTACAATTAGTAAATTGTATTATAGGTACTTTGTAATTTTTTAAATATCATTTTGTATCATCGTGGCATGAGAAAAAAATATGGATCTAATTTTTGTTCCTTTTTAGTTACATATTAGATATAATGACTTTAGTTTTTTTTCCTTCTTCTTCTTCTTCTTCTTCTTCTTCTTCTTCTTCTTCTTTTTTGGGTTCTGGAACTAGTTGTGCTAGCATTGGTTATTACATGATCATTTCTCTTATGCCAAATTACACTATTTGAATTTCAATAACTTATTTTACCTTTTAGAAAACGTCGGTTAGTTGATAGATAATGAATATTTGCTTCCTATTTCATATGCCAAATTATACTGTGTTCCATTCTTTCAACCCATTTTGCAAAAATATTATGCTTAGCTCATTTCATTGTGTCAATAATGATTTATTTTGTATTTCCATATCAACCAACAAATTTACCCTTAGATTGACATACAAATAAGCTTCCCTACTATAATACTCGTGGTGGAAGTAATCATTGGAATCAAATTCCTTGCGTTCCAACTCCATATCTTCAATGAGACCGCTAGTGTACATAAAGTTTTCCATAATTCAGCCCAACCAGTGTGGGCATTATGTATTTCTAATGTAATGGAAACACTTGCCTAACATATTCATGACATTAATTTCATCCTTTTGGTTGTTTAGCAACATAGTCGCTTCATCAAATGAATTGAAGCGTTGTGGAACTTTACATGCTATTGGGATTGGAGCTCTAAAATCCATAAGTAGTTGTTATATCAATTGTTTTCACCGACCAATCATTTGTGCTAAATCTCACTTGAACATCTCTTTACGTAAAAGTGAATTCCATCTGCTAGGTAGTAATGTATATTTGAATGATTCTTCAAGTCACCATTTGCAGCTCCAATTATAGATGTGTGTGTGCCAATTGAAGTATGAGGATGATTGCATAATGCTATCCAATCACTATATACCTCCTATCATGTGAACCCAAATCCTTTAATAAAGTGACCAACCAAGTGACTTCACAGGTTGTCAAAGCCATAGATCTATACTCAGCCTCCTCAGATGATCTAGCCACAATAGGCTATTTTTTTGACTTCCATGAGATAGGGGACTGGCCTAGCAGTTTGCAATAGCCTGTTGTAGACCTTCTTGTGTTGGGACAGCTAGCCCAATCAACATAGCAGAATGCTGTCAAATGTGCTGCTGAGCTGTGAGCCATCAATAATCCTTGAGTTGGTGAATTTTCAAGTACATCTAAACATGTCTTGCAGCAACAAGATGTTGGCTGGTAGGTGCATGCACAAATTAACTCATCACCTGCACATCATAGCATATATCTGGCCTAGTAATGGTCAGATAAATGAGTTGACCAACCAACCTTTGATATGATTCGCACTGAGGAAAAGGATCACCATCGGTCAAAGTCAGTTTTTCATGCTGATCTAGAGGCAACTTAACTTCCCTTTCATTGACTTCATATTCCTTCAGTAGGTCAGTTGTATATTTATACTGAGATAAGAATAATCCTTGAGCAAACCTTATAATTTCCAACCCAAGAAAATACCTCAGTTCACCAAGGTCCTTCATGTGAAACTGTGAGCGAAGAGAGGTTTAACCTTTTGGATGGACTGAAGGGAATTCCCTATAATAACCATATGATCTACATACACAAGGATGGTAGTAAATGATCCATTATCATGCAAAGTAAACAAGGAATAATCAGCCTTGGACTATATGAAACCAAATTGAATAAGAGAGGTTGAGAGCTTAGCAAACCATTGTCTAGGAGCTTGTTTCATTCCATACAAGGACTTGACAAGCTTACATACTTTATTTAAAGGCTTAACAACTCCCCCTTGCATACAAAATGGCTCCCCTGCACCAATATATCCTTGTGGAAGAGTCATATAAACATCTTCATTCAAGTCTCCATGGAGGAAGGAATTTGTGACATCCATTTGGGAGGAGTGCCATCCTCTCATGGCCACAATTGCTAATCCCTAACAGTAGTCATCTTTGCTACTGGGCAAAGGTCTCTTTAAAGTCCACTCCCTTCTTTTGCCTACAACCTTGTATTACCAAATGAACCTTATGCCTCTCAATTGTTCCATCAGATCTGTATTTGGTCTTATAGATCCATCTGCACCCAATGGCCTTTTTTCCAAGGGGTAAGTCTTATAATAACCAGGTATTGTTCTCCTCTAGTGCTCTCAATTCAAGATTCATGGCATTACACCATTTTGGATCCTTGATAGCTTCAACAAAAGTTGTGGGGTCAGTGTTTGTGGTTATGATTGAGAGGAAAGCACTAAACGATGGCTTGATATTAGCAGTAGTAACCTGAATAGCAAGGGCATAAAATTGTCCAATGGGCATAAACTTACAACATGACTCAATGGATGTAGTGGTGGCACTGTGAGCAACATAATCAAATAGCCAAGAGGGTTTTGTGATAGGTCTTGTAGATCTTCTGAGAGGAACAGGCGAAGGAGAGAGAGTAGAACTGGATGGAGTTATAGGAAGAGAGGGATGTTGAGGTTCAGAGGAGGAGTTTTCTGGTGAAAGAGGAGGAGTATGAATTTCTAGAGCAGGATCACAGCAAAATATATCATCATAGGTGAATGTAGAGGGATCTATGGTTGGAAGAGAGTCAGGTATAGGTTGAAGAACATAGTTGGCTGAATTGTGATTAAATGGAAATATATGTTCATGAAAGTGAACATCTCTAGACACAGAAACTTTTTTGGTTAGAAGATCGAAGAGTTTATAGCCTTTTTGATGCTGAGGATATCCCAAAAATACACAGGGTATGAGGGTATCCCAAAAATACACAAGGTATGCCACAAGGTTTGAATTTATCTATTTTAACATCTGGATTAACAACAGTAGCTAGACATCTAAAGACTTTCATGTGATTGTAGATTGGAGGTTTGGATAGAAAAATTTCATGTGGAGTTTTATTGTGCAGAAGAGAAGTAGGTAGTCTATTAATGATGTATGTAGCAATAAGAATACACTCTCCCCAAAAATAATTAGGAACAACAGAATGATACATAAGAGCTCTAGCCACATCAATCAAATGTCTATGCTTTCTCTCAACAATCCCATTTTGTTGAGATTTATAGGGACAAGTAGTTTGATGAACAATTCCCTTTTCCGCAAAGAATGCACGACACAAGCCACTATCAAATTCTAATGCATTGTCGGATCTAAAGGTTTGAATAGAACAACCAAAATGGTTTTGAACAAAGGCAAATAAATTTTTCAGAATATGCAAAGATTGAGATTTTTGTTGAATGAGATAAGTCCACATTGCCCTACTATAGTCATCAACAAGTGTGAGGAAATATCTATGATTATTTCTTGTGGAAACACATGTGTAGATTTAGTCCCACCATTAGAAAATGGTAACTTGGACATCTTAGCCATAGGACAAGTGATGCGAATTTTTTCATCGATAAAATTGTTCATTACATCAGTAGAGATAGTAGGAATGTGTTTCAGTGTGCGGAAAGGAGCATGGACTAGCCTATGGTGCCAAATGCTATACAAAGAATCATTGCCCTTTTTAATGGAAGAAAAAGATAAAGACGATTTATCATTGATGTAACACCCCCAAATTTACTACTGAAAATTTTTGTTTAAGACAAGGGTTTTAGCGGAAGCGAAAGAACTAAAACCATAAACTTGGGGGTATTACCGCCACACTTAGTACCAGACCGGTTCACTCCTACCGTTCCGATACTAAGTACTAAGGCTAAACTAAAAAATCATTAAGTAAGAGTCATCAAAACATAGGTCCATAGTTAACATAGACCATTCACGAAAACCACGAATCAACAACAGTTAAAATATCGTTTAGGAATACAACCTCGAGTATGGTTTCAAAACAATAAGCGTAGTACAAAATATAGCCAAATAAAAAAGATCCCAAGGGAACAATATCCGGATCACCTACTCACTCAAGCCAAGCCTTCCACCCCACAATAGTAACCGATCAAACCTGCATAGGGGGTCTGCTCCCCACCATTGGTGGATCATCACAGGACCCATTCAATCAAGGTAGTATCAGTACGGGTCCAATACTGAGTAAGGGCGTTGGTGCACTAAAGCCAAGCATACAATCATACAACATAACATACGTAGCACAATCATATAGACAACATGCGATAACCAGCAAGATAAGGCTCGAATACTTTCCGGTGACTTATTCTTATTTCTCATTAATAATAATACGTTCATTCCACACATATTCTTTAATAGTCCGTGTGAGTGCGGGAACCCCACTATTATAGCCGGTGGAACGGTCACGAGGGCCATGCCCTGCCACTATTATAGCAGGTGGACCGGTCACGAGGGTAACATACCCTGCCACATTAATGCCTCCATAAAATCACAATACCACCATAAGCCATTAATACCACTACGAAATCATTGGTACCACCATACGAACAATTATGCCACCATACAAATCCTAATCCCACCATACAAACTTCAAGACTCCCATGATGATTCCCAAATCATATTACCATTTACCCTAACATGCACATCCTAGTGGGCCATAACATATTACATCATAAACATCATACATATAAATGTCATGCTCATGTCACGGAAGCACATACAACATACCTCAATCTCCAAGCTGCGCTACACATAAGACAAGTTATACACAAATCATATAATACATGGCATAGCATGACATACATAACATTCAACACATCCATGTCACACATAGCACAAGGCCATTAGCTTCGTCCTTACCTAAGGCGACGCCGGGCTTGGAGCACGCTCCTCTAACTCCTTAGGGCTTTGGTCAGGGTTACCTATAAAAGGGGAAAATGCTAAGTATTAGTTTCCCTTATAATTACTATCAATCCTCATTCTAGTTTAAGGTTAGGGTTTAAAAGGGATGTTAGTATTAGTAAGAAAATAAGAACATTAATAATAATAAGGACAATAATAATGGTAATAATGATAATAATAATAATAATAAGTAATAAAAATAATAAAAGTAATAATAATAATAAGTATATTAGTATTAATATTAGTAGAAAATAGTAGCAGCTATATAAAAAGGGGGTTAGGGTTTGGATGGGTGGAGAACCACCCAGGGTTGGTGGTGGTCCGGCGGCGACGGTGGAGGAGGAGAAGAGGGGGAAAGATGGAGGGGGCGGTTAGATGGGAGGGGAAAATGAGGAGTTTGAGATGGGGAAAGAAAGAGCAGGTGGAGGGGAGTGGAGTGAGGGTGGTGGCGTGGCAAGGGGCGGTGGCCGAGGGTGGTGGAGAGAGGTGGGAGATGAGGGAGGAAGGAGGAGAGGGAGGCAGGGAAAGTTGAAGGAAGGGAAAGGTAGAGGGAGGTCTGCTGGGCATTTTGGAGGGTGGAAGGGTGGCTGGTAGCGGCGGAGGAGGCGGCAGGAGGTGGCGCAAGGCGGCGACAGGCTGGAAGTGGTGGTTTTCGGGATAGGAACTTTGCAGGAAGAAGGCGGCACGTGCAGGGCAAGGCGGAGGGTGGTGGCGGCTTGGTTTTGTCGAGGGAGGTGCAGGGATGGTAACGGTGGCCAGAGGTGGTAGCGGTTGTCTCCAGTGACGGCGAAAAGCCTGTCTGTTTGAGGCGGCGGAGAGGCAGGGTTTCGGGGTAAAAAAAAACGAAAAGGGAGCTGATCGGGGCTGCCAATGGGGGTATTTATAGGCAATTGGAAGGGGAAGACGACAAGGGGAGAAGGAGGCGTGCGAGGCAGGTGTGCAGGTGGCCGGCCGGTGGCAGGTGGTGCAGGTCCTGCCATGGCAGGCTGGGTCGGGGAAGGGGAGAGGAAAAGGGAAAGAGGTGGGCACGCGGGAAAGGGAGAGAGGGACTTGGTCGGGGTCGAAAAGAGAAAGAAAACGACGGGAGAGAGGCAGGGAAGGACGGTCGGCGCTGAGCTGGTGGCTGCCGGCGAGATTCGGGCTGCAAGTCGAGTTGCAGGTCGGCGTGTAGGTCGGGGAAGAAGATAGGGCGGGGTGGACCGGTCGGTCTAGGGAAAAGAAAGAAAGAAAGGAGAGAGGGGGCGGTTCGGCCGGCGTTATAAAGTTCTAAAACAACACGCGGCGTTTTGAGGATTGTGGGAGGAAAACGTTGCGTCGCGTTGAAGGCTGGCAATGGTCATAAGGTCGTTTAGCGTGACGCGGCATTTCGACGGTACTGAGGGCAAAACGCAGCGCACGGGCGCACGGGGGTCGGCGTCGCACGGCGCTAGGCCGCTGGCGAGAAGAAGAAAGGAGAGGCGGGGGGCCTGGGCTGCGCAGACCGGGCGCGCGAGACGGGGGGAAGGAGATTTGGGCTGACGGCTGGCCCAAACCGAGGGAAGAAAAAGAAAGAAAAAAAATAAAGGAGGAAGAAAGAAAAAGAAAAGAAAGGAGAAAAAGGAAAAAAAGGAAAATGGAAAAATGGAGAAATGATAAAATGGTTGGGTTGGAGGTATTTGGGTATCTATTTATTTATATAATTAATTTATATATATAATTTTAATAATAATTATTTTAATTATAATAATTAAATCCATTTTTAAATTAGTTAGGCTATTTTGGATAATTTCCTTAACCTCCATGCTAATTAGAGAAATACCCAAATTTTCTTCCAATTAAATTCTTTATTATTTTCCTCTTAATCTATCTCAATTAACTCTCTACATTTTAAGCAAATAAATTTTAATAATCAATTTTCCTAACAATTCCTTATTTGGCCATAATTTCGGAAATTAGGATTTTGGGATATTACAATTGACTGCTGTGTTGTGATGAGCATCTATGATAACATTGACAGATGCTGATTCTATTCTGGGATCAAGTTGAGTGGATGGGATGTTGAGGAGATGATAAAGGCCACCACACGCAATTCCTATACCCTTAACAGTCATATTTGCAGAGTCTTGTACAAGACAAAATTTTGGAAAGAAAGTGACAGTGTATCCATGATCCTCGACAAGTTTAAGAATAGACAGCAAGTTGAATTTAAAATCAAGCACACACAACACATTTTGTAGAGTCAAATTATAATGTAGATGTACCATACCAGTGTGAGAAATTGAAGATGTTTGGCCATTTGGTAGGGTAATTTGAGAAAGTGTGGTCATTGGCTTAGGATGATAAAGAATGTTTAGGTTAGGAGTCATATGATCAGTTGCTCTAGTGTTAAGGATCCATTCATCCATCTTAATTGAGGCACAAGAGTAAGAGACAGTACCTGCAAAGTTAGTGTCAAGTTTTTCTTCCCCCCGGATAAAAAACAAGTGCAGTAGACCTAAAATAGTTAGGTAGGATGCTCAGCAACCGTTCAAACTATTGTTGAGTAAATGTGACATGCCCAGCAACACTATCTCCCTTCTGACTTGTAACTTTAGCTTGAGCAGCTGTAAAAATTTCCTTGCCTTTCCCTTTGAATTTTCTCTGCAAATGAGCAAAATTAAAGGATTTTTGCTCAGAAGGTACAATAGGATTAAAGGGTTTATGTCCAGAGGGTACAACCTTCCTTTGGGGAAACCTCTTAGCCTTAGGATGCCAGTTAGGGTACCTGATCACCTGCCAACATCTATCCTTACAATGTCCTTTATTTCCACACTTCTCACGCACTTCATCACTAGTTCTGCTATACAAAGCTGTGGTTTCCACAAAGTAGTGCCCATTCTCAAATACATCACATTGGGACTCCTCATGTTGAAACATAGATAAAGCCACCTCAACTATTGGCAAGGGATTCATTAACAGAACTTGACTCCTCAGAGCATTATAAGTGTCATCCAATCCATTCAGAAACAGAAACAGCTTCTATTCTTCATGTTTTGTACTTAAGATTTCTAAAAAACTAGTAATCTCGACAGTGGTTTGTGATAAAACAGGGAGCTCACTCATAGCATCTATCTCCTCACACATGTTATTTAGTTTGGTATAATAATCACTAATTAATGCACCATTTTGTTTCAGTTCATAAATGCTTCTATTAAGTTTATATTTGTGAGCTCTATTGCTAATAGAGAATCATTTTTCCAATTGTTTCCAAATGTCACAGGCTGATTTTGTATATTATATAGACCTCAAAATTGAGTCTAAAACAGAGTTCATAATCCAAGCAATTACCAGATTGTTAGCAGTATCCCACTGTTCAGCTTGAATAGCATCTTCGGGCCTTATGACAGTGCCTATGACCAAACCTAGTTTGCGTTTGGTGGATAAATTGATTTCCATCCATCGTCTCCATGATCTATAATTTGCAATCCCTGTTAGTTTTGCAGGTGGATTGAGTGAGTTAGGTCCATCTGATGGGTGGATGAAAATGGGATTTTGTAGGTCAACCATGGAGGGATAACACAATCTTTAACAATCATTGTGATAGAAGGTGTGAAGCAAAGAGTGAAGATCAATTTTAATGGCAACCAGGCTCTGATACCATGTTGAGTTTTTTTTTCCATTAAATCATGAAGAATGAGGGAGAAAATAAAGATGGGTGATGAAGTCCTGCCTATCGATTCTCTCCCTTTCTGCTTAGTTGATAACAACTTTAATACAATGAGAGACAAGACCTAACCACACCTCTAATCATTAACCCTGTTTAAGACTAACAGAAAGTGGGGCTAGCCGGAGAGAGGGAAAAAAGGAAAAACACAGAAAAGAAAGAATACAGAATTATATTAAAAACAATACTACTACTACTACTACTCCTCCTCCTCCTACTTTTAACAGACAATATACATGTATTTTTACAAATAATTTAGTGTAAATATGATACAACATTTGCATTTGATGGCTGACTCATCTGCGTTGTCCATTCCCTAGAATTTTCTCAAAAGTATTTGGTTGCTGATGATGGTGTGTATGTCAACAGACATATAAGGTTCAGAATGATGCCCTTTTGCTAGGTATACACACAAAAATGATTCGAATGTCGGTTGCATATGGATGTAGTGAAATTTACCATTCTATATACATGTTCTACTGAGTAGGATTTTACACACAAATGATGACAAACTATAGACGTACGCCGTACCTTTTCTTAGCCTTAATTGCCTACTATTTTTGAAATTATTATCATTTTAGACTAGATATTATCCAAATATTAACGTGACAAACATGGTTCAAAATAGGGTCTATTTTGTAATCCTTATTTTTTTGATCAATTATTAAATTGCCTATACTCAGGTTTTAACATTATCATTGGTACAAAATCTATAATAATGTTATACTATATATATGATCAAATTTATGTAAGGTGCCATAAACAAATTTGAAATCTAAAATAATAATTAAAATACAACAAAGATAATAATATGAGAGGTGGTGGATTTAGGTGATAGGAATATGTGTGTGCACCAGTTGTAAACTGATTAAGGACCATAATTGTTTAAAATTGGGATCATGGAGTGGACTAGAATCAGAATTATCATTTGAAATCCATTTATAACAAAAATTGCTAAATTATATAAATTTAATCATAAAAATATGTATTTTTTTATTTACATAAAATGATAATCAAAATTCAGATTCTAACTCTGACGAAAAGAGTGTTCTGGTTTTCACCGGCTAAAACTAGAACCATTTATGAACCCATATTTTAGCATAGTTGTGAACCGAAACTTAATCCTAAGACCTAAATATCGATTCGGTGTTTGATTGGACCTCTAAATTGCCAATTGGTATGGATCAAAGTTTTTTTTTATTTTTTTTATAACAATCAATTCTTGATCAAATATTCTCCAAGTTGCAAAGTGGCTAATGATTATAGGATATATAGACCCTATAATAAGTAGGCATATGGCATGGGCAACTTCATTAAGTACTTAACTACACCAAAATAGAAGATATTATAGATATATATCAAGTAAATAATACACTCCTACCCACTGCACTAAGCCTTTCACCAAACCCAACACAAGTAATTGATTACCATCCACTCCGCACTGCCCTATGCGTCCACAATTGTGCGGTTATAGCATGCAACCCGCTATTAATACTTAGCAGTTGCCATTAGTGTGGGTATTTATTAAAGCATTTGCATTGGAAAAAAAACCTTTTAACCAAATATAAAATATATTGCAAGTCGGTACCCGTATTTAATGCAAGGTTTCTATGTTTCATACATTTAACTCAAATATAATAAAATTGAGATCATAAAGTTTGTTAATTAACATATGAAGATTATGTCCAAAAAAAACATATACAACTAAATTATCAGTTACTAGGTATTTATAGAAGCACGTGATATTAAAATCATAATAGAAGAAATAAATAATATCAAATTTACCTTCTCATACATATGGTGATTATTAGGATCCTAATATTGATTATCCTACTATTTGTTGCTTGAAATAAGTGTCCAAAGTATATAATTTGTCGCAAGTAAAATACATCCAAGTATCTACCCAATATCAAAAAACTTATAAGGTGTCTCATAATTAATATTTGTAACACTTAAAAATTTCCATAAATTTCTCAACTATGTCATGAAATATGGCTATCATGCATATTTGGAAAGTAGTAGGATCATTAAAAAGGGCAAAAAGCATCCATCTATAAGTAAAGGTAACATAAGGACAAGTAAAACTAGTCTTTTCTTGATCCTTAGGAGATATAGAGATTTGCATATAACTATAATAGCCATCTAGAAAGCAGTAAAATTCATATCTTGCTAAATGCTAAAGCATTTAGTCAATAAAGGGAAGAGGAAAATGATATTTTCTTATGGCATCATTTATTATTATTTTTTTTGAAATGGTACAAACACACAATCGAGTAATGGTTCTAGTAGGTATAAACTCATTATTATCATTCTTAACCATAATAATTCCACATTTCTTAGGAACCATTTGTACAGGACTAACTCAAGAGCTATCAGAGATGGGATAGATCATACTTGCATCTAATAGCTTAATTACCTCTTTCTCCACCACCTCTTGCATTGTTGGATTTAGTTGCTTTTGAGGTTGGATCAACTTCTTATAGTTATATTCTATGAGAATTTTATGCATGCATATGGAAGGGCTAATCCCCTTGATATCATCAATGGCCCATCCAAAGGCCTTCTTTTGTTCTCTAATCACTCTCAACAACTTTTATTCTTGCAGATCAGTTAATGATGAAGAAATGATAACAAAAAGCGTATCATTATGACCTAGAAAAACATACTTTAAGTGTTTTGGGAAGTTGCTTGAGTTTCAAAGTTGGTGGCTCCTCAATAGATGGTTTTAACTTTGGGGCTTGATCTCTCTCTAGTCTTCATAAAGGGACTACTTTGTTTCTCTCATAAGTTGGATGAATGCTTAGGTATTGAATGACCTCTTCAACCCCTTATCCTTCTTCATTCCTTTGGGATTGTACTAATCACCTCTCGAAAGGATTCTATATGACTCTTGCTTGAAAACAATCATTAATCACTTCATCTAATACATCAATGGTATAGTAAATGTCATCCTAATAAGGGTAATTCATTATTTTAAAAATGTTGAATATAACTTCCTCACCTTGAAATGGAAGAATCAACATACCCTTGTAAACATCAATCAGACTCTTTCCTATATCTAGAAGTGGTATGCCAAGAATGAGAGGAATCCTTTGATCCTCTTCTATATCAAGCACAAAAAATCAATAGGAAATATAAATTGATCCACATTCACCAAAACATCCTTCATCTGCAACAACATATTAGTGGGTTTTGGTTATCCTACACCCAAATGCTTGAAAACAAAGAAAGGCATCAAATTTATGCTAGCACCTAATTCACATAGCACTTTGTCAAATTTTAAATTGCAAATCACATAAAGAATAGTAAAACTTCCTAGATCTTTCACCTTAGGAGCTAATTTGTTTTGTAAAAGAGCATAACACTCATCATTCAATCTAATAGTATCATAATCTTCCAATTTCCTTTTATGAGTAAGAATGTCCTTAATAAATTTGGAAAAGTTAGGCATTTGCCTTACGATATCAATTAATAGAAAATTAATATGCACTTTCTTCAAAATATCCAAAATTTTACATCAAACTTACTTTAGACTATTCTACCAGGAAATGGAGGAGCAGAGATATATGGTTTTAACTCTTGAAATGGGGTCTTAGCTACCTCTTCTTGTGACTTACATATTGATTCTAAAGCTTTATCCTCTTCTTTCTTTTCTTCTTAAGGTTGTAGTTCAAGTAGTGTCTTCCCACTCCTTAATGATATAACGTTAACTTGCTCTTTTGGGTTTGTCACCGTATCACTTGGCAATGTGTTAGGTGCTATTACAGAAATTATATTGCCTAATTACCTAATTTGTGCTTCCAAGTTCTTGATTGAGGCTTCATTATTTTGAAAACATGTCTTTGTAGTGCTAATAAACTTGATCATCATTTCTTTTAAGGAATTCTCCTACGATTGCTAAGGTGGCATTAGAGCAAGTGGCATAGGTCTTTGTGGTAGAAATCCAGGAGGCCTTACCAGATTTTCATTTCTCCAACTAAATTTTGGATGATTCCTTGACCTCGGATTATACACGTTCGCGTAAGGATTATTTTTCTTACCTACATTGTTAGCAAGATAATTAACTTGATCAAAAGATGGTTGGAAATAATTATCTTTTTGAACTCTGTGCTAACATGCTGTCCACCGCATAACTCATAAGTAGTTACATTCGCTTGAACCTACATACATGAAAAATCGCTCAAATTATTCAATTTCTTAGTGATTCAATCCATTTTACTCTCTAATGTTGTGATGGAATCTATAAAATGAATTCTCGCATTATTTTGTACCTGAACACGTTCAGAATGCCATTGGTGAGAATTTGAGGCTAATTCATCAATAAAATCATAAACATGCTATGGAGTCTTATTCATAATAGTACTACCTGCAGCTACATCTAGCATAGAATGGTTAATAAGAGATATTGTTATAAAATGTTTGCATTTGTAACTAGTCAGGCTAGTCATGATGTGGAAATTTTCTTAATACTTATTTAAATCATCTCCATGCATCATATAGTGTATCTAGATCATTTTGCATAAAAGTGGTGATGTCATTTCTTAACTTAGTTGTTTCACAAGTAGAATGTATTTAGAAAGAAACAACTTCACCAATTTATCGCATGTTAAAATAGAACCAGCTGCTAAAGAATTCAACCAACTTTTAGCCTTGTCACGTAATAAGAATGAAAACAATCTAAAGCTAATAGCATCACTGGAGAAACCAATTATTTTAAAAGTATCACAAAATTTGATAAAAGTAGTAATATGAGCATGTGAGTCATCATTAGATGTACCTCCAAATTAGACCGAATTTTGCACTATCTGAATGCTCGTAGTCTTGATCTCAAAATTATGTGCCTCAACCACCAATCTTCTAATTTTAATCCTGAATATGCTATACTAGGGGTAGTATAGTCTTTAAATGACCCTCTAACTTGATATAGTTGATTTTTTTCATCGTGTGTCATTTGTTGATTTTGTTTCTTCGCACTGACAATAATTTTTAAACGCGCTATTAATTTATGACTTTTTTTTTCAATCTCTAGATCCAAGGCTATCAATTCATCAAGATTGTTTTGGGTCACACGCTAGTGACCTGCATCAATACAAGAATACCAAAGACTAAGAAAATTGAGTAAATTAAGAAAATAAAAAAGATAAAATAAATAAATTGATAAATTTTGCTTAGATCAAGATTTAAATTTTCAGGTCTTGGGATATTAAATTAGTACCCAAAAATGGTACCAAAAACCTGATGTTAGCCAAATATATCTATTGACAAGTATACCAGTCTCAAGTAATATAGGGCACTAAGAATACTAGAATATCTTTCCCTTAGAGACTAATACAAAAACTCTAATAACTCTAATCAGGCTTAGGCGATCAAAATCAAATAAATAAATAACTAATTCTAAACTAAAATTTTTTAAATCAACTAAATTAACCTAAAATGGAATCAAATAAAATATAATAAAAATAAAATTAATTAATAAAAGCTATCAAGGAATCTGGATCTACTACTATCAAAGTATACCGATCAATTAATCAATTACCTGATCTTTTCATTTACTAGGTATGTATCAATAGAAATATTTAACTAATACACTCTCTCGAGTTGCGTAGTCCTATCATCAATTATTAATCCCGTTATTTCTAATCAAAAGATTTAAATAAAGATGATGCTTTATCTAAAATTAATTATTTATCCTTCCTTATTGATGTAGAAACTATGTAATTATTCTTACAGCCCATTCAATTCCTATTTATATTATTTAATACAAAGTGGATAATTAGCCATCGCATCTTTTCTCAATTTTCTAAATACTAATTAAAGGTGACGAGTCTATTAATTAGGCATAATCTAGAACAATAGCGTAAAACACACATAGTAATCTATTACTCAAGCATTCAATTAATATATTAGTATAAATAATAGGGCTTCACCATATCCTTGGTAAAATAAAATTAAAACATAATATTAATTAAATAAAGATAATCAAATCAAATAAAGCATCTAAATTATTCACCAAATATTGAACCTAAAAATATTTGAATATAAAATTAAAGTACTTTAGACTTAGAATCAAAACCAAAAAAATAATACTATACTCGGATAGCGAACGACTTGGATATTTTTTCTTTGGCATTGTTTATCTTTTGTAGCTCTCTTTTTTCATTCTCAACTTTCGTGCTCCCCTTTTTTCCTACCCATCTCGTTCTTCTATTGCCATTAACTTCTATCTGTTGTCTCTTTTTTCCATTCTCAGGCTTCGTGCCTTTTTTCTGCCTTCCTTCTGCGACTCTTTTGCCCCTCTTCTCTGGTTCTATGTTCTTGATTCTCATCCTTTTGGTCTTACTTCCCCCTTCTGTATGTGTGTGTCGTCTATTTCTTCTTTTTTGCCATTGCTAGCTTTTCCTCTCTTTTTTTTTCTTTTTTTGTTTGTCCCTTTCTCCATGTCAGGCCTTTGGGCCTTTTTTTCATTTGACGATACACTTCTGCCACATTTCTTTCTCTTTTTTTTTCTTTTCTATTTTTATATTCTCACCTTTTCATTTTCATTTTCTTTATTTATTATTCCATACATCTATTAGTACATATATAATAATTATACTGAAATCAATTTTAAGCTCTATATATTATTATTATAAATTAAGTAAATAATTAAAAATAATATAAATAACCTCATATATTATTTGCATAAATGACCACAAGCTTAAGGTAAAAGGATATAAAATGGCTAAAAATATGTGTTCATCATTATTTTTATGGATTCCAATTCATATTCTTTAATGACCATAAGAGCCTTAAATAGATCTTCACTCAATAAAAATTGAACATGAGATAACAGAGATGACTTTAGTTAGTTAAGGATTATGACTTAGAGTTGAACTACCATGAGGGTAAGGCTAATGTAGTCGTAGACACTCTTTGTAGGAAGATGTTTCATTCACTTGGTTCTATGGTGATTCCAAATCGGATATTTCAAAATCATCAAGAGATGGATATTGAGCTTATTGATTCTAGGGGACTTGAGGCGAGGATGTGTGCTTTGATGATTGTGACTAACGTCTTTGATGAGACTCAAATTAGTCAGCCAAGGATTGTCAAGCTTAAGAGGATCATACATGGTATTGCTAGGGATAGAGATGAAGGGTTCCACATCCACAGAGATGACAACATCATATTTTAGGGGTAGATGTTGTGTTTCTCATATCTTCGTTAAGCCCAAAGAGAAGATTTTGGAAGAGGGTCATTGCATTTCTAATTCCGTCTATCTTAGAGATTTATTAGTATAATTTGTATAAAGACCTCAAATAGATTTATTGGTAAACCATATGAAGTAGGAGGTCGCATACTTTGTTGCTAGATGTTTGATCTTTCATAAAGTTAAGATAGAGTATAAGAGACCTGCTTGTTTGGTTCACCCATTCAAGATCCCTGAGTGGTCGTGGGATTACGTATTGATAGATTTTGTTGTTGGTCTAGTAAAGACATGCAGAGGTTCAAATATGATTTAGGTTAATGCTGATCAGTTGACTAGATCGACAATGTTCACCTTAATGAAGTTGACTTGGAATATGAAATAGTTAGTTGATGTGTATATGAGTTATATAGTGAGACTACGTGAAATAACCCAAAGATATTGATTTAGATCGAGATTTGAAATTCCTATCACACTTCTAAAAAAGTTGTGTGATGCCTTTGGAACATAATTGGAGATGACTACGGCATTCTACGCAACTATATATGGATTACCCAAGCATACTATACAAATTTTATTAATCATAATTGTAAAAAAATTATATTGATAAAAATATTACTAAGCATAATTTATAATAATACTTAATAATTAGTAATTTTTTTTTTAATTTTTCATGATAATGATGAATATAAAAATATTTATTTATAATCAATAGTAAATTAAATAATTAATTCAAATAAGTATAAATACCGACTCCTAATAATAATAAATAATGATAAAATTTATATTAATGTGAAAAATATTAATTGTTATTATAAGTAAATAACTATTAATATTGATAAATACTAATATCTCATAATAATTTATAATAACATTTTATTGATGGAATATATAATTCTTAATAATATAATATTATTCAAATAATACTACTTAGAATTATAATACAAATTATAATAATTAATAATCAACTATTCAATTACCAATAATAAAGGTGAATAATTATTTTTAATAATAATGTTTTATCACTAGTAGTTAATAATATTGTTTTTTATTATTAAGATAATAGTGATAAGAACAATAATAATTATAAATAAAATTTTATTTAATAATTATATACAAAATAATTACTTGAGGAGAGGCGGCCCGTATTAGTAACTACGGCGAGACAGTCTCGCTGCTCCAATATGCTGCCGCTAAGTTGTCAATTTGCCGAAAGAAAGAGAAATGAAGGTGGGATCAAAGTTAATTTTTCTGTTCAGGGATCCCGACGGCTTTGGTGCTGCAATATACGAAGCTCTACAGGCCAACCCTAATTCATCGCTTAAGAGATCGTACGATTCTCTCTCTAATTTCTTAATCAATTTTCAACCTTTTTCAGTTTCACACTAATCGCCTTCGTCACTAACTTCAACAGGGAAGGTTCTTTTGAGCTGTCTTTGGAGGCTTACGGGATCAAAGATCAGAAAGCTTGTGGTGACATCGTTCACTTCGTTGATAACAATGGCCTGTTCCAGGTACTTCTCCTTTTCTATGTAGTTCTTATTTATTTATTTTTTATTTTCTTTTAATAAATGTATGTTTCTTTGGTGTTTGCTTATTTTTCGTTTCCTGCCTGCATCTTGCCGGAGTGTTGTATTGGTGGGAGAATGGATTGATCACTTGTTTTCAGCTGTTTAACTTACACTGGAAACTGCATAAATGTCAGTATACTATCTTCGTCTTTCTAAGATAATCAATCACAGTCCTTTTCTCAAGAAGAGAATAAAAATTCTAGAAAGTGAATTTCTTATCAGCATATTAGACTGTGAGTAAGCTGGCAACTGCACTGCCTTTGAGGAGTCATCCGGCACTCATTTTGCCTAGGCATGCATTGACTGTTTGGATTATCATTAATAAAGGTTTTGTGACTATTAAATGTTGGGGGATTGGGGTTTGTCACAGATGCTACTTGCTATTTCTGTGGCCTATATGAGGAATTTAGTGCTCATATTCTCTTCTGATTCCCTTTCTCTTACATTTGAATTTTGGTAATAGGATTTTGGGTCGGCTGGTAATACCAAATGAGGCTTTTGTCTTCAAGTAGGAGGGGGAACATAGAGGTTTGTATGTGTGTGTGTGTGTGTGTGGAAAGGAGGGGGGGGGGGAGGAGAAATGCAGGTACTATCCACATGCTTAGATCAAATGGGCAGAACTGCATTGGGATGGCTAGAGAGCTGGTGATTTTCAAGAATAATTGCTTTCAAAGAATTTATTGCTGTTATTATTCATTTAATTGACTAATTGTACATATAATTGGCTAGGAATTGGTAAATTACTTAAACGTGTTATCTATGGTTCTTTTGATTGTACTTGTAATTGGTTGCATATATAAGGTTTAGCATAGATCTTCCTTGCCAAATAAATCCAATTGTTAACCTGTTGAGATATTGATGTATTTGAAGGTCAAGCACTCTTATACAAATGATGAAAAGTCATTAAATTTTATTACTTACCTTATTAGATGTTAATAAAGAGTGGATTTGTGACTCTTTTAGGCTGTGCTTAAAGTTTATAGATGCCAACAATGTCCATCATGGCTAAATAATTGGATTTGGATTCCCTTTTACACTGTTGGTCCTGCATATGGGAGCTTTATGTGTTTAATTATCTTGTTATGCAACTACACGACTACGGAAGCTAGGACGGACATGTACTTTTCGAAGCTTTGCGGGGATTGTTTCTGTTACAAGAGTGTGTGTTTCCCTTGCCTGTTTCTGTCTCAACATAATATGCAAGCTTAGCCAGTACTAGTAAGCTAGGTTAATCTGCTTGCATTAAGTCTGAGTTTTATTGCCCTGTTCGCCAAAAACTGCAACTGATTCTTAAAAAGGGAAGAAGAATGGAATAACCCTCTGATTTGTATGCTGATGGCCTTCTCTTTGTTTCCTGGTCCATGCACTCAGCTCTCCAAGTTTTTTATATAGTAGCTTTGACAAATGTGAGCTTCAATCAATAGAGGAAAATTCAACTCTCTCTTTTCTGCATATCTTGTTGCTCATTCATGTAGAATCTTATCCAATTGATGACTGCTGATAGTCTTATTTGCATAAATTCAAGTTATTTTCCGGCGATGAGTTTGGATGATCAGAAACTCGTTGATGCTTTGCACCTATAAAGTTTATGTTAACCCTGTGATTTACATAAGTCTTACTCTTACCTGTCATTTGTCTGAAATCCCTGATATAAATATCCCATAGATATTTGCTTCATTTATTAGGATGTATGAGCTTTCTCTAGGTAGCAACTCTACTCAAGACAGCTTTGATATCCTGTGCTATTTTTCAGGTTTCAGTGTTGCTTATGCGACATTATGATGTTCCAATTTTGGCATGTGCTATCAATGAAGTCTTGGAGTCAATAGCAGGAGAAAATCTACCACACTTGTTGACCCTGATACTTCCATTTGTGGTGCCATCTTCAAAGGTTAAATCCGAAGATAAATCTTCTCCAATGAGCACTGAAAAATCTCCACTCTGGGTTACACAAATAGGTCCACAAACAGAGTTCATCGAGGCTGTCATCTCAAAGGCACAGAAGCTTCCATCGTCAGTGCAGATACACTATGAGCCCTTGGCCTGCTTGCTGCAGTTTGTCCGTATATTGAAGTTCCCAACTGCTATCCTGATTGCGCAGAGTGGCCAGCATGTGCACACTAGAGAACAAGGGGAATATGAGGTATTATTGGTTGTTTACAGAGCATTTCAGGACCAACCTGCTTATTGATTTTTTGAATACCATCATAATCTACTGCCATTGTCATTTATGCCGGCCTGGACTCTAGAATGTAGCCCATGGTTAATGCCAAAGATTTCAAAACGTAGACATCGCATAGCTTCTGCCTTGTAGATGGAAAGTTGAACTGCATGCCTGCCTCACACCAAGAAGTTTAATCGCTGGACGCTAAAGAAAAGAAAACATTTTTCTTGAACCAAACTATGAAATTCTCTGTGGTTTAGCGCTTTTAAGGTTTTCATTATCTTTTACTTGGCGGAACTGTGGACTTTTAGGATGGTACTTCGTAATATTAAATTATCCTTTTTGTCTTTTTAATATGCATCGCTGCCTGACATTGAGTTGTATAACTCGCAGGTGATTTGTGAAATGGGAGAGCTTTTGGCGAGCTCCTGTTCATTGTACCTTGTGAAGGAAAGACTCAAGTTGAGTCCCAACAAGATGCTGAAGGCTGTAGAAGAGCCATGGCGTGCATTATATGGTTAAATGCATATGATAGGTCATCCTATTTGTTGCTAGGAGTTGTCTGATTTTATTTTCTTTCTTCCTTTGTATTGGATTTTCCTTTCTAGTTCTCATGTATGATTTGCAACCAATATAGGCTACATCTCCCAAAGAAAAGATCACGACCTTCTAAAGTTCCATTGCTTCGCCATTGTTCCCACCCTTGATTTCACGCAGGAAGTTGCTTTATGTAGGGAACCTCTGTCGCTCTCTTTTCATTATCACAGAGATTAATGAGGGAGTGCATCCATCCGGAAATTGTGGTGTTGTTTTCTGCTGAAGGTCTGCAACTATTCTTGAGTGGTATATATTATAGGAGAAACTAAGTAGAACAAAGTATGACCGACCTTATGAAATCAACGCGGGCGGGGTTTAGAAAGATGAGACCATGTTTTGCAACGGAGAAATGCCATGACTACTTATATTGCTTTCTCTGTTGATGCATTTTCTTCACTATTTAATCCCTGAGTGAGAATGATCTGATAGATTTATTTAATTTATAGATCTAATAAGATCAAATGTTAATTTATTAAAATTAATCTAATAATATAATTATATGAAAGTGTACCTAAATCTATAATGTGAGAATAACCGACAGATTCGGGATAAAGATGGTACTACAATCTTCTAGGTTTGATATACATTCGTTGGTTTCTATTGATTGATGAGAATCAAAATAGAATGTAGTATTTGTGACCTAAGAACCATGACCCTTTATATAAACAACTAATCTATTGTCTATTAGGCTATTTTAGATCAGTCAATCAACAATTTAAAATACCTAACGTCTCTACACATATAGGTCTATATTTAATTAGATACATTAAGTATAATAATTTATATGTAAATACGATCACTTATACACAAACTTAATTTATATGATAACTCGCAATTGATATCATTAACATATAAGCCCAATTGTTGGATAAAAATGCAACAATCCTTCACTTGAGCTACGTATGTGACCTTATAACCACGAATTACGAAATAATCGATTGAGCTCAATATTATTGTTGTAATTAAATGTATCTATAACCAATTTGGTCTATTAGTCATACCGACATAGGATCAAAGTGGCTTTCGTCATAGTTATTCGTAATTAAATATTTAATGGTCACATATATAGATATAACTAAAATACATGGATCAAGATGTAGATGTGTAACAAGGAAATTTCATGTAATGTGATCTTAACATACCTATTTCCAACTGATCTACCTTAAAACATTAGTGATATCAAATCATGAAGAAAGTCAGAAAGGAAATAAACTTAAACTTCAAACTAAAACTTTATTTCTGTAGAAAATATATGGTCAAAAAATGTCCATAAAAAAATGTCCATAAGCCACAACAAAGTATTTATACATAGAGAAAATAAAGTGAGAGACTTCCAATGAAATTAAATATCATCAGCTGATATAACACCCATATGAGCAATATGCTCAAGAAACCGTTTGGGTGGTAAAGCCTTAGTGAGTGGATCTGTTATCATCGAGTCGGTATTAATATGCTCTATAAACAGTTCTCCTTTCTATACTTTCTTTTTAACAACCAAGTATTTAATATCGATACTTTTTGATTTTGTAGAACTTAGGTTGTTATTAGAATATTAAATTGCGGCCTTATTGTCACACAACATCTTGAGCGGTCTCTTAATACCATCAACTATATGCAGCTCTGCGACAAAATTTCACAGCCATATACCATAAGTGGAAGTCATATAACATGCTACAAATTCTACTGTTATAGTGGAAGAGACCACAACTATTTGCTTAATACTCTTCCAAGAAACAACACCTCCAGCCATCGGGAAAACAAAACCTGATGTAGACTTTATATTATCTTGGCATCCAACAAAATTAGAGTCAAAATATCCTACACTCTCAAGCTTTTCTGACTTCCGATATGTGAGCATGTAATCTTTTATTTTCTGTAAATACTACATGACTCATTTGGCTGATGTCCAATGGTCAAGTCTTGGATTATTCTGATATATGCCTAGCATCTTAGTAATGTATGCAATATCCAGACACGTATACACATAAGCGTGCATTAGACTTCTCACTGACTGAGACTAAATTTGTCTCATTTAGCAACAGGGGTGTTTCTTAGTTTGTAATTCTGCATGGCATATCACTTGAGAACCCTTTCAACATAAGCCTTTTGTCATAGTCCTAGGATACCTCGAGAACAATCCCGATGTATTTCTTTTCTCAATACAAAAGAATTATTACCAAGATCTTTTATCTCAAAATTCTTGGCTAGAAATTTATTAGTTTTATTCAACAAACATATATCATTATATGCTAGGAGTATGTCATCAATATACAGAACCAGAAAAACATATTTACTCCCACAGAACTTATGGTATACATATTCATCCACCAAATTCATCCTAAAACCAATAGAGGTGATAACTTAATGAAATTTAAAATACCATTGTCGAGACGCTTGCTTGAGCCCATAGATGGATTTCTTAAGTTTTCAAGTCATATTCTTTGGGTCTCCTAACACAAAGTTTTCTAGTTGTACCATACAGATCATTTCCTTAATGTCACCATTAAGAAAAGAAGTCTTAACATTCATTTGATGTAACTCAAGATCAAAATATGCTACTACTTCCATGATTACTCTCAAGGAATCTTTAGAAGAGACTGGAGAAAATGTCTCTTTAAAATCCTCTCCTTCCTTTTGTGTAAAGCCATTGGCAACAAGATGTGCCTTATATCTCTCCACATTATCCTTTAAATCCCTTTTGGTCTTAAATATCCATTTGCAACCAATAGTTTTTATTTTCCTTCAGGCAATGGGACAAGATCCCAGATGTCATTATCCATCATGGACTTTATTCCCTTATTCATGGCATCAATCCACCTTTGAGAATTTGAACTCTCCATGGTGAGACAGAAGTTAATTAGATCATCTTCCATCACCCCAATGCCTATCTCATGTTCGTGGAGAAATACAATGTAATCATTTGGAATAACACTTCTCCTTTCTCTAGTAGATCTCCTTAGCTCTTGAGGTTGTTGAGCTTATTCCTTTGGAAAAATCACCTCATCATCAATAGGTGGTTTTTTGGCATTATCTTTTAGAGGTTCTTGATTTGCCTCTTGATTAATGGTAGGTGTAAAAACTTGCACATCATCATAGACAACAGTAGGAATTGTAATTGATTCCTCCTCAAAGACAATGTCCATAATCTTATTTCTCCTCATAAGCTCAACATACTCAAAGAATGTGGCAGTTCCTGTCTCAAAAATTGACCTGAATGTGGGATTACAGAACTTATAACCCCTTAATCGCTCAAAGTAACTAATAAAATCGCCACTGATTGCTTTGGATTCCAATGTCTTTTCATGTGGCCTAGCCTCAGCTGGACATTGCCAAATACGAATATGCTTCAAACTAGGTTTTTACTAATCCAAAGTTCATAAGGTGTTTTAGTAGTTGCTTTAGTTGGTACTTTATTAAGAATATAAACTACTATCTTTAGTGCTTTTCCCCAGAGCGAATTTGGTAAGATAGAATGACTAATCATACTCCTTACCATATCCTTAAGAGTTTGATTTCAATTTTCATCTACACCATTCATGCTAGGAGAACCTGGCATGGTGTATTGTGAGATGATTCCACACTCCTCTAGGAATCTAGCAAAAGGTCATAGACATTATTCACTTGAATCGTCATAAATGCTATAGTATTCACCACCACAGTTAGATCTAATACACTTGATTCTTTTATTGAGTTGGTTCTTAACTTCAAGTTTAAAAGATTTAAACACATCTAATGACTGTGACTTTTCATGAATGAGATACAGGTAGCCATTACATGAGTAATTGTCTATAAATGATATGAAATATTATTGACCATTCTAAGAAGTCATAGGAAATAGTCCACAGATATCTATGTGAATCAATTTTAAGATGTCTGAAAATCTATTTGCATCTGTTCTCTTTATTTTAGTTTGTTTTTCCTATACACATTCAATATAACTATTTAAATCTACAAATTCAAGGGAATATAAAATGCCATTAGACACAAGTGTCTCAATTCTTCCTTTTGGAGATATCACCTAACCACTTGTGCTATAATGATGCTGAATTATCTTTGCTTAATTTGTCTTTTGTACCACGTGATTCTACGTGCAAGGTTTCATGATGTGAAGTAATGACATCAAGTAAATATAAGTTATCATATGCACACAATGAACAAGTACCAATAACATTTAAAGTTAATGAAAGACTGAATTTATTATTTCCGAATGAACAATAATAACCAGATTTGTCCAATAAGGAAATAGAAACCAAATTCTATCTAAAAGATGGTACAAAACAAGTTCCTTTCAAATCCAAATAATGATCAAATTATAACAATAACCTAAAAGTGCCAATTGCTTCAACTATAGCTGCCTTGCCATCTCCTACATAGATGTGTCTTTCACCATCATCTGATTTTCTGCAACTCATGTAATCCTGCATAGAAACACTTATTTGGGTGGTAGCACTAGAATCTAGCCACCAAGTAGTTATAGGTTCTAAAGCTAAATTAATATCTGAACAGACCAAAGCAAGGATTATACCTTTCTTCATGTGCCATGCATGATACTTTTGACAATCCTTCTTAACATATCCGGTCTTTTTGCAAAAGAAGTAGCTATATTTTTCCTTCTGCTATTTCCTTTGGATCGGACCCTTAGGAGCAACTTTATTCTTTCTCTTCATGCCCTAAGTTTTAGGGATAAATGCTAGATGAGCACTTTCAGTCTTATCTTGCATCAATCTTTCTTCTTCTTGCACATACTAGGAAATGAGCTCATTAAGAGTCCATTTCTCCTTTTGGTAGTTGTAACTGACCTTAAATTGACTGAATTGTGTAAGAAGAGAAATCAATACTAAATGCACAAGTAAGTCATCTAAGAATTTGAGCTTTAGTGCCTTTAGTTTTGAAACAATGTTAGACATCGCCATAATGTACTCCCTTATATTTCTTTTACCTTTATACTTTAATGAAATCAAGTACTGTAAAAGAGTGCTTGTTTCAGCCTTATCATTTTTTATAAAATATTTTTCAATTTTGACAAGAAAATCTTTATCGTCAGCGATCTCATTAGAGAATTCACCCCTAAAAGCCTCTAGAATGCTGCGCTTGATGATTATAAGACCTATGCGATTAGAGCGATCTCACTTCTCAAAGTTCCTTTCTTCATCACATGAACTTTCAGTTGTCAGATCATTGGGTTTCTCTAACTGAAGTACATGGTCTAGATCCATGCAGACAAGGACAAGTAAAATGTTATCCTTCCATTCCTTAAAATTATTCCCATTCAACATGGGAATGGAATTTAATTTGGAAGATATAGTAGTAGCAGAAATAAATGTATAAGAAACACAACAACAACATAAATATATATACTTATAGAAAAATGCATAATAAATAATCAATAATTTTAAATAATGGCAATTGCATCACAAGAAATTGATGTAACATTAATATCAAGTCTTTGAACATAATATTAACTATAAGTAGTGTTCCTTTTGTAGTGATCAAATATTGATAATAAGGCATATCGGATAATGAGATCATCTTTGGATTAACTTATTATCCACATGGCATCCAAATAATTACCACATATTTATCACCACAGATATATATAAAATTATGCCAAGTATGTGTCTTACTTTGGGCCGACAAAATATTCGCATGAATAAATATATACATAAACATCCAATAATTTTAATAAATTAATCTTCACAAAAAGGTCACTTTGGCGACATATTGTACCAATTAGCCTATTTAATAATATTAGACAACAAAAAATTTAAACAGATTTATCCCTCAATTTTATTCAAAAATTTGGACCTATAAAATTACAACCAACTTTATTTAGATTCAATACCCACAAAAAATTTTAAATCTGAATCTTATTAGCATCATAATAAAATTATTGTCAAATAACACACATAAAAGGCCCACATAAGAATTTATTATATTAGAATAAAATAAATATCTAATTAAATTAATTAGGCCAATGATATTAAATTAATATTATTATTTCAAAATATAAAATAAATGAATACCAAATTAATAGCCCAAAAGAACCAAAATTATTTAAAGTTGGGCTATACAACCAAATGTCAAAAAAATAAAAAATGACCCAATCGACCCAATACCAGAATGACCCAAAATGTTAGAGAGGGAGTTGGCTAAGAAGTTTAAATGTTAAGGTAAGTGGGTTGCATAATATAACATGAAAATTGGGTAGCATAATTGGTCAGAAGCACTTAAACCTCTCGGTATATTCCTAGATTCAAGTCTCGTGCTCGATCAAACTCCTTTAAAAAAATAAAAAATAAAAAACCAAAAATATCCTTCATTGATTAACCCTAATAATTTTCTATTTCTCTCTAATCCTTCTTCTACGTTTCCCCTACTGCTGACCCTCTTCTCTTTCCTCACATTTGCTGCCAACCAAACCAGCAACAACTGGAGAAGTCTAGTAGGGTGAGTGAATGGTTTCGTTTCCTTTACTCTTTTTTTTTTACCAATTCTCTGGATAAAACAAAAGAAACATCGAAAAATAGAGAAATAGCAACAATAGTTGGTACTAAAATTTTAAACAGTATTATTCCAATACATGAATAGTACCAAATAATATCAAAGTGAATGGTACCAAAGTAAGCAGTGCTAATGGAAAATTCAAACAAATTCATCCAACAAACAGACGAACAATATCGAAAGCCAATAGAGAGTTTTGAGAAGTTTGAAAATTGGGAACAATACGCTGAATATAGTGAATGGTCAAACCAATGATGATTTTTTTTTGTAGGGGATGACAAGCCTTTAGCATCGGCTTTAGATGATCTAATAGTTGATTCAAGAGGATGTATTTTTGATGGACTTATCAATTTTGATGTGAATTTTAATGGTGCTTCTTCGGTTAGGACTGGATTCAATGATCAATGTCCATGCCCTAACTCTGATGATCATAATTCGAATGGCCAATTGACTCATAAAATTCCTGAAGCTTCTTTATTACCTGAATTGGGAGATTATTTGATTGATTTAGCAGGTGCACCTATTGTTTCCTCTGCATTTTGGGCCAAAATCATGTAATTGCTGGAAGGGTTGGTGGTGAGGTAGTTGTGGAAGATTCTAAACAAAAACTAAATCAGCAACAGTCTGGGACTTTTATTAGATTTTCTTGGAGGGACAAAGTTGCTTACAATTGTAGCCCTAACCAATGTATTCCCCTTAATTATTTTCCTCCATAAATTGAAGAGGGATAAATTGTGGCTAATTTGGTTAAGGAGGAAGTTGATAAGGAATTGGAGGAATGGCAGCATACATTGATAGGATATGTATATGGACATGATATTTCTTTCAATCAAATGTTGGGTTTTATTAAATCTCAAGGGATTCATGTGGCTCCTCCTAAATTTATATGTCATGATGATGATTTCTTTTTATTTAAATTTGCATTTGGAACAAATTGTGAATGGGTGTCTCAATACTAGACTTATTACAGTAGACCATTACTTCTGAAAAGATGGCAAAGGAAATTGAGGCTTTCAAAGTTCGAATTGCATTTTGTTCCTTTGTGGGTTAAATTACATCAGTTTCCTTTAGAGTATTGGTCTTCTAAATCTTTGAGTATGATTTTCAGTTCAATAGGGTCCCCTATCTGTACTGATTATATCACCTTCACAAAGGATAGGATTGCTTATCCTAGGGTGTTAGTTGAAGTTGATATTAAAAAACCTTTGTGTGAGTCCATTCTAATCAGGGACCCTAATGGATCACTTATTAATTAAGCAGGAAACCTTCTTTTTATCATAACTATCTTGATCCTTCTCATAATGACTAGACCTTTTGGAAGCTATAGAAGAAGTCTATTATTGTAAAGCCTCGAGTTCATCAAGAATGGAAGGTGGTCAGGGACCAAAGGCAAGTTTCATCTTATAAGGAAGGTTTTGTAGATGAAGGAGTTCCAAAGTCTAAGAATAGGGAGTTTGCATTCCCTGGATCAGTAAAAGAGCACAAGACTAATTTATCTCTTCCCCCAAAGGTCTATGTCTCAAGTTCTCATGATGTTCTTATCAATGGTAGTAGTGGAAATCATTTTCATGCTCTCAGAGACTCTAGTGTACCTACTTCCTTGGGCTAGATCCAAGAACTAACAGGGCACCCTCATAATCTAGGTGCCTATGTTTGCTAGTTGGAATATGAGAGGCATTAATGATCTATCCGAACAAAGGGAGGTTTGTGGATGGATCAAAAAAAGCAAGTGCTCCCTTATTAGTTTACTAGAGACTAGAGTTAAAGTAAATAAGGCTGATAATATTAAAACAGCTTTAGCAAGGAATTGGATGTGGTTAAATAATTATATAAGTTATGATAATGGGCAAGTGTGGGTGCATTGGGATCCTTTGGTTTGGATTGTGAATCATATTTCTTCCTGTGATTAGGGAATTCTATGTGATGTCAAGACTTTAGATGGTAAGTTTCAATTTGTTGTGGGTTTTATTTATTCTTTCAATACTGGTTCAGCTAGGAAAAGCTTTTGGAACTAGTTAGAATTGAATAAAAGGAACTCTCACCCTATGATTTTAATGAGAAATTTTAACATCACCCTTCACCACTATGAAAAGCAGGGAGGGGACATAACTTCTACTCAGGACATGCTTGAATTTTCTCACTGCCTTAATCTTTTGGTTCTGAGAGATCTTAAGGGCTATGGTTGCTTTTTCACATTAATGAATAAAAGGAGTGGGGATGATGCTATTGCCTGTAAGCTAGATAGGGCTATAGTGAATATGCCCTAGCTTAATGTGTTCATAAATTCTTTTGCTGCCTTCAAACCCCTCATTTTATCTGATCATTGCATTGTATAAGTTCATACAGGGGTGCATACTACTAGGAAGAAGTCATTTAGGTTTAATAATTTTTAGACTGAAGATCCTTAATTCTTGGACATCATAAGGGATTATTGGGAAGGGCCTTCAAGTAGCAACCCTCTTCTGCACATATACAAAACTATTTAAAGACTTAAGCCTATCTTTAAGGACTTTAACAGGGTTAAATATGGTTCTCTGGAGCACAAAATGGAGGATGCAAGGAAGGCCTTATCTGAGTCTCAAAAGAATTTATTGCAGGATATTAGTAATAAAGATCTTCGAGCTGCAATGCATGATTGTGAAGACCACCTTAGCAAAATATCAATATATTATGACAGATTTCTCAAATAGAAATCTAAAAGTCATTGGTTGAATGTAGGGGATGCAAACCATAAATACTTCTTTGCTAGATTGAAGGCTAATCAAAATCTAAACTCCATTCAACATATTGAGCTGAATACAGGGGCTGTCAGCCTGTCACCTCTGATCCTTCCTGCATCTCTGACTCTTTTCTCAATTTTTACAAAGAGCTGCTAGGATCTAAAGGGAGTGGCACAGGATTGGTTGATTGGGATGAAATTGGGGAAATGAGTTAATTCTGCAGTCATATCACAGGGTCCAATTCTCCAAGATGCTTATAAGTATCAACTCCTTTCCCAATTTCATCCCAAGAGGTTAAGGAGGCTGTGTTTGCTATTGGAGATTATAAATCCCTTAGTGTTGATGGATTTACTACTACTTTCTTTAAGAAATCATGGGAGATTAGATGGGCTGATATCACATATGCAGTGCATAATTTTTTTTACTACTAGATATCTTCCTCCTCAACTCAACATCACTTCTCTACCCTCATTTTAAAAAGAGGCAATGCTACCAAGGTAAGTGATTATAGGCCTGTTGCTTGCCGTGGATTTTTATACAAGATCATTTCTAAAATTCTAACTGCTAGACTACAGACCTTAATGCCTCAGCTTATTGATCAAGCTCAATATGGATTTGTTCAAGGCAGGCATATTGGTGAAAATGTTTTGCTAGTTGCTAAAATGGTTAGGAAATATTCTCAAAAGCATATTTCTCCTAGATGTATGATAAAATTTGACATTAAGAAAGCTTATGACTCAGTTCATTAGGGTTTTTTTTACAGTAAGTCCTTCATGCTTATGGTTTTCTCTCCAAGTTGTTAGATGGATAATGGCTTGTGTAACCACTATATCTTACTCTATTTATTTAAATGGTGAGTTGACTAAACCTTTCAAAGGTCAACAAGGGCTTAGGCAAGGGGACCCCCTCTCCCCTTATTTTTTTATGTTGGTGGCTGAATACCTTACTAGATCTCTCAAGATTTTGTGGAATAATAAGGATTTTAAAGGACATCCTAAATGAAATGTTTTGAAGATTATTAAGTTAGCTTTTGTAGATGATATGCTCCTTTTTTGTAGGGGTGATTTTAAGTTGGTTAATAGTCTTATCAATGTGATTAAAGACTTATATGATAGGCTTGGTCTTATTATTCATTCTCAAAAGAGTAGCATATTTTTGAGGGGTGTGGATGATGTAACAAGACTTCATATCCTACATCACACTAATTTCTCTGAAGGTAGCTTTCCCTTCATAGATTTAGGAGCTCCTTTATCCTCTGTAAGGTTAACAACCTCCCATATCCAAGGTTTGATATATAAAATTGCAAAGAAGCTTAGAAGCTAGCATTCCCATCTGCTATCCTATGCTGCTTGAGCTCAGTTACTGAAGTCTGTTATTTTTAGCTTCCAACTCTACCGGTCTCAAGTATTCATTCTCTCAAGGAATTTGATCCATCAAATAGAATGTATGTGCAGGTAGTTTCTCTAGAGTGGAATGATAAATTCTTCAAAGAAAGCCTTGGTATCTTGGAAGCAAGTTTGCTTACCAAAAAGGGAAGGAGGCCTGAGCTTAATTAATGTGCATTAATAGAATAAAGTGGCAGTAGGGAAAATGCTTTGGAACTTATGCTGCAAAAAGGACTCCCTTTGGGTTAAATGGGTTCATTCTATATATCTAAGCTCTCAATCTTTGTGGTCCTTTACTTCAGTCCATAAATGCTCTTGGCATCTACAACAAATCTTCAACCTTAGACATCAGTTTCAAGGCTTCTTATCTGATTCTCAGTTATTGACAAAAATCCTAAAGAATGATGGAGCTTATAGTATAATGGAAATGTATGATCTTACTAGGCATCATGGTGAAAAAGTTTGGTGGTGGTCTATTCCATGGTGTGGTTTGGCTGCTCCCATACATCAATTTATTACCTGGCTTGCTATTCAAAATAAGTTGATGACCAAGGTAAGACTAAAGCAGCTGAATCTTCTTGATGATATTGAGTGTATCTTGTGCATGACAAGACAAGAGGAGGACATCAAGCACCTTATGTTTGATTACCCTTATAGTCAGGAGATTTGGATGAAGCTTAGGAAATCCTTTAACAAGAGGATCATATCCACCTATGGGAGACAGAATTGAAGATCTTGGCTAAAAACACAAAGCAATGCAAGAGGAAGAAGGACATACTCAAAGCCCTATTTGTCACATTCATAGGATCCATTTGGCAAGAAAGGAATGCTAGGATCTTTAGCAATAAATCTCGACACTCTCATTTTCTTATTAAAGATATTTGCTTTGTAGTGTCAAGTAGGTTTTTTGTCCATCATCGTGTCAATAAATATGACCAATGGAAGGATTGTATAGATGCACTTGTGGTCTAAATTAGTTTGCACATATCTTCATTTTTGGTAGTAATAAAATCTACTTACTTACCAAAAAAACATATATCGAAGGCCAAACACGGTTGAATAGTGATGAAACATAAATAGTATTAAAAAGATGTTCTTAATCTTGATAAATTTAGCAAATAGTTATGATACCAACTGATAGATTTATTTAATCTATAGATCTGACAGGATCGAATGTTAATTCATCAAGATTAATTTAATAACATAAGTATACGAAAGCGTACCTGAATCTATAATGCAAGAATAACCGATAGATTCGGGACAAGGACAATACTACGGTCTTCTAGATCTGACACACACTCGTCGGTTTCTATTGATTGATGTGAATCAAAATAGAACGTAGTGTCTATGACCCAGGGACCAAAAAATTTTATATAGACAATTGACCTATTATCTATTGAGCTATTCTAGTTCGATTCATTAACAACTTAAAATACCCAAGGTCTCTACACATATAGAACCATATCTAATTAGATACATTAAGCCCAATAATTTATACGTAAATACGATCACTTATACATAGGCATAATTTATATGACAACCCATAATTCGTATTACTTACATATAAGTCTAATTGTTAGATTAAAATCCAACATGGCCACAAAATAATGAATCGGGGAAATTTGATGCTCATGATATGGCCGAATTCACTGAAAATGCCACGATGGTAGCTGATGGCCTATAGCTCATCCAAAAACAACCACAAATATGAACATGAATGACATCTGCCATGCCGGATGGATAAACCTCGATTTAAAAGCCAGAAAAGTCCATGAAATGAGTGCAGTGAATGAGATGCTATATGCTATACCCAATCCCCAACCACAAACACACGGCAACACGCATTACGGCCTATTTAAGGAGGAGGTTCCCCCCATTCAAGGGTCTAATGACTCTATTATGTCTCTCTTATCATAGAGCCATTAAAAGTCATTCTCTAAAATCTCCAGATATTACTGCTAACTGCTTGCACTTACTTCTGCAACATTTTACTTATTGGACACGTTGGTTAAGCATTTGTCGGGCTTGAGGTGAATTGCAGTAAATAAAATTATAAATCTTTGTTCATCTCACTTGGAAACACTTCTTTTAAATTTTCCCGAGGTGATTTGGAGTTAGTTATTCTCTCTCATTTACCCTAGTCATCCTCATTTTTGTTAACTCTATTTTTGAAGGGTAATGGAGGGAAAAGAAAAAAAATTAAGTAAAATTTCTACATCTAACACAAATATTCTTCTACTTTCCCCACCCTAATAACTCTTTATATAATAAAAGTATTATGTGTTGTTTGATTTTTTTAAGCCTTCATTCACTTTAATTCAAACAAGTTTAAAACAACATTTATCTTAATTCACTCAGGTTTGATTAATATTATCCGAATAATATTTTAAAATAATTATTCCAATTCATTTCCATTTCTCTTATCTAAGTTAATTTTTAATGTTTACTGTTACCTCAATTTATCCTAATCTAACCGAACCATAAGTGTCAACCTTGGTTCAAGCCATTAGCCAAAGTTGCAAAAGCATGAACATTTGTGGCTACCAACAACCAGTTTGAGCAATGTTGTTTAGGTTTGACATTTATTATTGGGTAAACCTTCAACACTAATATTGGGACCAATGATGGTGTTAGAGTTATGCTATGATGTCACTTGATATCATAGAACTCTCCGTTGGTAGGAAATGGTCTTTTTTTTTGGGTGTAAACTACCTAATATTATTGTTTTTTTTTTTTAATTTTGGGCCTACAAAGGAAAAATTATGGTCATGAAGGTTATACAAACTTTTCATTGTTGCCGGTGAATCTAAGCTTTATACTGAAAGCACAAGCTTTATCCTCTGCAACTCACATCCATCTCCTAATTTATGGTTTTTAATTTGCAAAAAAAAAAAAAGGATACCCTACTGCACATGTCTATCATGTCATGATTGGGGGGAAGGGAACGTATGTCATACGGTAGTGTTTCATGTAGGTCATTTAACAAAAAAAAAAAAATCATTATTATTTTATACATCAACTTAACTAAGGGCATTGTAACTTGGAACAAATATAATTATCGTAGTTTTAATAATCAGATTGATCATCAAATTGGTCTTACAATCACTTTAATAATTTATTAGTTGGATATCAATGATGTGAACCAACTAGATCAATAGTTTAATAGGTTCAATGATTTATTATAAAATAAATATTTACATTTTTTTAGACATGAATAATCTTTGCAATATTATGTAACAAAAAATAAAACTAAACTTAAATTTGCTAAAGCTAATGGAGTATGTTTTTATTTATTTATAAATAATTAAATATAAAGCGTTAAGCTATTTTTTTTTATTGAGAAAACTCTCACTATTTACTTATCTTTTACTTCCAGCGTCTTCTCATATAGTCTCTTACCTGATTCCGCTTTTAGGAACCCAAGGTCCTAAGACCAACCCACTATTATTTTTTTCAGCTTATAAACACTAGTAACCTAAGCCTTCATCTTTGTTTTCATTTTTCATACACCACGACGGCTTTTATCTTTTACTTCCTGCGTCTTGTCATATTCTATCTTCACAAGTAAAACAATTTTCCCATCCCCTGCTGATCTTCTTATTCTCTTTTCGTTCTCTGACTTGATTTTGTAGTAATCAAGCTACCCACTAATCTATTCATATTTTTCTTAGCCAAGATTGATTGTCTATGTTGATAGAAGTATACGTCGGACATTCAATTCGTTGAAGGCCCTCCAGCCTTTCGAAAAAGGAAAAGAGGCAATGACTTCGGCAAATATAGTAGAGCCTAAGGCAAAAATCAAGGTGTGGGACTGGGATTGAAGACTGGGTGTAAGTTACGGTTTTTGTGGCCGATTTTTACAAGTTTTGGCAGTTTTTTTTTTTTTTTTTTTTTTTTTTTTTTTTTTTTACCGATTTTACTATTAAATTTCCTCGGTTGGTAGTTTACAGATCGAACCAGCTGATTTTTTGATACAATTATAATGATGATAATGATAATTACTAGTGAGTTGTTAATTATATGCACATCTAAAATATTGAGTTTACACCCTTTAAAATTTTAATTTTTTTTTATAATTTCGATCAATTTGACCATTTTATTTGTGCACGTTTCTTCTCATTAATTATATTTTTTATTATCCTCAATTAATCTTTAATATTTAATTCATTTAAACTTGAATACAATAATTATAGAAGAAGAGAATCTAAAGATTGTTTTAGTCAGGAAAAACTTGACAAAAATAATGGCAAACCTTTTTTTTTTTAATCAAAATTTTTAGGAATGACAAAATAAGTGGCCCGTAATGCAAGACTCACATGCAAGTCACCCATTAACAAACAATACTGATGGACGAGCCACCCATCAGAATATAAGTTCGACGGACAGCTCATCCATCGAAAGTTAAGCCTGATGGGCAACTCACTTGTGAGATGTTAGTATTGATGGGTCATTTGTTCGATAGGGAGTAAGATTTGACAAGCTATTTATCCATCAGTTTTAAACTCTAGTGGACGAATTATCCAAAAACCCACCTTCCGTAAAATTTTATTATTTATTTTTATATTTATATATTCCTTATAATTTGATATTTTGTTTATTAATTATAGAATCAAGTTATAGGTAATATTGATTGGAGTTGATTATTTGCTATAGATAAGATTTTTAATGATCGTGAATCATTAATCGAGTAAGTTAAAGAATTTGGAAGGCCATATAATATGATTTTAGGTATTGAGAGGTCGAAAAAAATAGGGTTTGGATACTTTATAAGAAATGTAGTGTTTATAGAAAACAACTCTAAGCGAATCTGAATTTTTTTTATTTACTAGGACCAAAAAGTGTGATTGTGAATTTATAATGTATGGAATGGAAGATATTTGTAGTGATTTGGAGACTAGTGACATAATGTGGAATGCATAATTATAGATTAGGTAAGTATTTGCATGGACATTTATTTGCTTGTTGATTATCTCCAGAAGAACGTAGGTTGGTGAATGAACTAACTCAAATAAATGTCAAACCAAGGGAAATTATTAACAAGTTAAAACATATTGATGAGGATAATACTTCAACACGTAGGATACTCTATGATGCTAGATATAAGTTCATGGTATAGAGTTTGATGGGGCATACAATCACACAACAGTTATTGCACTTTATAAAAACCAACGAATATTGTTTATTGCATCGTCGGTTACCCAAATCTGATGTGGTTAATGATAATGATGATAATGATGGAATATTTTATTGCTTTGTTGCATGAATTTTCATATGTTATTTGTTTGGATTGCACATACAAAACCAATAAGTATAACCTTCCTTTCTTAGAGGTTGTTGGTTGTGTATCTAGTGGTAAGAATTTTACTATTACCTTATCATTTATGACAAATGTAAAAAAAAGGATAACTATGAATGTATACTTGATAAAGTAAAGAGATTAATAGAGCCCCATGAATAAAATATTGTGATAACTGATAAGAAACTAAGACCAACACAAACAGTGCCAAAGTCTTTCCTAATGCAACACCCTTTTTATATAGATGAAATATTCATACGAATGTTCTCTCGCGTGCTATAAAAAGGCTAGGAAGTATTATAGCAGGAAATAATTTATTAGGAGGTTGGAGGAAAATTGTACAAGCAACTATAAATGAGACATATGACGGCGAGCTTCTACTTCTAAATAACAAATGGGACATATTTCCACATCTTTTACAATATGTGTATGAGACATAGTTGGATCAATATAAGGAGATGTTTGTTTCTGTGTGGGCTAATAAAATTCTTCACTTTGGCACTCATACAATCAACAAGTATAATTTTATTATTTTAAATATTCAATGTCATTTAACTTATTACTAAATAACAATTAAGCATTACTTATATATTGAACTTCTAATCTTAGGGCCGAAAGTTAACATGACAGGTTGAAGAAATATATATCATTATAACAAATGAGTTTTGACACATTATGTTTGAAGATGGGCACACCAATATGGCTCCGAATTAATTAGGTGAAAAAGTATTCGGAGCAATTGTGGGTTATTATACCATATTACTCTACAAATGCTATATTATACAATGAGCTCATGTCTGTTGTATGTCGTAGAGCATTGCACTTGATTGAAGAGAAGAGTAAGATGTCCAATACAATTGGTCTCAAACCATTGGGATGTGGGTATTACTTCAGGTTTATACACAACCTACCATATACATGCGAGATATTTCATTAAAATGATATCATCAACCCATTCCCTTATTGGTAGTGCATCAATTTTAGAAAACTTTCACTTTTGTCAGACCATGAGAAGATATGTTTGCTTTTGATGATTCAACTATTGATCAATCTGTATGTCCATTTGCTGCTAACATTATGTCTAAGGTGAAAATGATGCTTGACGATCCACTATCACATCTACTATACTATTCTAACTTTATTGATGATATTCTCAAACTTGTACATACAGGTTTGGTAAAACCAAATGTTCAACAATGAAAAGGGCATCCTAGAAATAGTGCATGAAGGGAATAATCAAAGTAGGAGCACAAAAGTGTGCTTATTCAGAATCACCTATGGAGCGAGGTTGAGGACATAGTCATGCATCTCTTGACAGAGGTTGCTTTTCCCCTTGTTGATTTGATAGGAAGAAGTACTAGTGGGAGGCATAATACTGGGAAGACTTGTAAACTCATCCATGATTTTTAATGGGCCTTTGATATTGAGGTAGTTATGCTCCCATGGATGGAATCATTGAAATACCTCAAAACCTTAATTTTTAGAATTATGGCTAATTAAGGATTTATTAGGAAAATTAATTAAATAAATTATTTTAATAAAATAAGAGGGAGTAATTAGGGCAAAATCAAGAGGAAATTTATAAATAATATAATTGGAAAAAATTAGGGTGTTTTGTTAAGTAAAATGGAATTTAGGAAAAATCCTTTAAAATTCCTAAATTAACCTAAAAAGGAAATTTAATTATTATTTTATTAGAATATTATTATTTTAAATATCCCAAAATACTAAAATATTCCAAATACCCCAACCCACCTATTTCTCTTTTTTCCCTTTTCCATTTCCCTCTTTTCTTTCTTTTCTTTTTCTTCTTTTCCTCTTCCTTCTTCTTTTCCTTTTTTTCCTTCCTTCCCTTGACTTGGGCTAGCACAGCCTATGGCCTGTCCTTCTCCCCTCTTCCTTACTCATACGCGGCCCATGGTCCGCACCGTAGCTCTCTCCCCTAGGCCGGTCTAGTTCCCCTCCCTTTCTCTTTTCCTGGACTACCGGTCCAGCGCCGCGTGCCCCCCTTCTTTCTTCCCCGATGCCCAACTACTCCACTTCTTGGCATAGGCATGCGGCCCTTGCACCGCCACACGCTAGGCCGCCACCCCCATTCCCTCCCTTAACACTCCCTCTCTCTCTTCCCCTTTTCCTTTCCCGAGCAACTTGACCTGCAAATGTTGTAGGCCTTCTCCGGCTATTAGGCCACTAGCCGGCGAACCACATGCCTGCCCCTAACCTTCACCCTTCCCCTCTCTCCTTCCCCCTCAACCTTAGCCTGTGAAAACCCTCATCCACCCCCATTAAATCTTTTTTTTTTCTCTCAACCCAAAAAATTCCCTCTATTGTGCACCTCCACCTGCTCAACCATCTGTTGCACTGCCGCCGTCCAACGCCGCCACCCGAGCCACCGCCTAAATTTCTCCCTTCATCACCCTCTACCAAACAACACCCTTGACCACACTCTATTTTTCCTACACAAGCCACCCAGGCCGTGCAAAGTGCACTCCCCGATCAGCCACACCCCAGCCACTGCCACCCTTGCGCCGCCGTCCACTGCCACTCCCGCAGCAACCACCACCCCTCACACCCTCTAAAATTACCTGAAAACCTTCCCCTACCTTTATCTAACCTCCTTTCCCCCTTCCTCCCTCTCCTCCTCCCTTCCTCCTTCTCCACCACCCTCAGCCACCACAACACCACCGCATTTGGCTGCGCCACCACCACCACTCCAACCCTCTCCACCTAGGCATTCACCACCACCTCAACTTCCACCCTCATTCCCCCTCTCCTATTCCCAAAACTCGACTATTCCCCTTTTCTCCCTCTTTCCCTACTGCCACCGCTGTATGCCGCCGCCGGTGCTGCCGGTCACTACCAACCATAGGTGGTACCCTACCCCTCTCAACCCTTAAACCCTAATTATGCAAGCCTTATCCATTTTACTTGTATTTATATTGTTATTATGTATTATTATTATTATTCATTTCTATTATTATTATTTATCATATTTATTATTATTTATAGCCTCAGAATATTATATTATTATTATTATTATTATTAAGGGGTCAAACCCTATTTTACTAGTATTTTAATTATTATTATTATTATTATGGTAAAACTATTTGAACCCTTATATTATCGTTATTTCAAATATTATTATTAATATCATTATCCTTAGCAATATTAGTATTTTGTTAGTATTACTATTATTATATTATTATTTTATCCCTAATCCTATTATCAACCATAGCCTTAAAAATACAAGGGTTTCTATTACTATGAGTATTAGTATTACTACTATTATTAATATCACTACTTTTGCTATAAGTAGTGTTAGTACTATTATTAGAATAAATAAAGCTATTAGATTTAATAATATAAATATGGCTATATATATTAATGTAAACCTATTTTGACTAGTAATAATTTAGTAGGCTAACATGAGAATAAAAACCCTATTTTCACTTGTAAATTTTCTCTTAATAACAGTAACCCTAATATTAGAATAAAATAGAAAATAATAGTATTTTTTGTAGGAGGGAAACTAATCCTTAGTTTTTCCCTCTTATAGTTGAAACAAGTCATAACCCTAAGGAAGCGTAGGAGCATGCTCCAAGACCGGTGACGTTTTAGGTAAAGGTGTAGCTAAGGCCTTATGTTTGCTATGTGTCTTATGTGCCTTGGATGCCATGTATAATGATATGTTGTGTATCTTGTACTGTTGTTATAATTGTTTTATGTGTAGCATAACTTGGAGTTGATGTATGCTCTTGTGTTCTCTTATGGCATATGTATAATATGTTTGTAGTATGAATTGTGATGTGATGTGATATGGCCCTTTTAGGATATGCATGCTAGGATATTAAATGTGATAATATGGGGTGGAAAGATGAAAAAGGAAAAAATGAGGAAGTAAGTTGACCAATGAATGTGGGATTGACCTAAATATCCCATAATCCATGAAAGGAAGAAAAAAAGGGAGGACTATAAGTAAAATAAAGTGGATGAACTTTGTATGGGAGAATCTAGTGTTGTATGGGAGAATCTAGGTTTGCATGGGAGATTCTAGGGTTGGCACGGGAGGATTCTAGGGTTTTGTATAAAAACCTCAAGGGTTTGTATGGGGTGTATAGAGTCTGCATGGGAATGAACTTTACATGTGAAAAGTTGTATTGGGATATAAGTAAGGTAAAAAAAAAAGAGTTGTTTGGGTGATTGGAGGCTTTGGGTGAAAAATAGTACGCGGGACATTATAAGGGTGCATAGGAGACCTAGCTAGGGTTTGGGAGGAAAACCCTAATTTGAAATGGTGGTGAAAGTAAAAATAAATGGAGGGTGAATGGAGTATGAGATGAGAGTGGAGGAATGTCATGTGTAGGGTGAGTATGAATATCATGGAGAAGCAAGGGTGGAAGGTAAGAAATGGAGGGGTGACATGTGGAAAGGAGGATGCTAGGGTTTGGTGTGGCCACCTAGGGTTTCATGGTCACACGTGTATTTGAGGGAGTAATATGAGATGATGAGGGTTGAATCTAAGGGTTGTGATGTATGGGGTGTTAAAGTGGTTTGGGTTGTGCAAGGTAGAGAAGGATGGGCCACATAGGCCAAAATTAGGGTTTTTTGGAGAAAACCCTAAGAAAGACTGTGAATGGGCTTAGTGGTGTTAGATAGTGGGCCTTAACCCAAACACCTAGGAGTTGGGCCTCCAGTGTGAGTAGTGGAATAAGGAAAGGATGTTGGGGCAGTTAGGAGGTGCAGGAGTCTCAAGATATGGGACGGACCCTCTTGGGGGATAAGCGTAGATGGAGTTGGTCATACATGTCTAGGGTGAAACTTGTTGAATAAGATACAGTAAGACACTAATCATTTAAAGTGGAAGAGTATTTAGCTAGGCCTAGACCAATCCACTGGCATAATAGTGGTCAGGTGTCGGGGTGCCTTGGAGACTGATCCATCGGTATATAATAGTGGTCAGGTGTGTTTTGCCCTATAAGTGACCGCTCCACCGGCTATAATAGTGGGGGATCCCGAGCTCGATAAACCAAACCTTAAGTTTGATATAACTCATAAAAGACACTAAGTGCTTATAGTGGAACACCATGAGAGTCGGGGCTAGACCGATCCACTGGCATAATAGTGGCCAGGAGCATCTTGCCTTGGAGACCGATCCATCGACATATAATAGTATCCAGATGCATTCTGCCCTACAAGTGACCGATCCACTGGCTATATTAGTGGGGTTCCCATACTCGCATGGATTGATGAAAAACATAGTGTGAAATGAGTATTGATCCAAGATTTAAAGAGTCAGTTGATCCGGACTATAGCTTGGCCTTTATTTATCTGTAATGATTGTATGTTGTTATATTATCATGCTTGTATTATATGCCTTTGTTTGTTGGCCTTAATTGCATGGTTACCTTTCTCTGTACATAGCATACTGACCACCCGTTTTATGGGTGCTGCTCATTCCCACGAGCAGAAGGCCCCTCTAACTTTGTGGAGGTCGGTGATACCATTTTTTATGCCTTCGATGCTTATGAGGCATTAGACAGGGCTGAGTGTTGAGTATGGACATAGCACGGGGATTGAGAGAGATGTGTCCGGACTTCCTCCTTATGTCCTTTTATCTTGTATTAGATTACCCAGACTCAACTTTTAATGTTTTGTAGACGTTGTCCCTTTAAAGGAATTTTAACTATGTAATATGGGTTGTAACTCTTTTTCACGCACTATGATTTCTATCTTATGACTGTTTTAATGTTTTATTAGAGCCTTGATTTGAGTTTGAATTATGATGGTTGTTAAATTTCTTTTAACCTTGTGGTTAGTATGGGAACGGTCGGGGGCCGAGCTTTTACTGATCACGGCGGTAACTTCCCCAAAATTCACAAGTTTTGATTTAATTGCTTCGGCTAAGTCTTAAATAAAACAAAATCTTTTAGTAGTGAATTTTGGGGTGTTACAATCATGGTGTGATGTTATCGGCTATTGAAACTTTCATTTACAGTAGTTGTATTACTACTCCTAGGCAGTGAGCTAGAATAGTCAAATGTTAGAGGCATAATATATAGGGAATTGGTGACCTATCAAGAATTATATGATCATGTGTTTTTTAGATCCTATTGCTAAAAACATGCAACACATGATAAATTGGAGGGGATGAGCTTTGATGGAGAAATGGTGTCATCAGCCTGACTTTAGATTTCTGTTTGTGACAATGTACAATACAATGGAGGATTCGTTTGTTTGAGTGTTCATGAGTTAATCAAATATTTACTACATATAGCTGCACCTAATGACCAATAACCTGATTAGATCATTACCATATTAAGTGTCGCCAATTTGTTGCACTATGTATCAGTATGCCACTTACTTACATTAATTTTGTGTTCAATTTTCATTATATATATATATATATACACACACATATCTGATACTCATATTATGATACTTTATATGCTGGTAGTTAACCTTGATGAAAAATGTAATATTACCACCTATATCTAATCAGTGGTATAGAGTGGTGTTCTAAGTGTATCTGAATTGGACAAGCCATGTTTTGATCGTATTCAACTGTATTAGGATACAATGAGTATAAGTGTCAATTGAGGGGGAGATTTAGGTTGATGATTTATACATAATGTAGCAAATTTAGTGAAGAAATTTATATACTTAGTTTATCACATTCTCTTAGGTATTTTGTTGTAGAACTTTATGTACTTGTTGAGGAATATCCATAAGAATTTAAAATTATCAAATACACAAATTGCAAGGTTAACAAATTCATAACAGTCCTTACAAATTTCAAATCAAAATACAAGAAAAAAATTCTACTAATTATCATCAAAATCATTAGCAATAGGTTGGTAGACCTCCTCTTCTTCACTAAAGGAGAGTCTGAGCCCACTCATGGCAAGATACACCTCCTTCAGCCTATCAAAACCATCAGCCTTATCAATTCTACCTTTCTTCTCTTCTTTGAACTATTAGTAGAACCCATCCATCCCACCTATCAATTTTTTTTTTTATTTTTCTCTACTTTTTCCCTCATGTATGGGTCATCACTCAGCCCTTTCTCTAGTGGTACACAATAAACTACTGGGTGGGTCCAAGGATTATACCAAAGAAGGTATTAAGTTGAGGCATCATACTAATATGTTGGATAGTGAAATTAGGAGTTGAAGTCTGGTTGGTGGTGGGACCAGATATTCCTAAATGATGCACAACTAGAGTAATCTACCTTATACTTCTTAATGTTTGCAATATTAGGAGAAATTAGGGTGAGTTTGTGGTAGCTAAACTATAGGGTAACTTGATCTGGCATGTAAGGCTTCGCAATATCTATGAAGCACAAGTTGCCTTAGTTCGTGGACTTAGAATGTTTCATTGTTGGATATTTTTTGAATGGCAATAAATCAACCTAGAAAAACATGTAAATCGATAATAATATTATTAATACCAATTACTATAATTGAAATCCCCTAATAAAGTATGTCACTCCACTATTAGGCCTTTATCGAATTTAGTTTCCTTCTATACTAAATTAGACCATTCATTGACTCAGGAGGAGAGGGAGGTGTGTAGGATTAGGTGGTGCAGGGCGGAGGGAAGGCATGGCAAAAAGGGCGACAGGGACAAGGTTGAAAAATGGAAGGGAGAGGGGCACATACAGAAGGGAATCAGGGACTATAGGGTCAAAGATGGAAAATAAAGGGATGTGAGGGTAGGAGGGTGGTGCAGGGCATTTTCTTGGATAGAGGGGTGTGCATACATATAGGGAGTAGGAGGAAGAAAGGGAAGAATGTGTGCGAGGAGGTTGTTTGGCACGAGGGTGTAAGGGAAGAAGGAAAGGGGAACGGGTCGTGTAGGGAAGGAAAGAAAAGAGGAGGAGATGGGCTGGCTCGCACGGGAGAAGAAAAAAGAAGGGGAAGGAGAGGCCGAGGTCGGGCTAGTGCATAGGGAGAAGAAGAAGAAGAAGAAGAAGAAGAAGAAGAAGAAGAAGAAGAAGAAGAAGAAGAAGAAGAAGAAGAAGAGAGGACTAGGCTGGCCCGACCAGGAGAAGAAGAGAACGAAAAATGATGGGTTGAGTTGGCCCAAGGAAGAAGGAAGAAAAAAAATAAAAAGGAAAGAAGAAAAAGGAAAGGAAAATATTTTTAGAGTTAAAATTAGAAACTAGGCTAAAATTGGCTTTTGAAAAAAATATTAAATTAATTTATCTAAAAAGTAAGGTATTAATTTAAGAAAATAATTTTGGTAAAATTATGGGTTTGAGAACTTATTTAAATAAAAAGAGTAAAATAAATTGTAAAAATAAATATATTAATTTATTAAATAATTCTATCTATTTTATAAATCAAAGGTTTAGTAAATAGTTAAATCAATATTTTAAGATTAAATTGTTCTAAATAAAAGGTTAAATATTAAAATTTTAATTTGTAAGAATTCGGGTTGTTATAAATATACTAAAGTACCAACTCCAAGGACCCAATAGACTAACTTACTCAGATCAGCTACTAATCTAAGCATTGATAATAGAGTATGGTTTTTGGACTTATTTACACAAATCATGAAAAATAGTAGGTATCATATATAAAACTGGGCATAAGACTTATCGTCAGAAACACAGTTAGTCATAAGCTTATAAAAAATATCATCTAATGCGATCATGCTTCCATTCACAAAAGATGACTTCACCAACATCTCGGATTCACTCCACACGTGGGCTAAAATCTCCACCACATTGTCATTAGTAGGAAATGTTTTTTCTAATACACTCATACCTATGACAATTAAGATCCATAATATAAATCATGTCATGTAAGGTAACATCCATCTCAACTAATGGAAGGTGGAAGCTGTTAATATCTAGGTGTCACCTCTCAACAAAAGTGAAGACGAGTGGAGCATTGTAATGGTTGAAGTATGTGTTATGTAGATGCTTTATACCCATGGTCTCTATGTAATAGTAGGCAATACCTTTTCCAACATCATCTATTAATACTCTCATCAAGTTTTTTTTTCCTTGACTAAACCCTCAGCACAAGGCATGGTTTTTATAAAAAAATATTAGAATAATAAATTATAAGGTAAATAATAGAAATCAATATATATAATAATAAAAATTACCTCATAATCATTTCATATGGCGTATGCTATATGACCCTTAAACTTGGTAAGAAGATCCAAAATAAGTGGACCCTCATTTGTATGCCTAGTTAATCTTCAATTATCATTTGATGCCAATGAAAAAATAGTTCCTTTTGTACCAGTGAAAGCTCCCTCACTGGGATCATCATACTTTTCCTCAAATAACATATAATGTGTGTCTACAATACGGGAAGTTTTCTCGCACTCCATTGCTACTCGTGCTTTAACACTAGCGGTGATAATCCTCTTTGCCACCTTAGTGGTAGCACAAATAACCCGCCTTAGATCCTTGCTTTGCCTCCTCTACCAGTCATCTGCTAATTATAATGAAAATTTCATCAATTAAGGGTTTATGAGAACTTATCACAATTCTCATAATTTATCTTTTTCTTAATAATTAAAGTTGTAATATTTTTATTTACCAAGTTTCATTATTTGTATCTATATCCTGCACATTTTAAATTAATTCTAATTTTATTTAATTATCATACTTCACACTAAATTAAAAATTAAATTTTTTAATATATATAGTGGTAATTCTCTTTGTTTAAGTATAGAAACTTAAAACAATGAAATATAAAAAAAAAATATTAATTTTAATTTTCAATTGATAATGTCACTATTAGAGATGTAAAAGACATGAGTTCGGGGCTAGTATGCCCATGCCTATTTTTATCATAATTGATAAGAAAGCTATACTCAAATTCATATTAACACCCAAACAGGTATTAATATATATATATATATTGGATATTCATTACCTGACGGATAATTCTTTTTAACTCTTAAATTATCCAATAGAAAAATTAAGGGTTAACACTAAGGATTTCACGGGATGAAGGATCGAAGAACGCGCCTCACACGCTAGGGTTGAAGTAGCCTGTTGTCCCTTTGCTTGATTTCGACCATGGCTAGAGGAAATCGTGAGAAGAGATCATCGCCGATTCCATCACCGTCTCCGCAAAATTCCACCAACCTTACTCCTTCACTTAAGGAATTTGAATCATTGATGAACCTATAAAATTCATCTACTGATCTTATTCATCCAATTTTGCTTGATGCATTATTGAACCCATTGAACAAGAAGGATCCTGATGATAAATCCTCGAATCTAATTACGAATTATGATGATAGTAAACCTGATAACATTGATTCAATTGATAACTATATTGATTATCCACATTTGAAGTTAAGCTAGAAGGATATTATCCTTCAGAATTGGTGGGAACAAACTGTTATGAACTTATCATTCACACCGCCTAAGATTGTGAATGGTGAGGCTTTGGCTAAGCTTCAAAGAGAGGAAATAGAGAAAGAGGAAAAAAAGATGGGCAAATACTCTAATAGGAATGGTTGTTGGAATTCATCCTTTGATTTCTCAGATCAATAAATATATTGCTGAAAATTGGTAAGGCATTTCTATGTTGCCTCAAGTTCTGCCCCATGAGCAAGGCTTCTTCCTCTTTCTATTTGAAAACAAGCAAGATAATCTAACTATTATGGAGAAACCATTTTGGGCTTTTGGTGTAAGGCCATTGATGATTCAATAATGGAATCCAAATGTTCCCTTCAATGAAACAGAATAGAGACGTATACCTCTATGGGTCACATTACCAGGTCTTCCTTCAGTCCAATGGTCTGTTGACTCCCTTAGTCATATTAGAAGCTGCTTGGGTGTGCCTATATGTGTGAATATGGTTACTGCCACTAGAATTTGTGTCTCTTACCCTCGTTTACTTGTGGAAATTAATGTCAGCTTCCCCCTATGGATTATGTGCATATTGACACAAGTTCTGGCATTAGAAAGCAAAGAGTAGATTATGATTGGAGACCTTACTTGTGTACTAAATGTGATTCCCTGGGACATGATACCAAATATCTTCGAATGGGAAATGCTCCTACACATGAACAAAAAGTTTGGAGATCAAAACCAAAGACAGTGAACAAACCTAAAGAAGTTTCCTCCCAACCATTACTTGAGGAGAAACAGGATAATGATAGCAAGAATCTATCCCAAATGGAATCCTATAGGACAAATAAAGGCAAAGCTTTGATGGCAGAACCGAATTTTCACAGTAGTACTTTTAGTATGCTAGATGCATCGGAATTATTTATATATCCAAAGAATGAGATTACCAAGTTGGAGAACTAGGAAATCTTCCACCAGGTGGAACTCCCTCATCCTCATCATGATATGGCTTGCTATTTGGAATATTAGGGGGGTGAATTCACCTCTGAAGTAGAATTCCCTATGTAAATACTTACTTCTAAAGAAATTTCCTTTACTTTGCCTGTTAGAAACCATAATAAAGAAAGACAAGATAGACTATTGTCATAATCGTATTGCTTCTCAATATCAAGTGGCATCTAACCATGAGGCTCACTATAATGGTTGAATTATGCTTTTTGGCTCCCAAGCTCTCTTCACCTATAGATTTTGGAGATGACTGATCAATTGATCCACTGTGATGTTTACATTCTTTCTAGATAGAAGAGAATGGTAGTAACCTTTCTTTATGCTCATAACTCTAGGAAAGCTAGATATCCCCTATGGAAGGATTTGATCAAAATCCATAAAAGTACCTAGATCCCCTTGTTGGTTAGTGGAGATTTTAACACTATTTTACATTATGAGGATAAGACAGGAGGAATCTTACACTAGGGAGAGATGGAGGATTTTAAAGACTGTGTACTTATGAGTGGCCTGGGCTCTATCTCTCTTAAGAGAGCTTCCTTTAATTGGTCTAATAAACAATATCCCCCTCATAGATTCCATAGCCTTCTCGATAGAGGTTTTGGAAATAAGTATTGGTTTGATGATTATACTGGTGGATACATAAGGGTTGTCCCTCATTTCTCATATAATCATTCTTGCCTGGAAGTGTGCACTATGAGGTTGGACAGAAATGAAAAAAAAGCCTTTCAAGTTTCGTAATTTTTTGGCCTCTTACCCTCTTTTTTTGAACATTGTAAAGGAAGTTTTGGAAGCCCTTATTCTTGGTTCTATGTAATACCAAGTAGTCTAGAAGTGGAAAAAATTAAAAAATACTTTTAAGACTTTCAGTAAGAGTTATTTTGTAAATGTCATAGAAGCTATGGAGAAAGCAAAAGTGAAGTGGAATGATGCTCGTTAGCTCTTGCTTACTGATCCTATGAATGCTAATTTTGTAAATGAAGAAAAAAATGCTCGAAAGTAGTGGTGGGATAAAAGAAAAATTGAAGAACAATTCCTCCCGCATATAGCTAAAATCAACTATATCATGCTAGGTGATGGTAATAATTCCTATTTTCATACTTGAATAAAGGAAAGACAAAGTCTTAATTCTCTCACGTTACTTTAAGATGCTAAAGGTATGCAACTTTAGAGTTAGGGAGAAATGAAGGATGAGATCTAGAACTTCTGTAATCTCCTCTTGGGTATTGTTAGCCCTAGACAACTTTGTATCAAGGCTCCCTTCTTTCTCAAACTAGAAGAACTCAATTGATGCAACTGGTCACTGCCCAAGAAATTAATCAAGCTTTATTTAACATGGGTGATTTAAAAGCTCTAGGACCTGATGGATTTAATGCTTATTTTTTCAAGCAATCTTGGCTAATGGTTGTTGGAGATATTACTTTGGCTATTCATCAGATTTGGAATTCAGATGATCTTTTAATGGATGTGAACAATACTACCATTTATCTTATCCCTAAGAAGAAAGATGCCACACACATTAGTGAGTATAAACCAATTGCATGTTGTAATGATATCTTTACTAATAGAATTACTGCAGTGCTTGAGGAGATAGTGGCATGTAACAAGTCAGCTTTTGTTCTTGGGAGGTGGATTGGTGATAATATCATGCTTGCTCAAGAATTGCTTAGGAAATATGGTAGAAAGAATATCAGTCCCAGAATGATGCTCAAAATTGATCTCAAAAAGGGCTATGATTCCCATGAATGCCCTTTTATTCAAGCTATTTTACTTGATTTAGGTTTCCCACTCACTTTGCGACTCTTATCATACAGTGTGTTACCATTGTATGTTACTCAATCTCTATTCAGGGTTCCTTATGTAAACCTCTTAAAGGGAAAAAGGGCATCAGGCAGGGTGATATTTTATCTCCTTATATCTTTGTTATAGCCATGGAATACCAAAATCAATTATTTCACACTTTATGGAACCACAAAGATTTCAAAGATCATCCGGAGTGTAAGGGCTAAAAAATCATTAGTTTTTTTTTTTGCTGATGGCTTCCTCTTGTTTTGTAAAGGAAATATCTCCTCAGCCTAATGTCTCCTGTCCAAGCTAAAAGTTTTTGAAGAAACTTCAGGTTTAGCAACCAACCCCTAGAAAATTGAAGCTTACTTTGTTGGTCTTTATGCTTCTATCAAGGATTCTATCTTAGCTTACCTTGGGGTTCAAGGAAGGTGCATTTTCTTGTAAGTACCTTGGAATTCCTTTGAATTGTTCTCTCCTCTCTATTTTTTTCTATCAGCCTCTTATTGATCAGATCAAAACAAAGCTTCAACCGTGGACTAACAATTACCTGAGTTTTGCTGGACGAGTGCAACTCCTCCAATCAATGATATTTGGAATCATAAATTACTGGTTTTAGGTTTTCCTCCTTCATAAGGCTGTTGTGCAAAAATTAGATGCTCTCTACAAGAAATTCTTTTGGTCAAATATGGATTCCTCAAAGAGGAAAACACCTATTGCTTGGTCTAAAATCTTCCTTCCTAAACATGAAGGGGGATTGGACATTAAGCATTTAGGAACCTGAAACTTAGCATGCATAACTAATTTTTTCTAGAAACTCATTGAACATAAGGAAAGCTTGTGGGTCAAGTGGGTTCATGAGAGGTACATCAGAAACACTTTTCTATGGCAGCTCAATATTTGACAAGATTCTTCTTTAAATCTTAGAAAGATCTTCATGTTTCAAAAATATGGTCCTGATTTCTTCAACTGTTGCTGCACCAAGGGAAAATTGATAGTGAGCAAAATTTATGATGCCTTGAGAAACTATTCCCCCTGTTCCTTGGGCTAACTTGGTGTGGAAGCATTCAAGTATGCCCAAGCACAAAATCATAATCTAGATGACTTGTCATGAAGGTTTGATGGTTAAAACTAAGTTGAAAAAATGGCATATTATAGATAATGTAGTCTGTTCTAGCTGTATGCAAAAAGAAGAGGACCTAAATCATCTCTCAAAGTGTTTTAGCACCATCTTTCCTGAGGTGCACTAGTTTTGATGTACTCTTATTTTAGCTTGGTAATATCACTTTAGTCTTAACTTTCAAAAAATAATAATTAAGGGTTAAGAATAATTAGGGTCAAATAAAATGACAATTTTAACCTTAATATTATACTATATTTATATAATTATATATCAAATAAACAAATATAAATATAGATATGAGTATGAATATGGATACGACTATGAATACATCTTATCCGTATCCATATTCAAATATGACGAATATTTTTTCTTGTTCTTTATATTTGCTTAAATATCCATCGAATAAAATCTGTTTTGATTATATCCTTCATCATACCTAAAAATATGTTGTGTGTGGAACATATTTTCATATGTCAAATAATGAAATAAAGATATTTCTTTCCTTTAAATAGGTCATCTCATTGGTTATATTATATACTCTATTTAGTTTTAAACAAGTTATATTATATACTCCATTTGATTTTAAATAAGTATCATTTTATAAATTTAATTTTAATAATTAATAATTTTCTATTTATATTTTGACATAAGTTTTGAAATATTTTTCTAATTCTTCTATTTAATATTAATTAATCTATTATATTTTATCTATCTAATTTCTTTCTCATACGAACAATAATTACCAATTTTAATAAAAATAATCCCAAAAGCTAAAACCATGTGTATAAAAGTGGAAGTATTATTACAAATGAAAGGTCAAAACTAGAGCTGGAAAAAGTTGACTTGATCTGTCCGACCTGATCCGCACAAAACTCGATCCGAAATGATTTGATAAATTCATCAATCCGACCTAACCCAAATCCTACTCGATGTTGACCCATATATAAGAAATCCAACCCTGATGTGTGTGGGAGGGTGTAATATTCAATTATGTGGATCTAATGGTTTGAATGGAGTTTGGATGAGATGATAAAGGTTCGGCGATGGTGAGTTAAAAGACTAAAGTTTAGAAAGTGATGCAATTAAGATGATGGTGATTCGAATTATAGTAAAAAATGATGATGGTGATGAATTAATTATGAATGTCATTCGAATATGATGAGATGGTGATGATGAGATTTCAAAAGTGAGGATTTGGATGATGGTTTGAGTCGTGTTTTAGGGTTAGGGTTAGGGTTTTGTTCAAAGAAGAGGAAATAAGGTGGTGTTTGGTTGGTATGGATGGTTTAGATTTCGAATGAATGTTTTAGGGTTTTGGTTTTGGTATAGCGATTTAGGTTTTGGTTTAGCCATGAAATAGATCAGTAATTTAATGGTAATTAGGGCAGGAAAATATGGATTAAGAATAGTAGAAAAGATATGGATTAATGGTAATTAGTGTGATGATGTAATACCCCATATTTTTTAATTCAATTTTATTAAGCTTAATTATTTTATTAGCGTAATTTGATGTAAACATTTAATTATTTTAATTTTGATTTGTTTTATGGATTTATCGATGATTTTGACTTCATATTTGAATTTATTTAATTATTGTCGTTACAGATCATTCTAGATAAATTCATTCATGATTATGATTTTATTATATTCATATGATTTCGATTTCCAGTTAAAAATATGTATTTCCATTCATGTAAAGTTTTAGACATTTCATTGATTATTTCTCTTGTGTGCGTAAAATACATTTATTGCAATTCTTCCTATTCCTGTGTTTTCACTCTTTTTGATCCCTTCAAAATTTGTGAATGAATCTAAAAATATTTTTGAGTTAATCCATCAATTCTATTCATTCATATTTCTCGCTTTCCTTTTGAATCGTCAAATTGCGGAAAAATTTATTTACGCGTTTAGACAAGTTTAACCGTTTTGCTATTTTTAATCCGTTGGTCATCAAATAAGTTTTGAGACCAAATATTTTATATATATTTGATTTTATAAAAATATTCCACATCAATACGTGACAATTTGAAACCCTGTTATTCGTTTTGTGAATTTGCGAAAAACACATTTCCACAACTTACCCTTTTTTATTGCTTTCCATCCACCGAGTTTCAAATAAACTCTAATACTTAATATTTTTATATATTTGAGTTTCTAAGATTATTCCGAACATTTTCATAAATTTTTATGATTTTTAGAATTCAAGTGATATTTTTATCAGTAAGTGCTCATTATTAGACTTTCTTGCAATTTAATTAACCAAAATAAATTGTAACCAATCCTCTAACTAATATTTCAATCCTAAATAGTCTCCCAAGCAAACCAAATCAGATTTGTAACTTAGTTACATTCTCCCAACCAAAAAGTGCAACTAGAACCATAATCATAATTTTATGACATTTCTCTTACACACTCAACCATAGCCTATCATCTCTCTTACACCCTTAATCCTAGCACTCCAGTGATGCCAAAGTCTAACCAAAAACTTAATCCACACTCTACCATATTATACCCCACTCTATCTTTTCCAAATCGTGCATTCTTATCTCAAAATGCACATAAAATCATAGATTGTAGAAGAGTGCAAAGTTGATTACTTTCCAACTTTCAGCAACTTGTTCTCTCTCTGTGGTTATTCTTTTCCTTTGTTTTTTGTTTCTGTGGAAATTGTGCATTGCATAATATGAATCCATATAATTCAAATCCCTAAATTCGAACTCCTTCATGATTATTTATAACCAAACTGTTGCTTCCCGGCAAGCTTTACAAAATCAGGAAAGCTGATTTTTTTGTGATTTCCAGCATCTTTTATGCGTCGACCTTGCTTCCTCTACCTTATATTATTATTTGGTATTTTTCCTTCCATGTTATACATCATATAAAGACCCTTCTTACCAAGGAAATCGTTCCCCTACCCTCTCCTTTTTCTTCTCCTATTTGCCTTGCTGAGCAACATTGGAGTTTTTGCTGCAGTGGTTAAGTGGGTTGCAGCAGAGATTTTGTGCCTTTCATCCCTTCTTTTCTCCTTGGTTTCCTCCCCTTTAACCCTCAAAAACCTTAATCCATCATTCCTTTGTGGTTATTTGTTGTTTTGTGGTGGTTTTCAAGCCTCCCTATTCAAGAGTAATATTTTATACTTCACTTCTTCCATTCCAATTCCTTTCTTTCCCATTTTTCTTATTTATTAAAATTAGTTTATATAACTCTTTTACCTTATATTCTTGAAGGTGAACAAGTGAGTTTAGAGAAGGAATTTTTAGATTCCTTGTTTTAGCTTTGCTAAGGAGCTTAGGAGTTTTGGTAACAAAACTAACCTTTAGAAATAGGATTTTGTGCTAGGTGTATTATATGTTCTCTTACGTGTGGATAGCTTTAGTTTAATTATAATCATGAAATAATATCTTGAAAAATATTGTATGACATGTGTATGTTTCTATCTTATGTACTTAAGCATGAATATCTAATGAGAAGATGGTTTGTGTGATTCTTTTTATATGTTTATACCTGCTGGAAAGGTGATGAATATTTAGTGAAGAAGTGATGAATGTTCAGTAGAGTTGTGCTGTATTTACAGCATAATTGTGATGAATATGCCTAGATCCGAGTAGTTTAGCTCTCGTCCTTGCTAATTTATGTGAGCTTTGGTTGTTGTAAATTTATCTAAGTATTTCCTTGTATGTATAATAATGTATATAAGCTAGGTTATGAGTTTTGGATCATTTAGAGTTGAAATGAAATTTTTATAAGGCTTAGACATATTCAACCATGGGTACATTGGGTAATACAGATTGTTTTTGAAAGTTTTAAGTGCACCATTGTCTTCATTGGTATTTTACATAAAATTTGGTATATAATATGTTAAGATCTAATGTTGTTTAGAGGAAGTTATGAATTTTAGAAGCTTAAGGTAATTTTTGGTAAATAAAGACATTTTGGCCATTACACGTAAAATTCTAAATTTTTTGAGACCTAATTGAATATTATTCTAATAAAAGAATTTAGAATGTATAATTCTAATACTTGGGTGACATTGATGAGTAGACTTAAAGACCTTAATTAAAACAATTAATTAAGTAAGAAAAAGAAAAAAAAACAGAGAGACATTGTGGGTGCATTGAGGAATCTTAATATTTTATCTTATTTTCCTACTGATATTTCATCCTAAGAAAATATTTGGTTAAGTGTAATATCTTTTAGCATGAAATACACCTCTCTTTCTCAATTTGCTTAGATAACTTCGGATTTAGGTAAGTCATTACTTACCTTACTTATAATGGAACCTCGATGTATGTCTGCTTGGAGTGGAAGGTGATGATGATGCTTATCGATTATTTAATTATGTCAAGCATATGCTATGTGCTATAAGGTAATTTTATGAATATATGAAATTGTAGCCTCAATGCAACGCGTGTTAATATGACACTTGAATATTGTATGTGTGTAAGTGTGTGAAGGGTTAAGTATGGATTGAAATTGCATGACGCCTTGTACTGTATTTTACGCCATGGACTTATTCGGCTTTAATGCCCCTAAAATTATTCGGCTTTAATGCCACATAAATTGGATCGGCTTTAATGCCTTTGGAATCGATTAGCTTTAATGCCACTTGAATTGGTTCAGTTTTAATGCCCATGAAATCGATCGGCTTTAATGCCATATGGATTGGTTCGACTTTAACGTCGCTTGGATTGGTTCGGATTTAATGACGCTTGGCTTTAATGCCATTTGAAATTGATATAATAATGGAAAGTCATTGTGTTGATGGATGTGAGCTAAGTGTTGTTATATGGGTTTGATTTATGATTGGCTAAATTCTTGAATAAAATATTAATCACTTAAAGGAAAGATCTTTAGTTGGGACTTGTATCACTCAGCGTAGCTATCCGAGTTAGGTTTGGTATTCACTTGGTACCATTCTGGTGTTTTTCTATTATGTGATCTCGGGTGCCTTACGAGGTCTAGAGAGGCCCTCTTCTACTCTATAGGTGTCTCGATATATTTTGGCCCTATAGGGGGTATGCATACTTAAGTGACTAGGTGTCCTATTATTTGGTGGTTTGGTTACGTTTTTGGACGGGCCAGCTAGGGCTAGTAGCGTTCGAGTACTAGATTAGTTGTTACAATCTCTTCGAGTCTCCATCCTCAAGTTAATATAATAAATTAATTGTAATCATGATGATAAAATATAATAACCAATGGAGCCCATCTACCAATACATTCATATTACTTTAGTTTATGCTTGAAGGTTGAGTTTCGTGTTCTCAATTAACATATATATATATATATATACATAAGCATGATATTATCTTGTTATTATATGTTCTATTGCTTTCTTCGCATGGGCCTTGCACTCAATGCTATCTTTTTAGGATGGTTATGTTACTCAGTACGAGATGCGTACTAATAGTACACTTTTTGTAGACATTGTGTCATAGATATATGATGATGATCTTGCTGACTTTGAAGAGGTTCCTCACGTGGAGTGATGTCGGTTTATACCCCCGGGGTTAGGGCATATAGTTATTTCTATCTGAGGTCACACATGTTATGTGCCCTAAATTTTGGATATCGCTTTTGGACTCTTCATCTCTTTTAACCCCCTTATCGCTTTTTATATATTGTATTATCTAGAGCATGTACTCCATACTTTGTTATTATGTCTAAATTATTCAAGTCTTCTTCTATTTATATCTATTTCCATAAGTTTGATTTACTTGATGTAAAGTTTTAGCCTTGCACGTAGTACAAGAAATGTATGGACTAGACTCGTGTTATGTGTGATGGTAACACCTTCTATATTATGTTAATACTTCCGCTTAAAAATGAAAATTTTTGGTAATAAAAATTGGGGTGTTACAGATGAGTTATTTCGTTGATAGTGTAGAATCAAGAATCCTAATTCACAAATTAGTGAAGGTGATCCTAATGCTTTATATGTTGAGTTAGTTTGTTATTTAGTCTAGTTAGCTCTTAGAAATTGTCGCACCCTTGCATAGTGTGTATAATTACCTTTTTGTTTTAATTTTTTTTAAATTCATTAGTTGTTGTCTAGATGAGCCTACTGTGGTTACTAATGAAGCTTGAGCAAAGTAGGAGGACTTGTCATCTATAATGGGTAATATTACCATGAATACATTTGGTTTCTTCTTTATGAAGACTTCCATACAAAATTTGAAAGACACTCACCATGGGCAGGGGGTAAACAAATGATACATTCTTTCCTTCTTATTTAAGCAACTTTTCACGGAATTGAAATTGATATTATATTTTTTTATGACCATAAAAGTGGCCCGGAACCATTTTTTGAGCAGGATGGAGCACCTAATAGTAATGGTTTTCCTTTTAATGGTTAACTTGTGTTTGGAACATCTGGTAACCATCATCTGTTTGCTTCAATCAACGTTAATCAGAAGGGAGTCTATCATTATAATATCTTATAGTTTGGTGCTTGCGATTAAGCACAATTCCAGGCTAGGGCTTGTATTATCTCACTGTTGTGGATTGTGTAGCTAAGACCATTAACTCTTTGTGGAGTGTTCTAACCCTCTAGCCCACCTAAAATAAATGATGATTTAGGCAAGTGTGCCAATTGGAGGTGTTGTTGGATTATTAATAGTGTTGTCTATCTTCCCCCTTTTGTGCTGCTCTTTTGTCAAACATTATTGTATCACTCTCTTTCTTGTTTACCGTTGATAAGCTAGTGAGACAGAGGATTACTTTTGTGAACCTTAGAGAAAGAGAAACTAAAGGAGTTATCTAGGATAATGTGTCGTAAAGCAATACAAATCAATATGATTTTTCTTGTTGTTGAGGTTGAGGAACATTGTATGACACTGAAATGAACGAAAATTTATGATTGTAATGGCAAGTTGAGGGCATGGAATTGGTGGCACATGAACCTGAGAAAGTTGCTAATTTACAGGTATAAAAGAAATAGTATAGAGAACCTAACCTTTCATAAATATTGAACCTAAGCCTAAAATGTTATTTTTTCTACTCACCATTCAAATGACATGAGTGGTGGAGGATTTTTGAGGAGTATAAATGATGGTATTATGGGGCTAGGGAAAGTATTTCCCATCACTGAATTGAACATGTCAAGTGCAACTGTTGTTCATCCTCTTTTGCGTATTGATGTTGAGTAAGCCTAGGTGTTAGAGAAGCAGGACATAGATATTAGGATGAAGGGATGAAAATTAATTGAAACCTTGAAAGAATGAGGAGGATATGATCCTGGGTGATATTTGCTGAACATTAAACGAAAGGAGGAGATGAGGGAATCCACCTTGGAGACTCTATTTCTCATATCATTGAGAAATCATCACAAACATTCAATGGAAGATACCATCCTTCTGTTTAAAAAATTAAGCTTGACTTGTCAAGCAAGCTATCTAAATTATAATATAGTTGTAGATATGTCTGAAACTCTACTAAAAATAATTACAATGGCTATAAAAACAACATTTAAGCCTAAGATGTAAAACGCACCCAAAACTTTAGTCTTGAACCTTTTAGCCTTTTCCCTCACTAGATGTGCTAAATCGTACAATATATATTTACATAGCATTATATATTAGGGCATCACATGTAAAAAACAATGGCATATGAACATGAACCATGTGAGCTATATATGCTTGGAAAAATCTAGGAAGTGAGGAACTTATGTTCTCTATCATTGTTTGTGAATTAGTTTGTTGTGGCAAGTTTATTGAGAATGGTATGAGCCTATTTCTAGTTTCCTTAAAATGCTACCCAATTTTTCATGGAAATCTTTTTAAATATAAAAGTACATTTATGTGCATTTTGAAGAAATAAGCCATGGAAAATGGGAAACAAGGAGATGTTTCTGGAATGGGGATGTTGGGTCACACAGTTTTCGTGCATCAGTTATGCTACCTTCACATTCTCTCATGGTAAAGTTCAAAATGTTTGAAGACCAAGTAACTATATGAAAATAGGCTCGTATATAGTTTTATGCTTCATGCCGAATTACTTGTTCATTTAGGTTCCATATGGTAATCATATTATTTGCAAATTTCTACTTGATTTCATCTAATTTAGCTTTTTTACTTCTTTATGGTTATCCTTGATCAAAGTTTTCTATAAGGTATGTTCAAACCCCACAAAACCCAAAAAAATAAAAGAAACTAAAAGCACATCCTAAAAATGTCAATTTATTTCACTTTAACAAAATTTCTACTATCCAATTATGCCAATCATTTGGTTCCTTTATGCCTATTGTAGCACCTGTGTAGTTGCTCAAATTTACCCTCATTCTTTTAGGGCAACAGAGAAAGCAAAACTAAAGGAATTAAGGTCCCAGACTCTTAAAGGAGATCCTAAAGATAACAAATATTGATTCTGGGACCTAGAGTGTGTCTATTATTATTATTATTATTATTATTATTATTATTATTATTATTATTATTATTATTATTATTACATAGACCAGATATGATGCTCAATTTTGCTATTACCTGTCTTGTGGTCTATATTTGAGTTGCATAGGATAGTCTTTATGAGGAATAATCATATCATTGGATTAGATTATTCATTGAACTCATCACTTGAAGATTACCAAGGATGTAATAACACCATGCATATGCATGGTTTCAATTGTGGCCGGTGTTTATGCATAAACATTAGATTGGACGTATTCACTGAGAATTCTGGTTATGCTAGTTGAATGCTCTTATTATCATTATTATCTTTTGATGATTAGATAATATGCTTAAGATATCATTCCAATGATAGACTTCATTTTATGGTTTCAGATATGTTTGAATTATAGTGAAAAATGGGAAATGGAACCTATAGGGGAAGAAACATGTTATTTCTTTATTTTTATTTTTATTTTTTACATTGAACTTAGTTTGAAAATGATGCATCTAAGTTAATAATGGTAGTTAAGGGGATTTTCATGTAAATGTTATGTTTTATATTTACTTATATTAATTTTTCTTTATTGATATGGTCTAAAATTAAATTTATTTCATGTAAATTTTATGTTTTATTGTAAACCTTATATATAACTATAGTTTCTTCTTGTTAAATAATAATATTATGCAATTAAAAAGTAAAAAGTAAGAAATTAAGTAATAATATTGTGTAATTAAAAAGTAAAAAGTGAAGAATTAAGACGATTAATATTTTGCCCATATTAAGTAATGATGGATTCTTCAATAAATCTTGTAATGGTAGATTGGTAGTGCGACCCACTTGACGGATACCCTTTCTTGGCAGCAGTGCGTGTTGTAAGCTTTATGCTCCAGTGAGTTTATAATTGATTTTGAAACGCACTTGATTGATTATTTGATTTTGTTGTGAAGAAGAGCCATCCACGTGTAATGAGTCATGGATTGATTGTAAGGATGACACACTTAACGACTCACCTATGCGAGTACTTAAGTGGGTCGCCTTTTTTGAGAGACTTGAGTTGTCTTCGTAGCTAGAGAAATCTTTAGTACTCAAGCCTTGAGCATGATCATTAAAAAACGCTTACTTATAAGTACGGCAGAGTTTTCATAACCTAACTTTTTTTTTATAAGTTAGGATCTCAACCCTAATCTACGTAGTTTAACAATAATTTAATACTTAGATTAAGTTATTGACTAATTAATTTTACTATGTATCATTCAATTAAATTACATAGATTTTTATTTTTATCGAAAGCCATAACCGAGGTTGTTGCTTTAATTACTTCAAATCAAAGGCAGGTCACTACATCAACCTAACTATTTTATTTTTTATTGATAAGGGAGTTGGAAGGATGATACATTAACTCCCTATTATTCTTTTATTCATAAGATGCTCGCAAATACAATTATACAATACTATATAGGTAGTAACATCAAACAAGTGTTACAATATTGAAAGGTGGGAAAAAAAATTGAGCCTAAAACCTTTAATATTCATAAACTAAAATTCATCACCAAGTCTAAATTCATCCAATATTAACTCCAAATTGTTAATATTTAACATTTCACTCTTCGTTTTTGATACAGGAATAAGAAGTATAAAAAATTGGTAAAAATGATAAGACATAAACCTTTACAAGTTATATATATATATATATATATATATATATATATATATATATATATATATATATATATATGCTTGAATAAAGTTATTCAATTTTCTATTTAAGTATAAAAATATGTAAATTATTTAGTTGAGGAATATTGACCTGATTTTGCCAAAAGAAGAAGAAGAAGGACTTAGAGAAACAATTTTCATAATAATTTTTGCAAATTATTAACTATTATTTCCATGTCCACACTAATACTATATTCTATTAAAATGCTAATATTTATTTATAGGACCACACAAAAATTAAGTGTAAGACAAATGCTTGAATTTTAAAAAAAAATCATATTTAGAAGAATCCTAGACTTTAAAAACTTGGAATTAAGAAAGATATAACTTTCAAAAATTAAATGAAATATTTCCAAACATTTGGAAATTTATGCTCGCTATGAAATTTTTTAGTATTTTAGAATATTTGAAATTTAATATTATAACTAGAATTGCATGAAAATTTGGAATGCTCACAAAATCTAAATTGAATATTTAGAAATTCGAGAATATTATACGGAATAGAAATTTTAAATATTAATATGTTAAAAAAAATTATATTATTTAGTGAAATGTATCACATTAATAGGTAATGATGTCAAAATAAAATTATTATAGTATTTCAAGTATAAATTTTATGTTACCATTAAAATAAAATAATTAATTCAAAAAAAATTGGATGCAAAGTAAATCTATATTTCACCAGAATAAATAACAAAAAATCCAACCACCATGTCTTAATTGAATAATTTACATATGCTTATGTCTCTAATGAAAAATATTCTAAGGTTTTGAAGATTGAATTATGAATCACAAAAGAAGAAAGTAAGGGTAAAATTTGAAGATAATTATTTATCCTACAATATGGATATCATTGGAAAAATTATTACATTAGGAGTCCAACACATCTTTCAGAACTCAAATCCGAGTTTAATGCAAAAAGTTATGACCGTTTTATCATATGTATGTTTTGTTAAATTTTTATATGCTAATGGATAAAGTGTTGTAATTAGGATTATAGATGCCATTATCTTTTCATATTTATTAGTTAGGTTGTTATTGAATTATGTTAGGATATTAGTTAGTTAATTTATTTCCTTAATAATTAAGAAATTAGATAGGGTTTATCTTTTATCTTATCTTTTAAAGATTTTGTTGGGATTTAATTATTATTATCATAGGAGTTACTATTTTGTAAATAGTAATTTAATTAGTATTTATATTATTTAGATTTATTTTATCTTATTATTGAGGATGTTATATGAGGAGGTCACTACCCCAAATAGCAATTTTAATAACGGTTTACAACCGTTATTAAAACGCCCGTTATTAAATCTTTAATAACGGTTCATAACCGTTATCAAAAATGTAAAAAAAAAAACCCGCCAATATGAGCATAAAATGCATGTTTAATAACGGTTTTTCTTAAAAACCGTTGTTAAAAAAATAGGGTTTTAATAACGGTTATAAAAAACCGTTGTTAAAACATCATCCAACTACACTTTCTGGCATTATTTAGGCATTTATTAAACCCTAATACGTACTAAATGAGCATAATTTGAGATGAAATTTACATTTTTAATAACGGTTCTTATGAAAACTGTTATTAAAACCTTGTTTTAACAATGGTTCTGATGAAAACCGTTATTAAAAACTAGAGTTTTAATAACGGTTTTAGAAGAACCGTTATTAAACCCTAGGTTTTAATAACGGTTTTCATAAGAACCGTTATTAAAACTCCAGTTTTTTTATTAGTGTTTGCAGTTTTGTTCCTACCCACATACACAGTTGTATGTTCAAATAATTACCAAATCTGCATTGTAAAACAACATCAATTGATAACAAATCTGCAATCACACCATAATTTCAATCAATCCCTTGTTAATATGCATGTCGATCTTAATACACCGGACATATATACTCAAGAATCAAAATTAGTAGGCATACCACAACTTGGTAGCTCTACACCCCAAAGTAAAATGTTCATAAATCTAGCTTAGAAGACTTAAAGACATAGACAAAATACAAACCTGAACATGCATGTAGAATATATAGATCTCTACCTAATACCGAATGAATTAGTGCACATGCTTGGCCCATTGCTCTCTCACTTCATCAATTTCTTCAACATTGTATTGCTGGCCTTGTGCATAAAAATCGGTGAAAAACTACAAATCCTAAGTTTTGATTAATATACAGTTAGCACTTACGTCAAGTACCAAACATATATGTCATGATTCATTAATGGAAAAATATCGAAAAGAAAACATACATGGCTTGGATCTATGTTGACCGATCTATTTTGGACTATCAGATCCATTGCTCTACATACATAGTATCCACAATCTTTGTCGTTTTGCTGTTATGGACACTGTCAAATGAATTCAGTTAGCTCTCAAACTATTAGATATTAATTTTAATTAAAATAAAATACGAAATAGTTGCCTTCCTACTTACTATGACAGGCTCGTATTGAACATTCTTTGGGTCTGGGACACCATTCTCACCTCTCCTTTGATACGCTGTCCGTAGTGTCTTAATAAATAGAGTTGGATACACAATATTTTAAGTACGCATATATAACTCAAATAATGAAAGCTAGGCGAATATATGTATAAATAAGCTAATGAAGTAAGAAGTGAAAAGTATACTAACATGTCGATAAATTCCTTCCCACCATGACGAGCGACTTCAAAAGGCACGTCATAGGTTCGAAGGGAATCAAACACATAGAACTTATTAAGATCAGGTCGGACGGCATACAAAACCCAATGTTCAGTTGCGAGGTGAGGAATGATATAGAGCTTGTTGTGTCCCTCAATTAAAATGCGATCCGCTAAATAGTTTATGTGACTACACTCTCTTATTGTACTACCGTTAGCTATGTAGTATGAGCACACAAACACAATAGAGGGTATCATTCCCTCCATCGCAGCTCGAGTAGCTACCAACCTATGGACGACAAAAACAATACATATTTGTTAATAACTAATAACTCATATAAGAGGTCAAAAAATTCCAATTGTATAAGTTAAGAGTACTAAAATCTAAAAGTGAAATAATAATTACGTGACATAGACGGTGACACTTATGGTTGACATCCATTCTTGATTATAAATGTCGCTTATGTCAGCCGTCGATACCATGTAAGTAGCATCGTCCCTCCCAACATACTCAGGACAACAATCAATGAAAATATAATTGTCCCTGAGGTAGTTTTGGGCATAAAAATATAATAAAACTAATGCTGGTGGAGGTTGGCTTTGCTGATCTGAAGAAGGAATCGTTTGTGGGGCAACTGATTTTTTAGATTTAGCTCTCTTTCCTTTAGCAGCGCCCTGTTTTGTGTTGCTTGTTCTTCTAGTACATCTCTTGGTTTTACTAGCAGAATCAGTCTTCTTTTTTGATTCCTTAATTGATAATATTAAACAAAATATATATTGAGCATATAAATATATATATGAAAAAGGTATGAATAGTGTAACTACTAAACAAGGTCTAATGAAGATGTCAAATGTCAATACCTCTTCAGTAGCGAGACATATTTGATCCGCAGGCCAAGCCACGAATCTTCCATGAGCTTCTAGTACTGTGGTTGCCTCATCGCCCTCTTTATAACAAGGCAAGTGTACACTGCCAATGATTGGAGTGTTAATACTCACCGGCCTTGTATTTAGGGCTAAATTGTACCCGTGGATTGTCTGCGTTTCGATATTGTGACTGATGCGGACCCTTCCTTTCGCCAAAATTGTTGAAAGGTCATTCGCTAATAAGTCACATTTATGCAAACCCTAAACAAAAATATTACACATTATTAATAATTTATTACACCAAATACATTTAATAACAATTCATAGTTTGTAATGCTTACCTTGGGAAGAGTAGAAAGAAATGTATCAGCTTCACAACTATCTCTGACGCTATTTACATTAGGTATGTGAAGCTGATTATGGTCTACTGAATCGAATGGCTTATACCCTTGAGATTTAATAAATGACAACTCTTGCTCCATTGTTGCCCTTCGTTCAAATGCCATGTTCAATTTTTGGGTGAGGATGGCGACTTGCTCATTAGTGCTACGAGAACCACGAGATCGACCACATATGCTCGTTCTCGTAACACCCAATCCAAGGCCCCTGTGTCTTCCAGGGTGTTCTACAATTCCTGTATCTTGGGACACAATGCTATATTGGTCCACCTCCTCACCTTTTGACGTTTCAAGTTTGTCCTGTAAATTTAACTTATAGGAATAAGCATAATATAATAGTTTTCTAAAAGAAAACTAAGTAGGGTTCTAGATATCTACAAACTTACAATTTTTTTGGCTGCAACATCAACATATTCATTAACATATCCATCTCTTGTTGCTCTAGCCTTCTTTCATAATGTACCAATATTGATGGACGAGGTACATGGGTCCAAGTCTTGGGCTAGGAGCTACAAATCAAAAAATATTCTTAATTAAGAATATTATTATAAAATTTAAAATTTACATGTAAATAGATAATCACAAAATGCATACCAACTCCTCTTCAAGGCCCGCATAGCCTTTGCGAGCCATATTATGCAGGTATTTATTTTGCTTGGCAATCTCTTTATTTTGGGTTCTTTTTTCCTATGTGACAAACCAAAACATAATGACATGGTTATTTCAATATTAAGCATAATACTGGGATTGATACAAAAAGTTTAACTGTTATCTAACAAGTACTTTAAAATTCCTCGTAAGATGATAAGCAATTAATTGGTTCCAACTTTCTTGATCGATGAAACCGTATCGTTTGGGTGGGTTCTGTCATAGAGAACCATCCCTCTTTCTATACATTTTTCTACGAGCTAAATATGACCTAAAGGTTCTTAGACGCTCCCCACAATGTCTAAGAAGCTATTTCTTCCTACTCTCTGGGACATTGAACACTCTCTGCAAAATAAGACATGTAGATGTATACCGATGTTAATGTAATAAAATTAATAAAATTTGACATACAAAAATGATTACATAAAATAGCATATTTATCGTGATTTCCTACCAAATATGCTCCTTTTGACCCTATGGAACTTGCTTCCAATTATTATAGGAGATAGGAACATGGTTACAGGTCACAAGTGAAATGTAGATCAAGAACATATCTGCGTAAGGGCCGATGGGAAGATTGTAAGTATTCCATCCCAACTCGACTACTTCTCCTCTATTCCTCATGTCTATGATAATTCTCATAATCGTAGGTCCTCTCTTCCCTTCTTCATCACTGCTATCCCTATCAATCTTTTTTTTGGCCATATCTCTACAAAAAATAAATAAATAAATTATGTTAGAATGTTATGTATTGAGCATAATAATGTACCATTATATTATCGATACGAATTATGCTTAGAAAGAATTAATCTCAAATGTATCATGTTATTATATATATATATATATATACACGAATCATGCTAACACGTTTCCAAAAAGATATTTATACTAACCCTAACCCTAATTAACCATAATTAAACATAATAAACGATAAACCCTAACCCTAACCCTAGCTAATTAACCATAATTTATTATAATAAAACCTAACCCTAAACCACAAAAAAAACCCTAATCCCTAAACCTAGCTAAATGTATTTAAAGCATAATATATAAATCATATTATTATTATTATTATTATTATTATTATTATTATTATTATTATTATTATTATTATCATACACAATTATTTCTCTCTATTTAATTATTCACTTTTATATATTCCTTATTCTCTATATCTATTTAATCATCATCATCAAATAGCAATCATTAACATACGCATATGTAAAATATATTTGCATTTCATTATATGACATTTCCTATATCTTATTGCTAGTCTCCTATATTTATTAATGAAAATGTGTGTGTGTGTGTGTGTGTGTATAGTTTTTATGAGTGAAAATGTATATAATTCTGCACTCACATTCATATTATATATATATGTTAATATATAACAATAACGCAACAAATTTAACAACAAACAACAAAATTTTCAGCCAACTTATTCAACAACACATTCAACAAACAAACGAAACCCTAGCTAGCTACAAACAAACACATTCAGCAACATGCATGCATTTATATATACATATATAAGTAGATAAAAATTTACGAGAGGAAGAACAAACATATACATAAAGTGAGCTAGCTACAAACACGACGGTGATAATGTTGAGAGAGGCAAGGGCTTCAAACACGACAGAGGATGAAGGTGCAAGTGCTGGCTAGCTAGTTTCGGAACAATGACAGCACACACATGCAGAGCTGACAATGGCAGAGGCGTGGTGGAGCTGGAGTAGTGGTTTCCTTTACTTGAGAGGAGCCGGAGTGGTGGTGCACGGTGTGGTGGTGCGAGGGTTTGCAAGGAGAAGGAGAGCAAGAGAACGAAGGTGCAGAGAGTCTGAAAACTTTAGCACGAAATAAAACTGAGCGAAATAAAAGTTTGATTTTGGAGTTTTAATAACGGTTCCTAAGAGAACCGTCATTAAAAAGAGAATTTAATAACGGTTCCTGAGAGAACCGTTATTAAAACCTTCGGACTTTTGACAACGGTTCTAATATGAACCGTTATCCTCTTTTAATAACGGTTTTATTTGAACCGTTATTAAAACCTCCGTGCAAATTTTAATGTTGCCCTTTTAATAATGCTTTTTAACTAGAACCGTTATCAAAACTCTTCTGCCCATTAATTTTCACGCGTTTGATAATGGTTTTCGAACTACCGTTATTATTTTTTGTTTTTGTAGTAGTGGGTGGACATTATCCTATAAATATCACATCTAAACTCATTATTTAAAGAGGATAGTTGAATGAATTTATTAAATCGATTTCTCTTGTTGAAATCCTGTGTGAGTTTTTTTTTTATTTTTTTTTATTCTATGTTTATGTTATCTTTGTGAGTTTTAAACTAGAAATCTCTCTAAATTATTTTATCTATGTAAGTGATAACTTAGAAATCCTTTGCATTTTTCCTGTGTGAGTTTGTATAGAGTTTATCTGGTGAAATTTACTGTGTTTCTTCATTAGAAATAATTTGAGAATTATTTGTGTGAGGCTTTCAAAGCTAGTTTGAAGAATTATTTTGTGTGATCCTGTATCCATATGCTCAATTTAGAATTTAGTATTTGTTCATTATTATAAAATTATATAAAATAGGGTATTTTTAAAACTATTCATTCTGTTACGCATTAATCTCAAATAAAATATTAAATAATTTTATACTTCAATTAGGAAAAAAACTTGTAATGTTTATGCCTTACTATTTATTTTTTCCATCAAAGTTTAGAATAACTAATTATTTAAATAAATAAAATATTAGTATTAGAGTTTGAGCCACTTTATCATTGTAAAATACATTAACGAGGATGGAAGAGGAGATGCTTGAAAACATAACATTGATTTTTTTTTTATCGTTTTTGAGAATAACATAAAGAATAATAAAAATCAAGTATTAGTTTGCAAACAATTTCAAGACATTAAAAGACTAAGTGCTGGTTATTTTGAGGGTAACAGTAATAGAAAAATTATTATCATATTTTCTACATCTTTTATAATTTATTTAAATTTTAAAAATAAAAATTTCAGAGAAATACACAATTTGAATAATCATTTGATCTAAAATAAATATTTAAATAAAAATATTTTTTATTATTAAATATTTAATATAAAAAAATACGAAATATATAAATAATTTTTTTTTCTCAAATTACTTCTGTACCAAATAAGGTCCGAGGAAGAAACGTTTTCCTTTATCATTAAACGTGATAAATTGTTGTACTAGGCTACTATTGTTTTCGATGTTGTGCCCAGCGTAAAACGCAATTAGTCGACATATATTTTATTTGTCGGCATAGCTTTTTCGATCATACTATTTTTACCGCCTCACCCGTGTCAAAGAAAAAGAACGTCGGTGAAAGAAAAGTCGCAGAAGACGAATAATTTTAGGAACACATTATAAATGGTTAAAACAAGACATTCCAAGCACCTTCAAAATAATATAAAAACACTTTACTAACACGGATCAGAAGGCGGCAATCGGCGAAATGCACGAGGAAAACGGCCGACAAAGTGAGGCCGCCGCCCCCCAAAATTACTATGAGCAGTACGACATGCGACTCGCATATCCTCCTAACAGCAAATTATTCTTCCCCCCAAGCTGGAAGAATTTTGGCTCTTCCCAGTCCAAGACGGAATTTTTTGTTTTTCCGTCGCCACCATTTTTCGCTTGACCCCACAAAAAGACCACATATCCACCAACATCCCCAACTTTTCATCCCTATAAATACCATCCAACACCGTTTCGCATTTCATTGCAAACATACCGCTAAGAGCAAGAAAGAAAACACGAGTGAAAGAAGGGAAAACGAAGCAGTTAAGCAGAAAAAAAATAATGGAGAACTTCCCAATTATCAACATGGAGAAGCTTAATGGAGAGGGGAGGAAGGCCACCATGGGCATGCTCAATGATGCTTGTGAAAACTGGGGCTTCTTTGAGGTACGCATCACATCGCTCATCCAACAATTGATTTACCTTATCATTTTGATTTTGTAACTAAGGACTTAATTGACTCTTCTTCTTTTCTTTTTCTTTAATGTTGTTTCTATTTAGTTGATCAATCATGGAATCGAACCAGAGTTCATGGATAAAGTGGAGAAGCTTACCAAGGGACATTATAGGAAGTGCATGGAACAAAGGTTCAAGGAACTAGTGGCCAGCAAAGGCCTTGCAAATGTTTCATCCGAGGTTACTGATATGGACTGGGAAAGCACCTTCTTCTTGCACCATCTTCCTCAATCCAACATTTCAGAAGTCCCAGATCTTGATGATGACTACAGGTAAAAAAAAAGATTATGATGAATATCTCTGATTACATTACATAGGGTTAAAGAAGAGCAACGACAAGGTGAAAAATAACAATTAAAAGATCCATCGGATTCATGCAGAACATATCATAACTCCAAAAAATAATATTAAAAAATTACGAATATTTTACAGGAAAGTGATGAAGGAATTCGCAGCAAAGATAGAGAAGCTAGCAGTGGAGCTGATGGAATTGATGTGCGAGAACCTTGGATTAGACAAGGATTACATCAAGAATGCCTTTCATGGAATAAAAGGTCCAACTTTCGCTTCCAAAGTGAGCAACTACCCACCATGTCCCAATCCAGACCTGATCAAGGGACTCCGGGCTCACACTGATGCAGGGGGCGTCGTCCTTCTCTTCCAGGATGACAGTGTCAGTGGCCTCCAGGTTCTCAAGGACGACGAGTGGATTGATGTACCCCCAATGCGCCACTCCATTGTCATCAACCTCGGAGACCAAATAGAGGTACACACCTATCTATAGGGATGACAATGGGTCGGGTCTGGACCGGGTCCAGACATACCCAGGTCTGGATCTATTTATATTACCTAGACCTAGCCCGTCGGGTCTTAAAAGTTCAGACTCAGATCTAGATCCATCGGGTCTAGCGGGTAAACGAGTCCTAAATAGGTCTGGTTATTTTTTAAAAAAATAATTAATAATCTATGCTAATACAAATACATTTATATTTTATAAAACTTAATATGTATTTTTTTTATTAAAAACAATCATCTAAGTGAAAAAATAAATATATTAAAATAGTTATATGAACTTTTCAAATGGTGTTTTAATGCTTTTAGTAGGGATGTAAATAGGGCGGGTTTGGAGCGGGTATATCCATATCCGTATCTGTATCCGATAAGAAAATTCGTACCCATACCCAAATCCATATCCACTAACATATCCATATTCGTATCTGTTGGATATTCGTTACTCGACAGATTATCCGTTTACCCATTAATGAATATTATCCAATAGATAAATCTATCACCCGACAGATAAACCCATTTAGAGTTAATCTAAATGATAATTCTAACTTTAATTTATACTATATTTATTTTAAAATTAAGAGTAAAAAGGTAATTATATATCGAGTAAATGGGTACTGATATAGATACGGGTATGGTTACGGGTATGGGTATGGATATCCTATACCCGTATCTGTACTCGAACCCAACGGATATTTTTTTCCATCATCCATATTCGTTTATCCATATCCATTGGACAAAATCCTTAGGGTTTCGGGTAAAATCCGCCCCCTTCATATCCCTAGCTTTTATAATACAATGTTATACATATTGTTTATAAAGTAAGTATACAAAAATAAAATTAAAAAAAATGAATAAGGAGCTTATATAAAATTAAGACAATAATGAGATACATAATATTAGTATGTATTTATATACATAGACACACACACACATGTATATTAAACGGGTCTGGCGGATCGGGTCTGGATCTAGAATTGGACCCAGACTCACACCCTTTTAAGGTATATGTGGACTCAGATTCGATCCAAACCCGTCGGATCCAAAAATCATGGACTCAGACCCGCTAAAAATGAGACGGGTTTAGCGGGTCTGGGTCGGGTCCGAGACCCATTGTCATCCCTACCTACCTATCTATCTGTCTGTGCAAAACCTACATAAATTAACTCCAATATAAAATCATGCAAGCCTAATCCCAAGTATTCTCATTCGTTTCTTGGCTGTAGGTTATCACTAACGGCAAGTACAAGAGTCCAATGCATCGGGTAATTGCCCAGACAGATGGGACTCGGATGTCACTCGCTACTTTCTACAACCCAGGTAGCGATGCAGTGATCTATCCGGCACCCGCATTGGTTGAAAAACAAGCAGAGGAACAAAAGAAGCAGGTATACCCGAAGTTCGTATTCGCAGACTACATGAAGTTGTACGTGCCGCGAAAGTTTGAGGCCAAGGAGCCAAGATTTGAGGCCATGAAGACTGTGGAGAGCATAGTGGATGTAGGAGGCCCCCTAACAATATCCTAGAGTGCTAAAGGCTAACCCCACCGCCTACCTTTCAATAAAAATAGCATATGTATAGTATAAGTCAATGAAGATCTACTTAGCTAGGAGGCATGATCGTTGTTATTTATTAAATATTTGACATAGCTGTATCTGTATTTTATTTATTGATATGGACATCAACAACCCCACCGTTGTTAGCCACAATTTCTAAAGCTAAATATATATTCTGTAATAACTAAAAAAGTGTTGTGATGTTGTCTCACTTTCATTTAGCAAAGTATATGAAGATATGTTTCACTTTCTGTACCTCTCATTCTATACATATGGCGGTTTCAATAGACGCCAACCAAAACCAAACAGTAACTCCTACGAAAGAATGCTCATATAGAGTCTTTCGATCACCTCAGAAGGCCCTTCGCCAATTCAAACTAATGTTGAAGTGATGTTATTTCCAACTTCCTTTTATTCAACTACTTCATTGCATTGGCACCAAAGCTTTCTGGTGATAAGTTGAATAAACTAGTGCACACTTAGTAGCCAAGTATGAAGACAACACATGGGGGCACATCCATAATCTACCATAGAAATTCTTCACGCAATATTAAGTATATGCATAATACATGAAATCAAAAGTCTAAGAAAAAGGATAAACTAAAGCTCTACTGATAACTAGGGATTAAGGCAAGACGTTTTATACCAAACAATCAAATAATGATTAAGCAAAAACTTTGTATACATTTAATCATATTGTAATAAGAAAGAGTAATCTCAACGAGGCAATTGATACAAGAACAAAAAAAAGCATCAAGTTAGGGGGACATGAACTTCAACCATGGTTATTACGATTCCAATTTGAGTGTTATGATCCTATGTTCACAATGTCATTAAACGATCTTCAATCTCAAGTAGAATATTAAAGTAGTAGACTCTTATGATCTGATATAATTAATTGAATCTTACAATGCTAGGTAGAACCTTTACAATTCTACATAATTATGATATTTTTTTATCTAGTTGTCGTAAAACCTTTTTTCCCTCTTAATTCCATTATATTATTTTTCTGACCCTTTAAACCTCAAATTGTATTATTTTATAAATACTATATATTGGACACAAGCCAATGAAAAGAAAACACAAGTGAGATATCATTAAGATAGTGAAGTTGATTGTTTAAAAAAATTACTTTTGAAAGAGTCTGAATTGTATGCATAAAGTAAAACAAATATATTAAATCTTGTGATGTCTTAAGTTTGCTAATTTCTATTAGTTCATAAGCATCACTTTTATTTTCTTTTATGCTGTTGTTGACATTTTCAACATACATGTTTTATATACGAACTTTTACTACATGCATATAATTCAACAATTTGTTTTATTTGATAGTTGTTACAACTAATTAAAATACCAAATAAGAGCTTGTGAATGAGCTTCTTTGTGTTCTTTAACTTCAACTATTTTTGCGATATCCATAACATCTTGTGATCCAATTTTACGATTCAATTTTGGTAATTCCTATCAATTCTACGTAGAAAATCAATCTTAACAACCTTGATTTCACCCCTCACCTTCGAATGAAAAAATGACAAAAGACAAAGGTATGTACATCCATGGGATTGATGTTTTTGGTTTTTAATATGATTTTAGTACTGCTGCATAAGGATATTAAAATATCCCAAAATCCTAATTTAAGAAATTATATTAAAATAGAAATTTATTAGTGAAATTAATTAAATTAATTATTTTATTAAAATAAGAGGGGAATATTTAAGGTAAAATCAAGAGAAAAATAATAAATAATTTAATTAGGGAAAATTATGGTGTTTTGCTAATTAAAATAGAATTTAGAAAAAATTATTCAAAATATCTTGAATCAATCTAAAAAGGGAATTTTATTATTATTTTAATAAATATTATTATTTTAAATATTCAAAAATACCAAAATAACCTAAATACCCCAACTAACCTATTTTTCCTTTTTTTCTTTTTTTCCCCTACTTCCCCCAGATTGGCCCAACCATCCCCTGTGGCCCAACCCCTCTTCCCTGTTCTTCCTTTCGCATAGCGTAGCCCGCACACTTCATTTTCCTACCGCTCAGTTCTCCCCCGTTTTTCTTTCTTTTCTTTTCTTTCCTCGATCAGGTCGGCCTAGCTCTTTTCTTCCCCCTTCCTTCTTCCTCGACCCTGTGCTGCAGGTCGCACCTACGATCTGCCACCACCCCTCCTTTGCCAGCGTACGCTAACCAACTTGCACCACCCCTCTCTCTCCCTGTCCTTTTTCGACCCCAACCACCCCCGTACCTTCTCACATGTGCCCTATCCCCTTCCTTTTGTCCCCCGACCCAACCTACCCCCACAACCTTGCAGACCTGTACCGGCCAGCCATTGCCGGCTAGCGACCCTACCACACCTTCCCCCTCTTGTCCTCTTCCTCCTCTATTGTATCCACACCTCATTAGCCTATAAGTACCGCCAATTGACCCCTTAATTGAGCTTCCTTTTCCTGCCCATAAATTTACCTCCATTGCGCCACTGCCTCTTCAGATGCATCCTCCCACCACCGTCGCCCTACATCGCCGTCCGAACCACTTTCCAAACTCCTCCCTACTTCACCCTCCACCGAACCACACCACCCAACACCTTTGAGTTCTCCTGCACGAGCCGCTTAGTCTTGCCAAATTAGCTACCTAAACTGCCAATTCTCCTCCATCGCTGCCCCTCATGCCACCGTGCGCCACCATCCCCGCCGCATCCACCACTTCCCCTACCTACCTAAACACCTAAAAAATCCCCCTCTACCTCCCCTACCTTCCTTTCTCCCTGCCTCCCTCTCCTTTACCCTCCCTCCTTCTCCACCACCTTTGGCCTCCACAACAACCGCCACCTGAGCAACCCCTTTGGCCACGCCACCACCACCATTCCAACCCTCTCAACCCATAGCATCCACCACCATCAAAATCACCCTCTCACTCCCCCTCTTCTAGCCTATAAACCTACCTCTTCAACTCCACATCCTCCTCCACCGCAGTCGTACACTGCTGCCTGTGCCGCCTAGTCACCACCACCTCTAGGTTGTGCCCTAGCTTCCCCAACCCTTAAATATTATTAATGTAATCGTTATTATTTTATTAGTATTAATACCATTATTGTTGTTTTTGTTGTTATTGTTATTGTTGTTGGTGTTAGTATTGTAACACCCCCAAATTTACTACTGAAAATTTTCGTTTAAATCAAAAGGTTTAGCGGAAGCGAAAGAATTAAAACCATAACTTGGGGGTATTACCGTCACACTTAGTATCGGACCCGTTCACTCCTACCGTCCCGACACTAAGTGCTAAGGCTAAATTAAACAATCGTTAAGTAAGAGCCATCAAAAACATAAGTTCATAGTCATCATAAGTCTTTCACGAAAATGAGAGTCGACCACAGTCAGAATATCGTTTAAGGTTACAACTTCAGAGTTCCACTCCAAAATACAAACATAATACAAATACGACTAAATCAAGATAAACGAAAACGAGGATAGCAAAGGAGTCCGGCCGGCTCGCTCTCGGCCCCAACCAAGGTAGGCTCAACACTCGGCCCCACCTGATGCCTCGTAGGTATCGTAGGCATCGAAAACATGATCTCCTGCCTGCACAAGGTCAGAAGGGTCATCTGCTCGTGGAAAATGAGCAGCACCCATGAAACGGGTGATCAGTACACTACGTACTGAGTAAGGTAACAGACGAGCTAAGGCCAACACATAAAACACATGATACAAGTATAAGTACATAGGCAACATACGATAACACACATGATAAGGCCTGGTTACTTTCCCGGTGACTTATTCTTTATTCTCATTAATAATAATATGTTCATGCCACACATATTCTTTAATAGTCCATGTGACTGCGTGAACCCCACTATTATAGCCGGTGGACCGGAAAGTATACACTCAGGGCAGATTGCTCCTGACCACTATTATTTGCCAGTGGACTGGTCTCCAAGGCAAGATACTCCTGGCCACTATTATTTGCCGGTCGACCGGCCTGACCCCGACTCACATGGTGTTTCGCTGTAAGTACTTAGTGTATTTTCCATGGTTTAAATTACTTACTTTGGTTTGTCGAGCACGAAATCCCCCACTATTATAGCCGGTGGACCGGAAAGAATACACTCAGGGTAGAACGCTCCTGACCACTATTATTTGCCGGTGGACCGGTCTCTAGGGCACCCTGGCTCTTTGCCACTATTATTTGCCGGTGGACCGGTCTGGGCTCGGCTCAACAATCTTTCACTTTACATGATTAGTGTCTTATCCGTGTCTTATTGAATCACAATCCACCCTTAACATGCATGCCAACCACATTCTACTGCTTTCCGTTCAAGTGGGCCAATCCTATATGTTAAGACTCTTGCCCCCCCCCCTTTATCACACCCCGTCATTCTTTCCCCTATGCTCACACCTAGTGAAAGGCCAACTCCTGAGAGTATAAGTCAAGCCCAACACTCTATGACATGGACCTCGCCTATTCTCAACCTCTAGGGTTTTCCCCTTGGAAACCCTAGTTGGACCTATGTGGCCCAACTTCTTCTCACTTACCTTACCATTGCTTGTTCTTCGCCCTACGTCTCACCCTTATTAGGTCAACCCCAAGGCATATCACTTTACTCCTCGATCTCGCATGTGACCGGCAAAACCCTAGTTGGCCACATCAAACCCTAGCACCTTACTTTTTCCACAAGTAACCTCTCTCTTTTCATCCCCAAGTCTCTTCTTTCACATGGAAACCCATACTCATCTTTTATATAATATAATTCTCACTCTCAACCCATACTCCACCCCTCCTTAATCCTCCCTACTTTTACACTTCCCAATTTTCCACTTTCTCCCCAAAACCCTAATCGGGTCCCTTATACACCCTTGCACTAACCTACGTACCATTTTTCATCCCAAGTCTCCGATCACTCCACAACTCTCCCGTTCTCTTACTTACACCCAAATTCAACTTTCCTCACGTAAGACACACCCCCATGCAAGAGTTAGTCACCTCATGCAAACACCCCAAGTCACCATGCAAATTTTAAGGCCCCCATGCATGGTTCCCAACTTTCATTAATTTTAGACATTCTTTCCACTTAAAACTTCTCTCATAGATGATCAGGTACTTGGGTCTACCCCATATCCCCCTTAATGGTCTCACTTCCCATTCCTCTCTTATTATTCTTTTAGTCTCATTCCATAATACCAAAACCCTAGCATGCATGTCCTAGAGGGTCGTATCAACACATCATAATTATCATACATAAACACGTCATGCTCATGTCATAGGAAGCACACACGACATACCTCCAATTCCAAGCTGCGCTACACATGAGACAAGTTATCCATAACCATATAACACATATTAGCATGGTATACACAACAATCAACACGTCACATCACACATAACACAAGGCCATAGCTTCGTCCTTACCTAGGTAGACACCAGGCTTGGAGCACGCTCCTCTAGCTCCTTAGGGCTCGGATTGGGGTCACCTATGAAAAGGAGAAAAATGCTAAGTATTAGTTTCCCTTATAAATACTATCAACACTTATTCTAGTTTGGGATTAGGGTTCTTATCCTTAATAGGGGTGTTATACAAAACTAGGGTTTTTATTCTAAAATTATTATGCTAAGTATCACTAATCGATATATCTTTATTTTTAATACTTATCATTACACTTATATTATTAGACCCTTTAGTTCCATTCTTATAACTAGATTTGCACCCGTGCGATGCACGGAGGATTCGAGCGTCTGAGTAGTCTAAATTTTAAATAATATTTGGTAAAGAAACATTTAGGATAAATAATTATTATATAATTGGTTTCTAAGAAGATATTAATGGTAAACAAACTGAAATAAAATATAGACAATGAAGAATAACTAATCAAAGAAATTTCATAATTATATCTTTTCAAACACTTCTTTAAATACAACATTTGTGGTTGAATTCTCTCTGCAACATCATTGTCACATATAAGTATTTTCAAACCTTTACGATTTGTCACTCGAGATATGGCCACATAAAGCTGACCATGACTGAATATAGGTTTCTTTAAGAAAATACCAACATTATGAAGTGATTGACCTTGACTTTTGTTGATTGTCATTGCATATGATACAATTAGTGGAAATTGTCTTCGATTAAACTTGAAAGGAAACTTTGGATCAGATAGTGTTAGTGACATTCTTGGTAACATTACTCGTTCACCAGAATTATTTCCACCTAAGATCTTTGCTTCCAACACGTGAGCTCCAAGCCTTGTGATTACCATCCTAGTACCATTGCATAAGCCAATTGAATGGTCAATATTCCTCAATAAAATAACAGGTGTACCAATCTTCAAATGCAAGACATGATTTGGGACACCAGAACACTTAAGACTGTTTAGGAATTTCGGAGTGTGTAGATCTTGCAACAAATCATTATTTGAATCAGATCTACATGTTGTATCTAAACTCAAATATGTTTTCTCTTCAGCTAAGTTAATTGACAGCATGTATTCATTGACGGACTCTACAATATCAAGAGTTGGTGCTAGGATAGATCTTCCCTCAAAATAAGTATCATCAGTGATATTGCTTGTGAACTCCGGATAAGTGCTTTTCACAATAGCTGCAATTGGATCATTTGAATATTTTATTAATAGATCACTTGGAAATTCGATTGTTGCATGACCATCATTAGGACCTCCAATTGTTCCATCTCCAATGCTTGCAATCCAGTCAGAAAATTGCTTCAACTTGGCACATTCATCGACTGAGGTAAGATTTCGTAACCTCATATTCTTTGTCAATCGTAACACCTTGCAATCTCGCCATAAGTATGAGGAGTTGATAGTTGCATGAACAATATCTTGTCGAGTACCCTTAGGAATGACAGGTAATATTTGTCTAAAATCACCTCCAAGAACGACTGTCTTACCTCCAAATGGCTTATCAATACTAAATTGATCGTTGATGCGTAAAATATCTCTCATAGTTTTATCCAAAGCTTCAAAGCAATATCTGTGCATCATTGGAGCTTCATCCCATATTATGAGTTTACATCTTATAATCAAATCAGCAAGTGGACTACCTTGTTTGATGTTACATGTTGAATCTTCGGTTGGATTTATAGGAATCTTGAATCGAGAATGAGCTGTTCTTCCTCCTGGTAATAAAAGAGAAGCTATTCCACTTGATGCCACGTTTAACACGATATCTCCTTTGCATCTAATAGCGGCTGATAAGGTCCTCCATATAAACCTTTTTCCTGTACTTCCATACCCATACAAAAAAAATAATCCACCTTTATTTGACCTTGTTGCCTCCATTATCTCATCATATACATGTCTTTGCTCTGAGGTCATAACATATAGATTTTTATTGAGCTCTTGAGACAGATTTGATCGATCATAACACATTTCCTCATGTATCAATGAATTACCAATGGTAGAAAAAAACTCGGATGGTGGGAATGGTATTGGCTCAAACTCTCTTAAGCTTCTTCCACAGTTTCGTAACAACTTTTCTACCTCTGCCAAGCCATAATTTTTTATCTCCACATCTTCCAAATGAAGTTCTGAAAACAAATTCAATAAGTTTAGAAAGAATATATAAGTTGTTTAACAATTTGAAAAAAAAATTAAGAGAACTAAGGTAAGTTACCTTCGTGTTGTAATAATAAGCGTTGTCTGTATAAAATATCATCAGTCATATAAATCCAACAATGATTCCAAACAACTTCAGGTCGAATGAGTGATTCAGATGTCAATAATGTTGCAAATAATTTTCTCAAAGAAGATGCAGAAGCCCAATGACTTGCCTCAATAATACCATCAATGTATTCCTTGTCGTCATCTAACAAACCTAGGGCATAGCAGGCATCACGGTATGATGAATGTTGCTCACCATTAATGTATCTTATGTCTTCATAACTTATAGGTCCACGCACAACATTAGGAAGACATCTTAAATAATAGAGTTCTCCACTGCCAGGAGGGACACAGAAAATTCGTCCAATAGAGAACCTTTTTTGCCTTAGTCGCCATTCTCTATTATACTTATCCCAAATGAATTTTGTAGGGAATTGAGAATAAGTTAATTCCTTTGCCTTAGGATATTCTTTATTTGCCTTCATCCAAGCTAAGAACATACTTTTCTTAAGAGATAATCGATCAACAACATCATCGATCGGATCATAATCTAAAAAAATAACACTTTGTTGATTTGGAAGATGAAAACCTAACCTTTCAACCGAAGGATCTCTGAATTGAATATCATATTTGAATAACCTCCACGATGCTTCACATGATGATATATACCTACAATCATAGTACATATGAACTTCATCTGCCTTTTTTGCTACTTCGTCATCCGTTGTACTTCCATAAAAAGATGCAGTAACACGATCGTGTCCTTTGTTGACATATTTAAATAAATACTTGATAGAGCGAGATTGGTTACACCATTCAACATTCAAATGTGCACCATACTTGAGCAACAGATAACGATTGTGAGGAACAATAAACCTGTTATCAAGAGGAACTCCATTCTTCTCCACTATTCGTCCGTTATCTCTTCTTCTATAGATAGGATATCCATCATCATCAACACTTGTTGATTCAACAAACTGTTTAGGAAAATGCTTTGTACAACGGCCAGCAAACATGCAAGGGGAGCTCTTAGCAGCAATACCACATGGTCCATGTACCATCAATTCTTGAACTGCTGTATAATACTTAGGATCAATGTGTTTATCTGGAATTTCGGCTGAAATAATTTTTTCGATATCGCTTCCTGTTGGATACTTGTCTGTTGCTGCAAGAAATAACAATATGTGTGCATGTGGCAACCCACGCTTCTGGAACTCAATAGTCGATATAACTGTAGTAGAATCTTACTATATATAAAAGAAGAATACACTGCAACAATTTTTCCCTCCAAAACTATAATCACACGTGTCAACTTTATATAAGAATATCCTAATTTTTTAGTTAAAATATTACAGTACAGGAAGTAACGAAACTTCCAAAAAATTACAGTCTCCACATGTCACATTCTAATTTGCTGCATGCCTCTTCCTGTGACTGCCACGCTGGATCAGCTGACCACTAGCATCCAACGGCTGGAAAGCAGCACGGCCGCAATGGACGCTTTGATGGAATAAACCCTGTTCTATAAATAGGTATTGAGCAGCTAAAATGGACATACAAGATAACCTCCTGTGCTTGAGTTGTAGGTATCGGCTCACTTCTTTTCAGTTTTTTCTTAATATTCTTAATCATTTATAAATGTTCTTATGTCAATAAATTTGACATTATTTCCATTTTCATTTATAATTTGTATGTCAGAGAATTAAAGTGACAATGTGGAGCTTGATTAAAGATATTAATCCATCGAAGAGCACATGGGCATTAAAACTACGGTTAGTACGAATGTATGAGAAACCATCATATGGAAACAAACAAGAAGCTTTCAGCCTGGAATGTATTTTTCATGACAGAGACGTAAGTATTACTCATACAGCAATAACTATGTTTAAACTAATCATAATCGAATAATATTTCATTATACCTGCTCCACATTTTACTTCATATTTTATTCAATTACAGGGGCAAAGAATACATGGAACAGTTAGAAAATCTCAGATAAATCAATACAAGGCAATAATGAAAGAAGGTCAACTGTATCACGTGAAAAACTTTATTGTGGCAGACAATCAGGTTAAATTAAAAACAACAGACTTCAAGTATGTCATGTACTTCAACAATTTCACACACTGCATTAGGCAATCAGAAGTAGAAGCATTTCCAGTCCAAATGTTCAAGTTTATTCCGTTTGATGAGTTAACAACAGTTTCGAGCACAAGTCTTATCGGTGAGTAGATAAATACAAAAGCAAAAATATTTTTTCCACAAATTCAATATAAATGAAGCATATTCTTTATATTTCAGATATTATTGGAAGGGTGTCAGCTATCCAAGGAGTGAGGGAGAAAGAAGTCTTTGGACAAGTGACAAGCTACCTAGACTTTGTCCTTGAAGATCAAATGTAAGAAAATACAAAATAACAACGAATTATCCATATTAATGATCTAACAATTCTTAGAATTAACAGGGAGAATAGAGTTCAATGCACGCTATGGGGAGAATATGCAACATATTTAAGTGATTATTTTGGTATCACTAATCCTAATCCTGTAATTGTCGTCCTTCAATTTTGCAGAGTCAACATTTATCGAGGTATGAATTGTATTGTCCTTTAGAGACAGTCAAAAGTATTAAAATTGCAATTATGGCTTATGTGAATAATTTTTCAGATCTACTGAAGGTATCTAACACATGGAATGTGACGAAGCTGATAATAGACCCAGACATGGCAGAGATAGTAGACTTTGTTAATCAGTAATTTTCTGTTATAAGACCACCTATTTTATTTAATTTAAATATCCACACACTAATGACAAAACTTCCAAAAATCTGTTTTTAGTTTACCCGCAGGACATCCAACAGCTGTTACTATTTCTGACACTAAGCAACTATCAAGTTCAAAAACCATAACATAAGAGTTATCCTCAGGGAAAGCAATTTTCAAAACAGTAGAAGAGCTTCAAGAAAACGAGGTACAATTCTATCCAGATGAGTTATAATTTTATCAAAAACAATTTCTAACTCTAAATTTTACAGGTAGGAAAATTCTGGATCAATGTTAGAGTTACAGGCATAGAAACTGTTGGTGAATGGTTTTACATGGCGTGTAAAAAGTGTCTCAAAAAACTGAAACCTTGTGGACAAAGGTTTGTTTGTGAAAAGTGCAACACATATGACACCAAGGGAAACCTAAGATATAAACTACAGATTAGAGTTGTTGATGGAACGGGAAACATTGCACTACTCCTCTGGGATAGGGAGTGCACACAAGTGATAGGAAAAACAGCACTGCAGCTTAAGGAGGAAAACGAGGTAGTATTTAAAGTGCTTATGTTAAGTAATAATATTCACTTTCTTTTCAAATGTTAACTCCAATATTATAATGCAGGGAAAATTAGATGACATAACACTTCCAACAGAGGTAGAAAAATTTGTGGACCTGGAAGCCCTTTTCTTAGTTCAAGTGAGGGAACCGCAATTGGGTGCCTACTCTGTGATTAAATTAACTACTGATGCAGGGTTGGTGTGCAAGTATAGAGGCCTCTATTTCTCTAACAACCAGGTGTGCGTTATTTATGTTACTAACAATATATTTTAAGTTCATAACTATGACAATCCCAAGTTGTAAAAGTAGATACACGTTTATCACTTATTATAGTCCTAAGTATAATCTAACTTTCCTTTTTTCAGGACTCATATCTAAATTCCAAGATTAATCAATCAATAGATGAGCAGGTACCATTGAAACAAGTTTTCATCAAGAAATTTTTCACAACTTTAATCCGGCCTATATAATGATTCATTATCTAAAACCCAAACTATTTTTATCTTTAAAGGTTGAATCTCAAACAGATGAGGTAACAACTCCAAACTTTGAGTCAAACAATTCACAAATGGCTCTGTCAGAGGTAAATAAGAAGAGGCCTAATGGTGATCTTTCATCATCAGTTGCACAGAAGAGAAAGCCTAGAGTGACTGTGAAGAAGGAACGGGTTTGATCAGGAAAAGATGACAACTGTATCAGGAAAAGAGTGCCGTTTTACTTAGGAGATTTTGACCCTCACGATTCCTATGTAACGGATATTATCAATTAAATATTTGTACTTCTATTAGTACTAAATTTTACTATTGAGGTTATTACGCTGCATTAATTTGATCATGTTTATGAAACTCCGTTATCGTCTACGATTAATTTGCAAACATACATCAGAACTATATAGCAAAATTACACCACTGAAATACTTTCGAATACCAGCCATCACAAGTATCACACATAATTAATAATCTAACAGGAACAGATCATACACACAACTTTCTGATATTTAAAGGCCAAGCAAATGAAAAGCAGACATTGAATAATATGGAAGCTCAGATCAATCTATTTATAAATGGCGATGTAAAACCGATTAAGGCACCCTGTATATGTAACTACACTTACTGTTTTCAGGGTTCAAAAATAATCAGCTAGACATCATCCATTATAAATAATTTTCCCCACAATTCATCATTGCCTCTATTAATTCTAAGTCTTTAAGAAAAGAACCCCTACATCACTGTCAAACAGACCATAAGAAAATAATCACAAGCATTGATTATGATTTTTTTTGGGGCTCAAAATATATCACAAGCTTTACATCATCAACCCCTGGCCATCTGCAAATAATAGGATCAGAGACGACCCTAATAATACAGATGACCAAACGTAAAATCAGTAAAATTCTTATCAATAGTAAATTATTCTTCATTGCCCAGTTCTCACAGTCATGTTTGATGGAAGATGGGGATCTTTTCAATTAAAAACTTAGATTAATTTGTTAATACCTGTCAAAGAGAAAAATATTATATTACTTTTATGTTTAGTCAATGTATGTATATTCTATATTCGAAATTTTGCATGGCACTCGGACCTACAATTTTAGTTGAAAATTTTCAAACTTTCCCTCCTCCATTTCAGTTCAAAATTTTCCATAGTTATAAAGGGAGTTGGAACATATGGATGAAACAAAGTTGATGAATCTTAAGAATATGCAGCAGAACATGTGTAGCCCAGCGAACTAAGATTTCACATCAATGTAAGTCATTGTTCAATGTATAATACCAATAGAATTACATTATTATCATCTTCTTTAATAAACTTCCTATTTATGTACGATTTTCATGATTGGTAAGAGAGAAGGAAGTTATCAAGCAGGAGCTGAAGATGAAGAAATTAACAACTACAACCACTATTGGAGCTAAAAGACCAAGAGAAGACGCGAGAACAGGTATGGAGCTACAATTATGCATGGACTTTAAGTCTAGGTAAAAATTTTCATCACGTCTGTCTAGCAGTATTGTTGTTATCAAGCCTGTTTGATGATAATTTTACTCCAATTTTTTCCATTACGTGTGATATTTTATAGTTTATTTGAATAGGATAGTGCGAGAGCTAATAAGAAAAGACATACTTTGGAGCAAGATTAGGCATGTAATAACTATTAGAATAGAATAATGTACTAAGTATTGCAACCGTAAATTTTTACCTGGGGCATCCTCGATTATGCTCAACATATTCACAACACCAACAGCCACATGAAAACAAAAAACATTAATTATTTTGATAGAGTATTTATGTACATGTTAAAGAAGTGAAATGAAATCGTTAGTTTTCCCTTTTGAAAGTTCATTACTTTGATATTTTTTATATCTAATTAATTCAGATTAACAGTAGTAAATCTTTCACATCCGTAGCTAAATCATAAAATATTATTAATTAAATGATTTTGCAATTTTTTGATGATATTGGTAAATGATATTGGTAAACTAGAGTGAAATAGTCGATATTCGAGAGATGGAATTTCTTTATTAGTTTTTATCAGTCCAAACTATAATATTTTTAAGATATATGGTAAAATAATGAAATTATTTAGAACTTATCTATTATTAGGATATTAAGTTAACATAATACAATCAAAGTAAAACAACATTTTCTTAAACAACTGTTGGTCCGGATGCTGTAAATTCAACGATTTTTATTTAGTTAGTGAAAGTGCTAAGGTTTTAGATTTAAGCCGTACAAAATCCTTTCTGCTTTTTTAATCAACGGGCACAAATCTAGCAGTACAAAATCACCAGCTAAGATTTCCTCGGTTACCGTCCGTCAGACTACGCAATTAAGTAAGATCAAACGGTGCGATTTTGCTGAACCCATTGAACGGCCAGGATTACACGATATTGTGTATTTTTGGTCGTTCCATGTTGCAATATATGGACTGCTACGATTGAATTTTGTTTGAAATCAACGGTAGTGATGGACGAATGGTGTCGTGTATATATGCTGATTAGCGGTAAGGCATATTAAAAATAGGAACGTTTAATTGTAATAAGTAATGATTTATGGATAATTAGTTAAGTACATGTTGAATATTAGGAAAAGTAAGTTGTTATTAATTAATTAACCTTATTAAAGAAAAATAAGATATGTAAATGAATATATAACATTGAATTTAATCACATTTTTGATCTTAGTAATTAAACCTAATATTATTGATGTTAACAATTAATTTTAATCACATTTCGTATTGTATTATTAATAATTTATGTTATATTGATTTATTTGATAATTATGTATAATCACGTGTCTAATAATTATAATGTATATGGTTGACGTTAATAATTAAATTTAATATCAATCACGTTGACCATTACAATTATTTGTATGTATTATGATATTAAGGAATCTTAATATAACTAAATTAATTTATAATTTTTTTATCTAACTTAAGTATATGTATTTTGAATTTTAGTCTATGTTGAGAAAGATATTAAAATCAAAAAAGAATATCAATTATCTTATAAAAATCAGATATTAATTATTTCACCTTATCACTTAGTTTCTGGCATAGACAGTACAAAGAAACAGAAAATTAGATTAGCATGATATGAAAGTTCTAAACATTTCCAACACAAATAATAATTTTTTGACAGACTTTTCATGACATGAAATTATTAAACATTTCCAACACAACACTTATTAAAAATTTCGGAAAAATGATATATTAATTTTATAACTCAGTAGCCACGATTGCTTACTGCCATTTACAAATTTTCAATTATTTATGTAACAAGTTCATAGCAATAATCGTAAAAAAATTTGAATAACCATAGCATTTGAATAACAGTGTCAGACGCAAATACATGAGAAACAAACAGGAAGTAAAGATTACCGTGATATGAAAATAATAAAGATTTCCAACGCATATAAAAATGTTATACAGATTTTTCATGATATGAAAAAATAAATTATTTCCTATGCAAGTGTAAACTGATAAAAAAGATGTTCCAAAGTATTTCCTAAGCATGCATTATTTTTATACCTCAGATTATTTTTTACGTTCCAGTTTAGAAAACTGAAATCAGTAAATAAAATTAGCATGATATGAAAGTTATAAACAATTCCAACACATAATAATTTTTTGACAGACTTTTCATGACATGAAATTATTACACATTTTCAACGCAACACTTAATAAAAATTTCAGAAAAATGATATATTAATTTTATAACTCAATAGCCACGATTTCTTTCTGCCATTTACAAATTTTCAATTATTTTTGTAACAAGTTCATAGCAATAATCGTAAAAAATTTAAATAACCATAGCATTTGAACAACAATGTCAGACGCAAATACATGAGAAACAAACAGCAAATAAAGATTACCGTGATATGAAAATAATAAAGATTTCCAATGCATATGAGGATGCTATACAGATTTTTCATGATATGAAAATATAAATTATTTCCTACGTAAGTGTAAACTATTAAAACAAATGTTCCAAAGTATTTCCTAAGCATGCAATATTTTTATACCTCAGATTATTTTTCCGTTCCAGTTTAGAAAACTGAAGTCAATAGTCACGATATATGACCTACATGCAATATTTGAATTAGTTAAAACAGAAAAGAGTGAAAGAACTATTCAAGGCTAGATGTAGATATATACCTCGGTAACCATGAATTATGCTCGATGTTTGGATATACCACGAACTATGACATGAAAACAAAAAATCAAATTTAAGTAAAATATTTAAAATAAATATACGACAAGTTCTGTAAATAATATTGGTTTACAACTGAAGTAATAATATCATTAAATTTTTGAAGCAAATATTTATTCGATTTTAGTTTTATGTATGATAATATAATTTTTATTACATTCGAAGTCATTTTATTTTAAAGAATTTTTTTGAATAAGCGCTTCTGTCATAGACAAACAGAGAAACTATTAAGTCGTACAATAAAGCGACGGATTTACGTATCTTCAAAACTCACCATAGAATAAAAAAAATTGAGATTATTTACACTGTTAATGGAGTTGTAATAGAGCGAATCTTACCCTCACACGACATGGTTGCGTATGTCAGTCCGCGATCTGCGCTGTTATATGACATCAGTAAAAAAGTCGAATAAGAAACCTGCAATATTATGTAATCGAAATCTATAGAATTTAAGACAAAAAAAAAAGAAATCAGAGAATAAGAAGATGAAGTAGTGAAAATACTTACCAATTTCGTGAATGTTTTCGTCTAGAAAACTTAAACTATGCAAAAGACTGAACTAAACTTCGATTTGTTTAAAGGAAATTGTAGTTTAAAAATGGAAATTTGAAAGAAATGATGTTGAATGATAGAGACGGCACGAAGGAGAAGATTGCAGGTCAGAGATTATCTCGAGGTTTGGAGAAGATGAAACAATGCAGAGAATTTTCTCTCGACGGCCGCTCGCGAAGGATGCTGCGGCAGAAAGATAGTTATGGCTTTTAGGGCGTTGAGATTATATAGTAGGGTTAATGGTATCAACGGTTGAGATTTTATATTATTTACAAATGGACGGTTTCGATTGTATGATGAAGTCGGTAAAGTGCTAAGGGCTTAGATTTAAGCCGTACAAAATCGACGGCTTTTAATTAGTTGATGAATTGCAGACAATACGGACGGCCATGATTAGTTTGTCATTCAAAATCAACGGTCGAGATTTGGGCATTTGTATCGAAAAATTTGAAAGGACAGACGTCCTTTTTGCTTTTTTAATCAACGGTCATAAGTCGACCCGTACAAAATCAGCGGCTATGATTTCCTCGGTTACCATTCGTCAGACTGCGCAATTAAGTAAGATCGCACGGTGCGATTTTGCCGAACCCATTGAACGGCCAGGATTACACGATATTGTGTTTTTTTGGTCGATCCGTGTCGCAATGAATGGACGGCTACGATTGAATATTGTTTGAAATCAATGGTAGTGATTGACGAATGGTGTCGTGTATATATGCTGATTGACGGTAAGGCATGTTAAAATTAGGAAGGATCTATTGTAGTAATTAAGGATTAATAGATAATTAGTTAAGTATATGTTAAATATTAGGAAAAGTAAGTTGTTATTAATTAATTAACCTTATTCATGAAAAATAAGATATGTAAATGAATATATAACATTGAATTTAATCACATTTTTTATCTTAGTAATTAAACTTAATATTTTTGATGTTAACAATGAATTTTAATCACATTTCATATTATATTAGTAATAATTTATGTTATATTGATTTATTTGATAATTATGTTTAATCACGTTTTTAATAATTATATTTAATATGGTTGATGTTAATAATTAAATTTTTTTCATCTTCTTAAATGTAATAAAATCACAATTGACTATTAAATTTGTTTTGAAATATTAATTTTTATTAATTTTGTAATTAGTTCACCTTATTATTGAAATGGAATCTTATTCGATGAATTGAATTTTCAATTATTTATCTAACTTTAGTACATGTATTTTGAATTTCTTTACATATTTGTAAATGTAATGAAATTATAATTGAATATTAAGTTAGTTATAAAAAAGTAAAAATTTAAATTTATGTTATTAATTATTTCACCTTATTATTGAAATGTCAAATATGTAAATGTAATTGCTATTTAAAATTTGTGACATGACATTTATTTTAATCACTATATGTTTTTAATAATTATATTTAATATGGTTGATGTTGATAATTAAATTTAATATCAATCACGTTGACCATTACAACTATTTGTATGTATTATTATATTAAGGAATCTTAATATAACAAAATTAATTTATAATTTTTTATCTAACTTAAGTATATGTATTTTGAATTTTATTCCACGTTGAGGAAGATAATAAAATCAAAAAAGAATATCAATTGTCTTATAAAAAATCGAAATTAAATTTTATTTATTATTCAATTATGCATGTAATATGAATTTCTTTTCATCTTAGTGAATTCTCCAGAAACCCTACCTGCTTTTATTATGTGATGATAGAACGTTACAAAACGAACGGTGTAGATTACAGTGCCATTCATCGGACGGTTAGGGGAGGATAATGACACGTTGGCACGGTAGCCAATGGAACGAAAAAATGCACGGTAGGCACAGGGAGGGTGGGGATTAAATAATTAAAACGGTAGGCACATATTGGAAAATGAGAATGCTAACCTTCATCGAATTCCAATTGTTGCCCTATGATAGAGGCACCATAATTCTTCTTAGAACAGATAGAATCATTTTCCAATATGTGCCTACCGTTTTAATTATTTAATCCCCACCCTCCCTGTGCCTACCGTGCATTTTTTCGTTCCATTGGCTACCGTGCCAACGTGTCATTATCCTCCCCTAACCGTCCGATGAATGGCACTGTAATCTACACCGTTCGTTTTGTAACGTTCTATCATCACATAATAAAAGCAGGTAGGGTTTCTGGAGAATTCACTAAGATGAAAAGAAATTCATATTACATGCATAATTGAATAATAAATAAAATTTAATTTCGATTTTTTATAAGACAATTGATATTCTTTTTTGATTTTATTATCTTCCTCAACGTGGAATAAAATTCAAAATACATATACTTAAGTTAGATAAAAAATTATAAATTAATTTTGTTATATTAAGATTCCTTAATATAATAATACATACAAATAGTTGTAATGGTCAACGTGATTGATATTAAATTTAATTATCAACATCAACCATATTAAATATAATTATTAAAAACATATAGTGATTAAAATAATGTCATGTCACAAATTTTAAATAGCAATTACATTTACATATTTGACATTTCAATAATAAGGTGAAATAATTAATAACATAAATTTAAATTTTTACTTTTTTATAACTAACTTAATATTCAATTATAATTTCATTACATTTACAAATATGTAAAGAAATTCAAAATACATGTACTAAAGTTAGATAAATAATTGAAAATTCAATTCATCGAATAAGATTCCATTTCAATAATAAGGTGAACTAATTACAAAATTAATAAAAATTAATATTTCAAAACAAATTTAATAGTCAATTGTGATTTTATTACATTTAAGAAGATGAAAAAAATTTAATTATTAACATCAACCATATTAAATATAATTATTAAAAACGTGATTAAACATAATTATCAAATAAATCAATATAACATAAATTATTACTAATATAATATGAAATGTGATTAAAATTCATTGTTAACATCAAAAATATTAAGTTTAATTACTAAGATAAAAAATGTGATTAAATTCAATGTTATATATTCATTTACATATCTTATTTTTCATGAATAAGGTTAATTAATTAATAACAACTTACTTTTCCTAATATTTAACATATACTTAACTAATTATCTATTAATCCTTAATTACTACAATAGATCCTTCCTAATTTTAACATGCCTTACCGTCAATCAGCATATATACACGACACCATTCGTCAATCACTACCATTGATTTCAAACAATATTCAATCGTAGCCGTCCATTCATTGCGACACGGATCGACCAAAAAAACACAATATCGTGTAATCCTGGCCGTTCAATGGGTTCGGCAAAATCGCACCGTGCGATCTTACTTAATTGCGCAGTCTGACGAATGGTAACCGAGGAAATCATAGCCGCTGATTTTGTACGGGTCGACTTATGACCGTTGATTAAAAAAGCAAAAAGGACGTCTGTCCTTTCAAATTTTTCGATACAAATGCCCAAATCTCGACCGTTGATTTTGAATGACAAACTAATCATGGCCGTCCGTATTGTCTGCAATTCATCAACTAATTAAAAGCCGTCGATTTTGTACGGCTTAAATCTAAGCCCTTAGCACTTTACCGACTTCATCATACAATCGAAACCGTCCATTTGTAAATAATATAAAATCTCAACCGTTGATACCATTAACCCTACTATATAATCTCAACGCCCTAAAAGCCATAACTATCTTTCTGCCGCAGCATCCTTCGCGAGCGGCCGTCGAGAGAAAATTCTCTGCATTGTTTCATCTTCTCCAAACCTCGAGATAATCTCTGACCTGCAATCTTCTCCTTCGTGCCGTCTCTATCATTCAACATCATTTCTTTCAAATTTCCATTTTTAAACTACAATTTCCTTTAAACAAATCGAAGTTTAGTTCAGTCTTTTGCATAGTTTAAGTTTTCTAGACGAAAACATTCACGAAATTGGTAAGTATTTTCACTACTTCATCTTCTTATTCTCTGATTTCTTTTTTTTTTGTCTTAAATTCTATAGATTTCGATTACATAATATTGCAGGTTTCTTATTCGACTTTTTTACTGATGTCATATAACAGCGCAGATCGCGGACTGACATACGCAACCATGTCGTGTGAGGGTAAGATTCGCTCTATTACAACTCCATTAACAGTGTAAATAATCTCAATTTTTTTTATTCTATGGTGAGTTTTGAAGATACGTAAATCCGTCGCTTTATTGTACGACTTAATAGTTTCTCTGTTTGTCTATGACAGAAGCGCTTATTCAAAAAAATTCTTTAAAATAAAATGACTTCGAATGTAATAAAAATTATATTATCATACATAAAACTAAAATCGAATAAATATTTGCTTCAAAAATTTAATGATATTATTACTTCAGTTGTAAACCAATATTATTTACAGAACTTGTCGTATATTTATTTTAAATATTTTACTTAAATTTGATTTTTTGTTTTCATGTCATAGTTCGTGGTATATCCAAACATCGAGCATAATTCATGGTTACCGAGGTATATATCTACATCTAGCCTTGAATAGTTCTTTCACTCTTTTCTGTTTTAACTAATTCAAATATTGCATGTAGGTCATATATCGTGACTATTGACTTCAGTTTTCTAAACTGGAACGGAAAAATAATCTGAGGTATAAAAATATTGCATGCTTAGGAAATACTTTGGAACATTTGTTTTAATAGTTTACACTTACGTAGGAAATAATTTATATTTTCATATCATGAAAAATCTGTATAACATCCTCATATGCATTGGAAATCTTTATTATTTTCATATCACGGTAATCTTTATTTGCTGTTTGTTTCTCATGTATTTGCGTCTGACATTGTTGTTCAAATGCTATGGTTATTTAAATTTTTTACGATTATTGCTATGAACTTGTTACAAAAATAATTGAAAATTTGTAAATGGCAGAAAGAAATCGTGGCTATTGAGTTATAAAATTAATATATCATTTTTCTGAAATTTTTATTAAGTGTTGCGTTGAAATGTGTAATAATTTCATGTCATGAAAAGTCTGTCAAAAAATTATTATGTGTTGGAATTGTTTATAACTTTCATATCATGCTAATTTTATTTACTGATTTCAATTTTCTAAACTGGAACGTAAAAAATAATCTGAGGTATAAAAATAATGCATGCTTAGGAAATACTTTGGAACATCTTTTTTATTAGTTTACACTTGCGTAGGAAATAGTTTATTTTTTCATATCATGAAAAATCTGTATAACATTTTTATATGCGTTGGAAATCTTTATTATTTTCATATCACGGTAATCTTTACTTCCTGTTTGTTTCTCATGTATTTGCGTCTGACACTGTTATTCAAATGCTATGGTTATTCAAATTTTTTTACGATTATTGCTATGAACTTGTTACATAAATAATTGAAAATTTGTAAATGGCAGTAAGCAATCGTGGCTACTGAGTTATAAAATTAATATATCATTTTTCCGAAATTTTTAATAAGTGTTGTGTTGGAAATGTTTAATAATTTCATGTCATGAAAAGTCTGTCAAAAAATTATTATTTGTGTTGGAAATGTTTAGAACTTTCATATCATGCTAATCTAATTTTCTGTTTCTTTGTACTGTCTATGCCAGAAACTAAGTGATAAGGTGAAATAATTAATATCTGATTTTTATAAGATAATTGATATTCTTTTTTGATTTTAATATCTTTCTCAACATAGACTAAAATTCAAAATACATATACTTAAGTTAGATAAAAAAATTATAAATTAATTTAGTTATATTAAGATTCCTTAATATCATAATACATACAAATAATTGTAATGGTCAACGTGATTGATATTAAATTTAATTATTAACGTCAACCATATACATTATAATTATTAGACACGTGATTATACATAATTATCAAATAAATCAATATAACATAAATTATTAATAATACAATACGAAATGTGATTAAAATTAATTGTTAACATCAATAATATTAGGTTTAATTACTAAGATCAAAAATGTGATTAAATTCAATGTTATATATTCATTTACATATCTTATTTTTCTTTAATAAGGTTAATTAATTAATAACAACTTACTTTTCCTAATATTCAACATGTACTTAACTAATTATCCATAAATCATTACTTATTACAATTAAACGTTCCTATTTTTAATATGCCTTACCGCTAATCAGCATATATACACGACACCATTCGTCCATCACTACCGTTGATTTCAAACAAAATTCAATCGTAGCAGTCCATATATTGCAACATGGAACGACCAAAAATACACAATATCGTGTAATCCTGGCCGTTCAATGGGTTCAGCAAAATCGCACCGTTTGATCTTACTTAATTGCGTAGTCTGACGGACGGTAACCGAGGAAATCTTAGCTGGTGATTTTGTACTGCTAGATTTGTGCCCGTTGATTAAAAAAGCAGAAAGGATTTTGTACGGCTTAAATCTAAAACCTTAGCACTTTCACTAACTAAATAAAAACCGTTGAATTTACAGAATCCGGACCAACAGTTGTTTAAGAAAATGTTGTTTTACTTTGATTGTATTATGTTAACTTAATATCCTAATAATAGATAAGTTCTAAATAATTTCATTATTTTACCATATATCTTAAAAATATTATAGTTTGGACTGATAAAAACTAATAAAGAAATTCCATCTCTCGAATATCGACTATTTTACTCTAGTTTACCAATATCATTTACCAATATCATCAAAAAATTGCAAAATCATTTAATTAATAATATTTTATGATTTAGCTACGGATGTGAAAGATTTACTACTGTTAATCTGAATTAATTAGATATAAAAAATATCAAAGTAATGAACTTTCAAAAGGGAAAACTAACGATTTCATTTCACTTCTTTAACATGTACATAAATACTCTATCAAAATAATTAATGTTTTTTGTTTTCATGTGGCTGTTGGTGTTGTGAATATGTTGAGCATAATCGAGGATGCCCCAGGTAAAAATTTACGGTTGCAATACTTAGTACATTATTCTATTCTAATAGTTATTACATGCCTAATCTTGCTCCAAAGTATGTCTTTTCTTATTAGCTCTCACACTATCCTATTCAAATAAACTATAAAATATCACACGTAATGGAAAAAATTGGAGTAAAATTATCATCAAACAGGCTTGATAACAACAATACTGCTAGACAGACGTGATGAAAATTTTTACCTAGACTTAAAGTCCATGCATAATTGTAGCTCCATACCTGTTCTCGCGTCTTCTCTTGGTCTTTTAGCTCCAATAGTGGTTGTAGCTGTTAATTTCTTCATCTTCAGCTCCTGCTTGATAACTTCCTTCTCTCTTACCAATCATGAAAATCGTACATAAATAGGAAGTTTATTAAAGAAGATGATAATAATGTAATTCTATTGGTATTATACATTGAACAATGACTTACATTGATGTGAAATCTTAGTTCGCTGGGCTACACATGTTCTGCTGCATATTCTTAAGATTCATCAACTTTGTTTCATCCATATGTTCCAACTCCCTTTATAACTATGGAAAATTTTGAACTGAAATGGAGGAGGGAAAGTTTGAAAATTTTCAACTAAAATTGTAGGTCCGAGTGCCATGCAAAATTTCGAATATAGAATATACATACATTGACTAAACATAAAAGTAATATAATATTTTTCTCTTTGACAGGTATTAACAAATTAATCTAAGTTTTTAATTGAAAAGATCCCCATCTTCCATCAAACATGACTGTGAGAACTGGGCAATGAAGAATAATTTACTGTTGATAAGAATTTTACTGATTTTACGTTTGGTCATCTGTATTATTAGGGTCGTCTCTGATCCTATTATTTGTAGATGGTCAGGGGTTGATGATGTAAAGCTTGTGATATATTTTGAGCCCCAAAAAAAATCATAATCAATGCTTGTGATTATTTTCTTATGGTCTGTTTGACAGTGATGTAGGGGTTCTTTTCTTAAAGACTTAGAATTAATAGAGGCAATGATGAATTGTGGGGAAAATTATTTATAATGGATGATGTCTAGCTGATTATTTTTTAACCCTGAAAACAGTAAGTGTAGTTACATATACAGGGTGCCTTAATCGGTTTTACATCGCCATTTATAAATAGATTGATCTGAGCCTCCATATTATTCAATGTCTTCTTTTCATTTGCTTGGCCTTTAAATATCAGAAAGTTGTGTGTATGATCTGTTCCTGTTAGATTATTAATTATGTGTGATACTTGTGATGGCTGGTATTCGAAAGTATTTCAGTGGTGTAATTTTGCTATATACTTCTGATGTATGTTTGCAAATTAATCGTAGACGATAACGGAGTTTCATAAACATGATCAAATTAATGCAGCGTAATAACCTCAATAGTAAAATTTAGTACTAATAGAAGTACAAATATTTAATTGATAATATCCGTTACATAGGAATCGTGAGGGTCAAAATCTTCTAAGTAAAACGACACTCTTTTCCTGATACAGTTGTCATCTTTTCCTGATCAAACCCGTTCCTTCTTCACAGTCACTCTAGGCTTTCTCTTCTGTGCAACTGATGATGAAAGATCACCATTAGGCCTCTTCTTATTTACCTCTGACAGGGCCATTTGTGAATTGTTTGACTCAAAGTTTGGAGTTGTTACCTCATCTGTTTGAGATTCAACCTTCAAAGATAAAAATAGTTTGGGTTTTAGATAATGAATCATCATATAGGCCGGATTAAAGTTGTGAAAAATTTCTTGATGAAAACTTGTTTCAATGGTACCTGCTCATCTATTGATTGATTAATCTTGGAATTTAGATCTGAGTCCTGAAAAAAGGAAAGTTAGATTATACTTAGGACTATAATAAGTGATAAACGTGTATCTACTTTTACAACTTGGGATTGTCATAGTTATGAACTTAAAATATATTGTTAGTAACATAAATAACGCACACCTGGTTGTTAGAGAAATAGAGGCCTCTATACTTGCACACCAACCCTGCATCAGTAGTTAATTTAATCACAGAGTAGGCACCCAGTTGCGGTTCCCTCACTTGAACTAAGAAAAGGGCTTCCAGTTCCACAAATTTTTCTACCTCTGTTGGAAGTGTTATGTCATCTAATTTTCCCTGCATTATAATCTTGGAGTTAACATTTGAAAAGAAAGTGAATATTATTACTTAACATAAGCACTTTAAATACTACCTCGTTTTCCTCCTTAAGCTGCAGTGCCGTTTTTCCTATCACTTGTGTGCACTCCCTATCCCAGAGGAGTAGTGCAATGTTTCCCGTTCCATCAACAACTCTAATCTGTAGTTTATATCTTAGGTTTCCCTTGGTGTCATATGTGTTGCACTTTTCACAAACAAACCTTTGTCCACAAGGTTTCAGTTTTTTGAGACACTTTTTACACGCCACGTAAAACCATTCACCAACAGTTTCTATGCCTGTAACTCTAACATTGATCCAGAATTTTCCTACCTGTAAAATTTAGAGTTAGAAATTGTTTTTGATAAAATTATAACTCATCTGGATAGAATTGTACCTTGTTTTCTTGAAGCTCTTCTACTGTTTTGAAAATTGCTTTCCCTGAGGATAACTCTTCTGTTATGGTTTCTGAACTTGATAGTTGCTTAATGTCAGAAATAGTAACAGCTGTTGGATGTCCTGCGGGTAAACTAAAAACAGATTTTTGGAAGTTTTGTCATTAGTGTGTGGATATTTAAATTAAATAAAATAGGTGGTCTTATAACAGAAAATTATTGATTAACAAAGTATACTATCTCTGCCATGTCTGGGTCTATTATCAGCTTCGTCACATTCCATGTGTTAGATACCTTCAGTAGATCTGAAAAATTATTCACATAAGCCATAATTGCAATTTTAATACTTTTGACTGTCTCTAAAGGACAATACAATTCATACCTCGATAAATGTTGACTCTGCAAAATTGAAGGGCGACAATTACAGGATTAGGATTAGTGATACCAAAATAATCACTTAAATATGTTGCATATTCTCCCCATAGCGTGCATTGAACTCTATTCTCCCTGTTAATTCTAAGAATTGTTAGATCATTAATATGGATAATTCGTTGTTATTTTGTATTTTCTTACATTTGATCTTCAAGGACAAAGTCTAGGTAGCTTGTCACTTGTCCAAAGACTTCTTTCTCCCTCACTCCTTGGATAGCTGACACCCTTCCAATAATATCTGAAATATAAAGAATATGCTTCATTTATATTGAATTTATGGAAAAAATATTTTTGCTTTTGTATTTATCTACTCACCGATAAGACTTGTGCTCGAAACTGTTGTTAACTCATCAAACGGAATAAACTTGAACATTTGGACTGGAAATGCTTCTACTTTTGATTGCCTAATGCAGTGTGTGAAATTGTTGAAGTACATGACATACTTGAAGTCTGTTGTTTTTAATTTAACCTGATTGTCTGCCACAATAAAGTTTTTCACGTGATACAGTTGACCTTCTTTCATTATTGCCTTGTATTGATTTATCTGAGATTTTTTGACTGTTCCATGTATTCTTTGCCCCTCTAATTGAATAAAATATGAAGTAAATGTGGAGCAGGTATAATGAAATATTATTCGATTATGATTAGTTTAAACATAGTTATTGCTGTATGAGTAATACTTACATCTCTATCAAGAAAAATACATTCCAGGCTGAAAGCTTCTTGTTTGTTTCCATACGATGGTTTCTCATACATTCGTACTAACCGCAGTTTTAATGCCCATATGCTCTTCGATGGATTAATATCTTTAATCAAGCTCCACATTGTCACTTTACTTCTCTGACATACAAATTATAAATGAAAATGGAAATAATGTCAAATTTATTGACATAAGAACATTTATAAATGATTAAGAATATTAAGAAAAAACTGAAAAGAAGTGAGCCGATACCTACAACTCAAGCACAGGAGGTTATCTTGTATGTCCATTTTAGCTGCTCAATACCTATTTATAGAACAGGGTTTATTCCATCAAAGCGTCCATTGCGGCCGTGCTGCTTTCCAGCCGTTGGATGCTAGTGGTCAGCTGATCCAGCATGGCAGTCACAGGAAGAGGCATGCAGCAAATTAGAATGTGACATGTGGAGACTGTAATTTTTTGGAAGTTTCGTTACTTCCTGTACTATAATATTTTAAATAAAAAATTAGGATATTCTTATATAAAGTTGACACGTGTGATTGTAGTTTTGGAGGGAAAAATTGTTGCAGTGTATTCTTCTTTTATATATAGTAAGATACTAGTGTCCGTTAGTCATAGTAAAATAGTGATAATAATAATAATAATAATAATAATAATAATAATAATAATAATAATAATAATAGTGACACTTATGTTTCAAGTAATAGAACCCTAGTGTTTTTAAGATTAAGTCTAATAATGGTATTAGTGTTAAAATACTAATACAATGGTTGTAATATCAACAAGTTAAAACACTCCTAGAGGTAGTAATGATAAAATTCATATTTTGAATAAATAGTATAAGGGCTCCCATATTTTGTCACCCTAATAGAAATAGAATAATGGTAACAATAATAATAACAAAAATAATAATAATATTAATAACAAAGATAATGACATTAACTCTAAGTTAAGTATAATAGGGGTTAGGGTTGGAAGGGGTGATAGTATGATAACATTAAGGATAATAAAGGATAATAATAAAAATGGTATTGATTAATAGTGATAATGATAATAATAATAATAATGATGATGATGATAATAAGTATAATAATACTAATATTAGTTAAAAATCACAATAGGTGGCATAAAGAAAGGTTTTAGGGTTCAGGTGAGTGGAAGACCACCTGAGGACGGTGGTGGTCCGGCGGCGGCGGCGGCGATGGAGGAGGAGAAGAGAGGAAAAGATGGAGGTGGTGGTTAGATGGGAGGAGAAAAGGGGGAGTTTGATGTGGGGGAGGAGACAGCAGGGAGAGGGGAGTGGAATGAGGGTGGTGGCGTGAGAGGGGCGGCGGCGCACGGTGGTTGACGCCGTGGTTGAAGGTGGAGGAGGGTGGTGGAAGATAGTGGAGATTGGTGGAGAAGGAGGCAGGGAATAAGGATGGTATGGGCAGGTAGGGGAGGACCTGCTGGTTACTTTGGGAGGTGGAAAGGAGGTTGATCACGGCGGAGGTGGCGGTAGAAGGTGGCGGCGATGGTTTTTGGGTGAGGGATTTCGCACGGTTGTGGCGGCACGTGCGGGGAAAGAAAGGGGGTGGTGATGGTTTGGTTGCATGGAGGGTTGTGCAGGGAAGATTTTGGTGTGTGGAGGTGGTTGCGGCGGTAGCTGGCGGCAGCGGAAAGGGCGTCTGTTCTGGCGATGGTGAGGCAGGGTTTCGGCAAGGTCTAGAGGGGAGGACTTGCCTTCGCCATTCGGGAGGGGGTATTTATAGGCAATTGACGCGGGGAAAACGAAGAAGGGGAGAGGGACGACACGCGGGGGCAGGTGCGGCAAGCCACTATCCAGTGGTGGCAGCCGATCGCAGGTCTGCGGTTTGGCAGGCTTGTTTGGCGGTTTGCAGGAAAAGGAAAGGCAATCAGGACACGTGAGGGGTAGGATGATTGTGCTGGGCTGAATTGGGAAAAAAAGGGATGGGAATGGCAGGGGAAGGACGGTCGGACGACAGGCTTTGTCGGAGTTGCAGGCCAGTAGTCGCAGGTCGCGAAGAAGAAGACGACGGGCGTGGGTGGACCGGCGATCCAGGAAAAAAAGGAAAGAAAGGAGGTAGGTCGGCCGGTTTGGCAACGGTTATAAAAATTTTAAACCAAACGCGGCGTTTTATAAAGGGGGGGGGGAACAAAACGCGGCGTCGCGTCGCTGGGTGGTATTGGTCAAAAGGGTCATTAAGCGTGACGCGGCGTTTCGACGGCTTCGAGGGTGAAACACGGCGTTGCGGGTGTACGAGGGCCAGCGGACAACGCTGGGTCGAGGGAAGGAGAAGAAGGAAGGGTTTGGGCCAGGCGAGGCCCAATCCCGGCGGGAAGAAGGAGAAAAGGAAAAAAGAAAGGAAATGAAAAAGGGAAAGGGAGAAAAGGTTTTCTTTGGGGTTTTAGATTTTTGCACAATTTATTTAGAATTTTTTTGGGTTATTATACATATATATATATATATATATATTCTTGAATATTTAAAAATTATTAAAATAATAATTTAATTCCCTTTTTAGATTAATTTGACTATTTTGGTAAATTTTCCACCACTTTCCTTTTAATTAGTAAAATGTCCAAAATTCTCTAAATAATTTATTTATTACTTTCTCTTTATTTTTCTCAATTAATTTCCTCTTTATTTAATAAAGTAATTTATTTTCTTAATTTTCCCTAATAAATCATTATTTTTCCATAATTCCTAAATTAGGGTTTTGGGGTATTTCAAGTATTATTATAACTCTAGTATTATTATTATTATTAAGCTTCAAACTATTAGTACTATTATTATTATTATGATGATGATGATCATCATCATCATCATTCTTATTATTATTATTACTATTATTATTATTATTAACTTTAACGCTATTATTACTAATGTTACTATTATTATGATTGTTAGAATTCCTATTATTATAATTCTTAAGATTCAAACTATTATTATTATTATTATTATTATTATTATTATTATTATATCATTATTGTTATTATTACCTATATCACTACTACTACTACTACTATCATTATTGTCACTATTTTAGTATTACTAATACTATTATTATTATTTGGGTTGTTATTAGTATTATCACTATTATTGTTGTTGTTGTTGTTGTTAATATTAAATTTATTATGTTTAGCAATATGAATATTGCTAATTATACTTTAACATGGACTAATATAACTACCAAGACCTATTTTGACTAGTAATAGTATGATTAACTACTTTAAGAATAATACCCTGCTTTTACTTATAAAACTACTACTACTATTATTATTAACCCTAATATTAGGTATGATAAAGGTAGGTATGAAATAATGATAATTTTGGTAAGAGGGAAGTTAACCCTAGTGTTTCACTCTTATAGGTGAATTAAGTCAAAACCCTAAGGAAGCATAGGAGTGTGCCCCAAGCTCGGTGTCGTATTAGGTAAGGATATGGTTGAGGCCTAATGTATGTGAAAAATAAGTTATATGTGTTGATTTGATGTGTATGCCTTATATAATATGTATCTTGATCTTGTAGCACAGCTTGCTAAGCATGGAGCTCAAGTAAGTTGTATGTGTTTATGATATGTGTAATGTGGTATTATTACTTGTACTTGAATTTTGCTTATGTAATATTGCCCCTCATGACATGCATGATAGGAGATTCTAAGTAGTATGATGTGATTGTGTGACAAATGGAAAACAGTGAGGAAAGTGAGTTGACTGGAGAAAGGTAATAACGGCCTAAATATTTTATGACCTATGGGTGGACAAAAGGAGGAATGATGGGAATAAATTAAGGGAATGGACCAAAACATGCATGGGGTATCTAGGGTTTACATGAGGTGGTTAGCCTTTGTATGGGTATGACTTTTATGTGAAAAAAGTTGACTTGAGGGCTAAGTAAGGTAAGGGAAGAATTATTAGGATGATTGGAGTCCATATGTGAAAAATAGTGTGTGGGTTGATGTATCAGGGACGAGTTTATGACAACATACAATGGAGTATTCATTTTTTTGCGTGTTCTTGAGCCAATTAAACATTTACTGGACAAAGCTCCACTTAATGGCTAATAACCTAATTAGATCATTACCATCATAAGTGTCATAAATTTTTCACACTACGTATTGTTGGGCAATGGCAGAACTCAAGCTTCTTTGCTGAGTTTTGGTATCCCACATTGGTAAGAAATATTTTTCTTAACTAGTTTTATATTCCCTCACTATTTGGTTTGTTTGAATTAAAGTCTTGGGCTGTTTTGAATGGGCCAGTGGGCTGGACTATATTAGTATATCCCACACGTGTGCGCGCGCCGCCGCCCGCCCGTCCAATCCGGTCCGGTTCGGGTTTTAAAAAAAATCGAATAGTTTTTTTTTTAATTTGAATTTTGGCAGTTTTTTTTGGAACATTGCAACCATTCAAATGAAGGGTCGAGATGTTTCAGATTTTTTTCTTTTATTATTTTAACCAATTTCTTCTTCCATTTTTTATGTGTATATATATGTATATATATATATATATATATATATATATATATATATATATATATTATATATATATATATATATATATATATATGAAGGAAGAAGAATTATTAAGGGATTTTTCCGATCGGTTGAACAAGCAATTTCTTCTATTTTTCTGGGCAAAGTTCTGCAATTCCAATCCTTACATCTCAAGTGCACGAGACTAAGGACGTTGTGTAAACCCTTGGGGGTGGACCAATCGTGAATCTACATTGACGTCTGGTCGATATTTACTTTAGGTCAGTGAATTGATTTCACGGCACAACAAAATTGATAAGTATTATTTCTGCAGTTTTTTGTTTTAATCAATTTTTCTATTTCTAGATATGCTTCGGTATTATATTTTTCCTACGATCTGAAGTGAATATTGGAAGCATATTTTGTTCGGTGGTATTTTCTATTGGTTTGTCTATTCGGTATTGGTTGTGATACATATTACTGGATTATATCAGATTACATATTGTTGTTTGGTTGTGAATAAGGTTTGATACTATTGGTATTTGGGATTGTTTATGTTACCATTGGATTTCAATTAGTATGAAGAATTGCTATTTTATTATGGCTACTGCTAGTATCCCGAGAGTTATTCTAGATATGTTGAAGGTTGAGTCATTGGACGGTACTAATTACCGTAGATGGTCCCAGAGAATGCTTATTCTATTTTAGGCTCTTGAAGTAAACTATGTGTTAATAAATGATCCGCCTACTGAGAAAAATGTTGTCGATACACTTGCTACTCTGACCACTACTTCCGCTTCAGTAGCCACTAGGAAAAGTGATGAAGTTGCTAAAGAAAAAATTGAACGGGACAACAAGACCATTAGAGGCCATCTTTTGCAATATATGAAAAACAAGTTATTTGATATGTTCTTTGGTGTTGAGTTTTCAAAAGATATTTGGGAGACTTTGAAGAGTAAGTATGGTTCTTATGAAGCTGGGAGAAAGAAGTATGTTGTTGTGAATTTGATGAGATTTTAGATGGACGATGCCAAGCCGGTGATGGATCAGGTCCAAGATTTCAAGCTCTTGATTGCTGAGGTCCTGGGAGAAGGAATGAAGATATGTGAGACATTTCAGGCCAACATGTTAATAGAGAAATTCCCACCATCCTGGAGTGATTTTAGGAACCATCTGAAGCATAAGAAATGGGATCTCACCTTGCTAGAGTTGATCAGTCACATAAGGATAGAGGAATCGAATCGTTTGAAGGATAAACGTGTGTCTTACACTTCTGGATCTGCAAGTGCAAATGTTTTTGAGTCCGCTACAGGATATGATAAATTCAAGGGGAAAGGAAATAATTCTCATAAGAAAGGTCAACAGAAAAGTCGACCCAATTTCAAGAAGGGCGACACTAGGATTCAGAAGAAGATGGTGACTTGCTATGTTTGTGGCAAGACGGGTCATAAGGCATATCAATGTTTCAAGAGAAAGGGCCTGCAATATCATAATCAAAAAGGGAATGCCCCTACAACACCATAGGCTAATGTTGCTGAAACAGAAGAAGTTATTGTTGTTGTGGTCGTGGATGCGAACATGGTTGACAACAAGACAGATTGGATTTTGGATACCGGGGCTTCTAAGCATTTGTATGCCAACAGAGATCTCTTCCACCATTTCAAGGATGATGCTGATGGAGAGCACGTCTTCATGGGCAATTCAGCCACTGCTGGAGTTCTGGGCAAAGGAAATGTTCTTCTGAAACTGACCTCTGGAAAATCTCTGTTGCTAAGTGATGTCTTATATGTCCCCTCCCTCCGTAGAAACTTAGTTTCGAGTAGCTTACTTATTAGGGCTGGACTGAAATTAGTTTTTGAGGTTGATAAGGTCGTGTTGACCAAAAATGGGGATTTTATGGGCATGGGGTATTTATCTAATGGATTGTTTGTTTTGAATGTTTTTTCTGCTCCTATTAATAAAATTAATTTTGCTTCTACTTATATTGCCGAGTCTGTATCTTTATGGCATGGTAGGCTAGGGCATGTGAATGTGGCTTCCATTGATAAACTGAAAACGAAATAATTTAATTAATGTTTTGGAGACTAATGGTTATGAGAAGTGTCTTGTCTGTGTGGAAGCCAAATATGCTAAAAAGCCTTTTAAACCGGTCATTGTGAGATCAACTGAATTGCTTGAATTAATTCATACATACTTAGCTGATTTTAAGAACCCAGAGAGTAGAGGAGGAAAACGATATTATGTGACATTTATTGATGATTATTCGAGATATACAAAAATTTTCCTCCTTAGGTTTAAAGATGAGACCGAAGGTATGTTCTTAAAATATAAGGCAGAAGTAGAAAATCAATTGGACCATAAAATAAAGAGGCTAAGATCTGATAGGCGTGGTGAATACAGAACTAGTTTCCTAAAGGAATTTTGTGATAGTCATGATATTATACATGAAACTAGTGACCCTTATTCTCCTCAACAAATGGTGTAGCTGAAAGAAAGAATAGAACTTTGAAAGAAATGATGAATGTCATTCTTTTGAGTTCAGGGATGTCTGACCATATGTGGGGGGAAGCTGTCCTATTTGCTTGTTATGTGTTAAATAGAGTCCCTCATAAGAAACTAGATAAAACTCCCTATGAATTATGGAAAGGTTTTAACCTAACTTGAAAATTCTAAAAGTGTGGGGGTGTCTAGCTAAGGTTGGTTTGCTGGATTTTAGGAGAACTAGTGTGGGAACAAAGACTTTTGATTGTGCATTTATTGGTTATGCTCAAAATAGTGCTGCTTATAGATTCTTGTGTTTGAATGATAATTCTATTTGCGAATCTAGAAATGCAGAATTTTTTGAGAATGTGTTTCCCATGAAAAAGAATGCATGTGATCTTGCTGGTTCTTCTAATGCCTCTTCAATGCCTTTATTAGTACCATCTTTCTCTAGCATTGAAAATGATAATGTGAATGAACCTAGGAGAAGTAAGAGAAGAAGGATTGAAACTAGCTTTGGACCTGATTTTATTACTGCTTTCCTAGTTGAAAATGACAATATTGACATGATAAATATGGATTTCATATCTACTTATCTGATTGAGGAGGATCCTAAATCCTATAAGGAAGCGGTAACTTCTATGGATGCTAGTTTATGGAAAGAAGCCATTAAAAATGATTTAGAATCCATAAAGTCTAATCACACATGGGATTTGGTTGATTTACCTAAAGGTTGCAAGCCAATAAGATGCAAATGGGTCTTTAAAAAGAAATTGAGAACTGATGGGACCATACACAAGTTTAAGGCTAGATTGGTAGCTATGGGCTATAAGCAAAAGAAAGACATTTATTTTTTTATACATATTCTCCTGTGACTAAGATAGCCATGATCCGTTCTTTGGTTGCCTTGGCTGCTATTCATGGACTTGTAGTGTATCAAATGGATGTGAAAATAGCTTTTCTAAATGGTGACTTGAAAGAGGAGATCTATGTGGAGCAGCCCGAGGGCTGTGAGATTCAAGGTCAGGATAACAAATTATGTAGATTGAGAAAATCTTTGTATGACCTTAAAAAAGCTCCTAAGCAATGGTATGAAAAATTTGACCAGACCTTAGTAAGTGATGGTTATGTTGTGAATGCATCAGACTCATGTGTTTAATCTAAAGTGCTTGGACATGAATCTGTGATAATTTGCTTGTACATGGATGACATGTTAATCCTTGGCACAAGCTTGGCTGTGGTCAATGAGACAAAATTATTTTATCTTTTCATTTTGAGATGAAAGATCTAGGAGAAGCTGATGTAATCCTTGGTATTAAAATGAGAAAAACTAAAAATGGTTTTTCCTTGAGTCAGTCTCATTATGTTGACAAGATACTAGAAAACTTTGATTGTCGAGATGAAATGCCTGTGAAAACTCCCTATGATCCTAGCATACATTTGAAAAAGAACCTAGGTGCTAGTGTTTCTCAAGTTGAATATGCTAAAATTATAGGAAGTGTGATGTTCCTCATGAACGGCACCAGACCTGATATTGTTTATGTTGTGAGTAGGTTGAGTAGGTATACTCATAACCCAGGTAATGAACACTGGACTGCTCTACGCCTCTTGCTTAGATACCTTAAAGGTACTAAGGATTGGGGTTTGCATTTTTGTAAATTTCCTATTGTGCTAGAAGAATTTACATATGCAAATTAGATTTCTGATAATGATGAGGCCAGTTCTATCGATGGTTATGTGTTTACCTTAGGAGGAGGAGCTATATCCTGGAAGTCTGCTAAGAAAACTTGCATAGCTCGTTCCACCATGGAGTAAGGGTTTATTTCCCTTGAGTTAGCTAGTCAAGAGGTAGAATGGTTGAGGAACTTGTTGGTCGATGTGCCTTTGTGGAGGATACCTTGTGTGCTGGTTTCCTTACATTGTGATTCACAAGCAGCTATATGTGTTGTTAAGAACAGTGTACATAATGGCAAGAGGAGACACATCCATGTTAGGCACAGTTCAGTGAGGCAATTATTGAGTAACGGTGTGATCTCTTTAGAATTTTTCAGATCAGAGAGAAATCTGGTAGAACCTCTTACAAAGGGTCTAACGAGGAGAGTTATCCTCGAATCGTAGAGGGGGATGGGGCTTAAGCCTTTAAGTTGAGGAAAGTATGCTGTTACCACTCATATGACTACTCTATTGTACTACAATCCTATCCCTATGACATGTGGTAGTACATATCGAACAGGTTGAGCTTAAGCTCTAAATGAATCCAGAAACCAGGTTTGGTGGTGCTTGTGAGACACACTTGATGGATTCACCTAGGTGAGTGTGAATGTGGGCCACCTTATATGAAAGACTAAGGTTGTCTTTCTAGAGCACTCATGAGTACCCAAGGTGATCGCATGACCATTAAAAGCGCAAGTGTTATTATCGCGGAATTTACATAATTTAAGGTAGTTCAAGATTCGTTCACTCCCTAGATATGGTTGTTGCCTCACTTCACTACGTATCAATTCAATCCTTGTGATATTGATACTTAAGTGTTATTCCTTCTTAGCCCAGTTTTCATGTTTCTTTTTCGTTCGCCATTGGTGGGGGATTGTTGGGCAATGGCAGAACTCAAGCTTCTTTGCTGAGTTTTGGTATCCCACATTGGTAACAAATATTTTTCTTAACTAGTTTTTATATTCCCTCACTCTTTGGTTTGTTTAAATTAAAGGATTGGGTTGTTTTGAATGGGCCGGTGGGCTAGACTATATCAGTATAACCCACACGCGTGCATGCGCCGCCGCCCGCCCGTCCGGTCCGGTTCAGGTTTTAAAAAAATTTGAACAATTGTTTTTTTAAATTTAAATTTCAGCAATTTTGTTTTTCTGGAATGTTGCAACCATTTGAATGAAGGGTTGAGACATTTCAGATTTTTTTCTTTTATTATTTTAACCAATTTCTTCTTCCATTTTTTATATGTATATATATATATATATGAAGAAAGAAGAATTATTAAGGGATTTTCCCAATCGGCTGAATAAGCAATTTCTTCTATTTTTCTGGGCAAAGTTCTGCAATTCCAATCCTTACATCTCGAGTGCACGAGACTAAGGACGTAGTGTAAACCCTTGGGGGTGGACCAACCGTGAAGGGATCTGCACCGAAGTCCGGTTTATATTTACTTTAGGGCAGTGAATTGATTTCACAACACACAAAATTGATAAGTATTATTTCAGCGGTTTTCTGTTTCAATCAATTTTTCTATTTCTGGATATGCTTTGGTATTATATTTTTCCTACACGTATCAGTATATCACTTACTCACATTAACTTTGTGTGTAATTTTCATTATATATATTTGACACTTATGTTATAATACTTTATATACTCATAGTTAACCTTGATGAAAATGTAGTATTACCACATATATCTAATTAGTGGTACAGAGATGCTACTCCAAGTGTATCTGATGGGACAAAGCCATATTCAGATCGCATTCAGCTGTATCGAGATATAATGAGTATAAGTGTCAACCGAGAGGGAGACTTAGGTTGATGATTTATGTATAATGTAACAAATTTAGTAAAGAAGTGTATATGCTTTAGTTTATCACATTCTCTTAGGTATTTTGTTGTAAAACTTTATGTACTCATTGAGGAATATCTACAAGAATTTAAAATTAGCAAAGAAACAAATCGCAAGGTTAACAAAGTCATAACAATCTATACAAATTTCAAATCAAAATATTAAAAAAAATTCTACTAATTATCATCAAAATCATTAGCAAGGGATTGGTCGACCTCCTCTTCTTCACTAGAGGAGAGTCCGAGCCTCCCCCCATAGCAAGATACACCTCCTTCAGCCTATCAAAACCATCAACCTTATCAATTCTACCTTTCTTCTCTTCTTTGAACTATTAGTAGAACCCATCCATCCCACCCATCAAATTTTTATTTGTCTCTACTTTTGTCCTCATGTATGGGTCATCACTCATCCCTTTGTCTACTGGTACACAATAGACTACTAGGTAGGTCCAAGGATTATATCAAGGAAGGCAGTGAGTTGAGGCATCATACTAATATGTTGAACGGTGAAATTGGGAGTTAAAGTCCGGTCGGTGGTGTGACTAGATATTCCTAAATGATACACAACTGGAGTAATGTACCTTATACTTCTCAATGTTTGCACTATTAAGAGAAAATGGGGTGAGTTTGGGGTAGCTAAACTATAGGGTAACTCGATCTGGCATGTAAGGCTCTGCAATATTTATGAAGCACAAGTTACTTAGTTCGTGGACTTATAATGTTTCATCATCGGATATTTTTCGAATGGCAATAAATCAACCTATCAACACATGTAAATCAATAATAATATTATCAATACCAATTACTATAATTGAAATCCCCTAATAAATTATGCCACTCCACTACTAGGCCTTTATCGAATTTAGTTTCCTTCTATACTAAATTAGACCATTCATTGACTTAGGAGGAGAGGGAGGTGTGTAGGGTTAGGTGGTGTGGGATGGAGGTCTCAGTTAAGGGAAGGCATGGCAGATAGAGCGACAAGGACAGGGATGAAAATGGAAGGGAGAGGGGCACATGGGGGAGGGATTTAGGGAATTTAGGGTAGAAAATGACAAAGAAAGGGATGAAAAGGGAGAAGGGTGGTGCAGTGCATCTGGTCGGGTAGAGGGATGTGCATACATGTTGGGGGTAGGAGGAAGAAAGGGAAGAAGGAGTGTGAGGGGGGTTGTTTGGCACAGGGGAGTAGGGGAAGAAGGAGAAAGGAACTAACTATGCAGGGAAGGAAAGAAAAGAGGAGAAGACGGGCTGGCCCACGCAAAAGAAAAAAGAAGAAGCATGCTGGCCAGGGTAGGAGAAGAAGAGAAGAAAAAATGATAGGTTGAGGTATCCCAAGGAAGAAGGAAGAAAAGAAAAGAAAAAAAGAAAAAGAAAGAAAAGGAAGAAAAGGGAAAAAAAGAAAAAAGGAAAAGAAAAATATTTTTAGAGTTAGAATTAGAAATTAGGTTAAAATTGGCTTTTGGAAAAAACATTAAATTAATTTATACAAAAATCAAGGTATTAATTTAAGAAAATATTTTTTTTTAAATTATGGGTTTGGGAATATATTTAAATAAAAAGAGTAAAATAAAATGATTAAAATAATTATATTAATTTATCAAATAATTCTATCTATTTTGTAAATCAAAGGTCCACAAGTAATTAAATCAATATTTTACAATTAAATGATTCTAATTAAAAGGTTAAATATTTAAATTTTAGGTTTTAAAAATTTGGGACGTTACAAAAACACTAAAGTACCAACTCCAAGGACCCAATAAACTAACTTACTCAGATCAGCTACTAATCTGAGCACTAATAATAGAGTATAGTTTTTGGACCTTTTTTATACAAATCACGGAAGATAGTAGGTATCATATATAAAACCATACATAAGACTTATCGTTAGAAACACGGTCAGTTTTATGCTTATAATAAATATCATCTAATGCGACCATGCTTTCCTTCACAAAATTTGACATCACCAACATCTCGGATTTACCCCACACGTGGGCCAAAATCTCCACCACATTATCATTAGTAGGAATTTTTTTTCTAATACACTCATATCTATGACAATTAAGATCCATAATATACATCACGTCATGTAGGGTAATAGCCATCTCAACTAATGAAAGGTGGAAGCTATTAGTCTCTAGGTGTCACCTCTCAACAAAAGTGGAGATGAGTGGAGCATTGTAATGGTTGAAGTATGTGTTATGTAGATGATTTATGCTCATGGTCTTGATGTAATAGTAGGCAATACCCTTTCCGACATCATCTATCAATACTCTCCTCAAGTTTTTTGTCCTTAACTAAACCCTCAGGACAAGGCATGATTCTTACAATAAAAAGAATATTAGAATAATGAATTATAGGGTAAATAATATAAATTAATATGTATAATAATAAAAATTGCCTCATAATCATTTCATATGGCGTATGCCATGTGACCCTTAAATTTTGTAAGAAGATCCAAAATGAATGAACACTCACCTGTAGGTCTAGTTAATCTTCAATTGTCATTTGATGCCGATGAGGAAACATATCCTTTTGTACCAATGAAAGCTCCCACACCGGGATTATCATAATTTTCCTCAAATAGCACAAGATGTGTGTCTACAATACGGGAAGTTTTCTCGCACTCCATTGCTACTTGTGCTTTAACACTAGTAGTGATTATCTTTTTTGCCACCTTAGTGTAGCGGGCGTAGCCTACCTTAGATCCTTACTTTCCTTCCTCTACTGGTCATCTTCTAATTATAATAAATCTATATCCTACACATTTTAAATTAATTCTAATTTCATTTAATTATCATACCTCACACTTAATGAGAAATTAAATTTTGTAATATTTATAGAGGTAATTCTCTTTGTTTAAGCATAGAAACTTAAAATGATGAAATATAAAAAATAATTTATTTTTAATATTAATTATAATTTTCAATTTATCATGTCACTATTAGATATGTAAATGACATGGGTTCGGGGCTAGTATGCCCATGCCTATTTTCATACCCGATAAGAAATCTATACTCGAATTCGTATTAATATCCGAATGGGTATTAACTAATATATATATATATATGTTGGATAATTATTACCCGACGGATAATTCTTTTAACTCTTAAATTAGCCAATAGACAAATTAAGGGTTAAGAATAATTAGGGTTAAATAAAATGACAATTTTAACCTTAATATTATACTATATTTATTTTAAAATTAAATATAAAAGGATAATTATATATTAGATAAACAGATACAAATATAGATATGAGTATGAATTTGGGTACGGATATTAATACACCTTTATATCAGATAAACGGATAACTATATATCCATATTCAAACTGAAAGAATACTTTTTTTTCTTTTTCTTTATATTTACTTAAATATCTATCGAATAAAATCAGTTTTAATTATATCCTTCATCATACCTAAAAATATGTTGTGCGTGGAACATATTTTCATATGTCAAATAATGAAATAAAGCCATTTCTTTCCTTTAAATTAGTCTTTTCATAGGTTATATTATATACTCCATTTGATTTTAAATAAGTATCATTTTATAAATTTAATTTTAATAATTAATAATTTTCTATTTATATTTCAACATAAGTTTTTAATTATTTATCTAATTCTAATATTTAATATTAATTACTCTATAATGTTTTATCTATCTAATTTCTTTCTCATGCCAAGATTAATTATCAATTTTAATAATATTTTAATAGAAATAATCCCAAAAGCTAAAATCACGTGTATAAAAGTGGAAGTATTATTACATATGAAAGGTCAAAACTAAAGTTTGCAAAAATTAATCCGACCTGTCTGATCAGATCCGACCCACACAAAACCTAATTTGACATGATTTGATAAACTTATTAACCTAATTTGACCCATATCCAACCCCAAACTGACCTAAACTAATGTTGGTCCGAATATAAAAAACTCAACCTGACCAAACTTCAACCGTAACCCGACATCAACACAACGCGTTATCAACCTGACCATACTCAACAAAACTGATTCGATATTAATCAATTATGATAATAAAAAAATGCACATTCCTTATTATTTATTTAAAGCTTTTAAAAATATTTTTTTTATTTTCTTACTTTTATATTTTCTTACTTTTATTGTGAACTTACTTATTCATAAATGATATTATAATTTTACCAATTTTTTCGCGTAAACAACAACACATTAACACTATAATAATAAACAAATAGTAATTAATAAAATGTTATTAATCACATGCTGACATGAAGTTAAACTTAATGCTTGCTAACGATGTTAATGATTTAGATTAATTTTGGTGGTCAATGTCTAATTCGACCCAAATCTAAAGTAATTCGATTTAGGACTAGCTCAGCCCATACCTAACCCGACCCATTAAAGCCTAAAATATCTAATTCATCAAGTTAATCCAAACCTAACTGATCATATTAATTCAAATACAAAATCATCATAATAGAATATTTCTCAACCCAATCCCTACCCAATAAAGGATATAAATGGGGCGGGTACGTCTATACCCATATCCATATATGTAATTGTACTCAAATTTGTACCCATACTTGAACGAGTATCCACTTACACGTCCATATCCATATTCGTTAGATATTTGTTACCCGATGAATAATCCGTTTACCTATTAACGGATATTATCCAGAGGATAAATCCATTTAGAGTTAAGCCAAATAACAATTTTAACCATAATTTATACTATATTTATTTTTAAGGGTAAAAAAGTAATTATATATAATGTAAATGGGTATCGAGATGGATACGGGTACAAGTATGGGTAGGGATATGGATAACCCATACCCGTATCTAATGTGTACCTTTTCCATCATCCATATCCATTTAACCTTATCAGTTTAAGTATCTAAAGGATAAAATCTATCATATTTTGGATAAAAAATTTCCATTTACATCCATAGATCTGACCTAACCCGATAAGCTAATCCAAAATAATCCAAACCCAAACTTGAAACGACCAGACCCAATACGATAAATTAAGCCAATACAACCTGAACCCGAAATGAACCTAACCCGATCCAAACAGTAAGACTATTTGAAATGATCCAAACCCAAAATGACCCGACTCGATCTACAACCAACCCGTAAAGAAGAATGACCCTCGAAAACGATCCAACCTACTATAACCTGACCAGACCGACCCAAAACTCCTCTCCCTCTTCTTCTATTCTCTTCCTAATAGTCCTTGCTGTTCTTTACTCGAGTAGTTCCACCCCAACTGGGTGTTTGATCCTCTCTAGGCTTACTCTTTTGGCCCCCCTATCGAAATTAATCAACGTCAAAGGTGCTGACTTTTCTTTTACCGAAGCCTCGCTATACAGAATTAAGAGGTATCTAATAGATTTTTAATTTATTATGTCAATTTATGTGTTTGTATAGATGTATTTGTGTAATCAGTGTGATGAGTTATTTGGTTGATAGTGTAAAATCGAGAACAAAAATTAGTGAAGCTAATCCTAGTGCTTTATATGTTGAAATAGTTTGTTATATAGTCTAGTTAGCTCTTAGAAATTGTCTCGCTCTTGTGTAGTATGTATAATTACCCTTCTTTTTTCATTATTATTTTTTTGAAAATTCATTAGTTGTTGTCTAGTTGAGCCTACTGTGGTTACTAATGAAGTTGGAGCAAAGTAGGAGGACTTGTCATCTGTGATGGGTACTATTACCATGAATACGTTTGGTTTCTTCCTTATGAAGACTTCTGTACAATATTTGAAACATGCTAACCACAAGCAAGGGGTAAACGAAGGATGCATCTTTTCCTTCTTATTTAAGCAACTTTTCATGGAATTGAAATTCATACAGTATTTTCGTATGACCTTAAAAGTACTATTTTTTTCTTTTAATGGTTAACTTGTGTTTGGAACGCCTAGTAATCATTATCCTTTTGCTTCCATCAATGTTAATCTGAAGGGAGTCAATCATTATGATATCTTATAGTTTGGTGGTTGTCATTAAGCACAACTCCAAGCTAGGGCCTGTATTATCTCCCTACCGTGGATTGTGTAGCTAAGACCATTAACTATGTGTGAAGTGTTCTAACCCCCTAGCCCACCTAAAATAAATGAAGATTTAGGCAATCGTGCTAATTGGAGGCGTTGTTGGATAATTAATAATATTATCTGTCTTCTCCTTTTTGTGTAGCTATTTTGTAAAACATCCCTATATCACTCTCTTTCTTGTCTGTTGTTGATAAGCTTTCGAGATTGAGGATTACTTTTGTGAAGCTTGGAGTTAGAGAAACCAAAGGAGGTAGCTAGGATAATGCGTCGTAAAGCAATATAAATCGATATGATTTTTGATTTTTCCCCTTATTGAGGTTGAGGAACATTATATGACATAGAAACCAACCGAAATTTATGATTGTAATGGCAAGTTGAGGGCGTGGAGTTGGTGGAACATGAACCTGAGAAAGTTGCTAATTTACAACTACAAAAGAAATAGTATAGAGAACCTAACCTTCCATAAATATTGGACCTGGGAAATACTATTATTATTATTATTATTATTATTATTATACATAGGCTGGATATGATGTCCAATTTTGCTATTACCTGTCTTATGGTGAATTTGTGAGTCGCGTAAGATAGCCTTTATGAGAAATATTCATATCATTGGATTAGATTATTCATTGAACTCATCACTTGAAGATTACCAAGGATGTAATAACACCATACATATGCATGGTTTCAATTGTGGCCAGTGTTTATGCATAAACATTAGATTGGATGTATTCACTACAAATTCTAGTTATGCTAGTTGAATGCTCATATTGTCATTATTATCTTTTGATGATTAGATAATATGCTTAAGATATCATTCCAATGATAGACTTCATTTTATGGTTTCGGATATGTTTGAATTATAGTGAAAAATGGGAAATGGAACCTATAATTGAAGTACGACGGCCGTTTGAGTAATTTCTTGGAATTGTTGAGGAGAGGCGTATCTCTCTCATGTAATGAGGTGGTAGTTCTGTATAGTACGTTCTTTTCCTTGGAATCTTTCTACGGCTACGCATTTGAATTGAATGAAACATTGACTGGACTTTTTTTCCCTTTTCCCTTCTTCTTCTTCTTCTTCTAATTTTAGGTACTGATTTCTTACTAATTTGCCAGTAAATGCGTCGTTATTATTGAATTCGAGCCACATTTGAGCTTATTTTATAGCCCATACAAATTATATAGTAAATAGCTGTCGGAATTACGGTTGGCTTAATTGATTGTTTTTTTTTAATTATTACTATTTGGCCAACACACAAAAAAAACTATTTTAAATCATAAATATTTTGATTTTTTTTCCTCTCCCCATGCTCCCTCCTTCAGTCCTTCTTCCTTCCCTGCCTCCTAGTCTCCTACCTAACCTTCCCACCCTCTCTGGCCCGAATTAACTTGTGTTAGTGCTCGTTTGGTACGAGGGTAATAGGGGTAGAAAAATTACCCCTATATTTTATATATCTTATATAATTTATTTAAAACTAAATATTTTATTTTAATAAATACCCATTTTAAATCTTAATTAATCTAAAATGGATATTTCATTAAAATATATTTATTATTATTAAATACTTAATATAAAAGATATAAAATAGAGGAGAATTTTTTTCACCCCTATTATCCCCATTCCAAACAAGCCCTTACTCTAAAATGCTTCCCTAGCTACCAGTCGAACCCCACCCATCATTCACAGCTGCTACTATTATTATTTATAAACAGATCGAAAGTCTATAAGCTTTTACAACTTTTTTCCTTTCTTTCTTTCTTCTTCTTCTTCTTTTATTATTATTATTATTATTATTATTATTATCATCATTATCATCACTATTATTATTTTTTATTCCTACAAAAAAAATATCTTCGTATAAAAATAAAAAGAAACGGAGTCACATGTTAAAAATATTAATGTAATGACATTAGTATGCTAATTAAAAGTAATTGAGTTGGGAAAATGATTTGGAATTAAGGTACTTTTCAAAAAAAAAAATATCTAACTATATATCTAGGTTTTGATATTTTTTCCATAGGTATTAAGGTGTATAATTTTTTTTAATATAATTTAACTCTTATTTTATATAAACATTTTCAATTATAACCATCAAACTATTAATATTTAAATACTTCATTGATAAAAAGACCGTTCCACATGTTATTTTTATGTTCACATGTATTATAAAAGTAAAATAATTCTATGATAAATAGTATAGCCTTATAGAATTAGGAAATATAAATATGTCTTTAGAAATCTTTTACGGCTAATATACTATTAATTTATAACTATATATACTATTGATATAGAATAATAATACTTTACCACTAAAAGTACACAATTAGGATAATTAATATACTATAAGTGTTGGGTAATGGCATTATTATAACTTATTAGAGATACCAACCATATATATAACCAGTGGCGGAGCCAGACTTTCGATTTCATGGTGTCCCTTATATAACACCACCTGCAACCAAAGTATACTAAGATACTCATCAAAGGCAATTTTCAATAATTATAGGTTATCCCCAAGGTATTTCATAATCAACTAGCCACTAAATAGAAATAAAATCATTAATCCCGGTAATTCACGTGAATATCACCAAAATAAAGCTCTTCGCTAGACTCGGACATGTTAAACGTATTTACTTCCAAGATCAAAACCGTCTCACACTAAATATTTCAGACAAGCAAGAACATTAACATTATCAATATATTACGCTTAAATATAAAATTTTACATAATTTTACAATACTATTCGTCGAGTTTTCATACTTTGAAATCGATCTACAATAATATCATTGCTAATAGAATTAAATACATCTCTCTCTATAAATGTTACTAAACAATCTTGAAGCCATTGATCACACATTTTATTCCTTGATGCAGTCTTGATGAAATTCATTGCAGAAAATACTCGTTCGACGCTTGCTGTTGCTACTGGTAAAATTAAGGCCAATTTCACAATGATCATAATGATGATGCAATAACATCTTTGATATTGTTATCAAATAATAAGTTGGGGGTGCATATGTGTTGTAATTTTGTAAGTTTATTTTTTGAGATAGTTTGTATGGAATATGTAAATTATATGGTTGTATTTTCCCACACGATTAGCAACAAAGGTTTTGGAGTACCAAATAATCACTCATGATCCATTTTTTGTACTATGAGTAACCAAACACTTATGTAAATTCCATGAACATTCTATCTAAAAAAATTGATAATTGTTTTGCACATTATTAATTGTTTTGCATTTTATTCAATCAATCCTTGCATGATTAAGGCTAAAGTGTAAATTCTTTAAATTTCACATTTGTATAATTTCTATAAACTAATAAATATAATCAATTAATACAATAAATATAATCAATTAATACTGCATTCTAATTTCATAAATTTATAAATAATTTAACAAACTAAAAATTAATTTAAATTTTACCTAATTACATAAATAATTTTACAAAACAAAATCTTACCTGTAGGCTGTGGACTGGACTGGCTGGCTCTTGAGTCTTGGCTGCCTCCTGCTTCTGCCTGGATCAGGATCGAATCGATCGGTTTGAAATTGAAGAAGGCAAGGCAAGGCAGCCTTGCGTTAGGCTTAGGCAGGCTGCAGGCAAGTCTGCTGCAGCACTGAAGCAAGCAGTCAAGCACTCAAGTCTCAAGCTGAAGTAAGAGCAGGCGAGCAGCAGAAGTTGCAGAACAGAGAAGCCAAGCAACTGCAAGATGCCAGGATACATAATGTATTATACAATTTATACTAATACTAGATCGAGACTCGAGAGAACTCAGAGAAGAAATGCGAGACCAGGCCACTGGCCACACTCACTCACAGGAAGCAGGCGCTGGAACTTGGAATTGGAAAGAAGAAGAAATGGTTATGTTCGGAAGCGGCGGCCAGAAACGGCGAGCAGAAGCGGCGAGCTCCTCCCGTCCCGTCCTCCGGCAGTGTTTGTTGTCGGCGTGCGGCGTGCGAGAGTCGAGAGAAGGAGCTTCAGAGGGTCGAAACTCGAACGTCGAAGGTCGAACGAAAGCTACCGCCACTAGTCTGGTGTGCTGGAGAGGGTAAGGGTTTGGGGGGGGGAATCAAAACGACGTCGTTTTGACGTCACAAAAAAAATTCAAAACCAACGGACCACAGGACTTGAACCTGTGACGTCCGGGAAGTTATGCACGGGAACCACCCCAGCTTACCGCTCAGCCATTTTAATTTTTTGTAGGGTGTCCTACAAACCTTTTATATATATTAAACCTAAAAATTTAGTAAAAATCCTATACTTCAGCCAGGGCTCCGTGGTGTCCCGGGACACCATGCGGAAGTCCTGGCTCCGCCCCTGTATATAACTATAGTTTCTTCTTGTTAAATAATAATATCGTGCACTTAAAAAGTAAAAAGTAGAGAATTAAGACGATTCAAATGCTGCCCATATTAAGTAATGATGGATCCTTCAATAAATACTGCAATGGTAGCGCGACCCATTTGACGGATTCCGTTTGTTGGTAGTAGTGCGTGTTGTAAGCTCTATGCTCCAGTATGCGCACTTGATGGATTATTTCATTTTGTTGCGAAGAAGAGCCTTCTACGCGTAAAGAGTCACGGACCGATTGTAAGGATGACACACTTAATGACTCACGAACGCGAGTGCTTAAGTGGGTCGCCTTTTTTGAGAGACTTAAGAGTTGTCTTCGTAGCCAGAGGAATCTTTAGTACTCAAGCTTTGAACATGATCATTAAAAAATGCTTATTTATAAGTATGGCAGAGTTTTCGTAACCTAATTTTTTGATAAGTAGAGTTAGGATCTCAACCCAAATCTCCATGTAGTTTAACAATAATTTAATACTTAGATTAAGTTATAGATTAATTTCACTATGTATCATTCAATTAAAGTACATTTTTATTTTTATCGAAAACCATAACCGGCAATGATACTTCAACTACGGTTATTTATATTATCTGATATCTAATAATTTAATCTAATATTCGAATCGATCAAATCCAAAATATCAAATAACCAATCCTATAAAAAAATTAAATCAAATATTCGATTCGATAAATAAAAGATTAAATAAATTAGATATTCACTTCGATAAACTATATATGTATACATTCTACACACTATTTTTTTAAGTTATTTTATATAATCATGTGTGATGTATGCGTGTATAATTTGAAATGAGTGAATTATATATTTTTTAATTATTATTTTGATTAGATATTTAATTATTGTCCAAATATTGAATTTACTAATTGAATATACTATAATTTAACACTCCAATCAAATAATTAGATCATATTTATTCAAATTGGATTAATTTTTTATTCTACGATTGAATTTTCTTTATCTAATACTTTTTAATTATGGACCATTCAAAATTTTCAGATATCCGACGTATTATTTGTTATCTGATTCAAACTCCACATATCTGAAGATTTTTTTTCCAATCCTCAATCTTTTAAATATTCAAATTTTTTTACCGAATATCCGATTCATGTACACCCCTAGTTTCAATTACTTCAAGCTAAAGGCAAGTTACTACTCACTACATCAACCTAACTAATTTTTTTTTATTCATAAGAGAATTGGAAGGATGATACATTAATTCCTGATTATTTTATTCATAAGATGCTTGCGAATACAATTATAACATATTATAATGGTAGCAACATCAAATAAGCGTTATAATATCAAAAGTTGGGGAAATAAGATTTGAACCTAAAACTTTTAGTATCCATAAACTAAAATTTATCACCAGGACTAAATTCATCCAATATTAACTCCAAATTGTTGATATTGAATATGACACTCTTCATTTTTGATAAAAGATTAAGAAGTATAAAAATTGGTAAAAATGATAAGAGATAAGCCTTTATAGCTTATATATATATATATATATATATATATATATATATATATATATATATATATATATATATATTATTAACACATAAAGTTATTCAATATTCTATTTAAGTATAAAAATATGCAAATTATTTATTTAAGGAGTATTGACTTAACTTTGCAAAAAAAAAAAAAGACGTAGAGAAACACTTTTCATGATTTTTTTTAATAAATTAATCATTTTATTTAAGCAATGAAATAAAATAAAATAAAATTACTAAATAAGTTTTATTTTCACCTTATTAACTATTATTTTTATGTCCACAGTAATACTATACTTTGTTACAATGCTAATATATATTTAGAAGACCAAACAAAAATTAAGATACAATAAATGCTTGAATTTTGGAAAGAAAATCATATTTAGAAAAATCCTAAACTTTAAAAATAATATACATACATACATACATACATACATACATACATACATACATACATATATATATACCCTGAAAATTTTGAATATGTTTTAATATTTTATATTAAATATTAAAACTAGAATTGCATGAAAATTTGGAATGCACACAAAATCTAAATTGAATCTTTATAATTTTTATAAATTTTTGTAATTTTATAAAATATCTGTAGTTCAATATAAATATGAAATTTTAAAATATTTTCAGGAATGAAATTTTAAAATATTAATATGTTCAAAATTATTATAGTATTTTAAGTATAAATTTTATGTTATCATTAAAATAAAATAATTAATTTTAAAAAAATAGACAGAAAGTAACACTATATGTCACTAGAATAAATGAAAAATAATACAACTACCATGTCTTAATTGAATAATTTATATATATTTATGTCTTAAATAAAAAATTAAATAATTTTATACTTCAATTAAAAATACTTATAATGCTTATGCATTACCAATTATTTTTTCCATCAAAGTTTAGAATAACTAATTTTTTAAATAAATAAAATATTAGTATTAGAGTTTGAGCCACTTTATCATTGTGCAACATGTCAATGAGGTTGGAAGAAAAGATGCTTGAAAATGTAACATTGATTTTTTTATCGATTTTGAAAAAAAAAAAACATATACTATAAGGTAAACTTAAAAAGAAAATTAGACTTTTCTTATAAAACAGAGAGAATAATAAAAATCAAGTATTAATTTGCAAACAACATCAAGACATTAAAAGACTAAGTGATGGTTTGGTATAAAGGTAACAGTAGTAGAAAAATTCTTCTTATATTTTCTATATCTTTTATAATTTATTTAAAATTTAAGAAAAAAAATTTCGGACAAATACTCCATTTAAATAATTATTTAATCTAAAATAAATATTTAATTAAAAATATTTTTTATTATTAAATACTTAATATAAAAAATTATAAAATATGAAAGAAATTTTTTTCTCTCAAGTTACTTACGTAAATGTTTTCCTTTATCATAAACGTGATAAATTGTTGTACTAGGCTACTATTGTTTTCAATGTTGTGCCCAGCGTAAAACGCAATTAGTCGACATATATTTTATTTGTCGGCATAGCTTTTTCGATCATACTATTTTTACCGCCTCACCCGTGTCAAAGAAAAAGAACGTCGGTGAAAGAAAAGTCGCAGAAGACGAATAATTTTAGGAACACATTATAAATGGTTAAAACAAGACATTCCAAGCACCTTCAAAATAATATAAAAACACTTTACTAACACGGATCAGAAGGCGGCAATCGGCGAAATGCACGAGGAAAACGGCCGACAAAGTGAGGCCGCCGCCCCCCAAAATTACTATGAGCAGTACGACATGCGACTCGCATATCCTCTTAACAGCAAATTATTCTTCCCCCCAAGCTGGAAGAATTTTGGCTCTTCCCAGTCCAAGACGGAATTTTTTGTTTTTCCGTCGCCACCATTTTTCGCTTGACCCCACAAAAAGACCACATATCCACCAACATCCCCAACTTTTCATCCCTATAAATACCATCCAACACCGTTTCGCATTTCATTGCAAACATACCGCTAAGAGCAAGAAAGAAAACAAGAGTGAAAGAAGGGAAAACGAAGCAGTTAAGCAGAAAAAAAAATAATGGAGAACTTCCCAATTATCAACATGGAGAAGCTTAATGGAGAGGGGAGGAAGGCCACCATGGGCATGCTCAATGATGCTTGTGAAAACTGGGGCTTCTTTGAGGTACGCATCACATCGCTCATCCAACAATTGATTTACCTTATCATTTTGATTTTGTAACTAAGGACTTAATTGACTCTTCTTCTTTTCTTTTTCTTTAATGTTGTTTCTATTTAGTTGATCAATCATGGAATCGAACCAAAGTTCATGGATAAAGTGGAGAAGCTTACCAAGGGACATTATAGGAAGTGCATGGAACAAAGGTTCAAGGAACTAGTGGCCAGCAAAGGCCTTGCAAATGTTTCATCCGAGGTTACTGATATGGACTGGGAAAGCACCTTCTTCTTGCACCATCTTCCTCAATCCAACATTTCAGAAGTCCCAGATCTTGATGATGACTACAGGTAAAAAAAAAAAAGATTATGATGAATATCTCTGATTACATTACATAGGGTTAAAGAAGAGCAACGACAAAGTGAAAAATAACAATTAAAAGATCCATCGGATTCATGCAGAACATATCATAACTCCAAAAAATAATATTAAAAAATTACGAATATTTTACAGGAAAGTGATGAAGGAATTCGCAGCAAAGATAGAGAAGCTAGCAGTGGAGCTGATGGAATTGATGTGCGAGAACCTTGGACTAGACAAGGATTACATCAAGAATGCCTTTCATGGAATCAAAGGTCCAACTTTCGCTTCCAAAGTGAGCAACTACCCACCGTGTCCCAATCCAGACCTGATCAAGGGACTTCGGGCTCACACTGATGCAGGGGGCGTCGTCCTTCTCTTCCAGGATGACAGTGTCAGTGGCCTCCAGGTTCTCAAGGACGACGAGTGGATTGATGTACCCCCAATGCGCCACTCCATTGTTATCAACCTCGGAGACCAAATAGAGGTACACACCTATCTATCTGTCTGTGCAAAACCTATATAAATTGACTCCAATATAAAATCATGCAAGCCTAATCCCAAGTATTCTCTTTGGCTTCTTGTCTGTAGGTTATCACTAACGGCAAGTACAAGAGTCCAATGCATCGAGTGATTGCCCAGACAGATGGGACTCGGATGTCACTCGCTACTTTCTACAACCCAGGCAGCGATGCAGTGATCTATCCGGCACCCGCATTGGTTGAAAAACAAGCAGAGGAACAGAAGAAGCAGGTATACCCCAAGTTCGTATTCGCAGATTATATGAAGTTGTACGTGCCGCGAAAGTTTGAGGCCAAGGAGCCAAGATTTGAGGCCATGAAAACTATGGAGACCGCAGTGCACGTAGGAGGCCCCTTAACAATATCCTAGAGTGCGAAAGGCTGACCCTACCGCCCATCTTTCAATAAAAATAGCATATGTATACTATAAGTCAATGAATATCTACTTAGCTAGGAGGAATGGTCGTTGTTACTAATTAAATATTTGTCATCGCTTTATCTATATTTCCTGGTGAAAAACCTAGTTTCAACTGTCAGCTATATGCTACTCCGTATATTTCATTATTTATTACTTCATAAAACATTAGTTTGTTATTATTCTTATATTACTTGCATGATTCTTGTTGTGCTTCCATTTGAGCCTCAGGGAAGATTTTAGACACGATAAATTATATTTATAGCCTAACAGTTTCGTGATCACTCTTTAGTACTCCAAAGTATAACCTTCGTTCGGGCACAGAATACTAGCCTACTAGGTAAGAATAGATTTGTCCAGAATTTTATAACTTGGGTGGAAGAAGTTGGTAAATCATTTTATTGAGCAGATGGATTTTATCTCCTGATATTAACTTAATTTAAACATTATTATTTTATTAGTATTAATACCATTATTATTATTATTGTTGTTGTTGTTGTTGTTATTGCTGCTGCTAGTATTATTATGACTCTAGTATTACTATTATTAAAATTCAAACCATTAGTATTCTTATGATTATCGTCGTCGTTGTCGTCGTCATCATCATCATTATTATTATTAACTTTAACCCTATTATTACTGATGTTACTATTATTATGATTATTAGAACTCCTATTATTATCATTCTTAAGATTCAAACTAGTATTACTATTACTATTACTATTACTATTATTATGATTATTATTATTATTATTATTTTATCATTATTGTTATTATTACCTATATCACTAATATTACTACAACAACTACTACTATTAGTATCATTATTGTCACTATTTTATTAGTACTACTACTACTATTATTATTATTTGGGTTATTATTAGTATTATTATCATTATTATTATTATTATTATTATTATTATTATTATTATTGTTGTTGTTAATATTAAAGTTATAATGTTTAGTAATATGAATATTGCTAATAATACTTTAACATGGACCAATATAAATACCAAGACCTATTTTGACTAGTAATAGTATGATTAACTACTTTAAGAATAATACCCCACTTTTACTTATAAAATTACTATTACTATTATTAACCCTAATATTAGGCTATGATAGAGGTAGGTATGAAATAATGATAATTTTGGTAAGAGGGAAGTTAACCCTAGTGTTTCACTCTTATAGGTGAACCAAGTCAAAACTCTAAGGTGGCGTAGGAGCGTGCTCCAAGCCTAGTGTCGTATTAGGTAAGGATATAGTTGAGGCTTAATGTGTGTGAAAAATAAGTTATGTGTGTTGATTTGATGTGTGTGTCTTATATATTATGTATCTTGATCTTGTAGCACAGCTTGCTAAGCATGGAGCTCAGTTAAGTTGTATGTGTTTATGATATGTGTAATGTGGTATTAGTACTTGTACTTGAATTGTGCTTATGCAATATTGCCCCTCATGACATGCATGATAGGAGATTCTAAGTAGTATAATTTGATTGTGAGAGAAATGGAAAAGAGTAAGGAAAGTGAATTGACTAGAGAAAGGTAGTAATGGCCTAAATATCTTATGACCTATGGGTGGACAAAAGGAGGAATAATGGGAATAAATTAAAGGAATGGACCAAAACATGCATGGGGAGTCTAGGGTTTGCATGAGGTGGTTAGCCTTTGCATGGGTATGACTTTTACGTAAAAAAAAGTTGACTTGAGGGCTATGTAAAGTAAGGGAAGAATTATTAGGATGATTGGAGTCCATATATGAAAAATAATACGTGGGTTGATGTATAAGGGACGAGTTTGTGACAACGTACAATGGAGTATTCATTTGTTTGAGTGTTCATAAGCCAACTAAACATTTACTACACAAAGCTCTACCTAATGGCTAATAACCTAATTAGATCATTACCATATTAAGTGTCATTGATTTGTCGCACTACGTATCAGTATATCACTTACTCACATTAACTTTGTGTGTAATTTTCATTATATTATAATATATCTGACACTCATGTTATAATACTTTATATGCTCATAGTTGACCTTGATGAAAAATTTAATAGTACCACCTGTATCTAATTAGTGGTACAGAGATGCTACTCCAAGTATATCTGAATGGAACAAGCCATATTCGGATCTCATTCAGCTGTATCGGGATATAATGAGTATAAGTGTCAACCGAGAGGGAGACTTAGGTTGATGATTTACGCATAATGTAACAAATTTAGTAAAGAAATGTATATACTTTAGTTTATCACAATCTCTTAGCTATTTTGTTGTAAAACTTTATGTACTCATTGAGGAATATCTACAAGAATTTAAAATTAGAAAAGAAACAAATCCCAACGTTAACAAACACATAACAATCCATACAAATTTCAAATCAAAATATAAGAAAAACATTTCTACTAATTATCATCAAAATCATTAGCAAGGGGTTGGTCGACCTCCTCTTCTTCACTAGAGGAGAGTCGGAGCCTCCTCCCATAGCAAGATACATCTCCTTCAGCCTATCAAAACCATCGACCTTATCAATTCTACCTTTCTTCACTTCTTTGAACTAGTAGCAGAACCCATCCATCCCACCCATCAATTTTTTATTTGTCTCTACTTTTGTCCTTATGTATGGGTCATCACTCGACCCTTTGTCTACTGGTACACAATAGACTATTGGGTAGGTCCAAAGATTATACCAAGGAAGGTAGTGAGTTGAGGCATCATACTAATATGTTGACTAGTAAAATTGGGAGTTGAAGTCTGATCGATGGTGTGACCAAATATTCCTAAATGATGCACAACTAGAGTAATCTACCTTATACTTCTTTATGTTTGCACTATTAGGAGAAATTGGGGTGAGTTTGGGGTAGCTAAACTATAGGGTACCTCGATCTAGCATGTAAGGCTCTGCAATATCTATGAAGCACAAGTTGCTTAGTTCGTGGAATTATAATGTTTCATCATCAGATAGTTTTCGAATGGTAATAAATCAACCTATAAACACATGCAAATCAATAATAATATTATCAATACCAATTACTATAATTGAAATCCCCTAATAAAGTATGTTACTCCACTACTAGGCCTTTATCAAATTTAGTTTCCTTCTATACTAAATTAGACCATTCATTGACTCAGGAGGAGAGGGAGGTGTGTAGGGTTAGGTGGTGCAAGGTGGAGGTCTCAAGTAGGGGAAGGCATGGCAGACAGGACGACAAGGACAGAGATGAAAATGGAAGGGAGAGGGGCACATGAGGAAGGGATTTAGTGAATTTAGGGTAGAAAATGACAAAGAAAGGGATGACAAGGGAGAAGGGTGGTGCAGTGCGTCTGGTCGGGTAGAGGGATGTGCATACATGTAGGGGGTAGGAGGAAGAAAGGGAAGAAAGCTTGCGAGGGGGGTTGTTTGGCATGGGGGTGTAGGGGAAGAAGGAGAAGGGAACCAATCGTGTAGGGAGGAAAGAAAATAAGAGAAGACGGGCTGGCCCACACGAGAGAAAAAAGAAGGGGAAGGAGAGGTCGGGCTGGCCTAAGGGGAGAAGAAGAGAAACGAAAAAAAGATGATAAAAGGCCTAAGCTGGCCCAAGCAGGAGAAGAAGAGAAGAAAAAATGACGGGTTGAGTTAGCCCGAGGAAGAAGGTAGAAAAGAAAAGAAAAAAGAAAATGAAGAAAAGGGAAAAAAAGAAAAAAGGAAAAGAAAAATATTTTTAGAGTTAGAATTAGAAATTAGGCTAAAATTAGCTTTTGGAAAAAATATTAAATTAATTTATCCAAAAATTAAGGTATTAATTTAAGAAAAAAATTTGTTAAAATTATGGGTTTGGGGATTTATTTAAATAAAAAGAGTAAAATAAAATGATAAAAATAATTATATTAATTTATCAAATAATTCTATCTATTTTGTAAATCAAAGGTCCAAAAAATAATCAAATCAATATTTTAATATTAAATGATTCTAAATAAAAGATTATATATTTAAATTTTAGATTTTAAAAATTCAAGACGTTACAAATATTCTAAAGTACCAATTCAAAGGACCCAATAGACTAACTTACTCAGATTTGCTACTAATATGAGCACTAATAATAGAGTATAGTTTTTGGACTTGTTTACAAAATCACGCAAGATAGTAGGTATCATATATAAAACCGGACATAAGAATTATCATTAGAAACACGGTCAGTTGTATACTTATAACAAATATCATCTAATGAAACTATGCTTCCCTTCACAAAAGTTGACTTCACCAACATCTCGGATTCACCCCACACGTGGGCTAAAATCTCCACCACATTATCATTAGTAGGAATTTTTTTTTCTAATACACTCATATGTATGACAATTAAGATCCATAATATAAATCACGTCATGTAGGGTAATAACCATCTCAACTAATGAAAGGTGGAAGCTATTATTCTCTCGGTGTCACCTTACAACAAAAGTGGAGATGAGTGGAGTATTGTAATGGTTGAAGTATGCGTTATGTAGATGGTTTATGCTCGTGGTCTCGATGTAATAGTAGGCAATACTCTTTCCAACATCATCTATCAATACTCTCCTCAAGTTTTTTGTCCTTAACTAAACCCTCAGGACAAGGCATGATTCTTACAACAAAAAGAATATTAAAATAATGAATTATAGGGAAAATAAGAGAAATTAATATGTATAATAATAAAAATTTCCTCATAATCATTCCATATGACGTATGCCATATGACCCTTAAATTTTGTTAGAAGATCCAGAATGAGCGGACCTTCACTTATAGGTCTAGTTAATCTTCAATTGTCATTAGATGTCGATGAGGAAACATGTCCTTTTCTACCAATGAAAGCTCCCTCACCGGGATTATCATACTTTTCCCCAAATAACACATGATGTGTGTCTACAATACGGGAAGTTTTCTCATACTCCATTGCTACTCGTGCTTTAACACTAGTAGTGATTATCCTCTTTGCCACCTTAGTGGTAGCGGGTGTAACCTGCCTTAGATCCTTACTTTGCCTCCTCTACTGGTCATCTGCTAATTATAATCAAAATTTCATCAGTAATTTATATTTTTCGTAATCATTAAAGCCGCCATATTTTTATTTACCAACTTTCATTATGTGTATCTATATCATACACATTTTAAATTAATTCTAATTTTATTTAATTATCATACCTCACACTTAATGAGAAATTAAATTTTGTAATATATATGGAGGTAATTCTCTTTGTTTAAGCATAGAAACTTAAAATGATGAAATATATAAAATAATTTATTTTTAATATTAATTATAATTTTCAATTGATCATGTCACTATTTCTATTAGAGATGTAAATGACACGGGTTCGGGGCTAGTATGCCCATGCCTATTTTCATACCCGATAAGAAATATATACTCGAATTCGTATTAATATCCGAATGGGTATTAACTAATATATATATATATATATTGGATAATCATTACCCGACGGATAATTCTTTTAACTCTTAAATTAGCCAATAGACAAATTAAGGGTTAAGAATAATTAGGGTTAAATAAAATGAAAATTTTAACCTTAATATTATACTATATTTATTTTGAAATCAAAGATAAAAGGACAACTATATATCAAATAAATGGATACAAATATAGATATGAGTATGAATTTGGGTACGGATATGAATACATCTTTATATCAGATAAACGGATACAAATAGATAGCTATATATCCATATTCAAACTGAAAGAATATTTTTTTTCCTTTTCTTTATATTTTCTTAAGTATCTATCGAATAAAATTCATTTTGATTATATCCTTCATCATACCTAAAAATATGTTGTGCATGGAACATATTTTCATACGTCAAATAATGAAATAAAGCCATTTCTTTCCTTTAAATAGGTATTTTCATAGGTTATATTATATACTCCATTTGACTTTAAATAAGTATCATTTTATAAATTTAATTTTAATAATTCATAATTTTCTATTTATATTTCGACATAACTTTTTAATTATTTTTGTAATTCTACTATTTAACATTAATTACTCTATAATGTTTTATCTATCTAATTTCTTTCTCATATCAACATTAATTATCAATTTTAATAATAGTTTAATAGAAATAATCCCAAAAGCTAAAATCATGTGTATAAAAGTGGAACTATTATTACATATGAAAGGTCAAAACTAGAGTTCGCGAAAATTGATCTGACCTGTTCGATTAGATTCAACCCACACAAAACCTGATATGATATGATTTGATAAATTCATTAACCCAATTTGACCCATATCCGACCTGAAACTGACCTAAACCGATGCTGATCCGAATATAAAAAACTTGATCCGACCCAACTTCAACTATAACCGGACATCAACATAACCCGTTATCAACCCGACCATACTCAACAAAACTGATTCAATATTAATCAATTATGATAATAAAAAAATACACATATCTTATTATTTATTTAAAGCTTTTAAATATATATTTATTTTATTTTCTTACTTTTATCGTGAACTTACTTATTCATAAATGATATTATAATTTTACCAATTTTTTCGTGTAAACACACAACATTATAACACTATAATAATAAACAAATAGTAATTAATAACATATTATTAATCACATGCTGACATGAAATTAAACTTAATACTTGCTTATGATGTTAATGATTTAGATTAATTTTGGTGGTCAATGCCTAATTCAACCCAAATCTAAAGTAATTTGGTTTAGGACTAGCTCGGTCCAAACCCAACCCAACCCATCAAATCCTAAAAGATCTAATACGTCAAGTTAATCCAAACCTGACTTATCAAATTAATTCGAATATAAAATCATCATACTGGAAGAGTTCTCAACCCATTCCCTACCCAATAAAGGATATAAATGGGGGCGGGTACGTCCATACCTGTATCCATATCTGTAATCGTGCTCAAATTTTTACCCATACCTGAACGAGTATCCACTTACACATCCATATCCGTATTCGTTAGATATTTGTTACATGATGAATAATCTGTTTATCGGTTAATGGATATTATCCAAAGGATAAATCCATTTAGAACTAAGACAAATGACAATTTTAACCATAATTTATGCTATATTTATTTTAAAATTAAGGGTAAAAAGGCAATAATATATAAGGTAAACGGGCATCGAGATGGATACGGGTATAGGTATGGGTAGGGATATGAATAACCCATACTCGTATTTGATGTGTATTTTTTCCATCATCCATTTCCATTTAACCATATTAGTTTAAGTATCTAAAGGATAAAATCTATTGTATTTTAGATAAAATTTGCCCATTTACATCCATTGATCTGACCTAACCCAATAAGCTAATCTGAAATAATCCAAACCCGAACCTGAAATGACCAGACCCAATATGATAAATTAACCCGATACAACTTGAACCGGAAATGACCCGAACCCAATCCAAATAATAAGACTACCTGAAATGATCCAAACCCAAAATAACCCAACTCGATCCACAACCAACCCGCAAAGAAGAATGACCCGTATATAACTTGACTCGAAAACAATCCAACCTACTATAACCCGACAAAGCCGACCCCAAAACTCCTCTCCCTCTTCTTCTATTCTCTTCCTGACGATCCCTGCAGTTATTTGCTCAAGAGTTTCCACCCCAACTGGGTGTTCGATCCTCTCTAGGCTTACTCTTTTGGCTCCCCCTGTCAGAATTAATCAACGGCGTGACTTTTCTTTTTTCGAAGCCTCGCTATACATGATTAAGAGGTATCTAATAGATTTTTAATTTATTATGTCAATTTATGTGTTTGTATAGATGTATTTGTGTAATCAGTGTGATGAGTTATTTGGTTTATAGTATAGAATCGAGAACCCTAATTCACAAATTAGTAAAGCTAATCCTAGTGCTTTATATGTTGAATTAGTTTGTTATTTAGTCTAGTTATCTCTTAGAAACTATCGCGCTCTTGTGTAGTATGTATAATTACCCTCTTTTTTCTTTTAATTTGTTTAAAATTCATTATTGTTGTCTAGTTGAGCCTCCTGTGGTTACTAATGAAGTTGGAGCAAAGTAGGAGGACATGTCATCTGTGATGGGCACTATTACCATGAATATGTTTGGTTTCTTCTTTATGAAGACTTCCATACAATATTTGAAACATTCTAACCACGGGCAGGAGGTAAATGAAGGATGCATCTTTTCCTTCTTATTTAAGCAACTTTTCACATAATTGAAATTGATACTGTATTTTCGTATGACCTTAAAAGTGGTTTAGAACCATTTTTCGAGCAGAATGGAGCACATAATAGTACTATTTTTTTTAATGGTTAACTAGTGTTTGGAATGCCTAGTAACCATTATTCGTTTGCTTCCATCAATTATAATCTGAAAGGAGTCAATCATTATGATATCTTATAGTTTGGTGATTGTCATTAAGCACAACTTTAGGCTAGGGCCTGTATTATCTCCCTAATGTGGATTGTGTAGCTAATACCATTAACTCTGTGTGGAGTGTTCTAACCCTAGCCCACCTAAAATAAATGAAGATTTAGGCAAGCGTGCTAATTGGAGGTGTTGTTGGATAATTAATAGTGTTGTTTGTCTTCCTTTTTGTGCAATTCTTTTGTAAAACATCCCTATATCACTCTCTTTCTCGTCTACCGTTGATAAGCTTGTGAGATTGAGGATTAATTTTGTGAAGCTTGGAGTAAGAGAAAACAAAGGACATAGCTATGATAATGCATCATAAAGCAATGCAAATCGATATGATTTTTTATTTTTCCCCTTGTTGAGGTTGAGGAACATTATACGACACAGAAACCAACCGAACTTTATGATTGTAATGGCAAGTTGAGGGCGTGGAGTTGGTGGCACATGAACCTGAGAAAGTTGCTAATTTACAACTACAAAAGAAATAGTATAGAGAACCTAACCTTCTATAAATATTGGACCTGGGCCTAAAATGTTTATTTTTCCACTCACCATTCAGAGGATATGGGTGGTGGAAGATTTGTGAGGAGTATAAATGATGGTATTATGGGGCTAGGGAAAGTATTTCCCATCACTGAATTGAACACGTCAAGTGCTAACTGTTGTTCATCCTCTTTTGTATATTGATGTTGTGTAGGCCTAGGTATTAGAGAAGCAGGACATAGATATTAGGATGAAGGGATGAAAATTAATGGAAACCTTGAGAGAATGAGGAGGAGAGGAATCTAGGGGCATACTTGCTGAAAATTTAACGGAAGGAGGAGATGAGTGAATCCACCTTGGAGACTCCATATCTCATATCATTGAGAAGTCATCACAAACATTCAACGGAAGGTACCATCCTTCCGTTGAAAAATTAAGCTTGGCTTGTCAAGCAAGCTAGCTAAATTATAATAAAGCTGTAGATATGTCTGAAACTCCACTAAAAATAATTACAATGGCTATAAAAATAAGGTAAGCCTAAGATGTAAAAGGCACCCAAAGCTTTGGTCTTGGACCTTTTAGCCTTTTCCCTCACCAGATGTGCTACCTCGTACAATAGGTATTGACACATCATTGTATATTAGGGAATCACATCTAAAGAACAATGGCATATGAACATGAACCATGTGAGCTTTATATGCTTGGAAAAATCTAGGAAGTGAGGAACTTATGTTCTCTATTATTGTTTGTGAATTAGTTTGTTGTGGCAAGTTTATTGAGAATGGTAAGAGTCTATTTCTAGTTTCCTTAAAATGCTACCCAATTTTGCATGGAAATATTTTTAAATATAAAGTACATTTATGTGCATTTCGAAGAAATAAGCCTTGGAAAATGGGAAACAAGGAGATGTTTCTAGGATGGGGATGTTGGGTCACACAGTTTCCGTGCATCAGTTATGCTACCTTGACATTCTCTCATGGTTAAAGTTCAAAATGTTTGAGGACCAAGTAACTATATGAAAATAGGCTCGTATATAGTTTTATGCTTCATGCCGAATTACTTGTTCATTTAGATTCCATATGGAACCGTATTATTTGCAAATTTCTACTTGATTTCATCCAATTTAGCTTTTTTACTTCTTTATGGTTATCGTTGATCAAAGTTTTCTATAAGGTATGTTCAAACCCCACAAAAACCAAAAAAATAAAGGAAAAAAATAAAAGAAATGAAAAGCACATCCTAAAAATGTTAATTTATTTCATTTTATCTAATTTTCCCCAATAAAATTTATACTATCCAATTATGCCAATCATTTGGTTCCTTTATGCCTATTGTAGCACCTGTGTAGTTGCTCAAATTTACCCTCATTCTTCTAGGGTGACAAAGAAAGAAGAACCAAAGGAATTAAGGTCCCGGGCTCAAAAGGATATCCCTAAGGAAGACAAACATTGATTTTGGGACCTAGTGTGTGTCTATTATTATTGTTGTTGTTGTTTCTATTGTTGTTGTTGTTGTTGTTGTTGTTGTTGTTGTTGTTGTTGTTGTTGTTGTTGTTGTTGTGTTGTTGTTGTTGTTGTTGTTGTTGTTGTTGTTGTTGTTGTTGTTGTTGTTGTTGTTATTATTATTATTATTATTATTATTATACATAGATCAGATATGTCCAATTTTGCTATTACTTGTCTTATGGTGAATTTTTGAGTCACGTAAGATAGTCTTTATGAGAAATCTTCATATCATTGGATTAGATTATTCATTGAACTCATCACTTGAAGATTACCAAGGATGTAATAACACCATGCATATGCATGGTTTCAATGCATAAACATTAGATTGGACATATTCACCGAAACTTCTAGTTATGCTAGTTGAATGCTCATATTGTCATTTTTATCTTTTGATGATTAGATAATATGCTTCAGATATCATTCCAATGATAGACTTCATTTTATGGTTTCAGATATGTTTGAATTATAGTGAAAAATGGGAAATGGAACCTATAAGGGAAGAAGAATGTCTTTTATGTTTTTTTTATTATTTATTTTACGTTGAACCTAGTTTGAAAATGATGCATCTAAGTTAATAATGGTAGGTAAGGGGATTTTCATGTAAATTTTATGTTTTATATTTACTTATATTAGTTTTTCTTTATTGATATGGTCTGAAATTAAAATGTCCACACATATTTGTCTAATGTTAGCACTAGTACTAAAATATACGCTCTAGAAATAAAATCTACATCGGAAAGCTGAATACTTAATCCTTCTTTCTATGTTCCTAACTCCCTCCAAATTTTAAATTGTGATGCAAGGTTGAGAGAATCGAGAAGGAGATTGAGACTTTAGAAAAGAGACAAGGAAGAGAATTTGTATTCTATCAACAATATTGAAAATAATAAGCCTAGGACCCTTTATGTAGTCTAAGGATCTAAAAAGATATACAATACTTAAATAAGATAAAATATATCATATCTAGCTAATAAGATAGAAACATATAAAAGATAAGAATAATTATTTCCTACAAAAAAAATTATCTTCGTGTAAAAATAAAAAGAAAAGGAGTCACATGTTAAAAATATTAATATAATGACATTGGTCTGCTAATTAAAAGTAATTGAGTTGGGACAATGATTTGGAATTAAGGTACTTTTCAAAAATAAATATATAATCTATATATCTAGGTTTCGATATTTTTTCCATCGGTATTAAGGTGTATAATTTTTTTAATATAATTTAACTGTTATTTAAAAAAATTCAATTATAACCATCAGACTATTAATATTTAAATACTTCATTGATAAAATGACCGTTCCACATGTTATTTTTATGTTCACATGTATTATAAAACTAAAATAATTCTATCATAAATATTATAGCCTTATAGAATTAGGAAATATAAATATCTTTGAAAATCTTTTACGGCTAATATACTATCAATTCATAAATATATATACTATTGATATAGAATAATAATACTTTGCCACTAAAAGTACATAATTAGGATAATAATATACTATAAGTGTTGAGTAATGGCATTATTGTAACTTATTAGATATATATAACTATAGTTTCTTCTTGTTAAATAATAATATTGTGCAATGAAAAAGTAAAAAGTAAGGAATTAAGTAATAATATTGTGCACTTAAAAAATAAAAAGTAAAGAATTAAGACGATTCATATGCTGCTGCCCATATTAAGTAATGATGGATTCTTCAATAAATCTTGTAATGGTAGGGCGACCCACTTGATGGATTCCCTTTCTTGGTAGTAGTAGTGCGTGTTGTAACTTGTAAGCTTTATGCTTCAGTATACGCCTTATACGCGTAAAGAGTCACGGACTGATTGTAAGGATGACACACTTAATGACTCACCAACGCGAGTGCTTAATTGGGTCGCCTTTTGAGAGACTTAGAGTTGTCTTCGTAGCCTGAGGAATCTTTAGTACTCAAGCTTCGAACATGATCATTAAAAAATGCTTATTTATAAGTATGGCAGAGTTTTCATAACCTAATTTTTTTATAAGTAGAGTTAGGATCTCAACCCAAATCTCTATGTAGTTTAACAATAATTTAATACTTAGATTAAGTTATATATTAATTTCACTATGTATCATTCAATTAAAGTACATTTTTGTTTTTATCGAATATCTGATTCATGTACACCCTAGTTTCAATTACTTCAAGCCAAAGGCAAGTTACTACTCACTACATCAACCTAACTATTTTTTTTATTCATAAGAGAGTTGGAAGGATGATACATTAACTCCTGATTGTTTTATTCATAAGATGGTTGTGAATACAATTATAAAATATTATAAAGGTAGCAACATCAAATAAGTGTTATAATATTGAAAGATGGGGAAATGAGATTTGAACCTAAAACCTTTAGTATCCATAAACTAAAATTTATCACCAAGACTAAATTCATCCAATATTAACTCCAAATTGTTGATATTAATTATTACACTCTTCATTTTTGATACAAGATTAAGAAGTATAAAAATTGGTAAAAATGTTGAGAGATAAACCTTTATAGCTTTTATATATATTATTAAGGCATAAAGTTATTCAATTTTCTATTTAAGCATAAAAATATGTAGATTATTTATTTAAGGAGTATTGACTTGACTTTTCAAAAAAAAAAAAGACGTAGAGAAACACTTTTCATGATACTTTTTATAAATTAATCATTTTATTTAAGCAATGAAATAAAATAAAATAAAATAAGTTTTATTTTTACCTTATTAACTATTATTTTTATGTCTACAGTAATATTGTACTTTGTTACAATGCTAACATTTATTTAGAAGACCAAACAAAAATTAAGTATACACTAAATGCTTGAATTTTGGAAATAAAATGATATTTAGAAAAATCCTAGACTTTAAAAAACTAGAATTAAGAAAGATATATATTTTTTTGTTTAAAATTTGAAAGATTTCCAAACAGTTGAAAATATATGCAAAATCATTATATATATATACTGAAAATTTTGAATTTGTTATAATATTTTATATTAAATATCAAAACTAAAATTGCATGAACATTTGGAATGCTCACAAAATCTAAATTGAATATTTATAATTTTTATAAAATTTTGCAATTTTATAAAATATCTATAGTTCAATATAAATATGAAATTTTAGAATATTTTCAGGAATATAAATTTTAAAATATTAATATGTTAAAAAAATGTATATTATTCAATGAAATTTATCTAATTAATAGTTAATGATGTCAAAATAAAATTATTATAGTATTTTAAGCATAAATTTTATGCTACCATTACAATAAAATAATTAATTAAAAAAAATGGACAAAAAGTAACTCTATATGTTACCAGAATAAATGAAAAATAATACAGCTACCATGTCTTAATTGAATAAAATACATATATTTATGTCTCAAATAAAAAGTTTAATAATTTTATACTTCAATTAAAAATACTTATAATGCTTATGCCTTACTAATTATTTTTGCCATCAAAGTTTAGAATAACTAATTTTTTAAATAAATAAAATATTAGTATTAGAGTTTGAGCCACTTAATCATTGTGCAATACGTCAATGAGGTTGGAAGAGAAGATGCTTGAAAATGTAACATTGATTATTATTTTTTTTTATCAATTTTGGAAAAAAATTAGACTTCTCTTATAAAACAAAGAGAATAATAAAAATCAAGTATTAATTTGCAAACAACATCAAAACATTAAAAGACTAAGTGCTGGGTTTGGTACGTATAAGGGTAATTGTAGTAGAAAAATTATTCTCATATTTTCTATATCTTTTTATAATTTATTTAAAATTTAAAAAGAAAAATTATTCTCAATTTGAATAATTATTTGATCTAAAACAAATATTTAATTAAAAATATTTTTTATTATTAAATACTAAATATAAAAAACTATAAAATATAAAAAACTATTGTTTTCAATGTTGTGCCCAGCGTAAAACGTAATTAGTTGAAAGATATTTTATTTGTCAGCAAAGCTTTTTCAATCTTATCGCCTCACCCACGTCAAAGAAAAAGAACGTCGGTGAAAGAAAAGTCGCAGAAGACGAATAATTTTAGAAAGACATTATAAATGGTTTAAACAAGACATTCCAAGCACCTTCAAAATAATATAAAAACACATTACTAACACGGATCAGAAGGCGTCAATCGGCGAAATGCACGAGGAAAACGGCCGACAAAGTGAGGCCGCCGCCCCCCAAAATTACTATGAGCAGTACGACATGCGACTCGCATATCCTCTAACAGCAAATTATTCTTCCCCCCAAGCTGGAAGAATTTTGGCTCTTCCCAGTCCAAGACGGAATTTTTTGTTTTTCCGTTGCCACCATTTTTCACTTGACCCCACAAAAAGACCACATATCCATCAAAATCCCCAACTTTTCACCCCTATAAATACCATCCAACACCGTTTCGCATTTCATTGCAAACATACCGCTAAGAGCAAGAAAGAAAACAAGAGTGAAAGAAGGTAAAACGAAGCAGTTAAGCAGAAAAAAAATAATGGAGAACTTCCCAATTATCAACATGGAGAAGCTTAATGGAGAGGGGAGGAAGGCACACCATGGGCATGCTCAATGATGCTTGTGAAAACTGGGGCTCTTTGAGTACGCATCACATCGCTCATCCATCAATTGATCTACCTTATGATTTTGATTTTGTAACTAAGGACTTTAATTGACTCTTCTTCTTCTTCTTTTCTTTTCTTTAATGTTGTTTCTATTATTGATCAATCATGGAATCGAAACTTCATGATAAAGTGGAGAAGCTTACAATGACATGAATGCATGAACAATTCAAGGAACTAGTGGCCAAAAGTATGCAGATTACTGATAGGACTTGAAAGTTCATTAATGAGGCATAACAGATCAAAGCCAGCAAGCATCCAACTACACTAATTAATACTTTAATCAACTACTTACATAATCAAATCCAAACATCAATAGAAGACAAATCATTAGACAATATAAAATTATCAATAAGATGGAGATATCTATACATTACATGGTTAAAGAAAACCGAAAAAAAGAAAATACAATTAATGATCCATCATATCATAATACAAAACATACTAATATTATTACAAAAAAAAGAATAAACAAGAATCAGGTGATGATGCTACAGAAGAGAACGACACAGGCAAGGTGATAACAATTAAAAGATCCATCGATTCATGCAAAACATATCTTAAAAAATTACGAATATTTTACAGGAAGTGATGAAGGAATTCGCAGCAAAGATAGAGAAGCTAGCAGTGGACTGATGAATTGATGTCGAGAACCTTGGATTAGACAAGGATTACATCAAGAATGCCTTTCATGGAATAAAAGGTCCAACTTTCGCTTCCAAAGTGAGCAACTACCCACCGTGTCCCAATCCAGACCTGATCAAGGGACTCCGGGCTCACACTGATGCAGGGGGCGTCGTCCTTCTCTTCCAGGATGACAGTGTCAGTGGCCTCCAGGTTCTCAAGGACGACGAGTGGATTGATGTACCCCCAATGCGCCACTCCATTGTGATCAACCTCGGAGACCAAATAGAGGTACACACCTATATATCTGTCTGTGCAAAACCTATATAAATTGACTCCAATATAAAATCATGCAAGCCTAATCCCAAGTATTCTCTTTGGCTTCTTATCTGTAGGTTATCACTAACGGCAAGTACAAGAGTCCAATGCATCGGGTGATTGCCCAGACAGATGGGACTCGGATGTCACTCGCTACTTTCTACAACCCAGGCAGCGATGCAGTGATCTATCCGGCACCCGCATTGGTTGAAAAACAAGCAGAGGAACAGAAGAAGCAGGTATACCCCAAGTTCGTATTCGCAGACTACATGAAGTTGTACGTTCCGCGAAAGTTCGAGGCCAAGGAGCCAAGATTTGAGGCCATGAAAACTATGGAGACCGCAGTGCACGTAGGAGGCCCCCTAACAATATCCTAGAGTGCGAAAGGCTGACCCCACCGTCCATCTTTCAATAAAAATAGTATATGTATACTATAAGTCAATGAATATCTACTTAGCTGGGAGGCATGGTCGTTGTTATTAATTAAATATTTGTCATTGCTTTATCTGTATTTCCTGGTGAAAAACCTAGTTTCAACTGTCAGCCATATGCTACTCTGTATATTTCATTATTTATTACTTCATAAAACATTAGTTTGTTATTATTCTTATATTACTTCCATGATTCTTGTTGTGCTTCCATTTGAGCCTCAGGGAAGATTTTAGACACGATAAATTATATTTATAGCCTAACAGTTTCGTGATCACTCTTTAGTACTCCAAAGAACAACCTTCGTTCGGGCACAGAATACTAGGTAAGAATAGATTTGTCCAGAATTTTATGACTTGGGCGGAAGAAGTTGGTGAATCATTTTATTGAGCAGATGGATTTTATCTCCTGATATTAACTGGGGCTTACTGTTGCAGGTACCATGAGATTGATTATAACTGCATACATATGTTTGGGATAGTGATAGCTAGAAACTCCTATGAATTCAGTATAGTTTGCACTTCACGTTGAGGGGTAGGGTTATGGACCTTGGTGTATATTTAGCAAGGTAGACATCTAATTATGGGCAGCGCCACGGGCATATTAATTTCATCATAAAAATTCGTAACCCATCGTTTTCTGGTTCTCAAGTAACCAAGGAGTTGAATAATGTCCCGCGGCAATGCAGTAAATTGCATTTTCCTCTTTTTTGGTTTAAAAGAAAAGTAACATTCCATCTCTCACGTCACGCATCATGACTATGCGTGTACATCATATTTCGGCTATCCTGGTAGATTTCTTACAGCAATAATTTCATATTCATTTTACTTTTCTAGCAAGATGAGAATGAGAAGAGATTACTATTACTAGTGGCGGGCAATGCAGTGATTAGCATCCTCGAGCAGCATTAAGACTCGTTAAAGTTGTACCACTGTCTATAATTATGGTTCCCTACCCATTCGGCTTCTCAAGAGGAAGTGAATTAAGGAAGATTAGTGTGTCATTGCGCTCCCAAATAATAATTATTCTGACCATACTCCAGCTAATTACAACAAAGTTACATGCTTTGATGGGTTCACTATACAGTGTCTTAACTTGATATACTGATTTGTTATTCTATTTTTGTCAGCCGTATGTTTTAGATTTTTGCATCTCAATCTCAGGGGTGGAGTCGGGCCATTTTAATAGTTTCACAAAACACCATTGAAATTTAACATAAATATATATGTAAAGGTCAATATAAAATAGAGAGTTATGATAGCACAATTGGTTGTACCCATACAATTAAAAATAAAGGGGCTAAGATCAAGTCATTACTACCGTAAATTTTTGTTTTTATTTTATTCCAATCGAAAAGAGACCAACAACCAAGAGGAATAAATACTATAAATTTGTTGTTGCATTGAAGTTAATGAGGTATATTTTCTGGTTATCATATTCACTTACTTTTCTTTGTTATTTTTCCCCTAAATAAAAGATAATATAAAGAAATGAATTATAAACACTATATCATGTTTGCTTGACCTATAATATATCATAGGTTAAAATTCTAGTTGTATGAATACACTTTATTTTATTTTTATTATTTTTACCTTCTAATGATCGGTAGCCCATGATTTTTTTAAAAAAAATTATCATATTTTGACATATATTTCTATTAAAAAAATGAAAAACTAGAAAATATTCAAAAAAAATTACCATAAGATATTTCATTTTATCATACAATTTATTAAATGTGGTTGATTTTGAGTATTGAAAAATATTATTTCTACGTTAAAATGATCACTAACCCATACTTGTTTTAATTTTTAATTTAATTATATTTATTAAATGTTAGTACATATGATTATTAAAAATTTTAAAAAAAATATCATATAAGTTGTTTATTTTTATTATATAATTTATTACATCTGGCCAATACAATTTTTGAACCAGGGACACCATGGATTTAATATCCTCTGCCACTGCTCAACCTTACTTCCAATTCACGTATCTCTGTTTTCTTTTGGAGTTCTTCAAACTATTGGCCTGGCCTTCAGCATAGTTGATCTTGCATTTTGGCTAACTGAGAGGGGCTAGCAACTTCTTTGAATCACAATATCCCTGTGCATACCTTGTTTTTTGTCATTTTATCAATCCCATGGATGTACATACCTTTGTCTTTTGTCATTTTTATCATTCGAAGGTGAGGGGTGAAATTAAGGATGTTAAAACTAATGTTCTACGTAGAATTGATAGGATTTACCAAAATTAAATCGAAAGATTGGATCATAAGATGTTATGGATATCGCAAAAATAGTTGAAGTTAAAGAACACATAGAAGCTCATTCATAAGCTCTTATCTGGTTTTTTTATTAGTTGTAGCAACTATCAAATAAAACAAATTGTTAAATTATATGCATGCAGTAAAAGTTCGTATATAAACCATGTATGCTAAAAATGTCAACAACACCATAAAAGAAAATAAAAGTGATGCTTATGAACTAAATAGAAATTAGTAAACTTATAACATCACAAGATTTAATATATTTATTTTACTGTACTCATATAGTTTAGGCTCTTTCATAATTAATTTGTTTAAAAAATCAGCTTCACTATCTTAATGATATCTCACTTGTGTTTTCTTTTCATTGGCTTGTGTCCAATATATAGTATGTATAAAATAATATAGTTTGAGTTTTAAAGGGTCAAAGAAATAATATAATGGAATTAAGAGGGAAAATAGGCTTTAAGACAACTAGATAAAAAACAATTTATTATAATTATGTAGAATTGTAAAGGTTCTACCTAGCATTGTGAGATTCAGTTAATCCTATTGGAACACAAGAGTCTACTACTTTAATATTCTACTTGGGATCAAATATCGTTTAGTGACATTGTGATCATAGCATCGAAACACTAGAATTGGAACTATAATAACCATGGTTGAAATTCATGTCCCCCTAACTTGATGCTTTTTTTGTTCTTGTATCAATTGCCTTGTTGAGATTACTCTTTCTTATTACAATATGATTAAATGTATACATAGTTTACGCTTAATCATTATTTGATTGTCTGGTTTAAAACATATTGCCTTAATCCCTAGTTATTAATTAGTAGAGCTTTAGTTTATTCTTTTTCTTGGACTTTTAATTTTGTGTATTAGGCATATACTTAATATTGCTGGAAGAATTTCCATGGTAGATTATGGATGTGCCCCCATATATTGTCTTCATCCATGGCTACTAAGTGTGCACTAGTTTATTCAACTTAGCACCAGAAAGCTTTGGTGCCAATGCAATGAAGTAGTTGAATAAAAAGAAGTTGGGAACGACATCACTTCCACATTAGTTTGAATTGGCGAAGAGCCTTCTGAGGTGATCGAAAGACTTTGTGTGAGCATTCTTCCGTAGGAGTTACTGTTTGATTTTTGTTGGCATCAATTGAATCCGCCATATGTATAGAATGAGAGGTCCAGAAAGTGAAACATACTTTCATATACTATGCTAAATGAAAGTGGGACAACATCACAACACTTTTTAGTTATCGCAGAATATATATTTAGCATTAGACTTTGTGGCTAACAATGGTGGGGTTGTTGATGTCCACATCAATAAATAAAATACAGATAAAGCAATGACAAATATTTAATTAATAACAACGACCATGCCTCCCAGCTAAGTAGATATTCATTGACTTATAGTATACATATACTATTTTTATTTAAAGATGGGCGGTGGGGTCAGCCTTTCGCACTCTAGGATATTGTTAGGGGGCCTCCTACGTGCACTGCGGTCTCCATAGTTTTCATGGCCTCAAATCTTGGCTCCTTGGCCTCGAACTTTCGCGGAACGTACAACTTCATGTAGTCTGCAAAGACGAACTTGGGGTATACCTGCTTCTTCTGTTCCTCTGCTTGTTTTTCAACCAATGCGGGTGCCGGATAGATCACTGCATCGCTGCCTGGGTTGTAGAAAGTAGCGAGCGACATCCGAGTCCCATCTGTCTGGGCAATGACCCGATGCATTGGACTCTTGTACTTGCCGTTAGTGATAACCTATAGACAAGAGCAAAAAGAATACTTGGGATTAGGCTTGCATGATTTTATATTGGAGTTAATTTATATAGGCTTTGCATAGACAGATAGATAGATAGGTGTGTACCTCTATTTGGTCTCCGAGGTTGATGACAATGGAGTGGCGCATTGGGGGTACATCAATCCACTCGTCGTCCTTGAGAACCTGGAGGCCACTGACACGGTCATCCTGGAAGAGAAGGACGACGCCCCCTGCATCAGTGTGAGCACGAAGTCCTTTGATCAGGTCTGGATTGGGACACGGTGGGTAGTTGCTCACTTTGGAAGCAAAAGTTGGACCTTTTGTTCCATGAAAGGCATTCTTGATGTAATCCTTGTCTAGTCCAAGGTTCTCGCACATCAATTCCATCAGCTCCACTGCTAGTTTCTCTATCTTTGCTGCGAATTCCTTCATCACTTCCTTGTAAAAGAATCGTAATTTTTTTGGAGTTAAGACCTGTTTTGCATGAATCCGATGGATCTTTTAATTGTTATTTTTCACCTTGTCGTTGCTCTTCTTTAACCCTATGTAATGTAATCAGAGATACTCATCATAATCATTTTTTTTTTACCTGTAGTCATCATCAAGATCTAGGATTTCTGAAATGTTGGATTGAGGAAGATGGTGCAAGAAGAAGGTGCTTTCCCAGTCCATATCAGTAACCTCGGATGAAACATTTGCAAGGCCTTTGCTGGCCACTAGTTCCTTGAACCTTTGTTCCATGCACTTCCTATAATGTCCCTTGGTAAACTTCTCCACTGTATCCATGAACTCTGGTTCGATTCCATGATTGATCAACTAAAATAGAAACAACATTAAAGAAAAAGAAAAGAAGAAGAAGAAGAGTCAATTAAGTCCTTAGAAATCAAAATCAAAATGATAAGGTAAATCAATTAATGGATGATCGATGAGATGCGTACCTCAAAGAAGCCCCAGTTTGCACAAGCATCATTGAGCATGCCCATGGTGGCCTTCCTCCCCTCTCCATTAAGCTTCTCCATGTTGATAATTGGGAAGTTCTCCATTTTTTTTATTCTGCTTAACTGCTTCGTTTTCCTTCTTTCACTCTTGTTTTCTTTCTTGCTCTTAGCGATATGTTTGCAATGAAATGCGAAACGGTGTTGTATGGTATTTATAGAGATGAAAAGCTGGAGATGTCGATGGATATGTGGTCTTTTGTGGGGGTCGAGTGAAAAATGGTAGCAACGGAAAAACAAAAAATTCCGTCTTGGACTGGGAAGAGCCAAAATGACCCCTACCAGATTCTGCTGTTAGAGACTTAGAGGATATGCAAATCGCATGCCGTACTGCTTACAGTATTTTTGGGGGGTGGCGGCCTCACTTCGTCGGCCGTTTTCCTCATGCCATTTGCCGATTGCCGCCTTCTGATCCGTGTTAGTAAAGTGTTTTATATTATTTTGAAGGTGCTTGGAATGTCCAGTTTAAACCATTTATAATGTGTTTCTAAAGTTATTCGTGTTCTGCGACTTTTCTTTCACCGACGTTCTTTTTCTTTGACGTGGGTGAGGCGATAAAAATAGTATGATTGAAAAAGCTACGCTGACGAATAAAATATATGTCAACTAATTACGTTTTACGCTGGGTACAAAATTGAAAACAATAATAACCAAGTACGACAATTTATCACGTTTAATGATAAAGGAAAACATTTCTTCCTGGGACCTTACTTGGTACGCGAGTAACTTGAGAGAAAGAAATTCTTTTATATTTTGTATTTTTTTTATATCAAATATTTAATAATAAAATAATATTTTTAATTAAATATTTATTTTAGATCAAATTAAGATTTAAAATGAATATTTATTTGAAATAATAGATAAATTTTAAATAGATTATAAAAAATATATAAAATATGGAAATATTTTTTTTCTACTAACTAGCACTTAGTCTTTTAATATCTTGAGATTTTAGTTTTGTTCACAAATTAATATTTAATTTTTAATATTCTCTCTCTTTTACACGAAGAGTCTAATATTTTTAAATTTACTTTATAATATATGTTTTTTTGCAAAAATGATAAAAAAAATTAACTTTACATTTTCAAGCATTCCCTCTTCCAACCTCATTGGCGCATTTCACAATGATAAAGTGGCTCAAATTCTAATACTAATATTTTATTTACTTAAAATATTACTTACTCTAAACTTTGATGGCAAAAATAATTGGTAAGGCATAAACATTAAAAGTATTTTTTTTTCTAATTGAACTATAAAATTATTTAATTTTTTATTTGAGACATAAACATATGTAAATTATTTGATTAAGACATGATGGTTAGATTATTTTTTTTATTTATCCTGGTGACATATAAAGTTACTTTGCATCTAATTTTTTTGAATTAATTATTTTATTTTAATAGTAACATAAAATTTATACTTAAAATACTATAATAATTTTATTTTGACATCATTAGAGTTAAAAAAGGAGGAAGGAATCTCTTCTTCGTCAACTTCTTCATTTTCAACCAAAGCTTAACTTTTGATTTTTCATTTTCTCTCCTCTCATGAACCAAGTTCTCCCTCCATATTGAAGTATGGCATTTAAGCTTAAGAACTATCACCTTAAAGGATTTGGTTTCTAAATAGCCCTTGGCATCAAATAATATAATACACATCAACTCCAACTCCAAAAATTTTTCAGAATTGTGATTGCCTTCATACTCCGAAACCTCGGCTCTAACATCATGAAAACACTCTCCTCTTTTTTTCCCTCCTCCTTGGCTCCATATAAAAATCACTAGAGGATGAATCTTCCCCATACTCACTACCAACATGCTCGACATCCCCATAGGGGTTTCAAAATAGGGGTTTGGTATTTTGTTGTTCTCGGGCCATATTAGGGATTATTGTTTTCAAGATATCAAGTACTCTTCTTATATCATTTTGAAAAGGCTCAATGGTCCCTTCTTAGATTATTTTTCTCCTCAAGGTTCAACCCTCTTAGTAAACGAAGATCTCCCATTCAAGATTAAAAAATTTTAGAAGGTTAAGAAGGAAAGTGATTTTGATTAAGGGTAGGAAAAGATGGGTTAACATTTGAATACAAAGAGGGGTGTTTGGTTCAATTTTTTTTTATGTGTGTGTGTAACACCCCGAGTCGACACGACCACGCGGGGGCTACCTTGGAGTGCTTTCGGATTGATCGGCTGGCCCCACAGATCAACACGAGTCCTTTCAGTGCGCTTTGTCCTCACTCACGCACTTTCCGAGAAATTTTCAGAACTTCCCAGAAGGTCACCCATCCTAAAATTACTCCACGGCCAGCACGCTTAACTGTGGAGTTCTTAGGACGGAATCACCAAAAGGATGGTATACCATGTTGATATAAGTAGTCAAATCAATCCTTATAACACTCCGCTCAAATTGGGGTATTACATTCACCCCCACTCAAAGAACGCAACGTCCTCGTTGCGCCTCAACCAATGATTGTTTCAATACAGTTCATCCCAAGAATCGTCCCACTAGGTGGCTGACTGGCTCATCCAAGTTCAGCTCACGGTCGCGGTTTTGCTTTGATACCATTTGTAACACCCCGAGTCGACACGACCACGCGGGGGCTACCTTGGAGTGCTTTCGGATTGATCGGCTGGCCCCACAGATCAACACGAGTCCTTTCAGTGCGCTTTGTCCTCACTCACGCACTTTCCGAGAAATTTTCAGAACTTCCCAGAAGGTCACCCATCCTAAAATTACTCCACGGCCAGCACGCTTAACTGTGGAGTTCTTAGGACGGAATCACCAAAAGGATGGTATACCATGTTGATATAAGTAGTCAAATCAATCCTTATAACACTCCGCTCAAATTGGGGTATTACAGTGTGTGTGTGTTTGGTTTAGATAGGGATGAAGGGGAAGATAAAATAAGATCCAAATTGTTGCAACCTAAGCTTCAAAACCAAATTGATGCATATGAGAAGCAACTTAGTTCATACTAGGAGGTAGTGTTCTAATTTAACTTAGAACAACCGAAAATAAAGAGAAGAATGGGGAGAGATTTGAGTGGATAACATATATTCTTGGTAACTCTTTGAATCAATAATCACAAGAACCACCTAAGGTATAAACTCTTAGAATAAATCTTTAAAGATTTTTTGCAAACTTCAAACTCTTACACTTGAGTTAGAGGGAGGTTCTTGGTTTTTGCTAGAGAGAAAAGTTATAGCTAATAAGTTATGTCTTCCTATTTCATTCTATCCTTAACACTTATAGATAATGTGCAGGATTAAAGGTTACAACTTACCCAACTATATATATTATTTGAGCTAAAATGAAGGAAGAAATCTACCTAATATCCTATCCATGAGTTTTAGTCATGGCAGAGTGTTTTATGCAGATTGTGAACATAAAGATCTCCCTAACACATGTTTAATTTATATAGCAGCCACATGACTCACAAAAAAAACGTATAAAGATCATTTTATTCTTTTAGAGGTGTTTTAAGGGTGGTAAACAAAAGGTTAACATGGTTTGCATGGCTTGCATAGGTAGTTTTATAACGAATGATTAATTTATCCAAGTAAGGAGAGTTTTGTGGCTCTCAAATTTGGTACAATTAATGATGATATTGTGATCATCAAATGAGGAAGGTCCTACATCACTACTGAGAATCAATTATGGGTCATCAATTCAGTCCCAATAAGTTTGATTTTGTAAGATTTGATGAGGATTTAATCGATTTAAGTGTGTGTGTGTGTGTGTGTGTGTGTGTGAGAGAGAGAGAGAGAGAGAGAGAGGAGAGTGCAATGGGAGGAGTCAAATGGTTTGAAAAATCAAGGGTCGAAGGTTAATTTGAGGAAGTGGGGACCTATTTATATGCCTGACGTACCAGTCAACTGGTTTGATACTTCAGTCGACTATTCTTAAAGTTAATTGGGCGCTTTAGGATTTGTAGTTGATTGTTTATCTAACCAGATGAATGGTATTAGTCATTTAGTCAAATGGTAATCCCTAGGTTAAAAACCAAACATTAGTGGTTTATCCATTGGTTATACATGAACCAATTAACCGGTCCTTTGAACCCATAGACTAGTTGAACAACCAGTCATGCCATATTTTTTTAGCTTTCTTTAGATAAAGAATCATGACTCCATATTTATCTTAGGTTTAGTGCAATAATCAACAATCATATAGGCTAATGTTTTGAATTAAATCCATGCAATATTAGGCCGAGTTATTATGAATTTGATTAATTTCATGATTCATCCTCACGTTTTTCAAATTTTTCACAAGTTTTAGAGAGATATAAAGGAGATCATAGAATATTCATTCTCATATCTCTCCTAATGGTTTTGAATATTTCATCATTTAATGGCTTGGTGAAGATATATACCCATTAATGCAATGTGTCTGCAAATTCCATAATAACATCCCCATTCTTATGAAATGATGTCTTATTCCGATATGTTTGGACTTAGAGTGTTGAATGAGGTTCTTAGTGAGGTATATAGCAATAGTGTTGTCACACCTAGTTGGAGATTTCTCAATTTTTAGTCCATAATCACTCAATTATTGTTTCATCAAGATTAAACGTGCACAACAAGCACCAGCTACTATATGTTATGCTTTAGTTTTAGATAATGTAACATTAGATTATTTATTACTATACCAACTAACTAAGTTTTCTCCAAGAAACTTTCATGTTCTTGAATTGCTCTTTCTATCAACCTTATATCCCATATATTCAGCGTTGAAATATCCTACAAGGTTTGGAAGGGTATCACTAGGGTAAAATAACACTAAGTTAAATGTGCCAATTAGATACCTATGAATTCTCTTAACCGTAGTCATATGAGATTCTTTGGAATTATATTTAAACCTAGAACATAAACATACACTAAACATAATATCAAGCCTATATGTAGTATGGTAAAGAAGTGATCTGATCATACCTCGATATCACTTTTGATCAACTTGTTTACCGTCTTCATCTATGTCAAGCTTTGTGGTAGTGGCTATAGGAGTACTACAAGGCTTTCTCTCATTCATTTTGAACTTCTTGAGAAATTTAATCATGTACTTTTCTTGGTTAAAAAATATTCCTTTAATTGTTTGATTTGAATTCTAAGGAAGTAAGTCAACTCACCCATCATGCTCATTTAAAATCACTACATATCAAAGTAGAAAAGTCATTTTACATGAACTCGTTATGAGCAACGAATATTATGTCATCAATATATATTTGTATAAGTAATAAGTCCATTTTGGTTTTCTTTAAGAAGAGAGTTTTATCATTTTTACCTCTTTTAAAACCTTTCGAATATAAATTTACTCAACCCTTCATACCAAGGTATAAGAGCTTATTTCAAACCATAGAGTGCCTTGTTGAGTTTGTAAACATAGTTAGGTTTTGATTCATTTTCAAAACAAGGAGGCTGCTTAACATATACCTCTTATTCAATAAAACCTAAGGAAATCACTTTTAACGTCCATTTGATATAATGTAAAGCACATGGATGAAGTAAATGTAAGAAGCATACGTATAGCCTTGAGTATAGCTATAGGGGCAAAGGTTTCCTAAAATTAAATGCCTTCATCTTGGCTATATCCTTTAGCAACCAACTGATCTTTGTTTGTAACCACAATTCCACCCTCATGTAGCTTGTTTCTAAAGATCCATTTAGTCCTAATTATGGGTCATTTTGGAGGCAAATTAACTAATTTCTAAACTTGATTTCTCTAAAAATGGTTAAGCTCATATTACATTGCTATTATCCAATTTTCATCATTCATGACTTTCAAGTGATAATTAGCTTCCATTTGAGATATAAATGCTAAATGATTGCAAATGTTGCCTAGTGAATATCTTGTTTCAACTCCCCTTGTTGGATCACCAATGATGAGCTATTAAGGATGTTTGTAGGTATATCTCCATGCTCTATGAAGAATCGTTTTCACTTCATCCTCTTGTCATCATTTTCAAGTAGGGTCTAAACTTGGATGGAAGGACCTACTTCTTCATCTTAATTACTCTATACACTTGAGAAAGATTCATTAAAAGAAACATGTGTGAATTCTTCAACTAAAATTGACCATTTGTTAAAGATTAGGTAAGTTTTACTATGTAAAGAGTAGCCAATGAAGATACATTCATCCGCTTTATAGTCAAAATTACCCAAATTAATTTTCTCATAGTTAAGGAAAAGCATTTGCAACCAAATGTACGGAAGTAACCTACATTTAGTTTCTTACCTTTGTAGAGATGTAAAGAGTCTTTTTCTATATGACTCAGATGAGTACTCTATTCATTACATAGTTTGTAGTGGCGACGGCTTCAGCCCAAAAATATTTTGGAAGCTTAAAGTCACATAACATGGATCTCACAACCTCCACTAAGGTTTTCTTCTTCCTTTCCACCATACCATTTTTTTTAGTGTCCTTAGTGCTAAGAATTTGTGAGTAAGGTCATTTTGATCATAGAAATCTGTGAAGGTAGCATGCTCAAACTCCTTTCCATGATCACTTCGTATAACGTGGATCATAGTTCCCTTTTTTACTTGAATTTTCTTAGCAAGCATAAGTGTAACACCCCAAAATTCACTAATTTTTTTTAAAACGGAAGCAATTAAGATAGAAACACTTAAAACATGTGAATTCTGGGAATGTTACCGCCACACTTAGTACCAGACCGGTTCTCTCCGACCGTTCCAGTACCAAGTGCCAAGGCTAAAGAAAAGATTTACGTTAAATTCAAATTAACAATTCATAAAAGAATTCGAAAGATCATACAACAAAATCAGAGTACACATTAACGTTTATTAACACTTGTAACTTCCAAATAGAAATACATTTAAAAAAGATAAAACCCGATGGGTCAAATTTCGGATTGCCTACTCACTCAAGTCAGGCCTGCCACCCCAAAACAGTCTCTGATCCTGCACAAGAGGTCTGCTCCCCACCATCAGTGGATCATCACAAGACCCATCAACCAAGGTAGTATCAGTACGGGTCCAGTACTGAGTAAGGTGACTTGATCACTAAGGCCAACACATAAACACATAAGCCATGCAGAAAAATAGAAGAACACAATCATAAATGCATATGATCAACCAGGTAAAAGTATAAAGGCCCAATAATCCGGATTAATTACTTAATTAATCTTTTATCAAAATTCGATACACACCATGCCTTTTATCAAATCCATGTAAGTACAGGAACACCCCACTATTATTGCCGGTGGGCCGGTCACTTGCGGGACAAAGTCCACACCACTATTATTCGTCGGTGGATCGGTCACTTGCGGGACAAAGTCCACACCACTATTCCTGACCGGTGGATCGGTCTGGTTCCTGCTCACATGGTATTCCACTGTAAGTAATTAGTATCTTTTAAGCATTTGTAACTCTAGTTTGTTTTTATTGAGCTCGAGTCACCCCACTATTATTGTCGGTGGGCTGGTCACTTGCGGGACAAAGTCCTCACCACTATTATTACCGGTGGATCGGTTACACATAGGACATCATGTCCTAACCACTATTTCTGACCGGTGGATCGGTCTGGACTCGGCTCAACAATCTTCCACTTTAAATGATTAATGTCTTAAGTATTTTATTCAAAGGCTTTCACCCTGGACATGCATGAATCATAAATCATAAATTCCATATTCATCATCATACTTACAATTTAATCACCACATACATATGATAACACAAAAAACCCTAATCAACCACCATAGACCTTAATTAACCACAACAAACCATAATTCAGTCTCCTCCGTACCCTTAATTTTCTCCATGTGCTATTTTTCATCCCAAGCGTTCAAACACCCAAACAACACTTACATTAACTTCCTTACATCCCAAATTAACTTTCCACACGTAATTTTTATACCCATGCAGACATTAATCTCCCCATGCAAACCTTTGAACCGTTTTCATGCAAACCCTAAAATTCCACGTGAAACCCTAAATTCAACCATGCAAACCCTAATACCACCATTCAATCATCAATGCCACCATGTAAACCCTAATACCACCATAAAACTATAAATACCACCATACAACCCATGATTCTGTCATACAAAACCCTAAATTCAAACCATATAAGACCCAAAGATTTGTCCATACCAACCCTAAATTCAAACCATAAAGATTCATCCATACCAACCTTACATTCATATCATATAAAACCCAAAGATTTGTCGTCATAATACAATTGATTAGATTCTCCCCTTTCATATCCATAAATTAGATTCTCCCATACAAGACCATAAGTTAGATTCTTCCACATAAAATCATAAATTAGAACCTCCCAAGAAAAACCATAAATTGGATTCCCCCAAACAAATCATAAATTAGATTCTCCCAATCAAATCATAAATTAGATTCTCCCCTATAATATCATAAATTACATTCTCCCAAATGACATCATGAATTAGATTCTCCCAAACAACCGTAAATTCGATTATTCCATATAACCTCATAAATTACCTTCTCCCAATTAACATCCTAATTTAAATTCTCCCAAATAAACCATAAACTCGAATCTCCCATATAATATCATAAATTACCGTTTCCCAAATAACATCCTAAATTAGATTCTCCCAAACAAATTATAAATTAACTCTCCCACATACACTTCCCTTAGTCAACTTCTTTCCCCATCCTCCTTTTTCATCCTTCCTCTCACACAAACCACATCGACTTCCTCACATACACAACACATATCATCATACATAATTAATACACATACCATGCACAACATACTTCAACTCCAAGTCATACCACATATAAAATATTTAATTATTATAAACATTAGATACATAACATGCGAAACACATAACACACATAAGCACATAAAAGGCCTTAGCACTCCTTACCTAAAACGACACCGGTCTTGGAGCACGCCCCTACGCCTCCTTAGGGTTTTGACTGGTTTTACCTATTTTGAGAGAAAAGCTAAAATTAGACTCTCTCCTATCAAAATAATATTAAACACTAATTCAATATAAGAATAGTTTTTTTTTAAATAAAATAATAATAAAGAAAATACCAAAATAATATCAATATTAATATTAATAAGAATAATAAAATAGTAGAAATAATAATAAAGAGGCATTACTCAAAAATAAAGTGAAATAAGGGATTCAGACCCTTTACCAAAATAATACTAAAAAGATTATTTGTAAAATAAATAACCCAATTCAGAAATAATAATAATAATAATAATGATAATGATAATGATTATGATAATAATAATAATAATAATAATAATAATAATAATGACATTATTAACAACACTAATGTTAAAATATTTATATTAATAATAATAAATAAGAATAATGGAAATTCGAAATAGAAAATAATAATAATAATAATAATAATAATTATTATTATTATTATTATTATTATACTTATAACATTTTAATATTAATAATAGTAATTATAGAAATAATAAGAAGAATAATAATAAAATCGAATTAAAATATATTAGGCTTCAGCCCTCAACATAAATAATAATAAAATATTAATAATAATAATAATAATAATAATAATGCATATTAAAATATAAATATTAAGAATAATAATAATAGTATTTATATGTAAATAATTGAAATAAAATAATTTAAGGGTTATAAAATAGGGAAAATAGCTGAGAGGGTCTAGGGTTCAATCAAATGTTGGTGGGGATAGGCGGCACTGGCAGTGGCACACTACGGCGGCGGCGATGGCCGGAAATAGAGAAGAAAGAGGGAAAAGTTGCATGCTAGAATGGTGGTGGAATTTGGGCTGTTTCGTGTTGTCCATAAGGAGAGGAATGGAATGAAGGTGGCGGCACAACCAAAGGTGGCGGCGCACGACGGCGATGGTGGTGGCCGAATGGAGGAGATGAAGAAAGAGAGGGGAGGAGAACGAGAAAAAGAAAAATAAAGGTATGGGAAGGTAGGGCAGGGTTTGCAGCACAGTTTGGGAGGTGAAAGAAGCAGCCTTAACAACAGAAGAGGTGGCTAATGGCGGCGCGAAGGGTGGCGGGGCAGAAAACAGGGTTGATCGGGAAAGGAACTTCGCACAGCTGGGGTGGCTTGTGCATGAAGAATTGAAGGGTGAGGTAGATTTGGTTAGCTAGAGGGAAGTGTAAGGAGGACACGGGTGGCCAGAACGGGCGGCGAAGTTGGCCGTAGGCGGAGGACGAGGCGTCTAAAGGAGTGGCGGCGACAAGGAAGGATTTCTGGGTTAGGAAATCCAAACTCGAACCAGGGTATATTGTGAGGGTATTTATAGAGTTAGAGGAGAGGTTAGGGTTATTTAGGTCGATGAAGGTATAAGGAAGTAGGGTTCGGGCTTATCGGAGGCGAGGGTTGGCCGGCGGCAGCAAAACGAGCATGGGTGTGCGCAGGAGAGAGAGAGAGAGGATGGCACGAGAAGAGGGAGATTTGGTTGGGTGAAGAGGGTCGGCGATTCAGGGGGAAGAGATAGGAAGGAGAACGACCGGTCAAAATGGCGAGATCGCCGGCGAAAAACCAGGGCGGGCGGCGGACGTTGCAGGCTGGCGTCGGGGCTGGCAGGTGCGAAGGAGGAAGAAGAAAGGCAGGTGGCTGGACCGGTTGGCCGGGAAAAGAAGAGAAAAGAAAAGAGGGAAGACCGGGCCGGTCTGGGTGCGACGGAGGAGGAGGTATTAAATGGAACGCTGAGTTTAAGTTGGAAAAGAAGTAAAACGCGGCGCGTCGAGGGGCGGCAGAAGGAGGCAAAGTCGCGCGGGCGCGGGTTGGACCGAAGGAAAAGAAAAGGAGAAGACTGGGCCGCGACTGGCCCAGTTTGGGAGAAGAAGAAAAAAGAAAAAGAAAAGAGGAAGAAGAAGAAAAAGAAAAGGAAAAAGGAAAAAGGGGAAAATAAAAATAGTGGGTTGGCTTAATTAAATTAATTAGAATATTTGGGATATTTAAAAATGATAATATTTAAATAAAATATTATTTAAATCTCTTTTTAGGCTAAATTAGGACTTTTAAAAGATTTTCCATAAATTCCTTTTTAATTAGCAAAACATCCTAATTTTCTCTAATTAAATTATTTATAAAATTAATATTAATTTGAAACTATTTTCTCTTTCTTATTTTAAATAAAATAATTTATTTAATTAATTTTCAAAATAAAATGCTTAATTAGCTAAATTACCCAAATTCTCTTCTAATAAAAATACTTATAAATTTCTTCTTGAATTTCGCTAGTTAAATATCCTTTTATTTTTTAAAAAATAATTTATTTAAATAATTTTTCTAATAAAACCTCATTTAAATATAATTTATAAAATTAGAAATTTTCGGGACATTTCAATAAGAAAATCTTTAAAAGTATCATCATTATTAGAGAAAATTAATTTCCATGTATAATGTGAGTAATCATCTACAATGACTAACACATAGCCATAACTGCCCATGTTAGGGGTCCTAGTAGGCTTGAATAGATTCATATGTAACAACTCAAGTGGATGAGATATGGCCATAACAAATTTAGTTTTAAGGAAAGCCCAATGTTGTTTTCCTTGTTGTAATGCATCACATAATCAATATTTTGCAATGTTAAAATTTAGAAGACCATGCATTAGGTCTTTTCTAGCAAGTTTGTTTAATAAATCCATGTTTCCATGTGCAATGCACTTATAACACAACCATGCATCATTGCTTATTACACTTATACATGCATTGTAAAATTTTATTAATTTAACATTAAGCATGTACACATTATTAATGCATGGGAATACAAAGAGAATGGATTTATTTAACCTGTTTAAAATCATACAATATAAATTTGAGAAATCAACTAGAAACCATTTATCATATAGTTTAATAATGATAATCAAGTTATAATTAAGGCCATCTACCAAACACGTATCATTTATAAAGAGTTTAGAATTACCACTTATGATTCTATCAACATCAATGATCTTTCCCTTTGAATTGTCTCCAAAAGTCACAATTCCACCATCATATGGAGTGAGATTGGAGAACATGGTCCAATAACCCAACATGTACCTTGAGCATCCACTATTTAGGAACCATTTTTGGCTTCTTTTTTTGAATTTGAAGCATACCTAAAAGTGCATACCATTTCAAGGGGTATTTATTAGGGTAGTGTTTAATTCTTGTGGGATGGTCCCCTTAGGTACCGACACTTACTTATATTTTAGAACAACTTTGGTACGTTTTTCGTAAAACCACATGATGAAGCAATATAACCAGATTTACCACATATATTATAAAAAATCTTCTTCTTATGAGTAGAGATTAATCTTATATTTTGACATGCCTACATCTCTTGGATGAATATCTACTTTTCCCACATACATTTTGATCACTTGATGTAGGCAAAGTAGGCATTTCATGAGTTTTTGAAGGCTTTTACAAACAAACTCTTTAGTTTTTTTTTATTTTATTACATTATTATTTCCATAGACTAAGCTAACATAGCCCTTATAATATAGTGAAGGTATAGGAAATCTTCACAAATTTATCACATTTAGCTTATATATCGAATATCTTGGATTGAAGTTCATCTATATTAATCTTGTTATTGCAGCTAATAAATTCTTTGTATGAATTAAATTAGCTTAAATTCTATACTATCTCAAATGTCACAAGAAGCATGCAAGATTCAAGAAGAATATTTTTATTTAATACAAGTGTGTGTTGTTCATTCAAGTGATTGATCAATTTCTTCACGTTGTCTTTTTCCTTATTTAATATATCATTATCATGCAATGAATCATGCAAGACATGTAACAAATCATCATAAGTGTAGATTGAGTTGGATTGTACATCATCAATGTTTTCATCATCATTGAAGATTGTGAAGGAGTTATAAGTTAATGATTCCTCTCATAGAGTCATAAAACAGAGGTTAGCAGCTTCTTCCTCTTTATTAGAGGGCTCAACTTCACTTTCACCAAAGGCATCCATCTATTTTATTCCATGTGTCTCTTGCCATTTATTTAGCTATTTTATTTCTAAATTCATAGCGATCACGTATGACATACATATCTTTTCCATGATTGTGGCATTTGATATTATTGTCCATGTTGTCTTCTCTAGGCCTCCTTGTGTTGCTTGAATATGGCCTTTCTAGTATTCTATTTTACCTCCTCTTGGCTAGAGGAACATTTTGAATTGAGTAGTTATGAAGGCTACTTCTTCGTTATCCATGGGATATTATTCTTCACCTTCATTTCTATCCTTTTTTTTCCATATATTAAATCACTAATTATTGTCTAGAGGAAGTGGAAGCTTTTAGAGCTTGAGGCTTCTTTTTTCTTTCATATGATCCATCTTCCATCTTTGATTTATGAACAATGACAATTCCTAAAGAGTTCTTCAATGGTCATCTTAGTTAAGTCTCTATCTTCTTCAATGGCAGTCACCTTGGGACTTCACTCTTTTGTAAGACCTTACAAGATCTTTCTTACTTGCTCTTCAATAGTGATTTCATTCCCTAAGGATTTGAGTTTTTTGAAAATATAAGTAAAGCAATTGATCAATTTTTTGATGCTTTCGCTTTGCTTCATACTCCTAAATGTGAAGAGTGATTATTTGATCCTTCACTCACTTTACCCCTTAATGAGTGAGGACGAGCTTATCCTATATCCCTTTTATGGTGGAGCATGATAGGATGCAATGGTGCTCCCTTTTCCAAGCCAATATTGAATAAGCATGATGGCTTTGTCATTGAGAATAAGCCTTTTCTTTTCTTCATCGGTGCACTCATTACCTGTCTCTTCCACTAGTTCACCATTAAACTCTTTAATAAATATGATTAGCCCTTCAATGATTATGGATCACATGTTATAATCATGCCACTTGATGGATAAAATCATCATGTTATTCTAGTTTATGAACTTATAATCATTAAATAATGGTGGTTTTGTGGCGGAGATGCCTCCATTTAGACCATTAGAGTCTATTTTGCCCATAGATATTTTTCACCTCTAATTGTTTAAACCTTTGTGAGATACCCAAGATCTAATACCAATTGAAAGAACCTTAGAGGGGGGTGAATAGGATTTAATGAGATGGAAATTATAATTACAAAATGTACACATAATGTAGAGTGATCTAAGGGTAAATTACTCTCTACATCTACTATTAAAAGGTTCGCCATTTTAGATTTTTAAATAGTGACGTATTATATATTGATAATCACTATTATCTTAGTTTATGAGCCTTAAAATCTTTATAACCCTCTAAGAGATGATTTAAAACTTGATCTATTTATCTTCTCCAGACTATTAATAAGAATCTCTCAAGAATGATAGAAAAACACTTATTAACTACTTTGTGATAAATTTTGTTAGGTGGTTGTGATTACAAGTAATTATCCCTAAGAATTCAAGATATGAAAGTATAGAAATTTGGATGAGATTTAATCTAGCTATATGTAATAAAATACGTTACAACTGAAGAATAATTCTAGCTAAGATAAGTGAGCAATAAACTCTTTTTAATAAAAACTCTTTATTTGAAAGTTAAGGGAGTTTAAATGAGCAATTGAATGATCTAAGAGTAAATGATTAATTTTACAATCAATATAGTTGAAAATTTGTTGTAATAAATGTCAAGGGAGCTTGTTTATAAGGATCACCCTCATTGTGTAGCCATTGGACATAAAATCTCCCTAAATTTATATCGCCCAACTAGGAAAAAATCAACATTTAATGCTCACCAATCAATGGGTATGACCAAACCAATCAATTGATTATATTCTCAATAGATCAGTGGTTTAAACCATGCTACTGATTCTGTTCAAATCTAAAATGGAAATATACCATTACATAATCTAGTCGATTAGTTTGTTGAAACTAGTCAGTCAGTTATGTTTAGCACTCAGTTGATCCTATGAATGTGTATACATAGTGTCATGGTTTAGTAAACCAATCAATGTGCTCATATAACCAGTCGATCGATTTGGAAAAACTAGCTAATGAGTTTAAAAAGAGATTCGTTGGGTTTATACATGAGTGAAACTCATGGAATAAGTAGTAAAAATAGTCTATCACTTTAATTAAACTAGCCAATCAATTTGGCAAAACTAGTCAATGCCTTTAAATAGAAAAAAATTGGTTTCTATAGGAGTAAAACCCATGAACTGGTTGGTGAAATCAGTTGATCGGTTTCCTCAAACTAGTTGGTTAGTTTGGTGAAACCATTTGATATCTTCAATTAGATTCTAATGGGTTTCTATAATAGTGAAACTCATGGAATGGTTGGTCAAATCAGTTGATTGGTTTTACAAAACCAGCCTATCGTTTATCTGCGCCAGTGATCTGTCTAAGTTTAACTCACTTCATGCTCTGGATTAAACTAAACCACTCAATCGGTCTTGAGACTAGTCAAAAATTTCCTATTAGAACCAAACAAGTTTAAGACACTTTGACAGATTTAGAAATTAAGATTAGCCATGAAGTCCCATGAAGTAAATTTAAGTCAAGTGTTTAAAAAACTATTTTTAAAGAGTTGTCATCAAAATGTAAAATTTCTCAACTTTACTCTTTACACATAACCTAAGACTTTATTAATATGATTCTTAAACCTTAAGTCTTTGTTATCTTCATACATTCTTAAGTCTTTGTTATCTTCATACATTCTTTTAAATTGCACATTAGTACATGCATACTTAATTAAGCACATTAGTTCTCAAGACTCGCTTGTTATCATCAAAATAAGGATAGTGATATTGTTGGACCTATGAGGTCAACAACATCTCCTTTTTAAGGTTGGAGTGTCTTGGTCAATCCTCTTAGATAGTCATTTCCTATTGAGTTTTCTATTTCTAAATAGTCACTAGATTCCACAAGATTATCAATGTATACCTCTAACCTCCCATATTTAACAAAGTTTGTGATGTTTTAGTCCTCAAAGAACATAATATCCCTACTTCATATGACCTTCTTATCTATTGGGTCATACAACTTGTATAAAATATTCTCTTCACTATATCCACTAAAAGTTCACTAATGAGCCTTCTTGTTTAGTTTTATCCTCTTATCCCACGGTATATGGACAAATGTCCTATAGCTAAGCACCCTCAGGTAACTATAACTTACATCCCTATCAAGATACACTCCATTAGCCACATCACCACTGAGAGGAATTTATGGATACAAGTTGACAAGGTAACTTGTTGTTTGTAAAGCTTCCTTCCAAAATGATCTTCAAAGTTTTTCCTGTGAGAGTACACACCTTACCCTCAACATCAATGTATGATTTGTCTATTTCTCCACCTTATTATTCTCAAGGGTTTTAGGAACAGTCTAATCATGTCATATTCCATGAATCTTATAGTATTCGTCAAATAAACTAAGGTATTCACCTCCATTGCTTATTCAAATATACTTCAAATTCCTCCCAGCGTCACAATCCACCTTAGCATGATAAACTTAAAAGTTGATCAAAACTTGATCATTGGTATTCATGATATATACCCAGAGAGAATTCTTCATTGAATGCCACAAATTATGACAACCCACCTAATAACTTCACCTTCATTGGACCACATACGCCTAAGAAGACCTAATCAAGTTTCCCTATTGCTTGTCCCATAGCACTTTTGATAAAGTGGGCTCAGTTTTACTTGCCTAATACACATTGAGTGCATTGACTAACCCTACCCCTCAAACATTTGGTAAAGCACCTCAATTGTTGAGAATATTTACACCCTTCTCATCATATTGCTAAGCTTATGATGTCATACATTATACGAGTTTTCGTTAAAATTAACTTTAGCTAAGAAATATACCTTCACCTAAGTTTGATACAATGAGCAATAATTCCTACCCCTGGCTACTACTAATGACCTCTTTGTTAACTTCCATGGAACCTTTCCAAACCAACTAATTTAGCCCTAATCAGCAAGATTCACAGCTATGATAAGGACAATCTTAAAGTCTAGAATATATCTAACTTCTTTGAGTTACAAGATATAACCTAAACTCGTCTCCAATCATATACCCTCTATACCAACTATCTTCAGGACTCCATCATTTCCCATTCACACCTCACCAAAATCCCCTGATGTGTAGAGGGAGAAGAGCATCATGTGGAGGGTAGCATGGTTGGATGTACTAATGTTAAATATACAGTCGGTGTTGGAACATGAGGTGCTTATCCAAGCATTTAGGCTCTCTAAAATAACCATCAGTTCATTGCCATTTATGGTTGTTATCTACTCATCCAAATTGCCCTTCCCTTTTTCACCCTTATTCAAATCCCAAAATTCATTCTTCTAGTGACCAAAATTCTCACAAAGGAAGTAAGATTGGTGTTTCTTTGAGATCTTTGGTCTACTCTTAGACCTTCCCCTCTACATCATGCCTTTAGATTATCCTTAACCCACCATAAGTGCCTCAGGTTTTTATAACAAGGTTGCACTACCTCCTCTTCTTCTCTTCTCCAAGAAATGACATTATCATCAATGTTATTGTGAGATTTCCACCTAGGTCAGAATTGGTGAGAGACACACAAAGACTCTTATAGCTATCTAGTAGAGAACTTAGGACCAGCAGGGATTTAACGTTATCCCTGAATACTATTTTTATATTCTTCAACTGGATGAATATGTTATGAAACTGATTAAGGTGTACTGCAATAACCCCCCATCTATATACCTCTATTTATATAACTTCCTTATGAGTTGCACCTTAATCCCAAAAATATTATTTGCATAGAGTGAATCTATCTTATGCCACACTCTTTATGTTTTGGTTACTTCCTCAACATGATGAATATCATCTACCCATTGATGGATATAACCATAGACTCTTCTATTGAGTTTCTTCCACTTCCATTATTTTTTCCATCATGCTCTTATGCATGACTCTTTCCTTCTCGATCGGATTTTATAATGCTTTTACATAGAGAAGATCTTTCATATTGCTCATACGCATCCTATAATTCATGGTGTTCATCATCACCATGACTGGTTTACTAGCTACCATGATTTTGAATCATTCTTTATTGCCAGTTAATGGGAAATACAATAGATACCCTCTCATCTAAGTGAACAATAATCCCCTTGGCCAACTACACAATAATAGGAACGTAAGAGGAAATTATAACTACTGAGAAATGAGGCTTTGTGGGAGGAAGAAATATTGGATATTTTTATTGAGTATGAAGTAAGCATCAATCTATATCATTATTAAAATGGTGTTAAGAGGATCTTTTATACCCTCCATCATACTTGGTTATAACACTAAATCATCATTAGTTGTCTAACTTATACAAACATTCAAGTTACAACTTAATGGTTGACCTTATAAGTTAACACATATTAAGTTGTAGGTTGACATACTAATGAGTGCTAAATTCCTCATACTGATAGATTTTTCTAACCACTACTTAATAATTAGTCATTGCTCACCAATCCCTTAGCCATTTCCCCTTGCATTTACACTTTTCTCATGTCTTTGGTTACCAACCCTAGCTAATGTTCTAAGCAATCACTCCTTAGTGATGCCCCCTAGTCAAAAACCCTAGCTAACTACCCTTAGTTGAATCCTATTTGATGAGACATGTCCAGTGGCCCTAGCCAACAATATTTGACTACTACCTTTGGCTTGCAGGCCCTAACTATTGTCCCCTGGCTATTGACCCTTAGCCAATAGACCTTGGCTATTATTCCCTTGGTTGATGCCATTTTGGTCAACAACATGAGTTTTCTCCTCTATTAAGAAATCCCCAATAGGAAACAATATAGGCAACCTTTTATATTTTTTTAAAAAGGAAAATAGCTGCAAAAGTATAGATTTAATAAGAGAGCATATGGATAGTCTTGTCTGACATGTCCATCACTCCACAATCTACAAATGTTATTGTTTGTCATACTTAAAATAAATTTTCTTTGATGAGAATATCAAAATGATATTTTCCATGTATATAAGATGAAATTATATCATATAAAACGCTTAAAGTATTCTCAACCAATTCTATGTAGTATAACTTCTACTAAGAATGGATATAATTAACTACCATTATTATGAATAACATGTGAAAAATTTTGATTGCAATAAGAATGAAAACTTCCAATAAATCTTCATAAGATTACTAATAATGTAAGCTACAAATAACATTATCATCTTTTTGACTACCATATGCTAATTTCCATAGATGTGAAAGCTGAAGTCAAAAACAGAGCTACAAGTAGTGGTCATATTAGATTCAAATAGTAGAGCAAAACTATCAAGAAGAAAAAATATTAAGAATAAAACTTTACATGATGTACACACATAGATCTCTAAAAAGCATCATATTATGTCCAGAAAAAAAAACCCAAGAGAGATAATTGTTTCTAACCCTAGCTAGGAAGGGTTACTAATTAGTAGAACAATGAGAGTAATATCTTGTGATTACTCTGGTCAATGGTAGAAATTTTCTTGAAACAATCACATTCTATATGATTGTTTAAAATATAAGCTGATAATTTTTTTTTCTCAAATTTCATTATAGGTCCTCTTATATAGAAGGAGATGTGCACCAACAATTATAAATGCTTAGTTAGGGTGAGAACAAAAGAGCTAAGGAAATACGCCAACAAAAAGAGGGAAGAAGCTAATACAACTTAAGAATGAAACTTTTGATAAGCAGAGATGTAAGATAATGATTCAAAATATTTGAAGTTAGATCAAAGCTTAGTGATGATAAAGATGATGAGAAGGTTATGAAGGGCTCGACACTATTAAAAAGGAAGGTTACATAACACTTTTTCTAACACTGGCTCGTAGGAGTAAAATATATTATTTATCTATACACTAAACCTAAAAGATTGTAAGAGCTACCGTATCAAAAAAATGGAGTCTCTAAAGTTGGTCATGTTACATTAGACACACAAATAGCAATTAAATCAACAAACTCTTTGTTTCATTGAATTTGGAACAACATTCAACACAATTCTTAGTCAAATTTTATCTACGCACAACCATGGAATATCAATAATGTTATGAAAATATTTATGAACCATATTTTTCAAATGCTTGTGATCACACTATTTACCACAAAACTAGAAAAATATGCATACAAGAACTCTATTCTCTCTTTTTTACCATCATAGATGATGTATTGCTCTTTCATTTCTTCCCTTCAACATTTATATGTATAACTTTGCTAATACACATTATACCCTTTCTATAGAGCTTATCTACCCATCATATTTATAAAATTCCTTTCATAATGATAAGATTTGACGTTTGAATCCAAAACTCTACAAGACATGGATGAAATCTTAAACAAAAAATTAGTAACCATAGTACCAACATGCTTTTATACATCATATTTGAGACTCCTTTTCTCAATAAAATTGCTAGGAGTTACTCACTCTTATTTTTAAAATAAATCATTAATAAAATAAGAATCCATATTAAAAAAAAGGGATTAGACAAATAATAATATCACTATGCACACAAGGAAACATGCAATGATAACCAATAACCTAACGACATGATTCTATAACCTAAATATAATATAAATATATATGGTATGTGGAACTTCACTCATAATAACAACTCAATCTATAACTATCGCAAATTCATGTGAAAATTATACACGGAGAAGCAAAACTATGAATTAATAAGGTGGACATACAAATGAAATATTTCGTTTTAACTCTTTTTGGTTGTTAACATTAGGATTTTCGATTCACTAGCTGATGAAATGTCTATAAAAAATAAGTAGAACATTTTCATAAAAAAATGACACTTGATTAAGATAATGTAGTGGAAATGAACAAAAATGAAATTGTCAGTTTCATAAAGTAACTAAGGGTAAATTATTTTATCGAGATGTTTCAAAGGAATTTTATCTAGTAAGATAAACCTGAGAGATAAGGTGGTTCAAATTGATTATGTGGGGGGATTGATATGAAGTGGCACACTCTTGTGGAATGCCTAGCAGGTGGGAAACATACTCGATTGAGATATATATGGAGACCCAAGTTAGCTTGATCCAAAATTGGATCAGTATACATTGTTAGGATGATAGAAGGATGATAATTTGGTTTCTAACATATGAATGGGCTATTTGGTGGCAAAAAAAATTATAAATTGTATATAGAACCATGATGATGAGTTGGTGTATGCATTCTAGTCTCGTCGAAGCCCTACAGCCGAAAGGTTGGGACACTGTGCCCAATTGTTATCTCAAGGTGAATACATATGCGAGGAAAGACAACACAAGAGGATGAATACTAGGTTTAGTTTGCAGGGATGATACCATGAGAGTCAAATAGTCATGTAGGCTTAAACACTAAGGGAATGTCTTGGTTGAAGAGGCGGAGGGCTATACTTTGTTAATGGTGATCCAAAAATAAAAATACATGGATATACATGGAATGATTTTCATGACTAGTTTCTCACCAATAATACAGAAGTTGGGTTATTTATGGTGCCCACAAACTAAAGTAGGATTCATCATGGATGAGATTCAATGTGAATCTTCACAAAAGGATGTTAACAATGGAGCCATATCAATCAGTAGGTACCACCTTTGCCATGTTATTAATAAGTTTTGTTGCATAAAATAATATTTCTAGGTGCATAATTATGATCAAATGTAAGAGAATATGTAAATACAAGCATGAAGAATTGTTTTAGGAAGAATAAGAGACTTTTATTAAGTATGAAAAAAAATTAGAGAAATTTGGGAGATTTTCTCACCTTTTACAAATGGTTAGGAGATGTAATTTTATATTCTCCCTCATCCTTACCTAAGATATTCAACCATTATTTTTTTTATATAACTTATAGATCTTTTTACCCTAACATCGATCATAAAAGAGAAAATATACAAGTTAAAACTTAATGATTGAGCCTATGAATAGACCCTGATAAACTTATATAGTGTTATGTTAATGAACGTCAAATCCCTTATATTTAAGGATTTCCTATACTACCTGACATCTCATATTTACTTATATCTTCATCCTCGGTCTTGCTTATTAGGAAAAATTAGTCAATTATTTTCATTATTTAGTATTTGGTTATCATGTTTGATTGACGACATTTATCTTATGCTACTTTTCTATCGCCCTTGGTTAGCACTATTCAGTTTTCACCCATACCTAAATCCACTTAGCAATCACCTTTAACTGATACCACTTTGGCCTTAGCATTAATCCTTTTGTTGAGGAAACCTAATAAATTTTCCCTTTCTAAGACATGTAAAGAGTCATTTTCTTCCTATCGAAAGCACTACATGCCTTGCTTAACCCATCTTTATTGTGACATAGACCGTGCTTTCTTTTGGGTAGGGGCTCTGTGAGAATATCTATCCCTTTTTCAATGGTATGGACCTTCTCTAAACTGAGTTGCCTTTCCTTAAGTACATCTCTTATCCATTGATAACTTACTTGGATTTTGAATGGAATTTGATATTATTTCTAAAGTGGATGGCAGTCTGTGAATCACTGAGCATCACAAACTTTTTCAACGTTAAACCAATCTCTTCATCCAAAACATCTCCTTACATCCCTCGGTAATTACTATGTGTTATGCCTCCATTGTAGACATAACCACATACTTATGAAGCTGGAACTACTATGAGGCAACTCCCCCTATAAGGTAAATAGAAACCCTCATGTTAATCTCCTTATATACACATATCTTTCCATATCTAAGTCAGTGAAGCCCACCAATATTAGTTCAACCCTACCAAAACAAATCCTTAACTTGCAAGTCCCTCAAAAATACTTCAATATCCATTTTATTACCACTCAATGATCTTGATTGAGGTTGGATATGAACTTACTGACCATGCCAATAGCAATTGAAATGTCAAGCCTTGTACACACCATTGCATACATCAAACTCCTGATGTTTGACACATATAGGATTTAACTCATTCTTTTTTTTTTTTGTCTTTATCCTTTAGACATGATTCCTTGCTCAATTTGAATGGGGGATCAAGGAGAACCAAATGGCTTCACCTGGTCCATATTAAATCTCATAAGTGCCATCTCTATACACTCCTCTTAAGATAACCATAGCTTACCTAATATTCGGTCACAAGTGATGTGTATGTCAAGGATTTTCTTAACATGACCTAATTCTTTCATTTCAAAAGACTTAGCAAAATATTTTTTCAACTTTGATATCTACTATAGATCCTAGCTGAATATCAACATGTCATCCACATATAGAATTAGAGTGATTAAATTGTCAAGCCCAAATCTTTTCATAAGCACACATCAATGTACTGATGTCTTCTTGTACCCCTACCGAATCAAGAAAAACTTTAACTTCATATACCACTACCTCACTGCCTGCTTCAATACATACAAGATTTTTACTATATTTCACACCATACCATCTCTTCCCTTGACCTTAAAACCTTCCATTTGTTCCATGTATACATTCTCCTTAAGGTTTACATGTAGGAAGATTAGTGTTACGTTAATTTGCTCCACCTCTAAGTCTAAAGTGTCAGCTATACCTCAAGGATATCTTATCTTTACATGGATAGATGCCATCTTTACTACCTGATAGAAGATCTTATCATAATAAACCTCTTAATTTATCTCAAATCATTTGAACACCAACCTTACATTGTGCCTCAGATCGATTTTTCCTTCCTCATTTTTGATTTTGAAATCACACTAGTTCTTTGACACATTTCTCTCCGTTGACCTTTCCACGATCTTATAAGTGTTGTTCTTTTAAAGAGATATCATCTATTCCTTTATTGAAACTAAATAATTATCCTTGTGGGAATTTCCAAGAGCCTCATCACAGCATAGATTCTTTCCACCATCTAAGAGCAACACGTAGTCCATGACATGGTACTTGTTTGAAGGCCTTGAACCTTTAGTGGATCTTCTTACTTCCTGAGGAGCTTTAGGTGTGTCAGAATATTGTGGTTGTGCTAGCTCAAGATATAGATCTTTATATTATATTAACTTTACTGATTTACTTATAATTTTTTTCATCTAAGTCAAAATGTGACCTGATCACCGGTCTTAGGTCTTCTTTCGTCAACCGACCATTCTTGAAATCTCCATTGAAATCCACCATGTCATTGATTTAAGCCTCTAGTTGTCTATTTTCTATGAATTCCTTGATTCTTTAGTCCTAAAGAAAAAAATAGCTATTTTAGATGATCTTCTTGGATACTGGATCATACAACCTGTAGCCAAACTTTTCTTCTCTTTATCCTCTCTTAACTTGGTATGTGGAAAAATTCCTAAGCCAAAAATCCTTATATGACTCTATCTTACTTCCCTACCAAGCCACACTACATCAATCACATCACCATTTAGAGGACTTGATACAGATAAGTTGATGGGGTGACATATCGTTAGTAAGGCTTTACCCTAAAATGATCTTGTAATCTTAGCATGTGAAAGTAAGCACCTTACCCACTTCGTCATTGTGTGGTTCATCAATTTCACCACCCTGTTATGTTAAGGAGTTTTAAGGGCAGTCTACTCATGTTGAATTCCATAGTCCTTATAATATTCTTCAAACTAACCAAGGTATTCACCTCTATTATTTGTCCAAATACATTTTAACTTTCTTCTAGTCCCATGCTCAAATTTAGCATAGAATACCTTGAAATTGGCCAAAATTTAATCATTGGTCATCATGAGATATACACATAGATTCTTAATGAAATCATTGGTTAATGTCACAAAGTATGATGAGTTACCAAGTGACTTCACCTTCATTTGGCCACATACATCCGAGAAAATCCTATCAAGTTTCCCTACAGAATGTCTATCAGCACCTTTGATAAATTAAGCTCAGTTTACTTACCCATACCATAGTGAGTGCATTATCCAACCTTACTCCTCAAACATTTGGTAAAGTTCCTTGATTATTGAGAAGTTTACGCCCTTCTTGCTCATATAATTAAGCCTATGATAACATATACTATAAGATTTTTCCATAGAATTTACCTAAACTCATAGACACAACTTTGCTTGAATCTAATACAAGGAGTAACATTTGTTCCCATGCACATCACTAGGGACCCCTTTACCAACTTTCACATACCCTTTCCAAACTAATTTACATAGCCTTCACCATCAAGCTTCCCATCCAAGATGAGCTCATCCTCAAGTTTAGAACATGTCTCACATCGTTGAGTTGTAGTATACAACCCAATCTTGTCTCTAGATATATATTTCCTATACCAAACGTTTTTGAGACACCGTACTGTCTTATTTGCACCTCATAGAAGTTTTAAAATGTGTAAGAGGAAAATAACTTCTTATGTGACGTAATGTGGTTGGATGCATAACTATTCACTACCAATTTGGCATTTGTACATAAGGTGATTATGCAAGCATTCAGGCGCTTTGAGTCAATCATTAATTCCTTATAGGTAATGAGTGTCTTCTCCTTATCAATGTTGCATTTCCCATGCTCACCTTCTTCAAATCCAAACAATCCTTCTTCCAGTATCCTAGCTTCCCATAATGGAAGCAAGAATGATCCTTCTTTAAGTTCCTAAGCATGCTCTTAGAACTCTTTCTATACCTCTTGACCTTGGTAATTCCTTGGCCCACCATAAGTGCCTCAAAATTTGATGAATAGGCTACACTATCTCATCCTCTCCTCTCTTCTCCCAAAAGTGGCAATGTTACTAATGTCCTTTTGAGCTTTTCACCTGGGGAAAAATTAATTAGAGATACACAAAGAGTCTCCCAACTCTTCAATATAGAACTTAGGAACAATAGAGCTTTAACTTCATCCTTGAACACTATCTCCATATTCCTCAATCAAATGAATATATTCCAAAACTCATTAATGTGTGCAACAGTGAACTCTACATCTACATACCTCAATTTATACAACTTCCTCATGAGTTGCACCTTATTTTCAACCATCTTGTCTACATAAAGAAAATCTAGTTTGGACCACACTCTATAGGTAGTGGTTTATTCCTCAACATGATGAATTATGATATCATCCACCCATTAACAAATATATCCACAAGTTCTTTTATCGAGCTTCATCCACTCCTTTTATTTTCCTTTCCTGCTCTCAGCCATGACTACCATATTCTCCATTGAGTCAACCAACTCTTTTACATAGAGTAAGTTTTCCATATTACTCTTCTAAGTCCTATAATTCATGTTGTTTAACATTACCATGACATGTTTATTAGCTACCATGATTCCCAACCAGGCCTTGATACCAAATTTCATGTAAAATAACCCTCTCAAGTTAGGTGCACATTTGGGAGGAAGTTTAAGCAAAATTATAAACACAAGAATGAGGAATTATGGGAGGAAGAATAGGACACTATTGTTGAGTATGAAAAAAATGGGAGAAAATAAGGAGCTTTCAAACCTGTTATAAAAGTTTAGGAGAGGGTATTTTATACTCTCCACCATCCTTGCCGAAGACATTCAAACATCATTTGGGAGACATACTTAGTACAATTATCTACTTAACATTAACTCTAATAAGAATAAGTGTACAAGTTACTACATTATGATTAACTCTATGAGTTAACACCTATCAACTTATATATTGTCATGCTAATGAGTATCAAATCTCTTATATTAAGAAATTTCCTTCCCACTCAATGACATCCCATCTTTCTCTCATGTCTTGTCCCTCAATCTTGTCCAGAAAACCTTTCCATCCAACTAATTCCAGTAGTTAGTCTTTAACCTTCTCCCTTGACCGACTAACATAATTTTCCCTAGCTCACTGAAATATCCTAAAACCCAAATTTAGAGAATTATGGTAAATTAAGGATTTATTAGAAAATTAAGTAAATAAATTATTTTATTAAAATAAGAAGAGGTAATTAAGGCAAAATAAATAGTAAATTAATAAATAATTTAACTAGGAGAAATTAGGATGTTATGAAATTTAAAAAAAAATAAAAAATCCTGAATGAACCTAAAAAGAAAATTTAATTATTATTTTATTAAAATATTATTATTTTTAAATATCCCAAAAACTAAAATATTTTAAATACCCCAACCCACCTATTTTTCTTTTTTCCTTTTTCCCTTTTTCTTCTTTTTTCGTCTTTTCTTTTCTTTTCTTTTCTTTCCTTCCTATCCTTTCTCCTCATCTTTCTTCCCTTCCTTCCCCGATCTAGGTCATCCCACAGTCGCAGCCCAGACTTATCCCTTTCTCCCATGCGGCTCAGGCCCCACGCCCTCTCCTTTTCTCCCATACCAGTCGCTCAGCTCAGTTCAGCTTTCTTTCTTTTTCTTTCTTTTCTTCCTGGACTAACTGGTCCACCCACCCTTCTTCCTTTCATCTCCCCCGACCTTCCCTCTTCCCCGCCTCCTCGACTTCCCTGCTTCCCGGTGCAGGCACGCGACCTCTACACCACCGCACGCCGGCCTGCCACCTCTACCCTCTTCCCCGTCATTCCCTATCCCCTCTCCACCCAATCGCACCCTCTCTATCTCTCCTCACACGTGCCTTTCTCCCCTTTCCTTTTCCCCTTCCCAAGCTGACAGATCCTAGAATTTCACAGGCCTGCACTGGTTGTGAGCCGCCGGCTGGTGACCTGCATGAGTGTCGTCCACCTCCTCTATTCCCCCTCTATCATTTTCCACCATCCATGGCCTATAAATACCCTTCAACTTTCCCCATTCAACCCTTTTTCTCTCAACCCAGAAATTTACTCCCTTTTGTGTGTCGCCGCCGTCCAACATCGTTGCCCAAACTACCACCCAAATTACTCCCTACACCACCCTCCACCGAGCTACACCCCTCACTACCCTCAATCCTTCCTGCATAAGCCGCTGGTTGTGCCAAGTTGGCCATTTGACCAACCTCAATTCACCCATCACCGCCCTTTTCCCCGTCGTCTATCGCCAATCCCGCCACAACCACCACACTCTCTACCCTCCAAAACCGCCAGCAGAACCTCCTTTACCTCCCCCTACCCTCCTTTTCCCCTACGTCCCTCTCCTTCTCCCATCCTCCCTCTCCACCACTTTTGGCCACCACACCGCCGCCGCCTACACCGCCCCATTTGGTTGCGCCACCACTACTATTCCATCCCTCTCAACCTAGGGCAGCCTCCACCACCTCAAATTCCCTTCTCCTATCCTAAACAACCTACTTCCACCCTTCTTCCCTTTTGCCCGCTAACGGTGTCACCTGGTCACCACCAACCCTAGGTGGTGCCCGAACCCTTAAAACTCTAGTTGTGATATCATTATCTCCTTTATTTGTATGTATGCTGCTATTATTATTATTATTATTATTATTATTATTATTATTATTATTATTATTATTATTATTATTATTATATCATGAATATTATTTTTTATCATTATTATTACTAAATAGAGCCTCGGGATATTTATCCCATTATTATTTAAAGAAGTAGAAACCCTATTTTAATTATTATTATGATTATCCTTATCATTATTATTATTATTATTATTATTATTATTATTATTATTATTATTATTATTATTATTAGTGCTAGCCTTAGTATATTATTACTATTATTACTTTTGTAAATTTTCGAACCCTTACCCATATAAATATCATTATTTTGATTATTGTTATTATTAGTATTATCCTTAAAAATATTATTATTGTTGTTATTATTACTATTAATATATTTTTATTTTTATTACTAACCCTATTATTAACATTAACCTTATTATCACTAGGTTTTCTACTATTATAATTATTAGAACCCCTTTTAAGTATTATTCTTAAGAATAGAACTATTACTATTATTATTAGTATTGCAATGATTATTATTAATATTTTTACTACAACTTTTATTATTACTATTATTAGAAGTATGAAAGCTATTATCTTTAATAATATAAATATGGCTATAAATACTTAACATGAACCTAATTTGACGAGTAAAAACCTAGTTGGCTAACTTGAGAATAAAAACTCAATTTTTACTTGTAAAGCTTCTTTTAATAATAGTAACCCTAATATTAGAATAAGTAGGAAATAATAGTAGTTTTGGGAGGAGAAAATTTAATTCTTAGTTTTTTTTCCTCTTATAGGTGAACCCAGTCAAAACCCTAAGGAGGCATAGGAGTGTACTCCAAGACCAGTGTCATGTTAGGTAAGGATGTAGCTAAGGATCTCTATGTGTGTGTTATGTACCTTGTATGCCATGTACTATGTTTTATTGTGTACCTTATGATTATTATTATTATTGTTTTATGAGTAGCACAGCTTGGAGTTGAGGTATGCTTATGTGTTTTCTTATGGCATGTGTATAATATGTATATATTGTGCTTATGATATTATGTGATGTGGCCTTTTAGGACATGCATGCTAGGATTTTTAATATAATGATATAGGGTGAAAGGATGAAAAAGAAAAAAGGGGAAGTGAATTGACCAAGGGATATGGTATTGACCTAATTATCTCATGATCTATGAGGGGAAAATATAAAGGAGGTTATAAACAAAATAAAAGAATGGGTGAACTTATATGGGAATTCTAGGATCTGCATGGAAACTTCGAGGGTTTGCATGGGGTGGATGGAGTCTGCATGGGGATGATCTTTACATGTGAAAAGTTATCTTGGGGTGTAAGCAAGGTAAGGGAAGAGTTTTTTAGGTAATTGGAGGCTTTAGGTGAAAAATAGTATGTTGGTTAGTATAAGGGTGCACAAGAGACCTGGCTAAGGTTTGGGAAGAAAAACCTAATTTGAGATGGTTATGAAAGTAAAAATAATTAAGGGTGAGTGGAGTATGGGATAAGGGTGGAAGAATTTCATGTGTAGGGTGAGTATAGGCATCATGGGAAAGTAAGGATGGTAGGTGAGAAATGGAGGGGTGACATATGGAAAAGAAGGGTGTTAAGGTTTGGTGTGGCCAATTAGGGTTTCGTGGTCACACGTATATATGGGGGAGTAAAGTGAAATGATGGGGGTTGAATCTAAGGGAGGTGATATGTGGGGTGTTAAAACGGCCTTAGTTGTGTGAGGCGGAGAAGGATAGGCCACATAGGCCCAAATTAGGGTTTCAGGAGAAAACCCTAGGGTAAGGCAATGAGTGAACTTTGAGGGCGTAAGGTAATGGGCCTTGACCCATACACCTAGGAGTTGGACCTCTAATGTGAGTAAGTGGAAAAAGGAAAGTAGGGATGGCAATTTTTCCTATGGGTTCGGTTTGGGGATTCTTAACAGGGATTTTTTTGGCAGGGATGGGTTTGGGATCCCCTTCCCTAAACCCGCCCCGAATAATATATATATATATATATATATATATATATAATTTTTTATAGAATATAAATTAAAAGTATAATATTAAAAAAAAGCTTGAGGATTGAGGATCGGGTATAAAGTCGGGTTTCAAGGATTGGGTCGGGTTTCAAGGTTGAGGAATAAATCGGGGATGGAAAATAAATCGGGGATCGGGTCAGGGGATCTCCGATAAAAAAAAATGGGGATCGGGTCAAGTCAAGAGATTATTTTTCTTATCGGATTTGGGGATGGGGATGGGGTCCCTGTCCCTGACCCACCCCATAGCCATCCCTAAAGGAAAGGATGTTGGGGTGTGTTAGGAGATGCAGAAGTCTCAAGATATGGGATAGACCCTCTTGGGAGAATAAGAGTAGATGGAGTGTGACATGCATGTCTAGGGTGAAACTTATTGAATAAGATACGGTAAGATACTAATCATTTAAAGTGGAAGATTATTGAGCTAGGCCCTGATCGATCTACCGGCATAATAGTGGCTAGGTGTCAGGGTGCCTTGGAGACCGATCCACTAGCATATAATAGTGGTCAAGTATGTTCTGCCTTGTACATTTCTGATCCACCGGCTATTATAGTGGAGGATCCCAAGATCAATAAACCAAACTCTAAGTTTGATAAGACACGTAAAATACACTAAGTACTTATAGTAGAACACCATGGGAGTCGGCAACAGACCGATCCACTGGCATAATAGTAGCTAGGAACATCTTGCCTTGGAGACCGATCCACCAGCATATAATAGTAATCAGGTGCATTCTGCCCTATACATTTTTTATCCACCAGCTATAATAGTGGGGTTCCCGTACTCGCATGGATTGATAAAGAGCATTGTGTAAAATGAGTATTGATCAAAGAATTAAATAATCAGTTTATCCGGACTATAGATTGGCCTTTATTCTCTATGTTGTTGTATGTTATTTAAGTGGTCATAATTGTATTATATGCCTTTGTGTGTTAACCTTATATGCATGGTTACCTTGCTTAGTACGTAGCATATTGACCATCCATTTTATGGGTGTTGCTCATTCCCACGAGCAGAAGGCCCCTTTGAGTTTTTGCAGGTAGGTGATGTTGTTTTCGATGCCTTTGATGCTTACGAGGCATCGGGCGGGGCTGAGAGTTGAGCTTGGACTTGGTCTGGGGACCGAGAGCATCGTGACCAGATTTCCCTTTTATGTTCCTTTATTTTATATCGGTTTATTCAGACATGTTTTATTGCACTATAGCTTTATCCCTTTTGAGGAATTTTAATTATGTACTATTGGATTGTAAACTCTTTTCTACATACTCTGATTTCTGTCTTATGAACGTTTCAATGCTTTTATGAATTCATGATCTAAGTTTGATTAATGATGGATGATAATCTTTATTTAGCCTCGTGGTTAGTACGAGACAGGACGGAGGGGTGGGCTTATACCGATCACGGTGGTAATATCCCTGAAATGTATAAGCTTTGATTTACGTGCTTTCGTTGAATCTTCTAATAAAACAAAAATTTTCAGTAGTAAATTTTGGAGGTGTTACATTGACACCCTCTATCTTATTCCCTCAGCCAATGCCATTGGCTGATGTCACTAGTTATTTTTTGCACTTGGCTTATACCCTTAGTCGACATCATATGTCGGTTCAAAGAGATTCAAGGATCCCCAACATACTTCTCCTACAATGTATCACATCTTCCTTATCCTTCCTTCATTACATATGTCGGTTCAAAGAGATTCAATCATTAAGGTGATGGTTGATAATGTTATTATTAAGGGGTGGCTTGATATAAATATTCATATCAAAGAGCCACTATATAACTTCATCATGAATTTGGTAATGATGAAGGAGGCCATTGATTAACGAAACCTAACCATGTTTGATCATATCAATGAAGTTGACATGTTTCTTATGTGGGCAGTGGCAAGAAATAATGAACCTTTTCTATTTTACAAAGACATTTGATGTTACCTCTTATTATATGGATTCACATGCTAGAATCTTTGTAATTTGTAGGATCTTGGCCAAAATATATGATTGCAAGGGAGTGGGATTCAAGGTGGTGATCAAAACTTTGCATCAGAGGTTACCTAGAAGGTCACATCACACCATCCTAATAATGATAAAGCCAAAGAATTGCATCAGCTAATGGCATGCTTTGTTTGAGTTGCCGCATTTTTGCACGTATTCTTCATGTTCCTTTTTCCAAGAAGTGTATGAAAATTACTAGTAGAAAATGAATTTCTTATTAGTATAATAAATTGCAAGCAGCTGTATTATTTTTTATAAGAGCAATGTAGAACTCATTTTTCCTAGGCATGCATTAACTCTTTAGCGTATCATTAATAAATGAATATTTTGTAACTATGAAATGTTGTGAGATTATGCCCCTAGCTACTTCTGTGGCCAATATGAAGAAATTATGGATCATCTCATGTTTTAATTTGTTTTCTCCTTCATTTGAATTTTCAAAAAAGGATTTTAAATTGGTTGGGAATTATAGAAGAATTTTTTCTAAGAGTAGGAAGAGGGAGTATAAAGGTTTAGGAAAAATTAAAATAAATAAATAAAATGGATGGCTTGAGAGCTAATGATTTTTTAGAATAGTTGATTTAAAATGAATTTTTTTATGTTATTATAGAATAATTATATTATATAATCATTTTTCCTAAAAATTTTCAAGTTAAAAAGTTTCTAAAATAGGAATTGCATAGGATAATTAATTATATTTTGTAAGGAATACCAAACAAAAGGTAAATAAGTTGTTATGTATGGTTCTTATAATTATTCATATGTAATTAGCTCTGGATATAAGGATTAGCATGTATCTTCCTTTCTAGATAAATCAAATTGTTACCCATATTGATATATTGATATACTTGAGGCTCAAGTACTCTTATACTTACGATCAAAAGTAAGTAAATCTTATTACTTACTAGAGTACATGTTACAGTAAGAGAGGATGTGTGACTCTTTTATGTTGTGTTTAAAGTTAATAGATGCCAAAAAAAAATGAATTAGATCCCCTTTTACATTGTTTGTTATGCATATGGGAGCTACATTTGTGTAGTTATCTTTTTATACAAATTTATACTAAAGTATGATGTAATTGAGTTTGTATCGTACTATAGTAGCTAGAAGGAACATGTAAGTTTGGGTAGCTCTATTGAGGGTAGTTTCTAGTCCTTTTTCCTTGTTGTTGTTCCTATTTCAATGTAATATGCAAACATAGACAATACTCATACAACATGTTTATGTTTCTAAGTAGTATAGCAAATAAGGAAGAATCCATTCCCTAGTTTGCCCAAAACTATAATTGATTCTTTAAATAAAAGGAAAAGGGAAGAACCCCTGGATTTGTATATATTAATTTTGACAAATGTGAACATAACAAATTTTTTAAAATAAATAACTATCTTAGATAGTTAGTTTTGGTAAGTAGCTCCAAACAAGCTTGACCAATAGAGCAATATTTGACTAGGTCTTTTCATCATCTCTTGTTTCTCATTCATATAGAAACATACTCATTAGATGATTACTAATATTCTTATGCTCATATATTTGAATTATCAACTAGTAATGACTTTGGATGATTAGCATTGTGTTAATGCAATGCACCTCTAAAGGTTTATGTTAACCCTGTGATTGACATAATCTTACTCCTACCTCTTATTTGTCTAAAATCCTTGATTATATAAGATATTTCCATAGATATTTGACTTATTTATTAGGATGTATGAACATTCACTAGGTTGCAACTTTACCCAAGACATCTATGATATAGTGTGCTATTTTTTTAGCTTTCAATGTTGCTTATGCGACATTACGTTGTGCCAATTTTTACATTTGTGATAAATGAAGTCTTGAAATCAATAGCTCAAGATCCACCGCCCTAGTTGACTCTGATGCTTCTTTTTGTGTGCATCTTCAAAGGTTAAATCCTTCTCCAATGAACACTGAAATATCTCTAGTTTGGGCTACACAAATAGGACTACAAATTAAATACATTAAGACTAAATTTAGGCTTCACAAATAGGTTCACAAATTAAATACATTGAGACTGTCACCTTAAAGTAAAGGTGTCAAATAGGTCATTAGGAATGGCCTTAGACATTTTGGGACCCTAAACAAATATACCAAATAAGGCCTTTTCAAATGCAATAAAAAATAAATTTATATAAAAAAATTATTTAAATTTAATTTTCCTTACCTTTTAGTATGCAAGTTTTGACACTAAATCTTTTTCATTCGATATAATGGATAACAAATTTGGTCTTTATTGAGATGTGGTTGACCATAGAAAAAGTTTTATTAATTTTAACTTTGAAAAACTTATTTTAAGTGAAGCAACTATTGTAGGAATAGTTAATAACACTCTATATGCAATCAAGACATTTGGAAATGAGTTTTAATTTTTGCATGAAATTAATAATGTCCAATAGGCCTTTTGCATCATCTTGAAAACTTCATTAAAAAAAATTTAGTCAAAAAATAAATCCAAACCATAAAGATCTAAAATAGTATCATGTTTCAAAAAATATATATATATTAAGACAACATGTTTTCAAACTCTCATCACAAAATGGTTTTAATTTATTTAGACCATATAAAAAACCAAAAACTTCTTCATATAGTTTAAATTGTTCAAACCTACATTCAAAAGAAGAAATAGCTTAATGAACCACATAATAAAAATAATTAATTTTGAATGATTCTTTAGGAGAATGTGGAACATCATTGGTATTATTTTCATCAAATTTTCTCTTCCTATGAATTATTCTTCTTTCATAAAAGGTTATATATTCATCTTATAAGATATTTATTTATCGTTGTGAACATATTTTCTCTATAATTTTTCAAAAATGAAATGTGACTTTTCAAATGCTTTATAGCTGCAACAATTTGCATGTCTTTGACTTATAAGGCCTTACTAACTACTTTAAAAACAAATAATAAATTATATCATATTACAATGGCAACTAAAAATTGAAAATTTTCAAGTTCATATGTAGTAATAAGCTTCACATTTTGTTCTAGAATCATTACTAGTTTATGATATCTCAAATAGGGCATCTCCTTTTGTGAAACTTGAAATTTGATTGCTTTAACCCTTTCGATGTGACTTTCCCAACAGAAAGTTTATAATGGTTTCAAGGTTAAAGAAGACACGTTCTTTCATAATTTTTCATATTTTAGTAGGAGAAGGAAATATTGAATAAATATGTTGCAACACTTCAAAAGATGTAACAACTTTTGTAACACCCTGATTTTTTTAGGAACTGAAAAATTTTATTTTTAGAGTTAAGTGTGGTAGCTAAAATAATAAAATGATGGTTGTTACCACTACACTTGGTACAATTCCATTTACCCTTATCATTCTCATACTAGGTGCTAAGGCTAAAACCATTGCTCTACTTAAATTAATAACATGATTACAAGAATTATGATAGATAAAATATAAGATAGATATGGTGCTAAGAAAAAGAAATATCAACATTTTACAAAAGTTAAAGAGAAAAGAATACAGGAGGACATAGGTGCCCAAAATATAATTGAGATCAAAAAACCGAAAAGACATTGTATAGTCCTAAACTCTTTCAACTGAACTACCAGCTTTGACTAAGCTCAAAAGTGACCTACAAATATCATTGCCCATTGAATAAGCAGGGGCTCAAGAATGGAACATTTTAGTACAACGGTATTAAACAACCTTTATACTAAAATAGAATAAAAAACCGGCATAGAACACATGCAAGGCATCAAAAATATACATGGTATAAAGCATCGACTATACAGGAATCAATTAACCATTCATATAATCACATACCACTAATACCTCATATCAACCATACTCGCTCATCATGAAATAACTGAGACTCACCAATGGAACACTCAAGTGATGCTCTTTGTAGTATAATTAAAAACACATCAACCTAAAATATAAAATAATAACCACATGCCACATACCTCATCATCAATCCCAACGAATCTTATAATACTAGTAAGCTCACAAGTATAGATCAACAAAATCTATAATATCATAAGTAGGCATGAAGGCTGCTATCAAAACCATAAGTAGCCACCAAGGCTGCTACCAAAACCATAGGTAGGCACGAAGGCTGCTACCAAAGTATCAGGTAGGCACAAAGGCTACTACCAAAACCACAGGCATGCATTAAGGCTTCTACTAATCAATAGGGAAGTACGAAGGCTGCTAACATACCACAAGCATTCACAAAGGCTGCTACCAAACCACAGGAGTCTAACATACCCTTATTTGTGATTTGGCACATAAAACCCTAGCATGTCTATCTAATACATCCATAATAATATAATCTCATGCTCAACGATATAATACACATTAGACATGATTTTTAGGATAAATATCATAATACACTGAAAATGACTAAATTGCCCCTAGGATACTCATCCGTAATAAGTATTCCACAATTATATCTAAGCATGCTCAGCCCCTTATTTTGTACATACTTATCATATGAAATATTTTTCAATCATTATAATCATACTTTTGTACCCACAATATTTTACATTAGATAATATGCTCATTTAATTAATTTTTATGATAAAAATAAATAACACATACTTATAGCATAACAAATCACTCTTAACATATTTCATATGCCCAAAACCCTAATAAGTTATCGTGCAATATTTGTCATTTTAGTAGAGTGTAACGGTTACCTAAATTCCAATACAAACCCAAAAATAGCAGTATCCTACTAAAATTATAAGGGCCTACTTATCAAACTTTCATACCTAAAAATTATACCATAACTACTGAATTAATATTTAACTGATACAATAATAATAATAATAAAATATTTGTTTTTTAAAATTACTAAAACACCCTTAATTACTAATAGTATGTTCCAAAATATTTAAAAATTAAAGCACTTCCTCAAGCTGCTCATTCACCGTGAGCTAGGGGCACATGAAGGGAGTTGGTTGGGTGAGTAGGCTAGTGATGGCTAGGGTGGTGCAGACTAGTGGTGGTTGGTGATGGTCGGTGGTTGGCGGTGGAAGATGGTAGTTGGAAGGGTGGCTAGGTTGGAGGTGGTCGTTGGGTGGTTGTTGCGATGGAAGGTGTAGGAAAATGGAAGGGGTTACAATGGGGGAGGAGATGATAGTGGGTAGTGTTTGTGGTTATTCTACTAGTGGTTGTAACTAGACAAGGCAATATAGGAATTGAAGGTGGTAGTGATGGAGAGTTAGGTAAGGGGCTAGAGTGGTTTTGGTGGGTTAGGTGGTGAGAATGGCGCCTTAATAGAGGCTAGAGGCTGCAAGTTGGTAGGGCAGGAGTGTGATGGAGCTACATTTGGAAAAGATAGTGATGGATGGTGCATGACTGGGAAACAAATGAAGAAGAGGAAGATGAAGGAGGAGGGTGGTGGATGGTATGTGTGCATGGTGTTGTGCATGCGGGGTAGTGAGGCTACAAATCCAAGAAAGTTTGAGAAAGGGAGAGTAGGAGAAGGAGGGTTGTTTGGTTGAGGAAAGTGTAGAGGGTTAGGGAATGGAATGGAAGAAGAGGAAGGGAGTAGGGCTAGGTTGTGGTTGGTTGGTTGATAAAAATGAAGAGGGAGAAGAAGAGGGTTGTTTGGTTGAGGAATGTAGAGGGTTAGGTTTTATTTAGTTGAGGAAGGCTGGTCAGGGCAGGAGGTTGAGAAAAGCTAAGGTTGAGAAAAGGAGTTAGGGAAGCTGGGAGACGGGGGCTGGTTTGGTGGAGGCAGCAAGAAAGGTTAGGGTTAGGTGGAGATGTTAAGAAAATTAAACAAAGAAAGAATAGGAGGAGGTTCTACAATGAGGAAACCAAACATAGCCAAGAGGAGGAGTTGGAGAAGATTGCCGGGTGGGAGTTGGGCTTCATAGGAAGTTGGGGAGGTGGTTGGAATGCACATGAGGTGATGCGTATAGGTATATAGATATGCAGATGGGCTGAGTGTAGAATTAGAAGGGGAGTGTTTGGGAGAGGGAATTGTGGCACGTAAAGGGTAGAATAGGGGTAAAATGGTAGGATAGAGTAGAATTTTATTTATTTAGTTTTAGATTTAGTTTGGATATATTAGAGTACTAGGTAGAACAATAATTCACAAAATATAATCTAATCTAGGATAGGTTTAATAGGAAGGGGGAAAAGGGTAAAATAATTGGGGATAAATTTTAGAAAAGTTTTTCAGGTTATGGGTCAAAGGTTATTAAAAAAATAATTAGGCTAAGGTTTAAGGGTTTGTTTGAATAAAAAGTCTAAACACCTGAAAATAGGGGTTGCAAAATTTCGGGGTGTTATAACTTTAAAGCAACATCTAACCATGGTAAAAGGAAATAAATAAAAGGCAATAAATTAAGACTATGACAACCAAAAGAAGTATCAAATACTTGAGGAATTATATCTAATAACTACTTTTGTAATACCCCAAGTCAATAGGACCACACAAGAATACCCTAGAGTGCTTTAAGATTGATCAGCTAGTGCCACAGATTAACATGGGTTCTTTCATCACACTTTTTCTCCACTCACGTGCTTCTTGAGAAATTTGAGGAAATTTTGCAAAACTTCCAAAGAGGGCACCCATCTTAAAAAGTTATCTATGGCAAACACGCTTAACTATAGAGTTCTTATGATGAAATCACCAAAAGAATGGTATACCATATTGATATAAGTAGCCATATCAATCCTTATAACACTCTACTCAATTTGAGGTATTACAACTTTTGTAAAGCTTGATGTTTTTATTTCATATTAGAGCCATTATCATACCATCATCCACTAACATCAAATCCAAGGTTGTTTAAAGCATTTTTAAGTTCATTAAAAAGTCATTGACCTAAAATATCATTAACATTCAAAAAGCCTATAAAGTATTATTTTATTTTTATGGGAAGAGATCATGAAATATCTACATATCTTAATACAAGGGACTTTTGTTCTTGATGACTTATATTTGGAGTACAATCAATTATGATAGAAAAATACTTTGATGCTTTAACTTTTCTCACAATTGTGTATTTTGTTTCATTTGCTAACGAATCAGTTATTTTATTTTGTATCCTATGACCAAGATAATGATCATAAATTTTACATGCTTGAATACATGTAAAATATTCTTTCATTATAAGATCAAACTCAACAATCATTTCAATAAGAGTTAAAAACTTTCTATTGCTATCTTCATATATTTTGTTTCATTTGCTCCTCTAAAGACCAAGTTATTTCTTGCAAGAGTTTTCACAACACAAATAATTCTCAATAATAAATTTTGCCAATGTTATTATTTTTTTTATTTATATGATATTTTAGCCTATTATCAATTGTTTTTTCATTTTGTAATATTACATTCACATCTATCTAAGAATTCATAGTATATATGTGTTCATTTCTTGTTACATGTACCTTGAGCTTAGCAGTAAGATTTTTCCAATCTTTGAAATCGTCATATGCCAGCTAAAAATTAAAATTCAACTTCAAAAACTATTTACAACAAAAGCAAATACTAATTTCTTAGAGTAAACTAACCATATTCAATCATGTATTTCTCCCTTTCTTAATTTTCTAGTGTAATATATTATGGAAAAATGTCTTATGTTTTCATCTTTTGGAAAGTCTTGATTGTCATACCCAATAGGTCCCTTCTTAACTATCAAATCTATTAAATTATTAGTAACATTTTTTTTTAATTTTTAGGATAATATATATCAACATCTACATGTGAATCCATTATAAAGATACATTCATTTTTCTTCTCACATCCTTTTACTTTTTTATTATATTTTAAGGTATTACTAATATTATCATCACAAAATAGATGATTCATTTGCGATATTTTCACAATTATTTTTTGAAGTATTTTGATTGTTAGTGCTAATAAATCTATCGAGCGCACATTTTTTAGATTGAATAAAATCTTCAATTTTCCTCTTTTTCTTACATTTGTCATATCCTAATTTATACTTCTTAGTAGACAATAGTAAACATGAAAATAGATAACATAAAGCAACACAACTTTTATTAATGTCTGCTAAGAAGTAACACTTCATCTTCGTCTTGAAATAACTACAACTTCTATAGATTATTATATCATTGTTATGATTCCTCCATAAAAACAAATGAAGGAAAAGGAACATCAGTAATACAAATAAAAATAAATAATCAAACTAATAAACTAAAACTAAAAATTAGTCAAATCTACCTACTTGATTACAAAAATAAAAATACTGAACTATAATTAAACAAATGAAAATTATTGAACTACAAATTAAAACAAAATACTAAGTTACTATGTAATTAGCTATTTAGTTGTTGTTTAGATTAATTCCATAAAATGCCTGTCTAGCAAAGGAGGTGGGAGACATGACCATACCCACAGGGGATAGTCGACAGGGAAGAAAATTGAAGACCACAATCAGTCAATCCACCAAACCCAAGCTCCTCTGGGAAAGCAACAGTGAGAATGGGGGTAAATTTTTCTAGCTTCTCTTTGCGACAAGATGAATGATCACAAGGGAAATGAGGATAGAAGAGCTTAATAACAATCTAATTAAAATTACGGACTTGTAAATTAGCAACTTCAAATCAAAATCTAGTTTTTGGTCTTACTTGATAGCAATTGTGAAGGGTGAACCACATATTTGTATTAAATAAAAGCCTTTTTTGTTACCCTTTTTGCTACAAATAGCAAGAGAAATAAGAAGATTTTACACGTTGACTTGCTTGCAATAGTCGATTCGAAACCCCTTTTTACTGGTAGGAAAGAGAACATGGTTCGCCACTTTTTTGAATCCCAAATTCTAGTTGATTCGTAATGATGTTGTTGAGCCAATACTGCTCAAAGTGGATCAAATGTATCACTTGGCTTGTCCGGATCTATTGTCATCTTCTTCAGTAAAATTTGAATTTTTTTTTTTTTCCTTTTGTGTTTCATCTGCACCAACCAAGGCTTGCGGCCTTGCTCTCTGCATGCAATCAACTTCAGTCTCTACAGGCTGCATAGGTAAAAAAAAAAAAATTACAATATATACATATACACAGTAACAAAGTATATATGACCCCCAATTTTTCTAAGGTCATGTCAAAAAATCATACTAGTTCGGTGTGGGTCAGGTTAAAATCCGGTTGCTATGCAACCAAGTTCGAATTTGGATTTGAATGTCTTTTAGGTTCGAGTTTTATTTTGGTAACACTTATTTTGGTCGAGTTATTTCGAGTAAGAAGAATATTATATTGGGTTCGGGTATAACCCATTAAGTTTCTTAGGGTTTAAGTTCGATTCGGATCTATTGACTTCAGGTTGTATTTGATTTGAGCTAAATTAATTTAATTTAGAATTTGTATTAATATCAATTGTTATCAATTAAATATAATGAATAAATTAAATTTTGTGATTTATTATTATTGATATGCTTATCATAATAATTTTTTATTATAATATATGTAATGATATAAAAATTATTATTATAAAATATGTAGTAATACTAATAAAAATAAATTATTATCATTATTAGTAGCAGTATTATAGTTATTGTTACAAATACAACTATAAATATTATTATATTCAAAAGTGCAATGATTTTTATAATAATTATAATTATCATGTTAATTATTATTATTAGTAGTAGTAGTAGTTGTTGTTGTAGAAGAAGAAATGCAAACACAAATTTAATTATTGTTATTATAATAATATATATTATAATTATTATATATACAATTATATTTTTATATTACAATTTTTATGTTTATAATAATTATAATTATAATTATAATTATATTAATAGAAATGTATATGATCTAACTTGATTGATGTTAGTATGCTATTAAAATAAAGTGAGAAGATCGGAGTCTTATTATTTTTGTTTTATTTGTAGTTATATAGCTGCATATTTTTATTTTACATAATTTTTTTATTAATAACATAATTTATTGGAGTTTATATATTAATTTATATCTTTGTAGATTAAATTTAACTTTAATTTAGATTAAATTTAAAATTTATTATTTTAGATTGGATTATTTTTATATTTCTATGTGGGTATGAGTCTAGTTAGGATGATGTATTTTTTTTATAAGATTATTTTGGAAGCGAATTATTATTAGATTAGCTAAATTTAATATGATTTCAATTAATTTAAATTTTGTGATTGAAATCAATTTTAATTTCTCTAATCAAAATCATATATTAGATCAAATTATTCGTATTGAATCACCTTTACATCAAATTTGTTCGTTCGTTAATAGGTATTGGGCAGGTGAGCATTACGCTTGCCTATTCCAATTGTTGCTTCATTTTTTTATTAATATATCTTTTCTTTTTCTTTTTCTTTTTCCTTTTTTTTGTCTCTTATCGTGTGCGCCGACCAAGGGGTTTTAGGTTAACCCATTGCCCGCATGTTGCTTTATTTTATCATTTTATGTGCAATCAATAATATGAATAGGTGCAATAGCCAAAAGTGGCGTGAGAAAAAGACCGCCTCATCTTCGCAATAATACTCGTTTAATTATTAGAAGTACCGATCCATTTAATTTATATATTTAGTATATTTTAAGAATATCTTTAATAATTTTTTTAGTATATTTCTGTAATTATGAATATTTTTTTATTTATATAAAAAATTATAATATAATTAATTATAAATACACTAAAAAATACTCATAATTATATAGATACACTAAAAAATTATTAAAAATACAAAATAAATATAACCACTGAGTGTACCTAATAATTTATCTTATATTACAAAAGTATCGTCAATATTCTGCAAATGACGTCGTACATATATATTGGATCGAAGGATACGTTCATAACATGATAGTAAAAGAGAGAGAGAGAGAGACATATAAAAAAGGGGAGGGAAAATTAGTTTGCAGTCATTTGAGTAGAACTAATAGGATAAAAATTAAAATGGTCTTAAAGTATTTAGTTCCAAGTATAAAATATTATGTACATATAATTATACCAATATATACACCTAATTATGTACAAATATACAGATAATATTATATATATGTACATGTATATTGAATACAAAAAAAAGTAGACTAAATACTAAATAGATTATTTAACTTTAAATAATTTGATTTGAATAGACTTTAAAATAATTTCCCCAAAAAGGGGAAGTGACGCGGCAATGTGTTATGTTTTATATATTATTATTCTATACATTACTTAAATCAAGGACATTGTTACTTAGAACAAATATAATTATTATTTGACTTATATTTTGGTCATGACTTGACTAATGGGCCCTTGTAATTTCTTTTACGTCAATAGGGATAAAAGTTTGGAAATTAAAAAGTGGGAATAAAAATGGAAATTAAAAAGTAGGAATTGATTTATTTAGTCTCATTCCCATGTTTGGTACTTGATGGGATCAACTTAAGAATAACTTGGGAATAGAAGTTTCTTTTGTTTGGTATGTAGGAATAAGATTGGAAATATAATCATAAATTTACAAAAAATATCCTTCTTATATTTATAATATTTATAGTTTTGTGTGTGTGTGTGTGTGTGAATATATATATAACCAATTATTATTATGTTTTTCCATTATTCGACATTGGTTTTCTCATAATATATCATATAACATCAGATCAAATCCAATCCGATCTGATTAGATAATAGTAATTATTATTATTATTATTATTATTATATCAAATAATATTTACAATAATTATTATTATAATTATGATTATCTTTATTATAATTATAATTAGTTATTATAATAATTAGAATTATAATAAAGATAATAATTATTATAATACAGTTATAACAGCTCGTTTAGTAAATGGGAATGGGAGTTTGAGAATTAAAATTATTATAAAGATAATCATCATCATCATCATTATTATTATTATAATTAATATTATTAATATAATGTTATACACAATAATATAAGGTTAGTTTGGTAATTTAATCTTCTATTTCCATTTACACCCTTTTAATACCATCCATCTAGGAATAAATTGATAGGAATTGGCACCTTTAAATCTCATTCTCAATCCCATTTTAATTCACACTCCTCCAAAACAAACAATAGAATATTTAAATCCTTCCCCAAATTCTCATTCCCAAAATTTTATTCTTTTAACCAAACAAGTTGTTAATTGCCTACACGACCTGCACAACTCATACTCGATACACTAGAACCGTAGGTTATATTGTATTTTTAAACAACATGAAATTTGTATGTGCTATGAAAACAAATAATTTTCTTCAGCCAAATGATAACAACTCCATAGCTAAGATCACAATTATAAGAAAATATAAAAGGAGATATTAAATATAAAAAAAAAGAGCTTTTGGGAGAAGGAAGTATAAGACTTTTATTGAATATAAAGATTTAGAAAATATTATATATATATATATATATATATATATATATATTATATATGAACCTTACTTATAATAGATATAAGAGTATGTTTTATACCCTTCTTTATTTTTGGCACGAACTCGTCATTATTATTGATTGTCTGTCATATACGAACATATAAGTTATAATTTGATTATTGATCTTATGTCATATTGATGTGTGTTAAGTCATTCTTAACAACTACTCTTTCATATCGAAAGAAAAGTCATTCTATTGTAAAATTTTTATATAAAAAAGAAAGTCATTTTAGAAAAGTAAAAGTCTATTTTTTTATTTTTACCTTTACTTTTTTTAAAATTATATATGCATTAAAAGCTTTGTTATTTTTCAGTAAAGGATGTTAGTGTAATTTTAAAACTATTTTTATTACTTTCTTAAAAAATATTCAAAATGATATAATGACTTCTTTTTTTATACGAATGGAGTGGTTTTTTTTTATTACTAGTGGTCGTCGAAAATCCTTTGATCTATGACTGGAACAGTTTTATTTTTCACTACTGAAAAATGTTATTAAAACATGTTGTGAAAACATAAAATACTTAGAAAAGTGAAGTGTTACCGACGTACCTAACATATGTTAGACGTTCGTTACCTACCCCATATAAGATATAAGGAGAAACCAACAAAACAATAAAACAACTTAGTTACAACGAGTGCGCAAATAACAATTTAATTGAAATAATTTCAAAATATTAACAAGTGACCCTAACGGATTCCGATCAAATCGTTACTGAATACATACTAAAAGTACGGAACTATAAAATATGGGTTAGGGCATGATACCCAAAACAATACCATGGTTCTCCACGGACCCCACCAAAATCTTTCGGATGTCCTCACTCACAAGCCTTGACCCAACTGAGGTGGGTCCTTTATTGGCCATCCCTAAAAACCTGCACACGGTCCTATACTCGTGAAAAAGAGTTAGCGATCGAGCAAATGGGCACATTAGTTGGTTACTTACTTAGTAAGTCAAGTTGCTCCCTCAATGCACATAAGCATGATAATTATCAATCATGAACATAATGTACAACATGCATCATAAAAAGGCTTGGTGCATATAAGTAAGAATGCATAACACATGCCATCATATTCAACATCATCGTAGTATAAGCATCATGTTTAGGATACCATAGCACTTTCACATAACCACTTACATGAGCAACACCATTGAGTAGCCCAACAACCCATAGGATTATTTCCATTTATCCAGTGTCATTAAGATATATCATTTATTTATCCATGTAAGTTACAGGCCAATCACTGTAATTAAGGTTCCATTCCATAACCAGTTAATCAAGTGCATGACCTAACTCAAACCATTAAGTTAACCATTTTATTACTTCCTTTTCATAGCGAATTATCAACTGTTCATTTGATAATCATTTATAATCATTAACCATTATTTGCCAATCATGTTTTATTATCATTGAGTGATAGACTGTGCACCACCCTATTGTCTCACATACTAAAGAAGCCTATCCAAAAGGGACATAAAGTCTGTGCCGAAACCAGTCACCAAGTTGATATAAGTTTAGGCCGAAGCTAATTACCACAATAGACATAATTCTAGGCCAAAGCCAACCAATATGGACATAATTCCAGGCTAAAGCCAACGACCTAGGTAATCAGACTCTTTAGTATTGATACTCCCTAGTACATCATTAGTATCTAGAGTAGGTAAGGCATTGGGACATCTTAGGATCCCTTCAGAAGGCAAAGACTGAAGGCACCAAAAATGTCAAAAGGCAAACTAACCCCCGTAGATAACTGAGGATCAAGTAACCCAAACCCATACTCAACTTCACTTTCTTTCGCTTTAAGTGATTATTATTTTATTCATAAGGATGGGTAATAATACAAGGCCCATACAAGCAAATAAGGTAAATTCCCATATTAACCATATTAATCCTTTTTATTTCCATTTTTCCCAAATATGTGGGTATCTAATTACCCTTGTCCAAATTTAGTTATATCCACCTTATGGTTTAATTCATACTTTTATTGATTCTCATTACTCTTATCTCCATATTATCACTTATCATAAGTGAAGTACACCTTTAGTCTTTACATTACTCATAATGTATGCCATAAGATATAACCCATTTTAATCCCTTAATTATGCCAATGGTCAATGCTAAAATTTGTATTTTATCCCATTAATCATCATGGTATAGTCCCAAACATAACCTCAAGCATAACAAAATTACAAGGAAACAAATCATGTAAACCAGCAGAACTAGTCAATCAATCTGGCCTAACCAGTCGATCTGTTTGGGTTGAACAATCAATCTATTTGACTCAACCAAACCATGCTTCCTTCAAACTAGTCGATAGGTTTGGGCAAACTAGTAAATTTTTCATAGACCAGTCAATCGGTTTTACCAAACCAGTTGATGGGTTTCAGTAAAGAGCAAGATCAAGGTCTCTACAGGCACACTAGTGAATGGGTTGCGTTAACTGATAGACTGTTCTAAAAACTATTCAATTGGTTTAACCTAATTGGTCGATTAGTTTTCCCTAACACAGTATCAAACCACGAATTTCATGCAGGTTATTTCATATAAATCATTTTTAGTCATGTTAGGACATGTATCAAAATCAACTAATATATTTCCAACCAAATCATCATGCATTTCTCACCTTAACATCATCATGGCGTATTTTATCCATTGTCATGCTCTTTACCCAATTTATGTCATTTAAGTAGGCAATTCATGCATACAACTGCATTTATTCATACCACATGTATCAACCAACTAAGATATCACATTTTATGCATAAACACATGCTAAAATTTTTAGAGCAAGAATTACTTACTTGATTCAGGCTAAATCCCCTTAAAAATAGAATTTCCAAATCTGTGAAAACTTCAAATCTTAAAACCTTATAAAATAAAATCTTAACTCATATTATACACACAAAAAAAACTCATAAAATTTTGAAAAAGAAAATATAAGGAAATAAGGACATACCACTGAGACAAAACAAAGAAAATCTCAACTAGACCACTCAATCTTTCCCCAAAATCTAACCCTGCTTTGCTTAACAATGGAAACAAGAGAGCTAGAGTTAGGATCAGAAGACTATGGAAAATAAATTGGAAAGTACTTAAAGTGTGGAAAGGAGAGAGGAGAATGTAGAAATTAGGGAAGTTTGGTGGCAGAAAGAAAGTTAAGTGTAAGAATGATTGGGTTATTTATAGCGAACCAATCAAAAGGAAACATAGAGGGTTCAGAAGGTAACTCAAAACCCTACTATTGACCATTTGAATTCAATTAGAATGGATAGAGTAGTTTAGGATTTTCTAACTTAGTCTCTCGAGCTCAAATGGTGACTTTGGGGAACTCAGGTCAAGCAGGCCAAAACTAGCATACAAGAATGAAGAAATGGGAAGTGAGCATGGAAGGAATCTTCTAGCTGCTCAAAGGCATTCTTGGGGTCAAAGCAGTTAATCTCAGAACTGGGTAGAGGAGAAAGGAGGAAGAAGACAATGGATGAGGTCATCTCTCTCCCTAATTTGTCTCAATAGACCTCCAGAACAAATGGAGGTAACATTTTGGGTTAAACGCATCATGAAAATAGTTAGAAATCTCTTAGGGACAATTGGTATAAATTGGTAAGGTTCTATTTTAGTGTAAGGGACTTTTTCATAAAAATTAAATTTGAAAACGTGACCAAACCAACAAACCAATTGGTTTCCCCCAACCAATCGATTGGCTTGGTCGAAGAACTCAATTTGGCTAAAATGACAAACCAATTGATCAATTCATGGAATCAATTGATGGGTTTGCCTCCAAAACTTAATAAAATTTATTTTCCAACATGATTTCAAATTAAATTATATTCCAAATCAAATCATAATATTGGATTAAAATAAAAGGCCCAAATTTTGACAAAAAATCTCATCCACCCATTAAACAAAATTATGGGGTATTACAATGACTATCTTTGGCAGCCCTAAGCTAACGGCCTTACCCTTTGACTATGGTCATTGGTCTTGAGAGTTTTTTTATGTCAAGGAGTCCCCAAAAGTATGCAACTAAGCTTAAGCCACCTACAGCAGAAGCTAAGTACAAACTATGTGTGACTTGAGCATATTTATGATCGTGTGTTCAAGTCTTAAGTAGCTTATGTAGTTAAGCTACTAGAAACCATACAGGTCAAGCATGAATTTTAAATAAGTGCTCAAAAAATAAGATGATAAATTTTATTTTAGCATCGTGATATTTAGCTTAATATTTTTTTTAGATACCCTATAGTTTTTATGATTTTACTTAACTATCTAGATTGCTACCTACATAGAATTAAAAAACGTAATTTTTTCCCATTTAAATAATCAAGTGAAAAGGAAAAAAATTAAAATGTGAAGTTACTTGAGTGAAATTTAAAAAAAAAAACAAAAGCACTCAAAAAATATCTTGTTTTAGCATTTTGTAGCACTTCAAACTATGAGTTGGCATGCTTTATGAAAATAATCAGTGAACTATAATTTGATGAATTTACCATTTTGTAGTTGGGCAATTCTGTATGTACTTTTACTTGCCTATGTATGCTTGTTGAGACTTTTAGTAATTTACCAAAGACAACACAACAACCAAAATTAACAAGAACTACAAACAAACATTATTTCACAAGGTCATTGCTTACTTGTGACGGAGCTGCTCAAAGATGTCAGAGATGTATTATCTCATTACTTTATAGAAAATTGGTCCATTACTTCAAATAGGCGAAATAATTCATTCCAAGCACGATCGACCGTAAGTCTAAAGGCATGGGAGGTTAAGTTGAGAGCCATGATGTTGGCCTCTTAATAAATATGCATACACTTGATTGAGCTAAAATTTGCAAGGAAAAATCTGCACTTGACTATGGTAGTGTAGATCGCAAAGGGAGTGTCAAGTTATGGTGATAGAGTAGTTTTATCAATAGTACCATCAAATATGTCTTTTGTTCCCTTTACCTATAGCTAGTTGAAGCCCTATTGGTGTGTTGTACTTTCTACATGAAGTGGAGAGGTGTTATCTATTACCTTGGTCTCATGGTCTGATATGCAATGCAGTACCCTCTTATGGTGGTCCCTCATAACGACAGCCATACCCATTCCTTGCTAATCCATTCAATATTAACCTTGATACATTTTGGTGGTGGAGGTGTTCAGTGGCTGCATGGTGTAATACCTGAAATCCCTACTTCTTATTGAACTTCATGGACCTCCTCAAACTCTTCATAAGTATCAGGAGGCAAATAATTGCATAATCTTACTACAATTTGAATTGGTTTTGATAGCTCCACCTTAATGTGGTTGAATACAACATTGTTACTTTGTTTTCAATGACCTAATAACAGAATGACTATGTCTAACCATGGATAACTAAAGAGGATGTTGGAACATCTTGCAAAACACTTCTCCAATTGAGTTTTTTGCCAATCAGTCAAGCTGGGCACTAATGGGTGATCCAAGCCAAACTATATTGGAACTGTAATTAAACATGATTTCTCAAAGCCACTACAAAGATCCATAATCAAAACATGGATTGAGCTTCCATTGCATTCATTAAGGAACAAAGTAATGGTAGGACTATTCAAAACAAGACTTAGGGAGACAAATATCAATATATATATGAAAGAACAAAATTCGCCAATGTTATAAATTCTATAGTACTAATAAAGCTCAAAAACAAGTAACTGTGAAGAAAAAGCTCCACCACTGCTTTGGAATCTAACTACACTATGTATTACATGAATAGATGATTATTTTGAAAAAAAATAATAGAAAGTGACTTTGATGGAAGATGACAAACACTAGGATTCCATCACCTAAAAGACTTAAGCCTATGTCCTAAAATAGGAAGAAGAGTAGAACAAATTGAAATGAAATAGATCTTCAACATGTATAACACTTCTTCAAAAGAGATTGAAGAATAATGTAAAAGTATTTAGAGAAATCAATGAATGAATTGAACGCGTTAAGTGCACCCACCACTCATCCTTTTTTGTATATTAGTGTAGTGTAGGCCTAGATACTAGAGAAGAAGGTTATAGATTAGTTGAAGGGATATAAAATTAGTGGAAATTTTGAGAAAATGTGATGTGTGCGTGGATACATTTAATTATTCGTTCAATGATTCTTTGTAGAGGTTGATAATTATTTAATTATTTTTCTTATTCTATTAATTGATTAGGTTGTCATGACTAAATGGTTGTATCTACTTAACTGATGTAAATGCAAATGTTGAGAGATGTTTAGATACTGTTGTAATGTGCCCATATGATGCATCATCGGATATATAGTAGTGTTAAGCGCAAGCCTACATAGACAATCACCTGACCCAAGATTGTAACCTATATGCCTCACTTAATTACAATGACAATAAACTAATTATATTTGATGTGTTAACAAGTTTAAATTTATAAAATTATTTATGTCTTTAAATGGGCTAAAGTTAATAACTCAACATCATAAATAATAGCCTGGTATTGTGGTAGGTATAGCTGATTTGTGTTAATATTTTTCATCTTGGGCTTGATCATGAAATGGTTGTTCCCAATATCCATTCTAATCAAACTAATTGTTATCATTTTTATTAAGTTTAGGGTTACTCCCCCATATAAGCTTTTTATGAGGTAATGTAAAAGTTCAGTTTTACATTTTTACGAATTTGAAATAAAGTGCTCCCTTTTTGTTCTTTCTCATGCAATTTCTCTCTCCTAGTTAAAACCCTAACTCAATTCCCAAAGACTCTATCCCTCCTTAGAATCTTCCATTAGATACACTTAGATTGGTCCTCCGATCATATCTTCCGACAACATTCTGATGTTCCTTTCATTTTCTATTGTGTTTCTTTAAAACTCCATACTCAAAGTTCATTAAAATGAGTAGAGGAATTTGGGAAGTAGTTTTTTAAGATTCCATACAAGGAAGATATGGGGGATTCCACCTTGGAAACTCTTTAACTCATGGCATTGAGGGATCATCACAAACATGCAATGGAAGACATTTATAAAGGAAGCTTGGCTTGTTAAAGGAATATTGGCTTGTCAAGCAAGCTAGCTAAATAATAGATCTATCTATCTATCTATCTATCTATCTATCTATCTATCTATCTATCTATCTATATATATATATATATATATATATATATATATATATATATATATATATATATATATATATCTTAATATACTATAAATAACAACATTGAAGCCTAAGATATGAAATGCACCCTAAATTTTGGTCTTAGGCCTTATAACATTTTTCCTCTCCAGATGTTCCATCTAGTACCATGTATCATTGTATATTATGCATCACATATATAAACAATAATCGCATATGAACTTGAACCATGCGAACTTTATAAGCTTGGAAAACCTAAGGGGGTAAACAATATATGTCCACTAGTCTTTCCTATTGATCAACTTGTTTGGTAAGTTTATAGAACATGGTATGGGATTATTCCTAGTTTCCTTATAATGCTACCTTGATAGTGTCTCATGTTAAAGGTGAATTTCAAGAGGACCATGGGGCTATATGAAAATTTTAATACCCTATTTATATAAACTCTAATTATAAAATTGATAATTATATGTATTTATTTATAAAATTATTGTAGGGTTGGATGTTCTATGAATATTTCTATGATTATTATTATTATGTACTAGCAATGTTGAGAATACGATTATAATTTAAAGATGTACTAATTGGGTAGAATTATTGTATTGATTAATTTCTAATTTTTTTTATTGGTACCTTCCATTTTTAATCCTTAATCCTAGCCCTCTAACCTTACCACACTCTATCCCATGTAACATTCCTCTCTCCCTCTTATTTTGTTCTAGCCTATTAATTTCTTAACCAAACTATGCCTAACAGATTATAACTTTGTTTGGCCAAACTAAAGCCTAACTAGTTGTGCTTTTGTCCACTAGTAGCACCATCTTAACCCCTATAGCCTATGGTTTATGACTCCTTCACATCTTTGCTATATGATAACCTTCTTTTATCCAAAGAGACCTTGCATCCTATTATACTAAACAACCCAGCTCTTTCACATATTTTTTTTCACATGCAAACACCCTCTTAATAGCTATCCTTCTCCTTGGTTATTTATCCTTCTTTTCCACAGCACAGACCAGCCTTTAGCCTCACTTTTCCTCTTTCATTTTTTTATAACTTTGAACCCCCCAGAATCTCAAGCTCTCTCCTTTTTTTCTCTTCTATTCTTTTTTATTATTATTTTTCCCTTTATTCTTATATTATGGAAGCAACCACCATTGTCCTCCCCAACTTGTTTTCCTTCCATCTCTTACATTTTCTCACAACTCAATAGCATTCTCAGCTACCTTCCTAATGTATATGCCTTCTAGATTTTCATTTATCCTTTTTGCATGAGTGGTGCACATTTTCCCCTCCCTTTTTCTTGAGTTCCATGCTTAAAGGAGCCACATGTTGCGTGAAGTGTTCATAAAAATCACTCTTGAGTTGTGTGAGTTTCATTATTGGTGAATACCTAACTTACGTGAGCCAATGACACACCTTAGCCCTTGGTTGCATGATATTTAGATGTATCTCCCTCCCTCTTTGTGTGAAAGCCTCACACTATTAAGGCTTGGCTGCGTGAGTTACTTTGGTTGGTGATTCCTTGATGCATGGGTTTCTCACATAGTTTTAGTTTGCTTTGGTTATCTTCCCTTAATTTTTATTAGCTTTGTTTATGTTAATATGTGTCTTTTTGGGTTTTGTTTGCTTAGGTTATTCTTGAGGTGCCTTTGAGAAGGCTTTTTGTGTAATATCTTGAAAATAAATCTAATCACTCATGAAATGGTAGAAATTGTGTATGAACATGATATATTTTATTAAGGTAGGAAGCATACTACGCTTTATCTTAATTCAAACCTTATGATTTTTGTGTTAGAAAAGGTAAAGCATGATAATATGATGTCTTTATGTGTAAGTTGTAAATATTATAAATTAGGATAGAATGTTGTTGAGTTAATAGCATGAATGTTTTTTCACATGCATTTAAATAGGGAAATTCATGCATGTGAGAATATGTGAATGTAGCTACAACAATATGCATAGATAGGGCTTTGGTCTTGGTTAGATTTTTCCCTTCCAAGCCATTTCCATTAAATGTTGAATGTTCTATTACATTCTTTGTATGACGTAGATTATGTTGATATATAGCATGTAACACTTGATCATGACTAAAGGTATTTTTAGATTATTCTTTGTTTACATGTTCTAGGGGTAGAAAGTAAATTTTACTTATATCATGATCTATTTATGCCATAAGTCACAATATCCATGCCTTTAAATTATTATGTTTATTTAGCATGAAATAAATGATGTGGTGGAAACTCATGCTTAAGAATTTATATGCTTATCATGCTTTATTTTGTGTAGGGGTAAAATAGTCAATTAGCATGCTGAGGGTGTACATGCATACTTAAATGTTTTTAATTATTTTATTTTATAATTTTCATGATAAATTGATAACTATAATAAATTTTAGGAATAAATTGTTACAATTGAGGTAATTAGAATTTTGAAAGCATCATGGTTATGTATGGCTGAAATATGCCTATTTGTGAAAAAATTATCAAGAGGGGATAAGTTAACTTTTATTTAACCTTAAAGTTAGCCTTGAATAAACTAAGACAAGTATTAAAATAAGGATTGAAGTGATTGAATTAGAAATTGTTGAGGCTAAGGCATGAAGCCTAACCCTAGGTTATGATGGCCTTGTTGTTGTGACCCTTGTGGTCCTTTGGAATTAAATTGATAATTTGATTGTTGTGTGTCCTTGGTGGTCCTTTTTTTATTTGATTGTTGTTTCTTGACCTCAATGCCCTTTAAGGAATAATAATATTGAGTTAATAAGTCATTAATCACTTAAACAAAAATACTTAAGTTTGGAAAGGAATCTCATACCTCAGAAGAGACCCCCCGAGTGTATTGTTGGACCTTGGGGTCAAAAGGCCCACTTCTCCTCTATATGTATTTGATACACCCTATAAAGGGTACTTGTACTTAATTATTTGGGTGCTAAGTTTTAGTATGGGCAATTATTATGTCATGTGGCTTCCTTGGCAAAATTTACTCTAGAATTAAGTGATTTGATTTAGTAACACCTCCTTGACGATCATTATCTTGGATATGGGATTATATTCCACTCAAGATTCAACACCACCTTTGATTGAAATTAAATTATAAAACTACTTTAGTACCTATTGAATAATCAATTAGGGTTGGTTTCAAAATGTTGCATTTTAGTTGAAAAACTTTTATGGTGGATCTTTGTTAAGGCTTGTTGATTGTTATTCTGTGATGAGTTATAAAGACATGTTTACCCTCATATATCATGACCACATGTGATTACAATGTTTCAAGCATGTTTTTCATTATTATATAATTATGTGCAACATTAACATGCTACCAATTGTGAGGTATTATGATACACTCAGTAGGAGAACCTCATAATGATACTACATTTTTAGATGAGTATGTGTGTGTCATAGAGTGACACAAGGAGTATAAGATAAGTGTAAAGAGAATCAATGGGAGTGTATTCCATTCTCATAATGGGTTATTGGGTCTAAGATTTATGACAAATTAATGGCGTACCTTCAAGCACTAACTTTCATTGTAGTCAGTTTTCCTTTAGACTCTTGTATCCCTTATTATATTTTGGTTATCATTTTTGTACAGAGGATAGTTATCTGTAACCTTTATTTATATTATTTTCTCATTTCACTACTTGTCTAGTTTTTTATCTGACTTGTTTTAACCTTACTACTTAGCATAAGGAAGGTAAGGAGACCACACTTATGCTAGGTGTGGCGATAACACCCACTATTTTTGTGATTTTCACTTCCACAAAATAAATTTTTAAGTAGAAAAAATAGAGGTGTTACAAAAATATCCTAATATGGTATGGTGTTTGTTGTTTCGTGATAGATTGCTTAGGGTCCATATGGTATATAACTGTATTATTTACAAAAATTCTACTTCATTTTAGTTGATATAAGTCAAACTAAAAACAATTAAAGCACATTCCCTAGAATGTTAGTTTATGTCATTATATCTTTAGTTTTATTTTACCCAATGAAATTACCACTTTCCAATTATGGTAATGATTTGTTTCCTTTATGCCTATTATAGCATTTGTATAGTTACTCAAATTTCTTTAATCTTAGTTATTTAAGGAAAAAAAATGAAAAACCAAAAGAATTATTACAATGAGAATAAAGGACATGACAGAGGAAAGGAGAAAAGGGGACAAAAGCTGGAGAAGACCGTAAAAAGTTTTTTTTTTATTATTATTGTAAAAGAGTATTACATGTTGGATATATAACCTAATTAGATATGCATTTATAGACTAGGTATGTAGGTTTTGTATACACAAATGTATGGGGCCCAATTACAATGTGAAGTTTTGGAGTACGAAATGTATAATACAAATTGTAGCAATTTGTTATATTTCAACTATAGGCTACTTGCTCAGTTGTTACATATTTGTTGTTGGTTTGTTTTTTGGTTATCTTGGTTTTTTCAAGTTAGATTCTGAGTTGGTTGATCTATAGGAGCCAATAACCTCCCCCACCAAGCTTGGGATAGGATAGAAAGGAGCATCCCTAGCTTGGAAAATAAGTGTCAATGTTGTTGGGAAGGAAGTACTTTAGTGAGAACATTGACAAGTTGAGAAGTAGTATGAAGGTAACTAAGTTAGATAAGACCTTCAAGGACTTTGTCATGAGTAAAGTGGAAATCCACTTCATTATGTTTAGCATGCTCATGAAAGATAGGATTCTTAGCAATGTGGAGAGCATAAATATTATCACAATGGAGTTAAAATAGATTTAAATAAGCGATTCCCAAGTTAGTGAGTAACCTAACAAGCCAAGTAATCTCAATGGCAGCTTGAGCCATAGCCTGTACTCTACTTTGTTAGAGGCATGAGAAATAAAACTTTACTTATTTGATTTCCAAATAATAGGAGAGGAACCCAACATGAGCAAATAACTAGTAACAAACCTATGTGTGGTGGGGCAGGAAACCCAACAAGAGTTAGAGAAAGCATGTAACCACAACTTATCAGTGCCCTAAAGTAGAATGTCTTGACCAATAGTACCTTAGATATACTAGATAACATGGTTCGAGGCTTGTATATGTGGAACTCTATGTGTTTCCATGAATTGAATCAAAGTTTGAGTAATGAAGGAAAGATATTGTCTTGTGTTAGTTAAAATCTAGTTTACCAATGAAGTTTAGGTGCATCTCGCCTTCCTAAGCATGGAGTTTATAGTAGATTTGAAGGGGTGTTGTTGTAGTAGGATATGTGGTAAGGGAATACTTCTTAAAGAGATATTGAGTAAACTTGTGTTAAGTGAGAGTAATACCATTGGAAACATATCCAACCTCAAAACTAAAGAAATAATGTAGTTGGCCAAGATATTTAATGGTAAAAGTAAAATCTAAATGTTGCTTGATTTGTTGTATCTCTAAGGATTCAGAACTAGTAAGAATAATATCATTCATATATATTGTTAAGATGGCAAATCCCATAGGTGAATGCTTCAAGAATAGTGAATAATCATGTCTTGTCTATGAATAACTCTGAGCAAGAAGGGTATTAGTGATAAATTGGTAAAATGACTAATATTAGTATGATTCTATCTCTTTATATATACCTATTTCCATGAATTATTTATGTATATTGTTGGATTTTCTATTAGATTGAAGGATACTACGTCCTTTGACATTTTGTTTTGTAGGTGCACTCAATAGATGTAAATAAGGCTAATATGAGGTAATATAAAAGATTTGATCGAAAATTAAAGAATTTTTCCTTTGATTCAAACTTAATTTAGAAAATTTATAGATATTCTTTTCAATTTTCCAACACATCCAAGATTACTTCATTTTAACTCCAGAAGAAAAGGTTATGAACCAACATGGCCTACCATGTTGATCAACATGGCTATATAGGTTTTCAGAGTGACTACTCAGTCCCTAAACCCAACATGGCCTCTTGGGTATCAAATTTTGTTTTTCAATTTTAAAGGATCTAATGGTTATCTTGGGCAATAGATTTTTCTAAACCTAATAGGGGACGGCTAAAAGGATACTTTGAGAGGTTATCTTTCATTTTAATTTCTCTATATCTATTTTCATTCCACCCTTTTGTATCCATCTCTCTTGGATGCAAAAATACATTAGATTTAATTTTGAAGCTTTGTAATCATTCAGATCTGGATTGACTCTTCATACCTTCAACACCCTAGTCATATCTTCTAATCTATTTCTCTTTTGATTTAATAATTTTCTAATTTATATATTGTGTCTATTGATTTAGTTATGAGTGATTAGATTTCTTTTCTAGAATTAGATCTAGTATAAATTGTGGATTCATGATAATTAGTTTAATTTTTATTCCAACTGCATGAATTCTTGATTTCAATTGTTAATTTATTCACTTATGGTTGAATTACTTGATCACCAATTTAACTAAATATTGGTTTTAATCTAAGAATTGAAATTTGAAGATTAATAACCAAAAATCTAACAATTGAATGGGAGAATCGAACCACAAAATTAGGCTAGAGTGTCTTGGGGATTTAAATGATTTAGCATGGAGCGTAATAAATATACTTTGATTTAATACCATGAAAATAGGTTATTAATTTAGATCAGTTACGACTTTTAGACCTTGAAAGATGCTATTAGTTAATTTAGGTTATTTTACCCTCTCATATTTAGATAATTATTTAGCAATTAAATTGATTATTAATTAATCATCAATTTATGATGACAATCCAATCCTAAACTTTTAATTAGATTTGAATTACCATTATCATTACTATTTGATTTTATTTTGTTAGTCATTTTCTACTTCCCAAATTTGATTTGTCTAGATATTCTTAAATTGTGAAGATTTAGTAATTAACAACAAATTCCTTGTAGGATATGACCTCAATGTACTACAATAAATTCATGAGCTTGTGAATTTGGCTCATCCATTAGTTAATTTGGCAAATCACTACCTCAAAGCTTGTTTTAAACCATAGAGGAACTTAGGTAATTTGCAAACTCAATGATGTAGTGGATAGTGGACATTTTATTAATCAGACAAAAGGTTTATTGAAGGTATATACCTTCTTTTTGTGTGAAATCCTTAGCTACAAGTTGAGTCTTATGCCTCTCAATGGAACCATTGGCCTTGGGCTTAACTTTATACACCCAATGGGTCTCTTCCCATGAGTAAAATGAACAACCTACCTAGTATGGTAAGAGTGAAAAGCATTTATGACCTTAATCATAGTATCTATTTAGTGGGTATTGAGTGAAGCTTCATGATAAATTTCAAGTTTTGTGGGAATCTATTTGGTTGTGATGTGGGCTTGTTGAGGTGAAGGAAGTTTTTCAAATTATACGAGATTACATTGATGTTGAGGAACATAATAGCTAGTTGCAAGTGGTAGAGAGTGAACATAATCAGTGAGGTATGTAGGTTGTTTAGGGACTCGTGAATCATGCCTAAGAAGAATAGGAGTAGGTGTGTGAGGGTGGGTGGGTATGTTGAGTTGGTAGGTAAGGAATGGTTTTCTAAGCTAGTTTTTTTTACATTATTCGATGCTACTAGAGGATAAGGATAAGGAACATTTGTTTCTAAAATAGTAGTGAGACTGTCATTAGGAGATATGTCTTGACTAAAAATAGGAAGAGTGGAGGAATATTATAGTATTATAAAAATAAACATAGACGACACTATTCATACAGTTATTTTAATAAGTATAGTCATCTATAAATATTCCAATATAATAACAAGCTAGATGAAAATAGGCGGTAAAAATAGATTGTGGTTAGGAAATTATAACCGTAATCTTTAGTTTGATCGTAATGATCTTAAATATAAACTATGGTTTTATATAATAACCATCGTCTTAACCTTGATGTATATTTTCTCCCAACATATTTAAGGGTATAGATGGTGGTTTTGGATTAAAACTATCTTTTATATCTTAATGCATATTTTTTGTTAAATTTTTTACTGCTTACACCTTAGTAAGATATTTTTCCTTTTCACATTCTTCACTTTTAACATAAAGGCATGTTCTACTCCTCACATTCACACAAACACATATAGATATCTACCTCTTTAACCTCTTCCCCAAGTCCCTATACCATTTTTGCTTCCCCCACTTGATTTACCGCCACCATCCACCATTCTTTATCTTCTCCTTTTGTCCTCATTGCTTAACTAGTACGCATTTTTTATCTTCTTTCTTCATAAATATTTCATGATATTATCAATATTTCTCCTCAGTTTTATTATATTACCAAACATAAATGTTTTCTCGATATTATCAAACATGAATGTATTTTCACAATTTTTTTATGTCATGTATTTTATATATTATTAGAAGTTTTTTATATTATTCTTTTAGCCTTAAAAATAATGCTTTTGCATTATGAAATTGGGGTAATAGGGTTTTGAAAAGGTAGTATGATTTATAAACACTATCCTATCATTTTTTTTGATGAATATTACATATGTTTCATTTTTTTATGTTATGTAGTTTACATGTTTTAGACGATATGGTATTTATTTGGTGATTTGTTGGAATTTTATAAGATTTTGAGTAATGCTAGCTTAATTTTTGTTGGAATTTTAAACATAGATTATAAATAATCTTAGAATGAGGCCATCTCTAAATACGAAACTCCCTACACCTTTTCTTCAAAATGGTCAATCTAACATTAAGTTCCTTAAGAGCTATTAAGATCGGGGCTTCAAAAGAATTCATTATTTTATCCACTTTTAAACTTTAATTTTATGGTTATTATTATCACATTATCTTGGGAGTGTGGGAATTATGGAGTCTTTATCTATCCATTAAAAAAGTTATTAAGGCAAATTATCATGTTTCTATGGGAAATATGGCTATTAAGAAAATATTAGTTAAATTTTGTTTTCTTACAACCATATTGACCATAGAATTTCCTTAAGAACTTTCTCAATGGCTCAACAACTGCTCCCTATTTCTCACACTTCTAATACACTATAATAATAATAATAATAATAATAATAATAATAATAATAATAATAATAATAATAATAATAATAATAATAATAATAATAATAATAACAACAACAACAACAACAACTAAAAAAATAAAGCTTTAAAGCTGGATGAAGTAGTGGATTATTTTGAAGTCCCAATCTCTATAGTAGTTGACGAACTTAGTGTTGGATTGAATGTTTTGAAGAAAATGTGTAGGGAACTTCTCATATTAATTGAGGTAGCCTCATCGTAAGGTTATTTTTAATCCATGTTCATGTACAGGATGATCATGAAGAAGGTAGATGCCACAACATAAAACAACTTAGATGAATGATGTATATAACTACTATGCCTTGTTGAAATTGTATATTAAATTTGTGAATGACATATATTTGTGATCAATGCCTTGTTAAAATATATGTCTAATTATGATTTAATGCAAGTATGACATTTTATGGTTATTATGAAGATGACAAGCCCATGAGTCACAAAAAAGTCTTATTATATCTCTTTAGTCTTATTATCTTTAGTATCTTTAGTTCATATGGTATAACTCTTTATAGGCCCATGAAAAGTAGAGATACTAAGAAGATGATAATGACATAAATTTTTGATTAGTGTCTTATAATAAAATGCATATCTAGCTATGTTTATCTTGTTTGAAAAATTCACTTATTTTTTTATTTTTTTATTATTGGTTTCATGCATGTATGGAATCTAATGATTGTGGTGAAGATTTAGGGAGAAAGATACAGAAGAGAGACATAATTCAAATGAAATAATATGTAAGAATGCAATTCATATGCATAAAGAGGCTCTAGAATGCAAAACTTAGGAATTGATTGCTCTAGCAAAACTATTGTAGTTGGCAAAAGTGATATAGAGGATAATAGTGTTAAATATTGCTCTAAAATATAATTTGTATCACTATATCCTCTATATCACTTCCTGCAACTATAACATGGTTGTTGGATCATTCAGTGCCTAAGCTTAATTTGCATTCTAGAGCATCACTATGCATATGAATTGAATTCTTACATATTCTTTCACCTAAAATCTCTATTTTTTAATTAATAAAAAGGATGTAGATTATAATTTTAATTAAAAAGTGTCATCTAAACTAAAAAAAATAAAAATAAAAAGATAGGAAGAGATTAGATTGTGGTTGTGTTTTAAAATCATCATCTATAGTAAACAATAGACAACAATTTTAACCCACAATCACTATCTAATTCTTCTTGTAATTTTTTATATGTCTTTTTTTTATTTTCCATTATGTTATAAACGGTTATGTTTTCAACCACCATCTATATCCTACAAATTTATTGTTTATCACTATCAAATTCCATTTTCTGCTGCAATCTATGGGTTTATTTTTTTGAACCAGCTTTATGATGATATTGAGGAATGAAATGGGAAAATGTAGTCATAAAAGATAACATCTCTACTGGAGTAGATTTTATGAGTGGAATATTCAGGAATTTGGAAGATTTTTTTCCAACAACATAACTGAGAAATATACATGAAAAGGATCTGGGATGAAATATGGTTATATGAGGTTGAGGAACAAAAACATGACAAATGCAACCAAAAGATCCAACATGGTCATAAGTGGGTTTGGTTATGTGAAGTGCTTCAAAAGGAGTAATATTTTAGAGGTAGTTTTGAGTAAAGGAATAGATTGATTAGATGTGTGGAATGGATGAAGCATTCTCCCCAATATTGATTGGGTAAGTTAGGTTGAAAAAGCAAAGCTCAAGCCACTTTAAGTATGTGATCGTGTTTATGTTCAACAGTCCCATTATGTTTTGGGTCGTATATATAGGATGTTTGGTGTGTAATTCCCTTTTAAAATATAAGAACTATTAACAGTATTACTATAAAACTTAGAATTGTTATCTAAATGAATGATTTTTACTTTAGTATTAAGTTTCAATATTGGTAATGAAAGATTGGAGTATAGGGAAATCATTACTCTTGTGGGACAATGAATGAGTATAAGTAGAACAACTCGTGTCATCAACAGTAGGAAGGAAAATTCTAGAATCCATAGTAAGTATATGGTTGATAAAGCCCCCAAATATCTACATGTATGATATCAAATGGTAATGAGCTATGTGAACTACTATGAGGAAAAGATTTCTTTTGTTGTCTAGCCTTAGGACACACAATACAGGTATATTTACATGTAGAGATATATGAATATATAAGACCTAAAATATTATGTTTGTCAAAAGTTAAATGACCTAACCTATAATGCCACAATTCATGATTGGAAACAGTATAATAAAATCCATTACTAGTGGAAAGATAATGTAGATTTGTTGCTCTAGCTTGGAAATGTGGGATGATAGGCTCTTTGTTATATGTTTAGGCTGCAAAATATAATCCATTAGATGTATCACTAAGAAACATCAGTGTGGTATTTGAAGGGTCTTGGATAAAGCAATTTGTAGTAGTGAACATGAGGTTGGATTTCAATTGATTAGTCAATTTGGTAATGTAAGGTAAATTGAAATGGGAAGAACGTACATGTAATACATCATATATAGTGATGTGATTAGAGAATTGAATGGAATCAATATTCATTCATGGAACTTGTTGACCATTAGGAATGGTGATGTATGTTGGGTTACATATAACATGTATGATTGAAGCATGTGTAAATGAGATGTGATGTGGTCACTAGCTCCACTATTAATAATCCATTAAAGTTAATATTTAGAACTAAGAGAAATGCATATGCTTACCAGCTAACATGGAGATTGATTTTCCATCATTAGAAATAGGAGAATTGTCCTAATTGTTGATCTGAGGTAAGAGCTTACGATAATAATATAATATGAAATGTTGAGGCATCCCAAGAATTGAACCCTATGAGGAGTCCTGAGTTAGCTACTGGAACTGATCTTGACCTTGATAAGTGCACACTGCTATCCTTTTATCTTTTCCACTTTTGGATGGATAACCATGTAGTTTGTAGCATCTTTCATTGGAATTTCCTTCCATAGTATACAGTGTGTAGTAATAATTTTTCTTCTTTACATTGTTGTGTCCTTTTGTTGGCTATTATATGCAACACTTTGTTGGTTCCTATATTGATGAGTGAAAATAAATGAAAACTCATAATTTAGATTGGTTGGATTTTAATTGGTTGTAGAAGCATGTTGTAGGCTTGATTCGACATCTAGATCAGGTTTCAACACGAGTATATTCTTGTGGATTTTTGTATACAATTCATTCAAACCCATGAGAAATTGGGTGAGTTGTTGCTTCCATATCAAGTAAAGGAATTTTTATCCTACCCTATAATCAGAATTAGGGACTTTGATAAGATTATTATATTCATCCCAAAGCTTTAATTTTGTGTAATAGATCAAAATGGAGATATTGGCTTATGAAATGAGGGCCAAATCCTTCTAAACTTAGAAGAACTTAATCAATGAACTGTATCCAAATCTATGCTCCAATTGGCTCCAGATCTATTGAGTTGTCTTGCAATATATTGTAGATTTTGAAATGTCAAAATCAATAGAATGCATGAGCAAAAATATTACCATGTTGTTGCATCTCTCCTAGGGAACATAGAGTGGAGAACATCATTAAGGTGTCTCAACTTTTTCCTTGAATGAAGAATAGCTTAGAAACAAGTGATATTTCCGCTGATCTCTTCTAGTGGCCATAATTATCACTATCCAACATTTTTTTGGCTAATGCATAGTTTGGAGGATTTTATAGATGGATGTAGAATTAATGCAACTGATCAATGGATTTATGTTGTGTAGGATCTACTTCATCAATTTGGTTTTGCGAATTTGTTATTTTGAATGGTGATTGATGAAAACATGGGAAGTTTAATTGTTGAGCTTAGTACACTTTGATACCGTGCTATAATGAAAGATTCATGAGGAATAAAGGATAGGACAATGGAGAGAAGAAAGGGGGAGAAAAGCTAGAGACGAACACAAAGCTTTTACTTCTTTTTTCTCTTTTGTAAAAATATATTATATGTTGGATATATAACGTACCCAGATCTATATTTATAGATTGTCTATAGACCATGTATACAAGATGTATGTTATTGGTTTGGTTTGTATGGTCAATTTGGTTTTGTTGAGTCAATTATTGAGCTGAGTGATCTATAGGAGCCGATATGAATTTGGGTCTCAAACTCCAATGGAGACCCCCAAGGAAGACAATCAAGTACTAATTCTATATCTTAGTGTGTGACTTATTCTATAATTATTATTTTTGTATATAGACTGGATATGATGTCAGCTTAGCTGTTACCTGTCTTGTGGTCTCTTTATGAGCCATGTAAGAGTACTATTTGTGCAGCCTATTCTTATAGTTCCTTGGATTATAATTTGGTTGAATTCACCATCTATGGAGTACCAAGGATAAGCATATGCATGGTTGAGTACCAAGATAGCATTCCAATGATAACCTTCAATTTATATTTTCATATATCTTTGAATTTTAATGAAGAAAAGCAAAAGGAAATAAAGCATACAGGGGTAAAGAAAATGTCATTTTGTTAAAACTGTAGTATAGGGATTTTTGTTCTAAAATTAAAACTGTCGACGCATATTTGTCTAATGTTTGCGCCGGTACTTAAAAAAACCCCTTTTGAAATAAAATCAACTTCGCAAAGCTGAATACTTCATCCTGCTTATTTCTGTTTAAATACAGTAATGCAAGACTTAGTAGACCCTAAACATGTAAACGTTCCTCCTTGCAGATCGCCATTAGCCATATTCATGCACAAGTAAAAGGATTAAACCGGGGGGGGGGGGGAATAGAACTGCCACCCACCCTCATCAAACAACTGTAATCACTCAAGAAAGAAACCGAAGCATATACATATATCAACTAAATCAGTATTAAACGAAACTGAAGCATGTCATCTCTATCAGACGTGCCATAATTTCCAAATCTCATTTGCGATGCCCACATACTTCTTCCCACTAAGCTAGGCAGTAATATATACATGAGATTTATTAAGTGCAAAAATGAAACTTTAGCTTCCTAACGCAACACATTAATCTTAGTAACATACGTCAGCTTTGAGTTAATGCTCAATCCGCCATGCAATGGCCATCTCCGTACCTTGTCTAATACATATATAATGACCCTGTGCTATACATCTGCAGTCCCAGGACAAAACTTCTACAAAAGTGGCACAATTTTCGGACCCATATACATAAACTCACAGAGCACAAGACCTGCTTATTACTGCCCAATTCTTTGTAGAAATAACGGCTCTCCCTCCAGTGAGAAGGAAACACAGGCCTCAAAGCAAATAGTTCTTCGTTGTAGATTCATGAATGATCAGATAGCCATCGACCCCCATTACCTAAAGGAAAAATCAACCATCTTGCTTGTAGTTCCTAGGATGATTTGTCAGAAACCAGTTTGTACATTCAACTTTCTGATGATGGCCGCAGGATACCCTGCAAAGCTGAAGACGAGTGATCAACATCATCCATTTTCCAACCAATCAATTAATTCGCCAAGTTAGAACTAAAACTCTATATATTCATAATAAGAATGAATAAAATTTACTCTTCAGCAGCTCCTTGTTGGGTTCAACGGATCATAATCATAAGCTTCACCAGCCTTGACAAATCGCCCTTTAACGCGCTTCCGCACATCAGCCCTTGCTTTGCGGGAGGCATACCTTACTTTCTTATCAAATCTAGTAAGATGATCACAACACCAAAAAAAATTACTAACTGCATATTGAAAACACGATGACATATAGTTACATGGATGGAACAGATCAAGAAAAAACAGTTCACTAAATATGAGAGAATGTGATGGCCTGCAGGTAAAGAATATATATATATATATATATATATATTATATATATATAGGTGGTGGAAGAAATCAACATATTCAAGCATGCCTTTAATTCACAGCCTGAAATCTAGCGAGATGAACAAAGCAATCTACAGGAAGAAACAGACATGTTGATACAAAGTTTTCTTTCAAATATGAAGTGAATAGTTATACGACTTGAACAGATAACTCTGTTTAATCAAGAAATATTTGATGCAGCACTAACAGACCAGGTAAGGTATCCATGAAGTTAAAACACAAAAGCTTCACTAGTTACATCATGGCATAAATGAATCATGATGCAAAGACTACATTCATCAGAGCATGGAGTCAAAAAGCCAACCCCCCTTCCTTCTCTCTATTGCTTGAATGACCATCACAAGGTTGCTGGTGGTACTTACTTGCGAGCCTTCTTCTTTTCCTTGTATCGCATAACAGCATTAGTCCTGTTAGCTGATTGGGAATAACTCTCAGGACATTGAGGGCACCAAGGGGGTTCTCCAAGCAAAAGCATTGAAGAAGCACCACAGTCCTGATAATCTCCACAGCTACGATCCCCAGCAACACCAGAAAATGAGAGACCAGAAGCTTGTCTTGATGCAAAGAGAGCTGGTTCAGTTTTAATACTCATACTTGAATCAGCAGAAGCTGCATTGCTGCACGCATGTGCTGCGGCAGTGTGGGTCAGTGATGCACTTAAATAGTCGAGCAGAAGAATAATAAAAGAGAAAGATGATTCACTTAAATACATATTCAGTGAACTACTTATTCAAGTGCTCACAGAGACTGGCAAGGGCTCATGGTGGTGTTGAACAAAGCTAGACTCTACACAATGGAAAACCAGGTGAATGTGGCAAAAGCACAACAGTGAAATCAGAAGCAATAGAATTCACAAAAGTATGCAGGCAGTAGTATGGTGATTAAGTTGACCGTTACCATCAAAATAAAGACATCCACATCCACATCCACATACCATGGGATTTCTACCACTGAAATATTCTAATCGAAGTTTACTATAGTGGCCATTTGGCAAAAAAAATAATTCCGCCATACAAATTTGTGACAGGTAATTGCTAAAACCACAATGGATAATACTTTAATCTGACAGGCAAGATTTCCATTTTCCAAGAAATCATAATCTAAATCCAACTGAATGCAGGAATCAACTTCAGCAATAACTATACATGTACAAAAGTGATGTTTCACAACAAAGACCTGGCAACACAAATGTCATTACATTGAGACAGAGTCAGTATCTAAACATTCCTCAACTTTCCGTTCTTCCTCATCCGTCTTGTATCCAATCAAATTAGTCAATAGCATAATAAACACAAAACGTAACAGCTTAAGGTAAATGCAGTCAGCCCATCTCAGAAGCTCGATTTTTCAAAGTTCTATAAATGTTAAAAGATATCACAGGAACAAATCAAGTAAATGGAAGCATTGTATATTCACATACACACTTTCCCCCAAGGGTCCTGCTGGCTAAACAAATATCCGGCTGCCAGTGACTGTCAAGTAAAGATGTAGATTGAAAGCGAGGGAAGCTTAAATCCACCCAATGAAACAAAGTCACACAGTAACGACTTCCCTTTGAAACTAATCACCTCGGCATAACGCACCCAAAGCCATTACTTATTATCCAATAATTTTAATTATGTACAAAACATTAAACTAATGGGCCTAATCAATTTAACTTCACAAGTACACGTGTGACATGTGTGTAAATAATTTTAAGTTAGGATGTGCATAAAAACTGAACTAACACATGTACATGTGTCTTTGAAAAGAGGGATAAAATTCACACCAAACAACCACAACAGAAAGGAGAAAAGGGGCATCAACACATGCTCTTGCGATATGATCAATGAAAATTTGATAATATTATTTTCTCTTGTTTATTACAATTTTCTGCACACAAATAAATTATAATTTTATTTATTAATTACTGTTTAACTACTTCATAAAAGCATTTCGTTTCATTTAGTTAATAACTATTTCTTTGAAAAGAGGGATAAAATTCACACATAAGAAACACAACGGGAAGGAGCAAAAGGGCATTAGCACATGCTTATAGTTATATGAACCATGAAAAAATGATACTACTATTTTCTCTAGTTTATTATAATTTTCTAGTTACAAATAAATTATAATTTTTATTTATTAATTATGTTTGACTACTTCATAAAATCATTTCATTTCGTTAATGATTATTTCTAATGAAGCTACAAAATTATTAATCTATTAAGTTAATTTTGACTAATTTATAAGAACCTCGTTTTATTTATAAAATTGGTATTTATCTGACACATACAGTTTATATTGTTCTGTTTACTTAATTACAGATTTAACTATAAGCTAGTAATGTAAAAAGAAACAAAAAAAATACATAAAAACCAAGCAGGAAAGGCTACATGTATAGAGACAAAATGGTTAATAATATGATTACCTTTAAATTTCAATTTTGAGTTTTGACCTAACAAACGCCCGGCATTCAGCAACAAATAATCTACATCATGTATCACACATATTCATCTCATCTACTTAAGTTACCAAACAAAGCCTCAACAAAGCTATCCATATTCCAAATTTCAAAATAGGGAACAAATACTGGTAGAGTAACCTTTTTGTTATCAAGTGGAGAAGGCAAAAGAACATTTTATGTGAAACAATGTATAAGATAGTATAAGGCACTGATATCTATACACACATTCATTGTATATAGATGGGACATATCACATTCTCACTCAGCTAGAAGAAATTTCCACAGGGATGAGTTTCCAGGGGACATGGCATACATCAGAAATGATATTGGGATTACGGGTTGATATTAATAAAAATAAGGTAAAACAGCATTAATAAAATACATGTAAGGCCTTAGGGAAAACCTCAGTGCCAAGCACTCCATGACAATTAGAATCAGCAGACAAGTCTTCTCCCCCAAACAAGCTATCAATGCCACCATTCTCGAAGAGTTGTTCAGAATTGGTGAGAGTCATACCAAAGAGTTCATCATAGTTTTCAAAGTTTATATCAACTTCATCCATGTTCAAGTCTGCATCCTCCAAATTTCCAAGAACTTTGGTTTGGGGATATGATGGCTGCATATTCAAGTAATCTCAGTTAGAAATAGACAGGATGATATTCGTATACATCCCTAAACCCATAGAAAGAAAACATATTGGAAGAAATTAGAAGCCACCAACATGTCATGTGCCAAACTCAACAGCTTTTCTGATTAGATACTACAAGTATACTACACCTAATCAGCCGTTCTTCTAGATAATTGCAAAGCAATAAGATGCACTTTGAGAGAAGTGAAGCTGGATAAAAAATGGTTAGGAACAAGAGACACTGGGTGTCAATACGCTGGTAAACAATGCCTGCATAAAAGGCAATCATTCAAAATTTCAGGGCTTAGTAGTAGGTCGATGGATCTGAAGAGCGTGTGTCATACAATTAACTAAATTAATCTGAAGATGTATTGTAACAAGAAAAAACAGCACTTGATGCCTCGAAAGAAAAAGGCAAAGCATGGAATAATCGTCAGGATACAATAGTTAGCACCCTAAGACAAGATTGTGTCTTTGGATTAGAAACACCAGCAGAAAAAGGTCAACAAGTATTAACAGGAGATAATGCATGCATGGAAAAAAGCAATGGAAGAACAAATCTTGGAAACAAAGATACCCAATTCATTGTAAAGGATGTTAAACAAAAAATGTAGGTTCCATATGTTGAAAGAAATAGGAATATTCCAACAAAAATAAAAGGCATAAGAAGCTCCAACACTCCTCTGTCCCTCCAAAATATGGACAATGAAAAATGAAATAAAGGTAATGATTATCTTTGTTAAATACAAAGTTTTCACTTCGACACCTCGTGAATAGATTAGCGATTATTCTGCAACGCTCAATAAGCACAAACATAACAAGTAGATTGGCTGTCCTGTAGGACTTCAACACCAATTATTTGAAAGTTGGTCCCTAATATTGCCTAATCAATCTACTTCTCAATTAGTCAGCCTCCGGTGTCGTGCTTTGAAAGGTTTTCACACAAGTTTCTTTCCATATCAGCCTTATGCATATGTGACAGATTTTTTTATGCAAGAAAACCACAGGAAGAAACCAAACAAAATGTATATTGACAGGCTGCTGAGATTATTGACCTCTCGCCGAAGCAAGGGGGAAAAAAGAATGGATGCAGGATAACCCAACAGAACTATAGAATCAAAGAAAGTTGTAAATTTGCAGAAACACATTTCAACAAATCCATTATTTCTAGTAACTTGTCCGTTCATATTGGCACCTCATCTCATCATCTCATGCATGGAGAATCACCACACTAGAAGCTATCTGTCAGAACTCTCAGAATCAACAATGATAACCGGATAACATTACATCCGATCTACCCATTTTCTCCCCTGAGTGATAAGATATAACACCACTCACCTCAGTAAAATCTGGGTTTCCAGAGCGAGCAGCTGCCAGGTCCGAGGATTGTGGTACGGACTCCATCCCAACACTAGAATTATCAGCTGTATTTACATCAGTCCCATCACCAGCAGTGGACACGTCAAGCTCAGATTCCTTTTCCATGGGACCCAAGCCACTGTTCTCATCAATAGTCAATAAATCAAACTCTTTCTCACAAGCAGAATCATCTTCAAACATAAAGGACCAGATCTTAGATAGCTCAGCTGCTGATGGACAACCAGAGTAACACTCGATAGGTTGTCTGTTATGTGAGGAATTGGATGTAGAAGCACCATGGCCTACCCAATCACAGTTCTGACATAAGGAGGCTCTTTCTTCAACACATCTGACGAATGCTGGTTGCATATTGCATCTCTCACAAACAAGGGTCCTAGAATGACGCTTTGAGAGGGCATTTGCAGAGTGAACATTCCGGTCGCAGGATAGACACAGGAATGCAGAATCAGATCGGCAGTACACCATGGATCTTTGCCCACCGCAGTAGTCACACATGTATCCCATATTCTCTTGACTGTTAAGGCAGAACCAACCTTGAGTCCAATGATCTGTAACACACAAATTTAGCTACTTCAAAAGGGAATTTTCGTACCGCTGAGATGCTTAATAGAGATAACATAATCATACCAGAAACATACATAAAAGGGTAAGAGAAGGGGGGAAATCAAGAACAAAGGATTAATCAAATCAAATAATGGCCATAAAAGGGAAAAAAAATTGAGCAAAAGAATTGAGACCAGCCATAAAGGGTATCTGACACAGTCGCCAAGTCCTTCAGCAAAAAGGCGAGAAAACTGGGGGTTCTTCATAAGCTAAACAGTACGGAACTAGCATGATAATAAAGCCTACCGACAGACTTGTACATATAACTTCTAAGCAAGACCAAGAAGATAAAAAATGAATGAAAAAAAAATTTTAAAGCAAAAAGAACGAATAAACAGAGAAAGCAGCAGTAGAAAAGCTCTAAGATGCCAAAAATAGGCAAGAATAAAGTACTCACAGAAAACATACACAATTATCTTAAAAAATATCCTAAAAATAGCAAATTAATTCTAAGGTTCAACAGACAGCCACAAATAATAAAATTAAATAAGAATAAGAAGTCAAAACTTGCAGATCAACAAACATAAATCCATTAGAACTCAAACAAATTAGATTAAAATACACCACCAACAACCTCAGAGCTAAAAAACAGCTAAATAAAAGGTCAAATCGGCCACAGCAGCTAAGCATCGGCTGAAAATCCTGAGACCTCTAGACATGAAAGAGGAAGATTATGTTGTTGAGGGAGTAAAGAGAATTTTTACCGACACCACAGCAAGTATTTATGGTACTTAAGAAAAAATCTCACAGAAAAACACCAAAACAAAAAGGAAAAAAAAAAAAGGGCCTGACGGAGAATTCCAGAAGAAGAAAAACTGGCTTAGTACGGTTTTCAGCAACCTCCATACCTTTTTTCTCCTTCTAGCTTTCTTGCTCCCGATGTAGATTGCGAGTGAGATGAAGCCGCGGCTGTATTTGTTGGTTCAGAAATGAGATGGAAGAGAGAAGAAACAAGGTATAAATATAATGAATTAAAATATTAATTTGGGTGGGGAATTTCTGACATAAAGTGATAAAAAGTGCATCAACAAAGAGGTGAGGTGGGATCCTCCATAGAACTAAAAAATCAGGCCTTTTTAGGCAAAAATGCTGATTATTTTGTCGATTCTCCTTCTTTTCTCCGCTATTACTACTTTTTGGCCTTTTTTCTTTCATTCCTCTTTATTTCTTACTACTATTAGACACTCAAATAATATCTCAAATGATCGAATTATTAATAGTAATTATATAAACACATTAATTTATTTGATATTAGATCAACAAAAAACATGAGAACGGGCCTTTATTCACCAATTCATCTACCGAAAATAATTGTCATATTAGTCTCTTTTTACTATTCCTTCTATTTCTAAAAAGAATTCTTTATAATATTTTATATACTAATTTAGAAAATAATAAACATATTATTAATATGATAATTATATCATTTAGTAGAAAACAACATAACAATTTATGTATAAAAAAAGGAAAAAATAGAAGTAAAAATGAAAAATAATTTTCTATTAGAACATCTGTTTTAGAAACAAAAAGTTTCACATAAAAAGACTTTTTCTCATAAATGGATGAATAATTAAGAATGCACAAAGAGTATTATAATTTACCATAAACATATACAAATAACAACATTGACAAATTTTGAACCCAAAATATAACATCTCATCTTTAAATTCTAGACTATGAATTCATTGACGTTTTTACTTTAGTTTAAAAATAATAATTAATATTTAATATCAAATGAGTAATATATGTATGGTAATTTGTTAAATGTTTAATAGCTAGTGTAGACACTTGTTGTGAATGTATATAATTGTATAATTGTATTTTACACATGTTTTATAATTGTATTTTATAGAAGTCCTTTTTGGAGTTAGTTATTAGTCAAGTTTGTTAACTCAAACAAACTTCTTCTTGTTGTAATTGATGAGTATATAAATACCAGCATAATTGTAATAATTGATACTTTGACATAATAACAAGAAGAAGAAAACTAATATATTTTTCTCGCTCTTCATTTCTTTCTTCAAACACTACTTCCATGGTTATATAACTGCTCTAGTTTATATGGTATCAGAGCCTTGCTCAATTAAACCCTATAAACAATAATCCTAATAACAATCAGACAGTCGACACATCTTCTGACACAAAAATTCATCAAAACCAAACTTATGGAGATCCATATTATCTTTTCTTTGCAAATCATCCTAGACTTCAGCTTACTAGTGTTGTCTTTGATGGATGTAATTACATTAGTTGGAGTAGAGGAATTCAAAGAGCCTTAATTGCTCAAAATAACTAGGATTCATACTAGGAACGACAAAGAGACCTGATGATGAATCCACTAATGTAGGAAAAAATGGATTGGTTATATGCTAGATAATTAATCCAATCCAGAAAGATATTACTTAGCATTTCCAATATGTCGATTCATCGAAGGAGCTATGGGATGAGATTATGGAACAATTCAGTCAATCAAATGAACCGCCCATATACCAGCTCAAACGTGAACACACATGCATCACACAGGAGAACAACAATATTGTTGAATACTTCAAAAGATTGGAGAAGGTTTGGGACAAATTATAGAATCTAGATCTACTGACTGTACCTGTGTGTTGCATTCTGCACGTGCTGCACACATGATCAAGGAGTGAGTGCTTGCAAGAGACAACAGGATCAAGGTAATGGAGTTCTTGCTCGGTCTTAATGATGGTTATAATGGAATTAGAAGTAACACCATTTCTCAAGAACCCCTTCCTTTAATCAATCGTTACTACTATTTACTACAACAAGCTGAGAAACGGAAGCATGTTACTAAAGGAATATATTCCATACAAGAAACAAGTTTGATGACTGTGAATAAACAAATGGCACATATCAAGGGAAAAGATTTTAAAAGGGACTTCAAGAAAGATAAGTCCAATCGAAGGTGTACTCACTATCAACAGAGGGGACATACTGGGGAGTAATGTTTTAAAATGATCGGATACCCGGAGTGGTATGACAAAATGAAAGGAAAAGGAAAGTTGTCTGCCAACATAACAGAAATCACAACTAATCCAATTTTTGATAATCCATTGATCTTTGAGTTAGCTTCTGCCACACCAATACAGCTTGATCCTCAAATGGTGAATTCCATTTGCTAAGAAGTTATAAAGACAATGAAATATAACAACACTAATGTTGTTGGGACTTTTTTAATGTCTAGAGCTTCTGTAAATTTCATAGGTAATGCTGATAACTCTATGCCCTTTCATAATCTTAAATCTAATCATTGGGTTATATTTCCATAACATTAGATATCTTTCCAATTCTATTCAAATTAGTTTGCCTAATAGAAATAGCAAAAAAATGTTTCTTGTATAGGAGATATACTATTGAATCCTCATATCACACTGAAAAATGTGTCATATGTTCCAAGTTTTCATCATCACCTATTAAGTGTTGGTCAAATTTTTGATGACTCACAATTAGAAGCTCATTTCACACCTTTTGATTGTATATTCCAGGCCCCTTCAACTAAGGAGGTAGTTGTTGTTGGAAAGAGATACAAAGGACTCTATGTTCTACATAATCCTTCTACTTTACTTGATACTTCTTCACATAGTGTAATACCTGGTTGTAATACCACTTGTAATAATCTTGTTAGTTTGGACCTTATTCATGCAAGATTAGGACATACATCATTGTTTAATATGTAACATATATCATATTATAATTACGATGGCCTATCTAGCTATTTTTGTGAAAATTGTGTAATGGAAAAACAAAATAAAGAGCCATTTTCTCGAAGCTATTCTGTGGCACTAAAACCATTTGATCTTGTTCATGTGAATATTTGGGGTCCATATAAATCACCATCACTTTCTTGTGCTTATTATTATTTTTTTTACCATAATTGATGATGCTTTCTGGGAGACTTGGACTTTCCTACTAAACGATAAGCAACAAATTTACAAGATCATCAATGATTTCCTAGCTTTTGTCAACACTCAGTTCAACTCCAAAATCAAGTGTATTATGAGTGACAATGGCACAGAAATTGTAAATAATTGGTGTGCTAATATGTTGGCCCAACATGGAGTCATTCATCAATGAATTGTTACTTTTACTATAGCTCAGAATGGATGAATGGAGAGAAAACACAAGCACTTGATTAAATGTGTCAAGGCATTGAGATTGCATGCACATTTACCAGTCAAGTTCTAGGGAGAATGCATTCTTACTGCCACATATCTTATTAATCTTCTTCCCAAACCTATGTTATATTAGAAGATACCCTTTGAAGTTTATATATGAGAAGATAGCTCGATATAATCATTTAAGAGTTTCTGGAAGCCTATGTTATTCTCATGATAGTACTTCTACCAAATTTGAATCCAAGTCTCAAAAGTGTATTTTCATTGGCTATCCTAGAGGCCAAAAGGGTTACAAGCTTTATGATCTAGAGAACAAGTCAACCTTTGTCAACATGAATGTTATTTTTAGGGAGCATATGCTTCCCTTTAAACCCACTAAAAACACTTTACAAGATTATGTTAATATCCCATCTTCTGTTTCCACTCCAGCTATACCACTGCCAGTTCTTCCACCTCTTTTACCTTCAAATATGCAAATTATTTCTCCTTGTATGTCATCTCACTCTACAAATGAGCACGCTATTTCTCCCCAACAGAATAATCATCATTCTCCTAACATGTCCAAACCCTCCTCTTCTCATCTTAATAATAATGCTCTCTAAAATCACATGTCCAGAGATACACATACTATAAATAACCATAGTCTACCTTCCTCTCTAGTTATTACCCATTTTTGCAAATCCACTAGAGAAAAATGTCTCCCGTATAAACTCCAAGATTATATTTGTCCATTTCTACCCACCTCTCATTGTTCACTCGGCTTATGTGATCCTTATACAATTGAATAAAATTCATCTCTGTCCAATGTTCTTTCCTTAAATGATTCATCTTCCTACTCTCAAGCCAAACAAGACCCCTGAGTGGATCGAGGCCATGAACAAAGAATTACAAGCTCTTAGGACAAAAATACCCAGGAATTTACTACTTTACAACCTAGTCCTTCACCCATAGGTTGTAAATGGCTTTATACAATAAATTTTAAACCTTATGGGATAGTAGAGAGGTATAAGGCACGTTTGGTAGCCAAAGGGTATAATCAAACAAAAAATAAGGATTATAAACATACTTTCTCTCCTGTGGCAAAATTTGCTACTGTTTGTATGGTTCTTTCCCTTATAGCAACAAAACACTGGCCTCTATATCTGTTAGATATCAAAAATGTCTTTATTCTTGGGTATTTGGATGAAGAAGTATATATGACTCCTCCAGAAGGGTACACTAAGGCAACTCTAGGCCAAGTTTGTAAATTAAACCAATCTTTGTGTGGTTTAAAATAGGCTTCTTGCCTGTGGAATATTGAACTTACCAAGTTCTTTCTTTCATTTAGATTTACTCAATACAAGCATAATTATTCATTATTCATTACTGGGCATTTCATCCTTACATTAGTTTACGTGCATGATCTCTTATTGGTTGGAAATCACGCAGACACAATCAATTCTGTTAAAGCCGCTCTTGATAAGCAGTTCACTATTAAAGACCTTAGTTTGATGAGGTATTTTCTTGGCTTAGAGATCGCAAGGTCATCTGCATGAATTCTTTTAATTCAATGCAAATACATTGTTGATATTCTCCGTGATACTAGAATGACTAATTGTAAAGCAACCCCATTTCCATTGCCACAAGAGCTAAAACTTAACACTGAAGTTGGTGAAGTCTTGCCCAATGCAAATATTTATAGATGTCTTATTGGCAGGCTCTTTTATCTCAATATGAGCCATCCAAATATTTCCTATGCAGTGCAATACCTTAGTCAATTTCTTCACTGCCCCATAACTACTCATTTACATGCAGCCATGCATATAGTATGTTATTTAAAAGGTACTCTTCACTATGGCCTCTTTTCCAGCTAGCTCATCTCTCAAGCGTATGGCTTACCCTAATACTGATTGAGGATCTTTTTCCTTCTCTTATCATTCCCTCACTAGATATTGCATTTTTTTGGTGATTCTCTCATCTCTTGGAACACCATGAAGCAAAAAAATGATTTTTAAATCATCATCCGAATCTGAATATCATAGTATATCCACTACTTCAAGTGAACTTGTTTGGTTAACTAGGTTACTTACTGATCTTCATATATCTATTCAAGCTCTAATTCATCTCTTTTATGCTAATAAAGCAACCACGCACATTGCCACCAACCCAGTTTTCCATGAAAGAATTAAACATCTCAACATTGATTGTGACTATGTTAGAGAACTTGTTCAAGCTAGTTTCTTTATTATTGAACATGTCAGAATAGGCCTGCAACTAGATGATATAATAACCAAGCCCCTAGGAACTCAACAACACTCTTTTCTATCTTCCAAGCTGGGCTTCGTCAAGTCTCCTCCAAGTCCCACTTGAGGGGGGATGTGAATGTATATAATTGTATTTTACACATGTCCTTTTAGAGTTAGTAAATAGTTAAATTTTGTAACTCAAACCATCTTCTTCTTGTTGTAATTGCTGAGTATATAAATACCAGCATAATTGTAATAATAGATACTTTGACATAATAACAATAAGAAGAGAACTAAATGTTTTTTCTCTCTCTTCATTTCTTTCTTCAAACACTGCTTCCATGGTTTTATAATTGCTCTAGTTTAAACTTGTGCAATGCACGTGTTATTTATTTATTTATTTATTTATATATATATAATTTGATTAATAATTTGACCACAAAATTATTATGTAATATATGACACTGTAAATGGTGAAGGTTACTATGAATTTTTTTACTATAGATAAAACTAAAATAAAAACAGACAAAAAAAATTATGTTATTTTTAAGACTGAGTAATAAAATTTTAATTTCTTATTTTAACAATCTACATAATTTATATTAAATGAATGAAAATATAATAATTATAAAATTAAACTAATAACTAAAAGATTATAACATAGCCAAAAAATGATAATTATAATTTGTTGTATCAGTATTGAAAGGAAACATCCACTACCGCGTAAAGGGCTTTTAATAACGGTTATTTTTCAGTTTTAATAACGGTTTTCGATCGTTATTGAATCGCCCATTATTATATCTTTAATAACGGTTCATAACCGTCATGAAAAATACACAAAAACCCGCGAATATGTCCGTAAACTTCATATTTAATAACGGTTTTTACTTAAAACCGTTGTTAAAAATGGAGCTTTTAATAACGGTTTCGCAGTAAACCGTTGTTAAAAATAAGGTTTCATAACGGTTTATCAGAAAAAACCGTTGTTGAAAACCATGTATTAATAACGGTTAATACAAAAACCGTTGTTAAAACATCATCGAATTACCGTTTCGGACATTGATTATGTGTTTATTAAACCCTCTAATACGCATTAAATGCACATAAATATCAGATTATAAGGAGTTTTAATAACGGTTCGTAAACAAAACCGTTATTAAAACCGATGCTTTAATAATGGTTATATGGGAAACCGTTATTAAAACCTCAGTTTTTAATAACGGTTTCTCATAGAACCGTTATTAAAACCTCAGCTTTTAATAACGGTTTTATTTAAAACTGTTATTAAAGAATAGGTTTTAATAACGGTTTTCATAGAACCGTTATTAAAAGTATATGTTTTTTTTATAGAATTTTTCTGTTTTGTTCCTGTCCACATACACAGTGTATGTTCAAACAATTACCAAATCTGCAATGTTTATCAATTCATACCAGTAGGGTATCACACCATAATTTCAATCAATCTATAATTGGTATGCATGTCTCAATACACCAACTATACTTAGGAATAAAAATTAGTGGGCATACCACAACTTGGTAGCTCTACACCCCAAAGTAAAGAGTTCACAAATCTAGGCTGGAAGACCGAAAGATGTAGACAAAATACAAACCTAAAAATGTATGTAGAATATATAGATCGCTACCTAATACCGAATGAATGAGTGCACGTGCTTAGCCCATTGGTCTCTAACTTCATCAATTTCATCAACATTATATTGCTGGCCTCGTGCATAGTCATTGGTGAAAAACTACAACACCCATGTTTCAATTAATATACAGTTAGACATTAGGTCAAAAATATTATGTCATGATTCATTAATAGAAAAATATGGAAAAGCAAACATACATGGCTTGGATCTATGTTGACCGATCTATTCTGGACTATAAGATCCATTGCTCTACATACATAGTATCCACAATCATCGTCGTTTTACTGTTGTGGACACTGTCAAATGAATTCAATTAGCTCTCTAACTATTATATATTAATTTGAATTAAAAAAAATACATAATAGTTGTCTTCCTACTTACCATGATAGGCTCATATTGAAGATTCTTTGGGTCTGGGACACCATTCTCACCTCTCCTTTGATATGCCGTCCGTAGTGCCCTAATAAATAGAGTTGGATACATAATATTGTAAGTATATATACCTCAAATAATGAGAGTAGAATATATATATGTATAAATAAGCTAATGAAGTAAGAAGTGAAAAATATACTAACATGTCTATAAATTCCTTCCCACCACGACGAGCAACCTCAAAAGGCATGTCATAGGTTCGAAGGGAATCAAACACATAAACTTTATTAAGATCAGGTCGGACGGCGTACAAAACCCAATGTTCAGTTGCGAGGTGAGGAATGAGATAGAGCTTGTTGTGTCCCTCAATCAAAATGCGATACGCTAAATAGTTTATGTGCCTACCCTCTGTTATTGTAATACTGTCAGCTATGTAGTATGGGCACACAAAAACAATAGAGGACAACATTCCCTCTAACGCAGCGCGACTAGCTACCAACCTATATATGGACGACAATAATAATGGATATTTGTTAATAACTAATAACTCATATAAGCTTAAGAGGTCGTAAAAATTCTATGTCTCCAAGAGTACTAAAATATGAAATATGAAATAATGCTTACGTGACATAAACGGCGACACTCGTGGTTGACATCCATTCCTAATTATAAATGTCGCTTATGTCAACTGTCGATACCATGTAAGTAGCATCGTCCCTTCCAACATACTCAGGACGACAATCAATGGAAACATAATTATTCCCGAGGTAGTTTTGGGCATAGAAATACAATAAAGCTAATGCTGGTGGAGGTTGGCGTATTTTCGAAGAACGAATCTTTTGTGGGGCAACTGATTTTTCAGATTTAGCTCTCTTTCCTTTGCCAGCGCCCTCTTTTGTGTTGCTCGTTCTACTAATACCTCTCTTAGTTTTACTAGCAGGAGCAGTCTTCTTCTTTGATTCCTTAAATAATAATAATAAACAAAATATGTATTGAGCATATATATATATAAAAAGGGTATAAACAATGTAACTACTAAACTAGGTCTAATAAAGATATTGAATGTCAATACCTCTTCAGTAGTGAGACGTATCTGATCCACAGGCCAAGGCACGAAGCTTCCATGAGCTTCTAGCACTGTGGCTGCCTCATCGCCCTCTTTATAACAAGGTAAGGGTGCACTACCAATGATTGGAGTGTCAATACTCACCGGCCTTGTAAGTAGGGCTAAGTTGTACCCGTGGACAGTTTGCATTTGGGTACTGTGACTGATGCGGACCCTTTCTTTCGCCAAAAGAGTTGAAAGATCATTCGCTAACAAGTCACATTTATGCAAACCCTAAACGAAAATATTACACATTATTAATTATTTATGACACGGAATACATTTAATAACAATTCAAAGTTATGTAATGCTTACCTTGGAAAGAGAAGAAAGACGTGCATTAGCTTCACAACTGTCTCTGACACTATTTACATTAGGTATGTAAAGCTGATCATGGTCGACTAAATCGGATGGCTTATACCCTTGAGAGTTAATAAATGACAACTCTTGCTCCATTGTTGCCATTCATTCAAATGCCACGTTCAATTTCTGTGTAAGGATGGCGACTTGCTCATCAGTGTTACGAGAACCACGAGATCGACCACATATGCTCGTTTTCGTAACACCTAATCCAAGACCCCTGTGTCTTCCAGGGTGTTCTACAATTCCTATAGCCTGTGATACAATGTTATATTGGTCTACCCCCTCCTCACCATCTGACTCTTGAAGTTTATCCTGTAATGTATATAATATATGTAAAATTAGCTTACATGAATAAGCATAATATAATAGTTTTCTAAAAGAAAAGTAAGCAGGGTTCCAAATATCTACAAACTTATAATTTTTTTCGCTGCAACATCTACATCTTCATTAATATATCCATCTTTTGTTGCTCTAGCATTCTTCCATAATGTACCAATATTAATAGACGAGGTACATGGGTCTAAGTCTTGGGCTATGAGCTATAAATCAAAAAATATTCTTATAATGTACCAATATTATAAAATTCATCAGTACGCTGTAAATAGATAAATCACAAAATACATACCAACTCCTCTTCAAGGCCTGCATAACCTTTGCGAGCCATATTATGCCGGTATTTATTCTACTTCGCAATCTCTTTATTTTTGGCACTTTTTTCCTATGTCACCAGCCAAAACATAGTGACATAGTTATTTCAATATTATGCACAATACTAGGATCGATAAAAAAAATTTAATTGTTATCTAACAAATACCTTAAAATCACCCATAAGACGATAAACAATAAATTGGTTCCAACTTTCTTGATCGATGAAACCGTATCGTTTGGGTGGATTCTGCCGTAGAGAACCATCACTCTTTCTATACATTTTCCTACGAGCTAAAAATGATCTAAATGTTCTTAGACGCTCCCCACAATATCTAAGAAGCCATTTCTTCCTACTCTCTGGCACATTAAATACTCTCTGCATTGTAAGACATACAAATGTATACCGATATTAATGTATTAAAATTAATAACATTTTACATACATAAATGATTACATAAAATAGTATATTTACCGTGATTTCCTGCCAAATATGCTCCTTATGACCCGTTGGAACCTGCTTCCAATTATTATAGGAGATAGGAACACGGTTACGTGTCACAAGTGAAATGTAAGTCAAAAACATGTCTGCATAAGGGCCAATGGGAAGATTGTAAGTATTCCATCCCAACTCGACCAGTTCTCCTTTATTCCTCATATCTGTGATGATTCTCATAATTGTCGGCCCTCTTTTCCCTTCTTCATCACTGCTGTCCCTATCAATATTCTTATTGGCCATATCTCTAAAAGAAATCAATAAATAAATTATGTTAGAATGTTATGTATTGAGCATAATTGAGTTGAAAAAAACCAACATAGATATTATTTGTTACAATATTATTACCCTCATTGCCTTCTTTTCCTTCTTTTTCCCCCCTTGTTTTTGTATTAGATTCAGGATCTGATACATATATTTTTTCACGATGATCATCCCTGACATATATTTCCTCATTAATTGTATTGTTATCATCTTTCAAAATATATTTCAACAGTTGAGACACACTCGTTATTCCAATTGGCATCATTTTCATCATCACATTCATTAGCATTTCTTTTTTTCGTAGATAGTACTACAGACCATCTGTTATCAGCAGGGTCAGTGACATAGAATACTTGTGTCGCTTGTGATGCTAAGATGAATGGGTCTTGTTTATGCCCTGCCCTATTAAGATCTACTAATGTGAATCCATATTCATATCTAACCCCACTGCCGTTATCAACCCATCTGCAGCCGAATACAGGGATTTTAAATACAGTGTAATCTAACTCCCATATATGTTCAATCACACCATAATAATTCATATCTACATAAGTTGGATTCTTGTCTTTCGCAATAGCAACATGCATTGCCTCAGCCACTAAAGTCACCCCACTGTTCTGCATTGTACTCTTCCCATCTTGTTCTTTTGTATAAAAAGTGCAACCGTTGATCACATAATAGGTATATTGAAAAACTTCATAACGAGGTTTCTGAGACAACAAATGCTGGGTTTCGGAAATTAAAGTTGGGGTATGACCGATGAGTGGAATGATGCGATCTCTTATCCAATCAATAAAGGAAATATTATGTTTATCGATAATCCATTTCTCAGTCTTGGATGGATTTTCAATCCATAAAGAAGTCATATGCTCTTCAATGTACGGCTAAACATCATCACTGTTGTGTAATACATATAGATGTGCTGCACGAAACATGTTAGGGTCTACACGTCCAAGTTGTCTGCCTCTAATACCCTATCCTTCAAATTTGCCCGCATGTCGAGACTTAAGAATACCAAGAGCTTCAGCATTTGACAAGTACTTTGTGCAAAACTCAATTGCCTCTTCCACCAGGTAACTCTGAACAATACATCCTTCTGGCCGATATCGATTCTTCACATAACCTTTTATCAACTTCATAAATTCATACCGTTCAAAGGGTACATCCAATGCCCATGAACAGGTCCTAACATATTTATCTCATAAACTAAATGAACAGTTAGATGTACCATAATGTCAAAGAATGACGGTGGAAAATACATTTCAAGTTGGCACAAAATAATCACAATCCCTTTTTGCAAGGCGTCCAAACTATCAGGATGTATAACTTTAGAGCAGATGGCTTTAAAAAACCAACAAAGCCTCGTGATAGTAATTCGAACACATTTTGGCAAAATTCCACGTATAGCTATTGGCAACAAGTGCTGCATCAAGATATGACAATCATGAGACTTCATGTTAATTAATTTCAACTCTTTCATCGACACGAGCCTTTTGACATTTGAAGAATACCCTTCCGGAACCTTGACACCGTGCAATAATTCACAAAATGAAATTTTCTCTTTTCTGGAAAGAGTATGACACGCCGGCAGTAAATATGTTCTTCTTCCGTTGTCTCGCGGTGTCAGTTCCCGTCTAATACCCATTCGAGCATTTATCCCATCTTTAGTCTTGCGTGGAACATTAAGTAATGTGCCAACAAGACTGTCACATATATTTTTCTTAATATGCATCACATCAAGGGCATGTCTCACGTAGAAAGATTCTCAATAAGGAAGGTTGAAGAATATTGACATCTTCTTCCACCCAACTGATGGAGGCTTATCTTTATTCTTCTTCCCAAACTTAACACTCAAATGTTTCATCTTCAGCCACACTTGTCGACCCGTCAACCGGATTGGTGCCTGCCCTTCTTCTCGGAATCCATTGAACGCTTTTCTTTGCCTACGATAATGATGATTCTTCGGTAAAAACCTACGATGTCCAAGGAACACAGTCTTTCAGCCATGTGTTAGCTGAACAAATGAAGTATTCTCCTCACATATCAGACATGCATAATGGCCTTTCACACTATAACCTGACAAGTTGCCATACGCCGGAGTATCATTTATAGTACAGAATAACAATGCTCTCAAAGTGAAATTTTCTTGACCATATGCATCAAATACTTCAACGCCCATGTCCCATAAGAACTTCAAATCATCAATCAAAGGTGCCAAATAAACATCAATATCATTCCCAGGTTGGTTTGGCCCGGAAATGAGTAAAGACAACATCATATACTTGCGTTTCATATAGAGCCATGAAGGTAAATTGTATATAACCAAAATCACTGGCCATAAACTGTAGCTGCCTTGATTGTGCGGATTCATTCCATCTGCAGAAAGCGCAAGGCGCACATTTCTTGCTTCTTTACCAAATTCAGAAAACAACCCATCAATCGTCATCCATTGTGGAGAGTCGGATGGATGTCTAAGAAGCCCGTCATCTCTCTTGTCATCAGCATGCCATCTTAGGTTCTTGGCATCTTCAATATCATTAAACATCCGCCTTAATCTTGCTATTATAGGAAAATACCATAATACCTTAGCGGGCACCTTGTTCTTCTTGTATCGTGGTGCTTTGCATTCAGAATTAGGACAACTATCCAAAGATGCATTGTCATTGCGATATAAAATACAATCATTAGGGCATGCATGCATCTTCTCATAACTCATGCCCATAGAGGATAGAATCTTCTTCGCTTCATATGTACGATCGGGTAGAACATTATCATCAGGAAGCATATCCTTCACAAGTGACAATAATTCTGTGAAACTCTTATCACTCCATCCATTACATGCCTTAAGTTGTACAACCTTAAAGTAGCGGATAATCACGTAAACGTCTTACAATCACCGTACAAAGGTTTCTCCGAGTCATTCAATAACTTCTCAAACATTTTTGGACAATCCCGAACACTTTCCTCAACCTTTTGAGTCATCTCCTCTAACAAATGTCCCTCATAGTTATCAAATGATGATCCACTACTATCCCTCCCAACATCATCATTTTCATATTTAGACTTTGTTTCCCCATGCCATATCCAACAAGTGTAACTTGTATCAATTCCATACACAAATAAATGATCTCTCAAATTATTAGCGTTGACACGCTGAATATAAGCACACTTCAAACAAGGACAGACTATTCTACTAGAGTATCGAGCATGTTCAACTGCAAACTTGATGAAAAACTCCACTCCTTCGTTATATTCTCTAGACAGACGATTTGCAGACAACCATTTCCGATCCATATTATTTGAATCTAGATATATCCCACATGAAAGTAATTATTAAAAATCAATTGAATTATAAGTATAATAATTTTCAAATCACTCTTGCTTAGAAAGAATTAATCTCAAATGTATCATGCATGCTATTCTCTCTCTCTCTATATATATATACGAATCATGCTAACAAGTTTCCAAAATTATATTAATGCTGATCAATGAAACTCCTCATACTTACAAAGAGTTCATTATATATATATATATATATATATATGCATACATACAAACGTAGCAAAATATTATACAATTAATAGTTCAATTTACAAAAGATATGCATACTACAGGATTTAAGCAATAGCAGCACTATATACATCAAAATGTTGCTACAACTCAAATACCTAAAAAACGAAAACTCATATCTAAAACTAAATCCCCCGATAGCCTCGTCGAGCCCGACTAAAAACTATAACTCTAAACGTCCACTCATCACGATATATCATTTGATCCCTGACATCATCAAATGAGAGTTTACTCACGGATACTCTAGGGTAACCGAGGTGGATACTCCGAGGCAAGCTATGACGATACCTCCACTCGTCATCGATGACCATCAGTTCTCTCGATATCCTATCATACTCTCTAGCAAACAGCTCACCCTCAATAAATCTCGGGTGTGGTGCATCAGTGTGGTAGACAAACCACTACAAAAAAGTAGATGTAGCCGATGCCTATGGCTCTATCTGAGGCAGGGTCAACAGAAGGTGATAAGATCTGAAATGGAAGGGGTGATAGGATGAGCCACTCGTGTACAAATGACATAGCTCGTCATATAACCATATTACATGAGTCAGTACATCTCTATGTGGCGCCATATGAAAATACAGTGGAGGGTATGTCATCTGATCACTACCTACAAATGAGAACCACTATATCTTATCATCAAGGTTGTTCTCGAAATTAAAAGGATCTAAATTACAGAATATGTAAACTGATCTTCAACTAGCTAGACAAATCATAAATATATTCTACCAGATCATAACCAACTATGTAAACCTAACAACATCAAACTATTTAAAATAAGGACATAATCTTTAGTTATATATTTAACAAACTGGCTAAACATCAAACTATCATCAAATCATTTAAGCTACGCATAGTAAAATCAAGTAGATATTAATAAGATAATATATATATATATTACAATATAATAAATCCTATATGATTAATTATTATTATTATTATACACAATTATTCATCTCTATTTAATTTTTATCGATCACAACACCGATGCCCAACCAACCTCCTCAACTTTTCTCCATGTACAATACCCTTATCCTTATGATTTTTCCTTATAGCCCTAGTTTATATTTAGTATAATAAACGATAAACCCTAACCCTAACCCTAACCCTTATATAACTAACTTATATAATAATTAAATAAATAATAATAAATAATAACTAACATAAAACCTAATAATTATAATAACACTAAACCTCATAAGATAATGATCCTAAACCTATAGCTAACCCTAACCTAACCCTAACCCTAACACTAACCCTCCCCCTAACCCCAACCCTAACCCTAACCACAATTATTTAAGATTATATATACACATCTTATATATAAATATATTATAAATATATATACATATAATAGAACACATATAAACACACATTTTACGGAAAAGCAAACATACATGTCTTACAAAATATATATTAAAAAAAGCATATAAATACACATGATCATCTGCATATATAATAATGTGAGTGCTAAAAAATATATACACATTAATTTTATACTTAGAACGTACATACCTTATGATAATAATATATATATTAGGCTTGTGGATTCTCTTAAAATAATAATACATATTTTTATAAAATAGATTATAAACACACACACACACACACACACACACATATATATTAAGGTCTCGGCCGGCCACAATCAGAAAAGGCCACAGCAAAATTTTTCACCAATACATCAAACGACAGATTTTCGAACAACACATCAAACACAACCTCTTCGGTTCAACATGCATGCATTTATATATATATATATATATATATATTATATATATATATATATATATATATATACATATCAGTAGAGACAAATTAAGCAATAAAGGAAGAACAACACATACGTAAAGGGAGCGACGGCGTACAGGTTGAGAATGGCAACGACGAAGGTACAAATGATGGTTACGTTTGCAAGAATGGCAGAGGGGAGTTGGAGAGATGGCGGTGCGATGGTTTCCCTTAATTCAGAGGAGCCGGAGCGGTGGTGCAAGGGTTCGCAAGAGAAAGAGAGTACGAGAGGGAAGCGGCAGAGTCTGAAATTTTTGGCAGGAAACAAAAGAGAACGAAATAAAAGGAGATTTTAATAACGGTTCCTGTAAGAACCATTATTAAAACCTTGTCAATTTTAACAACAGTTCTTGTTTGAACCGTTATTAAATCATGTTTTAATAACGGTTTTACGTCAACCGTTATTAAAATTCCCGTGCAAAATTTTACCTTGCACTTGTAATAACGGTTATTACGTAAAACCGTTATTAAAACTTCCCGCGCATTAATTTTCACGGATTTGACGACGGTTTTCGAACCACCGTTATTAATGTCCCGTTATTAATTCCTATTTCCGTAGTAGTGATCATTTTTATTTAACTGAAATTTTATAAACAAGCATATATGAAGTTGAAAATTTAGAAGATATAAAAGAGAAGTGAAGAAGGGAATCTATGTAAAAATATTTTGAAGAAAGATAATCTTTTTATTTACCAAATTGATACTTTTTTATGCTATTAATATGAATTTCAAATACATATTGAGATAATTTACCATTATTTATATACTTGTATTTTTTAAGAGTTAGTAATGATATTGCTAGGTTTATTTTCAAAAAGTAGAAAGAATGGTATATAATTTTTCATTATTAATCCATACAAAAAATTTTACATTTAAAAATATAGAATAGAAAATAGTAATATGATTAAGCATAGTTTCAATGAAATAAATCACTAAATATACTTATCTAATTTATTAGTTGAACTAATAAATCATAATAGATTGATTAAGATTTTTTTAATTGATCGATCTACTAATTTACTATAGATATTAATGATTTTTGCTAAAAGTATTTTGATTTTTTTAATAAATTCCCTTAAGACACAAATTGCTAAAAGTAGAAATTAGACTAGCAATTAAAACATCAACTATTATGTGTACATGTAATTAAATCCTTAATTAAACTACTCCCTCTATTTCATAATATAAAGAATAGTAAGATTTACATCCATATTATAAAACTTTAAATTTTGATAATAATAATAAAATTTTAAAAAATCCATGTTTACTAATATGCCCTCATAGAAAATTGAATACCCAATGCTTCTTTAATCAAAAAAAGAATAACATAAGGGTATATATAGAAATAAATCATTATGCTGCTAATACCTTTCATAAAGGTTTTATATTATGAAATAAAATTAGAAACCGAATATCTCTTATATTATGAAATTGAGGGAGGTAAAATATAGCAAATAATTTTATTTATAATTGAAGTGAATTAAATAGGTAGTTAATATGTATATTATGATGATATATTAAATATTTTAGGCATTAGGAAAAATACTACTACAAAATAACAAACAAATTGCTACGAGCATTTAACAATTAGAACATATAATTAACTACTCTTATTTCAATTAGACATTCGAAATTGGAACTTGAATTATATGTAATTAATATTTAAATTTTAAAAAATAAGAATTTACTATGCATTCATATATGCATCTAATAGTCTCTCCACTTTAAAATAATAGGCTTGTTTGGTTTTTTGCATATGAAAAGAAAACATAATTAATATTATGTTTTATTTTTAAAAAACTCTATATATATTCTCACTTTAAAAATATATAAAATCAATTCTAGTCAATCTCCACTAATCAACTACATGAACACCTAAACATCTCACACAATTTAGTCAACATATTAAGGTATTAGATGAATTAAAAATACAAATATAAAAATAATCTTATAGTATGTGGTTCATGCACCACGCAACCATATGCAACAAGCACATTGCATAAAGTCTATTTTTTCATTCCCCGTGTATTGCAAAACATTGAAAAATTACTTCTATTATTCCTCCACTTATCATTAGTTCATCACTTACAAAGAAAAATACAAGGAATAACAATCCAATCAATATTTTATTCACTGTGTAAGTCAATGTTTTCACCATCTTCTTCTATTTATTCTTAAATATTAGTCTCAATTATCTTATAAATATGACTTTGCCTATGCTAAATGGAGCTTGCATGCACCATTGATGAAAAAAATCCTCAAAATGCTTTAACTTATCAGAAAAATAATAAGAAGAAACTCTCTATTAGATATTGAACATGCACACAAAATGTTTGATAATTTGATTCAGAAGCTTATCAATTTGGCTATATTCTTCTATGAATTTCTAGAATCTTAAAAATTAGTTCCTTATTGCAGTGTAATACATGTGTATTAATTTATCCTTTACACTTGTATAGATAAAAATGATATATTATTTTCATGGACTATATTTATTAATATTATGAGAGATGTATATTTCACTATTGAAAGATGTGTAATTTTGTACTATAAGATGTGTAGGATGTAATTTGTTCTAAATAATGTGTATTTAGATTTTATAAAAATGTATATCTTATAAGATGTGTGTTTGTTTCTAATATTTATATTCCTCCCTTATATTATGTTTTGGAAGTTGTGTGTTTTTATCTTGAATGATATGTATTTATTTTATGGAAGATGTGTGTTGAAACATTGGTGCAAATATTTTTTTTTGTCTTTGATAGAATGCTTCAGAGCTCCCACATATGTAGCTTCAATAGGCATAGCATACTACCATCAAACAAATCTACTCACTTGTAGCCCCACCACAACAAGAAGAAGATAACGTATATGTAATATCCTAAAACTTTGCTATTAAAATTTTTTATTTTGTGGAAGCACCATGTTAAGATAATTGGATATTACTACCACTACTCGACATGATTTCAGCTTACCCTACCATTCTCATATCTAATACAAGGCAAAATGATTACAACTTTAAATAAGCTAAATAAGAGAGTGAGAGACATTTTCACAAATCTTATATAAGAGTTTAGAGACTTAACTCTGAGTATAATATAAGAAAAAATAAAAAAAAGGATCAAATGAAATTAAGAGTCCATAAGATATTTGGAAAAAATGATAACTACCAGATAGCATTAACTCTGTGCTCAAGTTCAATAGGTAAATTACTCCTCCACAGAAAGTGCATCATAAGCAGTATAATCATCAAGGTAGTCTTTGAAAGCTTGCACATCAATGCTTGGTGTCATTTTCTCATGGAAATGAGTAGCACTCATAAAAAAAATTATTAGTACATTATGATTTAAGTAAGACAACAATATATGCCATGATCAAAGGGCATGTAAGCATATAAGGTTATATTAAAGAATTATCCATGCACATTGAACTATAACATGAGATGGTGTATGAGAGGAACCCAAAAGATTTATATGATATATGATTATACGCTTCCATTTAATTAGTCTCTTGAGTTCAAGGATCTCACTATTTATAACCAATCGAACGTTATCAATCAAAAAACAACCCCATGGCATAATACTCCTATCCACTATTCTTGTCCAATGGAATGGACTTGTACAATCCCATGGTATAATACTCCTAACCATTATTTTTTTCCAATGGAATGGACTTGTATAATCCCATGGCATAATGCTCTTACCCACTATTCTTGTCTAATGGAATAAAAAAAGTATAACTAGTTATAACTCTAACATATTTCACTTTAAATATTAATATTTTATTAGGATGGTTGGTTATCTCCTTAATCATCAAGCATAATTAGTGTAAATAAACGAGGCACATGAAAGACCTAAGTAACCTTAATATCAAGAACTGCCGACACATTTTTGCCAAAAATTCTATGAGGCATATCAACTTCTAACCTTCAACATATCTCATTGTGATAATACTTAACCATATTTACAACCCACTCTTCATAAATCAATCAAGACAGAATATCATGCCATCATACTAGGGTTACAAAACCAAGCTTAAAACAAGAATTTTGCATAAACTCATAATTCTACATAACGATCCTACATTCATAATGCAATACAACAATATCATAGTATAATATTAACGACATGATTTCAAGAAACGTAACTATACTAGTATGATATTTGAAACCCTATCTTAAGAATAATACGTCTCTAATCTCTAAGCAAAAATACTCCTAATCATCTGCTTCTAAAACCATAGTATGATTGAATAAAAGAAAATAATAGAATTAAATCTTAGAACACGTGGTATAGCGATCGAGGAAGGCAAGGTAAATGAGAGAAGAATTAAAGGAAGATGAGTTGGCTCACGAGGGTCAGTCAATGTTGGGGCTATTGGCGTGAGTAATCCACACAACAAAAGGGGAAGACGAACAATAAAAGAACATGTTGTAAATGGTGGAATGCAAGCTTGGTAGCATGTGGAATAGGGTCAACATCATAAGTTGCACAATTTTAGCTAACATGTAATGATATTTGGCATGATAATTTGCACAATTTTAGCTAACATGTAATGATATTTTGCACAATTTTAGCTAACATGTAATGATAATTGATGGTATTATTTTTGATAATTATCATTTTTGAATTAAAATTAAAATTTATGTTTAATTAATTAATGATGATGATTATTAATATTATTATTTGTATTGAATATTCAATTGATATTAAAAATAATATATTTTCATAATAATAATAATTTGTAATTATAACTAATATTAATATTATTAATTATTTCGTCACAATTTTAGCAAACATTATTACTTATAATTATGATTAATATTTTTGTTATAAACAATTTTTTTGTCATTAAAACTAGTTTTTAGTTATTAATAATTTCAATTAATGATTTTATAGTTATTGAAAAAAAAAATTCTTATAATTTTTTATTTAAAATAATTATTAATTTTCCAATTTTAATTATGATAGATATTTTTTTTTGCAAATAATCTTTTTATCATGATAATTAATAATATTTGTATTGGTTAATCATATATGTATATTATTTATAAAATGTTTCTTAAATATTAAATTAAAGCTATGACAAATATAATTCCTATAAGTTTCATTTATAAAATTGTAATTGAGATTTTTTGAATTGCTTAATTACTTATAATTAAGATTAATATTATTTTTTCAAACAAATTATTTATCATTAAATTAAAACCTTTTTCATTAATAAATTAGTTATTCTATGATTAAAAAATAATTTTATTAATTTTTCATTTCTAGATATAATAAATATTATTCTTATAATTTGGTATTTCAACTAATAATATATATTTTTATAATTATTTATTACTTATAATTAAGATAAATATGATGTTTACAAATATTTATTGATTATTAACATTAATATTGGTTGTGTTGAATAATATTTTATAATTATGATTGATAATAATTTTATATAAGTTTAATTGATAGTTTTGATAAATATTTTTCTTATTAATTTGGCCTTTTCAATTATAAATAATATATTTTGAATTTATTTGTCATTTTAAAATAGGATTAAATCACTTTAATATTTATTTGTGTATCCGTACAAGTAATGTTATTTTATTAAATATTTATTTTAAAATATAATAATTTATTTGTATTTATTATTATCTTAAAATTTAATTAATTAATTAATTAATTCATCAAAATTAAAAAAATAATATTATGATTAAAAATAATTTATTCTTTATATTTATATTAATTTTTTTAATAATTATTATTAGTATTTTTAAAAAATAATTTATTTATCATTTAAATCAATGTAATCTATATTGATTAGTTATGTATAATTATGATTGATAATATTTTTATTATATTTTCATTTATACTTATAATAATAAATATTATTATTTTTATTTTTGTTGTTTAGAATTATAATTAACATTTTTCTCAATAAAAATATTTTTATATGAACGAGTAAATTATTCTTTTTATTTTTTATTTGTTGATCATTAGAATTAACATTTTTTTATTAGTGAAATATTTTAAATTATAAAAAGTATTATTTAATCGATTATTATAGTTATGATAATTATTCAACATTGTAATTTTTATTTTTCTATTATTAAAAGTAATATTATTTATATTATATATTATTTTATAGTTATAATAAATAAATTGTATTTAATGTTATAATTTATTTTAAATATTTAGGAAAAATTTTGGTATGATTAAATTTTTTTAGTATGTATATAAATAAATAATTATTTAAAAAATTAATCACAATTTCATATAATTAATCAATAAAAATAATATTATTTTTATAGATAAATAAATTTCTTATAATAAGAATTGTAATCATAGTTATATATAGAGAATTACTACAAATAATGTTAATTATAGTTGTAAGAAAATAATTTATGAACAAGACTTACATTATTTATAATAATAACAACAAATGATCAATAAGTAAATAGTATGTATAGCTAAAATGGCATATGATGAAAACTATTATTTGTTATTAATTTATTTTAGATTAGATTAATTATTAAATACTATTATTAATCTAATAACCAATATAGACACACACAGACTCTCGGGCTCCGGTTCTTTGTAGTCCTTGTCACTGCCCCCACCTTCATTTATTGCCTGTGTTGACTTGCGCCTACTCCTGCTCGACTCTCTCATCTCAATGCCCTAAATATTTGACATTGCTCGACCTTTTTGAATCACATGTGCAGGGACTCTTAACTCTTGACAGCTAATTAAAAAGTAGGGACGATAGTGACGGTTATAGTTTGTTTGGATCGTATGAATCATGAGACTTAAATATTTATAAATTTTCAGGGAAGTGAAGTTGAATTAAAGCAAATATTTTAAAATATTATTTAATCAATATTAATTGAATTTAAATAAAATAATTTTAATTGTATTTAGATCAGGGTAAACAAATGTTGTATTAGTTAAATTTTATTTTTTATTTCAAATAATTTTAAAAATTGAGTTAATAAAATGAATAATTTAGAGTAATTTTTTTACCTCTATTCATTTTGGTAAATATTTTAAAATAAAATAAATAAATGTGAATGATTTTATTTAACTGGATTTATTACAAATTAAAGAGATACTTAAGGCCGTAAGTGAAACATTTGTTTTGGGTTGTCTATTTAATTAATGAGCTAGATTTAAATTAAATTGTTTATTTAAATTTAACATTACATATGAATGATATTCACATGTTCTCTAAATATATATTATGTTATACACAAAAAAAGAGAAAAAATATAATGAGTATCACTTTGTTGGTGAGAGCTTGATAATTTTAGGTTTAAACTTTTAGATAAAAAAAGGAATGGTTGATGCCAAAATTCTAGCCTCAATAGCTAGTGGCAATTATCTTTAGTGGGTGGAGAAAAATACTGTAAATAGTTTTATATATTTTTTAATATTTGAGTATTAAAAGAAGAAAAAAAAATAGTTGTGTTATTTTTATAAATACTATGTATTTATATTTCAAGTTGAGAAACTATTTTCTATAAGCGGTGGAAACTACTCACAATTGATGGTAAAAACTATTGTAAGTAGCTTAGAAAATTATAATATTTGAGTACCGAAAAAATAAAGGTATTCACTTTTTTATAAATATTTTGCATTTATGTTTTATATTAGAAAATTACCTTCAGTAAATTGTAAAAACTACTCTTAGTGGATGGAGGAAACTGTTATAAATAGTTTGAAAAATTATATCCATTTTAAGTTAGAATTATAAAGGATGATTCTCATTAGATGTGTTCCCATAATAATATTTACACAACTGTTTACAATAAATTAGTTTTGACTAAAATATCATCTTACATATAAATGAGTTTATTATAATCAAGGGATATTGAACTATATATTCTTATATTTTGGTAAAATTATGCTAGTTATTATTATCCCTTTTAATTATGACATCAAATGTTAATATTTATAAACACAGGACCTATGACTCAGTATAACAAAAAATGATAATAATATGTTATGTAATATTGCTAAAGTGTGGAATATATAGGGCAATATACTTTTAATCAATCTATCTAGAATGATAATTTTCCACTGCGATCCTAAGACTACGTCGAATCTCGATGAATAATCAAATTTGATACGACTTTGCTTTAATTACTGGAACCAACTGTCAACATTACGCTTCCCGCCAGCTAAGCCAATTTGACTCATTTATTAAGGAAATAGAGCTTAAAACAAAGGTGACTCAGCTAAACGGTACTTGTTTACTACTCTGGTAGATTGGTGGGAAGATTGGATGATGATTTTTTAAAATTATCTGCCTGTTCATTTATTTATTTTTGCAGAGAAGTTCGAAATTTCTATTCATTTGGGGGCAGCAAAACCACCCTGCAATGCAGTGTTCATTTCAATTAAATGGCCGTTCATCCACAGTTACTGCCAAATCGACATTGAAGTATCATGAAGACCGAGTACGAGGGAAAACATTTTAACTAAAATACTAACCACTCTTAGTACTAGCTTGAATTGAAGCAGGCTAGAAGATCATTATTTAAATCCATTTGTTCTGCTGTTCTTGAAAGCAAGGAAACGTAACTGTATATCAAGTTGCTCATCTGCAAAATTCAGAAAGTTCCAAAATAATTTTTGTAAAATTTTTTTGGCACTAGGTACGAATGGAATATCTCGAACAACAAAAGGAAGGATGATACAGCATATATATGGAGCATCCACTACAATAAACTAATATATTAGCGACCAAATTATTTTTTGATCATTTTTTATATACTATTAACAACCATTATCAAATATCGTCGCTATCGATATGTCTATTGCGACCCATGTAAGTTTTAGTCGTTAATAGTTAATTATTTATTGCTAAAAACTTATTATATATATATAATCTTCTTATATTCTATATATAGCATGATTTGACATCGTATTCTTATCTTATTAATCAACATATGAAGAAAATGATATAGTGATGTTTTAAATTAAAAATACATCAATTTGCTCGCTCATAGGTTCCTTTGGCGGACTCTTTCCCAAGCCGCGTTCAACATTTCAACAACCTTTCTCAGATGGCCTTCCCACAACCGGATCTCTCTTCGATGGTGGCGATTGGGCATGTTTGTTCCTTATTTCCAACATTTTTTGTAGCTATGGCATCAAGTGGGTTAGAGGAATAATGGTTTGTGGTTTCTGGTATTTTACGTTAGTTTTAGGGGTCGAATAATCAGTCTTGTGCATTGCGTCCGTTAGTCATCACCCATTGGCACCATCCCCATCTTCCAACTTCCATTGCCTTTGCGTCCGTTAGTCATCCCTTTCTACCATCACGTTACTATTGTTTGATGTTCTTGTATACAACTCTTGTGGCCCGACTTCTCCTTCTTCGATCTCCACAGCTTAGCTAGATGATAACATCTTCTTTTGGGTCCTAAATTCTAAATTGGTACATTCACTTTCTACAATATTTGTTTTAAGTACATTGAACAAGTTTACTTGAGCATTGAAGAATGAAGAAGATATTTCCTAACTATCATTGTTATCTATTGTAACCTAGTTTTTTGTCATTGATTTTCATGATTATCCTCCATTTGTGATGGTTTATTCCGAACTTCATTGAGAAATGAAGGAATGTTATGATTTTGGGAAACCTTTTTGAATAGTGGAGTTAGCATTTATGAATCAGCTTCGTAGTAAAGAGTTGTTTCCTATTTTAGTTTTCTTTGGTTAGGTTTGATCATAAAGTTGTTGGAGTGGGTTTAGGGATTATCTTTCCAAAATGTAGTTATGTGGATAATGCATGTCTAGGATATAAATTTAGAATTTTATTAGCAAGGTATGGTTTCCTTCATCTTTGTTTGTATTTGGATGTGTATTTTGATGCTTTATGTGGTTTAGGCCTATTTTGGATAGTAGGGTTTAGGGTTTTACCTACCTTAAGCCTCTAAGGTTGTGGTTTTGTGGTCATTTTGGTCTTTTAGAGTGCAGGCTAGTTTTGTTGTTAGGTGTTTTCCTTATTCTAATAATCTTTAAAAAAAATCAGATTTTGAGCTATCTAATAAAGGCTTTGGTCACCTATGTTTTAATATTGTGATACTCATGCTTTTGGAGTTATATAATGTTTTAATATTAAGATTTTGAGTTATATAATGAAGGTTTTGGTCACTTATGTATATAGGTGGATATGTTATATTTGGTTTTTAATTAATAAGTGAAGTCTTGAAAGATTTTTGGATAGGGTTTGTTGTAGGGTTTTAGAATGGGAGTTGACATTCATTAGAAAAACTTATGGACAATGCATGCTTTTGTACATATAAAATTTGATAGTATGCAATTCTTTGATTCCCTTTTTCCTGTATGTATGTCAAGTTGTTTATATTTACCTTTTGTGTTGGCAATGCTTAGAGAAAGGCTACCTTACTCTTCGCTATCGATGCTAAGGGGAATCATTCTACTTTACCCTCATCTACTATCATGATTAGACATGTAATTATTTGATTTGTGGTCAAATATATTAAAGTTCATTCACACCTTAATCTTACTTTTCTAATATTTGTGATTTGACTGACTATGATAATCAGTGGCTTAGATGAGGTCATATTTACACTAACTTATATTTGTTATATATGCCTGCAACGAATTTCAAGGTTTCAAGGGTCAATAAACTAATGTTATGTTTGCAAGAAAGGAGTTAAAAAAATGTGAGGGAAAACTTGGTATGTCAATGAAACATCCCAAATTTTACATTTTACTATAAAAAAAATTTCGTTTTATAATGGAAGTTTATAACCAAAATACTGGGTGTTACCAATGTAATCAATGTAATTATTGTTTACCATACCATCCTCACATTAATCAAAAGGTGAAAACCATTAAAGTTAAAAATAGAGTAAATAGAAATAAAAGTTGCTTTATAAACATAAATATGAGTTTGGAGATTAACGTTGAGTATAGTATCAAAGGATAGACAAAAGATATACCATGGAAATAGGAGTCTAAAAAGGTATCCATATAACATAATCATCCAGATAATATAACACTAAGCCTAAATCCCTAATACAAAACATCACTCCACCCCATACAGAGCATCATAAGTAGCAAAATAGTCCTGTAGGTCCTTATTGACCTGCACATTGTCAACAAGGTTACCTGCTTATGGGAATGAGTATCATCCATAAAAATGATGATTGGTGCGCTATATATTGAGCAAAGTGATAATACTATCGAGTCAAGGTACAAATAAATGCATGCATTCAAAACATATAATAAGAAAACATGTGAAAAACATAAAATACCACAAAGTAGTTACTAAATTAAGCCTCGTTATTATATATAACCATTTTCATTCATTTATTTATGTTGAGTTTAAGGATCATACTATTCTTAAATTGATAGAACGGTCTAAAGTACCTCTCAAGGACAACACACTTGAGCCACTATTATCGTCTGGTGGAACAAAACCAACACCCCTAAGTGAAAAATGTTCCTGAACCACTATTTTTAAACTGGTGGAATGGTCTGAAGCACATCTTAGAGACAACACACCTGAGCCATTATTATCGTATGGTGGAATGGACCTAACACCTCAGTCTTAATATGTAATCTTCCACTTTAAATAATTAATTTCTTATCCATTATTTACTTATTTCAAATCATATTTTCATTCACATTTGAGTTTAGGGCCCTACTATTCTTAATCTAGTGGAATGGACTAATGCACCTCTCAATGAAAAAACATACCTAAGCCCCTATTATTGTCCAATGTAACAAACCTAGAAAACACCTTGGTCTAACTCATGTGATCTTTCACTTTAAGTTACTAATATCTTATTCATGATTTATTAGATAGGTATAAAATATATATAAAGCAAGTAAAGCACAATCATATAGATAACTAGGTCATTCTCAAGGGTTAAGATCCTTATACTTTTCCAGAAAACCTAATTTTATATTTTAGGCATAACTCCTTCTCTATTACTCTTTTATTTACCAAATTTAGTATCTCCTACTCAAATATTATTATTATTATTATTATCATCATACCCAACTTTATAAGTTTAATTGCCATGTCTTATATATACGATAATAGTTCTATCTCAAAAGTTACTATTTACTACTATAATTAAGTCATAAATTTTTCCATAAGTCTCAATAATTACCAAATTCAATATAAATCACTAAATTACCATTATCAAAAACATACCAAAAAATCGTGGTCTACATTTCACACATATGATAGTAACATCCTCGTTTTAAAGTTACTATTCTAAAAGTTAGCATTTTCTCATTTTGTGGAACTTATGCCATTCAAGATTACCCCAAAAATTTCATATTATTCTCCTTAGAATATATTAAATCATTTGACACAATAAAATACTAGAAATTTTGTATTACACCCATAATGACCAAAATGCCCTTAAGGATAACCAAATGCCCTTATTTTACTAAAACTTTATTTATTCGGTATCATTATTTTCAAATCCTCCATTTATCCCCATAAGCTATTAAAAATAATCATTTCCTCTACTTATCATATGTTACTAAGCCCATATTATATCCATATATATCTCATTGATACTCTTGGGGTTTTACACATAAAACATTAGCATACTGATATCACATAATTATCTACTCATTCATTTCTCAACATATAATTTCATGTTCCCATAACATAGTATACGCATGAATTTAAATGAAAAAAATATCAATAACATGATAAATCATGTAGTCATACAAAGAATTTAATACAAAACCCTAAACAATGACTATTATCCTTTCGAAAAAGGCTCTGATCTCTAAGAATGCTTATCATATCTCGCCTCCTCTAAAACTTCCATTAAATCACCTAAGAAACAATTACCAAAACCTCATTAACATGTAATGATATATTTAAGGAAAGTATAAGGTAAATGAGAGTGAAATAAAAGGGGAAAATAGAACCAAGGCTCAAAGGAAGTCTCAGTTAAAACTTATGCAACGAGCAGGGGTTTGGTTGGGATTTACCGAAGAGGGAGGGCTAGCAACACCACAACCTATCATTTATAGGGGTGGTGCAACAAAAAGGGAGGCCAAATCAAGAGAGGTGGCACTGATGGGACTTATCAAAAGAGGGAGGTGAGTTGCAGTGGCTAGTGTCGAATAGAGGGGGTATGTTTGTGGTGGATTTTGCTAAATGGAGGAGGTAGGGAATGGGTGGATTTACTGAAACTAGGGGCTAGTTTTCAGTTGGGAGGGAAGAGAGAAGTGGAGAGTTGTGGTGGATGTTGCTAAAGGTGATTGGTGGTGTTCGATTGTTTTAGCTAAAATTGGATGGTGGTGTTTAGTAGTTGTTTGTGATGGTGCTTTGGGGGTAGGAACGATTGGTTTAGCTAGTGCTTAAGGTGAGAGAATGGAAAAGGCTACCAAAGGTGGTGGTGGTTCTTCGATTAGGCTTGCTAGTGGTGGTGGGTTTTTGTGGCTATTTTGGTGATGGCAAGGAGGAGGGGAAGGATGGGAAATAGATCTATATTAGAGGGGGTGTTTCGATAGAAAAATGGAAGGAGAAGAAAGGTAGTTGAGAGCATAAAATACGAAGTGTGGATATATATACATATACACATTGATGCCTACATATAGAGAGAGAAGGAAAGGTGAGGTGATTAGGTAGGATTTTTACGCAACCTATCACAAACACACAAAAATGAGTCGATGGGAAATGGTGAGGGTAGTGTGTAAGTCATAGAATGGAAGCATGACAAAGGGATTTGGTGGGTATAGGGAAGGTATCACACGTAAAAAGAAAAGGAAGGAAAAAGAAACTAGCATGGAAAGAAAAGAGAGTGGGGAAGAAAGAAAAATAAAGAAAATAAGGAAGAGAAAAATATATGTTTAGGTTTAGAATTAGGATTAGGTTAAAATAGTTTAAGGTTAGGGTACGGGTATAGTTTATTTAACAACTTTACAAGGTTAGGATTAGGTTAAAATATTAGAAATCTTAAATAGAGATTAGGATAAGGTAAAATATAAATTTTTTTGATAATAGAATTAGGTTATGATATTAATTACTCAGAATTAGGGTTAGCTAAAATTTGATATATTACATCACTACCCCCTTAAAAGAGACACTATCCCTAAAATCAAGAAGTCAAGGTTGGAAAAGAATAGAAATAGGATGTAAGGAAAGGTGATCTTAGCATTAACTTTACTAGATTAGTTGACACTATATACTACTAGGGACTACCCCCTTACAAGATAGAGAACCCTCAAACCTAACACACTGCATTGAAAAGCCAGGATTGCAACTCACACATATCCTTCTCACTTCTTCTACTATTTACTACATCTCCTCTGCTCCATAAAGGCTCTCAATAATAATCATAAGTGGAACTGATCTTGTCTAGGTCTATCAAATATCATGTTTCTAGAATCCACAAAGGTCACTCCTTATAGAACAAAGAATCTTTGGGTTTAAACCTCATCTGGTATGATTAAGTAGGATAGATCTGCGATATACTTCCTCAGTTAGGAGATGTGGAAAATGTTATAAACTTGAGCTAACTCTGGTGGAAGTTTTAAGCAATATGCAACCTCACCAACCCTATCAAGAATCTCATAAGGATTAATTTACCTTAGTCTCAACTTACCCTTCCTACCAAATCTCTTCACCCTTTTGGTGGGTGAAACCCTCAATAAAACTATATGTCTTGGCTCAAATCCATCACTATGATGCCTCTAATCTTCGTAGCTCTTTTTTTGACTCTGAGATGCTCTCATCTTGTCCTGGATCAAGAAAACATAATGGGTCATCTCCTTAATCATCTATGGTCCAAGTACAATACCTCAAAAGGTGTCATTCTTATGCTATCATGATACCTAGTGTTGTAAAAGAACTCAACCAAATGTAGACGACCTTCTCAACTTACTTGGAAGTCCAACACGTAAGCCCATAGCATATCCTCAAGTGTTTGTACCATCCTCTCATTCTATCTGTCTATAGTTAGGTGGAAGGCGGTACTCATCCTCAATCTTATACCCATAGCTTTTTGCAACTTCCCCCAGAAGTGTGAAAGGAATCTCAAATCTTGACCGAATAGTATATTGGTAGGTGTACCGTTCCTACTCACCATAACCTATATAAGCATTGCCTAACTGATCCATACTCCAGGTTACGTTTATCAGCACACATACAACTGCCTTGCTCAACCTATCGATGATCAACAAGATTGTGTCTCACCCGCTAAAGATTCCTTGGTATCCCACTCATCAATATTATCTATGAAGATGGAGCCCCACTTCCACATCATAAATGTCTAAAGGATAAACTAAACCTGTAGGCCTCAGGTGCTTGATCTTAACTTTCTGGCAGATCGGACATATCAACATGAACTCTACTACCTCTTACATTCATACAAGGCTACCAGTAAACCCTCTTGAGGTCTTTGTACAACTTATTCTTCCCTCTTTGGATAAAATATAGTATATAGGTGACCTTCCTCTAATATTTGATGTTTTAGATTAGTGCAACTCTAAGGTATATGCCAATAAACCTATGTAGTGAATGCTACCATCCTCGTGAATTTGGAAACCCATAGCTCGATTGTCCTAAAATCTTTTACCAATCCTCTTAAGTTTAACATCCCGAGGCTATCCTACTTGGATCTCATGGAAAATGTTTGACGTAATCATCAAAGCACACATTCGAACCTCTAGGTCACCATACTGGATCATCTCTATCCCCATCTCACCAAGCTCCTCTAACAACCAACTAGAAAACACACAAGCACTCAGTGAGTGTGATGTCTTACTATTTAAGGAATTTACAATGACGTTGGCCTTAACTTCATGGTAGGTAAACTCGATATCATAGTCCATCACCAACTCTATCCATCTTCTATACCTCACATTCAAATCCTTTTGAGCGAATATATACTTAAGGCTCTTAAGATCGGTGAAGAATTTGCACTGAGTCCTATGTAGATAATGACTCTAAATCTTCAGTGCGAGTACAATGACTGCCAACTCCAAATCATGATAATTCAATTGATGAGAAGCGCAAGCTATTACCTTATAATTTTACACTAATATACAACCTAGCCTGTGCTTTGATGGGTCGTTGCTGACCATAAATCCATCTAGTCCTGATGGTAGAGTTAAAACCAATAGTGTAGTCAAACATTGCTTCAACTCTTGAAATTCTCCCTCATATGCATCATCCCACTGAAATCTGGTTGTCTTCTTTAGAAAATTCATAAAGGAACAAGCTACCTTTGAGAAGTTCTTAACAAAGCATCTATAATACTAGTAAAAAAACTAAGAAACTAAGAACCTTGGGGATTCTAGATGGTACCTTCCACTCAGTCGATATAAAAATCTTCTTCGGATCCATGGTAACTCCTTATGCTGACACCATGTGACCCAAAAATGCAACCTCCCAAAACCAAAACTTGCACTTATATAGTTTGGCATACAATTAATGCTCTCCAAGAAATGATAATATCATATGTGTGTGTGTGTGTGTGTGTGTGTGTTGCTTATGCTTCTCTTCACTTTTGAGAGTATACCAATATATCATCTCTAAAAACAACCACAAATTAATTGAGGAATAGTTGAAAAATCCATTTCACTAAGTTCATAAATATTACATAGCTGCATGGTGAGTCCTAAAGGCATCACCGTGAATTCATAATGCTTGTATCATATCTTAAAGGTTGTCTTCATGATGCCTGCTTTGACGACGCACAATTGATGGTATCCCAACCTTAAATCAATCTTTGAGAACATTGAAGTGGCAAGAAGCTGATTGAACAAGTCATCAATCCTCAAAAGCAAAAAACATTTCTTCATTGTCAACTGATTCAAACCTTGATAATCTATATATAGGAAAAGGTTCCATCCTTCTTCTTCACGAATAAAATTGGTGCTCTACATGGAGACATAATAGGGAAAATGTATTCGTGAACTATAAGTCCTCCAAATGAGCCTTCAACTCCCTCAACTCTATTGGTGTCATTTAGTAAGGCACCTTCGAAACTAGATCAACCCCCGATACTAAATCAATAGTGAATTATATCGCACGTACCGAAGACATACCTATTATCTCTTTTAGAAACAAATCGGGAAACTCCCAGGTAATTGGAATATCCTTCAATGCTGACACATCCTTTTTCACATCTCAAAGTTTACCCTCCTCCCTGAGGAAAAATGGGTAAGGCCCCTGTGGTCTCCCATTAGCCTCTCTAGGTTATCCACTGGTTAGGGTATGCACCTTCTACTACATTTGAAGGAAACCGATATAAAGTTTCATTGCCCACTACATTTATTGAGATCATTAATATAGCGTCTCAATAGGTACACGTTCATTCAAGATATTTGGGATTTTTTAGAATGAGATAATAGGGATAAGTTTTCTCATTCCAATAAACAATGATAAGTAATTGAAAATGTTGATAGTCTCATTAAAGTTGGGTGGTTTTGTGTGCAAATATTTATAATGATCACAACGCCCAAGGGCTATAACCGTCCCCTCTAGTATTCAGTTCTTTCAAGAGTTTTCTCATTGATCAATTAAATTTTCAATAGATAAATACTTTTTACAATGTGGGAGATTTAATTACTTATTGTGATTGTGAACCAAGTCAACATCAATATTCATTTGCACATATTAATGACATGGTTGATACAAAGGACTTTGGTGTTGATGACGAAGAAGAAGGAAATGAATATGCACCTATAAACACATAAAGTGTTCCATATAAAGTTGAAATGAGAAGAATGTTAAAAAATGAGAATGCAGATGAACTTTTTAATGAGCTAACTATAATAATTTACTCTAAATTTATTCTGATTAAAAAAGAATACATGTTAGAAGAAAAGTTATTGTTAGAAGAATAGTTTTCCAAATAAGATATAGAGGTATGTCATAAGTTGTGAGAGTGTGCACATCCATCCTAAGTTTTTTTTATCCCAAACATGCTAAATAAGATATTATTGGCATAGAGTCACAGTGGGTATAGTCAAATTCAAGTTCTGCATAACATTTTGAAGTTGACCAAATATTTTCTTCTAAAGATGATTTAGTTCATAATGTTAAACACTGCTTACTTTTAATGAAGCTACTACACAGAAGACAAATTGGTCATCAAAACAAAGATTTAAGGCATCTTGTGAGAGATGTGCTTGGAGGTTGCAAGTATGTATGATAAATGATTATTCATATGGATGATGAATATCACATCATATGATGATTCACATAAGTTTCTCTTGGAGAAACCAAATTATGATCATTTGAATTTTACATCCTCTTTTATTATCAAAGAGATTAAAGGACTAGTAAGAACCTAGTTTTCCATAAGTGTAAACTTTTTCATTATGGGGAAAACAAAAGGGAATAAGTAAAGTATATGAAGATTTCAACGAGTCTTTTGCTCGAATTCCAAGATGGCTTTTTAAAATGAATAAAAAACTAATCCTAGTTATATTTTTGAATTGGAAGTTTTATATATCAATGATCTTAATGTAGAGGCTTTGGAGAGGGTATTTTAGGTATTTGGGCCAATCATTGAGGGTTTAAGTGGTTTCATTCAATGAGCTCTACAAATGTTACACACTTGTATGGTAGGTACAAGAGTGTGTTACTTATTAAAATGGGTATTAACATAGATAATCATATATTTACACTTATTTTTTCCATTGGTCATTTAGAGAGTTGCGGAAATAAGGGTTGGTTCATGAACATCATTTAACGCAAAGTTGTACACAATAAACACTTGTGTGTCATCTCTAATTAGCATAAGGGTATAATACAAGCAATGTGAAGTGAAATTTTTTTTGAGCCACATATCACACATCAATACTATTTACATCATTTTAAACATTATTTTTTCATTGCCATGAAAAATGATATAGTTATGCATAACATAATGATGTTGTGAGGATTGAGACAAATATCAATCTAGAAAGTGGATTAGTTAGATTATCTTAATAATAGACCAACAAGAAATCCTATGAATGAATTAATAAGTTAGATTACACAAAGTGGCCATTGGTACATGATGATGGTAGGTATTTTGGAGTGATGGCTAAAAATTTTTCTTGATCACTAAATAGTGCGTTAAAAGGTGTAAGGTATTTGTGCAGTACCACCCTTGTACAAATTACCTTTTGTCGGGTCAATAGTCAGTTTTTCACTAAAATAGATCAAGTGAATCAATACATTAATGAGGAAAAATATTTTTCCCCAATAATTGAATGAGTGATTACTAGGAATTTGGAGAAAAATTATGGCCATAAGGTTGCGATGTATCATACTGAGCAATAATGCTTTGTTGCTGAAACTGTGTACCATAAAATCAACACAGGTTATATAAAATGAGTTCATAAACAGTTGTTAATATCTAAGAAAAGATGTGTTTTTGCTAAAAATTGTAATTATACAAGATTCCTTGCTCATTGCTCCCATTTATGAGCATGTTTGTATCTATTATAGCTTCAATGGTAGAAATTATGTTGGTACATAGTATCAAATGTGAAGCAAGTTAAAAATTTATGCATTAGTATTTCATTATATACTTGATGAAGGTTATTTGGAGTCTTATGATGGGTCTACGGTGATACCAAACAAGACTTGGTTAAAGATTAAAAGCAAAAATGAGAGACATAAAAGGTCTAATGAAATGGATTGGGCGCAGGGAAATAGGTTTAAAATAAAATTGCTTAGATGTGAATAAATGCGAATAATAGTTAATAATGTGATGCTAATAGAATAAGAAATGTGAAAATTCATCCAAGTGCCTCACAAAACCTCGTAGATGATGTTGTAGACCGCTGTGCTTATAGCCTTTGATAGGTTGTTATTTTTGTAGTAGTGTATCTTGTTGTTTTTGTAGTGTATCTAATTGAAAATTTTAAAGTATGTAATACTAAAGTCTCATAGTAAGTGGATGTTAGTAATCCAACCATATTGAGTATTTTGTTATTATGTGCATTTGATTAACATAATTACTCATTTGGTGTATGCATATTATTTGTATATGTTGTATATTATAGGTGTCATATTCATATATGGATTCCATTCATATTATCTCTCTAGAGTCCAAAGACCCATCTATATTATTCAAGTATTATAGACATCGATCATCCAACATTTAGCATCAATAGATTCTTGTTTATGTAGTTATACAATTTTTGATATGTAAATGTCATATATTATGTTTTTTAATGATATATTATAGGGTTTGAATGAAAATATGAAATGTAGATGCTATAGTAAAGAGATATGGATGCTAGATTCAAGGACACACATATATATTTACTAATTTGTGTTTCATAGGTGTAATGCACCTATATTACCTATAGCTTGATGGGCCCCTTATCATAAAATTATTTGAAAGGTGGTGTCTAGAGGCACTTACTTTTTATATGAGCATATGGGAGATGATAATCATAATTGAGGATGTGGTAGTGTTAGCATGTTACTCACCTATTGGTGGTATCCCAATAGTTTGGCATGGAAGGCGTAGATCACATAAATCTGTGCACAAAGGTTTTTGGCATAAAGTTCACCAATGATAATATCAAAGGTAGATCATTAGATATAGTTTTTTTGGTAAAAAAATGTAATTTTATTACCAGAAAGGAAATTACATCCATGGATCATTAATACATCATAACCTCAAGTCATCTATACATCAATTCCCCCATCTGTCTATCATGCTAAGGTATTTTTGGGCATTAATGTTTTTGATAGTGCTAAAGCAGATAAAAAGATTTGCTATCATATTTCTAGTGATTATGGCTGGGAGGGGCTGTTTGTTCTGGAAGATGACAATGTTTCGGCTGGACCAGATTTGGTATATAGTGGCTGCAAAGGAGGCTTTCCAGATTTTCCCCTTATCTTGACTTTTGCTGGTGATGTTGATCATCTAAGAGAGGCAGCTCTGCCATGTAGTGAACCTGTGAGGTAACATGAGCCAATTAAGGGTAGATCTCCAAATAATGTGTGCAGTTGGACATTGAATTAGGAGATGATTGATGTCCTCATCTTCTTGAAGACAGCTTGAGCATTGAGCATCATTGAGGAAGTTCCAATTCTTCAGCTGGGTTTTGACAGTCAATCTTTCATAGCAAGCCATCCAAGTTACAACTTTATGCTTGGGTAAACCAGGGTGATTCCAGACCAGGTCTGCCCATGGAACATTAGGGGCTTGTTTTCTGATTTTATTGTAGAAGTTGCTAATACTGAAATGTCCTGGAGAGTCGCAGGTGCTGAAAAAAATAGCTCCATATTTCTGCATGATTAGGATTTGCTTTAGAGTCCAAGATGTGTCTTGTGGAGGATTGATCTGCCAGATAGAGATATCCTTGATATATTTTTCATGGACCCATTTTACCCACAGACTTTCTTTGAGTTCAGAGAGCTTCCAGAAATTTTTTGCAATGTAGGCTAGATTCCAGGTTTCCAGACTTTTAATGTTGAGGCCCCCTTCCTGTTTGGGTAAGCAAATGGTGGACCATGCAATGGGAGCTTTCCTTTTGGAAGAGTCCATATTTGACCAGAAAAATCTTATGCAAAGGGATTCAATGTGATGAATGACATTTTTGGGGAGGATAAAGACCTGTAGCCAATAGTTTGTTATGCCAAAAATTACAGATTCCAAAAGCTGCAGCCGGCCAGCATAACTAAGGAGAGTATTTGTCCAGGAATGAAGCTTAGCTGTGATTCTATCAATGAGGGGCTGGTAGAAGGAGATAGATAAAGCTTTGGAGCTTAGGGGAACCCCTAGATATTTGAAAGGAAAGGTACCTTCTTTAAAACCAAGCTGGAACAAAATGGGTAATTTTCTTGAAGCATCAAGACCACCAAAAAAGGCTTCACTTTTGTGGGGATTGACCATCAGTCCTAAAGTTTTCCCAAAAGAATCCAGGATAGAAGCAAGGCATTGAGCAGAATCTTTATTTCCTTTGCAAAAAAGGAGGAGATCATCAGCAAAGCAAAGGCTGATGATTTTAGAGTTCTTGCAGTCAGGGTGAGGTTTGAAGTGCTTGCAGTCCCAAAGGGTATGAAGCATCCTAGTGAGGTACTCCATAGCAATAACAAAAATATAAGGGGACATTGGATCTCCTTGCCTAATACCTCTTTTTCCATGGAAAGGATTGGATAGGGAGCCTTGAATGGAAATTGAATATCTAACAGTAGAAATACATTGCATAATGAGATGCATAATGTGAGAAGGAAAATTCAGGCCTAACAAGATTAATTGGATAAAAGGCCATTCTAGAGTATCAAAAGCTTCTTTAAGGTCAACTTTTAGCATCATCCTTGGACTAATGTTCTTCCTGCCATATTTCTTGAGGAGCTCTTGAGCAAGCATGATATTGTCTCCAATACCTCTCCCTGTGATAAAAGCCGATTGGTTGCAGGTAATAATTTCACCCAGGACTTCAGTGATTCTGTTGGCTAGCACTTTTGAAAAAATTTTGTATATAACATTGCAGCAAGAGATGGGTCTGTAATCAGTGATATTTGTAGCATTCTTCTTTTTGGGGATGAGGTGGAGAGTGGTATTGTTCATTGTCTTTAGGAGATTCCCAGAGTTCCAAAACTGTTTGACAGCTAAGGTACTATCATTCCCCACCACAGGCCAAGCTTGTTTGAAAAAGTGAGCATTAAAGCCATCTGGACCTGGGGATTTTAAGTCACCCATACTGAATAAGGCATTCTTAATCTCCTGGTTAGAAATGGGATGCAGGAGTTTGTTTCTGCCATGCTGAGATAGAAGAGGGCCATTTTGCAAGATTTGAGTATCAATGGCAGAGAGCCTGGGGGTGGCAGTACCCAGGAGTTAATAAGGTAGAAGTTTTGTATTTCAGCTTCAATATCTTTCCAATTGGTGTCAATTGGTGTTTGAATGACCCTTTTTTGATTTGTATTTTAGCTCTGCCTTTCTTTAATCCTGGCATGAAAGTATGATTTGTTTCCATCACCCAGCTTGATGTAATTGATTTTTGCCTTTTGTTGCAAAAAATTCTCTTCAATGATCCTTTTGTTCCACCAATGCTGTCTGGATGATTTTTTTTCATTCTGTATAAGGGAGGGGTTCATTAGATCATTGAGGAGGAGAAGGTGGCTTTCCTCCCAGCTCTTTTTTGCCTATTCCACAGCTTCAGCAATGCTCCTAAAGTTGTTTTTAGTGAAAGATTTGCAGACAGCTTTAAGCCTCTTCAATTTATGAACAACCTGGAATTATTTTGATCCTGGAATATGGACATCCCATGACTCTTTCACCCTTGTAAGGAAGTGAGGATGGGTGGAAATGAAATTACAGAATTTAAAAGGCTTCTTGCCTTTTATATCTAAGCTTGTGAGGGAGACTTCCAGGCAATTTATGGTCAGAGAGGCAGTGAGGAATATTTTGATATAGCCTTCAGTGTACTGGTCAACACTGACTGTTTTCCCAGCCCTCTATCAAGAAGGCAATGAACTCTGTGAGGGGGGTCTTGATTGTTGCTCCAGGTAAAAGGAGGGCCTGTAGAGGGATGGAGCCCAGGCCACAGGCTTCAGTACAGTCTTTAAAGTCTTTCATATCTCCATGGTGCAAGATGCCACCTAATTTTTCCTCAGCATTTAAAATGGTGTTAAAATCTCCAATAACAATCCAGGGTAAATGGGTGCTCAAATTGATTTTGGAAATGTCTCTCCCAAAGGGAAGTCCTGGCTTGACCTGTTGATGAAGCATAAACAAAAGTCACGGGTTAAAGGCTGCTGTCCAGGGAGAAAAGTTAAGTGGCAGTGAAGGAGCTGGTCAGACATCTCAAGAATCTGAAGGTGGATGCAATCAGGCAGCCAAAAAAGAAGAATCCTACCATTGTAATGGTGATCATGGTTGGAAATGCAACTGTAATGGGGAACAATCTTTTTATGACGGGAATGAAGGTTGCCTTTTTTTTATTCTAGATTCTAAGAGGCAAAATAAAGGAAATTTCTTAAGGATGGATGTATTTACAGAAACTCTTTTTGTTTCAGAGGAGCATTCACTCCCCTGATGTTCCAAACAGCAAAGGAAGTCATGGTTGAAGAGAGGATGTTCCACCTGGTGGAGGAGGAAGACACTCACTTCTTGGCCCGTGTCAGGGTGCTGTGTTGAGAAATTAAAAGGATGCAAGGAATGGGGCAGGTTAACAGAAAGGCTGGAATGATCACACTCAGCAAGTTTTTCTTTTCCTTTGTCTTTGATAATCTGTCCTGGGTCATGAGGCTCAAGTCTCTTATCAGAATAGGAGGCATGTGAAGCCGATTTTGTCTGAACAGAACTGATAGTTCCAGTTGTTCCAGTTGTTTTTGTTATTTGCTGATCTGGCTGGTCTTTGTTGATTTCAGATTTTGGCTTCCAAACCTTATGTTCTTGATGGTGGGAGTTTTTCCTGCAGTAAGCAGTGTCATGTCCAAGAGAGTCACATTTTGAGCAAAAATAGGGACGCCAGTCATAAGCAACCGGTTGCTTTCTAATTCCTGTAGGAAGTTTCAATAGGAATATGATCAACAGGAGGAAGGCTAATGTCCATTTCAACTAAAATTCTTGGATAGGAGATTCTACTCCTAGTAGCAGTCACCATATCAGCACATATAGGGGTGCCTAAGCAGCTTCCAATTTTGCTGAGTGAATCAGCTGACCATTGTGCTAATAGAAGACCAGGCCAGAAAAGTTATCCAGAGGGGCATACGTCTCCATTCAGTTTCAGTGAAGGGTATGTTTGGATTCCATTGTTTGATCATCAATGGCCGAACACCAAAGGACCAGAAGGGTTTCTCTAATATAGTGAGGCAATCCTGTTGATTTTCAAACCGAAAGAGAAAGAATCCTTGTTCATGGGGAAGAACCTGTGGTGCAGCCGAGATACCAGTCCAATGATCACTAATAAATTTTTTGATTTGGCTAATCGAGGTTTAAAACCACCTGGCACATTCTAATAAGCGTATGGGTCCAACGCTTCTCTTCTCTTTCAATTTCCTCCCTCTTGAGTTTCGCTGTAACTTCACCATTGATTATCTCAGGAGGAGTGAAAGAGAGGTTCAATACTGGTTGTTCTCTTCGATTCTGAAGGATAATATCTCTCCAGGAAAGAGAAATATGAGGTAATGGATCGAGGCATTGATTGGAAGTCAGGGAAGAGTCACGTGGTTGATTTGGGGTGAGTTTCAGGCGTTGCGGGGAATCAAGATCAACATCGAATGCTTCTGCAGAGTTCTAGGGCGATGCAAAGAGAGAATTGCGAATGGAAGATTCCAAAGGGTTGGGAGAACGATCGAATTTCTTTGACATAGTAGGGGAACCAGGAGACGAAGGAGGGTCGGAAGCAACGGGGACCTGAGAGGTTTTCTTCCGGCGATTTCCTCTTGCCATGGCTGGGCCAAGCGAGAAGAACAGGAGGGACAGTTAGGAGGCGCGTGGGGCGTGTACAAGCGTCATTCTTTCCAATTAACATTTAGTTGCAAATATAGTTGCATGCTAAAGCATAGATCCTTATTGTAATAAGAAAGGTCTTATTTCCATCTAAATTAGGTCATTAAGTTTCCCTACTATTTCTATAATATTTATAATACATGGATGAAGTATACAATTACAATTAGGTATTGGCTTTATTGTCTTGTCTATATTGTAGTCTATGTTTGGCTTCGCACAGTGAGGCTAAACAGATTGTTGGTTGCATAGTGTTATTACATGTACCAATTTTTGGATATCATATGTTATGTTTTTGGTTTATATCCTATGTTGTTTTAACTAATTGTTACCTTATAGTTTTTGTCATAGGAGATATCCATATGAGTTCCTACTATTTTGCATGCTGATGTAGTGGGTCCCTATCAACGCTTGCCTGACAATACTAATAAGGTTGAAGCATAGAGACCATTAGTGCATAGGTAATTACTTGAGTTTCATACTTTTTTTAGTAATGTGATTTGCTTATTAGTTTTTAAAGATACACATCTAATATGGTATTCATTTCACATATGGGTGGGAATGAAAAGATTTACAAATATTCTCACGTCTTTAGACTTTTATAGACACTATTTAGATTCGACGAGACCGAGGTTGGCATGAATGTTCAATTTTCACAGTTGTTCCTTAATTTTTTTTAATAGAAACTCAATATTGGTATGTTATTATTTGAATGTATATTGAATAGGTGATTTGGATGCCTTATATTGATCTATATTAGGACCTTCTGCCATCCATCTTAGCAAATAGAGCAGTATGAAAAAGGTGTAGTCTAATTATTTACCATGTGTTTATAGAGTTGTATTATCTTGATTGTGTGCTCAGGTAATTTGGTATGGTGCAACCAGTTACTACATTACCAAGATTCTTCAGTGATGAAATTCAAAAAATGGAAGGTTGCAGTAAGCACTTCACAAATTGGCAAGAATTCCATATGCACTACATTAAAGAATGAAATTACAATGAGGATGATTTAGCATAGTAGAATCTAATGACTGCCCAAATGCTATGAAGATTGAGGCCAAGTGTAACACTTCCATTTTCACCTAAGAAGCCTCACGTAAATGGAAAAATAATAAATAATCAGGAATAACGGTGTTAACCCAACACTAACCTAACTAACATAGGTAGGCTTCAGCTGCCCGTCGTATGTTAGATATAAGGCTGAGAACCAAACCAACCAAAACCAATGTAGAGTGTATTAAAACATACTATATAAATTCTGAAAGAAAGCATATTAACATAAGTACATGACCTCAACATTTCACAATATTCAAATATATCGATAAAATTAAGTTAGAGTGCATGATCTCAAATTATAGAAACAAAAGTAGGGCGTAGCCCTAGACTTTGGTTCGTCAAGGGCTGCTCAAAAGTATCCAGATGTCCACATTCTCACAGAACCAATGCTATTTCTCAGTACCTAATTTGTGAGCTTGCGACTCATATTTGGTGTGTAGAATAGCTTGGATTGGTGTGTGAAGTGTTTCAGAGAGGATTTGGAGTAGAACTGTGAGCTATTATGGAAAGATGTGAATATTTTAC